>CM040741.1:13493750-14905000 GCA_022829145.1 Albula goreensis
ACCAGAGACATTGAGCAGCCTGGGGACAGAGTCCGGTCAGTTTCCCTGTTCCATAATGAAGTGGTCAGTATTGCTTTCCTGTCACTCAGCCATTAAGGCGAGAGATATGGAGCTACAGATAAGCCGGTGTCTGAGAATCGCAATGAAACATCGAACTTGAAAATGACATGTAAAGTACTCTAATATAGACTGGAAGTGACTGAGAGCAAGATGGATAGAGAGTGACTGTATGACACCATGACTGGATTCAGAGAGGACAACGCACAAAGCCATCGCCGCAGCTATGGTATTGATCAAGGTGGTGATTGATCAATAGGCAGATAAATAATAATCGGAGCTGACAATCACCTGCTTTAAATGTAGTCGGGAGCAGTCAATAGTCAGAGGAATAATTAGTGCTGGAACGTGGGAGTCCCAGCAGGATGCTGTGGAAGTCATGACAGACAACTCTTAGGGTGTGAGAAAAAACGATGAGCATTCACAGTCGCCGTCTTCGGCACTGGTGTTTGTTTCACTACGCCAGCTCCATGTGTGTAGTAAATCATGCACATTTCCTGACCTCAGTCTGACCTGGTTTTCTGGACTGAACCTGCCTGGGGGCCAGGGACACACTGACATTTTTGTTGGGTGGTGTCACCTGGCTGCCCATGTCTGCTTCCCCCTAAGGCCGCCCCCCTGGAGCCGGGGATAGGCAGCACACCAGCCCGGAAGCCCACCAGTGCCATCTGGGACCCCTTGCATTCCTCTGTCCAATACCTATTTAGTTGTCAGTGGTTTAGTTAAGTTGAATTGACTTTTATCTGGAGTCTGCATGTTAGGCTGCCATCGGCGATACAGGCCTCCCCGCACCCCCCACCACCTTCAGTGCTTCTGGTTTTGCCTTTGCCTGGTGTCACCTCTAGCACATTGCTATTGGCAGCTGAGCCACCCTTGATCAATACTCAGGGTCAGGAATGGCCTGCAGCTGTGTGGAGCTGCAGGGCGTTGTATTGATCTGGCCTGAGCCTCCCACAGGTCGTTCGGCCCTGAGTGTGCAGGCATGGGGACCACTGCCGATCCAGGGCCATCACAGAGAGAGAGAGAGAAGAGAGAAAGAGAGATAGAGACAGGGAGAGAGCCATCACTGTCACACACAGTTCTGGCCCCCGCACTGTGCTTAGTGACATAT
Source organism: Albula goreensis (assembly GCA_022829145.1). NCBI lineage: Eukaryota > Metazoa > Chordata > Actinopteri > Albuliformes > Albulidae > Albula > Albula goreensis. The sequence goes on from CM040741.1 coordinate 13,494,919, forward strand.
GCAATTCACTATCATGCTCAGTGTTTTATTACCATACAGAAATTATTTATTTTCCAAAGTCAGACAATGTTCAGTCATTATTAATTACAGCAGTTGTCCTTGTGTTGTTTTTGTTATTACACAATACTTAATGAATCATTTAAACTAGCTGATTACACAGTTAACTCATGTGGAAGGTGAAAATAAAAACTAGCAGATCCTGTGCTCAGGACTGAGGAATACTTCATTACAGGCATCATTAATGGACATCCTTCTAGGAGATAAACTTTTCATTGTATTATACAGGCTTATTGTTCTACACTAATTACTGTCCATAGTGTTTGTGATATTCTCCAAATCATGAACCCTCAGTTAGTGTTGGAAAGTGTGAAGTAAAAGCAGTTTGACTTTACAGGAGTTTTCCCTCAATTATGTATTATTTCAATTTCATGATCTATTTGTCTGAGATATTTTTATTTGGCCAATACATTTCTTGTGCACTAAATTGGAATTTGTTCATTTCTATGTTTTAGCTGAATAACATCCAAATTCATAAGGTGTGCAATTGTTTAACATTCTCATGATTAGAAACCCTTCATTCAGGTTTGTACGTGGGTCGTTTTTTCTACATGAGGCCAGCTTTTGCAATTAGCTGGTGTAGAATTTATTTTCATAAGCAAAACCAAAACACTAAACTGAAAAATAGTTTTTTTGGTACGTGGAACAGTTTGTTATTTGTGTGAATTCAGTCCTGAGGACATAAAACTTGGATGGACTTTTTTCTTCATCCATGGTCTGTAGTTATATACAATGCCACTTTATTGTTTAAAACATCTTGTAAGTGAAGGCCAATTTTATTAGTACTAAATTTCCAGATGAGACAATGTAAGGTGAACTTGAGAAAACATACCCCCCTTCCCCCTCCTTCTTTTACCCGAACCAACCCCTGCCACATCCTGTCTGCTTCACCCAATTCTCTGTTACTGGGGGTGGAGCCTGCTAAGGGAAGTCCCGCCCTCTCTGTCCCCTTGCCAAGGTGCCTGGCCTGGTTGTTTTTGTTGCAGTTTTAAGTGCTGCTCCCTGGAGATCCTCATCAACAACTTAATAAGAGCTCACGGGAACAATTAAACTCAGGCTTTAACTCTATTCTAACCGCAGAGGTAAAAGTAATCATAAAATGTTGCCAAATAGAAGGGTTCCAAAGGGACCTGCACGGAAATCGCAGCCTGTCTCCTCGTCAGCTCTTTTACTTGCTAACTAGAGCTGTGTCACTGGAGAGCTGTCAGTCCTGCGGCCCACGACATGCACATTTACTGTGCTCCATACACACGGTCTGTATGGAATTCACAAATCCGCTCAGCATTTTTTTTTCTAAAAGCGGAAATTGGCATTTGAATAAATATATATTGTCTAAGTGACTTTGTTGTTGTATATGAGAGATCTTCTGCAGAACACACAATAATGAGTGTTATTACAGGAATATGTCTTGCTCTGGTTACAGGGAAATTAAGTTTCTCCGGAAATCAATGAAAAATCTATTTCAAAAAGCCTACGATAGCACTAGAAGGGAGATTACTCAAAGCAATTACATTTATGACTTAATGTAATCTTCAAATGACAAGATTTTGTCCTGCAGCTGTAATGAAAATAATAATAATATATTAATTTCATTTTTCTCCAAAACAGCTTATTAAACATTTCAAAAGACTTGATTGGAGTCATATTGTTCTAATTTTTCCTCTCTTGAATGAGGTTTATAGTGTGCTCTATCTATCATACAGCAAGGGACGATTAAGAGTCAAAGGAGTGAGAAATCCCTCTCAGAATTCTGTAAAAATGCTTGTACATCTGCATGTAAAAATAACTGTGTGGATGTTTGTAGGTGGGTGCGTATGCCTTTATGTGTGATATAACCTGCTCCTGACAGGTTGTTCAGACAGCTGTCTCTCTCTTCACAGGTGGCGCTGTCATCCTGGACCACTGCATCCCGTACGTGTGACCAGGGAGTGTCCCTCTATCATCCTCGCACGCGCACCTCCATTTTGGAAAATCCTGGACTTACCTGGAATTCTAGGAATACAGCACATTTGCGCATGGGCGCCACTTCTAATGGTGCCCAGGTGCAGGATCTGAAAGCTTTACATTTTATTTATTATTTTTGAATATACAAAGACAAAAGTTTGAACATTAGCCGTAGCCTTTGGCCTCTGGCGTCCACCTCTTCAACCTGCTGTGACTCTGAGGGCGTGACCTTTCTGCCCAGCAGCTTCAAACAGACGCTTGAAAAGAAGACACAGTTGGAGGGGCTTCTGTGCGGTGGTGACTCAAACCCAAACCCCATCAGGTAAGACTGTGAAGTCCTTCTCTTCCCCCCTCCCAACCTTTAACCGCTTCATGGCTTAAATGCTAGAGGTCTTACTCAATGTTGCTGTGCAGTGGGGCGCCTCTCTCCCCATCTCAGGCTAAAAAGAGGTGGCAGTAAAAATGGATTCCTTTCCCCACCCCTGCATTTGTTCCCATTGGTTTAGAAGGTTTGGAGGTGTAGGGGTTGTTTCATTGATAGATACTCTCTTTGGGCTTTTTACAGACTACCTGCAGGTGAGCAGGGGTGGCCAAAGAGAGCTGGAGTTTGTCTGGAGCAAAAGATGCGGTTGCTACACTGTTTGACTGAGAATGGGGTGGCTGAAAGTCGTGTGCACGCACACACACACTCACGCACATGCATGTGCACTATGTTTGGCTGGGGCAAATCGACTGTTGTGGCGTTCATTGTTAAGGAGAGGGGTGACAGTGCTGGGACTGGAGTGCGTTACAGTTCATTAAGGTGGAGAGCGCTGTTTTCGCCAGTGCTGCTCCTGAAATGTCATTTCTGGTCATTAGGAAGGCAGAGGGCGTAGTGGCACTGGAGAGGTTGTGTGTGGGGAGTGCGGATACGCTTGTTTGTGGTTGGGGGAATGGGGGTTACGGGGTCAGTATTTCCATACAGAGTGAATATGAGCTGGAGCTGGACTGTATACCCGTGTGTATTAGCGGCGTGGCCATGCTGTCTGAGGTGTGGCTGGCTGGACAGATTAAGGACGTCCTACTGAAGCACTTAATACAAATATGATGATCTAGAATGTTGTGCTGCTTTTCATTAGCATACATCTTGTGGTGTCCTAGAATTTATATTAAATATAAAAGCATATTCACCTTAATTATTTTAGACTGTTAATGACTTTCAATGATTATTACCTAATTGGCAGTTTATCCCATGTCATTTGTGCTATGTGTATATGAACAGTGTTTTCACGGAAATTTCTATTATGTTGTGCAATAGACATTGGCATATTGTGTCTATTGTAGTACTAAACTGAGAGAATAATATTTTGTGTGCTTATAGGAGTTTTTAATTTGGACATTTAACAGGAGTTGGAGCTGTGAGGTTGCTGTCTTTCCCATTCTTTTTCATTAACATAGAATAAAGTACTGAACATGCTGGGTGTTAAGCTGTCTACATGAAGTTATTTTCTGGTCCCCCCAAAAACCCTTATTGAAACTAAATTGTGTTTATAGAATTAAGTAAATAGGAAAGCATGATAGACAGAGGCAGCATGCAGGAGGGACAGGCTGCCCACAGATCTCCGCACCACTGAGGGCCTTTGTTTGAAAAGTTTGCAGTAATTTTCTGAAATTTAGGTCACCGCAAATTATAAGTACACAGCAGGGAGCCGTCTTTTGTAAAGGAAAAATAAATATATAAATATCAGACCTCTTTTTTATTTTTCTAATATGCATCTTTAAGGACTTTGTTTTTTGTGTGTAGGGGGAGAGAAAAAAACACTTCAAAGGATTAGGATGAACAATATCCGTATTTGTGAACTAATTAAGGACGTGACTTGAAATGTATTTCTGAGAAGCACATCACAGGCCTGAAGGGGTCGGCTGGCTCACAATAGGACAGAGATAATGCACCAGAAGTCAGGAGCGGTGAACGCCGACAGGAAGGGGAGCCCCCCCCCCCAGTCTACTAATGGAGATGTGCTTGCCCAGGGCTCTGACACCAGAACCCATTCTACATGTGGGATACGCAGTGCTGTAGCCAGGGCTGGTCCCTTTGTGCTGGCCCTCCCTGGCCTTCCGGAAAGACATGCATGATTTCATATATGAAAGATACATGTAATTGGACAGTGCCTCATACAGTGCATTTACAATTCTAAACAGAATATATCAAACAGCCCAGCTTTCTTTTTTTTTTTGTGGTGGCGTGGGGGGTGGAAATACATTTGCACGTCATATTCAGCATGATTTTTGAAAAAGTGCAGAACAGATCACACTTTTATTTGCATGAAGTATGCATGGACCAGAGCGCCTGTGCCTTTCGGTGGCAGAGAGTGAGCTCTTGAATTCATGGTCTGTGTGACAGCATTGCTGTGCACAAGCCAAGGCTTTCTTGAGCTTAGAGGTCAAGGGTGTTTATCGCATGAGAGTGAAACAGTGACTTCACTCCCACAGTATCACCTGGGTGACTTTGCAAGAGGCCTGCCTCCATTTTTGCCGAACATAGCCTGATTTAGTGTAGTTTAGCCTCTAGTTAGGGTTCTTCCAGTCCTGTCATAACCATGGTGACAGTGTGGATCAAGCTGAAGGTGAAATTGCTAATTGTTTGTGAGCTGTGTGAGCCTGTCTTTAAAACCCCAGAAAAAAATATTTAATTGTAATTTATTCAGGTGAGTTTAACAACAGCTCAGGTAGCCTCATTCAAGGGCTCTTCTTGCCTCAAGAGTTCACCTCCAAACTGTCTCTCTCACAGTTCTTCGGGGAGGGGGGGGTGATATCATGTCCTCATAGGTGTTAACACTACCCCCTGTAGTGTTAATGTACTGTGGAGATAAACACCTCTCCTGTTAATTGCCCTAACGAGCTCACACGTAGTTTGGGAACGAACTCACTTATCACCTGGGTTTATTGCGAGGGGGCCTCATCAGGACACAGGCCGCATACCAATAGGGAACCCCACTGTTCCCCATTTCCTTAACCAAGCCCAGGCCTACGTCTCACATGGGTCATGGGTCTGGGGAAAGAGGGCAGGGTTAAACATTTCCTGACCTCTGCTTGGACAATAAGGTCAGGTACAATTACATTTCATCCTGCCTGGTAGCCCTGGCAGTCTGAGCAGAGCACAATTGCATGATGGGTAACGTCTGAGGATGGAATGGGCTGGCTTGGAAAAGGAGACTTTTCGAACTTTGCTATCAGGCTACCTAGGCACAGTGCAAAGGTGTTTTAATGTCTGATGGGAATCAGGTCCAGTATACTGCAGGATTTGTTTGTGTGTGTGTGTGTGTGTGTGTGTGTGTGTGTGTGTGTGTGTGTGTGTGTGTGTGTGTGTGTGTGTGTGTGTGTGTGTGTGTGTGTACGTGTGTATGTTTCTGTCTGTTTCACGCACATATATTTATTTAGCCTGGTTTTGTAACCTTATACTTTAAAGAAAAAATACTTAGGTCTGTATAAGCATATATAAAATACTACTATTGTTATTTAACTTTTTTAAATTTAACTAGTATAAAACAAAAACAATATGAATAGTTTATAAGTTTAATAAGTTTAGCGACTTATTTTACTTATTTTAAGAGTTGGGTAAATAAAAACCAGGAAAACCAGCAAATAAAAAATTATAATAATGGAGTTATAAGTACAACTACATTAATGCTCATGATATGAACAACTTAAAAAAAGCTTTAAAAATCCCAGGCATCAATGCACATAAAGTGAAAAGGAAAGAAATACAAAGAACAAGAGGAAAAGATAAAGAGCGGTTTATATAAGGCAGTGTTAAGTTGGCTAATACAAAGCTTCCCTTTTACGGAGAGCACATAGCTCCTGCAATTTACCTTCATTCCGGTAATATTAACTCCGGACGCTTTGTCATCGGAATGTTGTTGAGAAACTGTGTATTTATTGAATAAACTGCGCTGAAGGGAGGAGTTATATTACTGATTACATAATAATTATCTGGTAACTATCATTAGTTAATTGACTACATTTTGTAAGTTTTAAAATAGTTTTGTAGATTACATTGACGACAAACAATAACAGCCAGATCATCATCATCATCATCATCATCATCATCATCATCATCATCATCCTAATTATTTTGATTTGCATTAACACAAAAGTACAATATAGTGACCATTGTACATGATGTTCCTATATATTTAACAGCTTTATGATCGTTTACATGAATAATCTCAATTTGCTGTAGTACCGTTAGGGAGTTGATAGACTACAGCATGATAGTACATACATGAGTCCTCATGCACGAAAGCAAAGCATGTCCATTCAGTATCAATGATACGCACGTATATCGGCAGTATTTACTGAAAACAGATGTACGCAGACGTAATTGTGAGATTATTATTTTTTTAATGTTTTCATTTTGATTAAGTATATGCTAACAGAAATTGCGGCAAATTATATTCTTAGGATTATTAATGTTGTCGATGTTTCTTTTGTTTTACGATATCATTGTTGTGTTTCAGAAGACTTCCCATGTGACGTCTGCTTTTTATATATGAAGATTTCTTTATCACTAATTTCTTGCGAGTATGTTGTTTAAGTGCACACGTGATATCCATTTAGTCTGCAGAGAAATTTAAAGGAATGTTATTTTAACAACTGTGACTGTACTATGTAAAAATAATATACAATACGTTTTCTCCTTACCACATATCATATGATTGGTGTGTTAAGTGTCTGGCACCAACCAATAGCATTGAATAAGAAGAGGTTTTAATGAGGATTTTTATATTTCAAGTTCTGCATCATTTTTGCTGACATGTTTTATATTTTAGAGATACAAGTTATATGGATGTGTGGAAAAAATGTGCTGAACTTCCCTTTAAGATATTTACCGATTGCATGGCTGGGTTTGATAATGAAATTAATAACATCGATAAAATAATGTATATTTATGAATAGTCCATGTGTTTGAAGACTAATTTTAATGAACAAGATTCATATTGGACAATCGTTGTATTTCTTTGTACGGAATGCTTCAGTCATTTTTGTTTGAAGATGAAATGGTTTTATGGGCATTGCTAGACATATAATCCAGCCGTATATGTCAGCTAATAGAATACCGCCCAGAGGCTATCGCTTGTAGGACTCTGTGTGTGTTGACCCTTGGCGGTAGTCCTAGATCCTTGTTGCCCTTCTGTGGCTGCTTCCACCTGTCAGCTTTCATTGCCATACGATGAAGGGGCTTTCCTGAGCAACGTCTCGGAATAATTGCTTTCTATTCACCGAATGTATTGCTTGGTGTCGGGGTCCAAACAAGCACAAAATTCAGTTCTATAGTATTGCTTAAGATTTGCGTACATACACACACACACACACACACACACACACACACGCTCATATGTAGGACGGCGCACGTACACACACGCTCGTACGTAGGGTGGCACGTACACGCGCAAACACACACACACACTCACACACATGCGTGTGCATGCATTTGATTTGTCTTTAATCAAGAAAATACATTTCTGTAATTAGAAACTGTCTAAAAAGATGGTTATTTGGATAAATGCACCTTCGTTGCTGTTGGTGCTTATGGTTTTGGCTGGGATCCTGTCAGGTTGGACCGCTGACCTACATGTTTCTTCCTCAGTATCCCATGGTATGTTTTTCACATTGACGCCCTGGTAGGGGATCCACACTACTTATGCATTGTGCATCTTTTAAATATGTATTTTTCATAAAATGTGGCGCTCTGTGCTGCTCTCCACTATTTTTGTTTTGTTATATCACACATTATATACAATGTAACCTGCCTTTATTTCATTATTGTCGTCTCTGTCGTACTCTGTTGAGTTTTAAAGGCAACATATTCAGCCAAAATGAATGCATTTACACTTACACATTTCTATTAACAAATTTGTTTTAATGTGGAATTACGGTTAATAGATAATCTAAATTTAACATTACATATGAGTTTACATTGAAGGATAAGAACGTGTTGATATTGTATCCCAAGCACCTTCCTTCGCCAAATTGAGCATTTTACATTCATGCATATTAATATACGTCATTTTTTGGAAACTTACTAATCAAGAAAGGAATAGACTTACATTTCCATTCTGATGGTATTATTTTTTTTACCTGTCTGGATGAAATGTTTTTTTTTTTTACTGATATGGGACAGACAAACAGAAAACCGACAAAGGCATCTCACTATGGACAGGGTTTTACCTCCGGCAGGTTGAAGCACATTGTTTTCACATGAGATTGACATGCATTTACCAATTACAAATATAGATGAATATTTTAAAAATGATCATGTTGATTGCCTCTGACTTTACTTTCATCATTATTGTTGTTGTTACATTGAACGTAAAACACAAAATATAAACCGAAGTGTTCTATATCATCCATACTGAAAGTTGTTTTAGAAAACACAGATAAGACCATAAATTTCACAGCAAAACCATTTTTTTTTTTTTTTACTTAACTACACATTGCTTGGAAAGTGTTGTCTCACGACGCCATGCCTCTTAAGATATTCTTCAGCGTATACAGCTAAGTCATACCTTTCAATTCAAATATTAAGGATGGATATTAAGAAATAGTAATTTATTTACATGTAAATATTGGGCAAACATGATGAAATGACAATTAAGAGGAATCAAACACCAGTCCAAAATGATCCAAGTTCCTGTTCATATATTTTTCCATGTCATATGAACGCATGCACCTGAGCACCTTGAATATATAAACAGACATTTTCTGACAGAACGGCGGTAGTACTTACTTTTCAGTATCAGCACTTCTATACGGGCAGTGGAAAACTCCCCTTCGGGCTATAGACCCTCTCCGCTTTTTCACTGAATATACAAAGTTTAGATTTTAATTGCAGCTATTGCATGGTCATTAGTAAATGTAAAACAAACAAAAGCCTATAGAAAATACCCATATGCTATCAATAATATAGGCCTACATGTATGAATGTTTACCTTTAATACGTGTGGATTTGTCATTAGTCAAGTATAAGCTTAATTTTCCTTCAGTGAAAATTATATTTTTATTGAAACCCCACAAGTAAAACGAATGATATAGAAAAAGTAAAGGGGAGCTATAGAAATTGTACATTTGGAATGAAAGTAACTTCTGAATATGTAAATCTCTCCCTGTTGACATAACCAATCTCTCATAGTCGTTAAATGTGTTACAATTATGCATAGGTACTAACAAAATTAACCCACCTGTTCGAAAAAACGTAAGCATTAAATCATTTAAAACTTTGTCATTGCAGAGAAAATTTAGAATCGGTGATGTTTTCCTCAAAAGTGAAATTTCCATTTTTGATGAACGTGCACATTTTATGTGTAAAATAACATGTGAGAATGATTCTTTTTAGTGGAAAACGTTGGCAAATTGACTTCTGACTAAATATAAACGAATATTTTCTAATGCATATAGATTACAAAACTTGTAGGCATCATTGCTAATAGGCCTACACTGAAAATGATTCAAAGAGGAAAATTTCAAGTGCCAATGTCACGTTTATTGAAAACTGTAGCAATTTGTCATCCGCACGTTTATGTAGCATCTGTCTGGACCCCAATGCCAATGGATCCAATAGTAAAACAATTTAGTACAACATTAGATTGCATACATGCTGTTTTATTAGCTAGACAATATAATTATTTAATCTGGGAAATAACATGTTGTTATATATAACAATATGCTATATTTAATTTAAATGGTCTGGTTTTTTAAAGCTTGACTCTTCACACTGTTGAAAAGGGTTACTGTTTTATGAAAATAAGGACGTCTGAAGAACACCAGATATTTAGCAGCACTGCGTTAAACAACATAAGTTTAGGTTTATTTTATTGTTATCGAAAGTGATGTTGTATGTAGGAATATTACAACTGATTAAGCACAAAAATAGAAGTTAGTCTACAAATCTAATGCAAAGAAATTAGTGCCTGAGACTTGTCCACAAAACGTTCATTTTTTCCAGTTGCAGCTCGACTGAAAACTGGCAAAATGCATTCAAGTAGTGCACAACTCTGTAAGGTTCTCAAAACCAAACCTCATTCGAGATAACTATCAGGTGTTAAGCTACATATGGTATATATGTTATGGTTGATTTTAGGCGCACACAGACGTTCAACATTTACATGGTTATATGTTACACAGAGCAAGGCTGTTGAAGATCTGCTGTTAGCCTATATAATAAAGGAACACACACGTAGCCAGTATTGCGGAGAGTCAGTATTCTTGTGATGCGGTTGACCAATATATTCACTGAAGGGTAATTAACTCTGTTATTTTCAAATGGGCACCTTTTATAATGGTCACCTTTAAGAACAATGCCCTTTTGATTTTAAAATTATCAAGACTCTTGTTTATTGTTGTCACTGTTTTTTTAAGAAGCTTGAAAATGGTTGTGCCAATTCGTAGCTCTAAAGAATACATTACATCTGTTAACAGCAATATTTCAATTACGGTTATTATTATTATTATTATTATTATTATTATTACATGTAAGTCCTAAAACAGAAATGCACTATATATATGTGTGTATGTATCATATGTGAGGGTTAGAATATTTTAACTATTTCCTTCTACATGGAATTTTTATCCATAAAAATAAGTGTCCTTCCAAAGGTGTGCATGTAAACATGTTTTTCCACATTTCCGATGATGGTTGAGTGTACTCCCCGTATCTTAATACATGTTAATGCCCATGATGAGGTGGGCTGTTGGTGGCACGTTGTTATGTAGTGGTTCAGAGTCGGGCGCCAGAGATGCATCCTCAGAGGTCTCACAGTGCGCGGGGTTTGTGAGGTTGGTTGAAATGCTTGTTGATCCCCGTGGCCAAAGTGAACATAAGAGGGCGCTGCCATTGCACCTGGCGACATGGGAGCACAGTGTTCCGCCCCATCCAAACCAAACACAAGGCCGGACAATGGTCTACTGATGATTCTTGCTTCCCTGCACTTAGTCTCACTTGTGTATGTACATGAGAGAACGTATGCCCCAGAATTGGTCATGCCAGTGTCTCCACCTCGCTACTCCCGTTCTAACATTGTCTTGAGCAAGAATCTATTCTGCAGAACCTCTACACAATGTTTAATAGTCTGTATTCACCCAACACCCCAAAAGCATGGGTTTCTCTGTCTGCAATAGACACAAAAAACTTATTTGACTTGTGAAAGTTAATATGTGCAACTACTTTGTTTGTTTAACGAAAGCACACGCGTGGACTTGCGTGCCCCTACATTAATAAAATACAACAGAATCCTTAAATCCTCAGAACTATGTTCATTATCCTTTTATAACGCTGGGAGACAATAGTGGACTGCTGCTTTTATCTTTAAACGCTTTCACCCGCTCTCATTTCCTCACTCTTCCCCTCAGTGTTTTATTATTCTGAGATGGCACGCGCGGTGCGTGAGGCAAAGATAAAATAGCAACCACACATGCAAGCACGCACACACACACACACACACACACACACACACACACACACACACACACACACACACACACACACACACACACACTATGCATTTACGTACTTCATATCATGTCAGAGTATATCGAATATATGTGCTGCTGGAAACGTTTTCTTGAGACAACTGTGCAACAGCAACTAAGCATGTTTTTTTTTAAAGAATTAACAATGTAGTATTTCCTGTTTTCAAAAACAATTGTTGATTCGTTGAACTAATTAATCACAAAATTGATTAGGTGATACACAGTATTTCAAACGGCTAAATTTCTTTACATTGGGTGCGAGATCCTTTGCAAGCTCCACTTTAAGTGCGAACGCATTTGGACGTGTGAGCATTCAGATTTGATTTTATTGTACGTCTGTGGCCCTTAGCAAGTTTCTGAAACCTAAGGATGCTCCGACACCCCAAATGACAGTTTGTGCTCTCGGCTTGCTTTTGTTCTCAGCGTCGGCGCTATTACGCCCCTATGTATAGTTACCATACATTTATGTTACTGATCAGTGTTGAGCAAGACTTGTGGATTGGGCTCTAGCTTTCAAATCGTATCAGTTTCGGATTCATTCAAAAGTGAAATACAAGAGTTTACATTTTAAGTACCAATTGGTTCTTTGAATGGACACTTTATGAAATTAGAAGATTACTGTTCTTTTAATGTTGATGTCTAGTTTTTGAAAGTATTTCTTGATAATTAAGTGATGCAGATTGCACGTAATTGATGCATGGGTAACTTAAAGAAAAGACAGGCCTCCATACCCTGTCTCTTTATGCGCCCCAATCACACGAGGGCCTTTATTATCTCACTGCCCCTCTAACTCCACTTGCACTCCATTTTCTACCCATTCCGTTTTACAATCCTCCCTTCCCAAGAGAGCAGACACATCGCAAATCCTTGAGATCCCCACCGTCTGCCGTGCACAGCGCGAAATATGAGCATCTCTTGAGTCAAAAGATAGTTGCATGCATTGCACTTGTGTAACAAAAATTAACCCAGGTTAGTCGCTTGTATTAGGAACCTGCAGGCTTTAGTGATTGCTCAATACTTCAGTTGTTTTTGGGAAATAATTGGAGTGAAAATGTCTGTACATTATTCCATGGATAAACCAGGATTTTCGCATTGCAAACAAAACACGGGTCAAACATGCACTCACGCGCGCACATATTGCTGTCCTAGGCCACTCTCTCAATTATTATTAATATGAAACTATGCTCGTTTTCCAACATTAGAGATATTTAAAACGTTCATTGGGGTGAGGAATTTTGCGTGTTTATTTCACATGTTCTTGTACCTCTAATCCGAGGCATCTGCTGGAGTGCAGAATTTGAAGGCAAGTCTCCCAATTTCGCCTGCCATGCTGAATATGATGTGTCAATTAGTGAACCCCATACTATACATAGGTGATAAAGTATATTAAATAATTTTCAACACAGCGCACATACAGTGGTCTGAAATAAAAATACATTTTCATATTTCAAATAAAGATAAGATCGTAAATATGTATTAGATTTACTTTTCCATAAATAGGCAACTTTTCCACAACATAATCCATAATCCTTCATGCTTTTCCACGAAGAAACTGTCAAATAGTAAAACTATGCATCATGTTACCGCCATATTAAAATATTTTGGTGAATAATAACGTTATTTTGAACACTTAGATTGATTTTGCACCATGTCTCATTTACGTTTGAGCACTTTTTAAAAAAAAAAAAATTGGCTGCAGATGATTCTCGTCAAAAGCGAAAAATAAATAAATAAATAATGTAAAATAACAAAATTCTCTACAACGATATAAATGAGTCAGATCCAGTTATTGGACCTGTGCTGCTCGGATAAAAATATAATGAAATTGATGGAAATAAGCGGGTTAATTTTATTGATGAGGATTAGGACCCCTTGGAGCTGTGAGCAGAGAAAGTGTGCATAAGGACTGTGAGGGATTGTCCATTTCTTTACAGGGAATCAACAATGGAATTATCATGACAAAGGACACAGGGCTCGTCACAAAGGTTGAGTTCTGGAATACAATCTTACCATTTTAGGGAAAACCAAAGTTTCTAAATGACCATTTAAAATAAACGAAATGTTTGTAGAGAAAAGGGGGAGTGGGTGGGTGCGACCTGTAGAGAACCTCACCGATCTATACTACAGTTGTTACTATTGATCAAATGTCACCTCTTTGAACGTAGGACTTTGAAAGTTTCTCCATTTATCAGTAATAATGTAAAAAAAAAAAAAAAAAAAAGACGAGTGGTAATTTTAAGGCATTAATTCAATATGTTTTACATGTAAATTTGTGTAATATTTACATTTTGTTACAATGCGTACACGTGGAATTGAGCGCATTGATAAAGTCATTATATTATATAACAATAAAAGCATGCGTAAAGATATAAAGGCTATTCCAAATTAACATCAATATGAGAACAACGAATGTTATAAAAATATTACGGAACAGTGGTAGACATAGCATAGGTTATACCAGTAACATTAGCAAGTAAACTGACTGTAGCCTATCGTTTCACTTAATTTCCTGGGGTAAATACATTTCTTTACGGTCGAATAGTGGCAGAGTTTTAGTTTTTCATATATTTTAGTTTTGATCGGATTTCATCATAATGATACCCTGAACAAATAATGATACATATCACAACAGCCATTTTTTGCATGCATGGACGGACAGTAGTTGTTAGTTTTTTTTTTTTTTTTTTACTTGATACCTGTGTAACATATCTGCAATTGTCATGCACAGCCTAGTATACTTTATGGTTCAAAGCTTACAATATCAGATACACTGGCCAGTTTCAGCTAGCGTCTAAACTGAGCGGGTTGTACCCGGTTTTTCCCAAAAGTAGAGGATCGCACTTCGCTTTAAGAACAAGTCAGGAAGTTTAGGGGTTTATACTTTACTGATCATATCTCAGATTGCGATGCTCTAAAACACACTCACATGCAACCACGAGTTAGTGTAGTGTTTTATAAATAAATATCGTGTTTAAATTGTGTGCCACGTATCGTAGCCTATATTCCGTCGTTACTTGCATTACTGTACAATGTGGATGTCTCTAATCCCCATAGGTCCCCCCTCTCACAATCATCACTTCACAACTACCTTGGGACCCGCAGTATTCTGTCTTCTAAATATCACTGTATTCTGCATTCCATGTTTTGTCATTCAATCTATTGATTCACTGTGTGCATTTTAAATTGGGTTAATGTATATAGAAATGTGTTAAATGTATGAATGTGCAATGTTTCCGAAGTCAATACGATGTAAACAGGATTAAAGTCAAGACAAATTAGGAGTACATCGCCTTAATCGTCTATTTCTTACAACTACAAGTCTTTCCGAAGTCGTCTTGAGATATATTTTAATACATTACACCATCAACTTTTTACCTGAATTCAATGCTAATTTATAAATCGTGGTTAATTCCATCCTGCTCTGAGTTCATTAGTACAACGCAAGTAGCATAGCGATCTCAATGTACAAGATTGTAAGTATCAGTCTTTATAAATATAATGGTAGTCAAGGCTATATATATAGTCAGATAGATCAATATGCTTTTAGTACGCACGTGTTAAAATTATTCGGATAGATATAACAAAACAATATCTTACAGCAGGTTTGTTCGTGAAAATCAGGACTGTGCTCTGGAATTGCAAGTTAGTGTATTTAGATAGAAGTATATGTAGTTATAGCCTATTATAGCCTTAACCGGCACGGAAATGTGTAAATATAGACTTCCACCCTCCGTCTCCCCCCAAAAAAAGACTACTTGTTTTTAGTTTCCTTTCCTCTCAGAAATCAAACTAAATCTTTAAAAACTAGTTCAATTCATAGCAAAAGTATCGAGTTGGCTAACTCGTGTAAAACTCTAGAGCCTACCTAAGCATTCTTGTCCTTACCAGCAACTTGTAAAGTTTTTTATTATAAATAAAAAATATATATTTATAAACAAACGGTACGTACACACATCCATTTAACTTACATGAATGTGTATTAATACATGCAAGTGTAATAAAAAAGAACGAACGAAACAAAAATAATTTGTAATGTTTTTTCCCTGGCTATGCCATTCCAGTTCGCTGCTAACTTTCGCTGCTTTTCTAATCAGACTCCTGGTATTTTACTTTCCGCTGTTCTTAATTCCCTATTTTCAATCCCTGATCATCACTTTCCTCTTTTTCTCTATCTATCCATCCATCCATCCCTCCCTCCTTCCTTCTTTCTCCCTCCCTCCCTCTCTCTCCCTCCCTCGCTCTCTCCTTTGCTGAATCTTATTGATCCAGAAGGTGGCTAATTAGCCCTTCCCGTCGTGCCTGTGTAATGAAGCACATGCGCACTGAATTAATCACAGCCATTTTTTGCAGGAAACTAATTAGCAGGAATAAAGATCCAAAGAGTTTTTTTCTTTTCAATCATCAGATCTCACTTTCACCTCTTCCTCTCTCCCTCTAACACAAGACACATCGCCTGCTTTGCATCCAAATTATTTTTATATAGCCTTTACAACTAATACTTCGGTTTTTTTACACTCCGCAACAACAATGATCTTTCTTTTACCATCCTAAATGCAAACTGACCAAAAGGGACTGCCTTGATGGGATCTTTAGCCAAACCGTCTCTATACTGGATTAAAAAGCGAGGATCACAAAGCGGCAGCAAAAAATTGTAAGTTTCAACTTTGGGTTTCTGTCTCTCTCCCTCTCTCTGTGTATATCGGATTCGTTTCTCCTTTTTACAGTTTTAATACTAACTGAAGGTTTTTTGTCTTTTTCCTATTCATTTCGAGGGTTGCTTATTTCCTCGTTTGGAGAAATAACACGCGATCGCAAGTTATTTTCATGCAAGTTGCTTTATTCTCTGTTCTATTCGTATCGTTACCTGTGTTTACATCTGGGTTCGTCCTCGCTCCCCTCATGACTGGAAGAAAAAGAAACGGGCAAAGACAGCGATTCCTTTCAAAGGCAGGAGACCACAAACCTTGGATTTTAAAACAAATTAGCGCATTTTTGTGGGATCAGAAAAAGCGGAAAGAATAACATTTTAAAATGGCATGTTTTGCGACCGCTAAGGGAAAGGGTTGCGTTGAGCTGTCGGAAGGTAGCGGGAGCTGCATGTGATCTTAGCCGGGAAAGGAACACATAAGTCCAGCTTGTGGGTCCGTTCGCGTCCGGTAAAATGGAAGCACCGTATATTCCTCCATACTTTCGCAAATGTGCCACTTCGTACTATACTCTTCTTTTCTTCTATTTTCGATACCATCCCAATTTCATTTGATCCTTGGTGTTTAACCACAATTTCACTATCCGAATCCTTTTTATGACGTTTTCTGTCCGCCCTGGTATGCCTTTCAGTCAGTTCCTCTACTTTTTCTTTCTCGCTCTCTCTCTTCCACTTTAGACGCTGTTTAATTTTATTTTTCATTCCTGGTGGATATTCTGAAGCGTTGTTAAAGTCGATTCTTGTTCATTCCCTGACGGAGTCACATGTAAATCGATCGGCGTGTGTGTGTGTGTGTTTTGTGAGTGTGAGGGGTTTAAAAACGGAGCCCCGGGTCTCCGTCGTGACAAGAGCGGATCATCAAAACTTCAGTTACGGGAAAGCGTACAGCCGAAAGCCGATAGAGTTTTAGCGGCGGGTCCGGAAGAAGAGAATAGGTATAAAGAGAGGGAGAAGGACACAGACGAGAACAACACATACACAGGCGACAGCTTTGAAAAACAGAAAGAAAGCGACAATGATTATTAAAAAAAGAAATAACACAAAATAGTCTAACAGCAATACAATGTGGCGATTGATTTAACCACAATATTACTAACAGAAAACTTATTGATAGGAACCGAACTCGTGGCATCATTCCAATACACACTCGCGAATAAATAATTCCTTCTGTGTTTTTAAGTTATATTTTACCATTTTGAATCCGTTTCCAGCCAACATAACTTGGAATGGTTAGCTAGTGGTTGGTGAATTAGCTAAGTTAGCGCGGCTACCAACAGGGAAAAGTAGACGGTGGACAACCAAAATATGAAACAGAAGTAAGCCATGAACAAAAATAAGGGAATAAGACAGTAGCTATTCGGATAGATGAGGTAGAGACAGGAAGGGGGAGACCGACAAGGTTGGAGTGAGAATGTAGTCCCTCCAAGATACGGACTGATAGACACGAAAGAGCGGAAACGTCTCCCACCCCACTACACAGACGACACAGAAACTCGCGCACACACACTCAAAGCGCAAAAAGAACAGAAAACAGATAAGATGGAGATTGAATGAAAGGATATTCGGAGACGGGGGTAAAAGGAGAGACGGGAAGACGAGGTTTCGAGACAGAGAGAAGGGCGAAAAAAGCAGTCTGCGAGCTGAGGCAGTGGATGAGCTGGTTCTAGGAGAACGAGAAAGAGGGAGGCTTAGAGACTAGGGGTCAGACAGCAAGAAACAGGGGAGCAGGGGTCACTGAGTGAGTGTGAGAGAGATAAAAAAGAAAGAGAAGGCAAAACCCCTCCATTTACAAGCAGGGGGAGAAAGTGAGAGTGAAAGAAGGAAAGGGAGGAGAGGGAGGGGGTATGTTGAGGGGTCACACAAAGAAGAGCATTGAGATTGTGGGGGTCAGCAAGAGAAAAATAATACAAAAAATACTCCAGTTGGTCAGAGAGAGAGAAGGAATAAAAGTGTTTCTCTAGTTTCATGAGAGATGTTTACTAGGTGAAGAAGCTCTGGTTGGGGTCGATATTGTTACATTTACAAGGAAAGGAAAAAAAAATGGGGCAGGAGGAAATGGATGGGGTCGGGTAGCCATGGGCCGTAGAGGAAGAATTGGGAAAGAGGTCAGAAAAACAAGAGGGGTCCAAAGACCTTCCAGAAACATCCAAGCCCATAGTGGCAAGACCGTTCATTTAGGCCTCGTATTTATGACTTTGTCAAGGAAGAGAGTAGGGGCAAGGAGTATCATAACAGAAAATTGAAACTACCGATAGTCAAAAGACTAGAGGGCTACATCTCCCTTTCTACTGTTGACGCTTCAATATTCAACACCCCTTTTTTGGAGATCTCGGAAAGGAGGGGGCAGTAGAATGTTTTAACCCAAAACTGTTCAACACCACCCCCCTCCTTTTCCATTCTTTAAAACTATTTTTTTGGAGGAGAGGGACTGAAAGTGTAGTTGGGGGTAGAGGAGAGAAGGTCTGGATTCTGTATTCCTCAGCACAGTGCCCATGTTTCCGCAGCAGTTCTGACACACGGCGTGGCAGTAATTACAGGCGTCACACAGAAAGAAAAGGGAATATAGCATAAAGTAGGTGCTCTGTCCGTGCTACGCCATCCTTTGAGCATTACAAACAAAGAAAGCAGAAATCTTCAGCCGGTACTCAGTCCTCTCCTGTAGTCTCCTGGATTCCCGACCAACCAAAACCAATCTGATGACAGTAATTATTTGCACTACAAACATGTTTATTTTACAGAAATACAATAATCTTAACTTAAACTGTGATATAGGTTGTATAATGTTCAGAGTATTTATAAAATGACTGTGGTAAAGACCGTGTTAGTCTGTTGAAAACTGAAAAGGCAAAATAATATTAATAATGCATGATGTCCAGTAGCAATGTCAGGTAGATGCTTCATGAATTTACTTCATTTAAGCATTGCCATCGCAAACTGGAAGGACTGCATATTCATAGCATCATATTTTGAAAGTGAGTTACCGGAAAGTCCATATTCACACATTAGCTGTTGAAGTTCAAGCTTTCATTATAGATCAGAAGTAAAATTAGAGGGGGATGTCATTCCTATTTTATGTTTTTTTTATTACATTTTCATAAAAATAGCAAATGAAATGGGTATCTTGCAATGGGTACATATTATGAGTATATTCTGAGTATATTCATATATTCTGAGTATGTCATAGAGAGCTATATCTGCTATTGATGGCAATTTCTTCGTGTGAACCGACATTTTTTTGTTTTGTTTTTTCATACCTAATATTACCTGAATACAGCTGTAGTGCTTCTGTTTTGAATTTATAAATAATGCACATTGCTGTTAGTTTTGTATAAATTTATGAAAAACTTTATTAAAAATATATTAACGTTATGAAGCATGATTTTCTTTTATTAATCATATTTATGTATATTTGAGTACATCAAGGTTAAGTACAAATTATACCAGCTAGAATATTTTTAGCCATTTCTGATTTACGTTTTATGAAAATACCACTTACAGCCATTTTATAAAGCTCTACCAATAATATGTTGATGTAGAGATTATTATTTTGCTATTTTCTGTGCCACTGCCTTCATCTGTACTCATGATCATATCTTTTAAACTGTTCCATACAGTGCACTTCAGTCTATTTGTTTATCATCTTTGTCCTTTGCACACTGAAATTTAACATGGTTGTATGTACATTGAGGAAATGTTTATGTTTGCATATTGACATATGTATAATAAAACAATATAAGTATAGTGCATGCTAATCATATTTGCCATTTTCACTGAAAAATGAAGCAGTAGTCCAGTTTGTCCATGCATATTGTTATGACAACAAAATGATGATGATAATAATAATAATAATAATAATAATAATAATAATAATAGATGATGCTAATAATAATAAAAGATGCTTGTTTTCTAGCTATGTATATTAAGGCTTAATAATGGCAATGCCGTGAAGTGTGAAATTCCATTCTGTATGAGGTTGTATTTTTCATTTTTATTTGTCACTGCTCTTGCTTAATTGCACATTGTAGTAAAAATGGAAGCATACAATTCAAAGCACAAAAAATTGGAGTGTAAGACTTGCGGTGTAGATGGAGCAGTATTGGGCAGATAGTATGCGCTGTAGGTGGAGAGGCATTAGAGCTGTGCGTATAGGCTGGTGGACAGTGCAAGAATGGGGCAGAGGAGAGGAGTTGAGAAGAAAATGCCCCGTGCCGCCCGTACCCCCCCACCCCCATAGCCCCCCCCCCCCAGCTGCGCGTCTGTCTCTGACTCAGATCCTTATACCCCTGGCTTCTATGGAAGCCCACTCTTCTCCCTGGCCTGAGAGAGCCCTCTCTGGGCCATATTCAGATATCCAGATGAACACAGACTTCGGTATCTTGACTTCATATCATATTTATGCCGGGTTTAAATAATACAAATTTTCACATTACAGATTTTTAAAAAATAATAATTATTATTATTATTATGAGGTAGAATATACTCTGAATCACATCATATTCCCTTCTTTGTTGCTGGATGTGACAGCAGAGTGGAATTGTTGATGGAAAGTATAAGGTGTTTTTTTTTTTTTTTTTTTTTGTCATCCGTCCCCTTTCCTTTCCACAGTCATTCCCTTCCCTCCGTCATCCCACACATTCATTCTTCGTCCAGGCCCTGTCTTTGTTTTCCATCTTCGCTCCATGCTGTCCCAGCTTTCGTTTCTTTTCTCCATCAGTCGTCCAGCCCTGCAGGTAGGCAGAACCAGAGAAGGCAACAAATTAATAAAAATAAGGGGAGGAAAATAAAACATTCAGCCACCTCTGTTTGCTGTAGGGGTTGAGTGTAAATTAGGTCAGCAGGAGCGGGGATCCTTTTACGGCATATGCTTTTGAATATGTAAGTCACAACACTCAGGACCAGTTATTCGAGTTGGTATAAACCGTGTGATGAGTGTGTACGTGACAGCCGTGTCATTAAAGAGTGGGTTTAGGGTGGGGGCTTCCTTTCAGGGGTGTGGGCCAAAGGCCTGTCCTAACACTTAGGTGTGCGTTACCTGGTGTGTGCACCAAGCAGATATCCCCCCTTCCCTCCATAGCTCATCTTGACTTTTTTGTACTTTTTCATTGTCTCCATCATCGTCTTTTTTTTTGCATTCCCATTCTCAATGTCATTCTTTTATCTGTTCGGAGTGAAGTTGGCAGGAATTCTGTGGTTTGCTGTTTCACACTATGTTATCATGTTAACAATCATTACATCACTGAGATAGTAAGATTTATAGTCAGTGAGCTGTCTGTCTGTCTGTGTGTGTGTGTGTGTGTGTGTGTGTGTGTGTGTGTGTGTGTGTGTGTGTGTGTGTGTGTGTGTGTGTGTATAATATATTATAAGGGGTGGTGGACATTAAGTAGGAGACAGAGATATGGGTGATGCGGCTTCTCTCAATTTAAAGGAATGGTACTCTCACCACATTCAGTATGGAAATAGCTACATGCACGCACACGCGCACACTCCCAACCATACAACTTGAGGTACAGTGCATGGTATTGGTAGTATATCTTTTAGATATAAATCAAAGTATATGTGTTTTATTTAGCATGGTACATCATGAAAAATAATTGAAACAACAGAAATGACACTTGCACTGATCTAAAACAAAAACAACAATAAAGAAAAATAAATACAGAATCTGAGACTCCTTCCATAGCAGCCAATATGATAAATGTTGAATGGGAGCAGGTACACTGTAAGAATTAAAAAGTCAATGAAAATCTGGAATACCTTGTATTGTACAATGAGCTGTTCGTTCACGTTTTGTTTCAATCAGATAATGAATGGCCAGGAAGATTCAAAGACCCAAAGCCTTTTCAGCTTTTTCTGTAATATTTCTAAAATTAAGAAATAAGTATTTACCCTAAAGACCAAATCAGAATCCAAATGCATTCTGTCCTGTATTTGCATCTCTAAAAATATGATTATGAAATTTTTTTCATAATACAATAATCTATAAATTATGATATTTTTCCTTCATTTGATTGTTAAATATTGAATGTAGCCTTCATCACATTCTTTGTGTGTATGCTATATTTGTGGTGTGTGTGTTTGTGAGTATATTGCATATTCAAGGTATTTCTAGATAGACTGCATTCAGCTTTTATTTTACAAACTCATAAACGTGCTCCCTGCTTTAAAATGTTTTCAATAAATCTGTATTATCTGCAGTTGATTTCATGAATGGGTTGTGTAATTGATTAATTAATAAGCTAATAACACATGTTGATAAAGAAAAATGAATGATTTTAATCAGGAAAATAAAAATGCAAAACTGTGCATATAAGTCAGATAAATACCACATTGCAGTAGTTTTTCCCCCCTTTACTGCATTCATTTTCATGGTGTTTATGGTGTCCATTTTCTTTCCCCCGCTGATACCGCTGCATCCCGTCTATGGGTGCTGTGCAGTGTAGTTGGTCTAAAGCAAGGGAAACAGCAGCGTGGCAGATGCCGTCTCCTATCCGCAGAGGCGGCCTGCCCCTTTGGCGGCGGGGTCAGACGGTGTTGGCGCTACCGTGCGTTCGTTCACTGGGCGGGCACTGTCTTGCCTTGCCTGGCCTTGCTGGGGGGGAGGGGTTGGGACGTGGTGGTGTTGGCGGTGGAGGGGGAGGGTGCCGCTCCTGAGACAGCCAAATTGAACTCTGCGGCACCCTCGGCAACCCCCTCAGGACCTCCGAGCTGGGCACTCCGCCCTCTACGCCGGCGCTTATCATCACAAAGAACAGAATGCATAAAACATGGGGGGATATATAGACGGAGTCTGCCGAGGTGGATTTTCCTTTTCCACTACCGAGCTGTGGAACAATGCAGTGGGGCCCCAGGCCTGTGACTTTGACGCAATCTCTTTCTTTTCCCCCTCTCTTTTTTGTTGCTTTGCAAAACCAGGAATTATCGGACGCTTTCCCCCCATTTTTCCCCTTTCTGATAACGCATCTCTCAGTCATTTTTACTTTGTCTGTGGGACTTAAATGTGTGTTATGTAACTGGGAGCCGTGGTATTAAAAATGCAGGAAGTGGGGCTCCCTGTACTGGAGAGGTAGAGTGTTGGGGTGTGTGGGCAGCTTGGGTAATCACACACAGACACGCACACTCACACACCAGTGAGCACCCCACATTCTCAGAACCTCTCCAAACCGAACCATAATACATGCACACACAGCGTTCACACTCAACAGGGTATTCACCTGATGTTTAGCTTATCTTAATTGTAAGAGGCATTTGCATTTACTATTATTTTTTGAGATTTATGATAATATAATTAAAAATGTCAATTTATATCAGGCATACTATTGAATTATTTTTATATTTAATAGTAAATAAAATTATTTAACAACACTAAGGCAACCAAATATTTGCTAGCTCTGCTAAGTTCACCCATCTATATGTGTTATTTATTCAGATTGCTGAAATATTCATATTTTGGTCAAACTATTACCCTAAATTTTAATAAAGAGTGGGGGTACTTTTTAAAAAAGCATTTGATAATACAATCACTTGGAATTATCAGCGCACATAGATACTTCTTAGGTAAAGTGTTACTCTGTGACTTCGTGAGGATGGTAATGTTTTTACTGATTGCATGGAGAGCTGTGTTCTGTTTTCTGTAGCGTTTCCACTTCTTAAATCCACCAAATCCTGGTCACTGGCTTGTAGGAAGGTTAGCATTAACTGCCCCTTTACCCCTGTGTGTGTGTGTGTGTGTGTGTGTGTGTGTGTGTGTGTGTGTGTGTGAGAGAGAGAGAGCGAGAGAGAGAGACTGTGCGTGTGTGCGCGTATGTGAGAGAGAGAAGCAAAGGTTAGCTAGCAGCTAGCACGGCAGAGCTCTTCCTCCAGCCCAGAGAGTGTTGAAATGGAGCTGGGCAGCAGCGATAGGCCGGTTTGGGTCAGACATTAGGCCGCTGCTGGTCTGTCTGCTGGGAGTGAGCACAGATGACAGGCCCGTGTGGGTCAGGAGGGTCTCTGTGTCTCCCACACACACAGACATCTCAGCCGCTACGCTCAGCTACACATCGTCTGACACCGTGGGCGCGTTCTGGAGATTCGCACAGGGTGTGTGTATTTTACACAGGATTTAGTGTAAATGTGTGTACTGTGCAGTATTCAGTTCATTATTTGCTATTATGTGTTTTTATTTTCCAAATAGTTGTTTTGAATTAAATTAAATATTATTTTCTTAAAGTTGTTCTTGTTTTTATTCATATACAATATTTTTATTTCATTTTAATTTCATTCGATGCCAGATTTGCCCTTGTCTGAATTTGACCTCATTTTATCTTGTGTTTTGTCTGTAGTGCAAGTACCGGGGTTCTTTGCTGTGTTTGACTGTTTTTCTCATTTTTATTTTTAATGCAGGCCTAGAATTATCATGATTACAGTCCAATTGTGATTTTAAGTGGTTTATTTAATTTGTGATGCCTTTTGGTTTGGTTCAGTAAAATTGAAAGATGGATTCCTGCAGACTAGATCCCTTCTTTTTGTGGTCCAGATGTGTGATGATGAATTGTGGCGTTGGCGCGAGTGTGCAGATGTTCCTATCAGAGCTGCGAGGCTCGCCGTGCTAGTGTGTATGAATGGGGTGCGAGTGTGCGCAGTCAGCAGGTCCGCTGTGTGGCGGTTTCCCGGCCGTGCACAGCCAGTGGAATGAGGCGCTAGGCTACGCCGAACCCCACCAGAGTCCTGCCACTTCCGCTCCATGTACCGCTCCGCTGATCCTCCTCAGGATTAAAGGGAGAAGAAAAGGGGGGGGGGAGGATGGTTTGGGGGACCCCTCTCTTACACCCCGCACACTCTCTCTCTTTTTCTCTCTCTGTATTTAAAAGGCATCATCCGACCGCAAGCGTCATTCACTTGCAAATCTGAGGTGGCCTGTCCAGTCCCCTGTGGGGCAGCAGGATTTAGAGAGCGAGAGAGAGGGATGGAGTGATGGAGACGGGGCTGCGCTCTGGGTTCAGTGCGTTCCCCCCTTGCCGCTGCGGGCCTGGTCTCGCACGTTAAGGCCAGTGGAGCGCCCTCACCTATATTCTGATCCCTGAAGGCTTTACACAGAACCGCTCCGAACGGTGTTGCTTGACGCAGGGCCTCGGCACTGCGGCATGTGTGTGTTTGCGGTCAAAAGTGAAGTGTATGTTCTGCTTCCCTGTCCCCCCCCAACCCCCAGAGAATCTCCTGGTGCTCTGTCTGTCCCCCTCTTTCATGCTGAGTGGCAGAACCGGGAGGGAAGGGGTTAAGAGCCAGGGCAAACCCTCTTTGTCTCGGCGGCCCTCTTTGCCATTGTTACGGTGGAATTGAGCTCGGCGCACCTCACTTGACCACAGCAAAGCAATAAAATGGCCTCCAAGTACTGCCGCTTTTCCAGCGCTCTGATGTCGGCCTTCTTCTCGCTGCTTGCATGCGCCTGTCTGAGTGTGTTTCCTTGCCGTCCACTCATGATGGTACATATTTTGAAACTGTTTGCATCTTTTTTATAGCTGTAAATAATCATAATACAGTCTACACACACACACACACTCACCCGCATGCCCAAGCATGTGTGTTTGTAAGATGTATGTACACCTATATGTATGCATTTGTGTTTGAGTCTGTGCAAATTTTTTTTGTAAACACATTTTCATTTTTGTTGTGTGTTTGCACATTCAGTGAAAGAGAATATGTACAATATAAATAATAATTTCTGTGGACACAGATTAATTAAATAGACCAATGGTTTATTGAATATAGCATATAAATGCAGATGTAATGTTGCCCTAAGTATATGATTGAATATGATGGTAGTGGAGGTGGTATCATTTGTTGAAGTAAACAAATCATCTCCATGTGTTAATTGAATTAAATGCAGTCTATTAGCATTTTTATTAAATTCAGAAGAATACATTCATTGGCATCTTTTATAGTACCCATGCCTTTTGAGTTTTCTTCCTTTCTGCGTGGTATTGTTTCTTTGCTTATTTCCACTGTGGAGCCCTTTGCCTCAGTGGTGTCAGTGAATATCAAGGCCAAGGTCCTGCACTCTCTTCCTCTCTTAGTCTGTATCTGAACTCTGATTGTCTCAGCCCTTCAGCTCAACAATTTAGTTATTGTACTGGATCTCTGGTAACATTAAAATACTGTGTGTTCATATTATCCATAATTATGAGCACTATTTATTTTGCCAATAATAATAATAACAATATTTTTTTAAAAAATGATTATTATTGTTATCACTGCTATAAATATCACTGCTATTAATAGTAGTAGTTATAGCAGTAGTAGTATCAAAAATGGTAGGAGAGTCGTAGTTACAGTAAGAGGTTATTGTTTTTCTTGTTTTTTGTTTTTGCTTGTGATTGCATTCATCTTGGTGTCATCTGATCTCAGACACTATAATTAAAGGGGAAAAACACATGGTCTCCCCTTATCCTCTTCCCATCAGGTATGTGTTTAATGAGGAGCGAGGGGGAACGCGCTGATTGGTTTCTTGTCGACTGGAGTCCGCTGTGAGGCCACTGATTGGCTGTGACAAACAGGTGGTGTGTAATTGCCACCGTCTAAACCCCATCTTGGGTGTAACCTGTTTATACCAGGTGTCCTACAGACTGTATTAAGTGTTAGGCCAGGCTCCAATTAAATCATCACTTCCGCACTTGCAAATTATAGCACCCGATCCCATCACCTGAGCAGTGTCTGTGTGTCTGACCTGCAAAGCTGTCTGTGTCTCTGCCTCACATTTTGCCTTTGTTTCTCATTGCTTCCAGATTAATGTGGGTTATCTCCCCTTCCTGTTAAATTCATAAACAGCAGAGACTCACAGCATTACATATGCAAAACATACGGGCCCCACACACAGTGCGGTAGAGGAGGCTCCAGAAGCACACAGTGTAACATGGAGCCTGGAACTGATCCCTTCTCTTCATCCAGCCACCCCTTCCACAACTGCTCACCCTCTAGCCAAGCTGCTGCACTGCGCACTGTGACTGGAGTGAGCAGTGGCCTGTGTACAGTCAAAACCCACCCCCCACATATCACTGCAATTTCAGGTTCAGATGCGGGGTGTGGCAGGACGCAGGGTGGGGGTTGCAGGGTTCAGAGGTCAGGTCCTGGGAGAGTCCAACCAGGGGGAGAATCTGTCTGGAGCCCCACAGTGACTGTCTGTTACAGCCTTGATGTGTCTATGATTACTAATGAATAATAACAAATTGTTGTTGTTGTTGGTGGTGGTGGTGCTGGTAGTAATAATAATAATAGTCATAATAATAGGCAGTTATGTTTGTCTTTTATTAAGATTGGTACCTTGATTTTTAATTGATGATTTCAATTCTCAGAAATGCCTTGATGGGGGAAAAAACACCCACACACAAACACAGATTCAGTGTTAAGTCTAATGTTTAACTTTTTTATTAGATCTGATCATCCCCCACAAGATTTGACTGATTGTAGTGTTGTCTCTCATTCTTATTTTCACAGTATGCGCAAAACATGTTTGTTTTTTTTTTTTTTTAATTTATGTTTAGTCCAACTGGTCAGACCAGGCGTTTTGGTCAAAGAAAATGAAGACCTCCATTGCTTTGAAGTAAAAAATATCCAACACATACTCTGGTGCTTGTAGAGCTCATATAAAGTGAAAGCTTGATGATGGCAAAATATATTTTTCTTTTTTTTTGGTTGCATATCACAGCCATCTGCCAGGCCTTTGTCTCCACTCCACAGATACACAGCAAAACTCCACAGACACTGAGCTATGCAAGCAGCCATGGTGAGTGAGACACATACAGAGAGAGCTGCTGTTTGTCTTCCAGTGGATGACTCAGGGCCACATTATTAACAGCCTGCAAGAGCAACAGTTTTTAATTGCTTGCGGTTTGCTGGAAATGTACAAGTTGCCACAGCTCCAAAGCTGGCCAATTTGTGCAGTGCCATTCCCAGTGCCCAAGCCTGGTTAGCGCTGGTTAGCAGGGGATTGTGGTGATTTGGGTCACCGTGCCTTCAGCTGCCGCTGCCGTTGTTTCATGTCCTGTCCCATCCCTGCAGGAACGAGAGAGATCGCATGGGGATCACCTCAGATTTGATGAAACTTTAGGCAAGAGCGGGGAAATCTCATAGCCCGTACGGCTGTTAGCGAGCGGTAGACACGCACTGTGATTGGCTGTGATGCCCGTGGGAGTACCTTCAGTGTGTCTCCCAGAGCAGGAGCCAGCGCAGGCTGGGCAGGGTTTGGGACGGCTCTGAGACAGGAGCGTGTGCTGTGTGTATAAGAGAGCTGGTGCAGTGTGCAGATTCCCAGGGCCAGCTACTCACTGTATCTGTGTCTTGTGCTGGCACAGCTCTGATACCCTTTACATGACTCAGGCTTTGTTTATGCTGGGAAGGGATTGTGGGTGTTGGGGGGGTTAGGGGAGGGAAGGGGAGGGGGGGTTACGAGGCACAAGTTCCATCACTTCCGGCCCTCTTCTATATTTTATGAATCACTTGAGCCATACCAGTAGTAGCTGTGGAAAAAAAGAAATAAAGAAGCTCAAGGAAGACTACCAATTAAATGCACAAGGAGAATAACACATAGCCCAAGGCCAGGGTGATGGTAAAGCATTTTAGAATACTTCCTAAATAAAATATATGTGTATAAACGATTTATGGTAGGCCTCCTTATTATAAATTCAAGTTCTCAAAAAAAAGAACGACTTGGACGAGAAAAGCAATTACTGTACAAGCAGGCATAAAAATGAACCTATTGTTAAAGGAGAAAAAAACTGCCAAATTCTCTGTATCTGATTCCTCCCATGTTGCATGACTCAGTACACATTAAATAAACCTGTGTGTTGTGACCCTGGTGAACAGAATACACACACAGCCCTCCAACCTGTGGTTTCCTCAGGATAATCTGGCATGTATGTGATGATGCATGTGTTTGTGAATGTGTTTATTCCGGGGCTTTGTGGTGATTTGCTCAGAAATTAATCGCTTGCTAAATGGTGCAGATTTTGCTGCCATGTTACCCTGCAAGTAGCGATACTTGGATGCGATGAGTGGGTGGTGATCATGGCCTCGTAACATTGGCTCTGTGGTTCTAGAACAGGAAGTCAGATCGCCTTCTTTCAGAGGGTTGCAGCACAGAAACAGGAACCGCGTACTGCCACCAGACGATGGCACGTGCGGCGTGAGACGGTGGTGATGGGTGCCAGAGTGGGCACAGGGGAGTCCTGCGCTCTCCGTGTGTGGGTCCCCAGGACACCCCCCGCTTTGGGGGGTGGGGCCGTCGCCTCTGGCGCATACGGCTTGTGTCAGCTTGTTTAACACTTGCTTGCGAGAGCATTTGCATGTAAATGTAAATGTCCAATTGTCTGGTTAATTATAAGAGGGCCATTGTATCTGTGCCAGCCTGGGAAAGCAGTGAGCATTACACGCTGCGGACTTCCCCCAGCTTGTTTATTGTTTGTTTTTTGTCTTTCCTTATTGCAGCCTCTCCCCTTTATCACCATCTTCTGTTTCTTTGCATACTCTCCTCCCAGCATGTTTGTGTATAATGAAGTGCATTGAAAAGAGATAACAATGTGGCCCATTCTTTTACACTTGCATCTTCCTGCTTCTCATTCCTCTGTGAGTTTTCCTAGCTGGTCAGAGTCTGGCTGGCTCTCACCCTCCTAACAACGAAACAGTAAATTAATTACTCTGGGTGTTAAAAAATGCATTTAGGTCACATTTTAATTTCATGCAAATTAACAAACAGACAGAAGCAAATATTAACTGCACTGCTACATGCAGCTATTCAGATGGGGGACAAAGGTACCTTTTCTTAACTGACAAATGCAGTGGTTTCCCTCGCGGCAGGCAGACTGCAACCTCTCCGAGCCTCCCTCGGCTGTCACCAGGGGCTGGCAGGCAGGGAGAGCAGGCGTCGGATCACACGCAGGCAGAAGCAATCTCAGCCCGAGACCCAGGAGGCACTAGGCCTCCTCGCTGCGCTCAGGCTAACGCATGACTCTCGGCAGTCAAACCAAATGCCCTTTGGTCACCTCTTAGCATCTGCCTGCCCATTCAGCAATAAAGCCAGGGCAGAGTCGTAATAGGTCTGCCATATTTTTTGCCTCCAGAGGAAAGAGAGGAGCGGTGACGTTTTACTGTTTCATGAAAACAGATCTGTTCATTGTTGCTGTGCCATGTTTTTGCAAATGATACTTCGTGGTAACAATTCTCCATTTTAACAAACTAATTGTATTTGTGTTTTGTATTTTTATATGTATCAAAGAGCATGAGGTCTAGGATTAACATTTTGCTAGTGTCTATTTGAATGCTTTCCCATATCGCAAATAATGACCGCTTATTTAATGATTATTGTTGGAAGATGATGAAAGCATTCTCAGGGGCAGCATATTTCCCCTTCCAGGCTAATGTTCTGTGCTTTTTTAGGCTCTCACATGAAATTTATTCTGTGTTGAACCTTAAAGGGAAAAAAAAAAAGAACTGAGATTCTGTCTGGAAACCTCTGTGCAGTCACTCGTATTCCAGATAGAGCTGAAATAGTTTAGCCTAATTCTTTGTCAGTTAAATGCTGTACCTATGAAATGAATGCTTAGGTTGCATATGAGTGATGCATGCAGCAGAATTAAAATGAAATTTGGCATAGAGATGTCCTTTTTAAGTGTTTTGTAAGTAGCCATCACAAAGCGAGCACACCACGCGCACATGCTTGATGTTGTCTGTCTTCTTTTTGTCAAACAGTGAAAAGCTACATGAAGAGAAACAGTTGTAAATTGTCAAATGAATGTGCTCCTACATGCCCTTTAATAGAGAAAATGGATTGCTCCACTGGAGGCTACAGGAGTCGTGTTGAGGCAGAGTTTGATCCGGTTAGAGCTTTGGACCCGCTGTACTGGAGTATGACGGGCCAAAGAACGAGGTGCATTGTGGATTAAGAAGTGTCCTTCCCACAGAAATGACGGCAGTGCCGTAAGTAATTAGCAATAATCAAATTATGACAGGAACTAAAGACAGAAAAAAAAATCAGGGCTTGTAGTTTGAATTCAGAGGTACTTGTTGTCAGCATATACGGTGGGAAGAGTTTTGGCCAGTTGCAGATTTGAATGTGGCCCGGTCACCTCCGAGGGAGCATTAATTTGAATTCCGGGGGCTGACCTTTCCTAAGGCTGGGCCGGCCGGCGCACTGACAGGCCTGCGTTTGTTTGGGCCGCGCAGATGCACGATTCATCTGGCGGCAGCACTTTCTCTCGCAGTAAAAGCTAATTAGTTGTGGTGCCTGTTTAGTTATTCGGGGGATAAACGTCGATTGTGTACGTGTGTGCGCGCTGCTCATGTGTGCTCACGCACTTCCATATTCACTGAGCCCGCCACATAATAAACAACGATCCCAAGACCTGCCCCGCTGCATTCCTCTGTAATTTGTTTTGCATTAAGACAAAGGGGAAGGGAGGCTGACAGAGTGAGAGAGACCGAGAAAGAGACCTGTCTGCGGTGTCATTTTTTTTTCTTCATTCTGTTGCCTGGGTTCCGCCATCATGTTACACAGGCCTTATTTTTTTTTCGCTTTTTGCTGCACACCTGTGCCCTGCTCCATGGTAATTAGGCTCTCCGTCCCCAGTTTGGTGAGGGGGTGGAGGGGGGATTATGAGACAGAGGAGGTGCTCGGTTTGTCACAATGAAGCCAGATCAAAGTGCGACTGTGGCTGCACTGTAGCCCCTCTGCTGAAAACAGCTGCCTCTCGCCGTGTCTCCCCCCGCCATGACAAGCAGAAAGAAATATGAGGCCTCTCTGGACCTCTGTCCTGGGAAAAGGGGACGGGCCATGGCCTGGGTTAAAGGGGGGGGGACGGGTATGCTACGCAAATCCCCCATTGCACTCTCACGCACAAAAATGCACTGAGAACTGCGCATGCGCAGAGGACTGCAAGCCAACCATCCTCAGTAAAGCACGCTTCACTTCTTTCTATTTACACATTTTAATAACACTCACTGGCTTCCTTTGCTTTGTTTTCTGCGTGATACGCTCTGGGTTTGCTGTAGCCTCACCCCCTGCCCTTTCTGCTTCTTTATGGTGCTGCTCTGCATTTAATTCCTCTTAAAGGTCTCTCTCTCTTTCCTTTTCTCTTTCCCTCCCTTTCTCTCTCGCTCTCTCTCTCTCCCTCCTTCTGTCCCTCTCAATCCCTAGCTCTCCCTCAGCACTTTGTGTGTATGTGTGTGCGTGTGTGTGTGTGTGTGTTTGCTCAAACTCTGACAAAGTTGAGAAAGGCATTCAGCTCCTAATCCCAGCTCCTTCCATCAGGAATGCAAATGCCTGTGATTGTGTGACCCAACGGGGCCTCGCAACATCTGCAGGAGCTTCTGCTAAAGCTGGGAGGAGGCAGTGCGGCAGGCCCTGCTCTGAGGAGAGCTGAGAGAGCGCTCATTCCCTGCCATTATTTCATTGTTTCACTTAAGGCCCCACTGTTAACCCTCTGTTGCACTGACTGCTGGCAGGGGCACCCTGTCCCTGGCTGGCCGTGTGTGTGTGTGTGTGTGTGTGTGTGTGTGTGTGTGTGTGTGTGTGTGTGTGTGTGTGTGTGTGTGTGTGTGTGTGTGTGTATCTGCATGTGTGCTTGTGTTAGTCTACAAGTTTGAAAGTTAATGAGGCCTGTTTGATTGTTGTTTTTCCTTTATCTGTGCTGAATTTGACTTTCATGTACATAAAGGGGTGCCTGGAAGTGAAGGCCTAATCGTAGAATTTATGTGCTTTGAACTGCTTGCAGACATCGTCCAAATGGACAGATGACTTAAGCCAACGGAGAGGATGGGGAGATTTCACTTGATGGGGGACAGCCAATAAAGTCCCGTTATTAGATTTTCACCCACCCTCTCCACCAGGTATTTGAGTTGAAAGAAATGATTGTTTGGATTGTCTCCGTTTTCAAAATTATGAATTAATAGTAAAGTGCAACTGACAAAGTGAATCTGCGTCAAGCCAGAGTGCACTTATTGAATTACAGCCCTCCCCAGCTCCGGCCGCGTTCCTGTGAATGCACTGAGAACCATAATGTTATGTAGCAGCAGATGAATATATTGGATTTTCTCTTTGCTGTTGTACACTGTATGCCTTGTGTCTTTAATATTTCATCTGTTTGACACTGCCACTGGCTTCAGTCCCCGAGGGTAGAGAGTGTGTGTGTGTGTGTGTGTGTGTGTGTGTGTGTGTGTGTGTGTGTGTGTGTGTGTGTGTGTGTGTGTGTGTGTGTGTGTGTGTGTGTGTGTATATGCATATATACTAGACCCACAAGCAATATATAATGTGTGTGTCTAAACCTTATATGCTGCATTGCTGACTTTTTGTTCATACCTTGAGGGTCTTACAAGAAGCATTCAGAGGTTGTAGGGAAATGCAAATACGGCATCCATAATGAGCCACCAGAGATGGAATACGTGTTGAAATTACAGCGATTATTTAGGAAGAATTCATTAAAAACTGACACCGTGTCGTTGAACGCTGGCGTAATCAGGCCCGCGTTGACGTGAAGGCAGAACGAGGAGGAGCCTGGGTAGGCTGGGGAGAGGAGCAGTGAAGGAGCGCTGCTCTGTGCATTCCCCTGCTACTGATGGGAGTCATCCTCTCAGAGCCACTGTGATTTTAATGCAGTTTCTGCAGCTGTGCAGAGCTGAGGGGAAGGCATCAGGCGTGTGCACGTATGCATTTGCGTGTGACTGTGTAATGTTCTCCCACCTGGGCTGACTGATTTCCCTCTGGGCAGTAAGGATAGTCTCTAAGCACACAGTTAGGAGTGATATTTTGTGTGTGAGCACACCCCCCATATGGAGTGGGACAGCCCATAGAGATTGGGCCAGCCCCGCCCACCCCCCGCATTTCCCCCACTTCATGTAGGAACTAGGATTCTAGCCATTGTTATCAAAGCCACGATTAATCATTACATTTGTGCAAAGCAGGGGCGCTGTTGCCATGGGGACCCAAATGATCCGGGCTGCTTTGCATATCAACAGAAAAGTTTACGGGCGGAGAGTGAGGGCCGAGGCAGTGGCTCAAATGAACCTGCTGTCTCTAAATTGAAGCTCATTTGAACAGGCCGTTCCCCTCTTCCCCTCCCCTCTCTTGACACTTAACAGCTCCTGTTTGTTGGACAGAAACAGACAAATAGTCTTCAGACAAAGCTGCTCATGGGTCATCAAGATGCTTCTTAATGACCTTCCCAAGTTAAAAGAGGAGGGAACAAAAAACTTTTATGAATGGTTTCAGTGCACAGCCAGCTCCGGCTGATGGATTCGTTTTTTTTTTTGTTTTACTTCAGAACCATTTCTTAATTGTAATTTGTGACGCAAATTTGAACAAGTGCCTTTATCTCACAGCTCTTTTTTCTTTTTCAAATGTGCCGGCCAGATGTTTGCAAGGACTGGCTTGTGTGCAAATTTTATTCATAAGGACTTATGAATACAATTACTTGTAAGAGTCACAATGAATCCAGTGGCTCGTCTCTAAAAACAGTTGAGACTATAATGGTGAAATGTCGTCAAGTGAGTACCACTGAGTAGGGCTGGGATGTAGCATAGCCTTATTTGCTTAAGAGTCACTTCCAGAATGTTCTCTATGTTATCATTTCTGATCCCATGGTATTGTCCAGAGTTATCATTTACATCCTACAGATGAGGGTTGCTCTTGTTTTCAAGGCTGAAGTGTAGGTATATGGAAATACTGAATTTTTGAATTGCTAGCTCCGTTTTACATTGTTTATCACCATCTCGAGCCAGTTTTTCTAAATTGTTTAGTCAAAATTGCCTTTCGATGCGGCTGAATCCAATCTTGGTATGCAAATAGCAGTATTTTGATATTCAATTGGAAACAAAGTCGGCTAATTAAAGTGCCTATGAGAAGCATGAAGAGAACAGTGAAAATGATTTCCCATTACAGCCCAGCCCTCCGCTTCTCATAACTCTGGTCTCAATATCACTTTGGGCCATATGAGAGTATGCATATGTGGAAAACGCAACCCTCATCCTGAAAGCGTGTTCAAAGCGGAGCTTGTTCTGTGACATGGAGAACAGCCCAGGAAAATTCCCTCTCCAGTGGTGTTAAGGGTTGAGTAATTGCAATAGCTGCAATAATTAGATAATCCTAGCTTCAAATATGAAAAGGCCAATATCTGTGGAACATAAACATGTAAATTGACTACAAGTACATGCACGTGTGTGTCTGTCTGTATGAGTACGCTGTAGCACCATGCCAGGTTCAGAAAAACTTGGTCATGTTTTGTGTTCACCTTAAAGTTGCAGAGGTGGGAGAGGGAGGCCCTTCTCACTCACAGTGCTGTCCTTGGTTCACCATGCTCACCGCCAAGGTAAACCTCTCAGCTTCCTTACCTTACACACCGAGTCTAACCGGCCAATTAACCCTTCTGATTTTTTTTTTTTTTTTTTTTGGAAATTGAGAATGTGTTTCTGTAGTTTCTATTGGCAGTCAGCCCTTCGGCAGGATTCACACAAATGAAGGGAAGTTTTGCAACTGTAATTACGTGCACTCCCTGAACACATTTATGTTTTGGCTTTGGCAAAGGCCTTTTTCTCCTAATGACAGAAGCAGTTTGCATTCTTCCCAGGCATTTTTCATAACTGTATTTTTTTTGGTTCTTGTGTCTGAAACATTTAGAGAGAAAACACATCGTGGTGATAGCACAGTAACTTCTGATGGAAGTTATGGAAGTTTACTGTGGCTTTCTTCCCTCCTCGCAGTTAATGTCCTGCTAAAGAAAGAACAGGAATCAGAATAAAGATGAAGAGATGTAAGCATTAGAGGATGAGGGTCCAGATCAGAGAGCCTGTGGTAACACATCACGGCTTGTGGTTCCCCTCACTTTATTTCTGTCCTCCTGCAAATGGGGGGAGGGCTATTTCGAAGAAAGAGTGTATGAATTGTTTATATTGCTGCAGTTAATTGCTTTTATTCTGTTAAGCGGTCTCTTTGAATACCAGGGGTTTTAGAGTTAAAAAAAAAAAAAACTTTGGAAGTGTTTTGCATTGTATAAAACAAGTCAATTAGATCTCTCTCTCTCTCAGCTTCAGAACACAGAAATATTGAGGTCAGCTGTCCAGAGCGATCTCATGTTGAAGCGTCAAATAGTCAGCAGGTTTCACAGAGGAGACGCTATGATGGCGCTTTCTCAGCCAACCTAATGCTGTTCAGCCCCCACCCCCTCCCTATGCCGTGGTTGGGACAGATGAGTGAATGTTTAAAGCATTTTTGCTTTGGAAGTGTGAGAAAACAGTAGAGTAAAGGGCACTTACTGGCCAAAGTGTTGTTGGGATTGAGGCTAATGTTTCACAGTTGTCTGCATTCTCTGGCACTGCTCTTCCTCAGGCAGCACTACTACCAGCTCTGTGCCAGTACTACTACTGTGACAGAAGTTTACTCCAAAAACCAGCCGAGATCATTGGAATTAAGGTCAGAGCGCGTGTGCTTTTGAGTGCAAAGTGAGTGCTTTCCTCCAGTAATCAGGAACCCACAATTTAATCAAATGGAAGAACATTGCCAGTGAGATTGACTGGTCTTTGTAGAGTTAGTTGTAAGAGTGCACAGATTTCACAATCCCTTCCCCTAGCCCCTGGGACAGCCTCAAGAAGATCCCTCTTCTTAATTTTAAACATTTCAGTTGCTTAAAATAGCCAACAGGACATCTCCCCCTACCCCTCCCCCCAGTGTTGTAGTGTTTCTGATGTGTGTCTGGACAGTCCTTTCCTCTCTTTCCCATGGCAAATCCCAGCACTCAACTGAGGAGAAGCTTAACTTTTAGGAATTTGAAGCAAAGGGAATTAAGACCCTGCTGGTGGGTTCCCTTTAAGAGTCCCATTGGGAAAGTGTGGACTGTAAACAGATAATGGCAGTCATGCAGAATGTGACCGGAAGTAGGAGAGAAAAGAAAGAAAAAAAAAGAAGAGGGGAAAAAAAAAACCTTTTTCCAGACTACAGCCACGTTCGGTGCGACTCAGGAAGTAGCCTGTGAGTGACGTTGTGCTCCAGCATTTAAAGGAACAGCTGCCTGGCCAGCGTCAGGCACCGGTTGCAATGGCAACTTGATTGTTTGAAATCTAGGTTGCTAGTGACAGCAAACCCCCCCCCTCCCCCCAAAAAAAAAGAGGTGGCAGCACAGGAAGTTAACATTAAACCCAGCAGAAGGTATGTAAACAAAAAGGGCGACACATCTTTGG
Organism: Albula goreensis; assembly: GCA_022829145.1. Taxonomy (NCBI): domain Eukaryota; kingdom Metazoa; phylum Chordata; class Actinopteri; order Albuliformes; family Albulidae; genus Albula; species Albula goreensis. The sequence continues at coordinate 13,532,321 of CM040741.1, forward strand.
TGTTTCTCATCCTTTACCGGCGGTAATGTTGGAAAACTGAACGTGTCATATCCTGCCCTGGAAAATGTACCTGCTCTGTCCGGGCCCAGCAGCCCTCCGTCTGCTCTGTCTCTGAGCACGGAGGAGGCCCAGCCCTGCAGAGCTTATTGATCCTGTCACTGTAGTCAAACTTTTTCACTGTCCCTCTCTCACCCTTTAGTTAAAAAAGCCCACGGTGGCACTCTCCCCCACGCACACACGCGCACACACGTGCTGTCCATAATTTACGGCTCCCGGATCCTTGATCAATTGATAGCAGGGAATCCTTTGGTAAATAGAGTTTTAGACACATTGCCAATAGACCTCGGCTATTGATTGGAGTGTAAATTAAAAACTTAATCAGGTCTCCGAGATAAGATTTATCTCCGCCCCCGGCAAATTACAGGGCCGGCTCAGAGGCAGGATAGGCAGGTCAGCTGGGAAAGAGATCTCCGGCCCCCCGCCTGCTCTCCAAATGGGGCGGGCCCATCTTTGGCATCCCCCAATCAAACTGCTTTTCCCCCAATCGCACTCCTCTGGAGCTGGGACCAGCTGTCTGAATGGGCCTCCAGCTTGCACCTTAATAAAGGTGAATAAGAATCACTTGGCTCCATTCAGTCACGTGAAAGTTCAGTCATGTTATTCATTAATTGTTTGTTTGGCTGTTTTTCTGCGACATTGTAGATAGACATTTGACAGCATCAATTAGTTTGCTTAAGTTATCCAGTTTTTTTGTGATTTTCTGTTTTACTTATGATTGAAACAAAGATGTGTTGGATTGCATCAAGGGGGGTCGTTTAATTTGTTCTTCTTTTTTCATTTCATCTTTAAACAGCCCTGCTTGACAGTCCCTTGCTCTCTCATTTGGTGATATGTTGTAAAGTCATGTTAATATGACCTGGAGAATTTTTAACGATTCTGTCCTTACACAGTTATTTTTTTAATACCATGGTGCTTTTATATTCCAGCATGCTAATGAAGTCATGCATGTAATATCCCCCATACCCCATATCCTATATTTTATATAAACAATCCATTAGATATTGCATTGATTAGACTATAGATTTTTACTGTAATTGCCGAGGGGAGTTTTCTGTCTCAACCCTTTTTCATTATTGATATTGCAAAACGGGTGTACATTCAAAAGGAGCCACTCCTTTTTTGAAGTTACATTTCAGGAGTTAAATTTCCATTTGTAGGATTATATATTTTTACAGAGCAGAGGACAAAAATGTACTGCAAAGGTGGGCCTGTCAAAAAAAAAATACAAGCTTTTCACCCCAGTAATTAAAACGTTAATTTTGCAGTGATTAGAAGAAGTGTTAGCCCTCTCTCTGGGATTATAGCAGTTTCATTATCTCTGTGATTATGTACCTAAAAGTTAGAGGCAAAGGGAATTATATTAAACCTGAGAGGCACAATGTTAGAGGTCACAGCTTATTTCACATGGCCCAGACAGGATGTGATAGGTTTGAGTCACTCTTTGAGAAGACATGGCGAGTAGGAGTTGGATAAAGAGGTGGCAGGGTTAAACACAGACGTTTCAGGCTAATGGCGCTAGCAGATGGGTTTCGGTATACGGACAAGTGCAGAGATCGGTCTGCCGGGGCAGTTGTAGACAAAGGGGTTATGGACGAAATGGAATAAGAACTAGGCCAAAAGAGAATAAATAAACAAAGGATGAGGTGAACACCCAGCCAGGTCCGGTGAAGCGCCAGGTGTCAGTAATAGACGCGTTGTGTGATAAGCCCTGAAAAGACTCGTTTAGTTAGTGAAAGTGCTGGGGGAGCCGGCCCTGATAAACCCGCTGTTTCTCTCTAATACCCACCAGCTAAAATCAATAGACAGGATAATGCTGCTGCTTGTCCACCAGTCTACTTTAGCTGCAGCTTTTCCATACCCATGTACATGGGGGGCAGGAGGAAAGTATGTGTGTGTGTGTGTGTGTGTGTGTGTGTGTGTGTGTGTGTGTGTGTGTGTGTGTGTGTGTGTGTGTGTGTGTGTGTGTGTGTGTGTGTGTGTGTGTGTGAGTGTGTGTAGGGAAAGGGTTATTTGACATGTTTTTTTTTTTTCCCTTGACCTGGGTCCAGAGATCTCTCCCACTCCCTCTCTCACAGTTTACTTCCCACGACAGAACCTCCAATCATCTGTCTGCCTTTCTTTCTCTCTCTCTCCCTCTCTCTGTCTGCCTCCTTATGTACTTCTATAGAACTCTTCCTTTTGTCCTTTGCCTTGTGAAGCATATTTATCTGTTCTCTCTCTGTTCCCCACTGGCTTTCAGAGCACTGTCCCGAAAGGTTTGAAGTTTGAAGACTAGGTCTATACTCCTGTCGATATGGGACAAATGTCTGCTTTTTCTATTTCCCCCCCCACAATATAACTCAAGGAGTTCTGTCTCGCTAAACTGAGAGATGTGAAAGTGTCAATACACTGTAACCCACAATGCATGAATGTAAATACAGGTGGACTTTCACATGTGTGGGTGCATGATTCATGCTCATTTTGGTTTGGAGGTTGTTCCAGGCCTTTTCACAGACCACAAGGCCTGGCCATTTTGCAACTCTCGCTAATCGAATCGGCTGTCAGACCGTAAGAGTAAAATATCGCCTCAGGTGTTAGCAGGCAGAGACGTTAGCCCTGTGACACAGTCGCCCAAAGTGCAGTGTATTAAAAAGCAGTTGGGACCCAGATCACAGTATATCATAGAGGAGGAACGCGATAAGGCCTGCCTTCCTGGGCCGTGGATCAATGAAGGTTAGTGACATCATATCGCAAAGTGAAAGCGAGTGCTATACCCCCAGCTATTTATCAGGCTGCACATCACAAAGGGGGAGAGGAGAGCGGTGCTCTGTCCCCTGCCAGGGCCTGTGCGCTCCCCCTGTCCATGGCCGGTCCTGCCCCTCTTCTTCCACCAGGACGTGGCTGCCCCCTGTCAGCAGTGCCTCTGGGATTGCTGAATGACACTGACTGAAGCTGGCTCATTGATATTGGCTATTTGTACTGATACCTCAGCATGCGCTATCCATGAAGTGAGACATTTTCTTTTATGTTTTCCCCCCAACCCAATCTCGTCAATACTAATGCCGTGCCTGCATTTTGTGAGCTGATGGCGAGTCTCCACCAATTCGCCATTGGCTTTCTCTTCCAGTTTGATGAGTCTTGAAGACATGGAAAGGAACGGAATGCTCCTTTGTGTCATTTTCATCCCACAATCCCAAATCCTTCAAACCATGACGAAACTCATAGTAATCGTTTCACCAATTTTAGTGGAAGTGTGTCTTGCCTTTGAAAGAGGGGGAAATTGCATGTGACATTGATCAGGCAAACAGTGGCAGCCCTTGACCCCCTCTCAGCCCCCCCGCAGCCTTCATCTGTGACCTTTTCCCTCATGGCCATCCCACACCCTCTCTCCTGGCTGTTTGGAGATTACATTAGCATACCGTCCCCCTACCTCATATTCTCACACCACTTTTTATAGCATCCGCGTAACTGTGCTGACCTTGGTGAGCATGTGTGTTTGTGTATTTGTGCGTGTGTGTGTGCATGTGAAGCTACAGGTAAAGTATGTGTTCCATTTATCAGCTGCCTGAGGCACGATGCTGAGGATTCCCCCAATGGGTTTAGCATGTAACCGCTCTGTCAATACAGGCTTGTCAAGGCTGGGAGAGCTGAAGGAGGAAGAAAGAGGCACACTTCACGCAGTGCGGCCGCTTATTGAGCAGCCAATAGCAATTTAACTCCTGACAAGAGAAGGAGGGAAAGGCCCCCTGCTTTGGCTGGTTGGGGGTCCTCTGTCTGCCTTTTTCTGCCTCCTTCCTGTGTGGCGAGTGGGGGGCTTAGACTGGGTCCCTCAGGAGGCCCTCAAAGTCCCCAGCCTGAGGCCTTTCACATATAGCAGTGCAAAGCTCCAGTCTAAGCAGGGACTGTTACTGTATTCGGGAGCCAAACGGGGAACCTCCCCCTTCAGTCTGGACTGAATATTGTCCCGTTATCGTGTCAAGAGCCTGTTCCACCATTTGTAGCTTACAGGGTATCGTAAACGTAGCATTGATTTTGTAGTCAATCAGCTCTCCGTGTAGCCATTTGAAATCCTCATGGTCCTGATTTGATGGCCTGATCGTGTAAAATGTCACTCTCGATTTTTCGATAGTATTACCTGACAACTCACTTAAAATAAATAAATAAATAAAATTACAATATGTGTGATGCCTGTTGCTTTCATCCCAAGTCATGTTGGCTTCCTCATTGTCATAATGACTGTTCCCTTCAAGGCCGTCCTTTTTCCCCTCCCCCCACATCTGTTCCTGATTTTGCAATAGAACGTCCTCTGAAAATCCTGCAGTGAATGCGCACTGTCCTTAATCTTCTGAGAGCTGCTTTGTGTAGAAAGTATATACAGCAGGCTTTTTGGATTTGACAGCGCTGGCTGTGGATAGGGGACCCTTGGTCGCAGTGCAGAAATGGAGGATGGATTTTGTGTGTAAGACACATTGTCTGGTGGAAGCTCCCTGTCTTCTGCAGGATGTGTTTGTCTGCAGCTCACAGCTGTAAAGCTCTGTTTCCTCTCCGGAATCTCTCTGTTGACAGAGGAGTATCTGGCTCTGGGAGCGCTTCCAGCCTGTTGGTTCCTTCAGGCAGGCTGAACTGGTTCCAGTTTGGGGGCTGCCTCTGCTCCCGGAACAAAAGACGCTTTCCCTCACATTGTCCTCAACTACCACCACCCCCCACCCAAACACACACAGACATGCACACTCAAACACAGACACACACACACACGCACAGCCCCATTGCTTTTCCGAAAGCTAGTTTATGAATGGGGGTTTGATGGGTATTTCACGTAAATCCACCCACTTTGATTCATCAAACAACAGCATGATTTTAAGGGTGAGTTTTTTTTTTTTTTTTTTTTTTTTTCCACACCACTTTTTTCTTTAGCTTCACACTGCTGGTGGAATTCCCCTTTTTAAGGGGGTGGTGGTGGTGTGGGGGTCGTGCGGATCCCTGTGCTCTGAGCCAAGGGATGAAATTGCCTGCTGGTACACGTCCCTGATACCTGAGTCACTCTGGAAACCTTAACTCCTGATGTCCCGCCTCGTGGCAGGCGAGTCACCGAGCCAGGCTCCTCTCAACACCTCCCGCCAGACGGCCACTGCAGGCCTGCCAGGGGCGAGGGGGGTATCACAGCCCATATCATGAGCGAGGGGAGGATGACGTTATGCAAATAAAAAAGAAATGAAGTGGAATAACCCCCCCAAAGATACCCCCACCCATTCTCAGTCCCCTATTTCAAAACATTTTTTTTGTTTGTAATATTCATTAAATTGAAATGAAGCATTAATTCCATGCAAAAAAGTCATGCAAAACCGGGTGTTGGGACACCCTACCGTTAAAGGACAGCTGTCCAAACATGATATAAATGTTTAACAGCAGCCGCGGCGTAATCTGGCATTACCTCCACAGGCGAATCGGGAGGCTCGAGCTGGGCCAAAATGAAACTGGGATACTGTTGTTGTAGGGGTGAGGCGAATGCTTTGGAGAGGTTAGCCCAAGATAGGAAGAGGTCAGAGCCTCCTCCTAATCCAGGAGGCTCGTGCTTAAGCGCTTTTGATGTGCATGTGAAAATGAGCAGGTCCAAAATTCCATTCCACGCCTCACCAAGTTCAGAGGTTGGGGGTGGGTACAGTGGGACGTGTGTGTGTGTGTCTGTGCGTGTGTGTTTTTGTGTCACAGTATGTGTGCATGTGCGTGTTAGCTTTCAGATGACTCTTGTTGCCTGCCAGACTTCTGTAACAAGCCTGGGAGAAGGAGAGGTGTCTCGTACATTCCTGCTCCCCCCTACCCTGACTGCCCATCCCTGTCCCATCAACTCATGTGTGTGTGTGTGTGTGTGTGTGTGTGTGTAGGAGGCAGTTTTACTAGGGGAATTCCACAGAAAGAGAGAAGTGACATGGTAAATAAAGGTGTCTGTGTCCTGCTCCACATGTCGGTGGCATAACTGTCTGACTTCCTTTGACTCTTCAGGGCTGCATTTCTGTTCTCCTCTATCGTATGCACTAGTTTTTAGTGTGAAACCTTCAGACTAATCTGTCAGATTACTGACCTACTTTTATAGGTAGTAATAATCATCCGAGCAGTGTCCCTGTTCTTCTAATTATTGGCTTGCACTTTATTCAAAGTTTGTTTGTTTAATTCCTTTTACTAGCACTGTACAGCTGTACAGTCTAGGAAACGGTGTATAAATGAGTTGAGCATGGTTGCGTAGGAGTGGATTAAAGTAACTATATAGATTTAAAAGAAACTGAGTCACATATAATCTATAGAAGATATCTCACAACATCAGTTATTCTTGACCACGATATAATTGTTTTAGCTTCATCCAAAGTTTTGACTAGTATGCTGTCAGCTCTAAAACAACAAAAAAAAGCAACAGGCTTCAGCCATAGAAGGTTCCCAGTTTCAGCCTGGAGGGAGAGGGAGCCAAGGGGAGGGGAGCTGTGTGGCTGGGCGGCCTTCCAGAGCGACACAGGCACAGAGAGGCAGGGGGTGCTGGGGGCAGAGGGATTAAGCAGCAAGTCAAAACCATGCTCTGGTGGGGGTTAGCGCGCTGCGCGCCCGTCTCCTGCGCGTCTCCGGCTCGGTGCTGGTACAGTGAGGGAGTCGCGTGGATGGAGATCGCATGGATGGCCGCGCAGCCTATTGATCGCTTTGAGCGCTCCCTTCTTTTGTTGTTGCATTTAAAGCACTGTTGAAAAGTTCAGGTGCGGTTACCATTGGCAGAGGATCCTGAGGCCTGGAGCAATAAACAGGGGAGCAGGCAGCCAGCCAGACGCAATTCAACAAACTTTTAACCTCGCGCTCAACTAATCCCATGTTATGTCAGTAACTTCTCTCTCTCTTTCTCATTCTCTCTCTCTCTCTCTTTCTCTCTCTCTCTCCCTCTCTCCCCCACACACACTCCCCCTTTCTTTTCAAGTGAAGTCAGCTCAGTAGCTTGACCTTTAAACAAGGACTAGAACGCCACAGCTGTTACCAACTTCAAACATGCAGCCGTTAGAACTGGAATGCAAGCGGGCAAGGGTAATAATGTGCCTATTAAAATATACTTTAAACCCCTCTATGCTTCTGTTGCATTCTGTATGGGCACTGACACAGACGGCATCCCCCGCATTCCCTTCCAAAGCCTGTCTAACGTCAGACAGAGGAACACAAACAAAGGCACAGTTCACATTTGGCTTAATGTTTCCTTTTCAGGAACATGTGGTTGTCACGACCCGAGTGCCTGAACAGTGGATCATATTTTGAAATATCCCACTTGTCTCCCTGGTTCTCAGTCCAAGAGCATGCAGTAGCGCATGGCGCAGCTCACCCTGCTGTTCACGGCAGCATGTAACGATTAGATAGTAGCGAAAGTAACTCGACGGAATGTGTTTCACAAAACCGAACCGCAATGTTGAAATGCATGGTTTTATTTGTGTAGGAAGGTGCTAATGGAAAGGGAAGCTCTGTCTCTCGTCTGCAGCCATGGAAAAAAAGTGATTCAGGGCAGAAGGGCAGGAAGTGGAACGCTCGACACTCTGATCTGAATCACCCACTTAAATGCTGATATTTTGGGATCCTTTAAAAATAGAGCCCTTTTTCTCAGTCTGGTCTATAACTTCTTCATTAAATATGTAGACAGAGAGAGGAAGGTTAGTAACAAACTTTACAGCATTCATCATATTCAGTGCCATAGAAATATGACATTCTCTCTCAGAACAAAAGACTCTCCATGGGCTAAATGGCAACATTTCTTTGTTAATAAATTTCCCCAGATGATGGTAAAAGCAATATCAGAACGTTCCTCGCCCCTTTGATCGTGCTGCATCGCACATTAAGAACATAGTAAAATAACAGCTGGTGTGGAGAAAGTGGCCCGTAACTGACAGAGCACAGGATTTACTGAGGGGGAGCCGATTTAGTAATGGGCAGATCTTAAGAGACGAGATTCCGCTGCTGTGGCATTATCAGAATTCCAGTGAACTTAGCTGAGTTCTGCTGACACACCATAGAAAACTGTCTACCCCTAAATCTCTGTCTTGCGTGAGGCTGTTGACTAGTAGCACAGCACAGGCTTACAAGGATCACTTCTGTCAAGGTCCTACTCAGATTCACTGATCCGTATGCTGTCTGGATGGGCTGGGCGTTGTAAACAGCCATTCATTGGAGCCCTGCCTTAATAATGGGAACCAGAGAGGAGTTGAGCCATTCCAGATGCGGTAGAGATCAGTGAATTTGTCTTGGCTCTGTGCGGAAGCGTCACTCTTGAACGTGACCATAGACCCCGTACTCCAGACACCAGGAGCGACCTTGTCTGGATCAATTTTATCAGTCCATCCTTGCAGAACTCTGTTATAGTTTGAGAACGCTGCCCCTGTTTACAGTACTCTAGAGGTGAAAGGGAAAACATCATGGGACAGGAGAGGTGTAATGGCTTAATAAATTAGTTTTGTGACAAAAATAGAATTAACACACCCTGTCCCAGAAGTGAGAAGCTTATACTGTGAATTAAGGTTGATTTGTTAGGTACAGCTGATTGTCCTGACCGTGCCTACATGAGCAGCACAGTTCTCGTGTTTGGAAAAGGGTCAGAGGAGACCAGCTTCAAGCTTTTTGGTACAAACAGGACACTGGAAACCATATACTCCCCTATTGATGTTTTTAGTTATCGGGCATGTACGTCTCCTCTCCAGTATGGTGCTTGGGACATTAAATGGTGAACAGTAAACAGCCCCATCACCCATCATGGCTCAATTTATTTCCCAATCTTTTTCCCTCGCTTTTGTCTCTGTGTGTCCCTGTTTAAATGTGTGTGTGTGTGTGTGTGTGTGTGTGTGTGTGTGTGTGTGTGTGTGTGTGTGTGTGTGTGTGTGTGTGTGTGTGTGTGTGTGTGTGTGTGTGTGTCTCTGTTTGTGTGCTTTCAAGCACGGTTTGTGTTTGTTACCCAACAACTTTTATACGATTATGATTCAGGTCCTGGCCTGTTGTTTTCCCGTTCTTTCTCTGGCTGAGTCTGAGCTGTCATTATGAAAATAGCCATCCCGCTTACCCTTCGGCCAACTTTGGCTGGATGCTCAGGGTTAATTACAGGTCTGAGAGTGATGTCACCTCTGAGGTGTTCTGTCATTCTTGTATTTTTTGCCAAGCCCCTGCCCCTCCCCTGCCCCATCAGCCTGTTTTAACTGTACCAATGTTTCCCCTGGCCCACTCCCTGGTCCCTCTCTCTATCCCCCCCCCCCAAATGTTTGAGTTGAGAGGATTTATTTGATTTGTGGACGTGGTTATTTAACCTTACTAGCAAAGGAACAGATAAGGAGTTCTTACAGCTGTTTGGACAAGACTGGACGTGTGCCAAAGAAAGAAAATATGCATTTCTTTTTTTTCTTACCCGTTAAGCACATAATTTCCCACCTTTCCTCTCTCTAGCCTGAATGTTTACAGGTTAAAATAGGGTTAACTCCACAGGGCGGATTGTTTGAGTTGTGTGCGGTTGAACTGGATTGAAAAGAGCAGAAGTGGGGCTCTGAATTCCAGGATGAATGCTTAAATTCCCCTTTGAGCACCTGAGATGCGAAGCAGATAGTGATTGCAGTCGAGTAGGATGTTCAGTTTCCAATCTCAGTTGATGCAGTGTCTCCTGGAGACTTTGACCTGGAGAATGTGTTGCCTAATAGGCCACAAAACCACCTGGAGACCTGATCCTCTGCTTCTTATCATTGCTATTAGATGACCCCATAAAACTCAAAAAGAGGAATCCATCATGGGGAATTAGACCCTGTAGAAAAATAGGATTGAAGGCTTTCCTTTTTTCTGGAACTAAAGAGAAGAATGGTAGGTAATGTTATCTTGCTCACAGGTACAAGAATCCAGCTTGTAGAGGCTAAGGGTTTCAAGTTTCTAATATGTATATAAAGTTTCACAGCACAATAGATCTTTTGTGTATTGCAAAATGAACGCCCCCCCTCCCTCCCTCCCCCTTTAAAAAAATGCATTCATGCAGTGGTGGGGCAGCAGGGACTCAGGTTTCTCCTGTCTTTGTGTGCCGTGTCGTCACTCACCCCCACAAGCTGAAATGTGCATCTCACGAATGCAGGCAGACTGCCAGCGCTGCGTCCAGCCACGGATTAGGGCGAATCCAGGAAACAACGGGGTCCTCACAAAACAACAGCATGGCAGGTAACCCAACTCACAGAGGGGAGAGGAGGCAGACGATAATTACAGAGCTTTTTTTTGTTTTTGGGGAACTTTTAGCTGGCTACTTAAGTGCCTGATCTGAAATCCGTGCCTTGTAATTACAGTACTGGGCCTCATTAGGGCAGACAGCTAGAGAGATTATGCTCTGTACGTGTGTGTGTCTGTGTGTGTGTGTCTGTCTGTCTGTGTGTGTGTGTGTGTGTGTGTGTGTGTGTGGAGGTGGGTCACCCATGGCCTCACTACTCATGTCAGGGTTGTTTCTGCTAGTGTTTCTTTTGGTCCTTGGTTGGTAGGCTCAGTTGCGGCCTTGACTCTTCCTCGTAAGTGACGTTGAAATTTTCACTTCCTGGTCCTCATGCTGTGCTGCCCGGCTTGGAGTCTGTTCCTGGTGGAACAGAAAGTTCTTATCCTCTCTGAGCCCAAGAGGCAGCCCCCCCCCCCCTCTCTGACTGAGCCACTTGAATCCTCACAGCTCTGCTGCAGTCTAATCCTTGACCATATAAAGGAGATGCATCCTCCCCGCTGTTACTGACTTTCTGGTTCCTCTCGTAGTGCAACAAAACCTTGCCTCCTCTCAGCTCTCCCTGTGGGATGCTGGGAGATTTATAATGATTATGGCTAGCTGTCACTTTTTATGACTCAGCAGTGCTGTGCGTGTGTCATGCAGAGATGCTGAGGACTTTTGGTGTGGTGTCTGCGGAGACGCTTCTATGGTGTGGCCCGGGGACGGCACAGTGCCACCGGGTGCGAGTATCACCAGATTGATGGAGTGGTGCCAAGTCCTCCCTAAAGAGGGATATTAATTCCAGGATCCAGAGGGAAGCCTACAATTGACTTCCGTCACATTTAATCAGTATGCAAGGGAAGCAATGAATTAGAAAAGAGCGATTAGACCAAACAAAAGGGTTACCCCCTTAAATAAAATGGTTACCCCCCCTTCCCTGCTTGCATGGGGTTTTTGGCCAGCACGGATATCTCAGTGCATCCCAACCTGAGATAGCTTCCTGTCTCTTTAAGCCGTTAGCCTTTCTAATAGATTCTTAAGCACTGGCTTTAGTGTGTGTTAAACCAGGATTACCCTATCAATTATGGTCAGTACAAACAAGGATTACTTAAAACACTACATTTTTCTTGTCGAGAGGCTAAAAGCAGGGCAAATTAAAGGAACAGCATTGCTGTTGATAAGAAAAGCAGTGAAGCCTGGCTTTTCCCCTCTCTCTGAACTGCTGGTCTTGGGCTGGTGACATCAGGGGTACATCAAGGATTGGAGCTGCAGTCAGGAGCAATTCTGCTTATAGGACTGAACATATTTAAAAAAGAAATTACTAAAACTACCAACTTTGGCTTCTCTGCAACTGATTTCAATGTGATGTGCACACCGTTTTAATCTAAGAATAGTCTAGAATGTTTTTTGTCTTTTTTTTTTTTTTTTAAAACTCTTGTGGGCAAGTTTAAATGTCCTTAATACTTAACATTGTTTCGCTCTGAGGAAATAACCTGTTTAGATGGGAATTACTGTCTTGTTTCTTGTTCTGCTTAAAGTATTTTTGGGTTTTAATAACTCAGTACCTAGACTTGCTCGGTAGCCACGTAGATGCATTTATCAAACTTCTGTGGAGCAAAGGAAAGTGTTCTTGAAATATAAATAGTCATAAGTATATTGTGTGTTTTGCTTTGACAGGAGAGCCTACCTATCACAGGTGGCCCTCGTTGCATTGAAAAGAACGATTTTCACCTTCTAGTTAAGGAGTCATTTGTTGTGATATCCCAGTAAGGTTTTCCTCTTTCTGTTGTCATTGCTGTAATGCTTATATCCTCGATATCGATCACACTTCAGTCTCATATTCACTTTCTGGAAATAAGAAATAGCCTCCATACTATCATGATGTAATCAGAAATGTCTTACCAGTGTTAGGTTTTGGAAAGCTTACTGCATGTAGCGTTGTAACCTGACAAGATAGAGGTGGTATACAATGTTTTTGGGTTTGGAGCACACAAATATCTGTCATATTTTCGCTGTAAGCTCATCATCATTCTAACATTTCAGGAGGTGGAGCTGACCTTGCTGGAACACGATACAGGAGTTTTCTGTGCGCAGTCTGACTGTTGGCTGATCCGCTTCTTCCCATGAAAATATACAGAACCCGCATAAGGCTGCTTTGTTTACTTATACAATCACAATTAACTGCTGTAGCCTGTCGCACGATGTGTAGCATGTAGGGGCATATACTCGCCGAACCAGATCTGCTTGAATCCAGTGCGTGCAAGCGTGCTTGTGTGTGAACCAGCACATGCTTCCCCAGCACTCTGTGAGCACATGGCTACTGAGAGCTTTTTGGCTCCAGCAGGCCAAGGTTACTAGCATGTTAGCGAATCACCATGGCGTCCTTGTTGTCCATCACGTCTGATATATTGTATCTTTTTCTTGCAGTGGGTCAAGTCAAAGAGCCAGCCTTTTTTTTTTTTTTTTTTTTTTTTTTAAATATCTGAAGTGGCTTTGAACGAGCCTACATATCATCTTAACCCCTGGGAAAGGGTCAGCCCCTCTTGAAACAGTGCCTCAGGCAAGTGCGAATCCTGGCGGGTCTTATAAAGCCTTCTTTTTGTTGATATTCTATCATCGTTTGGGTTTTTATGCTTTCTGCACAACCGTCAGTCCGTGTCGATTGATCGGTGACTAAGAGCCTTCTCTGGATATGTCAGTGGCCTTTTTACGGAAATAATAAGTCCTAATCAGACCTGATAAAAAATGCATTATTGATTGCTGAGCTCCCCCACCAGACGAGCGAATCTGTGAATGGCCCCAACCTCTCAACACGGCCCACTGTGGAGCCAGCACGCAGGCCAGGTGTCCTGTTACCTGTTCCTGGCGGAGGTGGAGGGTGGGCTTCTCCAGTCTCCATCTCGCAATCACAGAACTGAAGGAGGGAAAAAAAGAGAAAAATCCTTATCTCTAGTATATCACACTGAAGGAGATCAATATGAAAATGTTGAGGGGTATTGAACAGAATCACAACTCGCCATTAGCTGGAGGCATGCTGTGTGGGGCTAGGCTTTGATATGTGTTAATCACTTGAACCGAATGCCAAAAAAAACAGGCAAAATGGGGGAGAAAAGAGAAAGCAAAAAAAAAAAAAATATTTTCTGTGTTTGTCCCCATTTTGAAATGAGCCCTACTTAATTAAGAAGCAATGAGAGTCTGCAGATAGCATTCCTTAATTAGCTTAAGCTGGCTGCTGTAACCAGATCCACTGCATTAATGACAACACAGCCCCTGTGAAAAGCCTCATTGTTCTCCAGATAATTGTCCTTTTAGTTAACGCGGCTAGAGAAGGGCTCCTCTTGTTAGGGGAGCTGGCTGGGTTGTCGACAGCCGGAGGCGGCGATGGGTCCCAGGTTCGCCCTGGCCCGGTGCCCGCTGTGACAAGCCCACTTGTGCCCTCTGCTGAAATCCCCTTGGCAAGCAGTGGAATTGGCCATCCCGGGGGGGGTAACTAGTTGGGATGTTAATTATATACCCTGAATCTTAATGAATGACAGGGGATCAATACAATAAGGTGAATGTATGCAAACAGCATGTTGATTATAGCAGCTAATGATGTCCCGTGTTGCAGTCATTGTACACAATGGAGGTGGGTGGAGAAGGGAGGGGCACATGTGGGAAGTAGCATAGTACCCTACTATGTTAGCTTATACAAATATAACTGTTATTGCCTTATACAAGGAAGTGCCATGTAATGCATTGTATTGCTCTTGCTTGTGGTGTGTTTTGAATGAAGTCAGAAAGAGGCTTATATTATATGACTGAAGTGAGTGGAGACAAGAATGGGGAGGATGGGGCCACAGGAGAAGAGCCCACATCCTGCAGTGTGGGGAGTGGCATCTAGATGGGGGTGGAGGTGGGGGGGGGTGTCAGCATGGACCAAAAGTTTCACCTGTTTGGAGTGATGCCTACCCTCTGAGATCCCCATTGTATCCAGCCAGCCGGAGCTGTGAGAAACCCTATACCTTCCTTTAAGCAGAGGGAGGGAGGGCAGCCAAGAATTAACTGCTCCTTCAGTCTGGCAGCATCTAAGGATTCTGTCTGCCTCCATTCACAGTGGAGCGAGAGAGTGAACACAGGGAGGGTGGAGGGAGGAAAAACAATAAGAGTCACTCTGATGTGGCCTGGAGTCAGTCTGGGGAGCTGGATCAGTTTCCCATGAGGAACCAGGCAAGGAGAAGAACACAGGTCTGCCTCCAATCCCTCCTGGAATAAAGTCACTGTACTCATGACCATAAATAAAACAAACATTTACATAATATTTCAGCAGAGGGTGGGATTTGATGTTGGAGAAAGGTTTTTGATTCATTGTTGATTCACCAAGATGTCTTGGAAATAAGGCGGTGCTCCTCGTACCTTGTGTCTTCACCACAGGTTTAAAAAAAAATCACAAAATGGCACTTAACAATCTGATACTTTGTGGAAGGTGAGATAGAATAGTACAATTGTTGCGCTGAATTTGAATGACAACCATCCTGCGGTGACTTTGAGTTCCGACAGGAACGATGTCATTATATATTTGCAACCACTGGGAGGAGAGAAATTGTGTGTTGGCTGACGCACACAGGCAAGATTCATGAAGGCGCGCGCAGGCTCTGACAGTATGCTTGAGTATCCGTCTGCATTACTGTAATGAAAAAGAAGCACTTTTCTATGTCCAGTGAGAAAAAACACAGGCTTACGTAATGTGGGAGATGTTTTACTGCACTTTTTTAACACGTTTTTTTCTTCTTTTGTATACCACACGTCTAAGTGGCCTAGGATTTGATTACATTCCCTCCGTGAAAATGAAACCCTAGAACACCTTGAGACCGGACAATCTCAGGAACAAGCGGAATAGGTGGTGACCCCTAATAGCCTCGGAGTATATTATTGACCAGGGCCCTTCAGCGGAATTGATTACTTTATTGTATTGCCGTGAACTTCGGTGGCCGCTGAGCTCGGGGTGACCCAGGCAAGCCAGAGTATCACAGTGACCCTCACCTTAGGGGAAGAGTTATGTGCCTCTGACCCGATCCTTGATGAGGAAGCTTTGACCCCTCAGGCACAGCTGCTGGCAGCGTGGATATCTAATGTTCTCTCGCAGTTGGCTCTCAGTGTCACCACTGCTAATGTAGAGGCTGAGGTTCACATGGAGCCCTCTTTTGTTCGTAATGGGCGTGTGCCCTAACTCATGTCCTCAAAATGAA
This sequence comes from Albula goreensis, assembly GCA_022829145.1. Classification (NCBI taxonomy): domain Eukaryota; kingdom Metazoa; phylum Chordata; class Actinopteri; order Albuliformes; family Albulidae; genus Albula; species Albula goreensis. The sequence goes on from CM040741.1 coordinate 13,547,801, forward strand.
ACCCTGAGCCAGGGCAGGGGAGTGGGTCAGGGGGTAAGGTCAGGGAAGGGTTGCTAATCGATCTTTACCAAATTACACCAAAAATGGGGAAAATCAATATACAAAATCCATGGATCATATCCACACTTCTGCTTGCACTTAAACATGTAAATATGTTCGTGAGCCATCTTGTAGTATTAGCCAAAGTCCAGTATTTATTTAGCCTATGGCTATATACTGTATATGCTAAATACATGGGGGTACATTATGTTAACGTCAGTATGAGAAATCAGAGGAACCCCTCTCTGTATTAGAGGCCTACCAATCATGGGCGCAAGGCTTCCTGTGCTCTGCAGGCAAATCACTGTCACTCCCTCACAATAAACAGAATACACAGACCACTTGTGTAAATAATTGCTTGCACCTCTCTCCATCTCTCTCCCTCATCTGCAACTTTTGTTTTATTTGTTCATTTCATTTGTGGTGCCTTCCAAGGTTTCCAAAAAAAAAAAAAAAAAAAAAAAAAAAACGCAAAGTAGGTACTCACGTGTTTGAGTTAGAGAGTCTATTTTAATGATCTGAGAGAGAAGATCTAAGCGCCTGCACCTGCAAACGAAACCATCATGCACTTATCTTGGTGCTGCATTTTTATCAGTAATATGTTTAGCTTTTTTTATATATTTTTTTTTTTAATAAACCGAGAAAGGGAGAGAAACTCTTGGGATTTGATGTGTCCACTGTTTGAAGTGGATGCTCTAGTCTTCTTCAAAGGGGGATTTGAAGGCCAGAACTTCTCTTTTGAATTAGGATCTCCTCTGAGCTACTGTAAATCTTCATATAGTCTGTGTTTATTGATGGACTTTATACCACTTTCTCTATTTTCCCCAGGGATAACCTGGTTTACATGGTGAACGATTGGAGAGATTGGCTGTAATCACGTTTTAGACATTTGCATGGAGGAGTTGCATACTTTTAGGATATTTACATCAACTCTTTAGCTCATACATCAGTCCAAATTATACGTAAAATTATTTTTATATATATTGTGAAGCACAACTGCATGACTATCCTTGGAAGTGGCAGTTTCCAGACAGTGAGAATAGGTCCAGCCTGGAGCTTTGCTTGCGTCCTGTGCATACCAGCCAGGGGAAGGGAATGTGCTAACACGCCTACTGTACAGCACTGCAGGCGCTGTTGCTCTTTACAAATAATAATAATAATGTGACAGTGGAACAAACAGGTGTTGCGTGTGTCTTCAGAGTCTCCTATTTCTCTCTCAGTTCTCTCTCTCTCTCTCTCTCTCTCTCTCTCTCTCTCTCAGCTCAGAGGTTCTATGGTCATGTGCTTCAACTTTATGATTTTTACAAAAAAGACATTTTTTCCCCCATTCAGTGCACACACGACCTGGTAATGTCATCATTAACTATTATTCACCAGTTAGATGAATATGTGGGTGGGGCAACCAAAACTGAGACATAGCCTTCATAGTACTTAGCACCTAAGGAACAACCAAACAATTGAGCGGCAAAAAAAAAAAACATCTTACTCCATTTTCCCTCAGGCAGGGGTAGAGCTTAGGTAGCTTAGATTGACTCGAAACCATCAAACAGAAAAAAGGCAAAGTGATCAAGAAGAGCCAGAGCCTCACAGCGTAATTAGAAATCTCGAAATTGGCGTTCAACTTCCCTGGGAAGCGCTCTGCCGTTTTGATGTCTCTGCAGAAAGCTCGTCTCTGTCCCAATTAATGTCTAACCTTCGTTGGATAATTTTGCCATAGGTAAGCTGTGAACATATTGATTTGACTATCTATTTGAATTATGCAAACTACTCAAACATGTGCTTAGGCTCTCTTCAACAGCATTTTCAGAAATGGATGCATATTCAGGTAGAGGATAAGGGTGCAGCTGAAAGTGCCATGCATAGGACTTTTGTGTTGTTTTGCAAAGCCTAGCCTTGTTCTCCAGGGCATAGGCTTTGGCTCAGTCACAGTAACCCCCCCCAATCCATCCCCTCAAGAGCGCACCTGCCATTATCATGAAGTCCAGTGCAATTAGGGCTCCCAATCATAGGCTCTCTGCTAATTAGTCACCCTCTCATCTTACATGGCCAACGCCATGGGGCATCTGTCTCAGAGATGGACTGGGAACAGAGCTGCCCCTCCACAGCCATCTCCCTGCGCACCACTTCTAAGTGGAGGACCTGGGCTTTCAATTAGGATTATTAACCTTGCTTTCATTCTGTCCTGAAAGTGGCTTTGAAAGGCTTCCTTGCTTCTTCCATGTTGGACTGGAACTGTGATTGTTATGAGAAGTGCCAAAATCCCAGTGGCCCTCGCACACCCTCCCTCTGTCCATGTTCAGATCTCCTCCTAGGAATGTAAGGTCTGATGGTGGTCATGCCTTGCGCTTCATACAGTCTCTGTCAAACATGAGGCAACCACTGATGACTGAGCACACAGCTTGTTCTTGAGGAAGAGAAAAATGCATGGTGCTATATGATTGTTTGCATAACTGAAATAATGGCCAACCTTCCTCCCCCTCCAGGACATCAACCTCACCAGTGCCCCCCAACAAACGCAATCATCATGCACATATTTCAGGGCAGTGTGTAATTTTAACTGTCAAGCTGAAGCTCAAAGCTGTGATTTTTTTTTTTTTTTTTAACCAGCAGACCTGTGAACTCTGACAAAAACCAGTTCAGTGACTCCTCCTAGTGTGATGCTCACCTGGAGATGTGTGTGTTTGTGTGGGGTGTGAGTATGTGCATGTGTTGTATGTGTTAGTACACGTGGCTCTGTTTCCCATGTCCTCTGGGCATCCGCACCACCCCTCACACATGCTCAGAGCGCTGGCAAGCTGGCCTGCCGGCCTGCCGGGAAACTCCCAGTACCAGCAAGGAATTCCATTCACAGTATTGTACTATATCTGGCTGGGTTCCCTAGCCTTACACACTGGAAACAATCAGCACTGCTGGGGTTAGTGTATAACTTATTCTGCTCAGCGTTTGGGGGATTCTTTCTAGCAGTTTAAGGGCCTGAGGTGAAAACTCAGAGTGCTTTGGATGTGATTTCCCAGGCTGCCGTTTTCCTTTTGTATTCAGATAGCACTCTCTCCAGAGTGAGTACTTGTTTATCTTGTACGCTGGCATGCACTCTCAATGTCAAAACAATGACATCATTAATTAAATGTGCATTAAATGTGCAGTTTCAAGGTCCACTAGGCTCTGCTGATTCGACTGCTTCTCAGTAGTGTAGAATCCCCCAGTTTGTCCTGAAGTTGTGTTTTCCTGAAGAAACCTCCCGTAATGCCTTTTCAAGTGTAGCTGCTCTCTGGTACCTCTGACCCATTGAGTTGCTATATCTGTCAAGAGCAAAAGCACTTCTTGGTCTCTGCACTGGCCCACAAAAAGAGAAACCAAAACTTGGGAGGCATCTTGAGAAAACATTGGAGTTCATAATAGAGTCTTCTCAGATCTTATCTGTGGGTTAGTTTTAGCATTTTTCACAAATGCTGTGAGTTCTTCTCCTGTTGTCATCTACACTAAGCAGTCCACACGTAATTATTTTTTAAATCACTCTCTCATTACATCAGCTGTTAGAAGGGGACAATCAACAGATGTTTTTTTTTCCTTTGTTGGTGCCTCTCTTATTGTAAGAGTGCACACTCTGTCCTGGGGCCTATGACATGACGTCCTTTCTTTACTCTGCCAGATATAATTACGTAGGTGTGACTGATGTGTCTCTGTTTGGTACTTAGTCTGTATGGCTGTTTGTCTGCTTCTAACCACTAGTTCCAGGAGACCCCTGTGAGACTGAGAGACCTTTATAGACCTTTATGTGGGATGTGAGCTTGGCCTTGAGGAGAGAGTCGAGTAGCCTCTCAGAGATTTAGTTCCATCTCTTCTTTGTCTGCTCCTCCTGCCCCAACCATCAGCAAGACACATCTTTCAGCCACTTGGATCCCTCAATTCTGCCAGTAATTACCCAGCAATGTAAATTACAGTTGGGGCAAGCACCACCCTGGACCCTGCTGCCAGTCTTTACTCCTCTTTTGCTCTGTCATGCCAGTTCATCTACCCTTCCCTGCCACAGCCAGCACTGCCAAATAAGACCCATCCTAGCTTGAGCCTCTGTCTGAGGTAGCTTTGAGTAAATCCCTTGCAGATGATATTTTCTTTGCCTCTCCCCCCACCCATATGAGCTTCTTACCCCCTACTGCTGTATGTGAAGTAGAGATTGAAAACATCTTTACTTGTTTAACCGTGAGGTACTGGGGAAGGGGGACTGTGGAGTGTGGAATCCGAAGCACAGGGAAGGAGAGCAGAAAGGACAACTTCTGCCATTTTGAAGATATGTGTGGAAGTGCTCAGGAATGTCTCGGTTCCCTTCGCGGTTCTGACCTGTGGGCCTGAGGCTGCCATGTGACTGAGATTCTTTTGCCTTCATAAGAGTCTCACTTTCAGAAGAGTCTTATCTGCCATTAAGTCTGTGGCACTGTTTACCGTAAAGGTCACGTGATTGCAGATTTTCAGGTTTGAGGCCCTTTTTGCCATTGATTCCTTGATGGGAAGATTGAAACAGATGGCAGTGAAGGCCCAAAGCTCTAAGATGGAGGATCACACTGCCTTTCTTGTCATCTTTTTTCGACCGCGGTTGCTGTTCGGGTCGACAACACAGAGGCTCCCCACTCCACAGCCACCCAGCTGCAAGCCAGATGTGTGAAGCATGTCATTTGGCACTGCAAGGGCAGGAGATAAGAGAATTGAGGCTCGTTTGGTCGCAGTCTGGTTTGCAGCGGTTCAACTACATGTTGCGGTCTGCATGATCTGAACTTTCACAGCCCATGTCATGCTTAATGCCTGACTTCCCAAATACAGCGCTGTGGTTTTGATTTATATCTAACAGGTGCCCTGCTTAACGACTGCAATTCGGAGGTGGCTTAGGATGAGGTTGTGAGAATGAGAGTGGGCAAGGCATGTGGTCGCTTCATTAAAGCTGGGACGAAGAGGCACAAGGGCACAAAGACCGCACTTTCTCAAGAGACTCCAGAGCCGAGCTTCTGTCTGTCATCTGCACCGAATGTACTGAACTCAAGAAGGCGTGAGGAAATCTTTCAAATAAGATCCACACTGCATTTTTGTCTCTGCTCACTATCCATCTCCCTGAAGCTTAGAGGTCTATAAATGCTTTTCCAACTCAAATGCTGCTTCTCAACATTGTAAGCCTTGGCACACATGACAATGGCACGATTGTCTCTAACCTGATGTGCCAGCAACTTTGATCATCTCCTGTTAGCAGTCTTCATACTGTATCAGTTTACCAGCAGGCTAACACGGCCTGGTGGTGTCTTCACTCAGTCCCAAGTATGGCCAACGACAAGGCTTGATCTATTATCCAACTCAAACACAATCCGTCCAAGAATCTCATCTCAGCAGCTCTCTCTGATGGAATCTGTTGACAATAAGGCTTCAACCAGCACCGTACCTACAGAGTCATTGTCTTGAGCACAACCCAGCCAGAAAAAAGACGGGACCTGGCTGGGACATATTGTGTTTTTGTTTGATCTGTAGCTATATTGTGATTATCTGCTTATTATGTCTGCTTGTCAAAGCATTGACAAACAAGCTGTAGGCAGTTAAATCAGAAGTTGAGTTTGCAAAGTGAATGCTCGCAGTCTGGTCTATGAGGGCATCTGGGACTCAGCCGCGACAGAAAGAATCATTGTATGCCTGGGAAACATTGGTGGTTTTTCCACCGTCTTTAAACAAACAGAACAAAAAAAAACCCTGCTTTTCACTTTGTTATGAGCACAATTTTCTGTTTCCCCCCTTTTTGCATAATTGCAATTTTCCTCAAGCGAAGAGTTCAGCGTGCCCCAGTGTTTATAGTGCTCTTCCCATAGATGTGTGCAGCGCGAGATGGAAATGTCTTTTGATGTTCCATACTCTGGAGCTGAGTAGAGAGGCTTCTTTCAGATTCGGCCCTGAGGCCACCTTGTTACTCGCGTAACAATTTGTTTTCTCTTTGTGCTTTTCCTTCCTCTGTTGACAGTTCCTCATAGCAGTGTGGCTCTGAAGAAATGTTCGCCACAAGACAACAATGTCCTCAGTTCATTGGCACCCATCGTTGTACACTGTCAGGCAGGTTTTCCACCCTTTTAAGACATCGATGGCATTAAGATCAGATTTATTACCACACTTTATGTAAACTGTCATGCTCTGTCTTGATTAATTATGGCAAACATAATCAAACAATGGCTTAGCTCATTTACTTGAACTCAGTGAATGTTTTTCAGTCTCCTCTGAGCAAGTCCTCTCTTTATTTAAGGAATTCTGTTCAAATATGTCCTGTCAGTTGTTTTGCTTCCTCTGTGTTATCCGTTTCTGTGTTTCTTAATGAGACTGCCTGAGAATCATGATCATCCCTCCAAAACAGCGACATTACTTTGTTGCAGAATCAATCCACACTGACAGCGGTAACGAGAGCTGTGTTCAACATGATACTGATGAAATGTCCACATTCAGATTTTGATACCTGAAGTGCATTTGCAAATTCATGTCAGTATCTGTTGTAGCTTTAGAACTGGATCTTAATGGCAACACCATTAGACGGCTGTTGTGTGCTTAGTGCTCTCATATTGCCGCAATGATGGATCATGTGATTGTCAGGTGCCAGTGAAATTGTTTCTCACAGGTCTTATCATATGATCCTTATGTTTTAAAAGTATGATTAAGCTGAGTGGTAGTTAGAACAGATGTATTTGTGTACATGTAGTAAGTACACACAGAAACAGCAGTTTTGTATTCCAGTATCTATATTCCTCTTCGGCCATTTCTTGAAATGCTAAATAGGAAATTAAGCCATATGTGTTTCAGCAGCTTCACATGCCTTTGTTTTCACCTTTAATCAATTGACAGAATTATTCCATAGGATTGGGGGTTCAAAGTGACCCTGGTGAAAATAGCAGATTATGATAGGAGTCACCATTTAAAATAAGGAGACACAACCCACATGATTACAGCTGTCAGCTCCTCTGTTTATCTTACGGTTGAAAATGAGCCTGCTTAGCTACATTGCATTCTTTAAATAGCCCAGCAGTAAGTGTGAGCATGGCTAGCTAATTGGACATGCACTCCAGTGTTGTATAAGAATAGCCTAGCATTAAGTTGGGGCCATCAATGGGAGCCATTTTAATTCCTGCTGGCAGTTCTGCTAACTCTGACTTCTGGGTTATTCTGTAGAAAGGAGCCAACCAGCAGAAATGGCCATTTTAGTCCATTTATTTATTTTCTATAAATGTCCAGGCATTCACAGGTCAACACTCTACATTTGTCCAATTTTTTTAAAGTGATGTACACATTATTCCCTTATTTTAGTAATTCTCCATAATTAAATAAAAGAGAAAAGATTTTTTCAAAAAGGCTATAAAAAAGCAACTCTCCCCTGAGGTTTTATTGTTTAAAGTGTGCTCAGCTCTCTGCCAGGATGAGGGCTCCAGCTAAGCTGGGAGGAATGCAAGCCAGGACCCATAAAAGAAGTATTTGTGTACCAGAAAGGTTTTAGCTTTTTCTTTCAAAAATTTTTGTCATTAATGACTTTAGCAAATGTGTTATGGAAAGTGAATGGGGAGTCGATGCAGGGCCTTCAAAGCAGCTGTCTAATTATTTATCCAGGATGTACTGCTGTAGAATTAGGGGGCTGGGTCACAGTTGGCTTTGTCTGAAATTCTTTTTCTGTAGAAAAATCATTTCCACAGAATAGCCTTGCTGGAAATCATCTTGAGTGTCTCTGCTGCATAGGGTGTGTGTGTGTGTGTGTGTGTGTGTGTGTGTGTGTGTGTGTGTGTGTGTGTGTGTGTGTGTGTGTGTGTGTGTGTGTGTGTGTGTGTGTGTGTGCGCGCGCACTGAATCAGAATAGTGACTGAATCTGAACATCCGTGAACCTTTTCCTGCTCTGTTCTCACATGCATTGCTACTCAAGCCTCGCCAGGTATCCGCCATCAACAGCTGTCACACACTTCACTCAGGTTTCGTGGTCATTTCACCCTTGTGTGCCACCCATAGGAGATCATCTCACCCAGTGCTGTTTTAAGTGCTTAACAAAATACTGCACCTAATGCTCATGTGACACTCGTCATGGAGCTATCACTTCACCTCTGAGTACACAGCCACAAGCTATGAGCTAATTTCTGCCAGCGTGGGTAGCTCTTCACCTCTGAATACACAGCCACAAGCTGCAAACTCACTGCTGCCTCGAGTCTCCCCATCTTAGTCCTTATATCCCCTGATCTGTTCTGAAGGGGGTCGTCTTTTTCCCTCAAGCTGTTTGTCACGGGTTAAGCCACTTATTGTCACACTCATTATGTCTGTAAGCAGAGTGCTGTTCTCCGTCTTGGCCCTTACCTGCCCTACCCATAGGTTTTACTTCCCCTAAAAAGTGTGCTACAAGTCCCTACATGGTTTTCCACCTCTGTGTGTGCCTCAGGGCTTTTTCAGGGGTGTCTGTCCCTTTAAGAATGCTATTTCAAGGGTACTTGGCCAATTCCAGGTGCCTGAGAATGCCTAGTGATGTTTTACCAGGTGCAGGACTCGGTCATTACTGAGGTATTTGTTTTTAGGATTACTTAAAAAGACCCGGGATTAAAAGGACATTATCCGAACGCCTTTCAGTCTGTCAGCCAGGGCTGGGTAGGACAGAGCTAGAGGGTGGGGGAGCCACTCCCAGCGTGGAGGCAGGGCATTGGTCACTGTACGCCTGAGTCAGTTAAGAGCCGTGAGGGTGCTAGGCTACACACAATACTGCCTGTCATTACAAGAGCAGGGACCTCACTCTCTCACCCTGCAATTCACAGAGGCTGTAGGAATGAATTTGTCTTGTGTGCACTGCCTGGGAGTGCTTCTAAAGATGAGGTCTTTTCGGTCTGGGCCTGTCCCTGGGAGCAGAGGAAGCATGGCGTTTCCTGTGTTTGGGGCGGGTGGGATGTTAGCCACTATTGCAGGCTACAGGACGAGTCCTCGTGGAAGCGTTTTACACAGAGCCCAGAGATTATCATAATAAACAGTTTTATCATCGGCCCGCCCGATCAATAATGCGGCTTCTTAAGGTTTAATATTTCAATGATATTGATCATCCTAACAACTGTGTTTGCGGTGGGCTCGCCTTAACTGCTGCCCTGCTGGGGGAGAGATGTAGGCGTGCGCGTATGGGAATGGCAGCTCTGTACCTGTGAGGGGACTGCGCCGGAGGCTCACTGCTGAGGTGCAGCGCTATTGACGGCCTGGGAGGAGTGGGATGCACTTCCTGTACGGATTCAAACTCCTCAACAAACAGCTCTCAGCCTCCGCACGGCTTTATTGCTGTTTTCTGAGGGGTATTTGACTGTAAGACTCGCAGATGTGCGGGATAAGAAAGCCTTGCCTGGCAAATGAAGGGGAGGATATGGATAGAGGGAGACTTTTGGGGGGTGCTTCTTTAGTCTCCCCGTAGCATTTCGCTTTCCAGTTTATGTGACGGCCGATCATTTACAAGCAACCAAGTGCTCGTAACGCTAAAGCAAACGACTGCTTCTGCTTCCCCTCATCCTGTTGCTGTGTGGAAAAGGAATGACAGCAAGCAAGCAAAAAAGCCAAACATTCTGAAAATGCCTGTAGTTAGCATTTTCACTTCCAGCTTCACTACACTAAAAAAAAGAGAGAAGAAAAAAAAACTGTCTCCTCACAGATATACATGGTTGTGAATAATTAAGTTATTTAAAATGACAGCTTTATTGGAAAGACAGATTAGTGGCTGTAGTAGGTGTGTGGGGAGTGACCTCTGACCTGCTCCTTCTCGGTCACCTACAGGGGCTTGTCTGGGGATTGCTGCCACGTCAATGCTGGCAGCGCTCCCATTTTCAGGCCCCGGATCTGTCCACAGTGAGCACTCCACTGCCATAGTGGAAACAAATAGTGCATTAGTGTGCAACCTTTCTCCTCCGCAACCCAGTCTTCCTGCAACAAACCCATCTGACTGAGAAACAATCAGGTGAATGCAGCGACTGCCCTGCTCCTTTCTCTGAGTACCCAGTACTCAGTGCAGGGCTGGGAAATTGGAAGCCTTTTTTTTTTAGACAGCACCTTTATTAAATTAATCAATTAATGGAGCTGGGCTGGGTTATATCTGTACATCAGGCCCAAGCTAAATCTGCACCCAGTTTGGTCAAGGTAAATGCATTGCTGCTGTCTCCCACCTGGTTGGCTTCCAGCAGCAGGCTGTTGATCTGGGGTGGTGCAGGTGGCTCAGAAATGGGGTCCTGGATTAGTTGGGAACAGACCAATGGGCACACCTGGCACGACTGACACAGGGAGGTGGATCAGAATTTGCACTACCTGCTGGAGGAGTTGAGGAACTTGGCAGACTTTCAAAATGCTCAAAACCGACCTTCCCGAACAAACACACACACACACACACACACTGCATCTGACTCTTCCTCACAATGCCCCCTCCCCCAGGAGAGTTTTGGCGCACGCTGTACTTGCAGTGTGTGCCAGGTTGCCTAGGGGCGAATGTAGGGTTTGCGGTATGAGCACACTTGCCCATCTTTGATTATACATCAATACCCCTATCCCAGGCATAATTTATGCATTTTATAGAACACAAAGCTTTATCTAAACGAACCACTGGGGAAAACACAGGGAAATAATACAATACATGTTTCTGTGGTTTGTTTAAAGGAAAAAAAAGATCGCTTACAGCAACTATAATAATAAGTTATTTTTGTGGAGTTATTAAAGCTGTACATCTTTTTTATTTTATTTTTTAACCTGATGGTTTATAGAAACTTTGTTCTTCAACAGTATGAAGACCGAGGTTATGTAAAATTACTCTTGATATTTTCAAGCCATGATACACTTGAAAGTGGCTTTTGGGCAAATTAATCCATTTGCAAAAAAAACAAATGAAGACGGGAAGCCATCCTACTCATAACAGTATGCATTTTTAATCCGGATGTATTTTATCTCTGTTTTTGCTGTGTGGTGTTTTGTGCGGCGGTTTGTAGCTGCTCTCATTTGAAATCCTCGTCTGCCATGGTTGCCCCCCATGTTGGCGGCTAATTGGTGGGAGACTGGGAGCTTCCTGCTGCGTGCTCCCTGGTTCAGCTCACTTTGCCACCCCACCAGCTCTTTCACCAGCTTTCCCCAAGACTTGTGTAATTAACCCAGAGCTAATTAACTATTTCTAATTACATCACAGCTCTGTTTCTTTCATACATTCCGAAAGTGTGGAGACAATCCACAGCCTTATACTGGTCCCTTGACTGTTTTCTCTACCTGCTTGAAGTCTGTTTGGCCCAGTCTTCTACATTTCTTGTCTGTGAATGGCCGAGTGAGGTAATGCTTAAGTTTCAAATTTAGCCAATATGGAAAAAAAGGGCTTTGTTTTGGCTTAATAGAGCTGGGTTGATATTACCATCATCATAGTTTCATGACCCAAAAAACCCCAATTTGTATTTATTGCAAAATCTGACAAACAAATATAAAAAGCTATAACTACGCAGATCCATAGTTTTTAGTTTTAACTCACTGAGCGGTAAATCATATTGGCCAGTTTGACTCAAAAATGTCCTCTACCGCAGGCCAAAGTATAGGAGCAGGCCAGCTTACTGTTGGAATCTGTATTTCAATTACTCCTGTGGGGCGTATTTGTAAGGAAGGCTCCGGAACATTTACAGCCGGAAACATAATTACTCCTAAGCAACGTTTCATTACTAAATGGAACAAACCATGGGGTGACCCAACTGATTCACCCCTGTCCCAGGAAGGGATTCCAGGAATTGCAACACATAGCCAGTGGGTGTAAAAGTAGTGATTGCACAGCACCACTGTACCCCTGATGCACCCTTGATTGCCCTGCTATCTCAATCCTGTGCTTGCAGCCACGCTGCACTAATTCCCCCTCCTTCCCACTCCCAGTCCCGTCAGAGCCACGGCTATTTCTGTTCCACAGACTGATAGCTAGAACTGAAGATCATTGATTTTACGGGAAGCCGTGTTTACAGGCTGAGTGCCATCGACCTGAGTTGACTTTTTGCCTCCTGAAGTAGGAGCAGGAGCATCCTGGCTTTTGTATTAAGCAGTCAGGAGAGGGAGGAGATCACAGCAAAACGGGATGGGGGGGGTCGTTTGTTGTTCTCCCTTTCTCACCCGTATCAACTCTTATTGCGGATTGAAAGGCAAACCAGCAGGAGGCCCGCAGGAAGTGTGGGGAGGTCGGTCACCGCAGCTCGGTGTTGAATTATGAATGAATGAATGTGAGCTCTTTGTGTCAAGTCGGGGTCGTGAACGCACGCATTTCGATAACCGACAAGACACATTTTGTGTTTTCTAAAAGCACCCTCTGTATCCGAGGGAATCACATGACTTTTAAGATGATACGCCTCCTTTGTGGTGGCTTACCCTAGTCTGGAGAGTTGGCGCTAATGAAGAGGCTGGCCGAGGGGAAGGGGTGCTGCTCTGGAGAGCCAGTGGATCCCAGTTCATTACTGCTCTGCTTTATTGGCAATGAGTGTGACATGCTACCACCTAAGAGCCCCAGATTAGTGCAAATAAAAGATCTTGCTTGGAATTAAAATGGTTTAACGGTAAAGGAGAAAATGTATACGCACATTCGCAGCTAATTGGGATAGCTTTGCAGGCAAACCCTTTCGCTTCGCCCGAGGAGTACAATGGTTTTTCTATCAATAAACACGTCCCCTGTGCAACATCAAAGGCCCTCTGCTTTATCAATAGGAACCCTTCCTTCCCACGTTTTCCTGTAACTTGCTTAGCATTTGCGCCATTGATTTTTCAATAAGCACACTAACCCTTCAGTGGCCAGGCTCCGCAATGGCTGGATTTCACAGAGAGCCAGTGAAGCCTTCGCAACAAGAGGTCAGTGTGTAGGGGGGGTGCCAGTGGGGAGTGGGGGGAACTGGAGCTCTGTGCTGCCTCTCTACTGTCCCCTCCCCAACCTGTTCCACCCCCTTCCTCCCGGTCTACTTTCAGAGTGGGTGTTTGGGGTGAGGGTGAAAACAGAGGGTGGGGGGAGAGGTGTATGCCCTGTAGGGTTCCCAGCTGGACTGGAGCGAGAGTTAATTCCCCAGGAGACTCCTGAGAGCCTGTGTCCTGGGGGACCTCGGCCCACAGGCAGGTGATGCTGCCTTCTGATAATGAGATGGGTTCCAGGGCTTCAATTCCCCCTCTCAGTCCGCTGGCAAATCCCAGCTAATGAAAGCGCCCAAAAAAAAAAAAAAAAAACTTATCTCATTTTCGTCCCACTCCAAATGACAACCAGATACCAGCCAGTGACTGCTTTCATTCGAAAACAAATTTTTTTTCAAAGCTTATGAGGACAATCTGCTTTTCAAAGAGGGCATTTTTTTACAGGGAAGTGTTTTCTGTCCTTTGTCTTATTTAATGTAATGAAAAGGGGAACTAGCTTTTCCTGTCCCTCCAGGCCTGTGCAAAAACTGTGTGTGCCTGTGTGTGAGTGTGCCTGTCTGTGTATGTGTGTGAGTGTGCACAATTGGGTGTGCATGCACTGAGAGTTCAGTGTCCCCTCCACTCTGACTCATGGCATTCCCAGAGACAGTGCTGTGTCTATCTGGGCATTCTGACATGGCTCTGTGCCGAGGGAGATAGGGAGTGAGCACAGCTCTGCAGAGGTACATTAGAGTGTAGAGACGGTCATCTGTCTGGTTCTATTAGGGCTAAGGCCCTGTGTGTTTGGGCAGGAGAGCACTTGGGACCATCTCCTGACGCCTCCAGCACAATGCCCTCCAGAGAGAGCCACAAAGACAGAACAGAGGCCTACTGCAGGGAGTGTAAGGCCTTGCTAGAGAAGACCAGGCTAATTGCTTTCCCCCTTTCATCTTTCAAAAAGTGCTCATCTTGGGCTCGGCCTTCAGCCCGTGTTTATTCCCAGAGTTCTGGAATCCTGCCTTTTCTTCTCGGAGATTATCTCCTATTGTGAGCGTGGGCTTGTTTTGGCTGTGTTTAGCATTCAACTTCCTCCCTGTTGTTTTTTTTTTTTTTTTTTTTTTTCCTCCCAGTAAGTCTCCAAGCACAGTGAACTAAAAGGGAAAAATTGGAGTTGGACATTTTCTTCCATACATGGGAGCAGCCTGTTACGAGCACTGGAGTGAGAAGGAGAGAGATTTGCATGGTGCCCATAGAGATGAGATACCACTGTATGCCCAGTGCCTTACAGCCATTAAATATAGAAAGTGGAAAAGTCCTGATGTTTGATTATAAATCAGATCTCTTAACTTTTTTGCTAATTGTCACGTTAGATATTGAAGCTGTTCCCACCTTCAATAATAATGTTTTTCTTATTTTACTAACATGTTTGATTCTTCATCTCATTCACTTTTGCATGATTTAATGATAATTATATGACACATCCTTACCCAGTTCAGGTAATTTAATTAGATGTTACATACAAAGGAAAACATGTTTTGTTGGAAAACTGAACACAGCAGCCTAGTTTGGGACTCTTTGAAGAGTCTGGGTTCTGTCAGTATTTTGGGGGGGTGTCTGTCATTGCCAGCCAAATTGTTTTGTACCCTACAAAGTACAAAGTAGTGCCTTAGATGTTTGAATGCACTATTTCACAGATTTTTGGTGGGATGCTGGGCAGTTCAGATCTCACTTCAGCCTTCTGAGCCCTCCTACACAGATTAGTTTCAACAGGAGAACCTCAAACAGTGAAGAGTCTGTGCTGGAGAGTCCGGCTTACGGCGGTCCTCGGTGGCAGCTTCCCCTGCTCCACAGTTCAGTCTGGTCCTGTAGCAGCCTGCAGTGTGAGCGCGTTGTTCTTGGGCACAGCCAGGCCACACACAGGAATATGTGGGCAGGGCTGGTCAAACCGATCACACAGGAAAACAGACTGCTTTAGAGGTGCTGCTGCTTCAAACCACACAGGTTTCATGGATGTTGCAGATTCAGACAGCAGAATGAAAACTGCCTTGAAATGTGGAACAGTCGTCAGATTTCTTATTTTTGCTCTCTTTTAAAAAGATTGGAATGTTTTCCCCTCTTCATCTGCAAAGCAGGTGGCTACACATTCTTTGCATTTCTGTTCGTCTTCATCCACTTCCGCTTTTGTCTCTGCCTGTACTTTTGGATACAGTGAGTAATGGCACAATTCCCACCATTGGAGCCAACCTCAAGTATATATGAACCTGGTTAACAATAATTCAGTTATTACCCCAGCCTGCTTGCATTTTAGCATTTTTTATTGTTTTAAATCATGCCTGACATCACTACTCGGTTTATATCAAAACCCACTTAATATCTGTAGCTTAATTTTTAATTTGTTAAGCAATGGGCTGTCTATGATTAGCGCAGTCAGAATGTGCGAGCACAAAATGGCTGTCATCCTCGTTGCGTTTACTGTTATTGCCAGAAACTGTTGAGTTTTTGCCCTCCTGTCTGAATGCTTTTTAACCATTCATAATGTAGGCTATTTACCAATTCACAGTCCTTATCAAAATTCACTTTGTGCCTTCAATATACTTGATTAGAAAATTATTTCCAGAATATAATTGACTCTTATAATTATTAAGTAGAGAACAAATGTGAAGACCGATAATAGGAAAAAATATGAAGGCTTATTTTTTGTGTGTGTGTGTGTGTGTGTGTGTGTGTGTGTGTGCGTGCGTGTGTTTGGGGAATTCATCAAGCATTCATGAAGGCGCAGACATTGTCAGTCTCTTTCACAGCCCTCCCTTCTTTGCCTGATTTAGAACGCAGGGGGGATCAGGGCAGACGTAGTGCCCGATTGCGCCTGAAATTTGCATCCCTAGGTAAATAAGTAAATAAATCAAGTGGAGGCAGTGAATGTGTTAATCAACTGGGACACAACACAGCACAGTGCCGGGAAACTTCGCTCATGTAATATTCAGCATTCAAGGTTAAAGGCCAGCCCAGAGTTATTGGTTTCAGTCCCGTCACCCCCCTTAATCAATGTTGCCTGCATCCCTTTAATGAAATTATTAGCTCAGCAGTATCTCTCGCCATCATTTTATCTCCTTGTTGTTCTATATTGCGGCCTGCACTGGGGCTTTTTGGAGCTCGGGGCGCTGCTAGCCAGAAAGCAGAGCTCCCATTTATTATTTCAGGGGCGGAGGATAATAGGAGTGTTTGAAAAACGGCTAACTGCGGAGACTATTGGATGCCAGATCCAAACACAGCTGCATTTGAGTCTCAGCCCAGCTGCTATATTTTTGGATCATGGATTTATATCCCTCTCTCTTTTGCCTCTCTGCTTGTGTGTTTACGTGCACATACAAATAGTTGGGAGTAAAACGCACAGCAAGGCAGCAGGGCGAGGGTTGGGGGGGGAAAGGAGAAGTTTAACAGCAGTAATTTATTCCCCTGCATACTTAACATGCATAGATATGAGGCAGACGATCCTAAAGTGGTGCATTGGAAAACGTTGGCACTTATCTGTGCTAATATTCTCTGCCATATTAAGAATTATGTAAATTTTTTACATACAGATATGCAGTTCCTCAGCTTGCATTCTACTCCCAAGGAGTCTGTTTTCTCCCTTTCTGTATTTTTCCCCCCAGCCAAACGTTAATTAAAAAAAGATGTATGTAGTGTTGGGAAAATGTAAAATTAGGGGTGTTGTTTGCAAGGTGAAGATGAAAGATGGATAATTCCAGATATGGCAGGAAGATGAATCTTAAATGGCTTATTAGTGCTTGTCTTAGGCATTGTCTTTAAGTACATAATTTAAAATAATGAGCACTCTGTCAAATTTTTCTCGATTAGATCTCACACTTTTGTCTCACTCCTGGCCCACTGTACAGGGGTAGACACTGTCAGTATCCCCTGCCCTGCGCATTCTGCTGGGGTAGAAAGAGGGGGAGCTGGCTAGACGTAGTGCCTGATCACACCTGACATTTGCATCACTAGGTAAATGAGTAAATAAATCAAGTGGAGGCAGCGAATGTGTTAATCAAGTGGGACACAAATCAGCGCACTGCCGGGAAACTTGGCTCATATAATATTCAGCATATGATATTCGGCTTTCATTCACCCCGTCGTTCTCTCAATTAGCTGTCGCGCTTTCGTCTAGCGCTGAGTGCAGCGTGTACATTAAGCTTGTCCATTTATGTTGGTGCATAACAGCTCTGTTCATCAAGATGTTTATAATCTCTCATTTTAATACCAGTATTTGGGGAACTGGTTAAAATAAAAGTGCTCATTATCATTTGAAAATGTTGTAATTGAAAAGGTGTTGATGTGACTACATACATTTTGAAACCGTTTACTATTGATTTCATGAATGATATTTTGTGATTTAGATAATAAGACCCTTGGCATTTCTCTGACCCCTCCTTTATCTCTTTCTCTTTCTCTCTTGTTTGTTCTCCCTCTCCGTCATCTAGGCCTGGATGCGATGAACGCCTCATGTAGGCATCAGCATGGAAAGCTGTGAGTCTCCCGCGGTTTCTGGGACAGACGATGGGCTCGCCGCCGCCACCCAGCAACAGCAGCAGCACCCTCCGCAGCCCTGGAACGATCACTCTAACGTGCAGGTCCCTCTCAACAGCCAGCCCTCTTCCCTGGAACCCCTGTCTCTGTCTGCGCCCTACCCCTCCCAGCTCCAGGCCCTCAGCGCACCCAGAGAGGGCGTGAGAGAGCAGCCGCAGCAAACTCGGACCCCTCCCTCAGCGCCCAGCGACGGCCCCGCCCCCGGGCAGCGCCAGCAGACAAGAGGAAAGGGCCTAGACGAGGAGGCGGAGGAGGAAGTGGGCAGCTGCGGGGAGGAGGAGGAGGATGAAGAATTGGATGACTTGGATGAAATGGAGATTGACAGCTGTTTCCCAAGTCTGCAGCCCTTTCCTGGGGTGTCCATGGCCCCAGGAGGAGGGGGCATGCCAGCTCTCCTGCGCCAGCAGCAGGCACGACGGAGGGGCATTGCGGAGAGCGGGAGTGAGGAAGGAGAGGAGGAGGAAGAGGAGGAGACCAGCGACGTGGAGAACCTGGCCGGAGAGATCGTCTACCAGCCTGACGGCTCGGCCTACATTGTGGAGAGCCTCAGCCAGCTGATCCAAAGTGGTGGGGGCGCGGCGACAGGCCTGCTCCCCACAAACTCCCTCCCCGGCACGGGGAAGCCGGGTGAACCTGCAGGGAACTCTCCCTCGGTCTACCCTCAGATCATCAACACGTTCCACATAGCCTCATCCTTCGGGAAGTGGTTCGGCTCTTCAGACCAAGGTTTCCCCAATACCTCAACCATGGCAGGCCTGAGTCCTGTCCTGCACAGTTTCCGCGTTTTCGATGTGCGGCACAAAAGCAACAAGGATTACCTGAACAGCGACGGGTCTGCCAAGAAGTCCTGCGTATCCAAAGATGTTCCCAACAACGTGGATTTCTCCAAATTTGACGGGCTGGCCCTCTACGGCAAGGGCAAGCCCATCCTCATGTGTTTCCTGTGTAAGCTGTCCTTCGGCTACGCGCGCTCCTTCGCCACCCATGCCGTGCACGACCACCGCATGACCCTGAGCGAGGAGGAGCGGCAGCTCCTGGGGCACAAGCACGCCTCCGCCATCATCCAGGGCATCGGGAAGGACAAAGAGCCCCTCATAAGCTTCCTGGAACCAAAAAACAAGAGCTCCGCCACGCCGCCCACGCTGGTGCCCCTTAGCTCTGGGCAGAGCTTCTATGGCACCTTCAGTGGGGTCCACTTAGAGTCGGGGAGTGGTGGCGGAAATGGAGCCCTCCTCAATAAAGACTCAGATTCGGGCTCCCAGCAAGTCCCGTTAGGCTCCCTCCTCTCACTGGGAGGGCTGGGCAGCCCAAAGCCACCCTCGCTTACCTCAGCCCCAGGCCCTGCCAAAGACTCCAGCGCCCAGCCTGAGCAGGGAGGGAGAGCAGAGGGGCCGGCTGGGAAAGAGGGGGCTCACAGGGGTGAGAACACAGAGAGGGAGGCCAGGGTAGGCAAAGACGTTGCACCTGGCAGCGAGGAGTTGGGCTCTGAAGAAGATGAGGAACTGTTAGAAGAGGACGAGGAAGAGGACGGAAGAGGCACTGCAGCAGCCTGCGGCGGCGGCAGCAGCAGCAGCGGCGGCGTAGAAGGGGGGGAACCGGCTGTCTCAAACCAAAGCATTTCCAAATCTCCTTTATTAATGCCTAGTAGCGCTCTCCAGCCTTCCGCCTGCCCCCCTGCGGCCAGCCCCACGCACAACAGCAAAGCCCCAGCCTCCACTTCCTCTTCCTCCACCAGGACATCGGAAGTGGGGGCAGCTGCGGACGGCGGGGGGAGGGCCTCCGAGCTCCCTCTGAGCTTTAACTGCCAGGGGCCCACGCTCCCCGTGGCGACGACGGCGGCCGCTGGCAGAGGGAGTGGCGAGGATGACGGGGCCACTTGCCCACCCTCCACCGCCACCACCTCTCTCCCTCTGGCCTCCAATGCCACCGCTGCAGAAGAAAGTGCCAATCGAGATAGTGCCACAGCTCCTGAACCAAATGAAAGCCCAGCTGAGGGAGAAGAGGACAGTGGGGCTCTCCTGCACCATCACCACGTCCACCACCACCACCACCACCTGCACCCCTCGCCCCACGCCCACGGCCACTCCCACCCGGGGGCGCCCTGTGACCTGGCTGGGGCTGGGGAGTGCCCCCAAAGCCACGGGGCAGGGGGAAGCGGCGTGGAGTGCCCCAAGTGCGACACCGTGCTGGGCTCCTCCCGCTCCTTGGGTGGCCACATGACCATGATGCACTCACGCAACTCCTGCAAGACGCTCAAGTGTCCCAAGTGCAACTGGCACTACAAGTACCAGCAAACCCTGGAGGCTCACATGAAGGAAAAGCACCCGGACTCCGGGGGCTCCTGCGCCTACTGCAGCAGTGGCCAGTCCCACCCCCGTCTGGCCCGGGGCGAGAGCTACACCTGTGGCTACAAGCCCTTCCGCTGCGAGGTCTGTAACTACTCGACCACCACCAAGGGCAACCTCAGCATCCACATGCAGTCCGACAAGCACCTGAACAACATGCAGACCCTGCAGAACGGTGGCTCCATCACCTCAACGGGGGAGCAGGTGTTCGGACATCCCCCCAGCGGTGTGGTGGCCGTCCCCTCGGCCACCCAGGCTGCCGCCCACCACCACCACCACTCTGCCCCATCAGCCGCCCCCCACGTGGGTGGGGCCTGTGGGGCCCCCTCACCCACCAAGCCAAAAAGCAAGCCCACGTGGCGCTGCGAGGTGTGTGACTACGAGACCAACGTGGCCCGAAACCTCAGGATCCACATGACCAGCGAGAAGCACATGCACAACATGATGCTGCTCCAACAGAACGTGACACAGATGCAGCACGGCCGGCTGGGCTTGGGTGGCCTGCCCTCTCCCTCCGAGGCCGAGCTGTACCAGTACTACCTGACCCAGAACATGAGTCTGCCGCCGGGCCTCAAGATGGACCCCTCAGGAGCTGAGGCTCAGTTCCTGCTTGGAGGCTTCCACCTGGACCCTAACATGGCCGCCCTGGCCCCTACACTCGGTAAGATTCTCAGGTATATGAGTGGAGGTAGAGACCAAGTCCAGGCTTTAAACAGTGCTGATACACCGTAGACTAGGTACATGATGGACATGTACTGAATGGTTCTCTTTTTATATATTCTTCTGTTCTCATTTTCATAGTGCTGTTCTGTGTAGCAGTGTTGACCCTTTTGTCACCTGGTCCCAACACTGCCCTTAGCTGCTCCTGGTCACCCAATTTACACTAGCCCCAGTGTAAAATCTTACTACATTTCCTTTGAGTGCATGAACATGCAAGATAGTGTAAAATAAGAAAGTCTGAATAATGGATTAGACAGAATATTTCCCTTTGTATATTTTCAACTGAGCAAGCAAATTCTTCATATATGCAAATATTTAATTTCTTTAAAATTGTTCACAAAAAACATATGCTCGATTTGTAAAGAATTTTATCATTACTTTCTCGTAATAGTCAATAGGAAACGGAGGATCTTCTCCTTTCAAGCTGTCAACAGAATGTGCCCCCTTTCTCCATGTAATATAAAAGGAAGCATGCCTATGCTCAGTCCCTCTGTTCATATTGAAACACAGGACCCAGACGGTGTCATGAGGTATAAGGTTAATGAATGGAGCACACAAGTGATTTGTTCTCCACTTCCAGTTTTTACTCTCACTCTCTCATTTTTGGCAGAGCTACCATCTCTCTTCATGCCTGCTGCCCTGGGGGCACACCTGCCCTGCTGAACCCGGCACATTTTCTTTTGTTGCCAGCTAGAGAGCGAGAAAAAAGGGCAGAGATACAGGGTGACTGTCTCATGGGGGGACTTCAAATAGGAACGCATGAGAACACAGGTTCCCTAACTCCTCATTGCCCTACACTCTCATCTAGCAGAAGACTTCAGCTTGTTTTCACTGTGACAACTGACCTTCATTAATCCTGGTTTCTCTTCTTGCTTCCCTTTATAAAGGAGTCATGCCCAGAGTCAGGGCCGAATAGATGTGCAAACTGTTAACTAAGTGCAATTAAATCAATACACTTTACAGTGAAGAAAGGAAAAAAAAATCCCTCAGCTGGTACCCATTATGAAAGGATAACCTCAACTGAAGTGGTTTTTTGTTTTTTTTGTTTTTTTTTAAACACCAATCAAGGTTGGTTGTACCTGCACTTGAGTGAGGAGCTTGCACGTTGGTTCATGTGAAGGACGATGGTTAAAAACCAGGGCTCACCTAATAGACTGGAGGGAAAGGAGACTTGTAGCACTTCTTTTGCAGAGAATATTCCTGCTTTGAAATCCCTTTCCTGTCCCATTTCTCCCACCACCTTCAACCAGCGTGTCATTCTGTGGAGTGTGGTTCAGTATTTGGGTCACAGCAGCTGTCACCTTACTGTCCCACAAAACGATGGTGTGAGGGCTGTGGGAGTGTTCTACATGACCGCGCATGACCGCTGCCTAAAGGCTCCCGCTAAACATGACCGCTTTTATGTCATTATTCCCAAGCCTCTGCTGCAGTCGGCAACTGATTTTTACTTTTTTTTAAACTTTGTAATTAGAGCTATAAATTTTATCTCGGTTGAAAAGGGGGAGAAAGAAAGCCCAGTGAGGGTAATTCTGTAGCAGCAGCGGGTGTTTTGCGTGCCAGCTACAACCCCAAAGTTTGTACAGACTTGTCTCGAACTGTCACCAGTTCAAAGACATGAACAAGAATTGATTGCTGTGACTAATTCTTTTTTTGTCTGTCTTTTCTGCCATCTGGTTCATTTTCCTGCAAAGGAACATTTAATTAGCATGTAACAGAGAAGCGCTGCAGCCTTCTGATTGGCCTGCTCTGACACAGATATACACACACACACATGCACGCAGATTCATGCACACAAACACACCTACATGTACATTCACGCTTCACACAGATCCACCATTACACTCCCATGACCTGCAGCCTGCTGCTGAGTAAGCGCTGTCTTTTTGTTTTTTCACTTTTTTAAATAGGCATACTGTACCTGCACTCCTTTCCCTTTCAGTTGTGCCCCTTCCCTCTTTTTTTCAGTCTGTCTGCCCAGCATTCTCAGTTCTGAGCTGCACTGTCAGAAAGAGGACCGATCTGACCTCACACAATCTCGCCTAGCCTCTTCATAATCCTAATCCCCTGGGCTATAGCAAGGCAGTTTGAGTCAGTGCTCTTAGGCTCTGCCTATTGTGCGCTCTGCCTGGCTTTTGTTGGCCAGTCTGCTGCTTCAATGGGGAAACACTTCAACAACAGTCCTTTGAACACCCAGCGAAGCCAGTGGACAAATAATCTTTGGCATTTTCACCGAGCCCAAAGCGCGCACAATACAGCTAAGCCGTGGTCAGCTTCCACACTTGAAGGCTGTATTTCAGGAATACATTTTCAGAGATTTCCAATAAAACTGTCAAGTTGATGAACCCCAGCCTTCAATGTTACTCTCCGAGAAAATGGATGTATTTTGATAGTCCTCATTCCCTCAATGAAAAGGACTGACGTGAATCTAATCATAATCTCTAAGGATTAGGATATTAAAGAGCCTGTATGCACTGGAGCCTACAGATAGCAGAGAATCCTGAGCAGATGCACAGACATCCATTAATGCATTTAGCACAGAGAAGTTTAAACCACTGTGCGAATCTGCAGGCTGATGAGTCACTGGCGGGAGAGGGGGGGAGGGAGAGATGGGGACAAATGCCGGCGAGAGAGGTGCACTGTTGAGATGTTCGGCTGCCAGCGATTTCAGAGGATTTCGCAGAGGTCTTCCTCGTCTGGCTATGAAAACCCAGGTAATGGAGAAAAGTCTGACTGTGGCCCGCATGCCTCGGCAATAAATAAAAGAGGGGCTGCTGGAATTAATTTAGTGTAAAGTCGGGCGGGGTCAGCCAACACTCAGGAGTCTGGGCAGTGATAGATTAAAAATCAGTGTGGATAGGCTAAAACTTCCAAGTCATTCTTTTTTCCTTTTTTGGTGTTTTGTTTTTTTTCTTCCATGGTCTTTGTACCCTTTTGAGGTGTTGAATCTGCTTTTTATGAGTGATCTGTTTTTTTCTCCTTTTTTGCGCAGAACCTGGCTCTGTGGAGAACAGGATTAATTAGGCAGGTGTCCACTGATATAGACATGATCTGTAGTGATAGGGTGGACTCCAAACAGAGAGGTGTTTTTATTCCTTAAACAAGAGACTGGAGTCCATTTACAGTAATGTGTTCTTGGGAACATTAGTGCTCTTATAATAATACAATTACCAGTTTTTCTGGGTTTTTTGTAACTTACATCTTCTGGAGCTGATTTAGTGCAGGCCATGAAAGAGCCCCAGTCCATACCCTTGCAGAGTAAGTTTTCTGTTCCTGTGAAAGTTGAAGCGTTTTTTTCCACCCTGCTCAAAGGAAGGATAATCTTGATTTAATAGAATTAGATACATAAATACACACATGTACATTAGCCTCCGAGGGGTCCTGGAACTGGAGAACAAATCCACTTTGACTGGAGAGACAAACATGGCTCTCTGCAGAAGTTTAAGCATATACCTTTAATTTATCTCAGGAAATTTCCCATGCTCAGCATGGCTCACACTAAGAAACTCTTGAACACTGCAGCGCCTGCCCTCCCCCCACCCAGAAACTCTTAAATAACTCCTTATGTCCAAAAAAGCTCAAAAAATAAATAAAATGAAATAGATGGATAACCAGATAAGAATAATCCCTGCAAGCCGTATTTAATGTAAAACACATATTGAATGTGGAAGACGCACAGAAATAATAACTAGCTGATATTGTGTGTGTGTGTGTGTGTGTGTGTGTGTGTGTGTGTGTGTGTGTGTGTGTGTGTGTGTGTGTGCGTGTGTGTGTGCGTGTGTGTGTGGTACACTGTGTCCTCAGTAGGCGGAGAGATCCCCCTGGATATGCGACTGGGTGCTGGTCAGCTGGTGTCGGAGGAGCTGATGACTCTGGGGGAGAGCCTGTCCCAGACCAGTGACCCCTCCCTTAAGCTGTTCCAGTGTGCGGTGTGCAACAACTTCACCACCGACAACCTGGACGTACTGGGGCTGCACATGGGGGCAGAGCGCAGCCTGCCCGAGGAGGAATGGCGGGCAGTGGTGGGCGACTCGCACCAGTGCAAGCTGTGCCGCTACACCACCCAGTTGAAGGCCAACTTCCAGCTGCACTGCAAGACCGACAAGCATGTGCAGAAGTACCAGTTGGTGGCACACATCAAGGAGGGCGGCAAGGGCAATGAGTGGCGTCTCAAGTGCGTCGCCATCGGCAACCCAGTCCACCTTAAGTGCAACGCCTGCGACTACTACACCAACAGCCTTGAGAAGCTGCGGCTGCACACAGTCAACTCCCGCCATGAGGCCAGCCTCAAGCTCTACAAGGTGAGCCTCTATATTCTCTCCCATCTCACCCATTCAGACACCCACCTCCAAACATCCAGGGTCTGCACTCCTGCCCCTTCTCAATCTGCAACGAAGATCCCAGATCCCTCAGCAATCGCCTCACTCTAGGCCTCAACCTCCATGATCAGTGAATGAATACATGCAGTCGTAGATACATTAATACATCCACACATACACATTAGACTGTATGTAAAAATACAACCTGTATTTTTGTTTGCTATAAGCCTGCCTTTTTTAGGAAGCCTGTATGCCATAGTCCCAAGTGAATACCCAGCCAGTCTCACAGCGTGTTAAGGGGCTTGAAAGGAAGAGGGCATGGCCACTGCAGGTAGAACAGCAGTGTCATGGTACAGGGGAGAGAGAAGTCAGGCACGTGAGAGGACCAGAGGGGAAACGCGAGACGAACAGGGATGAAGAAGTGCGAAAAGACAGGGTTTTGCGCTAATACTCCTCGGAGCAGGAAAGCAGAATTGCTCTCGACAGCCATATTGATTTTTGCTGGACTTGGAGCTTCACCTTCTCCCCTAATCATTCCATAATGGCCAATGGATGAACACTCCCAGAACAAATGGCCATAAATCTAACTGGCCTGATTCCACTTACCCACCTATCTACGTGTCTGCGGCTGGCCTCGCAGTCTGTTTAACCTAAACTGGCATTGGTTCACATAGGGAGTTCTCACACATACACGCATTCGTGTGTGTATTACACACTGCACACGGAGAGCTGGCTTTTACTTAAACAAAGACTATGTTTAGTTTTTATACATTTTTAACTTCTAAAACGTTTAACCAGTATCTTGTAAAAAGAGGTCAGCTCTCGTTTTAATCCTCCAGTCCCCTTTGCAGTATAATTGATCTTGGCAAGTTGTGCTTTAAATGACAAAGTTAAAAATAAACAAACTTTGTCATATTTTTCATCACATTTAAAAGCTGTGGTAGAACAGACCAATTTAAGCTGGATCCAAAAGACTATATTTTAATGCCCATTTTGAAAACTGCAGCTTTTAAAAAAGCTCCTGCAGCCCACTGATGTTTTTATAACACACGTCCTGTTTGGAAGCTCTGCACTGAGAGAGCCGTGTTGTAGGACAAAGAGTACGATTTTCAACAGTCCATTAAAGTGAAAGGTGTGAGCCTTGGGTCCCAGTATGGCCATTAAGGGCAACCAGAGTGGCTCTGCAGGGAGTTTGCCGAGAAGTCAGGCTTGACAGCCGTTCTGGGATTGGGACGTCTGTGCTTAGGGAAAGGGAGAAAGAGGGAGAGCAGGGCTCTAACCGTCTCCCCAGCTCAAGCCCAGACACGTAGCCGGGATATTTACAAATACCACAATGATTAAGATATGTAACACAAGCCCAGAGGCGAGCTGTGCCGCCCGAGGAAGCGGGGCAGCCTCGGCGTGCCCCTGGCTGGGCGCACATCCGCGCCAGCGGGACTGAGGTTTTCACTCCAAGCCCAGTGCCAACCACTGCCACCGCGCCATGGCACAGCGCCCAGTGCGCCGACGGCTCTGTCTCACGCTCGACTTAAACACAGCCCGCCTGTCATCTTGTCTTTCTCCACCACACACCTTAAGAAAAAAAAGGCTTGGCTGTGATGCAATCGTCTTCTCAGAAGAAGAGAATGAAGCAAATAGATTTTGTGCTCTCGTCCACATACATTTTATGTTTGTCCATACAGTCCTGTGTACCAGGAAGGTTATCTTAAGGCAACTGTG
This sequence comes from Albula goreensis, assembly GCA_022829145.1. NCBI lineage: Eukaryota > Metazoa > Chordata > Actinopteri > Albuliformes > Albulidae > Albula > Albula goreensis. The sequence continues at coordinate 13,574,400 of CM040741.1, forward strand.
ACCTTTCCCACCTAATGTCATTCTCCAGCCTAATCAGGGCAGAGGTTGTCATCAGCCATCGTGGTTACTAGGCACAACGATGAACTGCACAACCAGTCTTGATTGCTTGGCAACGTTTATCCTCCTTTAGACGGCTTGTCAACATATAGAGCCAAGTAGCTGTTAAAAAAATGCGGAGCATCTGCATAACTCAGAGCCTTTGGACTGAGACTGGTGCCATCATAAGGAAGCAGTTATGATCAATTTAGACAGGCATGCTCCGAACAAAGATGTTCACAACTCGACCAAAATCATGACTCGATTTCATGACCCACAAATGTGATTAGCGGGCGATGAGTGCGTGCCGCTGAGCGCTGCTCTGGCATTGGCTCCCAGCTTGGCGATGTGACGGGTTTCCTTTGTCTTGTCAGATTTGTAGCACTGCTTGGACAAAGGACAGAACTCTCAGAGCAGCCTTGCGGCCTATCCTGCCAGATGCTAATGCCATGCATTCTGGGAATAGGGAAAGAAAAATCATATTTATTTATTCTTTACCCAAAAAAAAAATGTGATGTAAATTGCTACTTTAAAAAAAAAAAAAACTCTGGGGATGAAAATAAATCATCAAGTCAGCATAAACAGCGTGTAAGATGTGGGAGCTCCATGGACACTTTGCCCAAATCAGACTGGCTTGCATTAAGCAGGCCCTTTGTGTGCAGGGCTCCGTATAAAGCGCAGCCTGTAATTACTGGAATTAAAAAGGAAGGTTTAAACTGAGGGCTGAGCTGGATGGGATAATTTGAGAGTCTGTGGTATGCAGCCCATATTAGGGCTTTCTAAAAATACTGGCCCACGTATCGGAATGTTCCGAAAGCCTTCAGAAAGCATGAGCGTCTCGTTCCGACCACCACAGTGGGAGTGAACCTGCTCTCCTCCCGGTTGTCCCCTCGTCATCGCCGTGGGGATGTACAGTCTCAGGCCGCTTCTGTATTGCCCGCCAGGTCAGGTTGGGCCCCCAGTCAGGCCTCTTGGTTCCTCACTGCCTTGGAAAACCTTCCCCCTCCTCGTTCCCGCCAGAGCCCCACGCCTGCCGCCTTCTTTGAAGTAGCTCTGAGTCATGTTACTCACCTCCAGCCTAACGTAAAAAGGACAGACTGGAACACGGTTAAGGTCACGCCAGAGTTCAGCCGCCCTAACACGGCTGTAAGCTTCCCTGCCTCTTGCTTGTTCAGGACAGCCAACAGACTCAAAGAACTGCTCAAGTCATCCCCAAGGCACCTTAGGGGATTTTCACTCCACTAAAGGGTTATTGGCAGATGCTTAAACAGGACAACCTGCAGTTCAGAGCAAGGCTACATTAGCACAGTTAACATGAATCAGTACAAGGACACAGTAAAAAAATTGGTTGAGGCTAGGTGGGTAAAGATGGAAAAAAGAAAAAACATTCGTCGAGGCTGATTGCTAAGCAGTTAGATGCATTGGTAATAGAAAGTGCAGCATCACAGCAGTTTTCTTGTATCAGTAAGAGTCTCACTCATAATAATAGTATCCTAAATGTGCCCATACAAATTACTGGCAATATAAATCATAAACTTCAAAGTAAATTCTTAAGTAATAGCGATCCCAAACTGTCTGACTTAGCCTAACTCAGTAGAGTATTTAAGTGATTGATTTAATGGGGATAATTATGAGGGTACCTGCCCAAATTCTGGGGATTATGTGCACTTGAGGATGAGCAATTTTTTTCACCTGCCATTCTTGCGCACATGAAGGTTGTCCTCAATTGTAAAGTTCAAAAATAGGCCTGTATGAAGGTGAAACTAAGCAGGTTGGCTGCAGTCCTCTCTGTACAAAAATGCAGAACGCATGGCCTGACTGCACGAAGAAGCTGGGATGGTATGAGATCAAGACCCAAGTGCTCTGAGCAACCTGAACAAAATAAGGTCAGGGTCCAGGTTCATATGGACGATATGAGGTCAGGACCCAATGGCTACATCAACAGCCATAATGGTCAAGGAAATATGAGATCAAGGCCCAGCTTTTATGAGCAGGTGAGATGTTTTGAGACCCGGCCCTGGTTGGTTAGGTCCAGGCAGTATGGCAGAGAGGCCAGGTCAGGGATGCTCTGTCAGCCAGTGGTCGCAGGAAAGGAGGAGGAGTGCCAGGGTTAGCTGGCTACCTTCCTTGTCTCGGGGGCCAGTGCGGTCTGCAGTAATTGAGATTGATTGGATGTTATTTTTCCTCTTGCAAATGTAGTCCATTAGCTTGGCACATGCATAATCAGTTTAGAGTGCAGTTAACTGAATGTAATCATGTTCCTCGGTGTCTGCTCTCACAAAATCCACTCCAGATGCAGCTCGGCCGTGGAGAGAGGGGAAGAAAGTGCCGTCACTATCACATGGGGAATCTTTACCCAAGAAACACCCCCACCCCCATACACACACCCTCCCCCGCCTTCCTTGTCCTGCTCGATTGAACCCATACAGAACTGTACAAACTCACACACTGTGCTGGCTCCCAGGCTCCCGTGAGCAGCTCTCTCTGTCACATGTTCACAAGTCTCATGTTAACTCCGTGCTGACAGGAATTCAAGCCCTGCCCATGATCCAGCACAAAAGCTTTACTAACTCAGATACACAGCACTTTCTCTTTTCCCCCCTCCTTCCCCCTCCCTGCTTTCTACTGCTGCGCGGTCCAACTGGATCACTGGACAGCGAGGAAAGAATGTGTCTTCACTTTGTGCAGAACAACACAATAACACAGCTGTATTGTCAATTAAGAGATTAGTCGTTACACAAAAAGGCATTTAGGTGAAATTTAATAACGACACTGCCTTTCCAAAGCAGTTTTAAACAGTGGAATGTCGTCACCATGACCTCTAGCATTAACGATCATAATAAATGTGATTGATCCTACATCCTCCTGACCATCATCATACGAGTAATGATGATAATCTTAACAAATAAATAGCGGTTGCACTGGCTCCAGGAAGATTGTTTTTATTATCAAATAAAAAGGGAGTGTAATTTAGAGTTAAAGTCATGAGGGAACGTTTAACTGCTGCCTGGATCGTCATGGCAATTCCTTTCATCTGTGGACCGAACAAGCCATCCTCAATGGACGGAGGAGCCACCACACCCACACTCTGTGGACACACCCACCCGACATCAATCTGAGTGAGTGGAGGGGGGGGAGGGAGAAAGATAAAGTGAGAGAGGGAGAGAGAGACTCGTTTAGACAGAGATAGTCTACTAATTATCATGGTTAGCCTGAGATTGTTCAGTAATAGTGCTCAGTGGGAAAAAGGTTGCTGCTGTTCCAGGAAGGGCTGAGCTCTGATTTACTGGTACTATTGCACTAATAAAGCACGCACTCTAGACTCACCGGAGCTGCCACTCAGACAACCTACACATTTCCTTCTATTGTTATAGCATTAGCTGAAGCCTAGATGCCTTACGGTGGGTATGGCCAGTGGTTAGGGTGTGTGAGTCCAGAATGCATATAATCACCTTCAGAAAGCAATATGGGACGCGTTTATTTTACATGAGATGATGTTTATGTCGCAACAGGTATTATTCTCCTTGAGAATCCACATTGTGTTGACAAGTGGTGACATCTTATTTAACTCCACTCTGAGCCAGACAGCCAATCAACTTCACCGGTTTGCCAGGGGACAGGGGTCTCGAGTTGCGGTTGCAGTAAGTGAAAAAGGTTTACACAGCTGTGAAGTATTGGGGAGAACTAGTCAAGAGCAGGGAAAAGAGGATATGAGTAGCACAACTTCATTGGTCAGTGGCATTGTCAGTCAGAACGGTGATGGGTGTGGTTGTATGTAGGAGGAACCTGAGCACTTGCTGTGGTGTTGGCTATGGCCTTCATTAAGGCTGTCACTGCACACCTGTTCCTCTCTGTAACGCCGGAAACAGCTTGGCACCTGATCGACCATTCAGGGGAACACATATGGACCCTATTTGCTATTCATTGGCTTGTTCTGCACCAATAAGATAAGAGTAGAGTTGAGAGGGCTTCTTCACTGAGAGTGAAGAAAGGGCATAGTGGGGGTTGCAAGGCCTTGGTCAGCTAGGAGTTGGAGTTCCTCGGGTGTTGTGCTAATGATTGTTTTCTTTGCGAGCCGGCTGGGCAGCAGCTAGCAGCCATAGCTCCTGCAGGTGTGTGTGAGGAAGCCGTTGATCCTATTATCTGCTGCCCCATCAGCAGAAAGGGGGAGATTGTTGCCTGAGCCGCCTGCAGTCGATGGGGGCGGTGCGATACGGAGCAGTTGAGTTTTTGTTGTTGCCGGTTGAAGGCAGTGTTTGCTGGTCCAGCCCTGTTTGGGCACTCACAGCCAGGGTGTGTCTGAAAAAAGCTCCTCACAGCTCACCCGTATCTCTTGCTGTCTTTTTTCCCCATTCCCTCCCTCTCTCTCTCCATTTCTCTCCTTCCCTCCTCCCTCCCTGTTCTTTCTGTCCTCAAATTAATAAACAAGGCAAATTCCCTTCACACACACAAAACAAACCAGCACAGATTGTGGGGCGGTGGGTGGTCTTGTGTTCGGGCCTGCTTAAGGTTAAATATCTTTAATCCATTCAGCCTGAAAATCTAAACATTCTCCCCAGCCAAGCCCTCTCCCCTCACCACCTCCTTCCTATCCTCATTCCTCCAGTCATCTTACCATTCACTGCAGGGCAAAAAGTTGTTTTGTGTATTGGTGGATTATTTCCTCACCGAATCGTAGGCCTGTAGGTCATAAAACACCTTATAAAAGAGAGAGAGAGACATATTGCAGCACACTGTTTGAACAGAGCAGACAAACAACACTTTCCTGAGCCACGTAGTCCCTAGTCGTTTAGAAGTGGAGACAAAAGAGATTGTATTTTTTAAGTCTGTAAGATAATAATTGAGAGTGCAGTTGCATCTCAGAGAAACAACTTCCTGTGCAGAGGCCAACCAAAGGCTCTCTGTTACGCTACACTATCTAATCCGCATTTTATCTAACCAGTGCCAGCCTCGATTTTTTGTGAAGTTCACGTTACGTACGTATCAGGGGATTTTTGTCTCTCTGTCATGCTGCCCCTAGATAACGAGATTTACTTCCTGGCATCGCCTTCTAAACGAAGAGCTAAGTCTGAGCCGTGGCATCCATTTGCCTCCTCCTTCCTGCCCATCTTGGTCAAGCGCCAGCAGGTCAGCCCTGGAGACTTAGAGCATTCAGTGGGCAGGTAAAGGCCCTTTGATAGCGCAGAGCCCCTGCTTCTTCTGAACCTCAGTGGCTCCTAAGCTGAGGGGATGGAGAGAGAGACAGGGCGGCTTACAGGCTCACCCGCATCAATACAACAGTGGCTTAGCGGCCAGATTAACGGCCTCAGCGCGGTCAGAGCCGCAGAACCGGGCTCCATTCTCTTTGCAGCCCGGCCTGCGGCGCGTACAGGAGTGTGGAACGCTGGCGGCAGGCTGAACGTGCAGGGACCCTCTCTGTTTGTGTTGGGTATGCTGATGAGCATCCTGGGATGGATAAATTCAGACCAGCAAATGGGGTGTGGACATTTATCATAATGGTTAGGGTTTTTCTTCCCATTACCCTATTACATGCCACTGAATGAGGTCTGTGTTCTGTTGGTTGAAGGTGTTGTCTTATTGGCCATAGGAGATGCAAAGGTAAATATCCTCTCACGTAACATCTGTGGATGTTAGCTAAGTTTTTCCACAGTATCGTCTCTTCACACTAGAGACTAATTCCTCCCCTTAGGTTGGCTTCAGTGAAGACAAGACAAGTTGGATGAGCGGGGTCATTCGCAGTTCGATGTCAGACGACCTTCACAGAGAGCGATGATTTTTTCATTAAAGACGAGAGGCCCCCGTTAAATATTGGTGCAGCTGTCCTGGGGAACACGCCCAGCAAGCCCAGTTCTAGTCCAAGGGAGGTTTGAACTCCTCTGACATGGGGATCCTCTGGGCCTGGACTCCTCCATCCAGGGGTAGAGGAGTCAGGCTTACCCCACCCCCAAAGCGATAGAAGGCTGTTGAACAGTCTTATTTTTCACCTAATTGCCGTCTCCTGCAGTCGAGGGGCGAGATCTGGGAGCAGTAAATCTGCCGTTGTTTTGGGGTGGGGGGGAGCACAATGTTTTCTCCAGATGTAGTCTGAAGATTTCATCCCTTTGTAATTAAGCAGTGCAGCCCGGGGTGTCATCTGGTTTTTATTGGGGGCCTCTGGAAAAAATCATTTTGCACCTTGTTTTCTCATCACGGCCTTTATTCTCATATAAATAAAAGTGCAAAATCGAGAGAGGGGAATAAAAATAAAAAAAAGGACAGAAGAAAAAACTCCCCGTGCGAGTGCCTATGTGGAAACGTCTGGGTATTGATTTAGGAGGTGAGGGGGGGTCATTATACTCACAGGTAATCAAAGAAAGCTGCTCAGAAAGCAGAAGGGAAATAAAGGCATTCAGTCGGAATCCACAGATTTTTCCCAAATGTTATCTTTTTTTTTCTTTCCATCTTTCCCCTTCCACCTCCATGTGTTCTACTTTAAGCTCATTAAGGTGCTGAGAGATGGGGCTGAGGGACAAGTGATTTTTCCAAGGGCGCTATCACTACTGTCTTCGGCCTTCACTCCACCCATCCACACCATGTACAGCTCCCCATTGCCCACCTCTTGTGATGTACTCCATCAGACACCAGCCAGCCAATCCTAGCTCTGTCACTCGCTACCTGGGGTCTGGAAGCACACGCCATTTGCAGGCCCAAAGCCTGTGTGCACAGACAGAGACAGCCAGCCAGGTCCCTCTCGATTGGCAACATCCATCTTATCTCCGTTCTGCCTCAGCGCCACTGTTTTCTGAAGTCTGAAAAAAATCTAATTGAATAATTTATTATTTAGCTGTCTGAGTGGGTAGCCATGCTTGGTAATACAATGCTATATAAGCTCTTTGTTGTTCAGAAACTGATACATGGAATGCAGGATAATGTGTGAAGATATTTTTTTTCTTTCAATGCAACCCCCCTCTTGTGTGGCAAACTGAGGGGGTCACCCTTTCTGAGGTGTATTTTTCACTGGTCACAGCTGTTAAGGAGCGAAAAACAAGTTTTCGTTCAGCATAAGCCATTTCACACATATGTGTTTTATAAAGCACTTTTCACAGGGCCAGCATGATTTATAGAACCACTGTGCCCTGTTAGAGTAACCCTCTGTGTGCCGATGCTATAGACATCAACAGGAGACTGGCTTTTTGAAGTGGCAGTGTACACACTGTCTGGATTTCGCATATTTTCTTCTTTTCTGCAGAAAATGTTGTTCACAACCTTCCTCTCCCATTCCAAAGCATTTCATAAGATTAAAACTTAACTTGAAAATAAGACAAAAATGATTTGAACAAGGATGGAATTATTGTATTTTTCAATGCATAGCAATTTCCTTAGTATATAGTGTTATGATAGAAATGGAATCGTTTGAGTTATTTAAACCACAACGATTGTCCATTCTGCTGTATAAATAAGTTCTCTGGGAGCCATTATATATTTGTTTCTTGCCATGAGAGTAGATTGCACATCCAGTATGCAAATGGTTATTTAAATTATCATTATATTAAATTAACCACCTAGAGGAATGACTGCACATCTTATTAATGAGTATACAAAAAAGACAATATTAAATATTTGTTGATGTTGCAGTGGGAGCGGCTGTATATTAATTCTACAGCAGAGAGTCCCGATGGGTCTGGACTTCCAGATCACCAGAACTGAGCTTTTGTTCTTTTGTAATCCTGATATGGCTCTGGTGTGTCAGGCAGCGTTCTCTAATATCACATCAAAGATAAATTATGGAGGAAGCTGTGAATACACCACCATAAGAAATGATGTCCTATATATTGCCAGCTAATATTCACAAGACTTCATCCACCATTCTCAATTAGGATCCTGTTACATGTCTCAAGATTCCAGCCATAATAGCTTTTGTTCCAGAATTCTGGGAACAGATTTTGCCCATCATGTTTATTTCCTTTTGTGAATTAGAAATCACCACCCTTTTATTTTCAGATGTAAGACTGGCATGTTCATATCAGCTCTTTTGTTTTAGTTTTCTACAGAAAAGAGGCTTTGAACTTCTGAATTATGGAAATGTCAAAATGACTGTGGTTTCTGATATTAAATTATATGAAGGCACTGTGACATTTTAAGATGCACTGTGGCAAATCTTTGAGCGATAAATCACCCCTCTGTCTTTCAGATGGTTGCTTACACCTTCAATATGCACCTGAGTGTCCTGCTGTATAGTGGATCTTTAACACTTCAGTTTTTTTTCTTAAATGGGGTATATCATTTTATTTTTGGTCCATTTTTTTTTAGATTTCCTTTGATAAACCATTTCATCCCTAGTTGATTCCTTCAGAGAGAACTCGCTATAAATTGATTATCGTATTAATGTAACCCAACAATTTGTCAAAGCTTTTGTTTGTATTCGCGGTAGTATCCTCATTTGGAAAGCTGAAATTAATGGTAGGACTTAATTTCAGAGGCCACCACTCACACAACCTTGCCAAGGTATGTACACACACATGCACAAAGCTGGTCTATTTCTTACAGTACCTGTCACTAAATACCTTTCCCCAGTCCACCCCCAGCTTTGTGTTTTGAAATCAATACCTTCGAGTTCTTTGACTGTCTGTGCGTGGATGAAAGGGAAAGGACGGATTTGAATGTTTAGATGAGGGGGGAAAAGTAAAACAGTGTTCAGCTCAGCAGTTTGAGGTGAACTTTTAATTTCAAAATTTGGTTTGTCAAGTATTTCATCAGTTGCTTAAGGTGAATATACTTTACAGGCCTCCTTTTAGCTTGCCAGCGAAGACCTGTTGTTTATTTATATATTTTGTTGAATGTTAACTTGTTAATAATGGTACTTGTTCATATTGGTACCTTGCAACCTGGTCATGCTGGTTTAGTTTGTGTTGACTGAAGACTGAAATTATTTAACATGAAATCAGTTACTTTTGTACTTATTACTTTGTCAACCATGGCTTTATATTGCTTGTAGGAATTATATAATTTTATGTAATTATTTTCTATTACATGTGTCTCTTTTGTAGTCCTGTATCAAATGCATACTATATTTTTATTTATATATATATATATATATATATATATATATATATATATATATATATATATATATATATATATATATATATATATATAAAATTATTGTAGTTTTTGAAATCAGAAATGCATATGAAAATGAATTTTGAAAAGTATTTATTTTATCCATTAATATGTCTAAACACCATGCATTTTACAATGCATAAAATAAAGTTGACATGGAATGACCATAACATTTGAAAAGAAATGTACAAGTGTTGGTGCTTTAAAAACCTTGTACTCATTCTTGTGGTCACGTAATTGACCAAGCAATTCTGTCACAAAGTTGCATGTTCAAATAATTTGTAATTTAAAGGTAATGTTTAAATTGGCTTCAAAGTCTTTGGGAATTAATTATAGTCTATGTATTGGAAAGTATAGAAAAATGAATGCATTTGAATACTGTTTTAGTATTTGAAGTACTTAGTAGAAAAGTTGGGTATTTTTTATATTAGTATGGTCACTTTGTAAGTTATTTGAAAAAACTGAATTTGTACTGTCTATTAATTTTTCAGGGAAAGTTGAATGATCTTGAATCTGTTATTTTGAGTGTCATTGAAATCCTTTTAAGCAAGTTCACTTTTGTGCCTGGGAAGCTGTTGCCCCTACCTATTCTCTGTCCACAGTATTAAACTTAACTTTTAAATTATTAAACATGATGAAGCAATCTCCACAAAGGCAGGATTTTATATACAAAAATCAAATGGTATCTGCCATTTCTGATCAACGGCAACAGCCGTCAGGCCTGGGTTACAAAGGCAGAACAGGAAAAGCCATTAACTGCCAATCACTGCATCGATCGACAACCCAACCCCCCTGCCCCCCCCACCACTCTCTCCCTGACACTGTAGCCAGGCTGGGAGAGATGGACCCAGAGCACAGCCACAATTCTGGGGCAGTTCATTCAAGAGGGTTCTGCAAAAGCATTCTAACACTGGAATAATCAATGGCTTTTAGAGAGAGGAAGAGCACCCCCCTCATCTTGTGGTGTCTGCCCTCCCCGATTCCCTCTACCTGTTATCTTTTACTTATCGAAAGATCTGTCTGCAGTTACTTCCTGGTTAGACTGAAATTGGGGGTCAGTTGTCTCCAGTTTTATAGTTTTCCTTGGAATGGTAAATCTGATTATCGTATGGCAACGCAGCCCATCTGTTCTGTAATTCTACCAAAGAGAACATTACATCCTCTTCAGTGTAGAGCCTCACTACCTTACTAGTGTTTAGAATCAGATATCAGATAAAAAGGGAAAACTAATGGTGTCGATGGGAGACAAAGGAAAAAGAGGGGATTGATTTTTTTTTTCCCCATTTTCAATGTAGTCGTTAGGACTAAGGGTCATTAGAAGAATATTTACCTACTTCCAAGCCTAATAGAGATGCTGTATATCAGAAAGTGATGGGGTGCAGAGGTCAGGGCTGGAGGGAGCAATTAAAGTGTATGGATTTGGGAGCGAATGGGGGCCCATCCTATTGTATGGGCTGCAGGCAAGAACAAATAGGTGAGCAAAAGGCAATACATATTGAACAGAGTCTTATTAATTTATTGAGCTCTGCTGGAGATGAGCTAGTAGTTCACCTGTCTTGTATTTAAAACCACATACACATTCAAAATGTGCTAAAAGTGTTCCTTACTGAAAAGTCATTTCAGGTTTTCCAATTGACAACTCTGAGCTGTGTAAGCCCTCACAAAAATCTAAAGGGCTTAAAAAAAGCCCTTGTGTCTTATATGAAGTGAGCATAAAGAAATGGATCACAAGCCAGGGTATGTGCAATGAAATAATCACAAGATGCATTTAAATTAGCTGTAAGATGCATGTAATTCCCTTCCTCTCTGCCTTTTTAATACTAGACTTTCTGTTTGTGCTAGGGGTTGGTCTAAATCGCTGCAGTGGCAGGCCAGATCTGGCTTTAGAGTCTGTTTCACTGTCAGTTCATCTCTTCCTTCTTCCTGATGTCTTTCCCATACATGTCAGAAAACACATATACACATGCAAAGTGCTCTACATGTATGGTCTTTGTAAAAAGCAAACAGTAAACAATTTAAAGATGCAGAGTTGTACAAAATCCTGAAATGGTTTTCTTTGCTTGGTTTCCTGCTGCACATATGACTAAGCAGGAAGTAGTGTTGAACAATTACTTCCAACAATGGGTTGGCACTGTCTGTAACGCCCTCCATCAAAATGCCAACACATTTTATTGTCAGAGGCCTGCTCTGTGATGTACTATGATGTACTGTGGCCACTTTGTGCCACCACATGTGTAATTCTGCATAATTTATGCTTTGGAGTATACTGCTGGTCATACAGTTTCACTTCTAAGCTATTTCTAAGCCTCATACGCAACCTCTTTTATATTCAGCTATCCAGAGAGTGTGGCCCTGTCCACTGGCCACACAATAAGCACAGATGGGGCAGGATGATGGATGTGGCCAGGAGTCTCTTGCCTCATTGACACATCGGCAAGGGGTGGTTAGGAGAGCGAGGGCTGAGCAGAGATACAAACCAGTCTCCCTTTTTATTTCATCCCCCAGCCATAAATATTTGTATGGCTAATTCATAAACACCGGAGCTTAAGACAAGATCAAAGTTACGCTAACAGTTACACGAAACCAGTGCTTTCACCGCGCTGCCTTTTGCGCCATGTGTAGACCTATTAAAGTCAAAGCAATATATCACTGGCGATATATTTGGCAAGTGCATTGAGCATTTAGTGGCTGGCTCTTCGCTGGTTAAAGGTCGCTGTTGGTGCTGCTCTGAGTGAGCTGGTTCTCACTCTGAAAAGACTCTTAGGAACAAATTTTCAGAGAATAGGTCGGGGGATTTGTGCCGGGGAAAGTGAAAATCTGTATTAATTGAGCTGATGATTTTTGAGGCGAGTCCTCCGTGAGTGTCCCGTGATCGGCAGTGTAATTATATGCGGCACAGGAATATCCTAGCACAGCGAAATGAGCCACTGTTTCCTGGAGAGGAGAGCAGCAGACAGCTGCAAGGGGCCGGCCCAAGCGGCCTGCCAGCACAAAGGCCAGACCCCGTCATCCGAGGAGGGGGGCTGGGGGGTTGGCCCTAGGGGTCAGTGCCACCGTGGGACCGCTTTATATGGATGTGTTTGCATGGGAGGGGAGATGGTACCCACAATCCTCCTGTTCAGGCAAATGGAGCAAATGTACCACGCCCACTTGCAGCTCTTGCTTCTTCAGTGGTGTTTCTTTCCCCCCCATCCCTTTTTTAAGTCGTGGGTAGGTGTTAAAACCACACAAACTTATCCGTCTGGTTCCCTCCCAGATTAATAACAGTAGTGCCGGGCAGTTGCCGACGGAGCGTCAGAGCCGGCTGCTTGTTGACCTCTGTGGGAGGGTGTGCGGTGTGAGCAACTAGAGTGAAAGAAAGGCATTCTCAGAGGAGATTCCCCTCCTTTGTCCTTAAAATAGCTGAATAAACAGGAGATCCATCACCAGGACAGGGTGTGCTCAGGGTGACGGGGTGGGGAGCCCGGCTGCTAAACACCCAGCTCACAGACCTTTGTTCTGTCAAGGTATGAGGACACACAGCACCGGAGGGGGGGTTGGATTTAAGTGAGATTGCTGCAAGTTACCGTGAGCACTGAGAAACACTCTCTGGACCTGGTCGATTTAGTTGGGGTATTTGCTAAAAGTACTTATGTACATGAACATATCCCCAAAATACATTGTAGCATTGCTGCAGTTATTAAAAGCTTGCCTTGTGCATGCTGTGGTAACACCTATTGGGCTCAGTTCAGTGGACAGCACAATGGGAAATTTAGACCGTGATGCCAAACCCATTGTAAATTTGAAAGAGCTGTGAGTCAAAAGCAAGGATGTTTTGTGTGGAGACTCTACAGACTAAAATAGAAAGTTTTTGTTATTATGGCTCATCTTTTATCTGGTCCAATATCCATACTGTTGCATAATGTACAAGCTCATAGGTTCATACTCTCACCAGGGTTCATAAAATGTCAGTGATATCTCAGCCATGTCAAATCTCTCATTCTGTTCCTTTCTCCAGGCAGTGAAAAAATGTGTAATTCACTTTTTTGCGATTACAGCCAACCTTGATAAATCATACAGGGTAGTTGCATTTACCTGCATAGTCTGCTCCTAGTTTTTTTGCCCTCTCAGAAATACATGTTAATCTGGGAAATGACAAATGCATAATGAATTTGATATCATTTTACCACACTTTCCATAGCTTCATATTTTTATCAGGAATGACTTGAATGAGATAAACCCATATCTGTTAAACCAGTTAAACCATTACAGTCAATTACACAGAACATTAGTACATCTACCTATGTAGGTGTAGAAACATTACTGAAAACCATTATTGTTCTGCATAGGCTTATGGGTTGTTTCTGTAGTGTCCCTCTTGTGAGGCATATCTTTGCTGTGTCTGTCTGCCCAGTGTTTCTCCAGCTGTACAGTCTTAGCCAGTTAATGCAAAGCAGGATGTAGTTTCTCAGAGTGTGAGTAGTTACTGCACACCCAAAGTGTAGACTCGTGTCACAGAAGTCTCTGAGCATCAGGAGTATGATGCAGAGTGGAGCAGACAGGGCTTCGGCCTCATAAGGCCCATAAATTATTACTGATAGTTTTGGGGTAACTGTCCAGCTGAGGGGCAGAGAAGTATTAATCATTTATTTGATTGTGCACATGTGCTGATTAATCAATTTTAGAGAGATCTGTAGGATTAACTACCCCATTATTCCCTTGTAAGAACAGATAACAGATAAGACTTTAAAATATCATGTTCCATTTATCACTTATTTTTAGTTCCCCTGCTGATGAGGGTGAAATAAAAACTGAGGTGAGATTGGGCAGGCGAGAGAGCGTTGGAGAGAGGGTGAGAGAGAAAACGCGAGAGAGGAGCAGTTTGTTTTAACAAGAACAGAAGGAGACTTCAGTGGGAGTTTAGCTGTGTGGGCTTACCATCAACTTGCTTATAGAAAGGGGGAGAGAGAGAGAGAAAGAGAAAGAAAGAATTACAGACATAGAGAGAGGGAGAGAGTGAGAGAATGTGAGGAGAGGGAGGGAGGGAGAGAGAGAGAGCGAGCGAAAGAAAAAACACGAGAGGAGCGCGTGTATGTGTTCGTCTGTGTGTGTGTATGTATGCGTGTGTGTGAGACAGGCAGAGAGAGCAAAGAGGGGAGGAACAGGAAGTATGGAGCTGGGAAGGGGATAGGGCTCTGCACCTGGGGAAGCCTGCCTGTGCCTGTTGGAGGAACTGAAGGGGGGAGGGGGGGCACTCCATTGAGCAGCTGGCTGTCAGCAGACTCTCCCGCAGTACCCTGTTTTAGGTAAGTTCTGCTTTTCTGCTGGGAAAGCATAATTAAACAATTGCAGTATTCCTGGGTGCTCCACCCACCTTGGATCCACTCTATAAATTTTCTATCCGCTGACTGTTTAATGTGAGTTATGTCATGTGGTAACTCCTTTGATTCCAACATACCTCCGTTTGTAAATACAAGAAGCACTCAAAGGGCTGTGGTTTCTTTACAAGCATGGTGCCCCCGGCTCTTTGGTGGAGAATGCAATAGAGGGAGAGAGTGAGAGAGAGAGAGAGAGCAGGAAAGGTGGTTAAAACTGTATATACTTTACCTCGCGCCTCTGCCAAGCCTCTCTCTCTAGCCTCTCATTGTACACGCAGTGTAAGCGAAGTGGTTTAGAAACATGAAACTGTGCAGGAATATGAGTTATTTTATTTATTTATTTTTTTTACAGTGGAATGTATCCATTGGCTCTTTTTGAGAGTTAAAACAAATGTACAATATCATGCACAAGTCACCCTTATTATTCCAAGGCTGTGGGAGTGTGTGGGGTAAATTGAATATGACTGCAGTAACAGTGTCCGGTGAGTGCTCTGCTCTGAGTGTGTGGGCAACGTTGCCCAGCGTTTCTGTGGTGACCCGCGTGTCGAGGTCATCGCTGTCGCGCAGTGCCAGCTCACTTACGGTCCTCAGCAGCTCTCGACTACTTCTCATCTGTGCCAGGGCTCTTATACGTATATGACAGCAGGGCCAGCATTGAATCACAAAACAGGGGCACTCCTCCAAAACATTAATAAATTAAAATCACAAGTTGTCCTATAAAAAGTGCTTAATGTGATCTTATAACCTGCTTGTGTAATTTACATGAAAAGAGGTACAAAGCATTCCTGTGCCTGGAGGTTGCTCTGCCCTCTATTAGATGTCCCTGACTGGCCATCCAGGACAATGACTTCTGTGATGACACTAAGGCTAATGGCTAGAGTGGTTATTTTGGGATGCTGAGGTCTTTTAAAGGCCTGTAAAGCTGCCTGCATGACTAAAGCAATAGCCTGCCTCCAATTAGCCCTGCCTGTGTTTGATTTTCGTGATGACCATCATATCTCAGCTGTAATTATGCCGCGGTTGGAATGATGAGGGTTTAGGTTATTGATCCACCATTGATCACCCTGATCAATGAGCACTTTGTTTCCATTTTTTTATGGAAAGTGAAGTTTTTTTTTTTTTATTGGTAATGAGAAGGCATAGCAGAATGACCTCGTAAAAGTGCTGGGTTTTGGGGGCCCTGGGGTATTTGTAGGGCTGTGCTGTAACTGAGGGAAGGTTGGGGTTGTTTGGGGGTTGGGGGGGGGGTGTCTTGGGACCGGCCCCACTTTTCAGCACAACTGCGCACGCTCTCATTGGACCCTGGTTAGAGGCCAGGTCTTAAAAAGGGGAATTTCAAATTCATAAGTTGCTCAGGGGCAAGACAAGCAGAGCTGCAGGGCAGGTATTTGCAGTTCCAAAGCACATCTCTCATTCACTGAGGCTGCAGTGGCTGGCTCTGCAAACACCGGAGGAAACACAGCAGCAGTAGGGAAAAAATACAGAGGCAGTTATTTGGTTTAGAGGTGTTCAGAGGGGGCTGGCACCACAGCCTTTTTACTCGCCCCTCTACTTTCTCCTCCTCTGGTGTTTGTTACTCTAAATTCTTCATTAATTTTGCCCCCAAATGACCGAGAAGTACATTCAAATATAATCGTGAACCAGACTGAATATGTAAGTAGACAGAGACACAAAAATATGCATTATAACCACAGTATATTTTTAGTATTTCACATGTGGTCTTTTTTGATGAAAAATATTTTAAATGAACTTAGCTTGTAAAGATGGCTTTCATTCAGTTTAGGGAAGGACAACTGCAGTGATCCACATAAAATTTTTGACCATTGACGGTCAAAAAAAGAAAAAAAAATTAATTTGAACTCTGCAGGATTGTCTTCATGGAGGGATCCCTCTGCACCTTTAAGAGCAGAATTGCCTTTAATCATATGTAGAATATATTTTCAGAGGGAGCTAGAAATAAGTCTTTCTAATAAACTTCCACAAAAACCTTTCAGGGAAGAGTATACTTTGTTACTTGCAATCTGAACTAAAGATTAAGGAGGGAAATTCTAAATGTATCAGCATGTCGTTATTATGCACACTCACTGATGTTCTTTGCTGTAGGGCCGCCCAAGATAAGTGCATCGGTAATAAGTAAGCTAGCTTTAAGATGAAGCCATTTTATACGATACTGTACAGTATTGAATGTCTTCAATCAGGACAGATAATGTGATGTGGGTGTGGCATATATCAGGTGGGGTATGTTGTGATGTGGAGGCCAGAAAGTACAGCTTTAGGGGGGTCAGAGAAGAGGTGCTGAAGTCCAATTCCACAGACTTGGTTTTTAATATATATGCATATTGTGTATGCAAATCAGTTCAACAGCTCTGTGTACTACAACACAAGTTGTAGCGCGCACCCACCCCCACTCCTCCCCCCTTTGCATTTTCATTTGCATTTTAAGAAGGCCACCACTCCTAGTGCTCATTGCCCCTTCACAGGCTCAGTGGTAGTATTAAAAGCGCCCCGTTTAAGAACTCTGTTAAATATTTACATTAGCGAAGCACCATGATCAGTGTTTCTAATTAGGCAGCTAGCATGGCGTGGTAGGCTAGGGCGCAAGGGGGTGGGCAGGCCAGGAAATTCCATGACTGTCGGTGTTAAAGAATCAGCTTCAGCTCCAGCTGGTGCACACTGAATTTTTAGATTAAAATAAAAGGGAGAAAAAAACATTCGTTTTTAACAGCCTTGTTGCCTAGCCCGAAGCAGCAACCAATTATGTTGTAATGAAATATTTACATAGCCAAACTGGGAACAGCAGAGCTATAAGCCAGACAATGCAAGCATGATGAGATTGTAGACAGCGCCCTTTCCCATGTCATATTTGCATCTTTTGCAGGGCTCTTTCTGTTGAACCAAGTGATCAGGAAGGTGGCTGGTTTGTAGCAAATGCTACAAACATTTCTGTACTGTGCACGTATGTGGTGTGTGCATATTGGTGCACATGAGCATGTATGTGCTTACACACATATACATTTATATTCATGCCCAATTGTTCAAGTGTTCATTATCTGAGGAGTGGTATAAATTATAAAGGCAAATTGTGGCAACTTTGCATTTGTGTCACTGATGCAGTGTGTTCATTGAATGAATATTCAAATCCCACAGTGATCTGTGTTGGGAAATTTTTAAGGGGAGGGTATGGCTGTGAGCTGTGGAGGTTTCAGTGCGACTATCAGGGTTTCTCCCTGCATGTAGGCAATTTTGCGGGTTCGCAACTTGTTTTCACTTGGCTGGCAGCACAACAGTTCAGTGATGTAGTGGTAAAAAGCATATTTTTAAGTTAGTTTGTGGTGTGGCATCTCCCCTGTCACAAATGGGCTTCTCGCACTGAGAGAGAGTGGAGATGTTGGCAGAGACTAATAGTGCTTTAGTAATGTTCATGCACTGAATTTAATTTTCAGTGACTGTATTAATCATCACAAGTGTTGTTTCTCCCAGTCCTAGCCCACCCCAGCACCCCCCCTTCCCCAATGATACTAGTTGACCCACAGGGCTGTTCGGCAGTAGTCTGGCTGCCCTATGACAAATGGAAGTTGTGTGAAATGTCAAAGCTTTAGTGTTGCATCTTTGCATTGGCGTGGTGTACCAATGGCTAGCACCCCCTCCTGGGAAACCTGCACATCACTGCCATTACAAACTGGCTTTGCCGCAACTAACCAGGTATTTTAAGAAGCCATTCTTAACATGGAGGTGTTGACAGTTCCTCAGGATACTTGTGCAGTTCAGGTTGTCTTAAGAATTATATTCTGATATTTTACGCATAGATACCATTGGAGATGAGAGTTCCTGCAGGGCTTTTTATGTGATATTTAACTTGCAAAATTAATTTTAATTAAAGTAAAAGAAAACACCATATTCTAATGGTTTGTCCCAACACCATCTTTAGTATATAAATCATTTGCTTTCTTCTTTTCATGACATTGTAGGAAGACTCGTGTGTTTTGTAAATCTTACATGGTCATGTAATTTTGTCAGTGTAAGTGTGAGAAAACACACATACCAAAAGAAACTCCATCACAGTACCTTTCCTGGGAGATTTTACTTTACACAACATTTATTTATTTAACAAAAAAAAAAGGTTATGTCATGTACTTTATCAGTGCTTTCTGGTGGCCACTCTCTGTTGAAAAACTCTATTGTATTAATATCCATGATATGTCTGGATTCTTTTGACTGGTCATGGTCACCACGTTCTATCTAGAGCCAACCTTGCAATAGCAATATTCCCTGCCTCTGCTATAAATTTAATGGTGTTAGGAGTGACTGTTTCAGAGGATGCTGAAAAGGAAGGCCATGGTGGCTCCAGTTTTACCTTACCCCCAACACAGACAGCACAGACAGTACAGATGTCCCAGGACCAGACAAACAGCTGGCAGTTCTGCCCCTTGCGTCCCCGCAGCTGTCGCCTCCTGCTGGCAGAGTTATTGTACTGCCTCGTTGGTGGTTTGCCGTGCTCTGTGGCTGACATTCATAAAAACACCAGGAGTCTAAGCTGTTAATTAGGCGCCCAGAGAGGAGAGCAACGTCAAGCGATGAATATTTTTTCCGGGCTCGACATCATTTCCTGCCCATTTCAAAGTCATTGGCTGTGCATGGCATGAGCAGCCGTTCAGCTCATTAAAGGGAAATGTGTTTATCTGGCTCCCATTAAAAGTGCACATAATGTGTTTGTGCCTGTGTTTATCCAAATATTGTTATCGCCGTGCGGGGCATTGATCTCAAAGTTGCCTATTTGTTGCCAGAGTGACTTGCTCCATACATTATGTGGACACATTGATCAGAGCTGATTGAGGGCCATTCTTCAGAGGGCAGGAACATTATCAAAGGGGGGTTTAGCCATCTCTTTCATTGTGGATGTGTGGAGAGAATACATTACTTAACTGCCTGTCACCACCCCCCGCTTACATACACATGCGCTCACACGCGCTTCTACACACAAGCACAAATGAGTGGCCAAATGACCACCTGCATTGATCGACTTTTCCCTCCAATTAAGTATCTATTCTTTACATTCCAGTACCTTTATTATTGGAAAGAAATTCAATAATTATTGCATTATTTAATGTTAAAGTGAAGCGGAGTAGTTAAGGCTGAGCCAGTGAGGAGCGAGCCCTTATGGCCCTCTGTGGCCAGCCACTCCTCCTTTGGCCACTAAGACTGGCTCCTTCATCTCATCTGTCTTTGTGGTCAGATACACTCATTCATCTCCACAAACTTTGTTTCCATCTGTTGAGGAGGTCCTTTTTAATCAGGAAAGTCTCAGACGAGCGCGGTCTGTTATTAATTAATTCTTATGAATCAATCATTGTTAGCTCTTTTAAAAATAAGCAGTTGTCCTGTTTGTCAGTAGCTGTAAGGTGTGATTGTGCAGCAGGGGGGATGGTGGAGAATTGCAAGCCAGCCAGACCTGGAGTTGGACTGTTGCTGGTTGGGGGCAAAAGAGGGGGCAGGGTGAGGCTGGTCCCTCCGGTCGCAGTGCAGCGTCTGGGCATGTCACTGCTCGCAGTGGCTAATTCAAACCAGCCGGTGAACTTGGCATCCAGCGCAGCTACTGCGCTTACGGCCGCCTCGGGGGCCAGGGAATCGCAAGCGAGGCTGCAAGCTGTGAGCCGTAAGCGCTCCAGTCTTTCAGGGGAATCCCAGCACCCATTTTACGAGGCCCCAGCAGTAAAACCACATGGGTCTGGCAGCGTGTGCGTCAGCGCGGTCGCACTCCCACGCACCTGAGGGCCTTTGCATCTCAAACGATGAGGTACAGTGAGTTTTTATATGTCATCTGTTCCACAGTGTCCTTTCAGCCTAAGAAGTCAAATCATTTTCCTCAGAAAGTAATATAGTCACCAAATTGCTTTAATTGAATCCTCATAAGAAGGAAATCTCTTGACATTTCTCACAGATATTTTATAGCTAAGAAAGGAGCAGTTTTACCTTATGAGTTGACAATTGCTTTAGTGAGTTTAGAAAATGTAATATCATTTCAGAAATCCCCTTCTCAGGAGGATGAGGACCCCTTTTCAGTGGGTTACATGTATGCTCTCCATGGCCAGTATGGGACAGACTGGCTATTTCATACCTCCTGTGCTGGGGACTCCTCTTCTCTGTGTTGTGTGTCACTCCCCTGCTGCTGGCATTGAGTTCATTTGGAGGCGGTATCCGGGAAGCGTCCTGCCTCACCGCTAAGTGCCGAGAATCACTGGGATAATTACAAAGCAATACACTTGCTGGCTCGTTCGCAGAGGGGATTTTGGCTGCTCTTGGAGAATTGATAGCCATTCAGCCCGTGGATAGCCATCCATTTTAATGCATTAACTTTATATTAACAGCGCTGCCAAATTGAATGGTGGAAATCAAAGTCTGATCAAAGAGCAAGTGCGTTGCACGTGGAGTAACTGGGTAGAAGATGCGCGTGCCCCTTACGTCTGTCCCAATGGAGGCCTCGCCCCTGGTTCGCCGTGAGCCCTATGATTGCCCACTATTGTACAAATGAGTGCCAGTGGCATCCCACATTCACAGTGAGCTCCCAGCCATGTTTGTTCTCATAATTGAGGTGTATTTTTACTCCATTTCAAAGTAGATGAAAGCACATAACTCTGTATGGTATTGGTGGGCGTTGAAATCTGATACACATGTATCATCTTTTCATGGCAAAAAGTGCGATGTGGAGCGGATTGAAGAGAGCCAGGTGCCACCTCTGCCACCCCCATTCCTCTCTACAGTAACGCACAGAGGAACGATTCATCCTCACCGTTGAGAAGGAGGGGTCGTTAAATCTCACTCCAAAGCAATGCGCTGTACATTCGCATGTGAGGAGAGGTTTTCCTGCATGGTTATTGTATCCACACTAAACCATCCTAAAAACCTCTCCAGCACCACCGCACTAAATTTTCTGCAAATTTGAATCAGATTGGTGAGGAGTTAGAGCCATGTGGGGCCGGGGTAGGGCAGGGGCCAACCTTGCGCCCCTCTCAAGGGCCCCGTGGTGGCTGCAACAGAGAGAGCGGGCTATGCGGCAGCACCCGACGATCCCCTCCCACTCCCAACATGCCTTTTTCATTAGGCTGCAGAATTCCTGCGTACCAGTTGGAGGTGATTTATCAGCCCAGAGCTTCGGGATCATAGGAAACAGACACGGGGAATATAGTCTCTGTCTCATCCATTATTGTCTCTCACATTCAGGCTTACTGTCTTAAGCTATGTTTTTTTAACATGGAAAATGTGGTCCATCGCAGATCTGGTCTCACACGGACTGTTCTGATGGAATCCAGTCAGACTGAGCGTCCCTTTTGGCCGTCCTGTAATGGCTGTACTACAATCCCTTCCAGCTCTTTGCTACCATTTAGAATTTCCATATTCATAGCTCCCTCTAAACATCCCACACTGTGGTGGGGTGAGCAGCTGGGCTTTAGCAAATGGGAGAACCTAGCAGTGTGGATCTAATAATGTTTCTATCTGAAGCCCTTGTGCCTCTTGTACCCCTCTGAATCTCCTGCTGGCATTGTCAAGGGTGTGCAATGGTTAAGGTCTAGGCCATGGTATGAGGGTTCCTGTGGGTTTTTTTTATGCCCTGACTGCTTCATGCAACGGTATCTTCCCATATCAATTTTTTTTTTCCTCTCTGACAAAGGCATATGTGTGGAAATGTTAGTTATTCATTAAAACTCAGCTAAGAGAGAAATTAGTGTGCGATTTTCATCTTTGTGTTCATGTATGTCTTTTAGTCTGCACCTCACCCACATTTGGGTGTGCATCCTCTACTGTGAATGTATGGTTTCTTCTCTGCATACAGGAACATCGGTGTAATGTGTTGCAACCTGGGACTGGAGGCCTGTCTCAGGCCAGGTCAGCCGCCACAGCACAGTCACGTTACTGGAGATATATAGCTGTGTCAAGGCCCGGCCATCTCAGGTTCACTCCTGTGTAAATCCGTCTGTTTTATGGGGAGCTTTAAAACTCTCATGATTTTTTCCCCAGCTCCCTCCCATGACAGGCTTTGAAGTCTAGGTCAGGTGTCATCCCATTTGGTTTTTCATGGGCCCTTGGTCTTCTCACAGAGCTTTTGGAGCCTCTTTATATGTGGAGGAAAGCTGGCTTTTTAAAAAGCAACCAGAGACATCTGCTCCAACTAAATGTGGTGTGCTGCTCCTCGGATCAGACACATTTTATGTGTGTGTATGTACACACACACACACACACACATAAGGCACACATATTGTATTGTGTGTGTGTGTGTTTTTGGATAGTGTTATCTTTAAAAAATCTGCTTGTCACAGTTTGTTGTACCTGGATTGTGATATAATGTGTGTGAGGAGGAAAGGGAGGAGGAGCTGGCAATTCCAGCAGCACCTATTCAATTACAGTGTGGAGAGCATCAAACGGGGGCCAGAGTGAGAGCAGAGAGAAAGACGGATCCTTTTAAAATCAGCCCATAACTGTGTTAGGCAGAGCGGTGGGGCTTGCAAAAACTCCTATTCCTGGAAGCAGATTCCTAATGTACAGTTTAGGTGTTTGCAGAGCAGAAATGAGAAATGCGATCCTGCGGTGAATGGGAACATAATTGCCCAGAAAACACTATAGCAATATTGCTAGAAAATTAAATATTAGGAGAAAAGGACGAGATTATTTCAGGGAACATAGGATTTTTCCCTCCTCCTGTGAACACCTGATGCAGATTTAACTTTGTTAAAAATCAAATGTTTCCATTTTGAAATTCAGAGCAATCTGGGTGCTTTGGCTCCATGCGCTGGAGGGCAGCTAGTTCAAGCTTTTCTTAATGAATCCATTTGTTTTGCCTGACCTTTGTCAGACTGTGGGGGTGGTCTGCATGGGAGAGGAAGAGTTCTTGATGGGCGAAAATGCATGTTTTCTACAGATAAACAACCAGAAGTATTACCTTCTGTCACCTCCTGTGTCTGTTTTCATAATTGACAGTTAATGAAACAAAGGAGAAGTGAATTTTTATTTCATGAAATAATTTATACGGCAGGCATCTAGGGAAATGAAAGAATTTGCCGTGTTCAGTCTTAATTTGCTTGCAGGATTTTTTGTGTCACAGAAGAGTGAAGATGGCTAGACAGATGTAGATTAAAATATGAATTCTGCTTCAGTTTTTGCAAAAGTAGAGGTAGAATTTATATTTCAACACAAAGCAAGTAATGCAAAGTCTTCATAGAGCTCAAATGAAAAGAGTGTGACAGAAAAAATATACTGTAACCTGCCTTCTTTTGGGTATATTATGGATGATTTACTGTGTATTTACAGAAATATTGTGTACATTGGAAGATAGTGAAAGGTTTTATAAAGTATGTCTTAGTCATTCCATGATTCCTCCTGTGGTGGAGGTATCAGTGTATTAGCTGAAAGTGTGTCACTGTGTCCTGTGAAGGGTGTGAGTGTATCCGTGCATTTGGTAAAGGTGGACGGTGACAGTCAGG
The DNA here is from genome assembly GCA_022829145.1 of Albula goreensis. NCBI lineage: Eukaryota > Metazoa > Chordata > Actinopteri > Albuliformes > Albulidae > Albula > Albula goreensis. The sequence goes on from CM040741.1 coordinate 13,598,365, forward strand.
ATGGTGCGGTGCCAGATGCATTGCCCATTGCGTCCTGTGTGTCCTGTGCTGTGTGACTCTCCTGTGGGAAGCCTGCAGCAGAATGCACTGGTTTGTCTCAGAATGTCCTCTCCCCTCACCACGCACTCACTCACTGTGAAAGGGAGGATTTGACTCACTCCTGATCAATATTTAGCATCCCATGCGTGAAACAGGCAGATGTTTGGAGTTTCCTTTTCAGGGCCGCAGGAAGAGACAACCAGCTTCTCTGGAGTGAATAGGATCAATGTTGCCTTCCGTCCGGAAAACAGTAGCCCTCCCCCCACCACCCCACCCCCCCATGTCCTCTGGGGACCCCCTCCTTATTGCCCCCCCTTAAATGTACACACCCACACCCTAGAGACTTCACTTTTGCCCACTCTGTGCTCTTGCTAGTTCAGAGATACAGACATGACCTCATTGGAGTCAAAAAAGGACCTGATTGAAAGAAGGTGGCGTGTTAAACAACAGGGCTGTGATTGGTCATTGATTTGCTCATTTGCGAACCATATGAGTGATAGTAAGTCGGTAGCGGCGAAGTGTTTCCCAGTCTTTCGTCGATTTAAAAGACCCCTTTCATTTCTCCCGCTCTCTGTAGCACCTGCAGCAGCACGAGAACGCAGTGGAGGGCGACGCCTGCTGCTACCACTGCTCTCTGTGCAACTACTCCACCAAGGCCAAGCTCAACCTGATCCAGCACGTCCGGTCCATGAAGCACCAGCGCAGCGAGAGCCTGCGCAAACTGCAGCGGCTGCAGAAGGGCCTGCCCGAGGAGGAGGAGGAGCTGAGCGCCATCTTCACCATCCGCAAATGCCCCTCTGCCGAAACAGGTAAGAGCGGGGAAACTGCCCGCCCCATATGTATGCTCTCCTTAGCAAAGTGACCCTTTCAAACACATACAGCGAGTGTATCCGGCACATCCACATTTCATCCCACGTCACAAACACACAGCACCAGTTTATGCATTCATGCTGCCCCACACATACACCCGCATGCACGTACAGAGAACATGGTGACTGCTCCTCTCCAAACACACACACACGTCCATCACTCTACAGAGGAAGGAGGAGTGGTATTCATGTATAACTCAGGGTAACGCTGAGTGACAGTTCTATGTCAGACTTTTTCCTCACAAGACTCATTTTACTCAAGCATGTTTGCCTGCTTTCAGAGTAGTTTGTTAAAAAATTAACTAGAACTTTTTTCAGTGGTTGTTAGTATGCTGTTGTTTTTTGTCCCATAGAAATGGAAAAAGAACTTAATTTGGCTTCCCTCTGTCTTAGTTTAAAACAGGAGCTGAGAACAGCTGTGCCTCATCTCCTGTTGGCAGGACAAACAGTGCAAAACAACACACAGCCTCCACACTGACATTGACACACACATAAAGGAAACAGAGGAAATAATGGTGAAAGTGAGGGCAGAGTTTGTTTGTTGTTGCCTCGTATTTCAGTCAAACTTTCACCTCCATCCAGCATTAGTCATGTGTAGTCATGTGCTCTGCAGAAGAGTGGCTGATTGGCTGGCTCGCTGATGAGGCTCATCCTGTCAGAGTGAATGAAAAAAGGCCACAGTGCAGGGCTGAGTATCAAGACTTGATCCATAAACAGTTATGCCTGTCTCATCAACTGTTATATGAGGTAGACATATTAGTGGAAACACCAAATGATAAAAGACTGAAATAATTAAATCACAAACAAAAAGAAGTCCACACTTGTGTATCATATGAATGTTTATTTCTGCAATAAATGTTTAAAAGGACATTTTGAACACAACATTTTAACATGTGTGTTTCAAAAGCCACATGTGAGATCAATCAAATTTTAAAAGAGGTCAAGTAGCTGTTTCCTAAATTGCAGGTGAGTCACAGAAATAGAAAAATGACTTCATGTATCAGAGTGAACAATGACAAAAAACCTGGCCAAACAAGGAAAAATCACATTAGGAAAGAGGAACAGTGGAAGTCCACTGGCAGGGATAGATAGACACTTAACGGGATAGTTGTTGAAAACCACAAAACAATGGACTCAAAAATAATTACAGAACTGAATCTAAGTGAGGCGCACTCAAAAAAAAAACTGAATGCTGTCAGCTTCACAAAGCTGATATTTATGGGACAACAGACATTTGGAAACCATTCGTAACCAAGGCCAATGCGCAACATCACATGACCTGCTGTGAAGGGCACAAAACTGGGACTTCTGAGCAATGGAAGAAAGTAGTATAGTCTGAGTTGCCTTTTACTCTTCTGCTCTACATCTGGATGGGTTTATGTTTGGAGAAAGCAAAACAAAGCCTTCAAACCACATTGCCTGTTCCCAACTGTTAAGCATAGTGGTGGAACTGTTATGGCATGGGCAGCAATCTCATGAGAGTCATTGGTCCAACCAGTTCTTTCATGTTATGGTGGAATTACATCCAAGTCCACTAGAAACTGTTCAAAAAAGAGAGACTAAAATTCATATCAGTTAATACATACTAATGTCTTGTTTGGTGTTTCTGTTATTATGTCCAACCCTTACATATACCTTTTGTGGCAGAATTAAAATAATTCCAGTCAAGCATACAGTTTAATCAGTAAAGGTATGTCAGGGCTATACTACATGCAGAATTTCTGAATTCATTAATACCGGCAACTAACTACAAAGAAAAAAATTATAATGGAAATTTTAAGATGCAGAAAGGTTGGTGTTGTACTTCTTAGCTTTTTTAAGATGGATATAATTGCTTTCTGAGTACGGCTTTTAGGGTGTTTGTTTGTGCCATTCACAGTAAACCGTGAAATGGCCTGCCATAGCTATGTACGAGTAGGTGTGGGTCTGTCAGGCTTTGTGCGACCGTCTCAGAGCCAGCCAGGCCTCCATTTCACCTCCCTCCTGATTCTAAATAATGGTGCAAGCCTCTGCTGTCCAGCCATTAAATAAGCATTCAGGAACACTTGAGAGGAAGGAGGGGAAAGAAAACAGCAACAATAACAACAACAACAAAAACAAGGGAATGATAAAAAGAGTGGGCTGGCCATTAGTTAGAGGGTGATTAAAAAGAGTGAGCCCTGGTCAATTAACACTTTGTGCCTCACACGTATTTGGTTTTCTAATTACTTTGACTCCTGTACCCCCCCACCCCTTACCCCCCTCTCCTGGGCAACCCTGACAAAGGGCCACCATTGTTTGGCCCCAGTGAGCCAGCTTGCCCCACTCCCTGTGTTATGTAAAAATGGGCTTCTGAAGATGCTTTGTTCCAAAGGAGGCAGGGATAATGAAGGCAGCGGCTGGGAAATCACGCAGAAGCCAGTCACAGATCTGAGGCGAATCATTAGAGAACGTATTTAGCCGAGCAATTAAGGACAATTAAGCTTTCTGCTCGCTGCACTCCAAATATGTTAATGACTATAGTGCAGTGGACAAGTGAGCATGTGGAGGCAAGGGGCGGTCCCACTTAGGTCGAGGGGGGGAGAGAGGGAGGGTGTGTTGGGATCTAGTGTGGTGTGGTTCCCAAAGCAAAGCTCCTTCTGTTCTATTTTTAGTTGATGCTGTGTATATTTTTTTCAGTCTCCCAACCTTTGATGTGCATTAATGGATGTGCATGTTTGCAAACAGCAGCCGAGCGCGGCTGGCTGTCTGCGGCAGGCAGTAGGTGAGGTAATGGCCTCCCACAGTGGGGACAGGAGCGTGCAGCACTGTTTGTGTGCAGCACAAACACAGGGGAACTATCCGGCTGTATGCTCACCACTGTTCGCTTGTGTCTGCTCACAGACACATTACCAAACCATAAAGAATTTTTTGAAAATTAATGTTGCAGTGGTAAAACAGCAAGCATTCCCAGATTAACATAACCATGAATGTGATGTATTTGCCTCTATCACACAGCCTTCAGTTATGGTGTGAGGTGGCAGGTTAGCTGCCTTGATTTTGGCACTTCCTGTTTAGTGGTGTGTTTTTTGAAGGTTTGGTGAAAAAGCTGAGTGTGAGGGTTTGAGGTAAGGCAGGGAGAACTCAGTAAAGGTAGGCTGATGGTAGGCTGCTTCTTATCTCTGTGTATTTTTCAGGGGAACCAGAGATAAAATTGAACAAGAAATACAGCTGTTTCGCTCCTGCACTTGTCTCTGGCTCTGCCGATGTCTCATCGTTGTTAAAAACGCGGCATCATCACACTAGAACTAGTCAGAGGTGCTGGTGCTTTAAAAGGAAGCGTTCCCCTAATAGCCTGTGACGCTTTGTTTACCAGACTGTACGGACTTCGTTTCATCGCTGAAGCCCTGATTGATAGTGTTACATATGCAGGCTCCCGCCTCGGAGACCAGCCCTGCTTATTGCCAGGAAAAGACTTGGCGCAAACCAAAAAGCCGCTTGAAAACAAGCCACAGCTCATTTAGGAGAAAGGGGGTAGCTCTCTCTTTTTTCTTTTTCTTTTTTTTAATCGCCCCCTCCCTTATGTATATTTTTAAAAGGTCTGTTAAATGAAATGATGTGTGTAATAAAGAATGTCGGCCTTTTTCATTCTATGCGAGCATCTTGATTGAATTACCGTGATAATGAACATACCTCTTCATCAGCAAACATGGCCTCTGCAAATTCTGAACTCCCATGCCCCCACCCCCGCCTCCACTCCTCCTCTCCACTGTTCACTCACTGCCTCACAGTTACTCCCTCTGCCTCTTTCCACCCCCAGTGACTGACCCCCCCAGCACACACCTCCGATTTCCCCCCCCCACAGCTGAACCCTTCCCTCCTGGTGTAGTATTTAATTTCCTTTCTGCTTGTTCTTCTGAGGCGCTGGCTTCTTTCTTGTGGTTGAAGCAGAGTTGTGAAAGTGGTAAAAGGTTCCCCTGCTTGTTAAAACAAAGCTGGCCTTGGATTTGTGGGTCAGCGAGGCAGTAATTCCCCTGACTGCTGCTGCTGTTGCTCCTGGAGCACAGTTGGAGCAAGGTGCTGGGGCTACGTCTCTCTAATGGAGCCAGGCTCCCCTCCACCCCCCACCCCCTCTCTCTCTTTCCCTTCCTCCTTCTCTCTCCTCTCTCCTCCCCCTCTTTCCTTATTCACCCAACTCTCATCCTCCCCTCTTATGAGCTCAGCAGTTTTTTGCAGCTATTTTTTAGGGTCAGCTTCAGAGGACTGTAACAGTGTAGGACTACAGCCATTCCACAGCTACATGGTAAACCTGCACAGGTTTATTTGCCGCTGTTTCATATTGCAGTACCCTCGCTAGCATGGAGTATGGAATAAAGAGAGATTGATATAGGAGATATAAAAGACGGAGGGGAGGGATTAGTAGTTTCTCTGTATTGGTAGGGGCGTGTGTTTTTTGGCAGTATAAACCGTGCCATATTTTATGTGTGTATATGGTAGCTCCTTTAAATACATACATGCTTTACACCACAGTAATTGTGGAACTTAAATAGTAAAAACATAAATAGTGTCACAACACAATGCACACCAAACTATGAGCAGAGTTTTGAAAGCAGCACATTAATTCTGTATACACCTAAGAGATTGCTGGTTTATATTTAAGTTTTAAAACTGTCAGATATTATTTGCTAGTAATTTGTAAAAGTTGGGATTTTTTTGGAGAGAAAATAATGATAATTGCAGTTTTCAGACCTTTCTTGAAGTATTACTCTCTTTCTCCGGCGAGCTGTCTCATCAAAAAATATTAATGAACAGATTTGTATTTTTAGTAACTGGACGTGTACTTCTAATCTTCGCAGTATTTATGATAATCAGGACTGACAGTCCTCCTCAGGTTGCTTGCATTATTACTGTCACAATTTCTAATAACGTGACTCTAGCTGTGCTTGGTAGGCTTCTCTTGAAAGGGGAATGGAGAAGCCTGTAGTCAGCACACCCCAACGTCCCTTGCCCTGTCTGCGCTGGCCCACGCAGCGGTGAGGAAGTGGCTGTGCCAGCCCCAGACCGCCGTGGTTGAAGCCAGACAGGGTGAAAAGGGATTTGTGGGGAGGCTGAAAGGGGCGGAGCAAGATCGGTACGGGTTGGTCACAGTGCCACATGGTCCGCCCTTTGCCCCCTGCTTACAGGAAGCAGTACAAACGCAGAGATGAATTTCCCATCCAATTAGAGCAATGCGGGGGTAAAAGGCGTGCATTGTTTTAATTCTCCCATTCCCACTGAAAATGTGCTGCTTAAGCATGCTGCCCTTTAAATTCGCCTTCCATCCCTGCCTTAACCCCTTCTCCTCTGAGGGACACCCAGCCATTCTGTGCCTGCTTCTTCCATACCACCGGACCAGTTCACACCCAGTCCAATCCACAGTGTCTTGTTGGGCAAGACCGTGAGTAAATTTGATTGTTAAGGTTACGATGCAGTGTGGGATAATGCCTGAGGGAATGTCAAATAAATTAAATATTGAGGTAGGAGTTCCCAAATAATATCACAGGGCATAAAATGCAGCCATGACACATTTTGGTTTGGCCCTTTGAAAGATAAATGCATCGGGCTGCCTAAGAAATTAAAGTATAATTAAATTACTCCCAAGTAATTTTTTTAAATAAAAGTACTCTTTGTTCAAATTTCTGTGTTAAAAAGAATATACCCAGCAAAATTACTGCAGTTACAATGTTTGAATATCAGCAGCCTTACTTCAGAATTATGAACGATATTTGACTGACAAATTTCCTTGGCGCACAGTAATCTGTCTGAATTGAACAATCACTCTAGTGTCTTTTAGGGAATGTATATGAAAGTGAGCAGGCACTGAAGTTCAGAGAGGAAAGCCAGCAGTGACAGAGACGGGGGTGGGTGGGGGCAGGGTGGGGGGGGATAGAGAGAGAGAGAGCAGGTTCCCCTGTCTGTGGATTAGCCCTGGCCGTAACTTCTCGCTCGGGACGCAGCGCCTTGATCAGCGGCCTGTGACGGCTTGGCTCTCGGCGGAGGAGGAAATCCCTGTCTGTGACAGCAGATGCCACTCATTGTCTCTGGTCTCGTTTGCACCCAGAGAGGGGGCGGGTGTGGGGGCGGGAAGTCGCTCGCCACGTCGGCCCGGCCCCTCTGCCTCACGGGTCAAGAATCCTCGGCAGAGTTCACTGGGCCTTTTATTCAAACACCAAACTGGATTCCCATTTTGAAATGAATACCTAAAGTTTTGTCAGGAGTACATTCTGGCAGTTCATAGCAAAATCTGACTTCTTGCCTCCCTCCACATGGGGCATAAGGCCAGAGGACATATACAATTTCTTTATGCAGAAATTGTTTCTCCAGTGTGAACAAAAGATGGAGTTAACATTCTAATTCAAATCACTATTTGATGCATAATTCTACCTGCCACACCAAGACATGGCATACAAATGCCACATGAAACCAAAGCAAAGATCCTCAGAGAATCTACATGCTCTCAAAGCCACTTTAACAGACACCGTCCCAGTAGACCGAATAGAAACCGACAGAATATTTGACAGATAATGTCAACATCCATAAAACTTTGGTGTTTTTAAAACCATGTCAGACTGTGCTTTGGCAGCCGGGCCTGCTAATGCGTCCGTCGCGGGCCAGGTTTCTTGCCCTCGGCCTGTCAACTGCCCATAAGGTCCAAAAGAGGTCTTGCGTTCAGTGGATCCATAAAAGGATTTACCTTCCCGGATTATCTCCATCCTTTCAAACGTCTGCTTTATTACAGGTTTGCTGGAACGAAAGTAAATAAGCAGGCCAGATGAAAGCGCGGGGCGAGCCAGCTGTCTGTGTCCACGGCTCCCGCAGCAGCACCGTCAGGGTGAGAGAGGTGCAGGAGAAGGATGAGCTCAGGCAGTGGCAATGCTAGGAATGTCATCATTTTCCACGCATGTTAAAATGCAAAGCAAACCTTCCCAGAAAGAGGATATTATAGCCCCCAACTATACCCCCCTCCCCTCTACTTCCTTTTCCCTATCCACGCAACCTCATATTGTCTGAACCAAAGCTGGGCATTGAAAATTCAGGCATTTGTGTGTATGCTTTCTCATAAAGTTTGTTATTGCTTCAGTGCCCTCTGGAGTGGTGGAGAGCAAGACATTTGAGGGGGTGAAGCAGGACAGATCAAGCCCTGCTAGAGGCCTGTCCCATAATCTCCGGCCGAGGGGCACGTAGGGGAGAGGAAATTGTTCGATTTGCGTGCGGCTCAAGCTGCAGACCCAAAGCATGTCTCCTAAGATCTCATAAATACATTACCTTTCATTTTGAAACAATGAAAAATACTCTCTATATTGAAAAGTTGAAATGACGGCTTGATAGATTTTCCACTTCCTCTTGCAAAGGACTCTTATCTCCACGCCTTCCAAAGTTCCAAGGCAGGCTCTTTTTTCCCCCCTCATGGTTTATTGACGTGTGCTGTTTAAATTTTTGCCCTGGATTATCCTACTCTAGCACATTCACCAAAAGGTTGAGTCTATTCTAGGATTGTCAGTGAATCCTAATGATTTTGTCATACTCTCTTACTGTATCCTAAAGCCCAGAGGGTCTGATTGTGTGTCCTTTGTCTGCCCTGAGTGGCAGGTACAAATCTTGATTGGTAGCTTGTATTATTTACTTGTGAGGCTCGTAAAGGAAAGCATGTTGTTATGTTTCTGAATTTGGAGAGGTGGAAGAGCTGCGGAATCAGCAGGATACTGAGGCCCAATCAGAGGAAAGGTTCGATGTGAGGCTCATTTCATACTGTATGGGGTCTGTCAGGTTTCAAAATTGCATTGGGCTGTACACAAGCACACACACACACGCACTCTCGTAAGCTCACAATATTTTGCCATGTCTAAGCAAGACGAGCCTCTGCCTCCTCTGTCACTGAGAATATTTTAGAGTCCTCCATTTAAACCCGTAACGGTATGTCACAGACAGGAGAGAAGAGAGTGGCAGCGCATTATAATATTGGTTTCCCTCTCCTATCATTACAAGACACTCTCTTGAAAGCTGATACAAAAGATAGACAGTCCATCAAGAGAGAGTCATCTCATTTGTACTTACCAAATGTGCTAATGAGTTCTATTTATAGACCCTGAAGCTTTGACGGTAATTTCCAGAGTAAGGCAGAAGCTTGGTGGTTAGGGTGCCAAGTTGCAGGCTGTGGAAGGCCCGGAGGCATACAGTAACACTGTCTGCGGAAGAACGAAAATAAAAAAGCAGGCACAAGAGAAGAGGTGTCTGTCAACGGTGAAGGCCACGAGAAAGTGCTGATGGCCAGGGTTCCGCCCGGCGGAACTGAAGAAACCATTACCTCAAAACATGTAATTTAATTTAAAATCTGAAGTTACAACAGAGACAGGACACTCATTATCTGTATTGAGAGAACCTGCAAACTTTATGTCCTGTGTTTATTACATTGATTGTGGAGGGGACTTGCTGAATGACGTGGAGTTTCCTTTTAAAATATTAAATGAATTGGAGACTTGGAGTTATTTTCGGCTCTTTCTTATGGTAACATCCATTCCATTACCCCCCTCTGCTGTCTGTGTTTTGCTGGGATATGGCCATCTGGTCCCCCACTGGATATTAACAGCAATAATGGAGGTCTGGGGCCTGGAGAACCAGCTCCATCTTTGCTTATTTAGGGAGTATTAGTGTAATACAGACTTCCAGTGTGACTCATGCCAGCACACTGCCTGGAATCACCATGCACCAATATTTTCAAGTGTTCTATTTAAATCCAATCCAATCAATGGCTGTATCAGGCCTTCCTGGGCAAAAACACACATACACAGACGTTACATCAGCCGCTACAACAGCTGATGGTCATTAACTCTGTCCCTTCCTCAGTTCTCCCGCGGTCCTATAAGAGCTTTAACCTTTATTCTTTCATGAGCAAAGTTCTCTACAGCTGACTTGGACTCTCACCAAGTCATACATTATGATCTCATGGTCAGTATGTTCTGATATATTTACTATTGATTGCACTGTTTGTGTGTGTCAGGTATTCTGGGCACGAGGGCCAATAAATTCTTAAACGCTCTTTGATCATTGCATCTGTTACTGTATTTTTGCGAAACCAGACCAGCAGTTTGTTCGCTGTCAGAATTAAGGCAGCTCAACTTGACAGTAGACAATGTGAGAGAGCGCAAGAGAGAGTAGGAAGTTTCATAACTTTGAATCCAGTCAGTAGAAGTGTCTGTCTTTTAATAAGCCCATCTCACTCAGTCCCAGAGAGAATGAGCAGATCAAAGGCCATGATCTGTGCTCTGGATGAGCTCACGCTCAACTGAAGATCTGTTTCCTCTCTACAGCAGTAGAACAAAATCACAGTGAGTGAAACGCACATCTTGTCTGCAGACTAACATTTAAGGCCCCATGGAAAAAAAAGGAAGGCAGATTAATCGATTGTAGGCTGAAAGAGTAGATGCGCTTTATTTTTGAACGTTGTTTATAATGAACGTAATGACACTTCGATTTGCATAGCGAGCGGATGCCGCGGAGCCCGGGTGGAATGTGAAACCAGGCCGCACGCACACAGATGGGCTCCGGGAACCTGCGCGTTGGCAGAGCAACACGTCCTCTTCCCTCCGTCCCATCAATTAAAATCAGGAGAGCAGATGGCGCTGATGAGAAAGCAGAAGAAATAATTCAATAGTCGAGCCTGTAACCTTTACCTGCGGGCCTGTCATCAGCCATCGATTCAAGCCGGAGCTTGATTATTCACACCGAGTGCAGCGGACAGAAAGGGACTGCAGGCGTGTGATCAATGTGACATCGGTGGCTTCCTCGCACGCGTTCCCCAGACGGGGGGTTTTGCGGGGACAGATCAAGCGGCTTCCCAACCAGCAAGCTTCTCTGTCTTCGCCACACACAAAGAGTGTTACCTACACAGCCCCAAGTCCACTGTGGAACCTGTTCTTCCGTGACAACCATGTTGCTGTGGTCCCCATGCTCTGCTCAAAACAGCTTTTCAGCCCTAAACAGGGAGTTTGCATATCTAAGTACACAGCCATTATCACCTTGTTGGTCCCAGCCCCTGCGGGACAGGGGGTGGATTCACCTGTGCTACCCAGCCTGTGGTGGGTATTGATTGAACCTCTCACACAGTTGGTGCCCCCATGTCTGAGCACTTGTGTCCAAAACAAAGCGTGAACATGAGCTTTGGCATGAGGAACGCTGAGGATTCTGGGTAGTGCAGTGGTCAGGGGCCTGCTTAGAACTGCTGAGTAGAACTGTTTGTCGAGACAAGAGAGTCTGGATTTGGTGGAGCCCTTGCCCTTTTGCCAGGGCTGAGGCCCGACTCTGTTTAACCAGATGTGAAGATTCCGCGAGTGACGGTCTAAGACAAGATGGTATTTGTTTTTGACAAACTGGGACATTCCTGCTGCTTGACTGGGGGAGATTTATGACACCCCTCCTGTTTCAGTTGAAGGCATATGCCTGACAAAGTCTTTTTTGTCTGGTCTGGCCTGTCTCTCTGTCGCTTCTATTTTATAAACTACTACTGGACAGATTCCCCCCACAGCTTGTTTAGATAGGCCAAAGAAGTCAGCCTTGGGTTATTGATTGATGTTATTTAAAGAGCAAAAACTCATAGAAAAAATATAATTTGTAATGCTATGGGTAAGCTGTATTTACCCTGTCTTATTTGTTAATAGGCCTCACACACTTGGGGCTTCACAACTCGCAATTTGTTTGAGACTGCCTACATAAAAGGAATGGATCATGTTAGCATTTGCCATGTTTCTTACACAATATGTATTTTTTTGTTTAAATACAATTTTGCAGTGCTAATGTAGTAAAACAACCTGGGACTTTTCAGAGGGATTTGCTAAAGAAAGTTTGTGAGCTTTGGACTATGCAGTTTCTGACGGGTCAGAGTATCGCTTATGCCTGGAAAAAAAACTCCACTTTCTCTTCTATAAGAAATCACGGAGACATAAGCACGAGTAAATCTTTGTAATGTGCTCTGAGTTTCCTTTTTGTCTTTTCTTCACATACTGCCCATAAAATGGTTACTGCATATGCAGTCATATCCTGGTGACTTCCAATCCCAGCTGAACTTTATATGCTTTTACTGTTTTATTGTTTCGAGATGCTTGGAACGGTAAATTGTAAAGCCCCTAGAGTTCTGGAAAGCATATTTTTTCGTTTAAAAATGAATTTTTAGAGACGCAGAGAAAGAGAGAAGGGAGGGGGGGATGTTGGAAACCAACAGATAAACCACCCTTACCAATTTGAAGCATTAGGATGAATAATCCAGTGTTTAGAAACCAAGCAAAGGTCAATTTTCACGCTCCCTGCTCAGTAAGCATACAGGAGAGCCGGCATATCGAGTCAATTCGTAGACCTGCACAGTGAAGAGGAAAGGACACGCGAAACCCGTTCCAATCAAGAGCCAGGGCCCCGCGCTACACTGAGTGCTGCTAAATAAAGATTTCTGTCCATTTGTCCCAGTCGGTTGCATTGATGCGCTTATTTCTTTTTTTGCATTGATGCGCTTATTTATTTCTTTTATTTATTTTTAATGCTTTTAGTATGTGCACGTATTAGGGCACCTAAAGAAATGTAATTTGTACTGTATCCAAGAAACTTAAATTTGCCTGTGAAGCTACATGATAGTAGTTTAGGTACTGTATTTTTTTAGAGGTTTGTGTTAAATTGAAGAACCTAACTGGATAAATATTTTCCCCCCACACAATAAATAAATAAATTCTCTCTTTTTTTGTCCAACGTTCATGATAATCACAACCATTATGACAACAAAAGCTATAGCTGATCCTAATAGCAGGGTCCATGGGTCCAGAGAGCACTCTCCTCTGTTGCTCTGTGGCTGGAGTGGCACTGTGTGACACTGGGCTCACTCACATACAGGCTGGTCTCAGGACCCACACAGCTCTGTACTGGACCTGCTCACAAGAGTTTCTGTTCTTGGGGTTATTAGAACACAGATACTGCAACTAATGGCATGTCAGGAAGGGAGGTCCAGCGGAACAAGGGGTGAGATTAGTATCCAGGTCATTGTCACCCTTTTTCTGTGGCATTAATGAGACCAGCGAGGGGGCAAGCTCAGAGATGACAGGTCAGTCAATGGCTATTAAAACTGCACATTTCACTCATACCCGCACGTACACATGCACACACACACACACACACACACACACACACACACACATACTCTTATGCTGTCCCACTCTGCTCATCGGCCTCTCAGTCATGTTCATGTTATTAACATTGATGCAGTCTAATGACAGCCACGCTTCCTAAGTTGCTTTCCTCAACACATATTAGAAATACCCAGGGTATGAATATATAATGAACCGCCTTACTCTTATTTTTAACACCCATCTTAGGCTGATAAGTACACAGAAGGTACTTCAGACATTATTTCAGCAAGATCTGTTAAAGCAAAACAAGGCACTGACACGTCATTCGTAAATGAGAATCTCTCCCGTGCCTGTTAAGAACCCCAAGTGCTCTGCAAGGTTGAGGTGGGGCAGGCTTTTGGGTCACACAGCGAGATGAAGTCACAGTGGAGGTGCCTCCGAGAGCACACAGGTCACTGTCAATCAGTCAGCCCCGGCATTAATCTGGAGCTTGTTTAGTTTCCAAGTTGTCTGCATCGAAGGGGGCATAATATGGCAGGGGGAATTAGGAAAAATGGGGCCGGCTTTTTGTCATGTAAAGTGGGCGAGAAAATATAATTGGGTGGTGGGGAGAGAACGATGTCTCCTTTGTTTAAGGGCCTTCCGCAGTCACTTTGCAGGCCCCATTGTGAGGAGGCCACAATAGCATTAATTTGTGCTTTCGGCCCTGGCTCTTCCTTTCTCTTCCTCTTTCCTGCAGTCAGCTCCTGTCCGTTCCACTCTGCCTACACGCTTCACCTCCACGCTTCAGCAGAGCTGAGGAAGGGGGCAAAAAAAGGTTTTGGACACCCCCTTTTCCATACAACTCCCCCCCACACACACACACACACACACACACACACACACACTTTTATTCCTTCCCCACCAGAAAAGAAAGGCAAATTCTTCTGAGCTTTGTGTGCACCCCCACCCCCTTCCAGTGTAGTTTATCCATGTTTCTTTTTACAGAAATCCTTTTTCTGTAAGCAGGCTTAGTGTGTCCCACATGCTATCTGATATGCTGATATTAGCTGGTGCTCACAGGAAATCACAATCTGAGAATTTCAGTGCAGCCTTTTGCCCATTTTTGCCATCCATATCTAATCTTAAAATGATTAGTTTCCTTGTTCAGAAATATTTGCTTTCATACATATATTTAGACTTGACGGGTAGTGTGGTGGAGGGAGCAACTATGCTCCCCTTCTGAGAGGGATACTGGCTAATATAAAGAAAGGAACTTGGTAACTTGAGCCAAGTAATTTGTGTGGTGCAAGTGTACCACACTTGCACGTATTTATTGTCGGTGCTGCTTTAGAGAGATATTGCTGTTATGTCAGAGTGTTGTAGACTAGCTATGGACAAGTAAGAGAGATGAGGCTGAATGGCTTGTGTGTCCTGTTTGCATCTCAGATGTGTGGAGATAAGCTCTTTTATGGTAACTGAGTAAAACCTGCTTGAAGACATACTGCCTGATTTTCAGCCATAAAACTGTTTAGATAACCTCTGCGCTCTTGCAGTGATTCCTCTAAAGTATGACAGTGTTCAGGCCTTCTTTCATCTGAAGATAGGAACAATATTTAAATTAGCACTTGAGCATCACTACAAAAGAGGGCACTTAACACTTGCAAGATCTACCATAAGAGCCTCTGAATCAATGTTCGTGATGATCAGCAACAGCGCCCCCTTTTGCTTATGGAGATAATTTACGAGAATCAGACTATGGATATGCAAAGTAAGCATAGACAAAAATAAACACTTCTCAAAAAAACAAACCAAATGGCAGTATTTATTTTCCCCAAATGAAAAGCAGCTCATCAGGAAACGCTATGTGCATTTCCCCTTAGTGAGAGCATCCGGCCAGCCGCCCCCATGCCCCCAGCCCTCCTCCCACCCCCACGTGTAAATTGAATAACGACTAACCTTGTCATATTTAGTGCACTATTAATGGCCTTGTGCCTCGCAAAGGTGTAATCAAGCGCGATAAAAACCCGGCCAAAGTTACTAAGCCAAGAGCAGTCTTGTGCGCATTAAAGTGTCCTTTTTTTGTTTGAAAGGTCATTCATAACTTGGTCGTGCCGTTGATGTACAGTGAGAGATATTGATTGATTAATGCACAAAGTGCTCCAAATCCATTTGCCTCTGTGAAAGGGAATAAAGCGAAGACTTGCGCTCCCTCTCTGTCGCACCCTGTATTTTCACCTCTTCTCCCATTGTTCGAAGGGCATCGTTTTTCGCCGGTCGAGTTTAAGGGACAAAAGGCCCGTTTCTGCCAAGTAATGCATTCAAAGGAACATTGATTCTCATCAGTGTCAGTTGAATTACCCTCAAAGGCTTGACAAGGAGTTGCTCTTATATTAACCTCCCCATTTTTTTTTTTTTTTTTTTTTTTGCTTCTTAAAGAATTTGCAGCTTAGCAATAGGACAACAGTCCACCCCTTAAAGAAAGAAGCAGGAATGTTCTTTTTTTATCTAGAATGTTCAAAAAAGTTTTCTGCTCTCCCCTCAGCACACTTTTGCTCAAGGGTTTGTGTATTTTTGTATGGGTTCAAGTTACACTCTCTGCTTCTTCAACATCATTTGAATGTTTGCAGTGTACAAACTATTGCTTTAGTGTTATTGAATTATTTAGTTGCCTAAGGGATTTTTTTTTTAAGTCTGGGTTGCCTCACCGAACGAACACCCTGCACCCACATCCACCACTGCGCACTCATTGTCTCCACGAGGTGTGGACGTGCAAGAACATGGCCCTGCCCCTGTCCGAGCTCAGTGTGCTTTTTCAGGGCCTTTGAGAAGGGGGTCAGTGGGTCACTACCTTTGCGCTTCAGGACAAGGAGAGAGAGACCTCGAATGCCTGGGCCCAGCGGGGAACCCTGTGAATGCCTCCTCAAAGACTTAATACCCTGAGAAACACGGGCCAGCATTATAGACTCATAACAGAATGGGCCATCCTCGGCACCTTTCATCTCTATTGGAGACACCTCTGTTCTGAAGCTTTATCTTTGCGCTGCTGGCTCTCACTATTATGAATGGAAAGAATGCCGATAGAGGATCAGCCTTTTGTAATGTATCTTATGCAAATGTGGAAGTGTCATTAACAAAAAAATAATTAATTCTAATAGTTGATTAAGGTAATTATTATTCAAAGTTATTTCAAGGCATGTTTGCTTTCCTGTTTTGTGTCTATAGAATTCTACCAAATGGTTTGAAATAGGGTGTAATAACAATATTGGATGTGAGTGGCAGACGTGGAGATAGTTTGCTATAGTTATTGTATGAAGTAGTGATTTGTGTCAGAACCTGTGCAGCACTGCTGCTGGATGTCTGAAGGAAAAGACCAGGGGCAGGTTGTGGACTGTCAGGTTGACAGAGGGAGAGCAGCGAAACAAGCTGTAGCAGTAAATAAAAAACAGAGAGAGAGGGAGTGGTTCTGCAGTTAGATTAGAGGTAGATGTTGATGTGGTCAGGGCTAACGCTTGTGAACTCATGATGCTTTGAAACAGCTGTCCCAGAGAAAAGAGCACAGAACAGAGGGGAGGTTAACTGGAGGAGAAATCAAGACCAGTCCCTGGGAAAATCTGCATGCTGCCCTGAATCATCTTTATTGTCTCGCTTGTGTGTAGAGCTGTGCTGCTAATGGGTTGTGGGCTGACCACAGTGGGCTGTGTGACAGCAGGGCAGTGGTTCTGACTGCACTGCGTCTCGCGAGCCCCAGCGCAACGGAGCCACATACGCAACCCCGGTACCCCCCCCCCCCATAGAAACCCCCCTCCACCCAGCTGCAGGCCTGCAAGCCCCTCCCCCTACAGCGTCACTCCTTGCCCCCTCCGGGTGGGGGCACGCACCGTTCCCAATTAGGAGGGACAAATGCAAATGACTTACTGTTCTTGGCTCACTGTCTGCTAAGCTCCTTTTTACATCATTAAATTATCCATTTTATCTTGATATATACCAGGCATGTTTCAGAATACCAAACCCTAAAAACCTTATCTGAGTAGTAATTGCTTTTACAAAGGTCAAGATATGGAAAGAATATGTAAATCAAGCTTATTAGCGCTCTCTGCAAAATTGCATTAATGGTACACTGTGCTATAACAACAAACCCTATCTTGAAAACCTTCTTGGAGAAAAATGAATTCATACTAGTATAGTGATTCATGCAGTCCAATGTTTTTTAAATGTTAGTCATTATTGAGAAATACTCTTACTTCCCCTGCTTCGTCTTAGCGAAGAGAATCTCATTTCCCTGGCAAAGAGGGGACTGTACACACTGAATAATTATTGTGCTTAATGCTGTAGTCATAATCCCAGGTTTTATGATGGTTTTCTAATGATTTTCTAATGATGTTAAATATTAGTAGAAAGCACGGCCATAATTTGAACGCAGCAGTCGTTTTTCGCCGTTCCATCAGCACACACGATTGCAAATGCAATGAATATTGCACTCCGAATTAGATTTAAGGGCCATCCCTTTTCGTATTTTATTTGTCTCGCTCGGCACCATAAATCCTCATCATGGCGCTCGAAGCCACCACCCTTCCCCCGCCAGCCCCAGGTGGGAATACGATTAGGTGAAGGGGGCCATTTTACTCAGTTCTGCACTCCGTACATGGCAATCATTTTTTAAAAAATGCTTCACTCTGACGAACCCTGGCCCTCCCCATCAGAAAAAAAGATGGGGCCTCCTGGGAAATAATTCCTTTACAAAAAAATAAATAAAAAATAATAATAATAAAAAATGAAGAAAAAGGCAAGAAAAAAATTGCAGGGACAACAGGGAGGAAAAAAATCTCCAAACATCTCTCAAGCGAACTAGCAAGCTCATTCCCCAATGAGTGACAGAGTAGAGCAAAATATGTATTGGAGACAAAGGCTTTGTCTCCTTCCTGGGCCTCTTCAATGAATTACCCCCCCTTCCCTCCCCCAGCTTTTTAATTAAATGGCTGCAGCTCCATCTCTCTATCCGTAGCTCCCCATTACAGAGGGCAGATAAGGGATTGCTATCTGTAGCATGTTAAGAAAGGCTGCTGGGCAGCGAAGCCTCATGAAATTTGTCACAAGATCTCATTTTCCTCATTGCCAGACGTGATGCTTATAATTGATGTGGAGGCAGTAGTAATTTATTGGCCGTTCGCAATTATCATCCCCCTACGAGCTGGGGGATGTGACTGCAATTTAGATTTGGGGGGGGGGGGGGTTGGGGTGGGGTACGTTGGGGGGTGGTATATGAATGGGAGGGGGGTTGAAGCTCATGCATTAGGCGAACTTGATTCCCCCCACCCCCAACCCAACTCCGCAATCCACAATCACTTCAGGATGCAAATTGATGACGGCTTCGTATCATAAACAATATGTGGCCTCCCAGCTCCGGCGTGTGGAGCCGAGGTGCCGGAGCTTTCACCACGCCAGCTGGACTTTCACACGCCGCCAGAGGGTGGGGGGTCGAGGGGGCCAAGGGGGGAAGAGCAGGGGGGTCACCTCCCTGCAGCTTTGTCCACTTCCAGCTCTTATTTAATCCCCCTCTTAATTTCATTTTTCATGATGGTTCATGTTTTTGCTTGCATTTCATTTGTGCTTATGAGGGAGCAAGGGTGTTAAACACCATTAAGGAAAACCGCAATCAAACATTCAATATTCTGCCCTTAATCAAAACTGTGAATTTATTTACCTCATTACATTTTCAAGGTAGATTCGAGAAAATTTTACATTTCGTACCCAGATGAGAATATATCAGTACAATCTTAATAGACGTTGGAGATCAGTAATGTGTTTTTAGAAGTGTCTATGTGTTTAATGCGCAACCGAGCTCTGTTTTGATTTTCAAACACCTCCCAGTTGATTGATTTCCCTCTCCTAGTTATAACATTAAACACTGAATAAATAAATCTTGAGTTTCCCAATGCAGGCCATGGCACTTCTGCATTTAAAGCATGCAATCATTAGCACAGAAATATTGGGAATATGAAAGGAGCACTTTACTTTAAAAATGAGGCAGCTCTACAACCATGGCCTCAATGTGGGTCATGTGAACTGTCTGGGGCAAGAACAATGTGCTGCTGATGTCCGTGCATTAATGCCGTAAGGGCTCATTGAGGTCTGCGTTTATCTGTCTGACTGTATGTCTGCCTGCATGTTTGCAGGTCTGTGAGTCTGTGCGCGCGTGTGTGTGTGTGTGTGTGTCTGTATGTGTGTGTATATGGGAAGCCTCCAAATGTTTATTTGCTAATTTCCTAAATTCTGTCTTTCTTCAGGAGTGTCCTTTATTGCAGTGTAATGGTCAGGTGACTTTGTAGATCAGAATTGTATACCTCTAGCCAGTGCTACTATCTGAGCTCTGTTAAGGGTCTTTATTATGAAATAAAACATATGGTCTTTGAGCCCTATAGCTGCTGAAAAATCTGTTGTTTTATTAGAAGTACACTTCAATGTGGACACTCAAGATGCATCCAAGTAAAACAGATACGGTTAATCAGTTTGTCCTACACAGATATTTCAATCCATATATAGCAACCTAAGTTAAAAAAATATTGCTAGTTGGTGGAAATGGTTTGGAAAAATGATGTGAAAGAACCTCAAGTTGCTGACAAGAAAGTAAATTTAAGTGCCAGCAAGTGACTCACCCCTCTGTTGTATGAAATAATAGAAAGAATCAGCAGGTTCTCCAAAAACCAAAAAGAAACAACT
Source organism: Albula goreensis (assembly GCA_022829145.1). Lineage (NCBI taxonomy): Eukaryota > Metazoa > Chordata > Actinopteri > Albuliformes > Albulidae > Albula > Albula goreensis. Next base: position 13,618,073 of record CM040741.1, read on the forward strand.
AATTTAGCTGTTGAGGGTATTTTTCTCTCCCTCTGTGCTTTATAAGGATTATATGTACAAGTATGTATATAGACACTTTTTTGATACAAGCATTTTATTTCCCATTTCCTACTCAAATTTACCATGGGGGGGAATGTTAGCTACCAGCCTTCAAGTCTTTTACATCCTTTGATGTGCACCACTTATGGAGACAATTGCATGAAGCTTTATTAGCAGACAGCTCTTCCTGTTGCTCAGCTGTGAAAGCAGTGGTACATGTCTGAAGCTGTCAGCATGGCATTCTACACTGTAGGGGGGGCCAGGGCTGTCACCAGCTTCCGCTCCCCCCCACCCCACCCCCCACCCATACTGAGCATTGCCCTGTCTGTCTGGGGAATGGAACCTGTTTGTTTTGTCTTCCCGCACTTGTGTTGCGCTGTTGCCAAATTAGACTTTCAAATCAAGAGGCAGTGGGAGCCAGGGATTCTTTTTTTTTTCTTTCTTTAATAATCATATACCTGTTTACTCTTCAGGGAGTTATTTATGTATTTTTCGTAAACGCGCATTCTGAACAGAGCGCGGCTTTAATAATGCTGGCAGGCAGAGTGCGGCTGCGGTAGTATCAGGGACTGGGGCACGCCTGGCGCAGGCAGAAACATAAGAGCAGTGAGGAGCGTGGCTAAAAGGGGAAGGGAGGGGGGTGGTGTGGGCTGTGCCCTTCATGCCATTATCTTTATGGCATAGCAAAACATGCTTCAGGCAATCAGCATGAAATTGTTAATTGCTCAGCTCACTTGTGTGTTGCTCAGGGGACGAGCTCTGCGAGCGGAGTCTCCGGGACGACCCGGATGGCGCGAGCGCCGGGTGCCTAGCTAAGCGACTGCACGACTCGCCACGTAAATGACCAGGGGAAAAAGTGGTTTTGTGCTCGTTCTTCCCAGCTGTGCCTCCGCTGGCCTTTAGGCACTTTTGTGCTTTCATATCTTGCAATGCTGGACAAAAAATTCAGCCTGTTACTCTTCATATTACATAGTTACGTGTTGATTGTTTTTTTTTACCACTAATGTGAGTTACTGGATTGGAAACAATATGTTTTTTGTGACAGATTCATGTCTTATTTCATGTCATACTGTGAGTGCAAGGCTAAGGATAACTTCCAATGATACTGCCTGTGTAGAAGGAACTAGGAGCACAAAGGGGATATATTTTTAGGATTTTTTTTGCTGGTTTTGTACATAGCACATTGATCCAGAGTAAATGTTACATTTCCCAAGCTAGAAATGTGAGTATTCAGGGGGACTGGAAGGATTGGCACCTGCCAGACATCCAAAGTATGAAATGGAAAGTTATGATGAAGGGATGTCAGGATCACTGGACTTTAAGGAGCGTCAGAGGGCCGAAAAGCTCCAGTAATCAAAGGAGGCCATTGTCTTCCTGAGGGATCAGCAGGGGTTGGGGGTCAGGGACTGCCCCCTCAAACAGTGCGTGGTCATCTCCTCTGAGCACACTCCCAGCCAGAGACCCCCCCACCCCAACCCCCACCCCCCAGGGGTGCAGCCTCTCTTCCAGCCGTGACCCACTTTGGATTGGCTCCAGGTGGCTCTCACAGGAAACGCAAGTCCTGTTTTCAGAAAGTGCGTCCCACACACGTTACACGTTCAGCCGGAGTGACGGGCCCCTCCTCCACTCTTATTATATATTTTTTTCTTCTTCCTGGAAGGAAGACGCTGGTTTGTAGCCTGTCATATTAACGTCCTGAAGTCTGTGCGCTGATCGACTTAGGCGCAGCAAATGATGGGCACTCATAAGGTGTTGTCTCCAAAAAAGGATTTTGCAAAGTGAGACATTCTCCCAGTGTGAATTTCCCTTTATAGCCAACTGCTTTCGTGGCTTGATCTGTTATTAAGCAAATGAAGTGCTTCGGGCCTGTATTAAATCCCTCTACTTTGTCATGGTGCGCTTTCGGTTATCACGCCCTGTTCTTATATTCATCGCTTTCATTCTGACATTCTGCATTTTCTGGAGAGTGTAGGTAAAAAAAAAAAAATTCACATCAGCCCTGCCTTTGAAACATCAGGACTGAGAGGGGATTCTAAGTGCTAATCAATGAGTCTTAAAATGCAGCATTGATCTCAATTAAAAAGTTTGAAAAGAAACAGCCGGTTTAGCCGGTTGGAGCAGATTTACTGTGGGAGAGGAGATGGCGGGAGCGGGGACTGCTTGCAGTTAGCTGTGATCTGCGTGCTGGATGGATAATATACATTACAGATAATCCTACAGAACATTCCCTGCAGTCTTGCAAAGTCTGGAATCTTAGTGCAGATTTCCTTCACAGTTTTAAAACAAGACATTGATTCACCTTTTGAAATGTCCAGGATACTTTACACTTTTATCGATCTCCTTAACATGATTTTTGAAAGGGAAAGTAGCCCACCTTTTGACTTGTACGTATGTGGTTAAGAAGCCCACCGGTCCTCAACGGAATCCAGAGATTGCTGCATAGTTTCTCCTTCAGCCTATTGAAGTTGTACTTTAGCTTAACTATGAATTAGCAAATCCTTCAATAAGGACTGGTTTGACATTAGCCTTTTGTCTCCGACATTCCTAACAAGCTGGGGGAACTAGGGGAGGAGAGGGAGAGAGCACACAAGAGCGAGAGGGAATGGCAGCTGCTGGCCAGGCATTGATTGCATTAATTGATATGCCAATATGTAAGCTTGTTACATCCACCATTGCTTAGGATGACGGCTAACAAGTCCTGCTGATCAATGGAACCAATAAAGGCTTCATCCATTAATGAGCAATGTGGTAATTAATGTTATCCCTAACCCAATAAGAGCGCTCAGTGTATCAGCTGGTGAGCACAGCAAGTGGCACTGCCATTTTGTCCCTGTATTTAAATCCTCTTTGTAAATCTCTCTGGCTTGCAGCCTCATTTTTTGGGAAGGCAAAATTATGCAGTTCTGTCCTTTTATTTGTCCCCAGTGTCCACCTCTCATCTTTTAGAGGTGGCTCTGGTTGAGATGTTGCAATAACATGCAGTCTTGCGGCAGTAACTCAAAGCTTGCTAGCTGTTGTGTTGTTTCCTCAGCCTCCGCATGTGAAGTAGAGGTATGCATGCATCACCCATAGTTTTACTCATTACCAGTTTGGTTGCGATCAGCACATTTCTTAAGCTTCGGAATGGACCCGGAGACGGCTGCAGATCAGCTAACAGTCACTGCAGCTTCATGGTGCCTGCTGCGGAGTATTTATGACAGGGATTCGGTTTCCCACCTGGCGTGGCGTTCCAGGATGATGACGTCGCCCGTCTCACCTACCCGGGGTGTGGATAGGTCTCTCTCCCTATGTCCCCTCTCTTTCTCTCTCTCACACACACACACACACACATACTTTCTCTGTCTGTCTCTCATGCTCTCTCTCTCTCCGTGCAGACGAGAGGCTGCAGCTGTCAGGCCCTGGCTCTTTAAACAGCTGGAGGAGATCACGGTGACAAGCCCCGGCACTCAATAAAGCTGCCTCTGATAGACACGCAGTCAGTACAGGAAATACAACACGCTTATAAATCAATACTATTGTTTTCAAATTGAGGTGCAAGACTGGTCCTGTCTGGAATTCATTACCTCACTTATCAGAGAACACCATTTAAACAGAGCATGTTTTTTCCCCTCCTCTACATCCTTGACTGCTGTTTTTTGCAATTCAAGTAAAGGTTATTGCTTTAAAAACAGAAATGGAAGATAAGGTGACAAAAACTTAATTGAAGACCTACAGTCTGATTGTGGAAAAAAAGAGCAAAAACAGGATATCATTTTCTTAACTTCACCCCTGCCCCTTGTTAAGTTCTGTATTCCAGTAAATTACACATCATTGTTGAGTGAGAGAGCTTCATTGCCACCTGTAATGTCTATATCATTGTTTTTCATTAATTATTGAGACCATTCTTAATTATTTACTTGTTTGGTTGTTTTGAGGCCTGTCAGAAACGCTGTAATGATAAATCTGTGATCTCTCTCATGTTTTAACGAATACTGCAGAGACCATTGGAGCTGCTAGTTGACACTGCTCCTTCTCTTGTCAAACACAGAGAAAGAAAATGTATGTACTGTATGTGGAAACCATTAATGTGCTGAACTAATTTGTGTCGATAACAGTTTTACCAGTTAGAAAGAACCGTGGGAGAGAAGATAAACCACCTAACAAGAGCTGTGTTCAGTTAAAAAAAAAAAAAAAAAAAGAACTAAATCTATGAATTGCATCTAGAATCCTGTTTGGATCTGAATTATTATCAGGGGCATTTAAAGAAGAGGAGCAGAAGCCTCATCAGTCTTTCTGCCTGAAACCTGCAGCCTTAATCAGTGCTTACAACAGAGCAGGCTAAATAAACAGTAAGTAAGTTGTCTTGAGCAGGGGAACGTCAATGCCTGGAACTTTCTCAAGCTCTGGCTTTGAATGGTTCTGTATTGACCCCGCAGGACCCCCGGAGGATTCCCTAATTGAAAATTAATATTGAATCGATGCCACGGCCCATTTGCATATTGATCATAAACAACTTGGAAGGCACCAAGTATGCGGTGGGATCAATAGGGCCCTTCTGCCACGGCGAGCGCAGTACATCACACGCCAGCTGCCTTGCTCCTGAGGTTAATCGCTGCCGCTTGTTAAGGAACTCCTGTCAGGTGGAATTCAGCCGCCGTCTCTCCACGACGGCCACCCGTCATAGCAGGGGAAGGAGGCACTGGGGCACCTGGCAGGGGGGCAGGGCATTTGCTCCTGTGCCAGATGCCAGCTCTCTTTACACTCAGCCGGGCCTGGTGAGGCCTGCCGTAACTGAGCTCCGCCACCCTACCGAGGGCGAGGGTTCGGCTAGTGGTTTTAAAAACAGGTGGAGCATTTTTGTGTAATAAGAGGATGGTGTATTTTACGAGCACCAGACTTCCTGAAAACAAGCAGATGAGACCCGTTTCTTGGGGGGTCTCCGTGAGCTGCAATTCTGCGTCTGTCTTTCTGTTTCTGTTAAATCTTTACGTGGCATTATTGCTGAGTCTCCTTTACTGTCTCTTGTGTGTGAATTCTGCTTGTTCTTCGAACAGCTCTCCCACAAGTGGCCGGCATTGTGGGGGATTTTCATGCGATAATTTCCTCTTCCGCTGAGGTTTCGCAATCAAAACAACCCCACCGCCCCTCCTGAGACAACAGTGTTAAAAAGCAGGGATTATTAGTGTTATTATTCATAACAGTTCCCATGTTTTAAGTTCCTTTGACATGAACTTTTTCAAGCGCTTGTTCGTTTAGACATTACGCAATCTGGAGGGGTAGAATCACCATACAGTGTGGTTGTGTCACTGAGGCTGGAAAAAAAGGTGTCAAAAGGCATGGTCATTCGGGCTCCCAAAGGTGAACTCTGAAAATCTGCATTATTTGACAATAATGTTATTTCAAGCCATTTGGTGTGTGCAAGCGTGCGTTAGTGTCTGTGTGTCAGGTCCTCCGTTGGATCGCAGATAACCTGGACTCGCTCCATCTCCAGAAGAGAGAGAAAACAAATATTAAATAGATCAAACAGCCCTTTTTTATTTAAGGTGGAACATTCACAGCATTACAATACAAAGGAGAACCAGAATCCACCAGTTTAAGGCACAGATTATTATTCAACACATGCATTCCTCTCACAAAAGCCCTAGTAATGGTTTCCACATGTTGGAAAGGGAGAAAGAGGGTGAGAGGGAGAGGGAGAGAGGGCCAGCCCTGGCCTGGCCTTCCCCAGCAAGCCCCTCCATTCTCCACCTCCACACGTGGGAAGAATAAAAGCTCCCCGTCGCTCCGTTAACCTGTTCGGGGCTGTGTTACCAGAACACCGGAGCCATGCTGGACTGACCCGCGCTGCAGGCTCCCCCCAAGAGGAAGGCGAGGCCGGGAGGGGAATGAGAGCAGCTTATCCCTCAGTCCATGAAGACAGGGTCATGAATTAATTCCACTGTACAGCCTTGCTTCCCCCCCCACCGTGCCCCCATCCCCGCGCTGGGAGCCAGGAGCTGAGAGCAGGGCTCAGGGAGCCAGGCTGCATCTGATTACTTCATTAAAGGCCCCTTCATTGACTTGGCTGCACTGAACTGATGAACTGAGGCCGTGGACAAGAGCACATAATTGGGAGAAATGAATTCTTATCACAGGGTGTCCTCGGAGGCCAGCCCAGCCAGGCCCCGGGCTGGGGGAGCAAGAGGCCAGGATAGCCAAGGCTGAGAAAAGGAAAGAGCTCCAGGTTTGAGGTGCTGGATGGAGGGAGATGCCACAGGCCATGACAAGGGGAAGGGGGGGATCAAAAGTAAGGCTGGGGTCGGGTTTAAGAGAGAGTAGATGAGAAATTAGCAGAGCTGAGGAGGACCGGGACAGGAGAGGTCTCATTCAGCGTCCTCACAGGCCAGGGAGTGGTGTCCACGTGAGGCCTGCACTCTTCCATTTTCATGAGCACATGCTGTACCACTGCTGTGAGCACAGCTGCCTCTGGATCATTCCATAGCCGCAGCGTGCCTTGCTTGTTTATCATAGGGAGCTCGAAAGGGGTGTGCATTGTTGCTCAATTCCCAAGGTGTTCGGTGAAACTTTGTATGCTTGTGAGCCTTCCTCATCTTAGCTTTTAATTTAGCCGTTTTAATGATCATGGCATGGATCCTGTGCCCATCGCTAAGCCTGAATTGTCTATCCAGGCCCCAAGTTTGTTTTCCCATCAGCCCCCAGGAGAGAGCCTCTGCTTGTTAGTGTCTCAGCCATCACAACACCCCAAATATTTACCTGTGGAATGAATAATAGATACTCTACCTGCCCTAACTCTCACCCATATTACAATAAGAGGGACTCCTGACTAATTAGAGAGAAGCGTCCTCACTCACGAAACGGCATTACTAACAACAGCAACATTGCAAACAAAGGCAAACAAAGGCGAGAGGCTCCAGCCTAACCCGAGTTCAGCATAAGGTGGGCAAAGTAACGTGCAGCCAATTTAGCTGGGCTCTCGTCTCAGAGGGCCTAGCTATTTTTTAATCCCCTGCAATGCCCAAGCGAGACCAGGGGCTGTCGTAGCTCCTCTCGACCTGCTAATTTCCATGCCTATCTGTGGAGTCAGCAAAATGGGCAGGCTAACCTTTCATTTCATAAATGTTGCTGATGTGATCCCGGGACCATTAAGCTAACAGTTTCCTCTGAAAGTTTGAAAGTATTATTAAATTATGTGGTGGCGCATCTCTCATAATGTTCCCGGCACCGCATAAATTAATAACCTTATTTGGTGACACATGCCGTGAGGCTGATGGGGGTTGGCCTTTGTTGCTCTGTTCTTAATTCCATTCGGCATGTTTCCCACTCTCCACAAAGTCTCAGAAATGTGTGGTCACTCCGCGAAGTGGCAGTTTTCCCACACTGACTCAACAACGGGTACACGTACATGGTTTCATTAGTTTATTCCCTAGCGTATCCCCTGAAAAAGCGCTTGACAGTTGGAGGTCTGCACTTGTTGAATGTTGATTTTGTAAGAGGTTATACACCAGGGACTAGAGAAAAATGGATATATTGTTTCAAAATTGTTGATTGTAGTGGAGGATTTCTGTATTTCTAATGTCAGTGTAATTACCTTGGTTCTCTCCGCATCATAAAAAAACTAAAAGGCAAATGGTTATTTAACATTCTTGAGAAATACTAGAATGAATTGAGAGATATTGTGAGCAGTTCAGTGCTAATATATGTACAGCTGAAACCGAGTTGTGTTAAGACAGCGCAACTCAGCTTAGATTTCAACTCAGAAATCTCATGACTATTACAGAAATAAAAATTGCTTGTAGTAAAATTTAGTTCAAACTGAAAAACTAAAGAAATAAATACATTTTCCTTATGATTAAGTACAAAGTACCCTGTGGGTATGTTCATTTTGGGCCCAAAGCCCCTGGAAGGGGCATGTCTCTGCCCAGCTAGAGAGCAAAGAGAGGGAGGGAAAGGGGGAGATGGAGACCCGGCGAGAGGGAATTACAACAGTAAACGGCTGTAAAGTGCGGACATTTCGGGGCTCAGCTAAGAATTAAATCTCCAGCACTGTCTGGCTGCAGTTAAAAGCCCAAATAGTGTGCAGCAGAAAATTGAAAAGAAATGAAGTGTGCTCACTTGACACGTGTGACCCTGGCTGGTGGAGCTGAATACAGGAAGACTGGCTGTGGAGCTGCAGTCAGTTTACATTATTAGGACCTGCAGGAGAAAGAGGGAGAAGGAGAGAGCGGAGGGGAAAGGGGCTTGGGAATACCAAGGGCGAAATTCATCCTGCGTTGACAAGATTATCATTTCAGAGAATGTTTTTGTGAGTGTCTCCTTCTCGGGTGAGCTGGCATCCACACACCAAATTGGTAAACTGATTAGATTTAGATTAGTATAGGCTGGTATGAGATTGGATGGATATACTGTTGAGATTAAACTGATAACTAGATAGACCGATAGATAAATACTGTGTTGCATTCCTTCCCCTGGCTTACAGCTGCCTCTGTGATTAAGGTTTCAAAGTAAATACATATTTAAATAGAGAAATAATACAGTGAATTTAGATTCAATTAGTATATTACATGAATTGCAGGAAAACAAAAAATTTAAAGTTTTTCCCCAAAATATCTTTACAAGAAATGTCACTAAATACATCAAACTATAATGTTAAATATTATTGTATTATGAAGTTGTAAGGAATTTACTTACATTTACATTATTTTGATGCAGCTTGTGAAATAATTTCTCTTTCAATTTTGTGAAATTTAAGTTATTTGTGAACATTCTCACAGCTAAATCCCAGTGTGTTTAAACATACATGTATATCTTCAGATATATTACACATGCACAAACACACGCACAATGTGACCTATGCTCTTTATCCAGTGCAGCTCTTGTTCTGAATGGTGTTGAGAATTGGTGTGAGGACCCCAGGGCTGTCCAAAGACATGCCAGCCTGGACAGTGGAATCCTGTGCACACCTGCCTGCTCTGCTCGTCTCCTATAATAACTCATCCTCCAGTGGCAGTGGCTCACTGCAGGGGGAAATGCCAGATTAATTCCATGGCTTTGAAATTCCAGGAGCACATTTGTTTGAGTAATTTGGAAAGGAAGGAAGAGATGTTTTTTTTTTTTAATTTATTTATTTCATGCAGTGACTGTGGAGCTGAAATGTGTGTAGCTTGTCATTGCACTGTGGGAGCAACGACTGCTTGGAAGTGACTTTTATTTCTTAATGAAAAATATAACATTTACACCAGCATGGGTTTATTTTTACACCCCAGGATTTACTGTAAAAAGGCAGGTGTTTGAACAAGGGCTGCTTTGTTTCATTAGCAGGAAATATGTTGTGAATAAAAAAAACAGCTACAAAGACACCAGCATATGGCACATCCATAATAATTGTGTTAGAAAACAGAGTTGATTATACTGTGCGTTATTAGTGTGGAAAAATGTACTTATCTATTGCAATAGTAATAATGTAAAAGCAATCTGATTAAGAAGAGTTTCTTGTTTCTCGTACTGAAAATGAGGGTTTTCAAAGACTGATTTGCAATTAGTCCGCAAGTTGCAGTTACCATTAGTGCCGCAGCTGATATTATGTTACAGTTATCATCTTTTGGACTAGTTGCCCATGGGTTTGGATGGACCTTGATGCTTGATGTCTCGAGTGTGTGTTTGATAGTCTGATAGCTGCTGAATTATTTATTCCCACTGCAGAATGGTGGCCAGGGAGATTCAGGCCCTGCAGTGGTCATGTGGCCGTGTTTCCCTATGACAGCAGCAGTTATTAGGGGCTGGGGGGGGAGGCGGACAGGATTGAGGTTTAGCCAGTAATCTGTACCATGACACCCCGGTCTCCCCGCCTTTCAAAGAATAGAAAAGGGACAGATTTATTCAGATCAAAGTGCAGAACTTTTTAATTAAAAAAGAGAGGTTAAAAAAAGAGAAAGAAACAACCACCCGTTTTCCTATTAAGGAGAAATGTCAAGCGCAGTGGTGGAGCGATAGTCTGAACGTGTCCCTTTGTTGTCCCCCCTGACATTGCAGGCTAATTTTTCATGGTTATTTGAACTGGAAAATGAAAGAGAGGTTTGCGATTATTTCCTATAAATGACAACACAATCGCATTACGCTTCAGTACAAACACAGAGAGGATATTGCCTTTTCATATTTCATGTGAAAGTAATGGAAGGGATATGCAAAGAGAGTGAGGGAGAGAAAGAGTAACAGGGAGAGGAACCACTCACTGTTTGATTTTTATTAAAAACCCAACCTGATATGGGAAGAATGAGCAGAATCTAGCTTTCAATAAATGCTGGTATTTTTGTGGATGTTTTAGAGTGATTGAAAGATGTAATCCCAGCATTTGCTTAACTGATTGCCATTAACAGCACAGAGCGGAATTCAAATGGCACAGACCAGATTCACCAGGAGATGAGTGTCAGCGGACTTCTGTCTACCTTCATCGCGTGCACCTCAGCATTGCATCTTTCAGTACTGTGGATAGAGCAGGTTCAGGTTCACCTTTTGCAAAATTTCAGTTTTAATATGTTTTAGTGGCAAAACCTGGTTAGGTTTTGTAAGAGAAGCTGTGCTTTCTGTCTTTTTTCTTCATTTTTTCTCTGTGCTGTCTCCTATCACCTAAGAGAGCATGTCAGCTGTGCGGACATTTTTTTTCCCCCTTCTCTAAGACAGAGAGAAATGACCAGTGAACCACTGTCCTCCAGTCTTTTGTAGGTGCCCACATTGAGGTCACTGTGTTACTCTGTTACTCTGGTACTCTGTGCAATTGTCACCGCTCTGTACCTGCCCGGTCCAAGAGTGTCATCACTCCCCTTGGCCCCCTGGTCTCCGTGTCACACACTTACCTGTCACACGCTGCCACTTTGTTGTCATCATGGCTTAGCCATCAGCATTTTGACTTGTGTGTCCCCGGACAGCTGACTGACACAATATACCGTCACATCCAATGGAAACAAAGCTGGCTAGCATTCCTTTCTCCTTCTCCCTGTAACATAGGTAATAAAACACACACGAATCTGTACATTTTATGGGAAAACATATCAATAATATCCCAAAAGGGCTTTTTTTCTAAATGATATTGATTAATTATTTTGGTATTCATAAACCTTGAAAATTCTGTTTAATCTCCCAGTGTGCATTGAAAAGCGAACACCGATCAGCACTGGTCTGGCTATGTGTGCAGTGCGGAGCAGGAAGGCAGGTGAAATCGGGCCAACCTGTGGAGGGGTGCAGAATTTTTTGCAGTTACTGTGTGTGTGTGTGTGTGTGTGTGTGTGTATGTGTGTGTATGTGTGTGGAATGCTGAGAAAACACAGCCACACGGGAGCTGCCAACTTGATTTCAGCACACACCAAGGTGCGTGCTATATACATCCAGCCCTGGACACATTGATTTTTTGAGCTAATACCTCCACAGACTGATCCACAGGCAGATAGATGCACTACAAAGATATGCAAATGGTGAGGTCAATAAATCGACAAGCCTAGATCTTTTTCAGGCGGCGCATCATACCGGCCCGCGGTGCCTAAAGAGAAACGTAAACATTTAATTACTTGTTAATGGACACATACATGTATCGCATTTTGGAAGGATGGAGAAAAAAGTATATAAGCAGTATAAAAGCAATAGATGTCAGGGAGAAGTTTGATTTTGGAAAGCTATATCAATTGAAGAAAATGCATGTTCATAGAAAAGTAAATATTGCATTCATTTAATTGAAATAGTTGTACAGATTTTTTTTTTTTTTTTTAAAAAAGATAGATTGATTAATGTTCTGGGATTTGAGTGGGGTTGTTCTTGGGCTGATACACAACATGAGTTTTGCCTTTGTAAAAAAAAAAAAAAAAAAAAAAAAATGTATATCAAGTCAAAGCATGTATCTGTTAAGTTATTACTGAGACTGGACTTATGGAGTATACATGTATGTTAGATATTCTGTGGTGTTGTGAGAAACAGAGGAGTGGGCTTGTATGACTTCACTGGGAAATGCTCTGTCACACACTCTACCTGGTAATTAAAGTGCATTTGTGACAAAAGGCAAACATCGGGAGAGATGAGCTATGAACAGAGGGACTGTGACAGTTTCAGGTTACGTGATTTTTCTGTCCTTTTTTGTCAAATGAAAAATCAATACGTTTTCTGGGTTATACATATTCAGAATGGCTGCAATGTTTCCGTTCTAATGGTGAAATGGGCGGAGGGCAGGCTCTCTGGCTGTCACAACTGTACCATCGCATTTTCCGAGCCACTGGTGAATATTTCAGAGCTGATGTGATTGCCCTTCATGACAACGTCAATGGTGTTTTTTGTTGTTCCTTCCTGGCACCCCCAACCTCAACCACCCCCCCCCCACCCTCCCCCAAGCGTATCTAGAAATAGGTGAGTCAGTGCAGTGCAGAAGAAAGGAGGGGAGAAAGATGAGGAGAAAGAGTGTGTATCCTCGCTTTGTGTAGGAAAATAACCTCCAGGCATCCAAGAGTAATGTCCGGCGAGCCCTAAGCCCCATGCTCAGGCTTTTAGCCCGGTGTAGGGCAGGGAAAAGTGCAGCCGCCCCAGTCAGGTCATTATAATGGTGTGTTTGTGCATCTGTCACAAGCAGCCTAATGGCTTCTCTTTGTTGCATTTTGAGTTGAGCTGGTGCAACGTGAAAGAAACCCCTGAATGCTCACTCCTTCACTCCTTCACTCGAATCACATTAACCCAGAATGTAGGTGTTCAGACTCACTGCTGCTTCATGCTGCCACCGCTGAACCAAAGTATTAACCAAATATTTGAAGAGATTTTTATTATTGTGTTGTTATGGTTATGTTTTTATAAAATAATTTGAATATACACACAAATATTGTATTGGTATTAGTTATAGTGTCTTAGGCATCGACAGATTCACCCATAAATGGCACTGATAAAGCCTAGGACATGTTTGTATTTAAAAAAGTGTTTTTCATTTTTTTATATGCTTTGCTAATTTTCAGCAGTACCTTAAAAACATACACACATACGCACACGCACAAATAGCTATGTGTATAAAACACACACACATATGTTTTAAGTGTATAAGAGTATGCAAATGTGCTTGTTGAAAAAGAGAGTGAATACATTTGAAACTTGTAGAAAAACATTGTGAAACTTTAAAAATGTATAATCACATTGTTTTCAGAAACGTGTGTTGATGAGGTTGTGTGTGGTTCCACCCTTTCGTTTGCTAGTTCCATGTAGATAACATGAATTCCATCTGCCTGACCCACACTGACCTGAATGAGCATAATGTCCACCAAAATGGCCAGTGACTTTGAAAGGCTTGGGGGGATCACATTAAGTGCTGCTTGGAAGGCAGGGCGAGGGAGGAATGGTAGTAGAGGGGGATTGAAGGATTGTGTGGGAAGGAGGAGGGGGTAGCAGGGGGGCGTGGGGTGTGGTGGAGGGGGGCAGTATTGTTCTAAGGCAGTGTGAGCTTTCCCTGCTGTTTGTGATTAACTCGCTTTTTAAAGTTTTTCAGCTATTAGCTGCCCGAAACCCCCACACCCCCTCCCCTTTAATAACCCCCGCTCCGCCTGAGTCCTCTCCCCATCCCCTTCCCAGACCCATGGAGACACAAAGTATTCTTTCACATTTAGATCCCTTCAACTGCTCCTGGGGTCACGTCAGGGCCAGTAGAGAGATAGAGACAGGTCAGGAATCTAGCACGCAACTCAAACACCCACCACAAGAGAGAGATTCATCTTAAGCAAACCATGAAGGTACACTTTTTTTAACACATAGTTAGGTCTGTGTGTGCGTGCGTGCGTGTGTGTGTGTGCGCGTAGGAGTGAACAAAGGAGGATTTTTTAAAGTAATTTCTGCTAGTAGGGATGCACATGGAATTGTGTTTGTGACAGAATGCTTCTTTATATTTTAGTTTCTCATTTTTCATGTCTAGTACATTGGTCTGTCGTCTTCAGGAATGCATTTACATACATTTTTAGGTTCTCATGCAGATTATTTCACCATTTACATAAATATCTGATATAATTTGTTTATGGCTATCTCCTTTAGATTTATTTCATATTTTTAACATTTACTTTTACACTTACGCTTTTCCTTGCATGGTTTTACGGTAACATGATTTATGTGTTCTTTCATTGTCGCTTCTTTTTGCTGTTTATCATTACAGTAAGCCATATTTTAACAAGAGATTCTGCAAAAAAAAAAAAAAAAGAGAGATAATGCAGTAATCGTGGTTCTATTAAGGAATGCTGTGTGCACACGCATGGGGGATGGAGTGTCAGTTTGTTGGTTCAGTGTTTTTAGTCGTCATCCTAAAGAAGGTTTTTGACCCCTCTGGTCTTTGAGGGAGTGTTTTGCCTTGCAGTGGCTTTCTGACAGCATGTCAGAGGTAGGAGATGTGGGGAGAGACTCTAAGCGGTTTGGGGAGGGGCAAGGGTGGTGTGAGTGTTTTTCTGTGTATTGTGGTCTGTTGGGGGTGGTGGGTCGGTGGTTTGGGGTTATGGGGCACTGAGGTGCTGATACGAGGAGCGGACAATGCATGAAAGAGCACCAGCATGGGGCCTATGTCCCATTGTACTGCGGTACACTCCTGTCATTTTCATTTTAACACCGTGCAGTCCTGAGCCAGGCCAGCTTTGATATGGGGAAAGGGTGTGAGGGAGAGCAGGAGGCAGCGGGGGGACTTCTTAAGAAGTGGAGAAAAGGAGAGAGCAGCCGTGAGGTGTGAAGTGAGGTTGCTTTTGTCAAAGTTGTGGTGCTTTAAAAAAAAAAAAAAAAAAAAAAAGCAGGAAGCTACTCTGTCTAGGGTATAGCTCAGAAAGGCACCTTAGAATTACAGTGTGCACTGAGACACCTGGTTAAAATGATTACAGCAGTTACAATAACTGGAATGTCTGTAACGAGAAGCCCGTCGCCAGGCTCCACAGATCTCCTTGCGAAACAGACAGGCTAGTCGTGTCGTCTCGAACCACTCTCTGGGTCTGAGGCCTGTGAAGAGGCTGGCCAGGGGCTTGTAGACAGTGCAATTATCCTTTATTTCAATCTTTAGTCTCCTGAAGGAGTCAAGCTTATCATCAATAATTTATTTTCCCAGTTTGTCCCTGTTTATTATGATTAGCTTTACGTTATTTATTATTCTTGCTGGGAAATGATGGCGTCCCTCCTGTGCCTGAAGATGATTCTAGTGGCTTCGGTGCCTCGTTCTCTGTGTTTGCTTCCTGTTCAGCGTCTGCTTTTGTCATCTACACATTTTTTCCTCCTTTTTTAAAAGCGTATCTGTCTTCCCCGTGCATTCATCTGTCTGTGTCTCTCCGTGACTCCTGGTGTGTGTGCAGATGTGTGTGTGTGTGTGTGTGTGTGTGTGTGTGTGTGTGTGTGCATGCTCTCTCCCAGCTTGTGTAGGGTGACACCTATGGGTGTGTCTGAGCCCCTGCACTCTAACTCAGTCAGTCAGAGGGAGTGAGTGAGAAAGAAAGGGAAAGCGAGATGAGGGGGAAAATGCTCAAAGCCAATCAGATGCATTTGCCCTGTTCTGGTCTCCAGTCAGGCCGTTTCACTTGGCTGTGGGGACCATAGAGGTACTCACCTCTCATATACTTTAGGTGGACTGCTATTTGAACACAAAGCACTTGTTTATTTATTTACTTGAAAGGCAGTGGAAGCATTTTATTTTTGTCTCCAGAGTATGTGGGGAAAATGTTGCAGCAGTGTGCTCATTCAAGCAATTGACATTATTAGATTAAAGGAAAAGTTTAATATAATTTCACGAGGAGGGTTAATGAGGACAATTAGTAAGATGTTGACCTTCAGGCTATTGTCCTTTATATTTTTAAAATTCTGATTTGAAATGGCCTGTTGCCATAGCTGTGAGTGTTTCTATCTCCTCCTCGTCCTTATCTCTGACTTCATTTTGTACGTCTTCTATTTGCTACCTCCTCTAAGGCCACTTGTGACCTTTCATTAATTATGTCTGGCCTGGCTTTAATCATTGTGTAATACCATTGGAAATGAGATTTGGAAGCCACGTGCTGATTTCCCTTTTAAAGATGTAGCGCAGCTTGTGAAATTACATTTCTGCATTTTTGCATACATAACCTGAAGTTTCCTGGACAGTGCAGTTTGTGGACAGATGTGCAGTCTATCTTCATTTTAAAAAGTTAAAGTGTCAGAACGGCCAGGGGAAGGTCAGATCCATGTACATCCTGCAGGAGTTCTGTCTGGAGAACGTTAACGTGTGACAGCTGTATTTAGTAGAACAGCGTGGAAATCTAACTCATGGATTACTGTAAGATTTCAACTAAAGAGAGATTGGTATGCGGAATTAGACCTGTGGGAAGAACGTAAAAGATAATGTTTGAAATATGTTTTTAAGGTGTAAAACTCGCTTGCGGATTATTTTGTAATTGGAGATTGCATGCCAAGGTCATTTTTGCTAATTCTCAGTGTCGTCTGGGTTTTGAGAGGCTGGGGTTAGCTGTAATTCCGGTACTTGTTTGCGGTAGCTCTCTGGTTTTCCCCGGCTTGGTTAAGATTGCCTAGCCAGCACGGGATGGGTTTTGCTGGACGGAAATTGAGGGTTGCCGTGGTAACATAATAGAAACATGCACGATAATAAAAGAAAAAATATGCAAGTGGGATCTTGGGAACACTTAAACGTGCTTTTTTACTCAGAGCCAGTTGTCCCACTTAAATGCCTTTATTTAAACACAGGATCATTGTCTGCATGGCGCAGTAACGCTTAACAACATAATCCATGCACCAGTCATTCTCCCCCAAACTGCAGGGTTTCCTCTATGCGGAAATGGGCAGGATTGAAAGGCTTTGCATTCACTTTCCTCTCTGTGCCACGAAGGTGATATCTGTTGAGTATAGGTGCTGTCGATGAAAGTCACTTCAGTGCAACAGATATACCAGTGGTGCTGATAATTATCTCAATTTTGATATTTAGAATGACTGAAATCAGACTGGTCACCTGTGCTATTCTGAAAACACCCCAGTGTAAAACATAAATATGCCAGAGCACAGAAATAAAACTAGAGTGTTTGATGTGGAGAGATGGATGGATTTAAAAGCATAAGTGGAAATACCCAGCTCAAATTAACCCATTTATTTGTCCCAATTCCACACCACAAGTAGATAAAACCCAGTAAAACGTCCAAATTTCTGCTGCTCCCTCAGATTTGGTGTATGAATGAATTAATGAATCCGTAAAGATTATGGAGCAAATGTAGGTTTGATTTTATGTTAAAAGCTTTCCTGTGGGCCAGTGAACTGCAGAGGCCCTGTACTGCTACTTGAGTCAATAGACTGCGCACAGCCTCCTGGAAATATACATTTCTAAGTCAACTTAAGTGTTGAACTAAAAAAATAATACCCCAGTGATGTAGACTTTGGCATTTAAGTGTTTTTCTCCCTTTATTGTACCAGTGTTAACTCTGAATATCAAGGGAGACTAAGAAACAAGCAACACCCCTCTACTAAATAAAAAAGTATCTTCAGCCCTGCGATTTATTTCTGTTATTGCTGTTAACTCTTTATCTTACCAGATGAATCAACTCTGCGGATTTGTTCCTTTATAATTTGATTATTTTGCTATTTTGACAATTTCAGAAATGTTATCTACAACAGGGAAATTACATATGCTCATTCAACCTTATGGCTTTATGGATTTTAGTTTGAATGTCTTTTTGCCTTTGGCTATGGTGTTATCTTTAATTACTTGCTTTCAGACCGCCACAGTTAAAACCACAGTAATGTTGAGGTTTGAAAATGATTTCCCTGGCAGTGTGTGTTCTCCAGGAGCATCAGTAATTAAAACGGCATAACAAAATGCAAAATAATACATTCTTTTCACCAGCTACATAATTCAAACAAGCTCAGGCTGATTACAGTGGATGAGCATTTTACATATGCTTTTGTATTCCTCTTGGAGTGGCTATTTTTTTTTATTCACCTATGAATACTGAGACATACAGAATATGCATTTATCATGTTAAGTGTACAACATTGAATCACTTGTGACACTTGATTGTGAGCCTTTTGAGAAAAAAGAGAGGCTCAAAGCATTGGACAACATCATAAAGTGCAGAACATAATTAAATTGTATGTATCATGTATAGAAAAATAAATATCATTAATTATTGTAAATAGGTTATTTATTTTGTTTTCTCTCATGATTGTATGTATACCACGTCCATGCCCCATAGAGCCACCAAACAAAATTCAGACTGCCGCTGGTAAGAGGTAAAAAAAAATGTACAAATCATATAGTATTATTTAAATGATCAATGACCTGAATTGGAATGAATTGGAAGGAAATCAGTAGAACCCACAGTTGCCTGTGGTGCCTGTGGTCATCAGACATCAGATTGGAAAGAAATCAGAGAGGAATCAGGTCATAAAGCAATAAATGTTATCCTTGTAACATTATTTGTCACACGGGGTCAAAGTACCTTGTATACCCTTCCCTTGGGCACCCAGACACTATGACTACACTGTAGACTGCCTTGCTGAAGTAGTTTAGTAGTGAATATATCTGATATATTTAGGGATATGCACAATGTTGTAGAAAACATAGAAAAAGCTATAAAACTTTCCTTTTTATAGGCCTGTAAATGCTTGATGTTGTGATCTCACATCCGTTCCAGTGTGTTTAAGTGCTGTTGCAGTGTGGAACCGGCTGAAGAACTAAATATTTGAACAGGATTTTGTTGTTGTTGCTGTTGCAATGTCAATATATCAATAACCCGATGTGAATAGACCATAGAGCTCGGGCACTTTCAAAAGAACATTTAAGTACATTTGCCAAGAATTAGCTGACTTGTGTAATAACTGATAGGGCTTATCGACTGTGGTGCAGTTTACTGTTGTCCAATCAATGTTGTCATGTGTTAGTGGCAATACTTTTAAACAAACTTAACAGTCAAGCAGGTGCAGAATGTCACTGGGGAGAAGTAAAGAGAACTGATGTTCATTTTATTATCCATTTTTGGTCATTTTTTTCCTGGTACGTTACTTACAGATGACATTATTGGTTATCCATTGTTTGGAGTTCATTGCTTTTAAATGGCCTGGCGTATTGACCAGAGGCTTTTAAAAGAGGGCTTGTGGGAGGATTTCTTCATTTGACTTGGCAGAAATGTAAATGGTGGATCTGAAAGTTTTAAATATTAATGGTCCTATTTTGCATTACCTGCACTATTACTCAGTCGCTGGGTGGGCAGAATGTAGTAGCTCATGTTTGTACGTAACCTTGCAGCATGATGTTTGGATTTATAATAATGAATGGGGGAGAGGAGCTATGGCCGCAGCAGAGACATGCTCACCACACAATTATTTTTCCTGTCTACATACTTTTAACCTCATTGGAAAATGTGTATATGCTTCTACCACATGTATGTGGTTTTCTGCCTTTCTATATCCATATTAAACAGAGGAAGCTATAAAGATATTTGTTTCATGGTTAAGTAGATTATGGAGATTATGACTTTGGATTGCCAGCTAATTTCATGTTTAGATGTAGGGTAGCTATTACAATTTAATGAAATAATATGATTATTGTTGCTGTTTTTGATATTAGTAATTCTAATAGCAGCTTTAAAAAAATTTTATTGTAGTGGGCAGGTGCTTCTTGGGAAAGCATTACACATCTATTAAAAAAAGATATGGACAATAAAATACTGAAAACCCTAATTTATCTTACCATTTTAGTCCAAATAAAATACATATACCTTTTATATACATATAATACAGTTTCTATATAAAGAACAAATGTCCAGATAAAATATAAAAAAGAAAAACAGCCTTTCCTGCTTTTTGCCTCTTAGCATTTTGTGTCAGCAGTTGTAATTGTTTTAAGCTCCTATCAGAAAAAAACTGTGCCGTCCCTTTAAGTGCATCCACCAATTCTGATGAAGTGATTTACATGTTCCGTCCTCTCCTCCCCCCTTCAGGAGAGCTGAGTGAGGATGTGGAGGGAGCCAGCGAGACCACCACTGACCAGGAGGACCAAACCAAAGACAGGGAGAGTGGGGGGGAGAAGGAGCTCACCAAAGGGACAGGTAAGGCCCGTTTTCATGACTTATCACTTTCAGAGAACAGTGCCTTTTGGGAAATTTTTTGAACAAACACATCCTTTGCAGAGTACTCAGCCTTTTAGTTACAGAGGTCTGATTAATCAGTGGCTATCAAATTAAAGAGTTAAATTGCATATTTATGGATTTACCAATGTTCCATACAGAATTGACTCTAATATCATTTAAAAATGAAATATAATTTATTAAATAATTAATAGCATTACCTCTGCTTTGACGAAAGCCTACTTTTGCTGAGTGTGGTTTAATACCAATACCTTGCAGCCACTAATTGAGGTAATCTGGTCAAGTGACCCTAGTTTTGTCTTTGCACAAATGTTTTTTGTGTTCTCTGCGTACGTAATTACAGATGAGCCACATGTCGGTGCATGTGCAGGGGTGCTCTGTGCCCTATTGTTCCAGGAACAGTTGGGTTAAACTGTGCCTCCCTGAAAATTTTAACATTTTAAAAAGATTTTTGAACCTAAAATTACATGTGAGGATGTAGTGTTGTGGGCTGTAAACTTGACTTCCCCGTCTAACGCGGATAATGACTGTGGGCCCTTGAGGTGGACATTGCATGTTGAGTGGTTTTGGGTTTGTATATGGCTTGGGTCTGAGTGACAGACAGCTGTGAGTCATGGGGAGACGTGTGCTCCATACGCTCAGCACACAGAGCTGAGCCAGGCTCCCCTGCCTGCCCAGCACACAGGTACAGGGGGATGAAATTCTCACTGTCAGGGTCTCACCGCTGGGATCAATGCATGTGTAATGTGGCCTGTCACAGCCCTCGCCTCGTTTTGGTGCCCACAGAGGAAGTGTCGCTGAAGGCCTCCCACTGGCCACCCAGTCCTTAAGAGTCAGGGTGAGGGGTGCAGTCTGTGCCTTCCATCATTATCATCATCATCATCATTATTATGATTATTATTATTATTATTGGTAGTAGTACTTAAATAAATTATTATGATGTAATCGTATAAATAAATAACAATAACAAATTGTTATTATTATTATTATTAACAATAATAATGGTAGTAGTACTTAAAAAATCATAATTTATTATGATGTAACCATATAAATAGATAACAATTACGCAATTATTATTATTATTATTATTATTATTATTATTGAAATATATCATAGTAACAATAACAATAATAATAATGAGAGCTCTGGAATATGGGCTTTTTCAACCTTACTTTAAGTATGGATTTCTGTGCTGGTGTAACTATCACAGTGTCCATGACTGCTGTTATCTGGGAGGTGATTCCTTTTCCTGGCCCCATCTGCTGGCCTGGAGTCCTTAGTACAAATGTGCCACACACCTCTGAGAGGCTGAATGGATTTCTTTCTGTTTTTTATAGCTTACAAGTTAGGAATCAGAAATCCATACAAGGACAAGTTTTGGCATATTTTCAGGTTTTAGAGTGTTTTTAGGAAGTAAAGACAGTTGATTTGAGATTTTGAAGCTGGATCTTAGGGGAAAACTCATCCTTTCTTGAGGCTTTTTTTAAATTCTGGTAGATCTGTTTGTACTCTTTGAAAGTGGGATACTCCCCTCTGATGGGGGAAATGAAAATGTGCAAGCCTGCCTAAAAATCACCAAAAGTATTCTGTAACTCCGCACTCTGAGCACTGTAAAAAGCATTAAAATGAGCTGTGATTAATAATTCACCCATACCTGTGGTGTACAGGAAAATGAGCCTAGATGAAAATTTTACCCCACTTTAAAAAAAAAGACATGCAATTTAATAGAAGCATATTAAAATCCTAACTTCTCCTCTGCTCATTTCTAATCACTAAATAAATGTGTTTTGGGGGTTTTCACAGAGGAAAGATGTGCTTGTGCTTGTGTATGAGAAATGTGCAGGTTCTCTGCAGCTTATTAGAAGCTCTTAAGTAAAAATAGCTTGTGCATTAGTGTGTGGAAACAGGAGGCTGTTTGATGTCTGCAGGAGCAGCATAGGTGGGGAAAGTGAAAGAGGAACTAGGCCCAGGTTGAGATCTGAAGAGTGGGCTCTGGTACATGCTTAATGGAACATTTTTTCCCCGGTCCTCCTTTGTGACAAACTAGAATCACATTATTGGGTGGTCATCCTCTCATGACCAGTGTGGAGTGAGGAAGCATCTGCTCTGCAGTTCCTCAGCCTAAGCCCTTATTTTAAAGAGTCTGTGACGATTTGAGCCCCGCTGTATCTGCCGAAGCGCCGCTTCCAGGAGCCATTTGTAATATTATTGGAAGTTTTACTCATTGCTGTCTTGAAGCCGTTGGGACCTGGTTTTGTAAGCCTGGTCCCTTGTTAAATGACTGTCACTAAAAGGGAACGCAGATGGGCAAATGCAAATGGATGTGTGTTTCCCGCTAAAAGCTGCTGTCAGTCTTTTTATGCTTTATATGTGTCACAGCCTGCGCTCCTCCTTGAAGATACCAAGAAAGATATAAAGCATATGTTAAATGCATTTGCAGGTTCTGCATGTCATCTCTTGAGAGGGATCTCAATGCTGTATTACTCGCATGGCTTTCACATGAAACCACATGCACCACGTTTGTTCATAATTATTTGCTATGAAAGAGAGGTTTGAAAAACAACAGCGAGACTAGGCTGTACATTGAAATCATTACTTATTTAAACAACAGATATCATGTTGGCAGAAGCCGCAATTTAGTCACCTTCCCCAATAAGCAATTTGGGGGTTGTTTCTAATGCAGGATCTAAAATATTTATAAACAGCTTGCCCTAAGCCTTTTTCCCCCCTCCCTATGCCTTGTGTTCCTATCTGAGGCAATGTTAGTGAAATGGAGCGTTTTCGCTTGAGGATGGGGAACCAAATCACTATTATAGCAGAGAGGGTATTAATGTAGGTGCTGCAAAATCATGGAGGAGAGGACCAGGGAAGGGCGTCACCGAGAGAGATGAGGGTTTGTGGGGGGTCAGCTGAGAGGGAGAAGGATTGTTAATACACTTTAGTGCTGGGAGGAATGGCAAGAATAGGATCTGACATGTTTAACATAAATGTATTGGGAGGGTTGGTATTGAAGTGGGGGGGATGAGGGAAGCATGGGGGGATAAGGGGGGTTCCTCAGCAATTGAGGGTTATGAATAATTCCACTCATCCCCCTTCCACACTTTCAAATTACGGAACCTGGCGAGAGGGAAAGAGAAAGGGGGGGAAAATAAAATTACAGAGCAGGTCATCCACATCCTGACACCAGCACAGCACTGAGCCAAATTGGCCCCATCTCTTTTTTCTTTCTTTATTTATTTACTCATATGAATGATTGGGTGATCGGCAGAAAGCCTGGTGCTGCTCCCTCCCGGATTTGTGAGATGGGGGCCGGACAGACTTTGGCTGCAGCATTAGGCGTGCAGTGAACAGCAGTGCCCCCTGCATGAGGAGGGGAGCCATAGCACAAGGGGAATTAACGCTGTACCCTGTTCAGCCTGCGATTGAGTAAGCGGAATCTGCACTGTGATCCTCTGTATCCGAGCTGCAGCTCTGGAACAGCCGCTAAGATTTCTGGGATTCAGCAACTGCTGCTCTGGTAAATGCAAAAAAAAGGCATCCTGATAGAACTAATGTGATGCCCAAGATACTCATTTCACCTTTGAAATGTTTTTCATTTGTAATTTTATTTCTTTCGCAATTAAATCTTTGATTTCTTCGTCGTGGCTCCCAACCTTTTGAAAGTGCAATATTAACAGCATCCATCATCTTTAATCTCACCATCGCTTCACTTAGCATATTAATTGTTGTATTAAGGCACCGTGTATTTAAAAAAAGAAGAAAAAAAAACTCCATCGCTCTGCTTTTTCTGTGCTGAACGTTGCCAGTGGGAAGCTGTCAAAGAATGCTGTAGCAAGTGTGGCAGCACTGTCATTTAAGCTGTCATGATATATTTTTTTAAATAACTCCTTTTAATTCTACTGTGCGTTCTTTCCTTTTACACAAGAGAAACATATTGGTGGCAGATAAGTTCCTTTTTACCAGGTAATTAAACATTTGAAAGTGCGTTAAGCAGCATCCTTTGTTGATAGAAAGTAGCAGGTAAATATTTGCATATTCATATGCAGTCCTTAGAGAAACAAAGCCAAACAAAACCAAGGTCATTGTTTATGTGACTTTCATATTTTTTTTCCAATGGGCTTCCAACCCACTGTGTGTGTCCTCTTAAGGTGAATATGGTTTATGTTTCTGTGCGGTATTCTGGAGATGAATAACTTACCCACTAATTGATATCTCTTTTAATTTCTTTATTTGAAATGTGTCTTTGTTGCAGCAGTGCCTTTAGGCCTATACAAACCAGTCCTCCTATGCAGGAGAAAAGCTTTTTCATTTAATAAAGGCAGAGTTATACACCAAGGATACAGAGAAATGATGAGCCCCAATATGGAGTCACTTTGGCGGAAGGCTTTCGCTGTAATTTTCTTTATTTGAAATTAATTGATGCAAAGTAATTACCTGAGAAATATGAGGTGAAATGGAATATAACCCCATGTCGCTCAGGGCTCCAGCACAGGCTGTAGATTAAAAAAGACGGGAGAAAAAAGATAATATTCAGTTATTGTTAGCATACGCATTAAAAGAGAATGAGTTGTAGCACTGGGGAGTAAAACCTGCTTTTCCATATTAATAGTTAAATTGCTGAGGGACTGGGGCGAGCGTAACCTATGTCATTTTCGAGCAGAGGGAAAAGGAGAGAGAGGTATAACAATCTGGCCCCTTTGAGACGCTAGCCAACGCAGGAAGGGGTTCGGGTTGTGAGGAGTAGACTACGTTGCAACAAGAGAGCGAGGTGGTGAATATTTCTCAAGGACACTGGGCAGGGCATTGTGGGAAGTTGGCCAGTGCTGAGTGAGTAGTGGTTTTTTAAGTTGGGGAAAGTGGGAGGAAGTGGCCGGGTACTGGCAGCAGGGCCGTGTGTAGCCTGTCCTTGGCAGGGCACTCGTCAGGACTGAAGTCATAGCATTGGCATTTTAATGACCGGCTCCCGCCAGAGCGGGTCAGCGGAGAGTCAGACGTGGATCACATGGAGCGAGGGGATATGTTAGACATGGAGCTGCAACAACATGACTCCTTTCCCAGTTCAAACCCAGGCCCCTTGGTCTCAGACTGGAAGAGGGCCTCTTCAGCACCCCTATTTGTGGCACAGCAGCACCTCTGTCTGGGAAAGACAAGGGTTTTTTTTTCCCCTCTCTGTTCCTGTCTCTTTCCTAAAAACTCCATTCTCGGCACCTGGTTAGCTCCCCGTCTCTTAGTATCACTTCCCAAGGACACCGTGGTAATTGCGCCACGGCAGCTGCAGTCGCATTTCTTGGAAGATTTCAATAGCAGAGGACCTGTTGTGTTAATGCAGACAGGCCTGTGTCAATCAGTCACTCGAGCTACGGACTCCCCAGACCCGGACCCGAACCTACCACCCAAAAAAAAAAAAAAAAAAAAACCAACAAGCTCCTCATGGCTACAGAGACCTGGAGATTTGCGCTGACATCCTCCTGGCAGGCAGTGTAATGTAGCCCTTGCTACGTTAGGTGAGGGAAGGTGCCAAAGTCCAATTCACTTACGGGACTCAACAGCACAAAAGCCCTCAGTTTACGGAAAGGGGACATGAATTAATAATCACCTAATTGGCTCTTAAGATTTTCCCCTCTCCCTTTTGCACAGTTCGATGAAAGTACACTCTTTGGGCTCGTCAAAACTGGTTTGCTGTCATTGTGAATTCCATGTTTAAAGGTCAGGTTGAGGGGTCACGGTGGCAGGTGTTGCTCTCTGAACCAGAAAGGTCGCACTGGAGTGCCAGGTAGACTATCCCAACGAATAATAATGCAAAGATTTTTTTTGCTGTTTTCAGAGGGAAAGTGATTAGGATTTCATATATGCACAGAGTAGTCTCTGTAAATGCTGAAATGCTGAGCTAATAGGCCCTGCTGCTTTGCTGTTGTACCGGTAGAGAATTCTGAAGGATCGTTTCAGTGCAAGGTTGCCTGAGGATTTCAAATGAGCAGCTCAGAATGCTGAACATTACTTGTACAAACAGAGAGACACAAAGCATAGAAACTTGAAAACTAAAGTGTCCAATTGTCATTTCATGTAGCATATTAAATGTGGAATTAGCGCTCATGGATAATCTGTGAGCGTAACGCCTCAGATCAGCTTAGTAAATGGCAAGCAAGGTTACCGTAGCCTCAGCCAAATTCATTGCATTCACTGTGCTTATTTAATAACGGCTTTTCCCCATTGCACTGAAACTGGCATATACTCAGTGCGTGTTGCACCATGGTCCACTGAGAGAGGCGAAACTGACAGCAGCCAGCTCTGTGGTCACGGTTCCTATTATTGGATCTCACACACCGTAATACAAGTTCATGTTACAACACCAGCCCGAGCCTGCTACGTCCAGTCGCCTTGCCCTCTGTTTTTTTTTATCAGTTTTCATTTTCGTTGCGGTTTGTTCCCAGTTTTGTTGTGTGATTGTCTTTTTTTTTTTTTTTTTTTGCTTTTTCTTCAACAACAGAAAACAGGATACGGGATCTGGGCTTTAGTCACAGCGTTTGTGGCAGGAGTGGTTTTTTGGTCTGAAAAAGAAAGCGAATGAGCAGATTTACGGTGCCCTAACAGGCCGTGACGGAGGCAAGCACTGGGCCCAAAGGAGGGGCATTCTCCCAGTCAAATGGCAGCGTATCGAGCTCTCCGGGCCTCCTTCCCCTCTCCAGCCATACCCTCTCAATAAGTAAACAAACAAAATGAATATCCCTCTGATGGGCCAGTATGCTAATTGCGGATCAATTGGAAAGCCATTCAGCCAGGATTGTTAAAAGCAGAATGGGAAGTCCTTTCATCTATGTGCCCGGGCAAAGAGTTTGTGTTCGCTTCCTCTGTCTCTAATTGTTTTCCTTTCAAACTTGTTATTGCATTGCCTTTGTCATTTCTCTTTTAGTTGTATTTATTGTAAGTTGTAATTACACGCTCATTGGTCTTTTGTTGGTTGTTTGGTTGGTTTTCCTCTTAAAGATACAAAGAATATAGGATTCTTTGTTCTATTATATTTGATTGTGGCCTGATTATAACCATTTTGCACCTCTGGATTAAAGCAATGTCCAAATACCCTCAGCCATGCACCTCCCATGACATTACCAGGGCAATTTCAGAGACTGACAGCCAGGCCTGTTTTACGCAGTAAAAGCCTGGCATTTATTTGTGAATGACCCCTTACTTACATACACATGTGTCAGAGGAGCCCACAGTGTGTACTTCTGAGGATTTCTGTACTGTAAAGGACACTCTATAGATTTAAGCAACACGTCTACGTCAAGGGGAACGATGGTGTGAAAATGCTTCCCAAGTTAGGTGAGTTTGACACGTGGCAGAAGGCCACATCAGAAGAATTTTTGAGATATCAGTGATGCGGGTACGAGGACACAGACGAGACGGGCCTCCTTGGCTGAGAAGGAGAGGGTATGACCAAGGGGGAAGCGTGTCCAGCAGCAACTAGAGTAGAGAAAGCAGGGGTGTTTGGGCAAGAGGGGGGTGTGGAGGTCAGGCAGCACCATGGAGTAGAGGTTAATTCTACCGAATGGGAGGTTCTTTTGTTTAACATTTCCTTTGTTTATTGGTGGATGTGTTTAATGGGATTGGTTCTGACTGTACCTAATAAGCCCTCTCTGGGTGATCCCTGTGTCTATGGGAGATCCAGTGGGCAGCACTAACGAAGTGAGGGCCCCCACTGTGTAATCAGCTCAGCTGTCCCGGCCCTGATTGGAGCTGACATTTTAATGTCTGGAGCAGGACGATGGTCAGCCCTGCTTAACCTGCCTCGCCAGCCCCCCAACCCCCCTTCCCTCCCCACCCCAGGTTCCTACAGCACTGTACAAATCAGGCCAAATTTAACTCTTTATGGCCTTGTTAAGGGCCGGCAAGACACCTTCTCAAGTTTCACACTGAATTCTTTCTGCTGGCGGCTGGGAGAGGGCCACTCGGCGCTCCTCTGTGCTGGCTCCGTGCGGATTTGGCTCCATTACGAGCCGGGCTTAGCAGTGTATTTTTATCCTCCTGTCTGTGACGCCTCTGTTTGTGGCTTCTATTTTGTTTGGCTGTCTCTCTCCTTACTTTCAGGCTAGAAAACAAGCACTCTGGTTGGCTGATCCTGAAGCCTCTTGTTCTGCAGGCTCACTCAGAGGAGATAGAGGCTCGCTGCATTGTTAATGCGGTGCAGGTTGCATTAAAAGGATTAGCCATGTGAAATATTCTGCCAGCTAGCTGAGCACTTTTGAGACTGCGGTGACAGTCTAGGGTCTTACAAAGGGAATTTCTGTTAAGATAGGCAGGTACGTGCCAATTACTCCCCCTTTTACTTTTCTCTACACTGTGTTTAACATTGCGTGACATTCCTCAGCTCATCTGAAAGATATCCTCGTCCTTAGCCTGCACCTACTCTACTTTGTTGAAGGTGAATGTTTATCATGTGGCCTGATATCCACTTAGGGTAATGTTAACACTGACTTGCCTTCATTGAGGTGAAAGAATAGAACGAGAAGTCATCAGTTTCCCCAGGTTTTGCCATGGCGCTGAAGACGTGAAAAGGGTGGAGTCGAGCCCTGAGACACTGGGGAACCACTATGTGTGAACCAGGCTCTTGAAGCACACTCCCTGTCACAGTTCACCTGGCCCACAGGGACGGGAATGGAGGACACTTAGCCGGTTAGAAAAATTCCAATTAAGTGGAGAGTAGCACTGGCACTGGGTTGCTGTGTAGGCACAAAGAGCAGGGGGATTTACCTGAGGGGGGTCAAGTCGGAGGTCAGCACTTCCATTGGGATTTGAAAGGATATTGGGCTCCACAACTTTTAAGCCCTACAAACCAAAATGTGCCTTCCCATTTTTCCTCATCCATCCATCCATCCATCCATCCATCCACATCTAACTCCCTCCTCTCTTCTTTGGGATAATTTATCCTGACTTTATTTAATTGAGAGACTTAAATAAATGTCTTGACATGGGTGACTTCATTTTTTTCCATTTTTTTTTTTTACCCCACTGCTTAGCTAGCAATAGGCTATGTCCCAACTCTCCTATCTCCTATGTCTCTAGTCCCTGGTACAAGGCTCAGCTTGCGAAAGGACAAACTCACCCTGAGTACAATATGCAAGGAGTAGAGGTTGCTAGGATACCTTTTATTAAGTGTGGTAATTGTTTTAATAGCCTGTAGTAAAACTGAAGTTAAAAATAGCCAAGGTGTGTGACTCTTGTTAAGAGTCTGACGATAAAGTGTGGCAGTCCTCAGAGCCAGAGACTGGATCTCTGAAATTGGCTTTACACAAAGCTTTTTGTGTGAAAACTCAACCTAATGGTTATCACAAACCACAAGGTTTCTCTAGCACAAGGATGACACAAGGAGGTCTCAAAGTCTGTGTGATCTGTATTGCTTTTGGGCCTGTTAGTCATGGTAAACTCACATGTGCTTCCAGGTTATCTTATAGATGGAGCTATTTCCCCTACCAATTTTATGGAACCAAGAACTGGGATAAATTAAGCAGAAGCTTATCATCTTGAGTAGTTTACTTAAAACATTCTGTGGAACCTTCAGTCATATTTGTGAGTACAAAATAACTGACAGAACAGAAGCTGTTTAGACAGACTGATGTAAATCTGCATGCCTAAATGTCTGGGAGGATGTAGCAGATACGTTTTTCTCCTTATTGGCCGAATGAACCTCTCAGTGACCCAGGCATTACTTCAAACATAGCCTTGCAAGTGACTGAAACCTAAAGTGTCTCAACGCAGCTAACTAATGTTTTGATTAGACGTCTCTCCCACTGTCTGATATCCTCATGATGAGATGTTGGGGAAGACAGCTAGTCAAAAGCACCTGCACCGAGCTCAAGTGTCTTTCCCTTCGGTTTTGCAGCAGAGGGAGAAGGTACTGCATGGCGGGGGGTATGGGAAGGGGTCGGTTGATCAACCACTTCCCCGCCCAACTCCTGTCAAGTGTGGTCACATCCTATTTAAAAACAAACATTTCAAAAATCCCTCACCCAAAAGGATGTTATTGATTGACTAGTACCTTAGCTGCCTAGATTGCCCTGTGTTGATGAGTTTGTTTTTTTTTTTTCCTCCCCTTGCACATATCTCTCTCTGCAGCAGCATCCAGCCAGCTGGACAGGGATCGGACGGATTCCCCGCTGCCCTCCAAACGCCCTTCCTCAAGGTCCGGGGCAGCAGAGAGCACCCTTTCCTCCAAGCGTCCCAGGACGGCTGACAAGAGCACTAGCGAACAGGTGAGCAATTCTCTCTTCAAATTTCTGTGCCGACAAACATAGGCAGATTCTTGTTAAACTCCACTGAACTCTGTCTTTCTCGTGTGGCACTATTTATTAAGCCAGTTAAATAGGTTCGAAGTGATCCCAACCCAAAACATGTTGCTTTCATTATGTATTTCAAACTCTTGCACATAATTGAAAAGGAATGTAAAGCTGTTCTTCTAAGCATTTTTAACTTGTGAATAACTCCACTTCACTTTGCATTATGCATCACTTTTTTCCTGATGATTATTTTTTCTGCATTTTTGCTGTGGTTGCATCACTCATCGTGCGAAAGGTGGAAAATCAATATCATATCTGACAGATGAGAAGCCCTTTGAAATGTCTGCCAGGGAGGTTCAGGCATTTTCTCAGCTCACCAAGCCTCCCACTGTTCTGAGATCAGTAGGGGCTCACAACTTTTGCCCCACCATTGGTGACTCCCTCCCTCTCTCCCCATGCCCAGATGTACCAGTGCCCCTACTGCAAGTACAGCAACACTGACGTGAACCGCCTGAGAATGCATGTGATGACGCAGCACTCGGTCCAGCCCATGTTCCGCTGCCCGCTGTGCCAGGACATGCTCAACAACAAGGTCCACCTGCAGTTCCACCTCACCCACCTCCACAGCGTGGCACCCGACTGTGTGGACAAGCTCGTTGCCACGGTGAGAGAGCATGTGTGTATGTGGGTGTGCACGTATAGTGTGTGTGTGTGTGTGTGTGTGTGTGTCTGTGTGTCTGTGTGTGTGTGTGTGTGTCTGTCTGTGCGTGCTTGCACTCATCTCTGCATGTGTCAGTGAGTGTTCCGTAAGTGAGCGTAAAACTAGCCTGCCTCAAGGCTTTGGCCAGCAGTGCTTGGACGGTCTGTGATATAAAGCCTCACTTGCTGATGACAAACGTATTTTATTTGTAATGTTTGAATGTATTCCATGTTTGGCATTTCATCA
The DNA here is from genome assembly GCA_022829145.1 of Albula goreensis. NCBI lineage: Eukaryota > Metazoa > Chordata > Actinopteri > Albuliformes > Albulidae > Albula > Albula goreensis. The sequence goes on from CM040741.1 coordinate 13,649,395, forward strand.
CCCCTGGAAATCTTTCATTGTGATTCTTTCAATGTGTACATTCATTTGTCTGCCCTCTTCAAGACGTTTGCTCTTCTGCCCAGTTATTGAAGAGGGATTACAATGACACAGGGCCCTGAATTTCTTAATGACAGGAGGCGCAAAGTGACATTTACTGCATGTATTCCAGATCTCCTGTACCATACGCTATTCAATATACTCTATACATTTTCGTTGCTTTATTTGTTTGTCATTCAGGAGTTGCAAAGAAACTCAACAGCAAGAGCACATGAGAAACAATTACATGGCTTTGACCTTTTGTCAGTCTTCCACTAGCAGTATCTGAAGCATCCACTCATGTATAAATACAACCTTTTTAATTATACCCACTTTTCCTTACCTTTGAAAATGTGTTCCTTGACCATTGATATTTTCAACAGACCGCATAAAAAACAAGAGCTCTGTGCCACTTGCGGATTTTCTCACTGTTAATGAGGCTTTCAGTTGTCCTGCGGACAGTGCTGTTGGGCCTTGTCTTGGTTCGTTCAGGTTTAGTTGTGTCATGAACTGGTTCAGCTTTGTAGGGCTAGCTCCCTGCTCCCTGGTGATGACTCATGTAGACTTATTCATTTTGCCCAAACACAGAGTAGGTTGTCTACTGACCCTCCCTGTCTCTAATTGGTGACATTTGAGACAGCACTGCATTTTAATCAAAACCGTAAGAAATTCTTTAATTGCGGAATGGCCCTGGGAGCTTTGTCGACTCATTGTAAAGTCAAATGTTGCAGGGATGTATTTTGATGGTTTTGCAGCATTGTTCTGTGGCCTCATCCTAACCTCCCTACCTGACTCCCAAGAAATCTTTTTTTCATGCTGCTTTGTGTTCCTTTTCTCAAGAAGGTTTCATCTAAAATGCTGTTCGATTGAAAGAGACTGATTTCTTACAAAAATATTCCTTTGTTTGAAGAACAGCTCTTTTCCTTCCCAGTCTTCTACCTCTCTTTTGAAGACATTCACATTATTCTTCCAGTCTTCGCCCACATCGGTGCTATTCAAAACAAAGGTTTTATTATTAATATATTCAAGTAATTGTGACACAGATGAATTGAAATTAAATGAATACATTTTTATCACTAATGAAAGGCAAGCTGGGGCCATGAAAATATTATCATTCTCTATTTTTCTTACCTAAGTTGCATACCTCGAGCTCCAAGTGAATAATGATTTGCAACAATTTGACCGCAAGCCTCTAAAAAGTGTGCCTATTTACATAAACACGTGTTATGTTTTCCATATTTTTTTATCCTCCCCAGAATTCCTGAGGAATTCCTCTAAGCCTGTGTGCTTTTGATAGTGTTCAGTGCCTGGGATATGATCACTGGATCTCAAGTGTATTTTACACAAATGAAACATGGCTCTAGGGTGGTGAGTTGTACTATATAAGGAGCCTAGAAGGATTTGAGTTATTTTCTTTTTAGTCAAGCAGGAAAAAACAAGGGTTCATGGGCTCTTTTTTGTTGAGGCCATTCATGAAACTCTTTCGTATTCCACTGTAATTCTTACATCACCCTTTCTATATTCCCCATTCCATCCCCTTATGTTGTTCTCTTCCTCTCCTCTTTTTACCTCTTGAGAATATTATTTTCTAAACTTCATAAAAGAAATATGTTGTTTGCCATTGTGCAAACACTGTGGATTTGGGTGGGATAGAAACCGGGGTGCAGTTGTGTTTTTGCTCAGCAAGTAAACTGAGGCATTCTCCAGCTTAATCACTCATAGCAATTGTCTTAGTGCTGTGACAACCTTCCAGTCATCTCTGCACCCTAACCAGAAAGCAAATGGCGAACACATTAGTATGGAAGGTGGCAATATTTTTTTCTTTTATAGAGATAATAATACACTAGGCTTTTCCAAAAGGCAAGAGAGAGTAGCAGAGCTAATGTAATGCGCATTAAAACCTGCACCTTTCTTATAACAAGTGGAAATAAATTGAAAGGTACTCTATCCTTTCGCATGCCACTAGCACAGGAGCCTAATGAATTCTGAAATAGGTGACTTTTATTTCTTGCCGACTATGCATAAAGATGCGCTTTCTCTCTTTCCACTCTCCCTCTCCCTCTGTCTCTCATTTGCTCTTCCTGCCCCCTCCCATTTTTTCTCCCTTTCTCCTCCTGCCTCCTCCTTCTGTCTCCCCTCCTCTCTCTGCCCCTCATCTTTCTCTCTCTCTCTCTCTCTCCCTCTCCTGCTGCTCTCTCACTCCCTCGCTCACTCTGTCTCATTTTCTGTCTGTCTGAGATAGGGGTAATGAAAATAATTGTGCTTCATTAATTCTGAGTCTAGCTAGATGATAGCCATTTTGAACTATGTTTGCCAATTAGGTGGTCTAAATTAAAAGTGACCTTGGGGTACTCTTGGTGCTTGCCTCTATCCGCCTAATGAAGCAGTTCTCTAGGAACCGTCCACTTTGTAATGTAAATCACCAGCGTTTTTGTTTTTGTCACTCTCCACGCTACTTGCATTAATTTACCACTTTTAGTTTGGAGGAGATGAAAAACATGGGGGGAAAAAGGGACTGAAAAAAATATCCTGAATTTCCTTTTCTGTATTTTTTCTGATTAGACTAATCATGCAGCGACAGAGTAAAGAGCTTTTACTGTTCCGCTTAACCCCAAACCCCTGCAGCTCGCTGCCGGTGAAAGAGTGCTGCTTCTTCACAGAAGAGGGTTTCTCCAGCCTCAATGTGCAGCCAGTGCAGACATGCATCTCTGTGGCGGGGTTTGTTTAGTGACATGTCCTTACTGTCAGTTAATTAGCGAGTCTCAGGGAGACTGGGAGGTTGGCAGGGAGGCCCACTCATTTTAAAGCCTCAGACACAGAGAAATCCAAACCAGCAGCGCTAGCACAAACCAACATGTAGATACAATATGCCACGTTTCCTGACAGTGAATAATTCTGTTTTCTTTTTTCCCCCCATCTACATTCTCCAAATGTACATGGTAACTCTTAAATCCAACACATATTTTTAAATATGGTGACAGCATGGTATTGTTGTTCTCAGTAGAAATGATTGTTGAAAATGCAGTTCTTTTTTTAACCAGGGATTGTAGGGTTCTAACAGCTAGGAACGAAAATATGTCTGGACACATATGTGGACAACAGTATTGAATTACAGAACGGTTTTAGAAAAATCATGTCATTGAGAGGTTTTTGACAAGCTGAGGGATATTGTTTATTTACAGCACAGTGTGCTTGTAAATAAATGTTGTTGAAGCTGTAGGTACGTGTGTGGGGGGAGAGGTCAGACCTACCTGTGGGATAATATTCCTTTGTTTTATTGTATAAATTGTAAACTATTTTGACAGTGTACCAGAGAGACCAAGGGAGGGTGGTCTGAGTGTTGGATGGTAAGGCTGAGGTGGATGCTCAATGTTACTTTTCATTATCAGAGCAGGAGAGAAGTAGTGTGAAAGGTGGAATATCATAGAGAAAGGCAAGGAAAGGGGGATCCATGAATTGAAATGCAGAGTGTGGAGTGAAGCTGATTGTTCTGTTTGGGGAGTTAATTGAAGGAAGGTGAAGCAGACAGTGCCTCATCTCCCAGCCTCGTCCAATCTCAAGCACTGATTATTGTTAAATAGGAGGCCACTAATGAGTGCTTTTGATGAATTGTCGTATTTTTAAGAGGAAAGACGGAGATGGGGTGGGGGGGTGAGTTAGTGGGGAGCGACTAGAAGTGGGGGAGGGGTGTAGCCAAGATGGAGGGTATGGGGGGGGTTGGGGGTTGTCATTCACACATGATTGACTTTAACCTTTCGTGTGCACACAAAACCTGTCTGAGACTCTGTACTCAGTAATCAATATTCATTGCTCCTTCAACCTGTTCATTAAAAAAGGAAAAATTAAACTAATATATTGAAGTGAAATACATATTACCCCTTGCTTCTCCATCTGTGTCTTTATGTTTGTGTCTTTGGATGTTTCATTCATCCGATGTATACATCATAATTTCTCAGCTGTATATCAATTCATTTAATGTCTCATTTTATTAATCGCATATACAGACCTACTTCACATTGTTTACCACTGCCTTTTTGTCATCTGCCCTTCTCAGACTGGCTGTGTTAAATTACCCAGCATGCCTGTACTTTATGATGGCATTGCTCTACACTGCTTCCCTCCATAGCAATGGGATGCACTTTTTACGAGGAAGAATGATTTAATTATGCACCCTAATAAGCTTTTCAGTTGGCCAAGCTAGGCCTTTCAGCCCATCTCACTAATTGGCTGCAGCAGAACTTTCCAGGCGCGTGACAAAACACCAGCAATGATCAAAGTGCAAATTCCAAGGATGGTAAATAAAGTAAAAATAATATCATTATTTTTAGTGCAAACGGATGTATATGTCTGTCTCTTAATCAAAAGTACAATAATTTACCAGGCACCCCATTTTCATTGCAAAACACTTAGGTGCTTTTTTCATGTTGAGTCACTTGGAAAGAGTCATTAATTTCCAGCAGTGTTCACAGCTGAAAACTCAGATTGTTCTGCAGTCACATTCCTTGATCTGTGCATCTTACAGGATATAGGAAATGGCTGTCATCTCAGAACATTTGGGGGAGGGTGGCATCATGAAAAATGAAGGAAAAACCTTCAAGTAAAAATAAAAATGAAATCCCTTTCTCCAAATTCAGTATTTCAGAAATGGTGAATTTTCCAGATGTTTAAAACGGTTATGGGGATCACTTATGCTTTTAAAGGAAAGCTGTTGCTGTCGAAAATGTGGACCTGTAACAAAGTATCCCTTATGCTTGGTTCTCCAGGTGACTGCCTCAGATGTGCTGCCAGCGAGCATGTTTATACCAGTTCCAGGCCCAGAGAGAGATGGGCAGAACAACCTACCGACAGCAGCCAACTCCAGCTCTGATGACACAAGGAAACAGACAGGTTAGTTTTTCACTGCCAACTTTGCCTTGAGTTTATCAAATGCAGTGGTTGTTCATTATATAGCTGTGCGTGGGCATTTGATCGGCTTCGTCCATTTTCCTGTGCAGTGTCATTCTGACAAATGCACATTGTGGAGAAGACAAATTATTGGCAGAGAGAAAAAGGACAGAAATGTTTCCTTTTTAGATCACTACATGGGTGCAGGTTAAATGCTGGGGGAGGTGGGGTGGGGGGATGCTTGGGGCAGGCTCTAAGGAATGAAAATGTTCTGTGTGCATTTCTGTTAATTATCATTTTGCCTTTCTGCATCCACTGTGGGGGATATGAAGTAGTACAGGCATCAAGGGCTCATGAAACAAGTTATCCTTTGTGAAAATTAAATTCTGTTAAACAACGGTCTGTCTGTGTGGGAGCCACGTTTGTTCTTAAGGATTTTTTTTTCCTTGGCAGAAACCTCAGAGACTGAGTTAGAGAAAGGGGCTCCACCTCCTCCAGAAGTCATAGAAGCCCACAAGTCACCCCAGGAAGACCCTCAATTGATGAAGGAAGATAGTGCTGGCTTCCTGTGCTGGAAGAAAGGCTGTAACCAGGTCTTTAAGTCCTCAAACGCCCTCCAGATACACTTCAATGAGGTCCACAACAAGAGGCCACAGCTGCCCGTTTCAGACCGTCACGTCTACAAGTACCGCTGCAACCAGTGCAGTCTGGCATTCAAAACGGTAGAAAAGTTGCAGCTGCATTCGCAGTACCATGTCATCAGGGCAGCCACCATGTGCTGCCTCTGCCAGCGCAGTTTCAGGACTCTCCAGGCCCTGAAGAAACATTTGGAGACCAGCCACCTTGAGCTGAGTGAAGCTGACATCCAGCAGCTGTATGGGGGCTTGCTGATGAATGGAGACCTTATGGTCATGGGTGATCCAACACTTGGAGAGGATCATGTTGCTCTAGGTGATGATGATAAGGAAGGAGAGGAAAGTGACCCTGAGGAGAAGCAAAGTCCTACTGGAAGTGACTCTGGTTCAGTCCAAGAAGATTCTGGGTCAGAACCCAAGCGTGCCCTGCCATTCAGAAAAGGCCCTAACTTTACCATGGAGAAGTTCCTAGATCCATCACGCCCATTTAAATGCACAGTGTGTAAAGAATCTTTTACCCAGAAGAACATCCTCCTGGTCCACTATAACTCTGTCTCACACTTGCATAAGGTGAAGCGGGCTCTGCAGGAGTCCACTACTGGTCAGCTTGAATCCACAAGCAGTCCAGACAATAAACCATTCAAGTGCAGCACTTGCAATGTGGCATACAGCCAGAGTTCCACACTAGAGATTCATATGCGCTCAGTCCTCCATCAGACTAAAGCCCGTGCAGCTAAGCTGGAAGCAGCAGGTGGCAGCAGTAGCTCTGTGAGTGCTATTGGTGGAAGTGGAGGGGGTACATCAGTTGGATCCTCTACCCCCAGCCCTAGCCCAGCCACCAACTCAACAACCATGAGCAACAATAACAGCTCTTCCTCTGGGGTTCAGACAGTAACAGGCATCCTGGGTGGTAGTCACATGAACCAGTCTCATAGCATTGAAAGCTTGGGTAACTCGTCAGCAACTTGTCATCCATCTCCATCAGAAAACCATGATGCAAAGAAGAAGAAATTTTCAGACATGTTGTCCTCAAGGGGACAACAACAGCAGCAGCAGCAACAGCTGCAGCAACATCAACAGCAGCAGTTGGCCCAGGCTCAAGCTCAGGCTCAAGCCCAGCTCCAACAAGAGCTGCAACAGCAGGCTGCCCTCCTTCAGTCTCAGCTCTTCAACCCAGCACTTCTTCAGCACTTCCCTATGACAACAGAAGCTCTTCTCCCACTGCAACAACAGCAGCTGCTCTTTCCTTTCTACATCCCTGGAGCTGAATTCCAGTTGAACCCAGACTTAAACCTCAACAGCTCTGCACTTGGCCTCGCTGGTGCCACCACCTCCTCCCTGCTAGATGACTTGAAGAATTCCGCGCAGCAGGCTCAGCAGAGCTGTCTGCAGCAGCAGCTGATGCACCACCACCTCCAGCAGCAGCACCAACAGCAGGCACACTCACAGGCTCAGGGGCAGATGGCTTTGCTCCAGCAGAATGCATCTCTCCTGCACCAAGCAGATAAAAAGCCCAAATCTGCTTCTCATGGTGAAAAAGACAAAGATGGACAGAGGGATAAAGACCTGAGTGAGAAATTGGAAGAACATATCTCAAAAGATCACTTGGACAATATGAAATCGAAAGACAAGAAGGATCAGCAACAGGCTGCAGTGGGAATTAACCATGACCCTGGCTTTCCTCCACCAAGAATTGCCTCAGATGCTCGTGGAAATGCCACTAAAGCACTTCTGGAGAACTTTGGGTTTGAACTGGTTATTCAGTACAATGAAAACAAGCAAAAAGTGCAGAAGAAAATGTCAGGGATTGGACCAGCAGGGTCAAGTGGGCCAGCAGGCATCAGCAGAGTTGTGGACCCCATTGAAGGGCTTGAGAAGCTAGAGTGTGAGGCCTGTGGCAAGCTTTTCTCCAATATATTGATTCTGAAGAGTCATCAAGAGCATATCCACCAGGCCTTTTTCCCTTTCCGTTCCTTGGAGAGATTTGCTAAGGAGTACAGGGAGCAATATGACAAGCTGTACCCTCTGAGGCCGCAGACACCTGAGGCTGCTCCTCAACCTCCACCTCCACCTCCACCGCCACCACCTCCACCTCCTCCCCCACCTCAGCGAGCTTCAACGCCAAATATTCCAGTCTCTGCACCCTCCCTTACACCTCCAGCTGTTCCTGCTCCTCAGCCTTCAGTGCCCATAACTCAGATTCCCATGCCAATGGACTTGCCTCTCTTTTCACCACTTATGATGCAGCCTATGTCCCTCCAGTCTTTGCCATCTCAAATCCCTGCTCAGCTGCCCTCTGTGGAGTCTGGCCTGGCCACTGACCTGGCTCACCTCTACCAGCAGCAGCTCACCCCAGCCATGCTGCAACAGCAACAGCAGAACAAGAGGCCCCGAACACGCATCACTGATGACCAGTTAAGAGTCTTGCGGCAGTACTTTGATATTAACAACTCCCCGAATGAGGACCAGATCAAAGAGATGGCAGACAAGTCAGGCCTGCCCCAAAAAGTTATTAAGCACTGGTTCCGCAATACCCTTTTCAAAGAACGTCAGCGCAACAAAGATTCACCTTACAATTTCAACAACCCGCCTATCACCACTCTAGAGGATGCCAAAGTGGATTCTAAGCCCCCATCCCCTGAGCCTCAGAGACCAGAGTGTTATGGGAGTAAAAGGTCCTCTAGGACAAGATTCACTGACTACCAGCTGAGGGTACTGCAAGATTTCTTTGATGCTAATGCTTACCCAAAAGATGATGAGTTTGAACAACTCTCCAATCTGCTGAGTCTGCCCACTCGAGTCATTGTGGTTTGGTTCCAGAATGCCCGTCAAAAAGCCCGCAAGAATTATGAGAACCAGGGTGATGGAGCAAAGGATGGTGAGAGACGAGAGCTGTCCAATGACCGCTATATCCGTACCAATAACCTGAACTACCAGTGCAAGAAGTGTAGCCTGGTCTTCCAGCGCATATTTGATCTCATCAAGCACCAGAAGAAGCTGTGTTATAAAGATGAAGATGAGGAAGGGCAATATGACAGCCAAAATGAAGATTCTATGGATTATTCACATGAATACTATACCCCATCAGGGTCCTCTTGTCACACACCCATGCCCTCCTCCTCCAGCCTTTGTCCTCTCCCCCCTTCCACTTCAGCTTTCTCTCACATGACATCCTCTGAAAAAGAAGAGGCCTCGCCTGCTAATGCGTCAAACCCTTTTGATGAGAAGCCAAAACACTCGACTGAAACGTCCTCTGAGCCAAGGGAGAACCTAGTGTCAGTGAAACAGGAAAGTCCACAGCAGCCACAGACTGAGACACAGCAGCAGAGGCCTACACGGGAGGAGAAGGCACAGATGGCTCCAAAGACCACAAAGCTCTCCTCTCCTTCCCCCTCCCTACAGCAACAGCAGCAGCAGTGTGGTCCCTCTGTGGCCCAGGCAAGCCCAGGTCCTTCACAGAGCTCTCATATGTCACTGAACCCACTTCTGACATCTACTTCACAGCAACAGCAGCAACAGCTCGCACAGCAGATGATCCCTTACCAGTGCGACCAGTGCAAGCTCGGTTTCCCATCATTCGAGCACTGGCAGGAGCACCAGCAGCTTCACTTCCTCACAGTGCAGAACCAGTTCATTCACCCCCAGTTCCTGGACCGTCCCATGGACATGCCCTTCATGCTGTTTGATCCTAGCAACCCTCTGCTGGCTGGTCAGCTTCTTTCAGGAGGCATGCCTCAAATTCCCAGTAGTTCTGCAACCTCTCCTTCGACACCCACCTCCACCATGAACTCTCTGAAGAGGAAACTGGAGGAAAAAGCAGGCACCAGTCCTGGGGAAAATGACAGCACTAATAGTGGGGAGGAACCGCAGCGAGACAAGCGGCTGAGAACAACTATTACACCTGAGCAGCTTGAAATTCTCTACCAGAAATATCTGCTTGATTCCAATCCTACCCGCAAGATGCTTGACCATATTGCCCATGAAGTGGGCCTCAAGAAGAGAGTGGTGCAGGTGTGGTTTCAGAACACCAGAGCCAGGGAAAGAAAAGGACAGTTCAGGGCTGTTGGACCTGCTCAAGCACACCGTCGCTGCCCATTCTGTCGTGCGCTCTTCAAGGCAAAGACGGCCCTCGAGGCCCACATTCGGTCACGCCACTGGCATGAAGCTAAGCGTGCCGGCTACAACCTATCCAGCATGCTTCAAGATCAGGAAGGCATGCATCTGAAGATGGACCCTTTGGATGTTTCCAACTATTCAAACCTTGTCCCATCTAATAGTGATGGGCATTGCTCCTCCCTGTCACCAGTGAGCAAAACCATGGATTTGTCTCCCAGGGCTCTGTTAAGCCCTACATCTATCAAAGTGGAAGGCATGGAGGACTTTGAGAGCCCAACTATGTCCTCAGTCAATCTGAGTTTTGACCAGAGCAAATTAGACAACGATGACTGTTCCTCTGTGAACACAGCCATCACTGATACCACCACTGGTGATGAGGCTAACGCTGATAATGATAGTGCAGATGCAAAGCACAGTCACAACAGTGGTGACTTCCTGTCCAAGTCTGGGGGTACAGCCCCCTCTCTTGAGAATGATGACCAGATGTCATCAGGGCTGGTTAGCCCTGCTACAAGTTTTTATGCTAAGGACTTTGAAAATGAGACCATTGTGGACTATAGCGAAAATTCAAGTCTGGCAGATCCGTGTTCACCAAGCCCTGGAGCTTCTGGGAGTAGGAGTATTGATAGTGGAGACCGGCCTGGCCAAAAGCGCTTCCGTACCCAGATGACTAATCTCCAGCTGAAAGTGCTCAAGTCTTGTTTCAATGACTACAGGACTCCCACAATGTTGGAATGTGAGGTACTTGGCAATGACATCGGACTTCCAAAGAGAGTTGTCCAGGTGTGGTTCCAGAATGCTCGCGCTAAAGAGAAGAAAGCCAAGCTGAGCATGGCCAAGCACTTTGGCATCAACCAGACATCCTATGAGGGACCCAAAACGGAATGCACTTTGTGTGGCGTCAAGTATAGTGCCAGGCTCTCAGTGCGAGACCACATCTTCTCCCAGCAGCATATAGCCAAGGTGAAGGACACCATCGGGAGCCAACTGGACAAAGAGAAAGAATACTTTGACCCAGCCACGGTTCGCCAGCTAATGGCTCAGCAGGAAATGGATCGCATTAAGAAAGCTAATGAGGTCCTGGGACTGGCACAGCAGCAAGCCATGCAGCAACAAGGGATGTTTGACAGTCCTGCACTGCAGGCCCTTAACCTTTCGTCAGCCTACCCCACCCTACAGGGGATTCCCCCTGTCCTCCTGCCAGGGGTTGGCAACCCCTCCCTACCAGGGTTCTCTTCATCAAACACAGGTATGTGATCATGGGTTTCATAAATTCACTGCATACCACAAGAATTGTGAATAGACTAATTTTACCATTGAAACAAAATTGGATGAGTAAAGTGTTTGTATTTTTTAAAAATTTGTGTTAAAATGATAATGATGTGAAAAGGATTTATGTCATTCTGAGATATCAAGGTTTTATAACCAGTAACTACTATTATAGCTCATAACATATCAAAAGGTTTTCCCAACAAATGTAAAATCATGAGACCTCAAAGAGGTGAAACAAATAGAAGATTAAGACTAAACTTACTTTGTTGTAAATAGCAGCAGCAAAAATCATAGAATAACTTTCAAACTTTTAATGTCTTCCAGCTTTAACACCTCCAAAACCTCCAAACCTCCTGAACATGCCTGGTGCCAGTGTCCCGTCACCTAGTCTCCCCACATCTGGATTACCCAACAAGCCCCCCTCCTCTTCCTCCTTAGCCTCATCCAGCCCAGCCCAGGCTAGCACCTCCACCACTCACTCTACCCCCACCACCACCACCTCCACCTCTGCCTCCACCTCCACCTCTGCGGCCACGCAGCAAGGCCCACGGCCTGAACCCCCCAAAGAGCGTGATGCTGAGAGGTCCAGGGAGAAGGAGAAGCCCAAGGAGAAGACAGAGAAGCCCCCCACACCGTCCTCAACAGGGGGCACCCCAGCACCCTCCACCTCTGCTGCCAGCGCCAAGAAGGAGAAGCCTGATACTGCTGTTCCTGCCACCTCCATGCCAACACCTGGCATGGAGTATGTAGTGGATCCTGCTCAGCTCCAGGCCCTGCAGGCTGCCCTGGCTTCAGACCCAACAGCTCTGCTTACCAGTCAGTTCTTACCCTACTTTATGCCTGGGTTTTCTCCATACTATGCCCCACAGATACCTGGGGCCCTCCAAGGTGGCTATTTGCAGCCAATGTATGGCATGGAAAGCCTGTTTCCATACAACCCAGCTTTGTCACAGGCTCTGATGGGGCTCTCCCCAGGGTCTTTGCTCCAGCATTACCAGCAATATCAGCAGAGCCTGCAGGAGGCGCTGCAGCAGCAGCAGCGGCAGCTTCAGCAGCAGCAACAGAAACAGCAGCAGCAGCTTCAGCAGCTCCAGCAACCCAAAGTGAGCCAAACCCCAGTTCCCCCTCAAACCCCGGGGACCCCAGACCGCAAAGAATCTGCCAAAGATCCAGCTAAAGCTGAAGAACAGAAAGGCACTCCCTCCTGCGAGACCTCTTCCTCCTCTTCTTCCTCCTCTTCTTCTTCCCACAAGAACCTATCCTCTGAGCAGCATGAGATGGACAGCAAAGGCGTGGACCCCCTCCTTGACCAGTACATCGTCCCCAAGGTGCAGTACCGGCTGGCGTGCCGCAAGTGTCAAGCTGTCTTTTTAAATGAAGAGGCGGCCGTCAGCCACCTGAAATCGATCTGCTTTTTTGGTCAGTCTGTGGCAAATCTGCAAGAGATGTTGCTTCGGGTCCCCAGTGGTGGGAGCGCAGGGGAGGGCAGCCTGTACGACTGCCTAGCCTGCAATGCTACGCTGGACGGGGACAAAGCGCTCAGTCAACACCTGGAATCGGCCTTGCACAAACACAGAACAATCAAGCGATCAGCCAGAAATGCCAAAGAGCACGCTTCTAGTTTATTACCTCACTCTTCAGCCTGCTTCCCCGATCCTAACACCGCATCTACCTCGCAGTCTGCCATTCACCCAAACAACAGCCCCCCTACCCCGCCAACGACATCAGCCACCATGCCGTCCTCCTCCGTCTCCTCATCCTCGTGCTCCTCTTCCTCCATGGCCACCTCCCCGCACACCACAGCTGCCGGCAAACCCTGGCCCCAGGCCCCCTTTTCCAGAGCTTCAGCTGGGAAGCCCAATGCCACTTCTCCTTCTACTTCTCCTTTTTTTCCTCCGGTATCCTCACCTTCAACGGTTACCTCAAGTTCATTGAGCACCTCAGGGGTTCAGACCTCGATACCAACAGACGTCTTTACCGACGAGTCTGACTCTGACAGCAGTCAGAAGTCAGCGGACAGGCTGAGCCAGCCGGCAGAGGAGCCGCAGCAGCCCAGCTGTCGCAAAGACAGTAGTAGTTGTAGTAGTAATCTCGCTAGTGTAGGAACGGACTCCATCCGATTGTAAAAGAGCTTTCAATGATGGACAATATTTAAAAAATACAAAAGACAAAAAAAAAACAAAAACACAAGAAAACAAACAAAAAAAGCAGCGATGTTAAAAATGTTTAAAATATACAAACCAATTTCCGAAGAAAAGATGTGTAAAGACTAACTGCAATTCCAAAGCTTGTAACCAAAAATTTAATGTTAGTGGATTGTTTTCCCATATCAACATGCTGGTTTTCGTTTATCTCAACTCAAAGATATATTGAAAAAAGTGATCACTGCAGTTAAGTTTTGGATACATATAGAGGAATGCTGTATAGCAATGGACTGCCTCAAACGTTGTTCAAATGGCCCCGATCCCCCCCACCCACCCCCCACCCCCCCAATGATGAATTAACAAGTTGTCCCTCGTTTGCATAATATTTCCCAGTTAATAGCACAGTAAAAAAAAGCCAGTATGTACTGTATGGGAGAATAGTCTTACATTTACAGTTTTCTTGCTATCTAAGCGTTCAGATACCAATGGCTTGCTAAAATAAAAAAATGTAATGTCTATTTTATTCTCAGGTCAACAGCTCACAACCTTTTTTCTGTCACAGAAATTCATTGTTTTATACTTTTTGTTCCTAACAAAAGAAAACCTTGATTTTTTAAAACTTAATTTAACAGGCAGAAAGTATTAAAAAGAGAAAATATTATAAAGGCATAGCTTTCTTGGGATTCAAAAAGGGTAGCTGATCTGCTGATTTTAAACATTTTAAATCGTTTTTAAGGGGGGAAATAGCACTCCCATTTTACCAAGACACGGAGAGCATTGTTGTTGATGGGGCGGGGGGAAAGATTCTTTTAAGAAAAAAAACTTTCTGTATTTATGATAGATATGAACATTTTTGGTGTTAAGTAGATTGTTGCATTGGAAATGAATTTAAACAGTATGGTAGATTGAAAAAAAAAATCTTTGTGTACATTTAGCTTTTGTATCGTCCAACTTAAAGGCGCTTCATTTGATGTTGTCTTGGTCATTCCGATAGACTAGATTAAGGAGCAGTAACTGAACTATCTTTGTTTCTGTCTTATCCTCGACTTCTTGGCTTCCATTCACCCAACTGCCATTAAGTGACATGGCAGAAATTTCCTTTTTTTTTGTTTTATTTTTTGGTCGATACTATACTGACAAAAACGATAACATTCTGGGGTGAAATATTCAAGAATTATTTGATTATATTTGCTGACTTTGTGCACTTAACACTGTCTAATTCTTTATCTATCCCTCTCTTTCTTTTTCTTTTCCCCTACATTTTTGTAGATTCGGAAATAGTTACTACTCCTCTTGCACTACAAAGCAGATCTTCGGTTCTTCGTGTAGTGTGGCTGCAGTCTTTTCTGGTTCATTTTCAGTTGAACTTTTCATTGTCGTTGTCATAGATGAAAATGAAAAAAAGAATAATAATAATGATTCTCACGCTTTAAAACAAAAAGAAAATCCAAAGACAAAACACTTTCACCATTGGTGCATAAGGATGAGAAAAGAGGTTTCTTTATACTTGAGAATTTGTTGCTGTTTGTTAAAGAAAAGAAAGTTTTAAAATAAAGGAGTATGCATCAGAGTTGCCGTTTTTGCTTCTTTGCAAGCAGACAGGTGGCTTTCTACGTAAAAAACAAGAATACCAAAAACCAAAAATGGGCCCTTGTCCTTGCATTATGGAGTAGCACCATACAAGAGCCATTGCAGTCTGTAAGATAGAGGTTAAAAATCTCTTTGTTTAATTTTTTCTGTCACACACAAGAATCCTTTTTTAAGAAAATGTATAAGGTCTGGTCTTTGAGGACATAAGTTTTGCTGCTAATGTAGTTTTTGAAAAATGAATACCTAGATGCATGCTCATTTTGCTTTTGGCTAAGCTTTAACAAAAACAGAAACAATAAACCATTTTCCCCTCCCTCTGCTATAAGCTTTTTTTTCTCTTTTTTTTTCAATTCTTGTTGCAAAAACGGAACTTTGAAGACTGTGAATATACGTTCCAAAGGACAGTTTGGCTGACTTTCTATTTTTCTTATGTTTTGTTTTGAACAGACCAATGTTGAAAGCCAATGATCTATATTGTTTGTACAGAACCGTGCATTCCAAATACCACATTGGAGAGTTTTTTTTCTAAAGCAAGGACTGGTTATTTTATTTGATAGATTATATGACAATAATTTCTTCTGTCTTTTTTTCTTTTTTGCAAGGTGACTGTAAGCTGTTGTGTAAATTTAAGAATACTTACTGGGTTGCAAAACAATAGGACTCGCTTCCCTCACATATAGTTTTGGTGTGGGGAGTTGACAATAAGAGAATCCCTCCAACCAGAAAAGGTTGTGTCTCACTCAAAAAGGATTATCAAGTGATAGTGGTCACCAAAAATGTACATAACGCACATCTGGTACGTCTTTTTCACTGGTTTAGTGTCATCATGCCTCTCAACTTCCAGTAAGCCTCTGAAGGAAGTAGTTTGCTGTTTTGCAAATATGCCTGAAGTGGCAGCCTCCCGTCCTGAGAATACAAGAAGGGACTTGCCCCCAGGTGTCTTTAGAGTGCAAAGTCATTTTCAAGCACAATCTGGCGAAAACAGATTTCAAAGGGACATTCTCATTCCAAAGCATTAAAAGAAAGGAAAAGGAAGTGTGTTTTTGGGGGTGAAAGTTAAGAGGTATGTCCATGCCTTCATGTCCAAAGAGGTCATTCGATACTTCTGATTGCAGTTAAATTGGTTTTTCTCATTGAATATCCCCCATTCCCCAGAACAAGAAAGATATACCTGTTTCTTTACACCAAAACCAGTTTGTGAACTTTGTAACTGCTTTTGGCCACAAATGTACAGATTTCACATCTTGGGTGTGTGTTGAAAGGTTAAGGTGCTCGGAAAGCAATGTGATGTGGTATTTACACTTATGCGCTGCGGAAAAATTCGGATTGATTTGGTCTGCAGGCTTGCCACTCCTCTAAAATACTATTCTCTAGAATATTGTTCATATGATTATTTTAAAAAATTCTAATGTTGTACAGTTTGTTCTTGAATGCTTTTGTTTTTATTTTGGTTTTCAGATATTGTCATAGACATTATTATTTTCATATAACTGTTTGTATGTTATTTTGGTTCTGTATATTACTTTTTCTCATATAAATTAACATTTAACACTAGCTTTAAATTTCATTGATTTTTTTTTTTCTTTTTTTAACTTTATACTTTGACCTGGCCACTTTATGGTGTAATATTGTTATATTTGTTTGTGTTTTTGACACTGTTTGAACTGTTGTTTCCAAAGTGTATTCTGTTTTGGCTCTTGTGCGGACATCTTCACAGTTGAGGTCCTCTCAGCAGATTCTCCCTGCATGGACTGTGTGTGTGTGTGTGCTTGCGTGTGCATGCATGTATGTGCGTGCATGCATGCATGTATGTGCGTGTGTGTATATGTGTGTGCATGCATGTGTGAACGTGCATGCATGCATGCATGTGAGTGTGTGTGTGAGAGAGAGAGTCAGCGCAAGTGTGTATGTAAACATGCATGTATGTGCACACGTACACACTTATAAGAGCCAGCATCAGTTTTAGTTGTTTTTTTATTATTATTGTTATTATAATTTTATTCTATACTTTCATTTACACACCAAAAGTACTGAACCGAAAAGCTGGATTTAAAAAAAGGAGATTTAAAAATTTTAATTTTAAAGGAAATAATGAGGTGGTTGGTAATAAAGCACTGAGCAGTTTTTATTTGAATTAAATATATTAATGTGGCCAAAGCTTTATGCAGTTGAAAACGGAAAGGAAAAATTTAAGGTGGTGCCCCTCATAAGTGTATATTTTATTGTGGCATGACACACAAGAAGACAACTGAAATACTTTTGAAAGAAGCATCAACTCTTGTTGGCTTACTTGATTTTCATGGACATTTTACAAAGAAAAAACAAGGTATTGCTGTAGAGGTAATCTTCTTGCCCACTGTGAAAATAAACATGTATACAGATATAGATATATTTAAAAACAAGACATCAGCTTTTTTGTTTAAAAAATAAAGATGAAAAAAGAAAAAGAACTCTGGGAAATTTTTGGAGAGTTCACCACGAGGTGAATGAGGCTATTTTGTTGGTGGGTTTACCAAAACTGGGCATGGGAGCAGAAAGCAGGTGATGCCGGCTCCAGTATCAAGTCATTGTTTTACCACAGACAGCTCTGATATGGGAACAGACTCTTGAACCATTGGAGATGGAAAATGGAAAGATCTTGAATCGCTGAACTCTAGTATCTGGAGCTGCCACTTTTCTCTTTGGTTCTGCTTCTGATTGCATCTATGGTCGATGTTTCCCGCACTTCATACAGGATGGGCAGTGTCGCCCCCTTTTTTCCTGTCTGTGTTGTTGCTTCCTGTTTCATTTTCTATTGCTTCTCTCACCGATTGACAAACAGCGCCCTCCAATCGAACAGAAGCTTGCCAGCTCTGTTCTGGAGTCAACCAATCTCATCGCGCCATCAATAAAAGAAAAAACTGGTTCAGATTGAGAGGAGGGTTTCCTTGGCTGTCGTTCCTACAGAGGCAGTTACAAAAAAAAGCAACGCAACCAAAATTAACTACCAAACTAACAAGCAACCAAACAAACCATTAGCTCCAAATTCAAAGATGAACTGCATGGAGCGTCCCCGATCCTTTTGTGACTCCTGGTGCCACAATGGTTTTTTTAAATGCATTTTTTCTGTTTCTCTCTTTGTTTTTTCGATTATTCCTCCTCTGAGCCACACAAGGACGGCTCTGTGGCTCCAGTCAGCCCACCTGAGGGTAGAAAAAAACAGCCTTGCAATGTACAAATAAGAGCGAGTTAAACCAAAAATGTTGTTCTTGATGTCTTTTCTATACTGTAGTCTTGTTAGCTTTTTTGTTACTGTAATTATATGATGAAGATTTCCAAACTGTACCAAATTACATGGAGACTAACATACAAAAACCACATGGAACTTCAGACTTTTAAAGAGAAACTTTTGTCACAAAAACCTTGTTGTCCTAGTTAAGTTGATTGTAGATGGTAATTGAATATACTCCTTTGAAAATATTTCATCAAGTATGTTTCTTGCTCATTGTGATACATTAAAAAAGTATGAGCAAACTGCTTTGTTTCCTGTGGTTTTTTTTTTGCTTTGATATGAATTTTGAGACCAACAGTGTTCTATCTGCTATGCACATTGAAACATTATGCAGATTGGTGTATTGTCCAGGTTAGCATAGAAAAGTACTGCAAATGTTTAAATACAGATCACAGTATTGAGGTGGGAATATTAATTGTGACAGAATTAATCTTTCAATTTACTACAACATAATGTCTATTGTGTTTTAATGTATTTGGGACACATGATTTTCCTTTTCCCAGAAATACATACTTATCCAGTGTCTTACTCCAACACAGACCAGCAGAGTGACACAGCATGCAGTAGTTCCAGGTTAGGCACTGGCAGAGGAAATACCTCTCATTTCACATGCATTTTCATGTATCTCTGAGGTTAGGTAAACCAAGGAGGGACACAGAGGCTCTGGTTCGTTGCATTTTTGCTTTCGGTATGTTAAATATTACACAGACAAATTTAGGTGGCATAAAGGATAAATACCTTTGTGACGAAGCATATATAAAAGGGGTCTGCTATATTTATGTAGTTTTAAGTATTTTTTTTCTGTCAATTTACAAATGTTTTATTCCGAACAAAAGATTTTTTTACACATTGTTAAAAGTGTGACTTTATTTCCACTATTTGCCATCCCTTGATTATTACCCTCAAGTGTATCATCCTTCTAAAACAGTAATATTTAAGACCCGAGTAGTTAAGCTTGGTGGACAAGATTAATTAAAGCATATTAAGTAACAAATGTGGGATTACACTTAATGAGAATTGGCTGTTTGTGACTAATTTGGGTTGATTAAATGAGCAAAATTAGAACTGTTTGTGGAGTATGCCTAGAACACTGCTGCATTTTAATTCAGTGTGACTTCTGTTTGAAATCAAGTGTAATATTTACATAGAATTACATTTTATGTAAATATTATACTCATAAGCCTTGGTGATGATCTACAGTGTGTGTGACTGAGAGAGAGAGAGAGAGAGAGAGAGTGAGTACATGTTTTGTTTATGTTTGAAAGCGTTTGTATTGTATATGTGAGAGTATGTTTGTGTGAGTTTGTGTGTGTGTGAAAGGAAGTGAGTGTAATGTTTGTGTGAGTGTATGAGAGAGTGACCGTGTGTGTGAAAATGACAGAGACAGTAGCAGTACGTGTGTGTAACAGTACAGTTGCAGTGTTTGCCATGGAAACCTGTGTGTGTGTGTGCGTTTGATGATCAGGGTGGTGTGATCTGGGCTGTTTGCGGCAGATGAGCTCACATCTGATTACACGTGTCACACTGTGCAGCCCCTCAGGGTCCTGGGGCAGGAAGTCCCGCTGCTGCATCTCCCATTGGGTGGCATCCAAGAGCTCAAGGGCAGGCCTCGGGGCTGTCGGCAGGCCCCCTCTGACCCGAGAGGTCATGCTGCTCCAGCAACATGTCCGTCACCATAGCCCCCAGCCTCCATTACAGTACACAGGAACTCTGCTGCACAGAATAGCTTCCTTACAGAAAACATTTACATTTTATTCTGAACTTATTTTAGGAATATATGACTGTATAGCTTTGAATACCCGATTTTATTCTGTCTCTGAAATGTGACATTCATTTGTACTGTAACTTGCATTAGTAGACCAGAAAGTGATCACATTTTCCAAATGAAAGAATGCTTTTCCTTATTGTTTGACCCAGGCAATCTTTGTATCTGCCTCACCATTTCCTATCCAATAAAAAAAGACTATTTGGTTATTGTTTGTGTGCTTCTGTGTAAGTGCACACACAGAGACACACGCTGGAAAAAAATAGTTAAATATCCTAAGAATTAAGTCATAATATCAAAGTCTATTTATTTCAGTCCTTTGTTAGTCCTGTATTTATTCATTTTATGGTGCATATGGGTTAACAAAACAAGTGTTTACATTGATAGTTCCAGGTCAGTTTGAGTTTGACTGTAGAGGAAAGAATGATCAAGGGAAAACTGAAACGGGCTTTTGAAAAACAAGAGGGAGGTTGAATGTGGGGGCCCCTCTCAGCTGTGTAAGAACAGAGCAGTGCCACACACTGGGGTGTGGGCTCTTGAAGTAGTGTTTGATGAACAGGTCTGCTGTTAATGCTTTCTGACCTTAAGTGAGCTTTACTCTTTGTTCTCAGCAAATTCGATCAATTCTTTTTTATTTTATTCAAGAAACAAACATCCTTGTGACTTCAAACAATTTTCAGTGATTTAGTTAAAAAAAGTTAAAAAATCTCTAAATTATGATTTGATTACTTTCAACAAATTGAGTGAGAGCTAATGTTTAAAAATGTCTCTTACATGTTTAAAAAAAATTTAATTTTTCCATAAATTCCTTTTATCTAAAGAAATGGTTTAAACAGCTTGAATGGAGGCTAGCCCATCGGTGTAACTGAATGCATCAGCACGTTTGTTTTCAGCCCCCTGCTCGACCTTTTCTCGTGAGTGTCTTCATGGAACTGATTAAAGTGGTGTAATTTGTCCATTGCTGAGGAAAATGATACTCTATGAAAAACTGAATGACAACACGCACAGCAAGATTCAGGGAGGCAGGGGGAAGCTGAACTTTATGTCTCGAAACGTGTTTTCCAGTAGGTCCTGGCTCAATTTTCTCAACCAGTTTTACATTACCCCTCCTGTTTTCAATTTCTTGCCTGTGGGGACTGTATTGTTTGGGTGCTTGTGTGACTGTGTGAGTGGATCTCCTGTGTGTGTAGCGTTCTGTTGGTGGGGGCCCTCTGTAAAAGCAGTCTTTTGGGTTGGGGGTCGGCAGGGGTGGGGTGGGGGTATCCTGAGGCACACTTTAGTGTTTGAGAAGTCATGAAAGATGAAAACCCCCCCCACCACCCCCTCCCCGTCCCCTCTGCCCTCATGGGGGAGATGGAGGCGGCGGCCATCCTGGTGGGAGTGGGAGAACCAGATTCGCTAGCCATGCTGAGCCAATTAACACGCAGCGGCACATCCCGAATGAATTAAACGCACCCTAATCGGATCAGCGTGAAAAGCCAGGCCGTTTCCTCCCAGCTCTGCACCAGATGGCATCCACACTCAGGCTCTGTATTGTGCCAGCCGCGGCCTCGAGTCAGAGTGTGAAATTGGGTTAGCGCCTCAGTGTAACACTGGCCTTCAGCGGAGTGGAGCTTTTTTTTTGGGGCTTTCCTGGCCCCGAGGTGAAGGGCCCACCTTCACGATATAGGATCATATCTAATTATCGTCCCCTCTGCCCTCCCTCAATCTGATTGGCCACGCTCATAGACGAGCGCTTCAGAGTGACAGCTTGGGGCCCTTCTCCTATCTCCAGCCTCACAGTCTTCATGGTGGCATCGCTCCCTGATTCACTTTTACGTTTACACACAAGTATCTCGCTTAATCGTAATCAAATATTACAGGCTCCATATCCATCTTTCTCTGAATTTACTTGGAGATTAAAAGGTATTTAGAATTCAAAATTGCTCATCATGTGGAACTTAAAGTATTGACTGATTGACTGTCACATCTAGACTCGCTGTGCTTTTCCTTTGACGCTCTGTGGGTTTAAAACTTATAAGAATGCGTTTTAAATGTCTGTGCTGCATCATAGGCAAACAAAGGAATAACTAACCCAAAAAAAGACCCTACATGCACTGTATATTGGATGATGTTGAGTAATATGGTCATTGTTTGAAAATGGGAAAAATTAAGTATTGTTTGCACCAAGCGTGCCTCGGGTTTTTTGCAGCCATGGATGCTGAAAAATGAGGAACACAAGCCGGAGTAGAAACCACAGTGCCACGGGGGTCCACTTGCCTTTCAGTTGTACTGCGACACAGCCTGGCTGGGCAGGTGTTGCCACTTCAGCATGTGCCTGGGCATCATGGCTCTGCTAATCCTTCCCTCTACACACCAAAACGAATTAGATTAACAAGGCCTCCTAAGTTTTCGTCCTTTCCACTGGGGATGCCATGAAACCAGCCCGCATCCACACAAATACCTCCTTTGTCCTATAAGTGAATTGAAACATAATGATGAACACCACAAAATGTTAACAATACATGACAAAGTTGGCCTAGCTGTCAACAAATTCTGCCTGGAGTTGGGGGTGGTGGATACTGTGAATGTTTACTTCTATGTGACTCATCTGCAAAATAGCAATGGCCTATTCAGTTGTAAAAATGGATGCAACATATTTATTTTAAAGAAGTGCTGTTAAAAGATGCGTTTGAGGAATTTCATCTTGAACTTGGAACATGGAGTTGATAGTGTATCTGGCCATTTGGACAAGATTGGTAACCCTCACTCAGACATAAGTAACAAAGGCATATATAGTTGGAAGATGGAGATAGGATGTTATATCAGATGTATGCAGATGAGGTGTGGCCCAGATTAACAAATGTATAGAATTTTAGTAATTAGAACATAACAAAGATACTAAAATTCCCACAATTTCAAAATCTTTCTCTGGGTCTTGCATATGGTTACTTTGCTGCTTTTTGTAAGAGATGAAGAGATGGATTTTTGTCTTGGGAGTAACTGTAAGACACTAAAAATGTTCCTGTTTTGGTCCACTGAGAACGCTTCCACACTCTGAGAACCTCCAGGTATATCCACTGTCACTCTCTGGCTCGCTGATCAATGTCAGAACCAAATTGCACTTGAGCTGGGAGGACAGGTCAAACTAATTCGATCTCGTCTGTCAGGAAAACTGATGGGTAAGGGGGATTTGACGAAAATGCATGGAATGAAAATTTAAATGGGAAAGGTGAGTTCCTCTTTTGAATTGGTTACCACAGAGACCTCATTTGGACAGCCTCTCACCTCCAGGGAAGCAGGATGGGAATGTCAGTGGTGGGAAGAATTCATCAGCCTGCCCCAAACCCACACATCACAGGAAGGATACTGCCATTATGTGCGCTATTGTGTGGACAGACGTAGAGCAAACGAAGGTATGCTGGAAGCATGCCGATAAAACGTGTCTCATTACAGGATACTTATTTCAGGATGATGAAAAGAAGCCCTGACAGACAGATATATGAAATGTTATGTCAAGTACTCAAGCCAGACTGGTAAAGGGGTGTGTGGGAAGTATCGTAGCAAAAATCGAATGGCTGGTGAATGAGAATCTGCTAAAACCAATGATGCACTTGGTTTGACCTGAAGCTCTTGTACATGCTGTTCCTCTATAATATTAACCAATTTGCGAGCATGGTTTGCTGTGACATCTCGTCGATTTGGACCCGTGTTCCTGTTCAGTGAGCCAGTTATTTTACTTCTCCTCTCTTCTCCTGCCTTTGCCCTCAGCATAGGCTGAATGAAAGTATCACTGCCAAATCTGCCCATGTCCCCTCCCCATTAGCAATCCTCTGGCTTGGGGCCCCCTCGTCCGTCTCTCTCCTACCTTGTCAAGCGCAGAGAAAAAAAGGTGTGGATTGTCTTGGCGGCACATTTCCCCTTTTCTGGACATAGGATCAGGTGTCACTGTTTTCTCACCACCTTCTGGTTCTGGTTAGTAAATGAAGTCCATTTGAGGGGCTCTGACCAAAACTGAACAGAAATGGAGCCTGACAGGCAGGAACATTAGCTTGCGATGGCAGCCAATAATGGAGCGACTGGCCTCCCCTCCTGTTCCTGAAGAAAATATGCACAGAGGAATTAACTTTCATATGTCCTTTCACACTTCTTTCCTTCACTCTTCTCCCATTCTCTTACTGTCTTTCTGAGGACATCATTAAAATGTTCTACATTAAAAGGCAGCCACTATCTGTACAAAGTACTGCCATTTTATTTGTGCACATGTACAAATGCAAAAAGGACAATGCAAAATGCCTGTTGCTTTCAGTGCACTCGTTTAGTGGCCTCATTCAGAGAACAAGGTTACCTTGCCAACCATATATTCTCTATCATCAAGCAGCAGTCATTGGGCTATATAATAAACTTGTAAAATATCCCGTTTGAGCTGTTTTGAGGACATAAAGGCAGCTACCACAGTGACCCTCCCACATTACATACAAAATTTTCTATCGGCCTGACTTCCAACTGGCCCTGCAGAAAAGAAGAGGCACAAAAACCCATCAAGTAAATGCAAAATGCATTTCATAACATTATTGCACATAAATGTAATAAAATAGAAAAGGCAAAAGTTTGTGCCCCCCATGGACTACCGAAAACCCTTTCTGAGGGCACAGAACACCCCTGCAGGTAAGCATGCGTCAACTAACTTAAAGTCTTGCGTCATTTAAGAACACTGCAGTTGACTTAGTGAGGCTCTCCACAGTAGCTACAGCACACTAAATAACAGTCATTCAAGGTTAAAAACAGAAACAGAGCCAATCAAATCTTAGTCAGTTCTCAGAGTGAATTTCACATCTCTCTGCCTGCAGTGCCTCCAGATCTGGACACTGAAGTACAAGCTAAGCTGTAACCTTTGGAAATGAGTAAGTCCAGCTCTTCCAAGTTTTCACTGGTCTCCCTGAAGTGTTTCAGTCTGTTAACAGTTCATTCACTTCTGAGTGTAAAACCTTCTTCACATCTACTTGACAATCTTGTTGTCTTTGCTGTCCATCTCAATGTCAGTTTGAAAGTATAATTTTAGGGTGAAGAATTCCTTTTTTTTTACCAAAGCACAACAATGTTGACCTTATGAGTTATTGATCTCTGATTGACTGATGATTGTTTTGGTCATGCTTTATAGCTGGAGGCAGTCTGGCGGAGGCACGTGAAGCACATAAACAGTTAAAGAAGTATAGAAAAGCCCAGTCTTTTGCATTCCCAACTCTTCTGGCACACCCAGTCTCAGAGCTGAGAAGTTCAAGCAGGAATAAGACAGCAGAGTAACTAGGTAAATCAGACATTTAACAGTAAACAGCCACTCTTATCTCAAAACCTGAGGGACATGTGGCTTTTAGTGCCAGTTACCTGGATTTGCTCTCACTCACTGCCCATTTTCTGTGGTTGTAGCATGTTTTCCTTGCGTGCAATGGTTCCTGGTATGGGGAAGGAGGTGACGAGGCTGAGGATAATGAAGGAGGTGGGTCGGGCAGGCGGGGGTCCAGCACTGGGCAGAGGGCAGGAGCTTCTCCACATGAAACTTTCAGGTGTGGCTTCAGATTTCAAATGGCTTTGGGTGAGGGACCAGTTCCAAGAGTTATTCTTAATGTAATAATTGTTCAGAGACCTGTTCTTATTAATGTTTCGGTGACTCCAGGTTTCAGCATTTTTTTTACCCCCAAAATACTTTTCTTTTTTCCCCCCTTTAACCAAAATCAGTTGTTGTGTGTTGCTGCTGGAATGCCTGTCAGACAGGGGGCCCTGACCCTGGGCTGGCTGCTCTAATGATGCCAAGATGAAAGCACAGCTCTGATTCCCAGGCCGGTCTGTTGGGGAGTGTGTGTGAATGTGTGTGTGTGTGTGTGTGCGTGTGTCTGTGAAACAGAGAGATAATGTGGACCAGGTGCACTCATGGGGCCGGAGATTCTCCCAAGTCAAAGTAGTCCTCTCACTGAAAAAGAGCGTGTAGCGCCTCGCTGTGCTAGCTGCACGTTGCTTCTTCTCCTCCTTCCCACCTCTTTGTGTTTCACTGACTAGCTGTGTCTTTTTTATTCTGGTGCAAGCCTCGACTCTTTCTCTGTCTGTCTTCCTCACAGCATTTAACAGTGATTGTTTCCCTCTGTATTAATAAAATAGCCCAACTGTGTGCTAAACCCAGAGGGAATGCCAGTCACGGTGCCCCTGTTCAATGTAAAGTCATAATGGCAAATTGCTTTTGCATGCAACACACTTGATTGGCACTGATATGTTACTAGGAGTATCAAGGCCAATTAAAGAAAAGTGTACATTTTTCGTGAAAGAAAAAAATACTCAGTCTTATCCAGCTCTGTGACATACCACTGCAATTCTGATCTTCTTGTGTCATACTGAGTTTTTCAGGTTAATCACAGAGCTATGATCCAGTATACATATCAAATGTAGCTGAAATAGGATAAGCTATTTTCAACTTTCTGTAACATACCTCACATCACTGAGACCAAAAATGTAAAATATTCTGTAACTGATTCAGTATTTCATTTCTCTTACAATAGCTGACAATATAACTGTTAGATTTCTGATTTTGCATAGTTTCCGTTCAGTCCGTGTATGGTGTGTCTTTGAGCAGATGAGCATTTACCAGAATATGTCATCCAGAATAGTTTGTTAAACTTTTACCCCATGTAGCCAACGCTAATCTGAAGTACTGACGTTTTAAAGGAAAGGTCAGTCAGATCAACAGATCCAATCAGAGCAGACAGCCTCACAAAGCTTCCCTTTAATTACCATCTAATTAGCAGGCACAAGACAAAATTCAGCATGCCATTTAACATCAATAATTTAACCCATTGGACACTCTTTTTAAATAATATTCTTTAACAAAAGACTCACACATTCTGGTACTACAAAAGAAATATCATCTGTCCCGAGTGCTCATGACAGGCAAGTGTATGGAAGTAGACATGTTCTAACCCTTTGTGGCCTTGCCCATTTTGAGGGAGAAGAAAAGCACTGACTTGGCAAGGTAGATATTGCTGTGATCTTCACTGTTTTAAGACATTCAACTCAATTGTCACTATTCTCTCTGTGGTTTCTCTGATTTCACTCCAATGAAAGGCACAACGCTTCAAGTTCAGTTCATTCAAACAATTGAAATTCAAATGAGTTTTAGGAAGAGTAGGACTAATCAAAATGTCTGTAACGTGGAAAGACAAGAAGCCGATGGATACAAAGATAATCATTTCAAATGAATGTGAGAATATTACACAGAAACAGATTTTTATTTGATTTCCATGGCCTTCCTTTTGAAATGACTGTCTTTTGGTGTTGCTTATCTTGTGATGTAAAACGCAATTTCATTTTTTGACATGCGGGTCTTTATACCCAATAGATCAAATATTTTCATTGTGTGTATTATAGAATTATAGAAAGAGAATGAAAGAAAAAAACCTTTTTCTTGTGAGTGAAATAAGAAATTGCAAGACACATTGCAAGATGTTGAGAAAATAGCAGTAGTTTGTTGGCAGCCATCATTCTGTTTCGATTAAAGATTACTGTCTCCTTAAAGACCAACAACTCTCATGAAAAAGCCCACTGTGCAATGTCTTTTTGACATGAAATTGTTTGCAGACTTTTAGGATTCCAAGCCCAATCAGATCAGACTCTTGGGTTTTATTTGGGTTGTTTTTGTTTCCTACTTGTTCCTCTCCCTCAAGTAACTCACTGTGACAGTGTCCAATCGCAGTGAAGCTTGACATGTCTATTGGGAGAGCTATGGCGATGCATGTCAAACTTTTTTTGAGTAGCCATGCCCAGAAGGCCAAAACATTTTTGTTCATGATTTGATTGAAACTGTAAGCATCTAAGATTAAATAAGAGCAGGATACACAAACTTTACTTACTTTTAATAATTTCCAGTAAATGCTGTAATGGAATTATAAAGGGAATACTTGCTATACCACTTCGTCTGGTGACCACTCCCTGTAATGTATAGTCAAGTGTAAATTACGTTTTAGACACTTTATTGAAATTCATAAGCCTCGCAGAGCTAAAAAAATGATATTGACATTCACCTTGCATATTTTGAAGGTGACAATGTGATAAAAGTTTTAAGAAATAGTATCTGTGAACCTGAAAGTTATAGGAAATAGGTGAAAGAAAAATTTCCTTTTTTCTTTCTGTAAAATTTCCTTTTTTCACAGGTTAAAGACTCATTTCTATTTCAAAAGTAAGAGAAACCCCTGTGAAAATGTAGCATCTGTTATATAATATTTCATAAAATTTGCAGGTATTGACCTGTGACTACAGGCTAGAATGCTGATACCTGGCCCTTGCTGTCTGGGTCACCTATGTGCCACCTCCCTCCCACAGCTGAGGTCATCAAGCCCTTGTTTAGCTTTCAATCAAGGACACACTGCTGAAAATATTCAGCCACAGCAAACAACACATCATAAATTCTCCTAACATACACTTACATAAACACACAGAATGTGTATTTAACTGAAACACTGAGTATTTTTACTGAAAAACATTTCTCTTTTGAGATCGTCATTTTAAACTACAATGATGGCAAAAAAGTAGGCTGCTAAAAACTATAACAGAGCATTTTATATTGTCCTTGAATGTTAATTTCTTCCTTTCTGAAGATACCTGTGGTATAGGTTAAAATAAATCATCTGTGTTGTGTAGTTGTAGTGTGAAGAGTCACCACTTGCTTTTCAGCTTCACTTCAGGAAATGCATTGCGCAATGCTGTTGTGCATGTACATATACATATAACATAGACAAATATACGAACAGACAATATTTAAAGGTGGAACATTACAGGGGCTCTTCAGTCAGTTAGAGGAGAGAGAGTATGATGAAATCTCCCTCTATCAGAATATCTTCTCTCTTCTGGAGATACCGCCTGGCCAGAGCCCCTGGAGCTTTCTACTTCACTCTGCCTCCTGCCTTAGCCCCTGCAGCCAGGAATCCCAAGGCTGTGGAATCTACTCTTTCACTCTACCCCAAAATAAGCAGGTAAAAAAAAAATGGTTTCAGAAAGAGGAACTAAAACCTAAAGCAACACCTTGCCTATATCACAGTATCCATCATTGCATTGCAATACTCTCCTACCTCACACACACATGCATGCACGCACACACACACAAGACAATCGACCAAGGTCATTGCACATTCATTTAACTTTGGTTAGTAGCTGCTGTTTGAAATTAATAAGGCCACCTTTTTTAAATGTCGGGGTTATCAGCTCGATATAACAAATGCAGGGCATTTTTTCCTCCTCTCTTTCTCTCTTCCTCCCTTGATATATTAATTTTTGACCAAACGTCCCCGCTTGACTACTGTAACGAGGTATGATGTATTGAGCCTAGGCTGTTGCCATGGAGACCACAGTCCCTTGTTACTTGTCATTAGAGCACAAACAAGCACTGGCATCTAATGTCATTCCAGTCGACATGAGAGAGAGCAATGAAAGAGCGAATGTGCCGGACTCTCTCTTTCTCTCTCTCTCTCTCTCTCCTGAAATAGAAAATGGTAGTTTCATAGATATGTTTATTTTTATTCTGCACTGACTTTATTTTCCTGTTATTAAACAGTGTGTATCATTGGTGCAGTCTGGTTAGTGTAAGATTGCTTCTCCCTCCCTCCTAAACTCACTCCTTCCTCTGAGGGATTCAAGGTGGGAATGTGGATGACAAAATGGAGTCAGGATGTGTTTGACTAATTGTAAATACCTAAGTGCTCCTTTCTCATCCTAGTCATTTCCCACTTGTGTGTTGCTTCTCCTTTACATAGACTATTATCTGCTCTTTCCCTGCTTGGAAAATTATTGCTCATGAAAGAAGGGATACAAATGTTACATATACAGTTCCTCTTCAAGTGTTTTTTTTTTTTATTATTTTAACCACCATTCAGAATAAAATATACAATCAGCTGCAAAATTAACCAGTCATATTGGTTTTGATTTGTAAAATTATTGAAAAGTGGCAGTAGAACCCAACATATTGACCATAAGTTATGAAATAAATAAATATTTCAAATGTGCTTATGCAATATTTTGATAAAAAATCAAAAGCTAAGTGTGATGTTTAAATAAGTAATTAATCGATAAGGCTTTAGCTGCATTGGGCTTATTTTACCATGTTTTACTAACGATACTGCAGGCATATTTGATTATCTTTTCCTCTTCCAGGATAGTGAGCAGATAAATAAAACTGGAAGAGGGCAGCACTGATTCACACCTCATGTTGGTATCAGGCATCGCTCTGTGGAAGAAATTAGTGAGCAATTAAGGTGAGTAATGAGTTGTCATAATGGTGTTGAGACAACTACAAACACTGTGGTGTCAAGGGAACACTCATGGGTAAGTAATCAAACAAAGCTGCATCCAATTGGACAGGGCACTTCCAGAACTTTCCTCAGGTGTGAGACCCTCTAGAGATCCCTTTACCCAATCACCATTGCTGCTCTGTTCCCCACAGAACTGTGTCCTCCTGTCTTTGTGTCTCTGAAAGAGCCTCTACTTGAAATACTCTTATTAAAAATCAATGGCCTTATGGATGATGGTCCATTATACCACTCATCATACTTGAAATGTAAGCTAGATCAGAGTTGAGTGCAAGTATTCGAGAGATTATTGTTAACTTTCAGATTTTTGCTTATGGTCACAGGTAGGATTTTTCCTTCCTACCAAAGGATGAAATTGTAAGTTATCTTCTTATGGCTTTCAGAAAGTGAATGCCTCTCTAGGTCAAGTTTGGGTATTATATCCAAGTTAGACAGCTTTGTATGATTTTACTTTCTATTCATTCAAATGTAGCACTTCAAACTTGCATTTCTGCCAAGGAAAATCCAGACAACAAGATATTTTTCTTTTGTGTAATCTTTCCAAAGGTTTACTTTACTACTTCTTTTGAATGTATGCCTTGAACTAAAACCACCGGTGGGCATATTTCTTATTTTAAGTTTTGCAGTTGAATATACTATACTAAACCATGGGGGTGCACATATAATGATTTGGCTAGATTTAAAGAACTTGAAAGTAAGGGTTGCAAACAATGATTGCTAGCAGGGGATTATCAAAGTTTCAGTAACAATAAAAGTCAGAGAAATTCTGGAGTTAAAACCTTGCTAGCATGCATGATAAAAACAGATGGCTGAGATAGTGTGGATGCAAACATAACATGCTAACAGAGTTTGTCAGATTTAATACATGGAAGGAATTTTCAGTGTTCTCACATGCATTTCGTGCAGATAAACTTGAATGTGTGCAAATGTAGGTGTTGCACATTTAATTGTGTTTCGGCACCAAATGTTTTTTTTTCTAGTTAATTTAAATTTTTGCCTGTTTCATATTCACCATTTGTGAATGGGGACATGGAGATGAGAAATAAATACATTGCATGGCATCGTTTACAGTACAATTACATCTTGAGAATTTATATTATTTGTTAAAGTTTTCCTATTCAATGTTAGTTGAAGGAAAAAGGATAAATACTTCAAATGCCACTTATACAACATCTGTTTAAAAGAACAGCAACAACAATGCATGAATTTCCAATAAAATAACAATTAGCCGCTATGTTAATACTTGTTTGGCATCACCGAAAGGTCACTCACTATACTCTGCCATGTAAATGAGGGCCAAGAGCTCTCTGTGTGGAGATAAAGACAGTTAAAGAAAATACAAAGGATCATAACACTAATATTGCATTACTTGGTAGCTTATTGTGATAGTTACCCAGCAACTAGCTGGCAAGTCTTACACAGCTTTGAGTAAATTTGCTAGAAAGATCAGATCAAATATAAAGCTTCATGACTGCTTGCTTCACAGTGATTAAAAAAAGGAAACAGAAAAAAGCCACATACACATAAACAAACCAGCTAGCTTTATCTAGCACACTCTTCAAAGAGCTCCTGAGATGTTGAAAACAGCAGCCATGTTTCTAAAACTCACAGTTTAGTGGTATTCCAGTTTATAAGGGCTTAGGTGTAGAGGTATAAAGTTATAGAATGCTGAGTCGTCCTCTGTTCTACACTATATAAAATTCAAAATTGCATCTTTGGGTCAGAATGACTGATAAAGTCTTATGTGGGTAGCGCAGCAGTGACTTCAGTCATATGTGGTTTCAGAAAAGTTTGGATGAGGTGGCTTAGGGTGTGTCTGTATTGGATGAGTCCATTTAGGATGACAGCTAGTGAAGTAATGCCTCAGAAGCGGAGGTTTGAGTGCTTTTGGGATGAATGAGTTTAAGATGAGGCTGCAGTGGATGAAGAATGAACCCAGATTAGACAACGGCTTAAGATTTCATTTTGGCCGAGGTCTAAGGACTGAGACCTATTACTTAAGAATGTCCTGAAATGGATTCTGTAAGTTTCCCCTTGATCCACATCCATGATCCACAAATGCGAGCAGAGGCCTTGATAACCTGTTTCCTATGAACGGGGAAGGGCCTTACTGTCTTGAAATAATAATGGAGAGATAAAGAAGAAAATATAAAGCAGATCTGAAGTTTGGTATGATAAATATATTTCCATTTTTTAGACACACTAAAAAGATAAAGCTAACCCTACACACTTTGTCATCTCTTTCTCATCTCATCTCTGATCTGTAAGTACTCACCTATAACTACCTGCCAGTCTTTGCAGGACAGCTCTTTTCAGTCTATTGACATATTCTGCATCTGTCACTGATGCTGTCTTTTTTAAACTGTACACAATTCTACACCTCATAAATGCCTTAGCAAGCAAGTCACAATCTGAGCAATATTTCTCAATGAAATTAAACTGATGACTCACTCCATATTCAATTGAATATTTATGTATGCATTACTCTGTGTTTGAAAACGCCAAATAGGTATATGATGTAATTACCAATAAACAAATTTACTGAGATGGCAGGTTTACCACACTGTAGTCAGCATGATGGAGATGTTTTGTCTCTGTCCAGCAAGAATAATTGGGACTTTATGGAAGACACACTGGAAACACACAGGAACCTTTTCCAGACTTTTCCCCTTAAGTTTCTCTGTTTTCCTGTAAGCAGCTAAACTGAGATCCCATGTACTTGCAATGAGAAGTGACAGGAAATTGACTAAAACATTGGAAATCAATGGAAAGTAAATGCGCTTCTTAAGTACAAGTGAACGGCTGAGAGCTGCCTTCTGTCTCCCTCTCTGTCTCTGTCTGGGTATTAGTCAATCCCTCTGTGCAATCGGGAAAGAACAGCTGAAATGGCTAGTTAGAGACTAAGGTGAGTGAAAACACTATTAATCTTTTTTTTTTTTTTTTTTTTGGAAAATCACAGATGTGTTAGTGACTGTTTGCTGTTTCTTTAGCCTTCTGATTCCTAATGTATGTATATGATGGATGCATAAAATGGGATATTTCACTGAGGTACTACCACTGCTAAAGAAGCATTTTGGATGGATAATGTTTAAGGAATAGATATATTTACATTTCAATTGTCATTTGTGACTCCATTTTCTGCAATCATGAGTTTTGTGTTTAGCTGTATACACTTTAATGTGTGTATTCTGTACACTAGTTTGTATGTATGTACCTACAGTCAGTGGCACTGAAGATACTTCCATGGTCAACAAGAGGGAATCAAGTTACTGATGGTCTGAGTAGCAGTGGAGGAGACTTCTCTGATGCTATGTTACAAGCTATCATGATGGGTGTCGGGGTCTTGGTTGCTTAGTTTAAAAATTAAATGAAAGGCACAGGTAGGGAAGGTTTTGTGTGTAGTCCGTCAGTTATTACTCCATCATGGGTATGAAGTCAACTGCAATGTTCCCTTGTGACACATTCAGTACTTCTCAGAGCAGGGGACCTCCTGGGGCTTACAACAGAGCAGCCATCAGAGAGTTTCTCATTGTAGCCCATCAGCACTTAGTCTGCCAAGGCAATGTTAACATCCTTTCTAAATGAGGTTATCCAGGTAAGTCCAAGCTAATATTATTTAGCATGACTTCAGTGACGCTGCTTTACCAGGTACCCATAAAATAAATCCAGGATTGCAGTCAGATGAAATCAGGAACTTGGCTTCAGTCTTCAGCTCAAGATGTGGTAGCCTTATGCATAGCGATCATTTTGAATGTGTTGCATGGCACCTTCTGGAACTGCAATAGCAATTCAGAAATCCGGGAAAGGAAATTGGAGTGCTGGCCAGACAGGGGCTCATACATTGAAGTGAAATCAAAACAACAAGGCTGATGTATTCTTCTCCAAATGATGTTCCCATAATTGAGTCAGTTCCCTCCAAATCCATTTACCATGTTT
The DNA here is from genome assembly GCA_022829145.1 of Albula goreensis. Classification (NCBI taxonomy): domain Eukaryota; kingdom Metazoa; phylum Chordata; class Actinopteri; order Albuliformes; family Albulidae; genus Albula; species Albula goreensis. Next base: position 13,683,366 of record CM040741.1, read on the forward strand.
GGAGAATGAGGCCGGGAGAGCCATTTGATGATGTAATGCCTTGCACAGGTCCGAAAGACTTTGTTCTTAATCCAGATGACCGTTATCCCACAGGAGATCAATGGGGACGGTGCCAGATCAATTGTGTTACACACAAATCCCTGTCACTTTCACACAAACAATGCTGGCACACAATCTGTTTCCCTGCCAGCTCCTTTGCCTCATAGAGAAGACAAGCAGAGTAAAATAAGAATCATTTCAAGTCCAGGATAGCAGACAGCTAGATTTTATAGAGGTAGAACACCCACATAAAGTTACTTAAATTGGATGGTAGTAAAGAATAAAATACAAGGATGTGGTTGATTTAATACACTTTTGAAAATATGTTCATAATGTATTGTGCCATGTATTCTCTGTATTTGTAATGGACCTGTGCTTCTATGAGTGTTAAAAAATATCACAGACTTAAAAGTTCAAATCTGAGGATTGTGAAAGGAAAGGAAACCAGTTTTATGGCTGTAGACCCCTTTAGATTCCTGTTTTATGTGTTGTGGCTGAATGCCTTGGCTGTGTGAAGATGTGGTCCTATATTTCCCTGTGTGTAATCACCTCAAATTCATGACATGTGAAAGCATAAATTGAGGAAACCTGGGCTGAGGTAAAATTCTGAAGATGAAAACTCCACCTTAACAAAGAATCATAAAAAAGGGATTCAGCCCAACCCCAAACTCCACTGTCACCCTCCTGTCCCAGTTCCTGTGCAAAGACTTGTGGGATTGTGGCCTAGTAGGGGTTAAATCCATTGCACCATAAAACTGGGGCCTTTCATAAAATGGAGGAATAAGAAGCAGAAATAATATTTCAACTTTGATTAGTTCATCCGCAGGGCACCTTGGGCGATTGAGAAGGGGGTGGTGGGGGGGGGGGAAGGGGGAGGGAGTATTGTGGACGACGAGCAGTAAATTACATCTAGCCTTTGAATGATTTCTGCAGATCCCATTACGACAGTGTGTGCGTGTGTGTGTGTGTGTGGGGGGGGATGTAGGCTAGGGAGAGAGAGAAAAAAGCAGAATGAATTCTTGTTTCTAGCTGTCCGAATGAAGAGAGGAGAAAGGAGGTGCGCACGCGTGTGTGTATGAGCATGTAGGAGGTGTGTTCCAGGCAAAAAGAGATGCCTTTGTTGCCCTTTCATTATTCTGTCATCTTCTCATACAGGTACCAGCAAAATGCTCATAGTTTTTTTTTTCTTTCTTCTTGCATTGTTATTCATTCCCACAGCTTCTATCTTTTCTTCCCCTCTATATGAGAAAAACAAAAGTGTTCCCATCTTCCCTCTCATTTAAAATCCCCCTCCCACCGCTCAGAATATTTGAAAAGCACTTGTCTCCCATTTGTCACCTTGACTGGTGATATAGTGGCTGATGCTGGTTGCTACCTTGCCGCTCTAGTGTATCAGCGGAGGGAGATTGCCTTCTCTGAGAAGCAGGATGTGGTGTGTTTATTTCCCCGCTCCACCTGCCGGTCGGGTGCAATCACCCTAATATTGCACATTGTCAGTGTATTCCACTTCTGGGAAGTGGGAACACCACCCATAATGCACATAAATGACAATCTCGATGTGCATTCTCCAAGTGGCGCAGTTGTTTGTCACTGTGTGAGTTGGGGGAAGAGTGATTGTGCATATTTATTGAGCTAAGCAATCACAAAATGGGAAGTTTTGTGTAACTGGTGTTTTTTTTTGGGTGAGAAAATGAGACAAAGGCCAATAGGATGTGTGTGACAGCAACATCAGACCTAAAATATCATAATATTATGTGGGGCTTATATATTCAAACCAAGAATATTTTTTCTGGTTTTTCCATTTCCCAGTTAGCACTAACGCATTCATAGTGACAATGCAGATATTATCACATGTTCAAACATAATGTCCAAGTTACTTTTCTTCAGTCTGAAATGCACCATGAGAGCATGGTAAGGCAGGGAAATCCTGCCAACTGAAATCTTATCTCTCAGGGTGGAAAGGTGCCTCACCAGGATTTTATTAAAGTTTTAATAAAATGTTGCATATTAGAAGAACTATTCATGACTTGTCCAATGATCTGCTATTTGCTCCTGGAGCTGAACATACAGCACGGGTATGACATAAAAGCAGGTGAGGAACAGAATGGTAATAACAATCTTTAAACAGTTCAGCATACTTTGTGACACAAAGTCCAGATTCAAAAATGTATTTTTATGGCAGTATTATTACACATGTTGGGAGTGTGGTCTCCCACTAGCTTGTCCCTTGCTCTCTGTGCCCCCATTCAGAAAAGCCGTTTTACTTACACATTAGAAAGTTAATTAAACCTTATTTTCACACAGGGAGGGGTGGAGAGTAAGGAATAAGGCTGGACATTTAATGCTGAACATTAATAATAAAGTGGGGGTAAAATTAAAATGAAGGAATCGTGCTCCCTACCTCCCACTTTAATTGCAAATTCAAATTTCCTATAATGGATTCTGACATCTTAAGTCACTGAAATCCATCATTCTGAGGGGCATTGTTCCTCAATGAACCTGTCACCTCAGTGTATCCCTATGCTTTTCCACAGGGCCCTGCAGAAGAAATGAAAAATTGTAATAACCTTCAAACTAAAACAAATTGATAATTGACTTCCCCTCTCTTAGTCTCTGTCGCCCGTGCTCCACTCTCAGGGTGGACTTGCTCATTGAAGGCAGACCTCCAACTGGAAAGACCTCACCTTGCATTTCAGCTTAATTTCCTTTCTGTGGCAACTGATATGGTATGCTGGCCTAGATTAAAATACTTCATTTTCTACAATTCAGGTCCCCAGTGTCTTCATTTGAGCTGGCGTTGATAAGAATGAACAAGCAACCCCCCACCACCCCAAAAAAATCATGAAAACAGCTGAAAAGAACATAGGTGATGAAGATTTCATAAACTGTAAGTATAAAGAGGCACAGTCTACGAAAGTGGTGTTTTTCCTCTCTCTGTCAAAGATACCATGCATCACTGTGTGCTGTCTTGTCTCAGGAGGACCCAGGCTGTTTTCTCAGATGTGTGTTTCATTAATAAATCACAGGGTCCTCATCAGTGGAATGAATTGTTTTTATATTCCCCAGGGTGGCACTTAAGGGCCAGACCAAAAAATAGATGTCAGAATCCCCCCCTGCATACTGAATATGGCGGGGTGGACAAGCCGCATGAGGGTGCAGATCCTTATTATTTTGAAGCTGAAGAGTTACACTTTCCACCACCCATGCAACCTTATTCCTCAGATTTATGTGTCCCACATGCATGAGGGGGATTTCTCCAAACAGCTCTATCACAAATAAAACAGAATGATGCACTCCCCTTCTTTAGAGCTGCAAGTGGCATGTGTTGGAGGACATTGTTAATTAAGGGCGCCTTTAAAAAAAAATGTATGGGGGGGGGTGTTTGATGTGTGATGGTTTTGGATTGCGACTCAGCCTGTGAAGCCCTAGTTGTTTACTAATCCACCAAGAGTGTTACTGGTCACTCATGGTGTTATTGAGGTCATGAATTGGGAGATTAGGAGGGGTGCTGAGCCACTTTATTTCTTAACGCTCCTCAGCCTCTCTGAACACACAGGCGTGATGTAAAGGCTTGTAGGCCTTACTCCCTCATTTCAGTCTCTTCAAGCCCGCACTGTAGAGACTACACAGGCAGCTAGCAAGCTCAGAGCAAGATGGAACCTGAAAGTCATATGCTGCTGGACTGTTAACGTAACACACACAGGAGGACATGCAAGGATAAATGCCACCAAAGAGTCATTCCAATGCATGGTAAATGCATGCTCAGCAAATCTGTATGTACAGAGATGCTTTGGGTCCTTTTTCGTCTTTAAGCTAAAATCCTCCTTTATCATTGTCCATCGTCACTCATTAATCTTTTAATTTTTTTTCACAGAGAGCCACTGGACATAGATGAAAATTAATTTGATAATTTAATGGCTACTAGATGATAGTTTACATGAACAAATCTGCTTCAGGGGTAGGGGAGGGGTAAAAAATCAAATGTGAGGAGTGACCAGAGGGACAATCCAGACCATTTATTCAGTAACTGGAGGATGGTTTGAGGCATGTTGGAGATGAAGTGGTAATTTTCATGAGGTCATGGTTCCCCTGTGTCCAGGACAGCCAGTAGGACAGGGAGGCCTAGTCCTTTCACAATAACACAACCACAACCATCTTGGTAGAAGCTGGTTTCTCTTTGAACATGAAAATAATTCAGTTTTACAATGTGAATATTAGAATAATGTAGAGTAGTAAGGTATTAGTAAATCACACAATGGTTTATTATCAATTGGATGAGATTCAGATATCATTGAGCATGAAAATAAAATGTAGGTATATTATAAAAAAAATACATGCACAAACAGATGACACCCTGTAATAATATATTAATACTGTTTAGTTAACTATACATATGATTTTAGGACTTTCAAATTAGGCATACTTTTACTGAAAAAATAAATGAAGTCAGTAACAGAAATTAACAAATGTCTTTCTGATACAATGTTCAACAGTAACATGTAGAGATATGCTATGACCAAGGGAATTCTAAAACCTTCAGAAAATGATGGTGTTTGGACTTAAATGACAAAAGACAGTTTCTTGCAACTTTTTAGGTCACTGGATTATCGCTATGATCATATGACCTAAATTCCTTCTTTTCAATGTATTGTTATAATTTTGATGAGGTCCCGTGCGTATTTTCATGAAATTTGAACTTTGGGGACGCAATCACAAATATCATGCCCCCATGAGCAAGCTAGTAAATGCCTTACATTCATTTGCATTGATTACGTGCTTTGATAAAACTGAATGCAGTGACCTGCAAAAGAATCAAAATTCCTACCGCTATACAACATTAGAGGTACTGTCTGTTAATGACACATTTATACATCGTTGTGATCCCACAGAAATTCATTTGGGCCTTCCATTCATTGATATGAATTAAGGATTACCTTGGCCTCTGATGCATGCAATAGAAAAAAAGGTTTCAGAGTCTTGCCTGTGCTTCTTGTTGCTTCCATCCACACTTAGATTCAAATATTTTTGATATTTGTCCTCCATTATGTTTCCTGTGTATGTACACTCAGTGTTCTTCAACTGTGGTGGCTTTCTTCCTTCAATTTGGAGTCTGCAACTTTCAGAAAGGCTACTAAATACAAAAGGAGAAATTAATCTGACGCTATTCTCATGTAACCTTGACACTGTGGACATGTTTTTTGCTTTCCCCCCTTACTGCAATTACCATTTTTGAATAAGATAAAGAGACACTTACGGTGGTTTCAAAGAGGAACAAAAGCTGAGAAATTGTGTTTTCATACAGTTTGTCCATTGTACTGCTGACAGAGAGAGAAAAGTTCCTGTTGATGGAATCCTTTTTTCCCCTTCTTGTTCAAAGGCTGTCTTTCTAACAGCCCCATTAGAGAACCTGATAATTAGTGATGACAGTTGGCTTTTCCACATTGTGATTGCTGTTTTTTTGCTTTTCATTCCAGTGTCTGCTTTCTTTTCTTAATGAGTTCGATATGTTGTTTTTATCATTCATTGAAATAACTATTTTGCATATTGTTAAATGCCAAGAGTAAATTTCAAAATTACAAAGCAATATCCGCATGAAGTGCCCACCAATTAAGTGCCTTTATTTATACAAAGAGCAGGCAAAACTTATACCATTATACAAATTTTTGTATTATACCTATGAAGATCTAAAACTAGCTTTTTCCTACACTGAGAATACCATTTCATATGTAAAACAATATCGTGCTCTGAATTACCTAAATGTACAAATAATGCATGCTTGAATACTGAGAATGTTCTCTCACAATGAAAAATAAAAACCTAGACTTATGGTACTCTAGTACTCCATGTACATTCCATTCCAGAAAGCACACACATGTCCAGAAATTTAGGTATAATTTCTGAATCCATGAACTTTATGCATTCACTCTTGTCCAGATCCAAACAACATGAAGTAATGTTAAAGTATGTGTGGGAATGCAGGATGTGGGGAAAAAGGGAAAGAGGCAGGGAGCTGTAGCAAAGCACTTTAAGATGTAGGAAATCAGGAAACTGTCAAATGAAAGAGATAAGGCATCTGCCTGTTGGCTGAATATTTGATTTGCTGGCAGCCATACAGCTGTTGATTTGTATTTTTTGAATAATTCAATTTTAATTTAGAGCTAGGGGAAAATAGCCTGAGCTGATGCTATAATGAGCGGCTGCAGAACATCTTGCTAATAATCTCTGCTTGTAACAAAGAAGTTGCCAAGTCTTGGCTGGCTTGTGAGTCACCAAGGCTGCACGGCCACACTCTTGCACTGCTTTGATGAATCCCAAAGATCCTTGCAACTCCATTCGTTTTCACTTACAGCAATCCTCTGATTAAGCTGATGACTTCATTTCAGCCTGCAGCCATAGTCAGCAAAAGGGAAAATATGAAGCGGGTGAAGTATCAGGTTTTATCATTTTCTGAATATTCATTTTATATGGAACTTGCATTCACCAAATGGTGGTAATACGTCTAATCAAGATACATTTGGACTGTTGACCAGCACACATTTTGGAAGTGGCAGAAATAGAAACTTCAGAGTGAAGACATCCAATCAAACACAATTTCACCATGTTGCAGTAAACCAATATCAGAATAATATTCTAATAAAAGACAGCATATTTATGACTTTCTTATTATACTAAAAATACTTAGTTAATTACAGTATTCCAACCTTTGTTGAGATCTGTCACAAATGTACTGTACAGGGTAATTAAGAGTTAAGGGGGACTGATTTACTCACACGTTTTCTTACATAGCGCTATTTCTGGCTTGGAACCAGGGTTATTAAAATATGTGTACATCGCCATCTGTCTCAGTCTAAATTTATCTCTGCCAAGGTACAGGAAACAAATTCAATATTCAACAGCCAACGTCTGTTGAAAAGATTTCATTGAAAAGATGAAATGAATCAAACCATTTTGCAGAGCTTACAAATAGATGCTCAAATACAAACATGTGCAGAGACTGACTTTCACTCTTGTATTGATATCCTGCATTGTGAAAATGAGAGTTTATAACAGAAATATTCAGAGAGGACAGAGGGAAAGTGCTTCCAGCCATGTTCGTCCTAATCTATCAAATTCTGCAAAGAATGATATTTAATCCCTGACCACTGATGATCCTGGCTAGTCTGTGGATCTGAACAGGCCATTGAGAGGTTGGAATTTGTAAAATAAAATGTGAACAATATTTTCAATTTTCATTTGTAACTGTTCACCAGTACTCCCTTCAGGAATGTTTTGCTGAACAGTACTGTGCTAGCCTGCCTCAGTGTTGTAACCAAAGAATAAAACTCATTATTACTTTCTAAGCACACTGTATTTTCCCTCATCCTCTTTTCTCACATTCCACATATTTCCATCAGTCATATTTTAATATTAGTACCACATATGTTGGGTTTGTTTTTACAAATAGGATTGCTACAACGTCCTTTTACTTTAAATTATTCTTCTGTAGTTTTTTATACCTTACAATAAAAACTGTAGCTCAGTGGATTCCAAAGTTCTACAAATGTCTGTATTAAAACCTGCCATTGTCAGCTTGGAACCAATGAAACTGAGAAATCTAAAACTTTAAAAACTGCAAAGTCTAATCACCTCTGACATCATGACTTTTCAGCAAAGTGGGACTAACAGTACACTGAAAATGTGAATGGGCCAAGTTGTAAATATTTAATCCAGCGGATATGATTAGAGTATGATAACAATAGTCAATGAAGGTGACAGGGCGGTGGTAGAGTTTTGTTAAAGTAATGCAGGTTATGAAGTGTGATTTGAAACCCATTTTTGCGGGCTTCTGTTCCAGAAACAATCTGATCTGCATTGACAGCACTAAAATCTTGTAGCCATGCAATATTGCACTTTGGAATAACAGAGCATTTCCCTTAGGCCAGCAAATTTTAATAATCTGTCCATTCCCTGTTGTGACAAAGGATGTTATAAATGGTTATGAGCCTGCTACGCCCTGCAGTTCACAGCACATTATAAAAATAATATTGTTAGCAATCAGTTTCGGTATCTCTTATCCATCTTGCATCTTGCAAGTCATTTTAGACCGGCAGTTTAATGCAGGAAACAAACATGCTTGGAATAAACAGGAATGGAGCAGAGGCAATTTTCAAGTCAATAATCTAGTCATATAGCAATCATGCAGCTTTCAATATGTCTTGCCTTATGATTCTCAACATGAGTTCACTCTAAGCCCACTGTGAGGAAAGGAGCTGCGTGAAACTGCAAGAAAATATGCATACTGAATGAGATTTTTTTAAATAGCCAAAAATAATTTTGCCAGAGAGAATGTTCCTCACTTTGGGATGCAGTGAGTGGAAAAATAAGGTTTACGTCTTTGTCATGCTGTTTTGTTAATGAAGTATAAAGCTTCTGATGGAATATTAGGTTTTTTAAAATTGATTTTAATAGACAACTGACTAGATGTATCCTGAAATATTCAGATAGTAAGCATATAATTTCCAAGAAGAAGTCATGATATGATGTCTCCCATACTTTATCTAACACACTTTTTGCAGCTTTCATGCAAAACTATTACTGTAAAATATTTTAAAGGAGTAAGGGAAAGAATGTACATGTTATGTCATATCAAAGTGCTAGCCACAAGTGTGGCTAAGTTATAGCAGTACATCTAACTTATATTGCTATATCACTTTTTAAAATGATGCATTTATACATTACATTATCATCATTTAGCTGATGCTTTTATCCAAAGCGACTTACACTTGATTAGGGTAACCAAGGACCAATCCTCCCTGGGAGCAATGTGGGGTTAAGGGACTTGCTCAAGGGCCCAACAGCAATGGTGATCTTGCTGTGGCTGGACTGGGGCTTGAACCACCAACTGGGGTCCCAAGCATGTACTTTAGCCACTAGACTACAGGCTGCCCCCAACACAATACAATCTGATATCAAGTCTGCACAGCTATACATTTCACTAGATATCCCAGGGTCAGGATAAAGTGAAGCCGGTTGACTACCTTCTTTTAAATTGATAGAGACCAACTTAAGTATATGGTAAATTGTTAACAATTTAAAAGAAGTCTGTTCATTAGTGTAAGTGCTGCAAGGAAATATAATATTTTAGAGAGCAACTCAGTTTTCTTAAATAAATGTATTCATGATTTGAGTGTTTTTTGTATGATAATAATGAGAAAATGTATCATTTAGCTTGTTTACTAGCAAAGTTATTTCCTCCATATCCTTCTAACTTCGTTTAATGGCTTAAAGGAGAATAAAATTAGTGTTATGTAATGTAATTGGAAATATAACTTGGGTTAATATAACACATAAACAAAATGAGCAAATGGATCTATTTGATGTAATTAGCTGAAGCTATCCAACTGACCAACAAGCACAAAAACTTGTTAACTTTAGCAGAAAAAAAATATCCTTGAGAGCCGATGTGATTTGTGTGCACTCATTACAATAAAATTCAAAGTTCCACATGGCTTCCATAAGCCTCCTCTGAAATTATTATGAAATGCCCTTGTAAATTCTCTAGTGGCTTTTCCTTTGCTGTATTTGTTTTTCCTTAGTGCTGTTCTGCATTACGACAAATTAAACAAATGACAGTATTGTTTATGAGTACACTGGAATGTCTGAGATACAAACACAATGTGAACGAAGGCTGTTCAGAACTCTGAAACCATAATAACTTTTACAGCGACACACAGATTTATCCTTCTGGAATACTGTCTACTTTGTGAAAAATGAAGACAGTACTCAGTTGAGTGACATTTTTAGAATGCAATCAAAAATATTTTGATTGTTCTGCTTCTTCAAGGGTCATTCCGTATTTGGTTTACTGTCCAGTCCGTAACTGCGATTGAGGTTCTCAAATGGTCCTTTATTAATTACAGTAAACAACAGTAATTGAGATGCTGACTCATCCTAGTGAGGTTCTATTGTGTATGTGTATGTGGGGGCAGTGCATCAGGAACTGACCTGTGGCCAGAAGTCCCATTGATCCTTTCTGGTCAACTGGGCACTGACAGGCTGCATGAGCAGGTTCTGCACATGTAGTGACCCCCTCCAAGTCACTGTCTCCATAAGCAGTGGCGAACTGCAGAGTAAAAAGAGGCAGTTAACATCACGTGTTTCAGAAGAAAGCACATGCTTGTTTTTGTTTACGCTCCCAAATTGACAGAGAGGGATTCGGTATTTCAGGCAGGGAGAACATATGGGCAAAATTTAGTATAAAAGTATATTAATCAGTGAGTGTGGTCTTCGGTATTGCCATTTTGCTATTACAAGTATTTCGGATATAGAAGGATTTTGACACAAAACACCAGAAATGTTCTGGTAAGAGGCTAGAGATAAAGCAGTGTTACACAGTGGTGTTCAAACAGATGTATCTCCCTGTTAGTAATAGTACTGAATCTATGTTGTGTTTTAGAGATTGATTGTCACTTATGAATTCATGAATCTATAAGCACTCTCAAACTGTAGGCTAACTCACCAAAAATAATGCCAAGAGGCAAACAAAAATCTGTTTGCTCTCACCAAGTGAAGGTCATCAGTATTTCTGTCAGTGCTGCCTGTTTCAAGGTTTTAATGCCTCCGTACTTTGAGGGCAGATCAGAGGTAAATGAAAATATCAATAATATATGACCAACACCTTACAGTGGGAGATCAATTCAGCAATAATCAAAACACTATACACAGCACCTCAACAAGCTGAGGATTATTCATCCCAATTTTACATTTTTTATTTATTATTTCTTTACTTGAAACCTGGAGTCTGGATCATTTATTTTCTTGTTGCAATTAGTGGAACAAGTCAGGAGCTTTATTTTCTTATTGTAGTGTCCCAAAATATTACAATTTGCATTTTTGCCTTTCATAAAAAGGAATGGTGCTTCTCTTTATCTGACATCTTATTTTGCAACTATATTTTGTTATAATTATAGTCTATCATAAAAAGCAATGTCACATGATAATTATATCACCAGAACAATCAGTTTTAAATAGCTATCATTGGTGTTAGGCTGCTAGATGTATGTTTGGATTCAAACATGAAACAATTTTTTAATTATTATTTTAGATTATATAATTAAATATATTATGTGTTCTTTTCTGTCCCCCTCTGTCTTCAGAAGTGGCTCATATACAGTGCAGAGAAAAAACATTAGAATCAGTGAAGGTTGTTTAAAAGAACAAACTTACTTTGCAGAGAACTCTGTTCAATAATTCCAAAATATGTTTGCTGATGATACTTGGGAGAGGCCGGGTTAAATCAGCCCCTCTCTCCGCAGGAGTGGATTCATTCTAATCCAGAATATTACTTGGTCAGGAGAGAGATAAGGAAGGGGGAGAAGCATCCATATAAATTAAACGGACAGCATCAGCCCTATCAAGATCATCCAGCAGGTCAGGCTACTTTGTGGAGATATGATTTATTTTTCTATTCATTTATTTTTCTGAGGTTTCCATGCATGCTCACTCACACATACACAAACATAGTATAACCTTCTGAGTTCTTGACAGCCGCATCCATTTTTAATTTTTTCCCCATCTCACCTTCCTACACAGCTGAGGGTGGGCCAGATCCTTTTGTTCTGACATGCAGGTCAAGTTATCGGTGAGTAAAATTTGTTTTATTAATCCAGAGGGTTTGGGATTATTTTTCAGTACAAAATTAAAATGAACGACTACACCTGAATCTTAAATGAAACTTTAAGTATGGTAAGTAACAGTCGTTATCGATACTCTGGAAAGTAAACATGTACAACGAAAGATATATTTCTTACACCATACATTTTGATCTGCATTTACTGACTTTTGGAGAGAAGATTATGCTAGGTCATGTCAAACTCATAAGTAAGTTTGACATGTAAAGTAAAGTAAAAGTTATTATTGGTAGCTCCAGGTGTTTTGTAGTTAGGCATATCAAAGCATACCTTGGTGGTGGACATAGAGAGCGGCAATAACCATCAGGAAAAAACTCTGGCATTTTGTTGGTTGTGCTGTAACCAATGAGTGTTCAGGCTTTTACAGTGGTGCCCCTGCTTAAATAGTATATTTATTGCTATGCCTTCACAATATGTGAACTGAAGAGACACACATACATTAAGTACACAATATGACTGGAAAACAGTGTTGCAGTTTACTCAATTAATAAATCAAAATGGATCTACTGCAGGGCAGTAAGACTTACCTTACTAATGCAGATACTAGCACCACTTGCTTTATCAGTCACACTGAAAGAAATATCACTAAAACATAAGTACGAAATCAAAAACAACAAATTAAGCACAAAGACTATGAAATGATATGTTTAAAGAAATACAATTATGGTTCATTTTCGTACATGCTGTTAACAAAATAAACATGTCATGCAGAAAAATCTGCGACTTATGGCTTTAATCTCCTTCACTTGTTTTTCAACAGAAACACATAATTAGATAGAGCCATGGTTTTCCATGATTCCACCATTATAGATTTAATTGCTTACCTGCAAAAATGACTTCTCCTCAAAGTCCCTGCTGCTTGATCATGCCCCCCGAGAAGGTATACCTCCCAGGTTGAATATCATTACTGAAATTAACCAACTGCAGTGCTTACCCAACAGCAGCCAGTTTTGGTCCACTGATCACATTATATCCAACAGTATCTTAAATGTTGGCATTGTAAAACGTCAAATACAGTTCCTGTAACAGATGTCTCTTTCCATGGGAAACCAAATGTGGCTAACACATGATGATCAAAGTTTGACAAAACTTATATAACCAGTTTTGGGCCATTGCTATCTTCAGTTTACACTGGCCAGAGATCAACAATGTGCATTTCCATTGGGTTGCTAAAGAGCACTTGGTCACAATTTGAACATCCCTGAATTCATTTCTGTATATCCTTTTTGGCATTTTTTCAAACATATTTCTGTTTTTGTTCTTTCCAATGGACACTCCCACATGTCTTTTCCCTTCCAAAGGAATGAGTTTCGGGATATGCAAAATTGTAAAGTATATAACAATACATAAACTCTCAGTTAATATAACTGATTAATATAATATAATTGATATTAGAATATTAGATAATCAGGCAAATAAATGTTCTCCTGGCAGGTATTGTGGATATTCATGATGGCTGTCCACCCAGCAGGACCATAAAAATCTCTTTCAGATCAGACTATGTGTGGCTTGCTGTACCACACTGTATAATTGAAATAAATACAATCACAAATGATTCTGAGTGTGTTGTAAAATAAAGGACTTTTGGGTTCCCTGTCCAGTCAACTTTAACTCAAATACCAGAAACTCCCTTTGAATATAATTTTGAAATGTACTTTTTAAACTGAAGCCTTTCTCTGTTCCACATTTGCTATGCATTTTCTCCAAGTAATCACCACAGAGTGACAATACACTTTTCTGTCAAAAGTATGAAAGATATTCAGTGGGTACAAAAGTGGAACACGCATTAGTAACCTTGTATAGATGTTGCTGAATATGTGGGGAGATGAAAATGCCATATCTCAACTCATTCAAATTCAGTCTCTCAAGGACAGTGTTAGAGTTTTCTGGTAAAAGGTTCCGCACCAAACTTCCAATACAAAATGATTGACAAAAACAAGTGCCTCTCATGGAACTATGTTGCAATAGAGTATCAATTATACAATGCGTTATTATATCAGAGATGGGAGTAACTATTCTCCTCACTATAACAACAGGCAGTTTTTCCACTGTACACACGGCTCCCTACCTGTGTGTTGTAGTAAATGCCCAAACAGTTACTTGGTAACAGTTCTAGAGGTATTTTGATTAGTGGCATAGCTTGTGCCGTGTCAAAAGCTGGCCTTTAGAGGAGGCCGGGCTGGCCCTGACAAGGGCAGTGGAAGAAAATGGTTGTTCTGGGGCCTTTATAACTCTATTAGCCCAGCACATGGCAGCTAAAAGGTATTGTACCATAATGAAAGCATGACAGCTTGATCAATGTTGTTTAAGGAATTAGTGTCTTTACATCAAAAAGCTTTTTGCTTTATTTTTTAACTATCCCATTAAGCAGTCTTTATTGAATATCTTTACATCTTTGGAAAATGTTCCTTTTGGCCAGTGCTCATCAGTAAAAGTGGAATAAAATATTTGTTATGACATAAAAAGTAATTTTCTTACCTGTGCATGCTCTTAGACCTTGTAAATCTATTATTAATTCTTTAATTTTCCACCTCAACACTTAAAGCTATGCTATTTTTCATAAGTGTCTCCTGACAAAATAATGATGACAGCAGTGATGATAGCAAGTTCAGATCTTTGCTACCCGGCACGTCAATGGGTTTGAGTTGGGAATAAGTACACCTTAGGCTCAGGGCAGTTTTCATCTGCTGGGTTGAGCTCTGATATGAATAATGGTTGAATGTGAGCAGAGTTTCTCAAAAGTGTCTTTTATAAATTGAAGGAGTCCTTGAAAATGACAATAAAGGTTATCATTGTCATCAAAATTTGTAGTGAATTATGAACAATCCTTTCGATATGGCAGTCAGAATCCTGACAACCCAGAAGAAATATCTCTGTTTTTGAGAAGATCACAAATGTGATATGTAAGTCCTAGTTATCATTATTTTTTGGGGGTAGGAATGGTAATAACAAATATAAAAATGTTGCAAGAATTCAACAATATGATGGTACAAATAATTCAGTTTACTGACAATCTTTTTATCCTTTATTGCCACTATTGTAAATATTATAACTAAATATGTGTTATTTCTCAATGTTTATAAAAGTACACGACCACACAAAGAACTAGATATTGTAACTGTTTTACTATGGACCTTGATTTATAGCTAAGTCAAATGACTGACCAGTTTGTTTACATTACTAAAGTAATTAGCTCACCGTCACTGTCAATCTCTGACCCAAAATATTTTAGACAGCACCATAATTAGCAGTGACATAATTGTGGCAGTGGCTACAAAGCGTGATGAACAAATAAATCGTATTGCTATTTTTGTTACTGCATATAACTGAATTACAAATTACCACTCTTGTCCTCACATTTTAAAATGGATCAGATGAGCCAGTTTAAGGGGATTAAAAATGGCTTGTAGATACAAGACATAGTCATAACCAATAATTACAAACATGTAATGTTTTTTTTTTGCATATGGGTTGTCTCCAATTACAGACTACATAGTAAAATACCAAATGTGCATGCTGTTGTGAAGATAAACTGGATGGCTGACATTACTGGAAGCCGCCAGAAAATCAAACAACATACAGCAATGCTGTGGTCCAGGCAGGCCATAAAATCGGTAGCGTTCTTTCCCAAATGGAACAGAGTGGGGAGTTTAATGGAGTTAAACTCTTTATAGGTGGCAGTTTAGCTACCAATTAGGGTGTGTAAACATCGGCAAGTGAAAAGGTGTGGGCACCATTATGAAACAGGATGCCCTCCCTCCCAAGAAGCTTCTCAACAACTGGGCATTTATGGATGAAAATCTCATTTGGTGCCACACACTAAATGTGATTTACAGTTTAGAAACTGGAGGAAGCACATTGTGTATGTTGCCACAGAAAGGTGGCAACAGGCTGGAGCTACTGCCACATGAGTTCCCTTTCAGGAGGCAAGGAGCTCATTTAAATAATTCCCATGCAGTAGGGCAGTTTGTATTTGCCACCAAGTAAAATAAACCAGAACAACTAGCGGTACAGAATAAGGACGTTTCTTTTCCTTCCTATTGAATCTAGGACAGCGATTAAAGGTGCTACCATCCGCTGCCTTTTTTTTGGCGCCAATTTACCAGAGATTCTCAGGTAACAATGATATTTGAAGAGCATTACCTTCAATTTCCTTTTCCTGTCAGAGTACACTGAGTAGAGAACGATAATGTTATGGCCAAGATATTAAAAAAAAAAAAAAACGACTTGTTATTGAGATGGTGATGTTTACAGGGGGTATCTGCACAGCAGTCCATGGATTTACGAAACTAAGGTAACAGCTACACGCTTTTTCTTAACCTTTCTCTCTTGTTCACAAGCATTTCGATATTTGATAACTGAAGTTTAACTATAATGAAATACTTATTTTAAAAGTTATTTTATCATCTTGCACACGAAGGTTACCAGCACATAGCTACTTTCAGCCGGCTCGCATCTTCAAGATTTCATTATTGTTAACGTTAGCTGTGAGTGACACAAATTCGTCATAGCTGTGGAAGGTTTTTTTTTTCTGTTTTCGAAACGTGAAGCCAATTCAGAATACAACATGCTCATACTGCTGTGTTGATTAGCAACATAATACGTTGAGAGTGACCTCATATTAATCTCCCGAAGTTGCCTACCCTTTGTTCATGACGATGAGCAGTTTACAATCTAACTTGCTAGCATGTAGCTAAACACCGATTTACCGTAGACAGCTATCGATTGTGTCTGTCATTTCAAAGTAGCCATGGAGTGTCTTGGATAGTACCTTTTTGTCGAATGGCACACAGTCGCAGTAAGAATTCCTAACTATTCGGTGTAGTCCTAGTAGGCTACCACGCTGTTAACTTTATTGCAGGTCCATATCGCATTCATCGCAACCCATTTTCCAAAAGCGACCACTCTGTCTTCCTTGATTTTTGTAATAGTTGTAATCGTATGATAACTTGTTGTTGGCCTATTTTTTCATCGTAAATATTTTGCTATCAGCACAATGCTAGAAGTCAGATTCGACATAGCGAGAAACAATACCACAACAAGCAAATATTAGTTGTATACTAAATTACAGTAGACATTACAGACTGATTACCATAATATCTTCACCACTAATACTGTGGGTCAAACTGCATGGTGGTTTTGCTTGTGTCCCCAGGCTTTTTTTTTTGTATATATTGTTATTTTTATCTCATAGTCCTATGGACAAAGTATCTTACTCCTTTTAAATGCATCAATTTATTTGACAGTGTTCTGGTTGTGGGTAAATATGGTGGTTGAACAGGGGCTGTTTAAAGTTGAATGTCTCAGGAAGGATTGTGCTGTATTTCATCCTGGCAGGGAGTGTGCAGTAGTGTTGTGTTGCTGCGAGTACAGCGAGTGGATCTGTGTGAATGCTTTGTGTGTGTGTGTGTGTGTGTGTGTGTGTGTGTGCGCGTGAAGGGGGGGTGGATGTTGGTGGAAAGGGTAAAGATGAAGAAATGTCTGTGGGGGGTGGCTTTCAGACGGTGCAGAAGCGGTGATACTTGATCTGACGTTAATGTGCTGGTGTGTGTGAGCGAGCGAGCAAGCGAGAGAGGGAGAGATGGGCAGATAATCCCGTCTGCCTGGTGCGATTGAAGGCTGGGATTGATTGATCGCCTAATCATGGGAGGAAATGGGCCTGAAAATGAATGGGACTCTGCCCTTGGCTTGCACAGGAGCTGGGGTGGGTGGGGTTTGAGGGGATGGGACTGCACAAAGACATGGCCTTAATGTGCACAAGACCTGATTTCATTTTTTTCTGATATACAGTTATACGATCTCAACTAAATGGATCAAATAAAATAAGGAAGAGGGAGCAAAAAGGAAAGGGTGTAAATCAAGATCCATCTCTGGAATATTACTTTTTTCAAAGTGGTCTCAATTGATATTTGAAAAGGTGAAGGAACAGAAAAAAATAAGTGTGCATTTGAATCTGAATTAATAGGACTTTATCCAGTACGGAGAGATAGCCACCTTTTTCTGATTTCATCTTAGCTGCTGGATGGTGGACTGCATAGTTTTTGCATTATTATGTATGTGTTTACGTGGTTTACATTATCTTTCTTTGGCTGTAAGATTTGTTTTGCGAAATTGCTCTCAGCTGGAAGGCAGGATTATGCTCTTTAAAATCCTGGACCATCATTATCTGTTTCTCCCAGTCCCTTTCAGACACTGTGGGCAGAATTACTTTTAACAACCTTTGATCTTGGCAGCACCCGTGTTGACGTTGGAAACCTCAAGCCATTTCTCCCTTCTTCCCGAGCCACACAATAATAACTCCACACTTCGAAGGAAGTTAGCTCAGTTTCTCCTGATGGCTTTTATTTCTGGTCTCGGTTCACAGGGTCGGGGCTGCCTGTCGAGGTGTATGTTGATTGAGGCAGTACGATCTGCTTTGCATCGGGGCCCTAAAAGCATCACAGCATCAAAGCCACCAGTTTGTGTTGTATGAAAGTGATGCTAGGTTGTCGCATTTACTTCACTCTGACACCAGTGCTTTTAAAGGAGGCTTTGAAATCAAACGCCTTTCAGTTTGATTGAGCATTTATCTTTATTTGGTACCAGCAGGCTGGCAGAGCGATAATAATTCCTGTGTCCGTCCATGCTAAATTATAATCTGCATCGTGAGGGTCCCCCCTGTCAGCTGTAGCACAACATCGTGCAGCTGAATTAACAGTCACGCATGCACAGTGACGTGGAAGTGCCGCGGCAGATCAGCGTCTGCGCGGGGATAATAGAATCATGCTCATTACTACCAGCCATGTAAATTGGGAAAGGATTTGCCATGCCGTTGCAGTGCAGTGCGGTTCTTGGATATCACTTGACAGCCGGGGCCCGATATTCTCTCAACTTGTCTCTCAGAATCAGTAGGGGCGGCTGTCAGAGGGCAGGAGCAAGTAAAGGAGAGTGAGGAGGATTGACCGCTGAGGCTCAGGCACAGAGATGTCATAACCCCCCCCTTCACCACCAACCCCCTTCCTCCCCTGCCCCCCACACAACTCTCTCATCCAGCCAAAGGGACCTCCTACACCTTCCTGCTCTATCTCAGGGGTGTCCAGGCTTGTCTGAGAAGGGCTAGCGTGGATGCAGGCTTCTGTTCTTACACAGTGATAAAACACTTTTTTCAGCTAATTAAGGCCTTGATTGAAAACCGTGATTAGTTGAGCAATTAAATCAGGGTTTTTTGTGCTGGGCTAGAACAAAAGCCCACATTCCTAAATGCCTTTCTTGTGTGAAGATTGGACAGCTCTAGTCTATCTGTATGCTTGTATGAGTGCAAACGTACAGGTGCAGCCATTTTTTTTGAGTCAATGCACTGACACACCTTGCATATTCTTTCAGTGGTGACTTTCCTCTACAATCAGTATGCTTGATGGTTTGTGTGCTTGTCACTGATGTGTAGCTAATGCTTGAATACAGTTTGAGGTACAAATTCATAATGACACAATGCCTACAAGTAGGCTAACTAATTGCATGCAAAACATGACATGCTGTTATTTCACTAACATAAAGAAAGGTATTAGTGAGACAAATGAAAATCTCTCTCTTGAGCAATATTTTAAAGCAAAGGATTTGTCTGTTGCAGTTGAAATGGTGAATTTCGCACTGTTACAACCCAGTCTGTCTCCCCCTAGCAGGAGATAGATTACAATGCAGTCACTGGAGGACCTGAGTATGCGGAAAGAGGCCCCTGAGTCTTCGGGGCGGAGGACAAAGGTAAGAAGCTGACAGAAGGCGCTAGAATTAGTGTAACTGATCAGTTCATTAATTACCCAGTCAATACACTGCTCCTCATCCTCTCTGTTTGCACAAACAGAAACACCAGCCCTCTGGTGTTAAACCAAGCGTGCTCCAAGCAGGCACTTGAGGGACACTCTAAGAGCGCTCCTCACACTGGTCACTTATCGACATGTCGATTAGTATGGAAAACATTGACAGCGCGATGGCCACTCGCCTCAAGCACCAATGACGGTGGGAAGTTTCGGGCTTGTTGATCCGTAGCTATTATGTATAGACTCGATAGGGAGTTTTGACCCAAAACAGAAAACAGAGAATCACTTATTTTTAAAATGACTTTACCACCATTTAACCATGTTCTATGATAAGGAACAAAGCAGGAAAATGCATAGCCTGAGGGATGACGTATATTGGGCATTTACAGCGTTTTAAATGATAGATTGTAGGCCGTTGCTTTTAATGTGTTGACCTTATTTGCATTTGTCATTTTTGCTTCCTAGAAGCCGCATGCATTATTAGAGCCAAAATTGTGCATAAAACAGCTTTATAATTAGTAGGGTGTATATAAGTGCTTGTGAAAGCAATTTTAGATCCTTAGTGTTAGAACCATATTTACATTTTCAGATGTATAATGGAAATAAAAATATGGTGAGCAAAACACACAGAGATGTTTCCCATTTGAAATAAAAATTCTGCTCTATTAAGTTAGGCAGACCATAATGAGGAACAGTGAATTATGAGCTAGGAAATGTTGACACTGTCTTTTTATTGTATTCTAAAGAGGAATCCTAGAGTTTTAGATGATTCACAGTACAGCCCCAGGTTTTCCTTTTTTCTTCTCCCTGTGGTTTCTGTAGACCTCTGAGAGATTTAATCTTTACATGAATGAATAAGGTTGACCTTATACAGACAGCACTAATTACCAAACCAAATCAGGCTACTCTAATACAGCAGTGCACTTTAGACACCCAGACACTTTTTTTTTTGCATATTTGGCACTTCTACACAGAGGAAAACGAATTCCATTATGGAATACTTAGCTAATGTAGAACACATCCCATTTGCCAATGGGTTTAAAATTACAGTGTTTTTAATACTGGAGTCTAATTGGTGCCAGGTTGTGCTTGGTATTGAGGAATGCATTTTCAGACAGTTGGTCAACATTGCCCCTCTGTGTTAGCTTGACTGTTTTTACAATGCTGTCGGTGTGAGTACGGTAAATTACTGACAGTTCTTGAGGGGGGAAGCCCTGATAGTGCAAAGTGCAGTGTTACCGCTGTGCTGCCTAGGCACCCCACAACCCCAAATCCGACTGGAAACCTGTTTCCTCTTTAATGCATCATTTACGGGCTGTAAACAGCTCGTGTAAAGATGTTTATAGATGATTTATACGAGTTTCCCCTCAGGGTGTCAGAACTAAACAAACTCTAACCTTAATAGAAACCCAATAATCAAAAGGCAGTCTTGGGTTGAGATTTGGGGAACTGTGGTGAGGAAGGAGGTTTTGGACTTGGGAGGAATTTGCCACAACAAAGTCTTAGATAAAGCGGAGGCCGTCTCCTTCCAAGTTCCCAATTACAGAACGTGGTGATGGAAACAGTTAGTAGTTGATTTTCTCTCCCCCTTTTATTTCTTTTTTTTTCCCCCTCACTGTGGTTTTGGTGCCAGATAAAAGCCTAGCCTGCTCTGAGCAGCACGTAGAGACTTCTGGCATCTCTTTACAAGATTGGCTTTAATCTTTTGCCTTTTATATGTCACCTCGAAACATGTGGAACCTGATATGATAATGATGTGAACCTGTCCGGGGTATTAGAGTTAAGCTGGCTGATTAGGTCGTTCATCGATTAGTCCATCACTCACTTCTGACCGGACCACAAGGAGCCAGCAGGAGGAAAGCAGGGCTCTGAAGGACAGGGGTTTAGCCAGAGCTGATGCTCAGCACAGAGAGATACACCAATCCAAGCAGCATGGCAAAAACACATTCTAAATTCCAAAAACTCCAAAAAAAAAAAAAAAACTATACATTTTCATCTGGATCAAGGTGGTTCGTAACTGTGACAGTGATGTCGGAATACACCAGTTGAAAGAATTGTGGTCTTAATTAATGAATCAGGAATCAGAGTTTTAAATTTATAAAGTGTTATTAGAATGCTGCTGTTTGGTTTATACCAGTTTTGGCTGACTGTTGTTCTGTATCACTCAGTTCTAGATCAAATATATTCTAAAGCATAATCAATTACTTTAGTTTGAGTTATGGAGAACAGTTGCGAACATTTATTGTAGAATTTCTACTTATTTTTCTCCATTAATCCCATTGTCTTCCTCCTCCTCAAGGGATACCAAGATATTTACCCAGCTTTTATAAAGCAAAGTAAACATGTACTATAGAGTTTATCATGTTACTTTGTTATTTGACCATTTAACTATGTTTTAAATATCAGTCATAGCTGTAAGATATCTGGCAAATTTCCAGCATGGTGGTTGCAAAATAATAACCATATAAAAAGTCTTTTGCAGTCTGATTTTAGTTACTTTTAGGTACAAAAGAGTGGAAACTTTACAGGAAGCTCTGGACCATAGAATGTGGAGTAGATTTCCACACTCTTCATGTGTCAAAGAACTAGGTGCTGTCCTTCTTGAAGAGTGACCCAGTATTCCACTAAGACAGTTCAGCACTTGTATAACAGCATTTCAGGAGGAATCAAAGCCCTTTTGCAGACAAATACATATTTGCATATTGTTCACTGTTTCCATTACATTGCATACCCTCTATACATAGTATCAGTCATGTATTCAAATGTCAATTAAAGGCATTATGAAAGAAAATACTTTACTGAAGGTCTGAATCTTACTTCATGCCAAATCAATATTTACTGACATGCTTTCATATATCTTTGGTGAATTCATGTTTTTTTTTTTTTTTTTGCAAATCCTTCCAAGCAACAAGGATTGCATCGACGTTTTGAATAGACAGCCCTGTTGAGGTTTCTCAACACAGTGCACCATTGGTTGGTGTTAATTGACTTTTATATTGCTTTGCCTTGCAAATTTTTCAAATGCTCAGTTACGCCAGTCTGCCTGAATAGTATTAATTGAATTGAGGCATGACCCGGAATTTGAATGTGAAGCACAAAATTAATTAATCTTGTGACACAGCCAGACATGTTTCCTTTGTGAGAGGATGATGATAATTAATATGAACATTTTGGTATCATAGAAATTGTTGTGATTGTTGTTGGTAACACTGCTGAGGAGGTAAGGTGAAATTTCTATTTTATTCGAAAGATTGAGTTAATCCAGTTCACCTTCCCCTTTAGTTATCTTTTTTCTCTGACTCTGACTCAGAAAGGAATGGATTGTGGTTGATATTACACAGATAGTGACAGTCAAGAGAAAGAAATGGCTGGATAAAGAAGAACCTTCAAAATTATTCATGATTGATACATATCTAGTTTTTGCTGACCTTTAAGAAAAAAGCCTGTACTGTAACCTTAAGGAATAGGTTTTATGTGAAAGATAAAACCCTATTTCCAGGTCTCCATCTCTCCTCTAGGTGAAGGAAAGGCAGATTGAGTTTGTTTTTATGATTACTCCTTTCACAGAAGACACTGGTAAGGGTGAGGACCTTTACTTCATTGAAAATTCTGATGCCTTTAATCCAGTAATTGAGGTCCACGGGTACAGAAAACACCAATTAATGAGAATATCAGCTTACATCTTGTAATGGCATTCGTCTGGTGGGGAAATCAAGTCTTTTAATCAGGCTGTTAGAAGTTTTGTTTTTTTCTGTCTTTTCAGGACTTGATGAGTTCCTTACGTTGACCTCCTTGGTTGCTACTTGCTTCAGGAATGTTGTATTTGCTGACTGCCATTTTAAACATTTTGATCTTACTTTTGTTCAGTTTTATTTCAGTTTATGTTTTACATCTAAACTCTGTACAGTCTCTATATTCTCATTGTTGTTATTACTGAATTGAATCTATATGCACAGTAGATGCTGGGTACGAAATGAGTACATTGCTGTTATTGCTTTCAGTTATTGTATTATCAACAAGACTTTAATTAATTGCCATCAAATAATTTTTGCAAGTCAAAGTCCATGGTAAGGGCTGGGTTATAAGTAAATTTAGAGAGACCTTATGTCAACTTAAGTATGCCTGGGGCCCAGAATAATTATCAATGAAAATGTTATGCTGAGAATCAGTTCGATAGTTACAGTGACAGAGGGAGCAGGGAAGTACACTGAAAATAATTAATCCATGAAAAGGCATTTCAGAGCTTGTTTACTTAACCTTTGTATATCTATTAATCTGTTCCCAAGTCATTCATTTCGATCTGCTACTAGCCGCCTTTCAGTCCGATGCTGTCCACAGCTGCTCCACAGCTGTGTGCAGTGATGGTTGGACACGGGAGGGAAGTGGGGGTGAAGCTCAGATGTAATTGCTTTAATTTATTCAAATGAGTTAATTATAAACACAGCCCATCAGGGGGACATTCTTGTTATTATAATGCTCTTTTTTTAATCTTTTTTAACTTTAAGCACACAGATACATATGCATGTAATTAGAGTAATGATTTCCTAAAATGAGGCAAGCACCTCCTGTGCCAACCAGTGTCCACAAGACTGAGCACTGAGGTAAAGTTTAATGTTTGGGGAGGGCTTTTGTCCATGTTCACGATCTGATTTTTTTTTTTTTTTTAAATGGGGGGGAAAAAAAAGGAAACTCTTCCAACAAACCAACTGCTTACGCAGCTAGATACATTGTTGATTGATTGTTCTGATAGAATTGAAGGTGACTTTGTGAACCAAAAAAGGATAGGATCTGTGATGAACGTGTAGTTAGATAAAGTTTGCCATGTTATTAATTAGACTAACTAGCAGGCATCAGCCAATTACTAAACTACAACATCTGTATTTTGTCCATACTAGTATGTAAATAAATACATTTCAAATAACTACACTGACTGCAGAGCGTTCCTGGGGAAGCAGTGCTAGAGCAGTATCTCAAGAGTACACAGCGGCATGATCACTGTTTACTTTATTCATAATCACTTTCATATAGCGATACTTCAAATCGCAAATCCTCTTGCAAATCTACAATCAATAACACACAAATTATACTTATTTGTGACAGGTAATCAATTGTTCTCTGCTCTTCACCTGCTTGAGGCCAGACATATCCTTTTATCCATTACATTAATGACATGCTAATCAGAAGGAAGAGATATTTGGGCAAGATTACAAATGTCAAATTGGCTGGAAACCTCCCAGTATACCTGTACATTATTTTTTGCATCGATAAACAGCGGTATCTGCTTTTTTGTCAGGTTTAGTGTCACAGGAATCTTTTATGTATATACCAGAAAGACAGCTGATGTGCTCATCTCACAGCGTCACTAAAATGTACCTTAATACCGTGAATGAATTGCTGAACAAGGTTTTCTGGTTTTACTAAGATTTCAGAGAGATGTCTCTTAATTTTAAGTTTTATGTCTTGTGTCTCAGACTTTTCACCAAGCTCAATGTTCATTACAGTCCTCTCTTCCTATTGAATCAATGCCACTGATTCCTCCCTGGAATATGTCTCTTGTCTTTATAACATATTGCAGTAAATCCTAAACATGCCTAAAGCTCCTGATGCAATGTTCTCGTGGCCCAAGTAGCTCAGTGCTTTTAATACAAAGTTATATTCAGGTGTTTGCTCAGAAAATATGTTTTAAGAACTGTACTTTTGGCTCAATGTCTGTTTGGCTTTTTAATGTTTAATTAGACATGAAAAATTCTTAAGGGCAAAAGACAGGGTTGATGCTCTGGATTTGCTGTCAACCTTTATGTACGTTTTCTTGCGGTGGCACAATGCATGGTATCAATGTACATATTTGCTGGTACTGTGTTTGGATGTGTCTAAGCATACCAAATAATAATGAATAATACCAAAATGTAGAGCTTACAAATAGATTTTTAACAGCAGGACTTACTTTTTATAATCAATCTGAGGGCCAGGTTGAGCCCACCATTCACTTAAAATCTGTTTTTCCTGTATCCCAGTTTTATGGAGAGGTCAAGGTTGGAGAGGAGGAGTTTCAATACTTTGTGTGACTCTGGTGCTGGTTGAACTCAAATGCCATTCTTATTCAGGGTGTAGTTTTTGTCTGGTTTGTGAGACTAGTAAAAAGCAAGTTAAAAATGTGTTGTAGTAATGTAGTAAACATCTACTACTACTGAACTTGATTGGTTGATGATGAATGGAAATATGAAAACAGTTATACTGGTCACCTCATCATTTATTCATACTGAACACCAGTTCCTATTTCTATACGCAGCTATATATCACTGCTGTGTAATAAAATGCACATTGTCATTTGTACTAACCAATTTTTATTGGATGCATTCCAATGAAAAGGGTCTGATCAATATTTGCATTTTGGCAAAAATGCAGATAGAATTCACAGATATGATTTTTTACCTTAACATTCTTTTCTGGACAACTAGTGGTTTTGTTGAGATACTGATCCCACCAATATAGCGAGCTGTTACATTAAGCAGATTACGTCACATGAATGAAAGTTGCCCTTCTCTGGAGGTTAAGGTTTATTGAAGTGGTTGTAAAACCTGTAGTTAAAGGCTGCATCTGGGACCTTAGTCTCTCGTCGATAGTGTCTGTGCCTCACTGCCGTTCTGCTGTTTGAGAGAGTGGATTGGAGCAGTCCTGGTCTATGATGGTCACTGCTGTTCGGCTTGGGCCCAACAGCTAGCTGTGTCTGTCTCAGACCCTGCGGTTCCACTGGTGGTTTGCATCAGCAGGCTTCCACCACGGAACACGGAGCGCACAGGCTGCTCGGCAGGAAAAAACACACCCTCAGGTGAGCCCGTGTCTTTACAATGAGCCCAGACCTTTTCTCCTACCCAGGTGCATATACAGAGGCTGAACAACATGGCTCACCTGTGCCTCTGATGTGAACACACCCGTGCTTCTCATATAAGGGCACACCTGAGCCTCTTTCCTCAGAGCACGTCTGTATGTCTCTCACCCGGACTCACCTGCACTCACCTGAGTCTGATTTCCCCTTGCCCGCCAGTCCTGCTCACAGCTTGTATCATCTAGTGAGCAGTTCTCACTTTCCTCACTTTGATTTCCAGCAAGCAGAAAAAGAATTATTGTGTTTTTAGGGTTACTTCAGTAGACAAGTGCACATGGACACAAGGGATGCTGCAGTGTATTTTAGAACAAGATGAAGGTTTATGTTGAAAAACACAAATAAGTTGTAGGCCGGAAATTATTCCCAGATTCAGTCATCATGAAGGAAAATATTGGAGTTGAATTACACAACAAAGAGGGAATACATCTCCCTAGCATTATTAATAATAAAATACTGGACTGTACTGTACAGATTTCACATGTCATAAAAATAGATTTTTTAGTTTCTTTTAGCTTACTTACCTGTCTGCTAGACTTGCACAAGGCCTACCATTTACTGAGGGCTCGAAGGGAGCACTCCCTAATGCCTTGTAGAGAGATTTGTGGAGCTGAGGGAAACCCAGCTACACGTGAGAGGTTGAGTGCCGTAATGGAGATTCAATGTTAAAGCTCAAAAACCAGGTGAAATCTCAACCACCTCCAAAGCTGCAGCGGTTATATAATGAGGGCTTGGAGATTGTTATTAGCTTCTTCTTTCTTTGGAGCATCAGGAAGACATAAGGGGAAACACATGAGTATGGCACTGCCATTTTAATATTGTTACATAGGTGGGACAGGAGGGTCTTCCGCAGATTTGTGTTCTTTGCATGCCCAGGTCTCTTTTGCAGAGATAATGCCAAGTAAATCAGTTAGCTTAACCCAGCTGCTTCCTCATGCCTCTGGTGAATGCATTTGCTAATCACATTCAAATATAATGAAATAAGCGCAGGTGTCTCTGGGTGATCTATTCACGGATCTCAATGTAGCGGTTTGTGTCACCTCTAGACATTGAGTCCTTTCTGGGCTCTCTTTGAGGCTTTCGCCCGATCACTCAGCCCCCTATGCAGCAGGCACACAAACTCTGTTTAACCCCCAGTGTATGTGACCCCTTCCCACCATCCCCAGCATGGGGGCCAGGATCACATGGAACAATTATCCATCCTTATATTCTCAGCTTGTGTTTGATTTTGGATCAACTACAGCAGTCTAATACAGACAAATGGATGCCAAGGCACCCCTTCCCACTCATTCTGCATGTTTCCCCCAGAACTCTACCTTTGCAAACTGTGCGTTGATATCCTCCTTTGAAAAGGTAATGATGTTGGGGAGGTGAGATTATGTATGTGTGCTGCGTGGCGTAATAGCCCGTGTTTTTATTGCTCGCTGCATACTAATCCCAGAACTGACGGAATGAAATGACACCTGCAGGGAGCGCGTGGGAGCTGTAGACCCACATGAAAGGCCCGGCCATTAAAAATGATCAAAGAAATTACTGCACTCTGCTGCACAACGCCAGTCTCATGCCTGGCTAGGTGTGCATCTCTGCACATACACACGCGCACGCCAATTAGCATCCCCATCTGACGGATATTGTTCGAGAGATCCACCGGTGATATTTCTCCTTTCTCAGCCCCCTAGACATTCCACAGACAAGGAGTCACTCAGGCTTGGAAAATAGGATATGGTTGAAAAGCACACGCTCTGGCACAAGTGCATGTTGACACACACGCAAGCACACACTTGCACACGCACTCCCACACACACACACACACACACACACACACACACACACACACACACTAGCACTCTTGCACAGAGACACAGAAAAAGTAATTTAATTAATTGTTCCATTGTTGTAAAAGCGTGAACAGTGTTGATCAGTGGCTATTCAAGATGGAATGACTGTACACTGCATATATGACAGCCTTTGTGTAGGCCAGGTGAGCTAGGATGTGCCAGTTGTTCTCAAACAGGACTTTTTTTTTTTTTTTTGTTGCAAGCAAGACTCCTTTTGCTGTCTGCAGGCACATGCAGTTCTGTTTTTTAAAACTGAATAACTGGCTGGCAGATACCCATTGGTTACTAAAGCCTCATTCTCTCTCTAGTCCTGCTGTGCTCTCTGTCACACAAGTTGAGTTCCTCTCTTGCACATCAATTCTTATTTTGCTCCAAATGTGAATCAGGCACTCCTAATGATCAACAGCACCATGTACTCTTGTGACATTTTGTTGTGTGCGGTGGCTGGGTCTTATTATGCGTTCACTGACAGAGCTGAAAACATTGTGATAAATACAGTTTCATTTCCTGAAGACCGCAGCTTAATATGCTTTTTATTAAATGGGCTATATGAAACAGCAAGTGCCTTCTAATGCACAAAAGAAAAATGCCCATGTAGAAAACAAATACTGAGTATGAAATGAATGCTCGGCTGAAGGAATCCAGTGAAAAGGCCAGCGTGAGAAATAAGATGGTGAGATGCATGCTTTTTTTAATACCAGCGTTGATGGTTATCTGGGGGCTCCATTTTAGAGGGAGAAAACTCCACTCCCCCTCCCATCCTCAGCCATATTAAAACCCTGCCGCTGTACCATTTGGTAGGTAATTTCGCTGCCTTTTCATGTGTCTCCCGGTGAGGAGTTCTCCTCCATTAGATAGTGTCTTCCTGTGATGTATGATGTATGCGCAGAAAGGCAATCTGATGTTTATTCATGACTTTCAAAGCAGCGCATCAGCTAAGCCCTCTGATTTCCTTTTATGGAACAAAACTCTGAGATTGAGTTCTCAATTTAAAGGCGCAGGGACCCCTCCTGCAGCATTTCACCCTCTCTCACAGCACCTGCATGTTTTGCCTCATTCTATTTTTTATTGCTCACCCAATATTATTTTTGACATTTCTTTAAACTCAAAAAAATTGAGAGCTGGGATTTTTTTTGCCATTTTCAAACCATCACAGTCTGAAAAGAGCATACATCGATGTACAAATTCAGATGATGCAAAAGAAAAGCAACCCAAATAATAATTCAACTACATTTTATTTAGAATATGCTGTGGGCTGACACAATTTATTCACTCCATTCTAATTTGCCAGACATGACTCACTAGTTTGCTAGAAAAGGTATAGAACAGTAAATAATATCATTGTGTATTGTGAGCAGTAGATATTTCATGGTAAGATTCAATGCTGTGTGTGGTGACACTCATACAGCACACAATTTGATAGGTAATTTCTTCATATTTGAAGTCATATATGTTAATGTCATATATATCATGTTGCTCAGATATATATATATATATATATATATATATATATATATATATATATATATATATATATATATATATATAAGTTCATGCAGGTACAAGTTTAATTCACACCTGTACAAAAGTATACATGTTAATGAGGGCTTCTTCTGTTCTCTTTTGTGTTTATGTTACAATAGCTACTGATTAAGATACTGAAGTATATTACTCCAACTTATTCATTTAAAAAAAGACTGAATTTGAAATTTTGTAGGATGTACAATTGATTGCTATTCATAAGGTGTAATATTAACCTTTCATGAAGGTAAATAATAATTGAATGTTTAATGTTTATTCTTCCCATCAGTAGTTCTTAAAATGTATTATTTCCACAGATTGATCCATTTATCTGAGCCCTTTAAAACTCATGTAGATTTCTATTCTGTATTAACTACAGGAGTTGGATTTCAGACCTTTGCTTATGGAAGACAGAGATAATCACATTGTAGCATGTTAAAAGTACTGAAAAAAATACAAAAATAGGACAAAGTATAGGTCTGAATCACTTGTCTTTCTAATATGTATGATAATATTTCAAGCATTAAAAGAAAGATGTGGGTTTTCACATAACCCATATGTCAGTCTTCTGTAAATATATCACAGGAAGGTGACCAATCAATGGGGAATGCACTTTTTGTGTGAAGAACAAAGCAACATGATATCTCTCAAGGGTACACTTTTGGCTTGTTCTACTACACTCTGTTATGCCTCTGGTGTGACACCTCATCTCCCCCTTACTGCTTTGTGGAGGATATCAGCCATGCCCTCTGAACAAGAGCATCCCTCACCTGTTCTGCACAGCCACCTGGTGCTGGGAACGGGAGCAGTGTACAGCTGTGTCATGTCACCACCAGCTCAACCCAAACCCTGCCTGCTCACAGGGCTGGCCAATCACATTTGGACTCTAGCTTCAGTGAGCGTCAAAGTAATCAGTAAATGCCACAGTAAACTAACGACAGTGCTCTGTCCGCAAACCAAAATCAGCAATAAAGTAACCATAATTTGAAAATCTAGTCCCTATTTGTCTTGTAAATGACTTTTTAATGATAATCAAGCCGTATTCATCCATCACATGGGTGCAAGTCTGCCTAATTCTCTGATAGAACTCCTCCTATGGCCAAACGATGTCTATTTATAATCCTCAACAACCTGCAAGAAAGCGTGCAGGTTCACCCGGCTCTGCATCGTCTATTCGAGGAGCACTTGTACATGATCAACAGTCACACATACATTTTATTATGTGTGCAAAATGTCCAGTTTGTCTAGTCCAGACATTCATTAGCAGGGATGGTGGAGTGTGGGATAAGTGGCAGATTTCCTGAAAGTCTTAAGACTATGGCGCCCCCTGTCACCCATGGTGGAAACGCAGCTTACGTTATCAGGCCCCTAATGAAGGGGTGAATGAATGTCACACATAGTAGACCTATTATACTGCCTGGAGCCTTACAAACACCATGAACAATGTACCATCACAAAGAGAAAAATACTGCTCAAAGTACAATGAAGTGCTGTTTGTTTTGTTGCGCTGTCTTCCCACCATGTTTCCTACTGTCTCATGCCCCATTAAGAGCCCCCATGGCACCCCCCTTCAGTGCCTAGTATCGGGGGTTTGAGAAAATGAATATTACTCTTCTACGTTTCAGGAAAATTTTAGGGGTGCAGTGGAGCATGCGCGGAAGAAATTGGCGGCTTTGTGTTTAACGTATGTAATACGGCGCTAATCAGTGCCAGCAGGGACAAGAACGCACCACGTGCCGCCGCAAGTATTTTGAACAGATATGATTAAATAATGCAAATTTTGTGACCACCGCAAATGCCAGCAGGAGAGGGGGAGTGAGAGCCATAACGGACTGATTGTTGTGCCGTCTGACTGATTTGCATAAGAAAGAGCAGCCTAATTGCAACACTTAGCTGCCTCGTCCTGATAATTCTGAACAGGATTACTGAAGGACACGGAGGCACTTTTCATGGAACGTGAAGGATTTCCAGGAGAGGACCAGCTGTTTGTCGCCATCTTCTCACTAGAATATGAAGATGACATATTTGTGTCCTCTACTGTAACACCCTGCTTCTCTTTGAGCCCCTGTCCTCCACTGTTTCAAACTCAAATATCCACACTTTATGTAATATAGAACTACCTTCCACAATACACAGAGGGGAGAGGAACAGGAGATAGTGAGGGAAGTGAGGAGCTATGCCGGGGGTGCGGAAGGGTGGGGGCCAGCAGCTGCTGCCGTAGGCAAGCCTTCCTCTTTTTCCTTTAATAATAAATGATGAATGTTACGAATTAGAAAACAGTGCAGAGAAAATCCAATTTGGTCATGAGCTTTGGAGGGAGAATAAAAAAAGGAGAATTCTATATTAAAGCCTTTTGCTTTAATGTCCACACAGGACTGCAGCAGTGTGATTTAATGCATGTCGTGAAATGGCTTCTATTATGTACTATTAACAAATCAACCTGGTTTCCCCCGAAAGTGAATCTTTAGTGCTTGGGGGAGCTGTGAGTGGCCTGTCCTCTCTGGTGATTGATTTATAGTCTCTGCTTATAATCACATCATGGTGAAATGAGTGGAAGATGGGATTCTGATGGATGGGTGGCAGGGTGGGGAGGGGCGTGGTTCAGATGTGATGAGGTTCTCTTTAGGTTTTAATTTCCTGTTGTGTAATCAGGCCTTATTTATCTCTCCCCTCAGTCTCTCTCTACCCTCAGAGTGCTTTACTGTTTCATTCATCCTGTAATAATGATAATGATAATAATGGTGCATCTTTCTACCTCAAGTATTCTTCCCTGTCTTTTTGCTCCATCCATCCCTACATTATTTGTATCTCAGTTTTTTCTTTAAAAATGCCCTTACCCATCCTTGTTTGTCTGCCCCAGCGTCAAAACTGTCCAGACCTTCCCCTGCAGGTCTTTCTGTGTCTTGGTTTCCACCAGAATTTAAACCTCTAATGAAGCCAGCATGACCTGAGGTTTTTTGCCACTGAGCATGAATGAGAATGATGTCTGTGTTTTCACTTTGCTGTCAGATTGGGCCA
This sequence comes from Albula goreensis, assembly GCA_022829145.1. Lineage (NCBI taxonomy): Eukaryota > Metazoa > Chordata > Actinopteri > Albuliformes > Albulidae > Albula > Albula goreensis. The sequence continues at coordinate 13,716,127 of CM040741.1, forward strand.
GAGATTTGCAGTCATATCCCTGTGCTTCCCATTAAAATGTAGAAGGAAAATAGGCATTCCCGTTTAATGAACTATTTCCTCTTGAGTTGTGACACCAAAAGTAAACCCATAAAATAAAAGGAAGAAAGCGGTATAAGTCATAAAATGTACATTTCCGCTTTCTGTTCTTTCTTTGATTGCACCAGTGCCTGAAATTCACATTGAAAACATGGATAATTTTTTTTTTACCACAATGAATAGAGAAAAACTTGCCAGCTTTTTGTGCGTTGAGTAATGTCTGCGATTTCAGATATCGGATTTTGAAGTCTTAAACACATTGATTTAATATCCCCCACCGAAATATTGTTGAATGTGCGGGAGTGTCAGTTGCCAGAATGAAAATAACACTATTTCCGTAGCAAAATTATTGTGCTGGTGTGTACAGGTACACAAAAAGCCACCAAACATCTGCTGCAGGTGTGTCTACTTAAAAAAGGAAAATAGATATATGCATTAGCTTTAGCACACTGCATGGTTTTACTGCTGTCTGTCCACAATATCTGATACATCACTAAAAACACTGGGTTTGGCTCTTAGAGCACAGACGCAAGCAAGCCAGGATTGTGAAAATCTCAAATCACCATAAAGAAAGCCATAAAAAACACATGCAGTATAAATGTCATTTTAATTCCTTTTACTGAACGTCTAGGTATCTTACAGAGATCACAGCTGTAAAAGTTTTTTTTTTTTTTTTTTAACTTGTGTGTTTGGCTTGCTGTTGTGGAATTACCGTTTTTATTGCGGAAGATTCATAAAATTTAGTTTGGATGGAAGACAAATCCTTTCAGGAATACGTTGTAGTTTGTAGTCATTTTGTGAGTGATTTGAAGGGTGAACCCATAATGCTTGTGTTTACAGTACTTAAGCAGCTACAGATGTGGTTTGGTGTGGCTCTGAGATCTGTTTTTAAGTTGACTGCTACTTTCAGTGAGTACCTATAAACTGAGACTGTAATCGTGCCAAAAGATGTGTATGAAGAAAGAAATGTCTCTTTCATTCCAGTGAAGCCATCGCTTTTTGAGGGTAAAATGCAGATTCAGCAAATTTTATGTATCCAGCAGAGGTCATATTCTTGGTGTCTTGCATATTTTTTGCAGCCTGATCTAATATGGGAGTCACAATTTTGGACAGGATATTTGACAATGTGTATTTGGAGTGGTGATGGTTTTCCCTCTGCCTTTGGCAGTTTGATTTAGTATGACGTTTGTTTTATTAAATAAGGTTTTTTTTTTTTGAGGACAGCGGCTGCACCATCTATCACTTCACCAGTAAGCTTTGATAGCTAGGGAGAGAATTAGAAAGGAGCCAGAATATGCACATATTAGGGGTGCAAACATAAACATGTAAAAATACATAGCCAAGAACTGTATGGCAGATAGTGAGATTATTATTGTCCACGTAGCCTTAATGACAAATGTCATAAAAAGGGAAGCGTCACACTGTGCAAAGCAGCCACAGGCATTGCAGTCAGCTGCTTTGTCAGAAGGAGGCATGGAGACGAAGCAGTACCGCAGCGGGAGCGGAACAGGAGCCATCGTTGGCGGTTTGTCGGAGGAGATGTTCCAGGCCGCCGCGGCGTGGGTGCGACAGGGCCGCCTGGTGCAGTAATGAGAGGGCTTGCTGTCAGAGACGACGTGCATGACGCCCCTCCCTGCCGGCAGCCTGACGCAGACCCCGCGGGGCTCAGGCGCAGACGTGCCAACCTGCTGACGCTTAGATGTGCAGGACCTCGCTCTCACCAGCAGCTCCCCTCTGTGAACACGTCCCTCTGCCGTCTGCGCAGATCCGACCCTGCGGTAGGGCTTACATATCCTTCTTAGTCCCCCCTCTCACACAGAAGGGTAGCTCTTTCGCACATACTGGGGACAGATCTCATATTTAGGATTTTTTTTTTCTTACATGTTGAGGGGAGAAGTCATTCAGCAATGTAGTAAGCATTAGTGGTCATGCATTGATGTCGTATATCTTAATGTGACAGCTACAACTCAGCAGTTTCTCAGTGAGACTACTGCTGTAGCTCCTCGCGATCCCAACATGGTTACTTGATGAGTTCTAATACAAGGTCATTCTGTACCTCTTCGCAATGTCAACCAGTAATTCACAGAATGGAAAAGCTAATAAGAGAAAAGTAATAGAACCATATGGACCGCGTGTGTGTAGGGTAGAATTGAGATAGGACATGCAGTCCGATCACAAATGTTAGAACAGCCATTTTCGTGGTGCAGAAGGCACATATAACCCGTAGTGCATGTCCCAATAAAGGCTTCCCTCTGGTTTCCAACCAATCAGATGTCCCTATTGTGGTAACCATGCCTCCAGTGCTTCAGTTATGATCACCATTCCATAAGCTATTGCAGAGACTGCTAATAATGTCCTGTCCCTGGGTTTAAAGGCTTATTATCATATTGTGTGAATGATTGACAGTTGACCTTCACACAACTTTATAAAAAGCTGGTGAGGCACCACAGGTCACTGCGATGGCTGGGCGACAGAGTATTAATACTAATCTGATAGAATTGCCAGGAACCAATTAATCTGCAGCCCCAGTCTGGACAGTGTTTAAAGTGATAGTGTTACCGTACTGCTGGCACAGAACGGCCCATGAAAAACCACTGATCTAACACCAGGCATGCCTTTCCCATGCCTGCTCTGTGTACTAAAGGCATGAAGGGAAAACTGTAATGGTTCTGAAATGCTTAGGTCTGGTTACAAAGCCCCAGCTTCAACCTTCTATTAATACCTTCCAAGTAGAGGTTTGGGCCTCTGTTTAGTGTATCAGTTTTGCACAAGCAGTTTGAAGTTAGTTGCCAGGTAAATAGAGAGGAGGAAACCTGTTTCTCTGTGCATGTATATTCTGTCCCATCACCCTATAGGGGCTTGCTTAGATGGTACCAGGGCAAAGCCTTCATTCGTCATTTAATTGGTTTGAACCTCCCCAGTATGCACTATATAAGGCTTTAATGTGCATACTAGGGAGGTGTATTATAAGTGACTTCTACTTTTGGCTAAGTGCTGAATTTCACAATTATGCAGAATGTGAAAAGACAGTATCCACATACTGCTGTTTCTTTGGCAATAGGATTGAGGGTATGCCAAATTGTGTACTTCTGAGCTGATATTATCTCTTCACTTTCAACTACAGAACATAATAAAAAAATGAGGTGTACATCCATATTTTGGTGAAAAGCACTTCATAAAAATGGATTAAGTGAAGCAAATTACCACCGTATATCCAAAAATGTACCGGTAATCCAAGTATGTTCAAACCCATGTCTCTAAATTTGGTTTATAATGTTATCACTCCTTAGTCTGATGTTGTATCGAAACTTTTAAGAAGGCTGAGTTTACAAAGCACCGACAGTCAACAGCAGCAGCAACATAAAATGTTCAGTATTTGCAAGACTATTTTTAACTGAAGGTTTATGTGAGTACCTCGCAATCTAATGCTAACAGATTCTGACTGCAGCATCTACTTAACCTCACTTAACTTCACTTTTCCCAAAATTTTATCATGGAGGAGGAAGATATCCTCTTTGAGATCTTCGTCCAAAAAAATGCAAGCAGCCAATAAGGCAGGACTTCCACCAGCACCCCCCCCCCCTGAATGTAACAATATCTTTCAAGCCCATGGAATCCCAGATACTTTTATCCATAGCCCAGACATGAGATGAATGTCAGCATTAAATTATTTAAGTCTGGAAATAGCACAACACATGGCCAATGAGTAGCACTGGCAGGTGACAGGGCATCCCTTTTGTCACCAGCACCACATACAAACACATTGTCACCTCACGCCTTTAATATAGTCCGGGGATAGCCTACTGTGTGGTCACACAAGGCCATAAAAGTCACTATGAGCTCCACAGCTTTATTGCTAAGCTGCCATTTGCTTTGTACCTCAGTGTCTATGGGGCATGATGTTTCAGCTCTTGGTTTTCATAGTCTTTAATAGTGTTTGCATCTTTTTACAAAAATAACAAGCCTCGGTAGTCTGCCACTTCTGTGCTTTTAAGCACAAATTTCAAATTAGCAATGCTATATTGTAGAATTCAGAATAGAATATTCATACATGTTTTAAATAGTGAAACCTTCAGGTCAGCACCCCATTCACTGCATTGCCCTTGAGCTGAAGAATTAAATGTGTGGCACCAACAGGTTTTATAATATTGTGTGCTCTCCTCCTTCAGTAGCTTTGTAGAAGCACACCTGGAACTGCTTCAGTCTGTGTACCAGAGAAGATAATGTCATCCTCATTCTCTTAGACAGGGAGGGACCTTGCCTGTTCACAATAAGTGCCTCTGCACTCAACTTATGAAGAATGCATTTTTAAGAAGCATCTGTGCTGTGGGGTTTCCGCCCTCTTGAATCTCAATGAAAACACAAGAGGAGCCATGTTACCATTGTAACATTCACCTGAGGGGGGCTCAGGGAAGAAGAGCTTGCCTGCACAAGGGTCTGTAAGGAGGTTGAGTGTGAAGGCAAATGTGACATGTTTGCTGCTGAGAGCCGTCAACTTTCTGTCTTCAAACACACAGCCCAGGGACACCTACAGCAATGTATAGCACATTCTAAACCACATATTACAACCAAAGGGTTCTTTTGAGCCTTCAAAAAGTCCAATTGTACTCAAACAAGTTATTTTGTTCACAATCTTGGCTCAGAGGTGTATTAATGTTTTGTACAGTGCAGGTAATCTGTATCTGTTCTGCCTTCAGTGCAGTGCATATGGGTAACTCCACGTACACGTGCATGTACAGTATGTACAGTATAGACACTTTGGATACGACAAGTAAACTTTTTTACCTGCATAGCATTAAATAAAAATACATTTCACATGGCCACCCAGAATCAGTAACTTAGAGTGAATATGTATACTGAGGGATAGGGATTCAGTCATACTACATATTACATTTCATAAAGCATTACTGTTTGTGTTACCTAACAAAGACCTCAGAACCATTTTTTCTAAATAAAAAACAACACTGCCTTGTTGCGTTTTATGTTTCTGTTGGACTTACAAATATGATTCAGCCAACAAAGCAGGCCCTAAACTTTATTAACGGTTGACATTAAATTTAGAGAATACCACGGCAGCTACTTAAGAATTATTATACCCCATTGCCATGAGCCCTCTGATTGAATTGATTAGTGGCCATCAGGACCCAAAACTGTTTCATGATGTGGCTTGTGCAAGATAGGCTGCCTGCTAAATGGATGTCTCAAGACTTTAGTGTTCTGCAGTGCCTCCACTTTGCAGTGCCTTCTCCCCTCCCCACTAGCACTACCCCACACTCTTCACCATCTTACAATGATGGATTAAATCAGCAGGAATTGAGGAAACGCCTGTGGTCCTTCCTTGGCTCTTACAATATCAAGCAGAGCTGGGCAGAAGAGGGCAGAAGAAGTTGAGGAGAGTTTGCTCTGCAGTTCAGGCCCTGCCAAAATAAAAGGACCTCCCAGTCTGTCCTGCAGATAAACCCGGTGTGGTTACACTTGGCCGCTCCTGGGCTCTGACTCTGCTGCTCCGTGCATCCACATGTAATCAGTGAGTATGCATGGTTCCACGCCAGCTGTCCATGACATGGCTTGCAATAACTTAGTATGCTTTGCAGTTACGTTTGGGATGTATTTTCCATGTTTCATTTAAAAACACTTGTATTGTTCTTAGTCAGTCCACCAATCACCTCTTGTATTTTTGCAATCATGTGTATATTTGTATTTTTATACAAATTTGCCAGGTGAACTGTGCTTTTGAACCTTGGGTGTTGCCATTGAAGAGGGGGTTGTATTGGCAGAATACTGATCTGTCAGCAAATGAGGTGATCAGTGGAGATGACTGAAATAATGGCAAACACTTTAATTCCTTGTGGACATTGGGAAGCGTTACCTTTTTCATGTTCGGGTTTGGTGTTTAATTTTCAAGCACGAGCACTAAGAGCAGTTACAAAAATTGAGAGCTCATTGGAGAAGTGGGAACAAGTTCAGTGCTAATGCAGAGAAACAACATTCGCAGACTGTGATGACGGGAGCGCGGATTCATCTCAGCACAAAATTACCCCTGCAATGACGGATACTGGCCGCATAATAACTGCGGCTCCTTATGCATATTAATATGAATATTCTGCATAATGTGAATCCTGTGTGACATGCACAGCGGAATACAGAAAGCCCAGCCATTCTGCTTTACCTTGCCACATTTGAATAAAATAATTTATGTCGACATTCCTTCATACAGGGATCTCCAATTAAACCCCCGGCCCCCACCCACTGTTTTTGACTGGCCCGCCACCCAGTCCCCCTCACCCCCTTTTCTCCTCCTCTTCCCCCTGCGACCCCCATGGTTGGCAGCCTCTTTCCCATGCATCGGTTTCCATGGAACATACACGAAGGTGCGTGATCCCAAACGACATCCTCCTCGTTACCTCCCCTCTCCTCACTTCGTCTGAGCTTTTGGAAGAACTACAGCGACATCTGCATGATTCCATGCTCCAAAGCGCCAGCCTGATACCCAGTGCGCCACATCCTCTCTGCAAGGCGCGGCACGCCTCTCCACGCCACGCCAGACTCCAGCCCTTCAGCGCTCATTATAGGAATTAATAAACACGGCTAATTGCACAACGCATGAAACCCATTTAAACTGAATATTCCTATCGCTACCCTGGGGGTACACCCAGGGAGTAATGCGGAGGGGGGCGGGGGAGTGGAAGGGGGGTAAAACTTGGGCACGAGCAGCAAGGTATGTCAGTCTCTGAAAAGGGGTAAAACACAGCTGGGATTGTGTATTTTTGCAGTTTAAAGATGCCGCTAAAATGTTACAATAAGGTAAGGTTTATTCATCTCCCCTCTGTTTTTTTCTTTGTCTTTTCTGTCATTTAGCTTTGTAATTATCCTCATGATGAAAGGTCTAACTGAATACTTTCACGAAAATCTGTGTGAATTTCTTTTATGCCCCTTTTGTTCCGCTGAATATATTAGGCTGGGTGGGGGAGTAGGGGGGTGGGTGAGGGGGTACAACCACCCCAATGGGATGTTCCCACTGCTTTACAGTGTGCAATCTGTACCCCTCAATTAGTAGTAGGCGCATGTGTGTACGTCTAGGGAGTCGACAATGCCCCCCCTGTGTCCCGCACAAAAGGACCCCAAGCCAGACAGGAGGGGGTGCACGGGCATTCCGGAATCAGAAACAATGGATTAATCGCTTCTAATGATTTAATACAACCAATCAGAATCCAAGCAAGCGTACTAATTTGCGCATAAATTACAAAGTCTGCTTTTAGGCCGGGAGGAAAGTAGCAAAGGGAGGAGGGGGGCGAGAGATGGTTTTGTTTAGTCTGTCCCAGGAAAAGAAGGCGAAAAGCTGCGACAGGATGCCCCCGGCCATTCCCACGCTATTCCCGTGTCGCGATTCCGAAATCGTCCGCCACCCACCCTGATTCCATAAAGTAACATAAAACGTTAAAAATGGTACAGCAAGTTCACAATTTTTATCATTTTTTAGTGTATGACAATGAGTTCCATCTTCAACACCATATGTATCCATATTATAAAGATCATAGCATTCTGGCACCAACAGATTTTTTTTGGTAAAACTTGGAAAAAATGTTTTGAAAAATATTGTTTAAAACAGTTCTCTGAAATGTTTAAGAAAGAAAATGCATAGATGTTGTAAAATCCAGAGGAATACGTACAATATATACATGTAGTGCATATATCCATACACGTATATATTGTGTTCATGTGCAGTTCTCTCACTAAGATTGTGAGACGCGCAATTAATCCAAGTTGAAAAGGCTGAAAGCGCCCACATTTTTAATTAACGTCGAATTAAAACAAGTTGGCAGCCTGCCGGAAAACGGGCACGCTGCTTTGAATATTGCCACCGAATAATGAGTCGTTCTTTCTTTTTTTTTGTACTTTGTGCTCCTCCACTCTCGCTCCCTCGCTCTCCGCTGCCAGTTGCCACTGTGCCTTAGCGATTTAATGATATGCAAATGAAATATGCATAAAACCATTCTGCTCTGCGATGATTAAGCACTGAGGACATTAGCCAGTGCCCCGCCACAGTCTCTGTTGTTGTCTCTCCTCTATTCCGCTTCGCCCGCCCGCCGCTGACACCACTGTAAAAAACCTTAACAATAATAATAGCAATAACTTAAGAAATCTAATCATTTTGATTTTGCAGTAATATCCAACAGGATAAAGAAGATCCAAGCAGTGTTTCTCCCCTATTTTTTTTTTTGTAAGATCCATCAGGGTAAACGTTGTCCTTGCAGGAGAGAGATCTGGTGTGGAGTGGAGGAGACCAGGCTTTCACAGGCAGAGGACTTGGAGATAGTAGCATTGCCAGGCATTGCAGGATATATTCTGTGGTTGTTTGCCAGTAGTGTGGCATTATATGAATGCAGGCTGATAGAGAAGGAGGAAAAATTCCCCCTTTCATTTCTTTCTCTCTCTCCCTCCCTCTCTCCTGCTCTGTTGCAAGCACTCCGTTTTTTTCCCTTTTTGTAATCCATTTGTATAATGAAGACATGGCGCAATTAACATCCCCCATGGAATTAAAATAAAAGGCCGATGATCCAAACCTCATTAACTCAAAAAAGATTATAATTTCCACTCACGTTCCGCGACGAAGAGTTAAAAAAAAAACATAAATTACGAATTAAATCGCTAATTGTATGTGCTACGATCGCATCTTAAACAGCGGTGGCGAAGATGCCCAAAAAGATGCCATCCTTTAGCTAATCCATCCTTACTGGTGGCAGCCTTGGCTCTGTCATCTTGGTGGTAATGCCCAAGCAGTGCAGAAGCACAAAGATCTTATAGTCCCTCCCTTTGGAGGACTTCTTCAATAATTTATAATCCACAACCATGCCCCCCTGTCCAACAAAAAATGGAGAAGGTGAATGACAAAAAGTTTTGGGTATCCAGTTGAGATCGTCAGCGTCTGGTTAATTACGGTCTCGTTAATTGCAGTTTTAATTTTTCCCGTGCTTTCCAACAAATTAAAACGAATAAATTGTATTCCTCCATGTTTCGCGTCGTAGCGGCGCCCATCCTTGGCTCTGTGCCCGATGCCAGCGGACCATGCGGGAACCCACGGCATCGCTTACCGGCACCTCGCGCTTTAGACCCGCAAAACCAACCGGTTGGTACCTCAGCGTTGCATCTGTGCCCAACGGTTTAGCCCCCCAAAAAATACGGGAGGGGAAAAAAAAACACAGAGACGGGGGGAGTTTGGTAGTTACTTGGTTGGTTGGCAATCAGGGGGCAAAAAAAGGAGAAAAAAAGCAAGAGGGATGGGGGTTGGCGAAAGAGTTCCCACAACCCCCCATCCCCCAACCCCCCTTTTTTTTGCAGAGTCGCAGGCGGGCTCGCCCGGCGGGTACCTCCTCCTCAGTGCGTCTGCCGCCGTGGCTGCTGTCTCGTCCCCCTGCCTCCTGTGCCCCCTTCATGAAGTTCCAGCACGTCTGTTGTCTGTGTGGCATCTCCCCGCTTGTCTCCCATACTGGTGGATGCTGTATAGAGCCTACAGTCTGAGCCATTCATCTCCCTGGTGATTGCTGTGAATGTAGATAAATCGCACACACTCTTCCCTGCCCGCCTGCCTGCCTGCCTCCTGCCTCTCTGGCTTTGCTTTGCTTGCTGCTGGAGTAGTTTCATGTTTTCTGCTCTTTTTTTTTAAGAAGTTGAGCTTGTCATGCAGAAACCGTGCTCCTCTACACACCTGGAAGAGACCATATTGTGTTTTGCTGTACACATTAAAACCAATAAAAAAAAACAAAAACCAGCAAAAAAAAAAACCTTGTCTGAATTGCTGATTTTTTTGGTTGGTCATTAGTATTCACCCTCATGTTTTTCTCTTTCTGTGTGTGTGCCTGTGTGGCTTTTGTAAACAGCTGCCACTCAGTCGTTGGCACCGTCCCTGAGGTCCTCTCTTTCCCCCTTCTGTCCTGTCGGGAGCGGGCGAATTGGCAGATTGGCAGCATCTGTGGTAGCCGTGCCCATGGCAGACGTTCTTCGCGGCGGTGGCTGGCAGGCGACTTGACGGGCTTGTTGTTTGTGTTTTTGGGCGATTGTGTGGTTGTGGGCGGCGTGGGGAGGCGTTGGCACACAAAAAAATTCTCCAGCTTCTTACACCTCCCCTTCCCCCCCCCATAGATCGGCTCACCGCTCGTTTTGTTTTGTCTTCTTTTTTTTGGCTTTCATTTTGTTTGTAATCCATCCCGCTCCTTTCATTGAAAACGCCATGCTAATTAACAGAGCAAACTTTTGTTGTTTTAATTAGTTGTCAGGAGCGTTATCTCGTCTTTGTTTGCTCTTCCCTCTCTTTATCTTTGCTAACCGACCCGCGACGGGCACAAGCTAGTGTTGATTTGTGTTTATTCGCTGTGTACCATCTTCGACCCCCCTCCATCTTTTCTCAACAGATGCCATCGTGTAGCCGCTGGCACACGGCAAAGCGCTTGCGGGCGCAAAAGGAGCCGTGATCCCGATGTTTCCCGAAAGTTTTCCGCAAATTGGTAAATTGGCAGTTCTCGAATTCTCAGGTCGCCCTCTTTTGTCATCCATGTCCTCCTGGAGAGCGCCACATCTGCCAGTGTGAGTGCGTTGGCATGGCGTCCGCCGGCTAGCTGGCTGGCTGCCTGGCACAGGGAATGGCGCTGGAGAGAGAGTGAGGGAGGAAGAGAGAGGGAGGTGCTTCTTCTCACCCCACCTCCACACCCCCCCCTTACGCCACCAGCCACCCCCAGGGCAACGCACCATCAGCCAGCTGCAAGTTTTTCCATGTTTTTTGTTTTAGATTTTTCTTCCTTTCTCCAAGCAGTCCCCCCTGGCAGAGCACTGCGGACCCCATCGATGCGGTGTCACTGGGCGCCTTGGGAAAAGCAAAACAAAAAAAAGCAGGTCCAGTTTGTTACAACTGAACTTCTTTAAGCCCTAAGTCCAAGCCCTCTAAACTCCACCCTCCCAAATTCCACCAGCCCCCACCTTACCCCCTCCCTCCCAACTCCCATCCTGTCCTTCTTCGCCCCAAAATTCCAACACTACTGCTGCTATTCGTGTGGGTTGAAGGTGATGCCGCGATCTCAGAGAGCAGATTTTTCTTGTGTCTTCTTGGTGGTTTAAGGTTGAGGCTGAGCTTGTAGGCTCAGCAACCCTCGCCAACCCCCTTATGTTTTTTTTTAAATATACATGCCGTAAACTACCCCCACTTTTTCTAAATACACAACCCCTATTTTGCCGAGAGCAACCAAATCGGGCGGGGGTTGTCGTCGTTCCCACCACCGCTACATCTACCGTTTTTCTCCTGCAAACGAACACAAACCCGCCTTGGCGCTACCACTGAATGGATGGCACCTTGCCAGCTTCTCACTGCCATCATCCGTATTCGTAGCCTGTCTCTCTCGCTCCCCCTCCCCCTCCTCTCTCTTGTACCCTCCCTCCCTCTCTCCCTCCTACCACCCTCCCTTTCTGCTGCCTTCTACTCCACCCCCACCACCATCCGCCTACCCCCCACCTTTTTGTTATATAGGCTTGACATTAATTAACATACGGGTTAATTGATTCTAAAAGCTGATGAATTGCTCTTAACGTTTCCCACAGGGTGGCTAGCCCACCGCCTGCCCGCGCGCCCCTTCTGCCTGGCACTGCCTGTACTTGTGCCTTGCCTAGTCTCCACGTTGGCTTCATCCAGCTTCCCAAGTGCCATGTTACAGCCCCTGACTGCACTGAGCCCCTACTGTACTGCACACTGTGAAGGATCTCGAGCTGCTTATTGGACTATAGCTGATCGCAGTTGACGTTTTGCTGTCTGATCCCACCGCAGGATGTTGCGCTGGCATTTTGTTATAAATAATCAAAGTCCTCTCGCAAAGCCCCACCACCCTCCCCCTTTCTTCCTATCTATCCTTCTCCTCCCTCTTTCACCCTCCCTCTATCTCTGAGTCGGTAAACTCCACACCCTCTTGCACCAGCACACACTAGCGCTGACACATTCCCACTCTTTCCTTTTCAGTATCAATGTCAGCTCATATGCTTCTCCACTGTTCATCCTTTTCATAAGTTCACAAAACATCAGGGTTTAGGTTTGGGTCAAATTAAAGTTTCAAATGAAGTAAGGTATTGTGCAACATTTTTTATGTATGTGACGGAGAGTTTATGTATTTACTTGGCTAGTAATTTATTCTTTGTTGTTTTCTGTTACCTGGAAACCATGCGGCGAATTAGCAGAAATTAGCTACGAGCGTCATATTTGATTAAGTGATTATCGCCAGCGCGTTCATTACTTTCTCTAATTTCTTTAGATTTTTTTAAAGTACGCCAGAGCTGATGAGGTTAAAAGCAGGTGGCAGTGCTGGCGTTAATTATTTAATAAAATACCCGCTCTACCCCCACCATGGTCTTCCCACAGTTGTTAATTAGCCAGTTCTGCAGCCTGCACTAATGGGCGAGGCAGTTCAGACTCATTAAGGAAAAGGAACAGGCGTACTGGCAAACAGAAGCTAGAGCTGCATCTTATACAGTAGGTGTAGTGCTCTATATCTCCCTCCATCTATCTCCTTCCATTTTGTTCCCTGGACTGTTCAAGTTTACTTTCTCCCCTTTCTTTTATTCTTGTTCAATCTGACATTTGTGTTTTCTATACTTGGTTCCAGACAGTGAAGGTTTACATGATTTTTGTAAGGTTGTGGTCTTCCTCTGCCTTTCCCATCGGTGACTCAGGGAAGTGGTGAGGTTGGGCACTGACACGCTGTTCAGCGGGTCTCAGAACACGCCATTCTTTTTTCCCCCTTTTGTTTTTTTTTATTATTTAAATGAAAAGGAGCATGAAGCAACTGAGGCAACAAGAGGAATCCATTATGCAAATGGCTGCTATTTGCATAATGTCTTATGCCAGGAATATGCAAATGAAGCGTATAATTTATGAGTGCCTGCGTCTGTCTCAAAGTGTTCCCATAACTTACAAAGAGGAGTTTTTTTTTCTCCTCTTTGCCTCTCTGTCTTTCCCTGAGCTGGCACAGGCGACATGCACACACCCATACAAAACAACCACGCGCTGTATTCTCACAAAGGGTGTGTGCCTGTGTATCTCTGGGTGGGAAAAAACTTGCCCTCCAGACTGAGGCTGGGGTGTGGGGTTTAGGGGGGTATGTATAAACAAGGGACGCATAAATCCCCCAACATGCAACAGTAGCAGAAGCTCATTTTCTAAAACAACCACAAAAAACTAAATAAATTAAAAGACAAAAACTAATCCCAGAGTAGGAGGTGGTGACCGGCTATTCTTTTTCCCACACTTGTATATTTGTCAGGAGAAGCTTGGGGATCGGCCCCTTCTTCAGCTGTTCTGTTTTGTCCGTTTTTTCGTTTTGCGGACGGTGGTACTTGTTCTCATGGTGGGTTTTCGGAGTAGCCCTGGCAGGAGGCACGGCACAGCGTTGGGAGGGATGGAGCAGAGAATGAGATCCAGAGAGGAGAGGCTGTGTCTGAAGGCATGCGTATGTGCGTGTGTGTGAGAGCCTGCTCGGCAATGCCTCCCTCTGCCCGTGAGTGCCAGAGCCCAGAGCCCTCATCCCAACCCAGCACTGCCGAAGCCGGGAACACAACTCGGACAAGACCCAGGCGTTTTCTGTCGGCTGATCCATACAGAGCTTGTTTGTTTTGGTTTTTTTTTTTCCGTCTGCTTTCCCGACACGTCTTCAGACTCCTTTTTATCCTCGGCTTATTGTAATCACCGGCCTGGTTTGCATACTTGATCTTATGTTAATGTCTCTGGTGACAATAATACATTGTCGCAGAGACAAAGCAAGTGAAATACCACGGAAAAAGCGGTTCTCATCACCGCATTACGGTCTGCTCTAGTGTAGGGAACAGGCAAACTCGGTTTTTGATCCACATATTTTGGGATTGTTGTTTCAGGGCCTCTTCTTCAGGGATACAAAAGATCTTTTTTCTATTTGCTTCTTCATCTTCCTCTCTTCATCCTCCTTTGCGTTCCCTGCTCTCAGAGGGTACCTCTGTGAATGCCGCCTCACCAGCCCCGGAGAGTGGCGCGCCTGCCTGCCTGCCTGCCTCCCCTGGACCCCGTGGGGGCATCGGCAGCATCTCGGTGGGGCGGGTATCCGGAGGGCAGAGCAGAGATAACAGGGGAGCTGGTGCTTGTGCCGCAGCGTTGGCGTTCGTGTGCCTCTTGCATGTTTACACAAATTTGTGTTTTTGTGTTCTGTGCTGTGTATATTTCCATGTGCATGTTCTCTGTGCTTTCCGGTGTGTGTGTGTGTGTGTGTGTGTGTGTGTGTGTGTGTGTGTGTGTGTGTGTGTGTGTGTGTGTGTGTGTGTGTGTGTGTGTTTGGGCTGCTCGGTTATGCCTCCCCCTGCCACTCTACTCCCACGCTGGATGTGCTACCTTTACTTGGGCTCTCTGCAGCCAGGCTGCTCCTGCAGGAGAATGCGGAACACCATCACCATGCTCAGGGCAAATAGTGCCTGTGCTCCAGAGGGGTGCCCACTGCCCTCCCGTTTCATCCTGGCTTCGTCACTACAATTCATGCCTTGTGGGAATCCAGCTAAAGTGATTATTAATTCACAGGTTGAGATCGTTTTCCAACACTATTCAATTCATCGGCTCTCACAGTGATTCTAGTCTGTGCTCATTTCCAACAAATAATTGTCGTATTTTGTATGCATTTTTTCCAATGGTAATTTGTAAATTAGTTTTTAATTTTTTGCGTAATTATGCTGCAGAGACTGTCATTAGTGCTACGCATGCAAATTAACCAAGAACTAGGGTGTGTGGTGATATCAAAATGTACTCACAAACACATGATGGCTAGCATGTTTACAAAAACATATTAGAAAGGACCGTTTAGTTCTGCATATAATTTGAAAAAAGAAATGGACAAGCGTATCTACTAATTGTATGTAAAAGGCTCAAAACCAAAGTTCATGAAAACCAAATAATACTGACACCAGAAGTGGTATGAAAACAATAACATTTTGAAGCTGTCTGTCGTTTATGAATTTCTTTTCAAATTCTTTCTAAACTGATAACCACGTTTTTCTTGATTTTTTGTTTTTTGGTTGTGTCTGTTTCATGAATGCAGTTATTTTAATGTATACTGTCCATGCAATACTTCGTGATATTCCAGATACAATACCATAAACTAATTAACATTCATTAATATATTATATGCATTTATATAGGAAGCTTTGTTTTAACTTATGTTGCAAAAGGTCATGTTTTGCTAGTATGCATAATACTTATGCATAATACATTTTGTACAAAAGTTACATAAAAATATTATTACATTTCTACAAAATGCAAACAAAAGGAATTTACTTTCTCACACCACTGCTTTCCATAGCCGCTGTTGGATACTGAAGTGAAAATGTTTCTTCTGCAGAGAAAAACATATCTTGAGGACTTTTTGAAATAAAGTTTTCCAAATGTGAAAATGAAGCATCATTAGAAATGGAACAGCACTTTTAATAACACTAATTTTCAAAAATAATGGCTTTTTGCTCCTATACCAAAAACAGTGATTGTAACTGTTGTAAATACTACTGAATTAATTTATGATGATAGTACATTTGGTCATATTTATATACATTATGTGTTATTTAAATATTGAAACATTTCAAGGTATAGAAATAATATTGTCACACAGCAACTGCTAAAGGTGCATCAACAAGTGGTGAGTCTTTCCCAATTGGAATGGTTCAGCATATGTTTGTACATAGCAGCTGATTACAGGCATCAACCCAACTCAAGGCCACATTTCCGCAAGAAAGGAAGTCATAGTCCCAGGCTAATGAGTCAAATGAGGCTGTACCTCAGAACACAAAGCTGCATAGGAGCTCTGTGGAGGAAGACAAAGCTTTTTCACCTTTTTTTGGACCTTGTGTGACGATAGGGACAATATGCTATTCTCTAAAGAACTTAATACAATTTGCTGTTATACATGAAGAATTTTCCCAAACAATGATGTCACATGCGCAGTTTGCATATTGATTCTTTTTTATACTTAATTTAAAAACCTGGTATTTGTGAATACACATTTATAATAATTACAATTTTGAAAATAACCTTCAAAAATATTTTAAATGTGGTTTATTTTACTCATAATTTTCACATTTATTTAAGTAGAATAGATTAAAAGTAAGTTTAACCCTACACACCAAGGAGTTTGAAAATTGCCCTAACTTGGTGCATCAGTTGACTTTGTTTTGTTTTTCATGACAAATACAAATAGATACACTTTTTCAAGGGGGCCAGGACACTGAAAGTTGGTACCAGTCAGACAGACATCACTGTACTATCACTGAAGTGGCTGCATCTAACACACTCAATGTCAATGTCTTTTAGGAGCTGTGGATGAGCATCCTTCCCACATTACTTTTCATGTTCCCTACCATATAATGGTGCTATTGGCTGCCATCATGTAGCTATTTCACATATATAGTAAACGCTGTGTATTTACAAGGGACCCATACTGACTGTAGAATGCATGGGCCAAAGCCCATGAATCCTGACTGACTTGTGTTAATCATTTGAACATTGCTTATTTTATTAATGTTCTTATTTTAATACAGGGCTTGTCACTCATAGTTAAGTAGTTGCATTAAGTTGTAATTCAAGTCTTTAGTGTTTACTCATTCATTTATTTTCCTTGCAGAAAGATGTGCTTCCAAAATGGAATAACACTTCCTGAATGAATTCTTTGTGATACAAGTTGAGTATACTTGTTAGTATTCATGTATTTCAGTCTAATTTTAAACTGGCCTCTACCGTTTTTATCCTTTAAAATGCGCTTTAAGGAGAGATTTGTTGTAACAGCCACAGACTCGGTAGTCACCTGCTCCCCACATTTGATCCAGGGATTTTCATTGCAATCAGGATTAAGTTGGTACTCACCTGTTGTTGATCTGATTCCATGAAAATTCTGTATTTCAGTGTCCAATTTTGGTCTCTGATCCACACCTGAAGGCATTAGCTTGTATTTATTGGAACTTAAAATTTAAAATGTATTTTCTACCTCGTTTTCTTCTGTTTTCTCTATTATTTATTTTTGTTTACCGAGAAAGTTCTGTGTTCATGACCCTTGGCTATAAATTATTCTAAGCCAAAATAAGTTTTTCTCGGCAATGTTTGTGTATCTATTGACATTTGTTAGTTTGGAAATTACTCGTCCTTGCTTTAGGATCTGAATTAACACAGCGATTATCTACTCTGACGTTTGGTAATGGCAGCATTTCTTGAGCCTTACCTCATACCTGAATGAATAAGTTTTGTGAATAAGAGATTTAAGGGAAAGGGTTTGGGATAACATGTCCAGATAATCCTTCTGTAACCTCCCATTCTGTGCCTCCCATCACTACTCTTTACTTCCAAGATGCTCGCGGTACCATGCCACATGGGATTAAGCAGAGGGTATTATATTTCGCTATGTGGGAAGCTGAGCGACATGATCACATCTTCCCCTCCACCAGCCCCCTGCAAGCTCGCATTGGCATGAACCATTGTTATAGTTCTCCTTTTGAAAGTTACACTGACTCACTCAGTTGCTAGGTGACTAATACATTCTACCAGGTTATAAAAGGCTGCTTAAGATATTTGGCAGAAAAAAATTGTATTCACTATTCTGTTGTCATTTTACATGTATATAAATGGATATTAGTTAAAATGCTATAGAAGTAAACCAACAAAATGTGGGTTGAATTTATGAAACACATACCAAGTAAATAAACCTAATAAGGCAGATTTATAAATTATGGGTGTGTCCAACCAAATACCATCTCTGGATTTTAGACTGTATTTTTGAAGTTTAAAATTGTTTCCATGTGTGTATTGTGCACTCACACACATACATATTCTGGTTTGTTAAAGGAAAATAGTGACCTTTTATTGGGAGACTACACAAATTACTGTGTTGGGTGGCTTTTTTCTGCAAAGCAACAGAAGAATACAGCATGATGCATTTCAGTCTTTCCAAAAATCAATCGTCCTAATGATTATGAATATATCAGTATAAAGAGCATTATTTTCACTGAGGCTTTTTTGATCAGTGTGCACACATTCACATATTCGTCTTATGGATTTCGATGCCCTTGTGGTTGCAATTAGTTTATTGAAATGATCAGATGACACTAATGAAAATATGTGTGCTGCTACCAGTCCATTCCTGCCTGCTTTCATCTTGTAAAATGAGAAGAGTCACTGAGTACATCAGATTGGCTCATGAGTCTGTTTTGCAGTCAGTTCATTTATTAGATTAATTTGATTTGTTCTCATTATGCATTCCACGCAATTTTGTTGTTTAAGGCAGTCTATATGTGAAATGGTGTCTGTTTCACCAGTGTTATGCAGTTCCATTGTTTTCCTGTACCAAATGCTCTGAGACATTAAAGACAGATGAACAAGCATAATTAGTTTCTTGGCTGTGTCTATGAAAGGAGGGCAACAATACAGTCCTTTAGAAGAAAGTAAGTGAGAAAATGTACCTCTGTTGAAAGAGACAGTGTATGTTTTGACTCTCATTAGATTCAAGAACTGATATTTTATGGTTACAATTATATTTTTAAAACTGTATAACTATTTACCAAAGAATGCAACATTTTCTTTTCAAAATGGATGTCATTGTTTCCGTGCTTTCACCTGAAGTTCTGTCTTCTAAAATCTTTTGTCTTTTGTAGCACAAAAATCTGTTTCTGTGAAATTCACTGGTAGTCCTGGTTTGTTGTACTGTATTGCAGGGTATGAGTCATTGTTTTGCAATTAAAATTGTGTTAAATAATGTATAAAAATTTTTTCCTTCCTTTTCAGGGTGCTGGCCAGTAACATATTGGTCAAACCCAAACAAATAATTGCTCTTTAAGGGAAAATCTGACCCGTTTTTGCAAGTTAAAGTCTTAAAAGTTATATGATGTTATATGTTAGAATGAAAAAAGAGCACCCTCCAAAAGATGTGTGCTTGCTTCCTATAAAATAGAACATACCTAAACATATGTGGTGATGTACAGTCTGTTCTGTTTAAATGGAATATGTGTCTAAAGACACTAAAGCTGGGATTTAATCAACATTTGTCCTTGTGTTTTAGTAGTTACAGTTGAATAACAGTGTTATGCAAGCTTTTTAACAATTTTTGAACTTGCCAGCCTTATGCATTGATGTGAATATTAGTAATTTATTATTTACAGAAAACATACTTGTTAGCTTTTTGCATTTGGATCTATTCTTACATGTGTGAGTTTAACGTAATGGTGATGGGGATTGCTCATGTCAAGTGATACCAGAACTTTGCCATCTGAACTGTTTTGTGAACAGGTAAAATTTGAGATTCTCCAAAGTACCAATTCAAATTCTGCAGTCTATACAATTAATAAATTAAGTCATCAGTCAGCATGCACTTAGTTTAGGGTTGAGATGTGTGTGGATCATTTATTTCGGACCTCATATTACATGTACACATTTATGTATGCCCATCCACACACACACCTTTTGTTTTTGGCCTTGTTAAAACATTTATGCCAATTGCACATGCCACATACTATAGGAGAGCTTGCACTCGGGGTGCAAAGGAGAGGGGTATCTCTCATTGATAACAAACTGCGTTCTGACACTCCCTGGTGAGTAGCTAGTGGGTACATACGAAGGAGTTACCACAACCAGAGCCCACCTTATCCGACCAGTTGAACAGTTACTAGTGACTGGAGTCATAAACTGTTAGTATGTTAGCATTGAAAGTGGTGATAAACAGCAGTTAAATATATTAATCACTGAATCTTTGAATAAAGACTTGAAATGCAGAATTAGTGAATTCACTGAGTAAAGTACACTTCTCTCTATACAGTGAACATCATTTGTGCTTCAATTCATTATCAGTTTGACATTCGTGAAAGAGATAAGTACCATGCT
This sequence comes from Albula goreensis, assembly GCA_022829145.1. Taxonomy (NCBI): domain Eukaryota; kingdom Metazoa; phylum Chordata; class Actinopteri; order Albuliformes; family Albulidae; genus Albula; species Albula goreensis. The sequence goes on from CM040741.1 coordinate 13,736,081, forward strand.
TTTGTGTTTCTCTTTAATGCTTGGTTAAAAAATGAGCATATAGCTTCCTATTTAAAAAAACAGAATGAAAATCCTAATGAATACCTGCACTCTGTATAACTAAAGGCTAACCTTCATTTCAATTGTGTGCTTTGGCTTGGAAGGATGTATCAGTTGATGAGTTTGTATTTCAACTCAAGGCATTCATCCTTAAAAGTGGCAGTCATTCTGTGGCATTGTGACAGTTTTAACACGCTGAGTAACAGCTGCTGAAATTACAAAGACATAAATACATGATACATAGTACATAAATGTAGGGAGCTACTCAAGTGAAAATTGGGTCGATACCATAGAACACAAGGACAAGTCTGGCTTTATCTCACAAGTTGTATAATTGTGTATTCTCTATACACCTATTCGAAGTTGATAGCAACTGTTCATTTAAGGGCATCAAAAGAGAAACAGCTAAGATGGATATTGACACTCCTGTTGATCTCAATTGCATGTGTGTTACATGGAAATCTTTTTGGAATTTGAAAGGCAGGAAACTGGTAACTGGAAAACCTGAAAATTGCTTATTTTGAAATACAATAGTAACAGCTTGTGCAATACAGAAATGCTTTGCCCATTGTTTATTTCTCCATCGGACCATGCTCTAGTCCTAGTGGAAGAACCAAGATCTGACCATTTATATTATTTGTTTGTTCATCTGAATTCAACTGTGACCTGAGAAAAAAAAAATTATATAGAAAAATACTAATGGAGGTACTCATACCCACTTTCTAGTTAAATTCAGTTTGACATGAAGTTATGTATGCTATAGTGGGATATTGGAAAGCACTTTAATGGCGTGACAGGTCAGAGAAGCCTGTCATGGTGCTCTTATTTGAATTTACAGCTCTGGCTGTCACTTAAAGCCTTTATTATTGAAATACACACACCCATGTACATCCATATATTAAACTATTTACATGTCATACTGTCAGATATCCATACACATTCAGGTAAGGACAGTGACTGGGTACCAGCTCTGAACTTCAAACCTCTTTAAATTGAGGATGGTGAAAAGGGAATTTAAACCTACTTTATACTCAGTTCATCTGCACAGGAAGTATTTGAGGATGCACAGAATAACAAGAAATACGTTTATTTAGAAAGTAGAGGCTTTCTAAATTGTTATATTATTTTTAGGTATTTTTCAGTGGAATTCATTCAGCATTTTAATGTCCTGTTAATGTGATTATGTTCATGATCCTAAGTTCTTTGCCAGGTGAATGCCTTTATTAATCTGATACTATGGCTTTTCACCTGCCGTTCATCAGCTCAAAGCACAATGAGCTCATTGTGCTTATTACATTAGCATATTGTTCCAGGTTATTATGACTGATGCATTCAGTTCATTGGATGTAGTATACTGTATTTTAACAGTCTCACTGAAAAGGTTCATTTGTGAACCTTTCTTTAAGTCATGCATAGCTAGATGGGTGATTGTGTGACATTGATCCTTGTGATTGCTGATTGATTGTTATTTTCTTGCAGCTTGTTGAAATGTACTACGGTAACTACTGTTCACAAGCCATTTTAACATTGCAAAATAGTGAAGCATGTCTGTGCTTTGCAAAGCAATGTTTTAGTTATTAGCTGGAAATACATATTCATGACATTTTCAGAGAAGTGCATTTTGCACATCACGTTACAATTTGTAAAATCACATGCGGAATTCAGCTTGTACGCACATCTATTCTCACACAGAAGTATTAAGTGATGCGCATTAATATGTGTTTCAAGGGTTCAAATGAAACAAACATTAAGCTCCAGACTTTGAATTATTAATGGCATATATGAGCATCCAACTGGTTCCATACAGCTGGAAATGTTCAAACCTTATTTTAAAGCCAAAAGTTTTTTTTTTTTTTTTTTTTTTTTTTTAAATGCAGTGGTGATTTGATTTCAATTTTCAGTTAGGCCACTGTGGACCTAGTATTTTTGAAGGCTCCATAGTCTGGTGATGATGTGAAGTCACTGAATAGCCGTTCACACAAGAGGGTTTTCTATGCATTTATCTGAAAGGACCTCACTTGGCTGTTGAAGTGTGAACCAAAGGTCAATTAGCATATGGTGAACTCAACAAGACTGGGAGTAGTTAGCCTCTTGTCTCATCTTGTACTTGTCTTTGAGCATTAACCTACAATTTATAGTGTTATAACTTGAGCCTAAATATTCCTCATTATTTTTCAGGTTTTCATTAGATGCAGGTTTTGTTTTATTGTGCATTGTTAGTTGAGTTATTGTGTTTTTGTTACTATTTCTAAACTATCCCTAACCTGGTTCAAATGTATTTCCCAATTTTAATTTTGAATTGGTATTTATTTTTTAGTGGTATGGACGTGATTATGAAAATGACAGTTAATTTATGGAGGGTATTTTTTGCTATCTGCATAATTGCATTAGAGAGCTGATAGGAGAACAGATATTTAATCCATATAAAATGTCTTATTTTACCTTTCACATTTCTGTGAATGGGTTAATTTTTCCTTGTGCAAAACTATCTTTCTGTTTACAGACATGCAGTTAATTTACAATAGGTGCTAAAAAGATCAACTATTTAGGTATCATACATGCATTAATACAGTAATCTTTTGCCATAATCACAGAAAATACAGGATTATTTAGGAAAACAGTCAAATATGTTTTGGTAGTAGAAGCAAACAATTGAGACAGTGGAATACTTTTACAGTATACAGCGATTACTTATTTAACTGTGTCATGAGAGGAATGTTTCATATGACACACCATATTTGAATGGAATGGTGGTTTGGTCTCTTCCAGTGGTCACATAAGCCGGTCCTCTACTTTCTGTACATGTCCGCTCATCCTCTGCAAAGATTTTCATCCATATGCGTACATGCCTCTGCACTTTAATAATATATCTGTGCTTAAAACAAAGCAAAGCTTTGAATGATTTGGACAAGATAGTACACGTGTGGCCCATAGAGACTTTTTTTAAAACCTCAGAAATAGCATACCCTTTAAGATCACCTGCTCTTAATGCTGTCTTTTGCCAGTTCTTGTTTTATTACTCTTCTGAGAGTCACACTCCATGCAAACAGCCGTATAGGCCCACTTCCCTTCCCAGAACCCCTGCTACACCAGAAGCTGAAAAGAGGGAACCTTCCTCCTAGCAGGAGCTCCAAGCAAAGGTGCCTCCTTTCACTTCCATCCCATGTGTTCCATAGTAGCTCTTTCACTTAAGAACCTGAAATAAAGGTCTATTGTATTTCATTAAACACACATGCTGTGCAGTATGTTCCAATATAAACTAAGGATGTCATGTGATTGCAGGCCAGGGGGTGGATTTCTGAAAGTGATTTTTGTGTTTTTTTTTGTGTGAAAGTGAATTTGAAGTGGTTTTTTCTTTATTATTTCAAACTAAAGAAGGTCATTAGGTCACACAAACAGTTTGCATTTCTAGTTCTCAACCGTGCAAGATACTGACATGTCTCCCAACAATACTCATCAAAAAATCAGATCATGAGAATTCTTTTGAATGTTTACTGCTGTTGAGAGACAGTTATGTAGAGCGGCACAGTGTTTGAGAATGTGTATTGGCATTAGATTTATGCCTCATCCGACCAGGGCCAAATGGCACCTCCTGTTAACGACTTGTTACCTGCCGTCTGCGGAACGTAGGGTTCCCCATTACCACATATGAGCCATCACATGCTAATGTTCCCTTAAACTGTATCAATGTTGACCACACTATTAATCTTGGAACATTTTGCTCCATGCTTGTGTTCCCACTGCCGGCTATGTAAAGTATCTGTCTTCAACTGCAAACATGGGATCTGTCTCTTCATTAACAACATGGTTGTTTTACTAATTTTGAGAATTTTCTTATGTACTAACACTGCCAAGTCACAAAGTGCAAGCTTCATCCAGCAATCTCATTGGCAGACCGATCCTGCTGACACAGCGATGGAACCAGATGACATTTCCAAGTGTGAGATTTTCCTTTTTCTGAGGAAGATGTGTTGCTCTGAAGGACTCTGCTTCACTACTGCACAAACCCTGCACAAAACCCCCCACACCAGCTTCTTCACCCACTGGCCTCAATGCTCTCGCGCTCGCTTAACCAGAGCACATTTTCAAAACGTGTGTCTCAACTCTCTTCAGGCTTCATTTCAAATGCCCAGCTCTGCTATAGTGGGTGGGCGCCTCATACTTGTCTAAGACATTCGCTCCTGAGTGTGAGTACACTCTGACCCCCTGGGGAGCATGATGCACCGTTAAGCAGTTAACTATCGCACACGTCGTACACTAAGTACAGGCTAAATTATTCAAATTATACAATGTAATTAAAAGGATCCTGCACCATTTTAAATTATTTATTTGTTTTAAACAGCTGGTTTTGCTCTGCAATAAACAGGGCTGGCACATGGAGAAATGTGAGATGAAGCAAAATGACGTTTCTTCCCATACTGGCAATGTTATTTGATTTTGCCTGGAGGCAATAACAATGGTGGGTGAAAGCAGATTCAGCAGGCCTGGGCGACCTGGTTAGGAAATAGGGCACGTGACGCCTCCACACTACTCACTAGCTGCCCTTGGTAAAAGCATCTAATAGCTTTGTACATAAAGGGTATATACATATGGTAATGTCTAAGTAGTGTGGATGTGTAATTTATTTATGATACTACTTTAATGGGACACCATATGTTTTTTATGTTCAGAGAGATGATATAAAATGAACCTGCCTGAAGTGGTGTATTAGACACCATTATATTTAATTCAAAGTGACTGTTTTGTGTAAGGGACTAAGATAAACAATGAGAAATGCAGACTATTTAGCTACTCTTGAGGCTGAGGCCAATAATTTACTCTTAGAATGTGTAATATTAACTAAAAGATTCATCTTTTTTTGATCAAACAAAATATAGTTCTTACAAATATGAACATACGCTCATTTTACCCATGTTTTTCCATTAACTTTTTTTTGACTGAGGTTCCAAGGACACAAGCAAGAAAATGAGTCAGAGCTCCCCCATACTTTTTAATTCCAACATGAATGAGCAGCAGACCGCAATATGTTGCTTGGTTGTGCATTTCTGTGTAATTACTGCAGTATTTGTCTGGTGCCATGGGCTGGGCACCACCCTCTTCTCACAGTTCGGCCTCTATCTGACAGAGAGAAAAGGCTGCATCCATGATTTAATTTGTCACGTTCGGACCATCTGTCCACTCCAGTCAGCGTAGGCTGTGCATCATGGAGCGCCTCCCCCCTCTCTGGTGTGGCTTGACAACACAACACAGGAAGTGATTCTCTATGCTGTGTAAATACTTACTGGGGCTGTGCCTCTTCTCGCCTTGGCACATGATTGGCCAAAAAAAAAAAAGAGAGAGAGGGAAAAAACATACATACTCTCTCGAGCTAACAAGGAGCAATTCGTTTTACATTCCTTCAAAGATGCATCTGAATTGGAGATGTGTAGGGTCGTTTCTCTTGAGTAGTGCTCTGGTTCTGCAGGTCCTCTTTTAATGTGGGCTCCTTCCGCACTGCGGAAGCCATTTGGGAATGTACAACATTCCATTATGAGAGCCTTACACTCACTGTTTCTGACAGCATCTCATTTGAATATACGTGCGTCCGACCTGCTGAATGTGCCCTTGTATTGTGCTTGTTATTGTAAAAGAGCACATTGAGCATACATTTCTGTGAGTGTGTGTGTGTATGCATGCTTGTGTATGCACGGGCTGGGGCAGACATGTTTGGCTACAGTAAGACTGGGCTGTTGTGAATATGCAGTCTGGAAGGGTCCGTTGTGGTTCTGATGGGGTCTTGAGAAGGGTACGCCCTGAGGTCAGCTGTCAGCTGCAGCCTGCCTATCCCCCCTCCCTTCTCACTGTGCTCGGTGCACTACGTTGTGTGTAGGCAGCTAAAGGCGCTCGTTAAAAGCAATAACTTATCTCACGTTTGAAGCTAATGGGAGGAATACTGGCCGCAGTGAAAAATAAATTACATTTTTTTTCCCTGCCTCTTGCTGCCCTCCTAACCCACAGTGTAATATAGCGGTGGTGAGAGTGTGCATTACAGATCTGAAGCGTTAGAATTTATCTGCGCTGCACAAAGCTGACTGATGCATTTGAAAATAATGTACTTGAGCGGGAGCATTACAGAGACCCCATAACTAATGGACAGCGCTCGCCTGTGGCCGCCACTGTATATCATTCAGTCGGCCTACCTCATCAAGCCCCTGAGATCTCCTGCAAGGCTGTCCAGACCAGCACCTCGGCTGCCCAGCACCTCAGCGGGCCTGGCCTGCTGATCCTCTCCAGAACCCAGACAGGGAAGCCTAAAAAAGTCAATGTATGTGCCCACTTATCCATCTTTTTATCCAACATGCATCTCCAACTTGCCCTCCATGCATTCTGTTTCTACGCCAGCAGTTGTCCTTCAACTCCGTCTAGTGCTCTTAGAGGCACACACCCCTGATTTGTGGGTTTCACCCATTTTCACCAACACCCTGCCACGCCCCAATTTACAGCTTTCCTCCTCACTGTTCTAACCTGTTGCCATAGTTACTCCTTGCTGAAAGGTGTAGCTTCACAAGCCTGTTAAATTGTTGTTTTCTGAAAATACTGCAGTTTAAGTTAAAAGATCTAAGCCATTGCATGACTATGATAGGACCTGATATCCTGGTATAAAGCTCTTATACATATTACCCAATTTTTGTCTAATTTTTACTTATCAAAAAGACTTCAATTAACATTTTCCCTTAATGTTAGCTCACAGTTAAATGCAAGTGCTCATGTTTGTCTTCATCAAGCAGGTTCAGCAATCATGAAAATTTATTCACCAACCTGTTCTTGTCAAGAAGAAAGAAGCACACTTCTAAGTAAAAGTTAAGAACAAATGTTGAGTGAATCTCAGCGGTAATTTAATTGATGATTAACATTTTCCCCAACTATTAGGATCAAATTGTGTGATACCTAATTTACACATATTAATTGTGTCTGAGATATGCTAGTGATGAGAAATGTAATATTTGCTTAATCTAAGAATTGATTGTTATTTTCAGTCTTAGTAAATTATAGGTAATCAGAGTTTAAATGAGTATAAATTAAGATTGAAGTTTGTCTCAGAAAAAAGCAAAAGTATGAAGCTGTCGCTCTTTGAGTTTTGATGACGTGTTGGAAGGTTTAAGACCACCTATAACCACAAGTGTCCTTCTTGCCTGTGTCAGTCAGTGGTTTATCGTAAAACATTATACAATAATCTTAACATTTGTAGTTCAAAGATCCTCAGGTTATGATACTCACCAACTAAAAATGCCCATAAATATGGAAAAGGCCAATATTTTAGCTCATGAAGCATGCGCAAAAATAAAAAACACATACACACAAACACACGCAGTGGTCCGTGCTGGGGGTCAAGGCGGCATGGCAGTCTTTAAAATGGAGGAATAATTGAGAGCCAGCAGGAGCGGAATGCTAAAGCACAGACCGCAGTGGTGGGTATATGGGTGAGGGTCCACCGCTAGCTGCCTCCCAGCCTTGCACTCGCTTGCATAATTGACCTTGATGTCTCTACTCCACCTTCCATGAGTGACTCATATTCTGAGTCTCTGCATCAGTTATTCACCTAGATTCAGCCAGGTCAGTCCTACACCAGTCCGTTACACCACTGATTAGTGATTCTGTAATCCGTGGGCATTGGAAAAAACAGTAATCAAATGTGATTGACGGAATATACTGTAAAAAATAATGGCTCGGCTTTGAACCTTCCCCTTTTTCTTCCTCTTAGCATATTCTTTTTCTCTGGGCATTTTCATTTCATTTTGTTTATCTTTAATAGCTCACGGTACTGCATCACCTTTTCAAAGAAAGATCAGGGTAAAGAAGAGGAAGAAAAAAAAAGCTGAAAGAAAGGCCAAATTAATTCCATCCACAGAGGGGTCAGAGAGGCAGAAAGTGCATAGTAATGCATTTTCCTCTGCAGGCTGCTGGAGATATGATGCTAATAAGATCATAAGAGGAGAGAAGAAGCGGGACCCTGGGGACTTGCATAAAGGGTTTCTGTAAATTTTTTAAAAGAAATCGTCTCAAAAAATAATGGTGTCTGCTTTGAAATGCATTAATAATCGGGAGTGGACGGTTTTGTTCCAGGATGTGGTGTAGCATTAAAATACCAAATTCACTAGTGAGAGGAAAAGCAGGGTAAATAAAGCAAATGGAAAAACGTGAAGAGTGTGAGGATTCCCTTTCTCCCCGCACTCCATCCAGGTGCACAGAGCAGGGCAAAGAGCATTATTCAGCTATGTTTTTTTAATGAGATGATTCACATGGTCACAACTAAAACTTCAAGTTCACCATGTTCTTCTCTTTCTGACGATGTTCAATCTCTAACAAAGATGTCTGATTACTTCTCCCAGGAATAGCAGTTTGAGGGAGAACATGAGGAATGCCTAAACAGTAAAAAGATTTGATGAGAAGGCTGAATGCTTTGTCTTTTTTACAGTCCTAATAGTAAATTCATAGAATATCTAATGAAATGAACCCTGAATAGGGTATACTTTTTTTAATCGTGGCAACTTTGTGTTGGACTGAGTTTATTATGCGGAAGAATCCTTAAGTAGATCAAATCTCTATTATTAAAGTATAATATAATTATAATTCAATGTAATTGGGAAATGCATTGCGGTGTATAATGAAAGGGAGATGGGGCCTCTGCAGTGGTTTAATGCAGGTCCCAAGTGTATTTTCTGCTCCTATGAAGTATGAAAGTGAAACGTCAGCATTCCCAATGGCTTATCGTCTCCAGTGGGCAGGGGGGCAGGAAAACCTAGAGGGCGAACGCCGGAGACCATAGAGGCAGGAAATCCTTGGTTTGACACTCACTGAGCACCATGCCCTGGAACGCAGCGCTTGTTGCGGAACAAGAGGCCAGTGGATCGGGCAGCCGGTCGATGAGGCACTTTAAGGCCATTTTCTGACTGACTTGCTCTGCGAACTGAATGTACGATGTGACCGCGTGGTCAGGAGAAGAGTGCACAAGTGAGAACCAAAGATGGACCAAGCCTAAACTGAGAAATTTAATTTAACACTCATTTGAAGCTGTCCCTACGTGAAGCGAGTTAACAGGTAGTTTTCAGGATTTTACAGACCAGATGAAATCCTGCTCATTATCTAAAGAATGAAAACCCCTTACTTTTGCCTCAGTGGCCGTGGTTTGTCTGCCTTTGTTAATGCAGCAAAAGCTGCACATTGCCTGCACAGACTATAGTTTCTGTGCTCCCCTAAATAAGCTTTCCTCAGATTAATGTCAGGCTAAAACAGGCAGAGAAGCGTCGTAATGGGCCTGCGTGAAAGGATTTGCTAGGAATGGTTTTAAACGGGAAGCTTTGGAGTGGTCGATGGACAGATATCGGATAACAACATGGCATTAAAAGGTTGACAGTGCCCACAGTGGAACAGTGGTGAGTGGCCCTCCCAATTTCCAGGTAATCCCACCAGCTGATTGTTTTTTGAAGTGCACATATGTGGTACACATTCATTAATGGCCCACTAGAGGTTTTATTTTATTATATTTCTTTTCTTTCTGTCCTTTTTTTCAGCGGGGCTATCATTTCTAATATTCTGTACAATCTCGCTGGCTAAAATTAGACTCGCCTCATAACGGTGGGCTGTGCATTTCCTCTGACAAACAGCCTGTGTTTGAGTCTCCATGCATTATCAAACCTGCAAATGGCAAATTTGCTCTGGATTTATTTTTATTCCTTATCCCACCCTCCAACACAACCCCCTGCACCCCCCTCCCTTTGCTTTGATGTGGGTTATCAGTGAGCTCCATCAACCCCCCCCCCCCCGCCCTTCAGTGCCAGCACCTTTTGATGTAGCTTATGCGCACGTCCAAGTAGAATTTTTAATAAAGAGTCATTATCATTTTGATTTCCCGCTGAATGAAAAGAGTGACCTCTGGCATTTATGTGGGGGTTTTGGTGTGGTGAGGGGGTGTCAGGCAGATATGGCTCATTGACATTAAGCCCATTGCTTTCGCTGTGTGAGCAGGGACTCAAGGTGGAGTCGTGAGCTTTGGCAAGGCTGAGAACAGCGTCACGAGGAAAGGTCCCTGTTAATGACATTGATTCAGACGACACTTGCACATGATTTTATGTTGAGTTGTTTACAGTCCATTTTCACTGCATTGCAATGGCCAGACAAAGCCGTGTTCCTTGTTTTAAAAGTAAAAAATCTATCCAGGAGATTGCTTTGAACAGGGTTTATAGGTTTGGTGTTGTATGCTGTTACCCTACCAAATACAATCTTTTCTTATCAATCCTTATTGATAATTATTTAATTTAGGTCAATATTTGAAATATCAAAGCCATTATTCTTTAGTGTTTATCACATGCTTCTTCTTCAAAAATCCTGATAGAATCTTGCATTCAAAAGGGAGGGAAGAATGTGAAATTGTGCATATATTGGGATAAGGACTCAGAGGAAATGGGAAGAGAGGGGAAAGTGGAGGAGCCTATTATGGGGTCCACCTGCAATGAATAATGGCATTATAAAGCAGCCTGGCAAACTGGCCTTGACTGTACATGCCTGGGTAGCAGCTGCACCCTCATGCTAGCAGCTCTTTAATTTGGCATGGCTTCCTATGGACTCCACCTTGTTGGAGGCGAGATCGTGAGGATGTAATATAATTCTGTACAAAGAGCCCGTTTTTATCCTGCCTGCCAGAAAGAGAGACCCCTCAGCTCAAACAGGACAAAGCTCTTCTCTGCATGTTTTTATTTCCACGGACGAGGTCGCAATTAGCATGCTAATGACTTGATTTAAACCTTTAAAGATCAGGCCAGTGTGAGTCCTCTCTGGGAGCTTGGAGATAACAAAGAACCTTTAACTGAAATACTGCATCAAATGCAACTAGCATTTAGAATCTGATTCTTAGAATTAATTGTAATGTACTGGCATAAATATATTAAAGGGACACTTTGCTTAAGGAGGCTGTATCTTTCTTACCTTGTGTTGTTTGAACACAGCCTATTTTGATTTTAATGCACATTCAGGTAATTTCATGTACTCAAAGCTAATTCTTATGTTGCATGCAGTTTTAAGCTGTGGATGTCTAATTTAGCAATCCTGCTGCTTTTGTCAAAGGCTGAAGATCAAACAGGCATCAAATACAGAGATGCATAAAGAATAACAATATTGAAAAGTTGAGAATGATGTCTTATTAGCACAAGGTCATAGATAATGGGCATGCATAATAGGCTTTTAAACACCTGGTTGTGTACACGTGCGCAGAATGTCTGGAAACACCACTACACAAAGACATCACTGGTAGAAGCAGAAAGAAACTCCACGTAGCATGGATGCAAAGCTAGCAAGTACACACTGATGCTGTGGTCGAATGTGAAGGAATAAACAGGTTAAAAGCTAACCCCTGACAAAGGGGGAGGGAGCAGGGGAAGCATCTCTGTCTGTGTTCAAAGCACCAGTGCGGAGATGCTGGGAGGCCTGGCCTTTGGAAAGATCTCTAGCCCCTCATCTCAGCGTGGCAAGGTTAAGGAGGGGCCCCTGAAAACAAGCACAGAGCTGGAGACTCAAAGGAGACTGTGCCCTGCAGGGCTGCATTAAGTAAAGGGGCTGCCGGCCTTACCTTGGCCCTGCAGCCACGGCAACACTTCACCCCCGCCACCCCACCCCCCTGGCCCTGGACAGTACACAGCTTACTCTGCATCCCACTCCTGTTTCACTCTCTTTCTCCCCCTCACCTCGTCTGTCTCACTGTCGTCCCCTCTCTGCCTGCTGCAGGTGTGTTTTCACACTAACACATCTCTGAACAATGAGCATGCTCCTTTAAAAAGACTGCATATTCTGGTTTGTGTGGGTGTGTTTTCATTTGAAGAAAGCCCACCCTTTGTTAATCACAATTTAAATTGCTTTATGAAGCTTTGTTGTGCTTCATAAAGCAATTTAAACATTTTCATGCATCACATATTTTGCCAGTGGTGAGCTTCTCAAAAGCATTAAAAAACACTATCCACAGGGTCTGTGATGACATGCATTTCCTTGAGCTGGAAACATTGCAGTAACGTTGCTGGAGGAAAGTTACTGAATTATGACTTAGGCCAAAGCATGCTGCATATTATAATCAAAGATGGTGCTGCTGCAGTTGGAATTGAGGAATTATTATTTTTTCATAGAAGAATGTAATTCAAACACAAGTCATTAAATAAATGCTAATCTAATACTAATGCTAATGTAGTCACTCATATATAGACCGTTTTCTCATGAATTCAAGGTTCAATTCCATTGGCAAAGCACCATAAAATATTTTGCTAAATGGCTGCTGGGAAAAGCATAGAGGTTATGTACATACTCCACTGCTGCTGAAGTGGGAGCTACATACAGTGCTCAGTACTGTCCTTTGGGTATCTGAATGTGGTGATTCCATATTTCCAATAAATGGAAAACCTTTATGTAATATTTAAGAATGAATTGAAGACAACATCCTAGACTCTATTAGAAGATCATTCTAAAATATTTAGGTGAATGCTGAATACTCATTTAATAAGATTGTCTTGTTTAAAACTAGCAGCATAAGCAAACTGCTGTTACAATATTTGAGCTCATTTGTTCATAATAGTTTGCATTGTTATGGTCGTGGACCTTGATCTTACAGGGTTTTCGGATTGTTAGCTCAATTTTTAGCTTCCCGGTTCTCCTGCAAACATTGGTTATTGAAGTAAGCAGCTTGGACTTGGTTCCAGCATGAGGGGGAAAGATAAGGGGTCTCTCCTCTTTGTTCTGCATCTATTCTTCCTGAATTGTAAAAAGCGCAACACGACCGAGACTGTTGTTTCTTCTTTCTGGGTCGTCACTTAATTGCTGGTATTCAGTCGCAACGCATACAGCCCACAGCCTTTCGCTCCCCGGCCCTGGCTCTGGTGTACTGTATACCTTTCATAAATGCGCCGCTCTGTGTGGACTCAGTGACCTGTGCTTCAGAGCGCTTCAAATTGCGAATAAAGCTTCTGACTGAAAAGCATAAGAAGCCGCGTGTAATGCTGATAAGGACTGGAGAAAGATAAAATGGCATTAAGCATAACTAGTGGTGAATTCTTTGTGTTCGTAAATCAACATTTACTTTGATTACATAATTTAACTATCATTAAAGGCTGTAGTACAGACGTAGGCTAAGTTACATAGCCCACTCTTATTCAACGGGTAACACTTTTTGTAGCTACTCATCAATAATTGTTTGTCTTGAGAAGTAACACGTTAAGGCTTGTATCATGTATGAAATTTATGCGTTACACCCATGAGGTATACCCTCTGAATTGGTGGAAACCGAAGCGCTTGGCTCTGTACTATGTGGAGCGGTGCGACAGCGCCCTCACCATTGCTGCCCGTGTCCCGCAGTGCATTCCCATCTCCGCTCTCGCCTTGTTGGAGACGAGCTGAAAATGGAAATGGTTAGTAATGTAACTTATCTATAGACAGACGTTTGTGGGTGAACCAAATACGTATAAGCCTATTCTTGTGTTCGTGTTGTATGTATTCCAGTGTACAAATGGTCTTCACGTCCATCTTGTTCATTTTACTGCCAGTGGTAATTCCCCTAATTGAATGGCAAAAAACTGTCTTAAAACTCGGCATTTCGTGGAATAATCTAAGCAACATGCAGGGGATATGCTTTGTTTCACACATGTAGTTCTAATTTATAAATCGTACAAACAGACATGTTGAAATTAATAGATAATTAACAATCATATGTTAATTATATTAGACAGCAGCTGAGATTCCAAACACGTGGTTAGCAATGAAAGAAAACAAGCTTTTCTCATTTCGCAAATATTTTTAAATTAATCGATAAATACGTACCTTTTCATTTGTTTTATCATCACGATTTTGAGAAGTATATACCGCTCTTTTACATTCAGATTTGTTGTTTGTTATAGAAGGCCTCCTTATTGTCATGTATATTTTTGTTATGAGTGGTTTTTCATGAGCTATATCCTGACTTCAATGCGCTATTTGTGTCCTGCTAGGAGTATTTTCGTTTATGACGGGGACAAGTACTAGCTTGTGCGTTCTGTTGAGTTTCATCTGAAAAGCCCATTGTTTTCTGCCACAGTCTCATGAATGGTAGGTGATTGAACTCTCTTTCTTTTACATCGTGACCCACAAGTGCAGTGGCCAATTTAGCCATAGAAATGGATTCATACAATCTCTGCAGTTTGCCTAGAATCACCAGTGAAACCTTTTCCCCTGTCAGTGGACATTTTGTATTTTGAAACCACAGTTTGTCTGAAAGTGATAAGGATGGGACAGGGGAAGATGGAGTTTGTAAATGGGACTACACTACACTATTTTTATTCCACTAAGCTTATTGGAAAATAAACCCCCTTCCATTCCATAGAGATTAATCAGCTTGTTAAAGTGATTTGAGATCAATGAGCAAGGCTTACGCTGTTCTTCCAACAAGATCTCAGACAACTGGGCATTGATTTGCAATATCCCCAAATCCGATCCTGTAATCCAGGTTTATTCTTCCTTACAATGCAAGTAATGTGACTGAGGTGTTCTGGCAGCTCCTCTTAAAATGCTTCAAGGGTGTTCTTGGTGGTTTATTGTGAATTACGGTAACTATGCATATCTCTATTGATATTCATCGTTCAACTAATTGTACTTCTACATTTCTTATTAGAGGAATAATATTAAATATAAAAGTCGCTTGCAATCTTGTGTGGAAGAATACAACATACTCCTTTTTAGACAGCATATTCATATCTTTGGTCAGACAGTATGTATGTATACATTGTCTTATTTGTGTTTATAAAGTTTGTTTCAGTCTTAAAATTTCAATCTACACAAAGTCGATAGTAAAAAGAGGTGGATTATGAAATATTGTCAGTGAAATGGATACTACATAATTTGCAAGATCCTGCATTGAAAAGATAATGTTTTCAAGATGTAAGCTTTGTTTGTACAAGTGTTGGACACTTATGTTTGGCGTGTAAAATTCTTTATTGGTGATACCCACCATTTTGCATTAAATTTAATTTACAGTGTACAGTATAATCAAGAGTATCGTCTGGGTTTCTCACTGCTTGAGTTATGGTACTTCAGTCAATTTGTTAAATGAATTTTACTTGTCCGCTATTGTGTTTAAAGTATTCATTTTTGCAGTGCAGAAATTTTAAAATAATTTTCAGATTATTTTAAAATGAATTTTACCCTGTTTTCTTCTTCTGCAAATTTCCATTGCTTGGTTGTATTCAGAATGCCATTAGCTGACACAAGCATAATCTGAATTTTGTTCTTCAGTCACAACCTCCCATCGGTTTGCAGTCCACTGTTTGAGTACTGGAGACATTTTGTTGGAGGACTACACTCATGTGCTGCTGGCATAGGGAAATCATAGGCAACTGATTAACCAGAGGTGTTTCCTGATTAGGCAGGACTGACCCTGCCTCCCTGGGCATCACTGATCAATTATGCCTGCATTCATGGGACTCCCAGCCACAGCCAGCACTGGCACAATCCTGACCCACCATGGTCAGGACTCAGTTATTCAACAATTATTGATTAGATCCAGTTTACAGTCCTGCCCCAAATGTGAAGACTAGTGAAGGGAAAATGAAATTTCATGACATCACAAATGGGTGGAGCTACCATATAGTACCATAACATGACTGAGTTCAACTGGTAGTTGTGTTTTTCTGTGGAGAGCAAAGCTTTTTGATAGCTTCAATGATTCACAGCTTATTATAGCACTGCCAGTTATGGGATTTAGAAATCTCAGTCTACTATCACTTTTGAGGACAACTGTTAGCACAGGTCTGTTTCATCCTTTTTATCTTTACCGAACCAGGTTTATCAACTTAAAACTCAGTTCTCTCTTGTAGTGATGACCTGAGGAATAAAAATGACTGTGAATCACAAGAGATTGTGTAGCCAATCACATTTAGGGGGAGTGAATATGTGATTAGATGTAAGTGAGCATTTGTTGTGTGGGAATTTTTACCCGGAAACAAGGGTTATAAACTCTACTCCATCTCTTTGCCATCCTGTCCAAAGGACGACACCTTCCGCAGTACATTGTAATCATCACTGGGGCACTGGATTTCTATTTGACTCAGAAGAAGAGTCCCCCTTACTACCCCACCAACACCTCTAAGAGCAGCAACTTAGTTTTCAGGCAAAATTTCTCTTCCCAAGTACTAACCAAGCCCACTCCAGCTAAGATTCAGCCGTTTGACATGAGAAGGGTTCATAATGGCCACCCTGACTAATGTACAGTCCAGTCAGACACGCTGCAGTTCATCTACAGCTCAAACTTCCACTATTACCCCACCGTAGCAATTTATGACCCACTCCAATAGATCCAGTTTTTGATTGCATGCTTTTAATCTCTAGCCTTGCTCTTGATAAGACTGAAAAAATAAAGACCATAAAAGTCTCTGGACCCTGTTTCCCATTCCATAGTCCCTCCTGTGAAAGACATCCTTAGTTCACATATATTTGCACTGTTAATAGGCAAAAATGACTTTCAGTGTTTCAGATGCCTGATGCTGATAATGTTTCAATGTCCCATTGCTGAGATCTGAGTGGTCTTTCCCATCTTACTTTTTAATTTTCATATAAGTTTAATTTATGTGCCACTATATGCAAAAAAAGAAAATTCTGGTGTATTAGCTATATAGCTTTTCTAAGATGTCTGCAATATGAAAGCAAAAACTTCCAAGTAAAATATTCAAATGTGATAATTTCATGGTATGAAATTAACAGAACTAAATTAAACATTTTATGTTCTTTGTAAGGTGATCTTTGATACAAATCATTTTAAGTGAGCTATATGAAACAGTGCCCTGAAACAATATTGGCCCTGGTTTTGTAGAAGTGGCCCAAAGAATAGAGAAACATCAAAGGTATAATATTACCATGGACATTAAGCTGGTGCTGTGTTATTCAGTAAATCTTTAGGTTTAAGTGTAATTTCATATTGCATTAGGAGATTTGTGTCTTTTTTGTCACTGTCAAGCTAAATTGTGTTTAAAACCTTGGTTCTCGGCACAAGCCGGGGTATCATATGAAAATATCTCTCAGATAGAGGTACAATGCTTAGAGGATACAACTGCCAAGCCGGGCAGGATCCTGGTGTGGAATTTTAGAACTACTGAGCTATTTTTGTGCCATTAAAAATCATGGCACCAGTTGGAGATTCAGAAGTTATAGATTCAGAAGTTTTTTTGGCCCACTCAGGTTTTCTTGATCAATTATGTTTTCAACACACACACACTTGCACAATATGAACATACACATATGCGTACACGCACTCATTATCAAAGAGGTGCCACAATAGCAGCATAGTCTTGACTGCTACTATTCGAGCAACAGCCCAGGTGTTTGGCAATGGATCTCAGGGATACAGAGAACAGGACTAATGATACGGGATGTGGGATGTCAGGGTTGACGGGACCTATGTAGGGAAACAGGGAGAGCTTAAATAACAGTTCTGTCTCCCCCACCCCCTAAAAGATGAGCCAACTGTCTCTTGACATCTACAAGCATCTGGCAGCCAGCCCAGAGACAATGAGAGCCAATTTACTGTAATGAATTGCAATATTGTGCAATTTCAATCAGGGAGTAATGCTGTATAATTACCTTATAATTCCTGGTCAGGATTCGATTGTAATTACAACTGGAGCGAAGAAGACCAAAGTTCAAGTGGAAAGCTGAACAGGTCTGAAAACAGAGGTTTGGAGTCTCCTGTTTTTGCCTGTAATATGGAAATTGCGCAAAGATATGTCTGGTACTTATTGAATCTGAGGTCAGGCACAATGAGTTAGGGACATAGTTTCAGAGATATCAGGGAGATTGCACTGACGGTTGATGTCTTGTGATTAGGATTGTCTCTGGCTTTCTGACCTTTAAGTGACGTTAAATGTTAGTTAATAGCTTTATAATTTTCATCACATGCTTTTTGATTGGTTCTATTACCCAGTGAGCTTGAAGGCCCAAAGCAGGCGTGGTGGAGGACCCGGTGGTTTTCCTACAGAGAAGATTTGAGTGAATATGGTTTTACCACATTGCTGTCTCTGAGAGGAATGACCCCAGTGTTTAGTATGTTTAGAGCTGTTTGAAGAGGGAAACAGTTAGCAGTGTTAAATAGAATGGCTTTAGTCC
This sequence comes from Albula goreensis, assembly GCA_022829145.1. Classification (NCBI taxonomy): domain Eukaryota; kingdom Metazoa; phylum Chordata; class Actinopteri; order Albuliformes; family Albulidae; genus Albula; species Albula goreensis. The sequence goes on from CM040741.1 coordinate 13,754,258, forward strand.
TGAATCTGACCTGGTTTATTCTCTGGATCAAGAGACGGTATAATGACTCTTGCCTCTGGTACGCATACCCCCAACCACTGCCACCACCCCATCTTTTCTTCCCTGAGCTCTCCTCTTCTTCTCCTCACTTTAGCAGAAAAGCATTGAGAAGGAGAGCCAAAGTCACACAACATTAGTTTGGTGGTGGTGGCTGGTGCAGAGAGCCATTACTCTTGTGTGACAGTATCAAAGAGAGCAGCAGAGCCGGGCGCGGCTACCCCCCGCTCTCTCTTGCCGCGTGCCGCTTGTAGGAAATTGCCTCATACTTCAGCGGGCCAGAGGTGACACGCCAGCAACACCCCCGCATGTGCCACTTTGAAGACCCTGGGCTTGGGTGGGAGCGACCTACTATGTCAGAGACAAGTGCAGCCCGGGGCAGGGTAACAGGGCTGGGGGACTGCGATCTGAAGTGGGCTAGTGGGGCTTACTTGGAAGAGGGTGGAAACAGGGACAAAGTTTTACAGGAAGCTCCTGGCATCCATGGACACAGTCCAAGACCTTTTTTCCCAGAAAGCTTCATACTGCTAGTTATCTTAGAGCCATTGATGTCCGACGGTACTGGGATCTTATTGTTAAAGGGATTTTGGGAAAGGAGACCCAAGTTCCCGCATTTTCTCCACAGAACAGACCATAGTACCACAGAAACATGCCTCTGATGTTGTTTGTCTGCAATGGTGATGAGTGTTGACAGACCATAGGGTAATGGTAGGTGAAGTGGCAACACTGGAGCCCTGCAGTGGAGCACTCCTGTCACCGTGCTCTTAGCTCACAGCCAAGTGGTGGCTTTGGAGAGGAGCCCACATGCTAAAATCCTGTGGAGAGCTATTGTACGTGTGACCCAAGCTTAGAGACTGAATGAGCTGATGAAATAAGGGATTCATGTTATATGGGGCAAGTGCGAGGGTGGAGAATTGAGTAACCCCAGAAGTTCAAGATCAGAGTACAAAAATTAGCTCTGAAACAGCTGTCCTTTATTAGCATACCACCCGGCTCTGATCATACTGTTTATGAATTTTGAGCTGCACCCATGTCTTTTTTAGGAACTGCAGGAAAGTCTGCACATATTGTGACAAATACCCTTTTTGTCCAGTTTTGCTATGTTTGACCTTATTTGTTCTAAGGTTATTTTTGATTAATAAAGGGGATGTTGAATGATGTTTGTTGTTGTTTAATTTCACCATCCAGCAAAACATGATGCATTTTCTTTTTGGGAGAGTAAAAAAAGGAGGTGGGGTTCTTTTGAGAACAGCAATGGGTGCATTGTTCCCTGTATCCCCCCATCATACCTCTCGAGGAGATGAGTGTTTATTACTATTCAAAACCAGTCTTTGTCATGATTGTCTGTGCTTTCTCTCTCTCTCTCCCTCTTTCCTTCTCCCTCTCCCTCTCCCTCGTTTCCACTCTTCTTTCATTTTGTGTGAGGCGGGGGACTGCTGCAGCCGCTGCAGTGGCTTACAGTATGATTAGAAAAGGAGAGCGAGGGAGAGCGCTTCCCGGCAGGGCTCTCTGTTTTATATTCATCAAAAGAGCCGGCTTTGATTTGCAGGCTCTTTGACATGTGACGGCGCTGGCTGCACCACCACAGAGGAAAACGTGCGCTTACTCCCCATGTCCTCCACTGTGTGCCCGCACCCCCCCACACACCCCACCCGGCCCCCTCTCCCAGTCCCTGATTTAGGCCCACCAGCTCCCTTCTGCTTCTTATTATTTTCATTGTTATCGTTGTTACTTTTATGTTTTTGTGACTGGCCAAATTTTTCAGGATTATTCACTGTCCAAAAACATGGAAAAAAAATGCTCCCTCCTTTCATCACTAATGTCAGGCTCCCAGTAAGGGGCTGCAGTGTGCTGTTTGCTTGCATACACATCATTTTGCGACAAACCTCCAGGTTGCATTCGTAATTCACTCATGAACCATTTGGTGGAACCCACGCTGCGTGTTCATGTTCAAGAGAACTGAATGAGATGAGGCACCCCTTCGGACTGAGCAGGGTCCAGTTGAAAAGCCCATTCTGGCTTAGGTATACATAGAGACAACACTGTGGGGGCCACACGGGAGACTGAGACAGGGATCTAGCCAAAACAGATCTGAGCTAGGGCCATGATGCCACTGCTCTGCTGGCAGGGGACAGTCCCTGGGAGCAGGAACAAGTGCTACACTCTAAGAATTCAAAAATGGCTGGACTCAGGAGGGGTAGGGGACCACGCAGAGGGGAGCACTAATAATCCGATGCTCTGGAGGGAGGTATCTGGCCGTGAACGCTGACAATCCTTCAAATTAGAGCCAGCGTGGGCACCAGCATGGTGGACGCATGTGGTTCCACTTGTCCAGTCTGGCGGGGAGCCCCTAAGTGTCTCTGTCTCTCTTGCCCTTCCTTTTAGTTACATCAGTTCCACCGATGCTCCGCCTCTGTTTTCATACTCTCTGTTCTGATGTGTAGAGCTGAGTCTCTGCTAATCACAAACAGGCTATGGCCTATTCCTAGCCTCTTCCAGCAGGTTTTTATCTGAAGGGGCGAGGCCATTGTAAGCTAGTTAGGGAGACAGGCTGTGCCGTTTTGTGCGCTGCTGTCATGGTGCACAGTTGTGTTCGTGATGTACCTGGGATCCCCTTCCCCCAAAGCTGCCAATCTAGTATAGTCAATGCAGCAGAGTCTGTGATGGCCCCGCTTAAAATCACACACACACGCTCCCACTCTCACACTGGCCGTCCTCTCCAAACAATGCCCCCACCGCGGCCCCGGGCTGGAACAACATACACGAGTGTGTTTGAACAGGGCCTCAGTGCGCAGAGGAGGCCAGGCCAGGAAATTAACTGTAAATTATTAAAGCAATTTCCAACTTTGCAAACAGTGGTGGGAAAACAGAGGAGGCCTGAATATATTTTTGTGTGTGTGTGTGTGTGTTTGAGGGGAAGAGAGACAGAGAGATGGAGCAAGAGATTGAGAGAAAGACCACCTGCCTGCAGGCTGCTGTATCCCTATAGTAGCCCTGTTAACAAGGTCACGCACGCCTACAAGGTTAGCTCCACAGGAGGGGAGGATACCTTGGTAATATTTCATAATATTTCACCCACCCTAGATCTCAGAAACCCCAAGTGTACACATAGGCTCACCTCTCCCAGTAAGTGGAATTCATCTCTGAAGTGGGCCATTTGCATTTTCTCCAGCGCTGCTGCAGAATGAAAAGCAAACAGGAGGCATTCACCCAGCGTCCCCCAGTTTGATTCCTCATGCTTTAGTTTTACATTTGATACCGTCTCCTTTTGTATTGCAAAGTTCACAAACTATACTATCGCACATGCCTGAAGACATGAAAGTATCTGTCGCATATGCATGAAAGTGTGTGGTAATCTCCAGGTCCTGTGTCGAATCTGTGCACATTTCAGTAATATTCAGTCATATTCTGTGTCTGAAATGTAAACTGAGTCACACTTACCTGGGTTCTGCATGCTCGTATTCCTCCCTGCAGGCACAGAGGGAGGTGGCCCTTTGAAAGCATGTCTATTGTTCTGGGCATTTACACTCAAAACCATCTTTTTTTTTTTAGGAGAAAATGGAAGCACAGCAGTGTAAGCCCAGGCACCGTAATAACAGAAAATCTTGAAAATAAAAGGGTGAGTGTAGGAAAATGGGACTTGAATGAACAGCAGCCGGGTTTTTGCATGTCAGGATGACAGTGGGGTGCTGGAAGGCTATACGTGGTAGCTGCAGCTTCACGCAGTCTGATGGAAGTTTGATTGTACTTTGATGGCACTTTGATGAGCCTCGGTGTGCACCCGGGTCACTGCTTTTGTTTGCATGGCTGGCTAGCCCTGTCTGCATACATGAGTTGGAACAAAATGGCACAAAGCTGTAATGGGCATTCATCAAACTCCAGCAGCATTCAGGAGACCATGTAAGCACTGGGCTTCCACTGCCATTTGTGATGTTTACTTAGGCCACTAAGCAAAGCCTGGCCTGGCATTCACATAACCTGAGAGACAGACAGAGATAGTGTAAAAGTTGGCAGGAATTGTCAGGTTAGGAAGGGAGTGAGAGAAAATTAAAGAAAGAGAAGAGATAGAAAGAGAAACAGCCAACATTCCTGTCTTCTGCTTTGCGACATTCCTCTTTGTGTCAAAAGGGCGAATTTTCTTGCCCGCTTTACTGTTATCACTGAAGTCATGGCTGGCAGTCTCGTGTTAAGTTGATGTGGCGCTTTAGGGCACCATGTTTAAATCCAAAATCCTCCCTCAAAGGGAAATGTTGGTTCTTTATTAATGCGCTAGAGTTCTGCTGGATTTTCCAAAAGGCATTTTTCTCTGACCCTTTTCCCTCCATGACATGTAACTTTACTGTAGTAGAGCAGTGCCTATATGCCCCTCCGTGTGATTTATTGGCTCAGCCTCACTGTACTGTAGAGGTGGGGAAGAGGTGAAGTCCACAGGAGGTGGGGAACATTGATTTCACACATATGGAATTAGAGTGAGTCTTTCCACCATATTGCTGAAATGTAGAAGTTGCCTATAGCATGTGTTTGCATTGCCACTATTCTAGCCTGTATGGACACGCAGTCCAAAGTGAATGTGTGCTTGTGTCTACTTCACAGTGGTTTGTTGAAGTGGTCAAAACTATATCTGTTATCTCAGCTGTACAGCCTGTATAGAGAGTTTTAAAGACCACTAGACCACTACACTTCCATAAGTGCTCCACAGGAAGAGTGTGTATGGCAAGTGACTCCATCCTGCTGGTCTAAAGAGGATTTCTAATGGGTGAGAGAGTGTCCCCACTCTTCTTTATAGTGGTAGCCGTTCAGAGGATTCACAGGTGAATCAGTCTTCTAGTGCCAGAGAGTTTACTTCAGATGGTAACTTCAGAAACATACCTACCATTCCCCACTGTGTATGTGTGTCTCCGGTCTTATGGAGTGAGATTTTTATACAAACACAACAGCAGAGGTTGTGGAAAGACAGGCAGGTGGTACAGTGCTTGTTCCCTTTTGTTTCCTCTGTGAAGATTGTGTTTTTCTTTACATTATTTCCTGTTGTCAGATAAAGTTTTAGAGTCGGTGTAGTGTCCTTAGCTTATCTTCCCTTTCTCCTTCTGAAGTCAAAGTATTTGAATCCTCTTTTGACACAGCAAATGTTTGCCAACATCTCTCTTTGTTCTTTGAGGAAATGTTGCCAGCAGAATTTAAAAACAATAAAAATGGAAAAATATGTCAAATTCAATATTATTCATCAGAAGAGGAATTAGACCTTGAGCTACACCGAACACAAAGCATGATCATTCACCATTGGGAAGGATAAAAATGCTAACAGAAAATAGAGTATTTTCAGGTAATCAGTCATTCAGTTTTAAATTGTATCAGATTTTCCAGCGGCTCAGAGGCCACAAAAACAAATCCTTCAAAATGACAGAAAAGCAGGCCACATTAATGTCCAGGTCTCACTATGTTTTAAATGAAAGCACAATTTACATAACATTATAGGAAGAAAACAAAAATTTAGAATTTCTTTTTGAACTTACAATGAACAATGGAAAAAGTTTTAAATAAAGAGACATCTGTGGAGAGGAACTGTGTAGTTGCTCCTAGAATACTTCAAGGAAGCTTTTGGTTCTTTGTTCTGGGTTGTTTCCCGATGCACAGCTATTTCACAGAAAACTAGAAAAAATGTTTGGTTAAAAATTCTGTACAAGTTGAGAATATATTCCTACTCTTTAATTTACTTGACAAATAAGATCTGATCAGCATCATCTCAGTATGCCTAGCTAACTGGTAGTTTTATTTCCTGCGGGCTGTCCGTTGGAGAAACACGGCAAGTTAGACGCAAGAGTAATACACAGAGCAGGGTCAGATCAGGGATATGTACTTCAATCACAGTCTTCATGTATTGATCAGCTGCAGTACGACTGTAATTAAAATGGAATTACAAATCGCTGGTCAAAGCTGGTCTTCCATAATCTTTGAAATGATCCACAAATTCTACTGACTATTGATTTCTGTGGTAATAGTTGTATGATGGTCTTACTGGTGGAACATCTTCCAGAGTCATAATGATATCCATGTTGTCTGATAAGTTGGCACACCCCTATTTTGTCCATAAGCCAATAGATGTTGCTTTTTGTTTGAACCTGTTTTCTGAATAATAAAACACTAATCCTAGCACTAAAATAGTTTCATTGAGGACTTAAGAAACCATAACCCTAATCCAACGTGACATACTTTCGGCTTTAACTCACCTGTTTCTATCCATTACTGGTTTTAATTTTTCTTGTGTTCCATCCAGTGCACATATATTCAGAAGGATCATTAACATTCATGAACCTCCCCAGGTGCACAGCATGGACTGTCCTGGCATTGGACTGGCCTTACTGCCTTCAGCTTGAATGCTTTGTCTTCCTCACCTTGAATTCCTGAGGGCAGCTGGGTTTCAGATAGCCTACTATGGCTCTTTATTTTTTTAAAATCACGGGGAATACAAGCTGCCGTTCCATTATCATCAGCCAATGTTTGTGGACTAACTTGCAGGCCGGTAGATTACACAGTGACTCTGTATCTCTGGGTCTCCAAGTATCTGGAATTTATGAAAATGTAATGTCAATGGAGGAACTAGGTGTGTGTGTTGGGGATCACCGTCTGTTTTTTTGTGTGAGAGGCTGCCTCTGGTCTGGTTGAGATACTTGGTGTGTGCCCACCCCCTCCCACCCCACCCAGCTTGACAGCTGATGGAATCTGGGGAGAAATGTCCACGGATCTGAAGCGCCAGTGACAGATGTGACGGCCTCATTTCCTCTCCACTCCCCTTCTCCTCTCTCCCGCTTCCCAGCACTTTCACTCCTCACCGTTTAGCAGCGTTTGCTGTGTGAGTGCTCCCTTTCCTGTTCGCTGGTCATGCACCAGTCACTGCAGCTTCAAGGGTGTGGGGTGGGTGTGGGGGCTGTGGTGGGGATGGAGGTGAGTTACTCACAGTGTGCCAGTGCTCTGCATCTCTACCTAGGACACCCTGTGGAGACAGTTTGCCGAAAGTGTCAGTGTCTGAATCTTAGAGTTATATTTACCCCCCAGTGCTGTTCTCCCTGACAGATTTCACAAACCGTCTCCACCCTGGGAGCCCTGCCATAAAGAGGCACTTATCTTCATACCGCACACCACACCAGTTAGATTCAGGGCCTGCCACCCCCACACTTGACACAGAGACATCTGAAAGCGAGCGGCACAGTCAGAACAGGGGCCTGCCACTCAGGTAGAATAAAAAAAAACATCTCAGAAGAAGACCACATGACCACAGTGTGGCACATCAGCGGTTTGAAATGAGAGCCGTGTCCAGGAACAATCCGTCCATGCTCTCTCAGTGATTGCCCCCGTGTTTCTGTGTCCGTTTGAGAGAGAAAACAGTGTCTGGAAACCAGAGTAATGCAAGGCGCTGAATCAACCGTAACTATCAGGTACCGTATTGTTTGATTAGATGTCTTTGGGAAAGGTCAGCTCGAACACATTACTGTCTAGTGATTTTTTTTGAGAGTTTTGTGGCGGTTAGATGTTGATGGAGAGTGAGAGGGTGTCATTGAAAGTAGGATGGACTGAGGTCTGAACTATGCTCAGAAGGAGTTTGAGGAAGGGTAGATTGTCACATCACTTTCTTTTGGCATGCACAAGTAAAGCATATGCTAAATGGAATGCAGGTAGCTCTCCTTTAGCATGCTTCATAAAGCTGCTTATTCATCATGATCTTGTTTAGGATTATTCAATATGCACATGGGCTCACATGTGTGATTCACAGGCCTCGAGTCACACACCAAGCTATTTGTACACCAAGGTATTGAGGCAGAAATATCTGCGCTTGTGCTTTTAAAGAAGTACTTTTCACTCTTCCGTCTGAACAGATATATCTCCCTCAATGGTGTGGGGAGTTTGAGGGACATTTCTCAAAGTGGCGTTTCATAACGGAGCACTCTCTCATCCTTATCACTGCGAGCTGGAGACTTTCCAAAATGCTCCCTGACACGGCAGTGAAAGATCACCCACCACTTGGCATGCCCGGCTTCCTGAAGCATTACACATCATTTATGCCTTGCGTGGGCATCCATCTGTCTGCGTGGGAGTGTATAAGAAATGTGTTTGAGTAAGTGACTGTCTGGTCTTTGCATCTTTATTGTTGTATTTTTTGTTTGAGGAAGTGTCATTTCCACCTCAGGATTAATTACAACTGAAAGTGCCCAGCAGGATGCACTTTGTGTGCATCTGTATGAATGTACATTATGCATATAAGGAGCAATACTGTGTAATGCGTATTCTTCCAGAGGAAGCCTGTGCTTATAGCCTTCATTAATCCTGCTCCTATAGCAAATTTCCCTAAAGCACAATGGTTGGAGCCGCACTAGCACTCTTGATACAGTTAGTCACCCGGACAGTGCGGAATAATTGTAACTCCTCCAATTCTCCTGCGACGTTCGCCGACACTGGCATTCATTTCTAAAGGACGCGTAACCCTGTCTGATGAGGGACAGTGGTGCCGGGGCTCCTGTAATGAGCCTGGGCCGCAGCCAGGCTCAGTATTAAAGGAGCATCTCTGCCTTTAAAGGCAGTAAAGCATGCTGGGACGCAGTGAAATGTTTACAGTGCTCCCATTGGCTCCCGCGGCAGACTCCGCTGCAGAGAATATTACTGCAGCCTCGCTCCGATCACTCATTCCAGGCCATCAATCAGTGATGGCTGGCAGTATCCTCCGCCACTTTTAAAGTCCGCATCACAAGGACATTTTTAATGCATTCCCACAACACTAATAATGATCAAATGTAGTTAAGCATTTTTCCATTATTCATTATTTGCGTCAGGACCCATAAATATATTGATTTTAGTACAGCAGCTCGACCATAACTTCAAACACTCCATCATAAAATGTGATGAAAAGTAAAAATGAAACCCTGGTCTGTCATGTCCACCCCAGTGGTCCATCGCAGTTGGAGTTACAGACTCAAAATGGAGGGTTTAGTGGATATATGGTTTTGGGGAGGGGGGGGGGGTGAAAAATGGAAAAATTAAATTCTACACACAAAATTAAAAATGACCCTCAGCCTGATGGCAATCACTGTAATAACGAAATTGAATTTCATTGGTTTTCCTGGCGAGAAGAAAATCTTTGTTCGAAAAAGGTCCACTTTTGGACAACTGGAGCAGCTGGCGTTGGAGTATGAAGTGACTTAAGGGCAGCTTTGTCATTATCAGCAGAGAGACGGCCGTGATGGGGGTTTTCACCATTGCCACAGCGGTACAGGGTGCCAGTTTATCCTAAGCTAGTACATCTGGCAGGCACTGATTTGAACTAAATTCTGGGGGATTGCGGTCACACACAATCATCACTTTGGATTAAAAGTTGTTGTGATTTTAAGCACTCAACTCCATTGCCAAAATCAATAAAGAAAGTCAATAGTTGGACCCACTGCTGTTTTCCACTTACCACTAAGACTGCACCACACAACCCTTCAGGCAAGTAGAGCCTTGCTTATATTTACCCTCTGTAATACCTGAAGTTAACCCCAAGAGTCCGGCAAGCTAATCTTAATGGCCACGTTTACTTAATTCTTAGATCAGTAATTCTGAGTTCTTGATCCACCTTTGAATTTACAGTGACAGGTTTTTCCGACAGGCCACTTAAGTGTCATTTAAAAAAAAAAAACATGTTGGCATTGGAGCACAGAGCAGTTGTGGTCAAATGCTGTGGTGTATATACAGCAATAGGGCTTTTTATTCTGCTTAGCTTGGTCATCTGTCTCACTGGATCTTTGCGTTACAGATGCTTCATGGTACCATCTGTTTTCTTCATACAAGCACATAGTAGTTTAAAGAAGAGCTGGCTGAACCAGTCAGTATGGTGAGTGCCCTTCATATCCAAAACCTTGGACTGAGTTATTAGTTGCAGTTATACATGTTATATGTGCTATAACACTTTTTGTCCCTCATGACTTTCAATGTGTGAATGATTGTAAAGGGATCTCTTTTATTGGCAGAGCAGGCCTAGCCTTGAAATGTGTGAAACATTTAATTTGCTCTCTTTTTTCCCCTCAGTTTATTTTTCCTGGCTGGTGTGTTATGGAAGAAAAAATAGAGATGAGTCGTTTCTCACTGTAAAAATTGCTGACAGCTGATTTTCAGGACAATTATCTGTCCTAATGTGTCCCTGGGCTTAATGAATGAAGACTTGTTTACATTGTGAGACATCTCTGTCTCGCTTAATATTGAACAGTGCTACTTAGAATGCAACAAGAAGGTAATGGAATTTAATTGGTAGTGTCTGACCCTTGTGTGAACTGTTGAAATTATGGGATACTTTTAAATGAATCAATCCATCTACAGTCAGTAGCAGGAGTCACTTTCCACATGTATTTACATGTATATATCATAATTTGCTATGATATATATATTATGCTTTTGTCAGGTGTTAAACTTTTCATAGAATGCGCTCTGTCTGTGAACACATTTGCTTAAGATTGTTCAACTCACACTGCTGGATGAGACTGGCTACAGCCTGGCTAAATCAGGAGAGTACACAGCTTTATGGCTGCTTTTTCACCTGTTTTCATTTGTAGTAATTCCTAAGCAAAACAACATTCCATCTGCCTTTTTCTCTAGCCAGAGATGCACAAATACATGAACACGCACGCACGCACGCACGCACGCACGCACGCACACACGCACGCACACAAACAGTACGATAAGCTGCAGCGGTGCATAAGACAAGTGTCAGCGTGTCCTCTTCACTGGCCATAAAAATTAATTAAAGAAAAGGAATTTTTATGGCGCTGTGCTGGCAGAAGGCGGGAGCATGGCTGAGGCGGAATAACTGCATTTCCTGGAGGTGCTGTCAAAGGAGAGGCTGAGCGGGCCTCCCACATCAGTGTGTATGTGTATATTTGGATACCTGTTAACATCTGCATGTGTTTACGTGAATCCACTGAATGTGTAATTCATAACATTCATATTGCATTGTTCTTCTTCCATGAGAATATTTAATATGAACAAATATGATTTTTTCTTTACTGCAGGTATTCATGTAGTTTATACCTATGATTCATCTTGTGTATAGAGTTTACTTTGACTCAGGAATTGTCATTTGGTCTCCTGCTCAGACAGGTGCTTCAACATTTAGAATGATGTTTTATACTATTTTATCTATTATAGGTCCTGTGCTTTGTCCTTAACAAGAATTTCTGAGAAACCTATCTGAGGCAAAACAGGAAGTGGCTGGTGGAGTTTGCTAGGTGACGAAGGGAGCCACAGGCTTGGTTTCGCACAGCATAACAATCACAAAGGACAAAAAGTAAGTCTGTCATACAAGACACCTTAAAGAAGCTTTTATGGTTTTTGATTAATTTCTTTTCTATATATATTTATTTTTATTTTCACCTTTTCTTTTGATTTCTGTTATTTATCGCACTCTGTGAAAGGAAAAAAAATCTCCTCAAAGGATATTTTTGGATTTACACAGGAGAGGTAGGGTTTAGGGAGGATTGGGTTGTTTAGATGAACGAGGCTCATTTTTCTTCTAGCAAGCAGCGATGCCCTCTTTTTTGGCAGCTTTAAAAATACCTTAAGGGTGAGACAAGCACACATACATACAAACACACACATAGACACACACACACACCCACACACTCACGTGCTTTCAAAACAAATCAACCAGCACAGAAAAATTCTGCATTATTAAGAACAAATTACACAGTTCCTTTTTTGTCTAGAGGTTTTTGAACACTGTGTACAAAAATAATGTGTTGCACTGTATACAAGATGGAGAGATGTTTTGATCTCCAGGTTTGTGTGTGGGCTCAGTTTTAATTACATGAACAGCACTGTAATATACGAAGCAGCAGAGAAGAGGACCGACTGGGGCGCACAGTGGCAGTAAAGGATGCATTAAGCAATTAAAGTTAGGGGCGGCTGAAATGAAGTGATGCGGTGATTTTTCCAGTAATTGCCCTGGCTATCTCTGGTGATCACTGGGGAGCCAGGCAGAGAGGGGGAAACCGGAGAGATATGCTTTACTTCAGCACTTTATCCTGACATACTCCTTTAATATACACTCTTACACATGCATGCACATAAACACACACACACACACACACACACACAAGCTTAGGACAACAAAATGACCTGTACCACTCATATACACTGTTCTAACCTATTTATACACTCATTCTTAACATACAGATTTATGTACACTCATGGTATCTCTGGGTAGACTTGTATGCCCACACACACAGACGAGTATACACACATATGGCGGCATAATTATGTGCATTATTATGTGGCATACATTACATATGCATCAATAATTGATGAGGACCCTGCAGTATTTGTGTGCTTGAATGGTGAGATTATGTTAACACTGCTCACTCAGGTCCATTTCTGATTTATCTCACAACTGAGCAGCTCTGCTCCGTTGTGCTGTTAAAAGCATTTGTCTCGCCTGTCTGTTTGAGATAAGATACTGAAAATTCTCCAATCGGCCCCCAGCACACACCCCATGGAACGTCAGCTTTAAAATCAGCTGAAACAACCTTTTTCATTTGAGCACAAAACTCTCACACACATGCACACACATGAACGGATAAACATACACAGAATGAGAGAAAGGCAGAAATAGAACTCAATGTCCGTATGACATACAAAGCTTTGGGTTTTTTTATGGTTTGGATGTTTAACTGTTACTAACAGTTGGACACTGGAGCACAAGTAACAGTTTATAGATCCCTGTGAAGCACCAACCATTACTTGCCTCTTCCTCATACCATCAAAAATTAAAAATCTCTTCTAATAAAATATTGTGTCATTATATCATCTCACCTTATACAACCTCTCTTAAATAAAACATCAGTTTTTCTGACTGTAGCAAGAATTCTCTCACTTTTATTAGTTATCTGGAAGGCTGCACCATTTTATAACCCATGTTTTATTCCCATACTTTTAGTCTTAGTGTAATAGTCTTTATCATCTGCTATAATAAAATGTAAATGAATTTTCTTGCATTTTAAAACTCACAGTAAAATAATCTGGCTGAAAGTTCCTTGAACTCAGTAAAGCATAATGTAGCATATCAAAAATTGAGTGCAGACTTAAAACAATCATTGCCTTTTCGAGTGGTACATTTAATCTTATTCAAGTCCTCATGCAGTGTTCTCTGTAGAATATCCAGCATTAGATCTTAGCAATAATACTGTCCTCTTCATCCTGCATACCCTTTCCTTCACCTGCAAAATTTGTATTGCTGGGCCTCAATAACCTACACAAGAAAGTTGCTAAATCAACAGTGTTTTTGTCTGTGTGGGCCAAATCACCCACATTATGCGTCATTACCATTGAATTCACAGTTTGAATAAGACCGCTGTATAGAACTGTGCCAAACTCAGAAGGCCTGTGCTCCTGCAGTGCCTGCCTGATTCACACCCTCGCTTTTCTGACCGAACACCTGGAATATTCGATTGTTTCTGAGGCTACGGAAGCGACGATCAAACGTTTTGAGTCTCACCTCAATGTTCCTGCTTTGAAATCAAATTTACTTTTATTTCAGATATAGCCGAAGGGGATCGTTTTCATTTTCAACACTGTTGCCTCATGCTGGGCCGTTTCTCATTCACTAAAACTTTATTTATAATGGAGGGGGGTGTAGTAGATTAATCTTTGCAATTCCAGGAACCATGCTGAACATATCATTAGGGACACCGTATGTTTGTTTTATTCACCTGGTTAAATCACAAGCCATTGCAATCACCAACTGACTGCTACTGTGGAACTATTTCCCAAAGATGAAAAACTGGACAAGTGCTCTCTTGAAATAAAACTGCCATATTTTCCTAAGTCTTGCACACTGTTTCACAAATGAAAGGAATGAGATGAAAGACAACACAGGAACACAGAGAGTGATGGAGAGGCAAGCCAAAAGCAATTGTAATGCTTTGTTTCACAACAATCTGAGCAGACCTTCAGTACGCTAATTGTATAAATGCTATCGGTAGGCCTTGGCGCCCCCACTACATATGCAGATGTGTGTTGGTTCAAAAGCATGGCAGAGTTTGGGGTACAGGCCTCCTTGATTACAGGCATGAGAAGTGTGCTGAGACTGGGTTTAGGGGGTGGGGGGAAGGGGGTTATCTAACAGCCAGTGACCTGGGAAGTGCGCTTGGCAGACACCTCATTTAATTTAATACATTGGAGCGCACGGCAGTGGAAAGCGCTAGAAAGCGAGGGAGATAATCAAGAGCTCTGTTCCTTATAACTGTGCGCTGAGATGACATGGAAGAAATTGGATTTGGAAACAGCAAAGCAGAGCAAAGCCGAGCAGAACATGATTGATTCTGCTCAAGTGATCGCCCCTTGATAAAGAAAGTGTTTTTTTCTTTTAAAAAGAGAAAAAAAAAGTCTGATGAGTTTCTAGAAATTTAATGGCCGGGTGATTGTGAAAAAGAAAAAAAATATATTTTTCAGTTTATAGCCTACCCCTTGTTAAGATATATTTCTTTTGTACAACGAAGCATAAATTATAGCTGTTAACCAGATGAATAGTCTTTATAATTGCCTGTTTTCAAACAACCTTCTTTAAGCAGGGTATTTTAATTCAAGAAATCATATCAGCAATCTCTGTCTCACTCAATGTAGAATAACAGAAACAGTCGAGATTTCCTTAATTTGCATACAAGGTTAATAGGGAAGTGTCCAGACTTGTAGAGCTGTGATAGAAACCCAATTCTTTCAGTTTGGAAATACAGATTCTTTGCTCTTGCCCTTAAAAAGATTTTCCCTCTTCCATGGAAAGGACTGTGTATTGAATTCAAGAAGCAATCTTCCTGAAGTTGAAGAGGACAAGGAACAATCTTGTGGTAGATTTTCTTGATCAAGAGCGCAAGCATTGCACCTGCATGAAACAGCTTCCAGTTGGCAGCTTATATGGATCTGAAAAAGCACATGAGTCAGAAAAGGCTGTCTCTATGTCTTCTTAGCTGAGTACCAGCCAGATGCTGTGTGATTATGGTCTCAGCGTTTGTGGGGTTTGTCTGAACCCACATGTAGGTTTTGAAGCCTTGAAGCTGCTGTGCTGGGAGAAAATGTCCTTATCAGGAACAGTAATGCAGCAGGGAGCCCCCTGGTCAGACACACTCAGGCACTTTCCCCTATAAACGAATGGGGTTTTGGCCATATGGAGGAAATGGGGGAAAGGGAGTTGGACAGCTCTGGACTTCTATGATGAGGCAGGCACATGTCACCTTCTGCATTTCTCTGTGAGAAAATTGGCTGGTATAAAATCAAACTGGGGAGATGTGGTATGTGCAGTATGAAGGAAACATAGAAGATTGGCTGTGAATTTTTATCCCAGTGAGAGCTGGATGTTATTATTCAGCACATAAATAACCTTCCAGCTGAAACAGCCCAGTACCCTGGGTCCCTCTCATGCTCCTGAGAATGATGGCCATGCATTCTTCACCTATATGTTTGTGTTTGCCAATACATTTCAGCACCAGGCATTACTGAAGTAATTAAAAACTTGAATTTGAAAAAAAAAAACAACAGTTACAGGAGGTCAAGCACCCTACCCTTGATTTTTCACCTCTTTTACACCAATAAAATGCAATAGATCTTTTCAACATTTTAGTAAATGCAAATGAATACTCTTCTGCAATTATAACACACACCATGGAGACAGACATAGATATGTACATATAGGTAGATGTGCTTAATAAACTGATTCTTTGATAATTTGGCTGTTATTAGCCTCTATTCAATTGATAATATCCCCCATCCAATCATAAATGAAATAGATGCAGAAATGTAAATAGAAATATAGTAAATGATGGAATAAACATGATGGTAACCTTCTGTATAAATGCAATATAAGCATTTCCAAAACAAGAATACATTAAAATACTTTATTCATCATGCATACATGGGAATAGAAAAACAAATTAAAGATGTGCAACACAAAGCAACTTCAAAGGGGTGCCAGGAACAATAAAACTAGTATGTCAATGATTTTTCTACCTCTTTTGAATTAAGGAAGCGAGGAGGCGTCACTCCTAAAAATGTTTTGTTTTGGACAGACAAATACTTGGTTGCACATCTGTAATGTCAACATTTCACTGCACTACGTTAATAAATATGTAAGACAGTGCATGTAGATGTAGGAGACGACCTGCGTGTAGGATTCACTGGTGGAAGTTTGAAAATGTGTGTGTGTGTCAGAGAGCCAAACAGAGAATGTGTGTGTGTGTGTGTGTGTGTGTGTGTGTGTGTGTGTGTGGGGGGGGGGGGGTGGGGGGGTGGGGGAGCCCTGTGGAAATGAGCAGAGGGAGTGCTGGCCCTGGCAGTTTGTAATTGGGTGGGAGTGCTGCATTGTTACCCAGAATAATCCTGTCAGAATAATCTTCCTTTGTGGGGTTTATTAATTGCACTTAACATGGCAATCTTGCTGATTCAGGGGCTGTGTTTGCATATGGAGCCTCCCTTCACAACATCACATAACAGCAATAAATCCCCCAGCCGCATCAAAAGGAAATAGACTGGCTAAGCATGTTTTTAAATTTGGTTTTAATTTTCTCAGGTTTTTTTATGTTAAAGGCATACACTTTCTGCTGTGTGCAGACAATACCAACAGAGGAGCCCGTCCCGTGGGGCAGCTGTCGCTGAGATGCCTTTTAATGAAAAGAAAAAACATAATTAGCAATGCAAACTTTGGGTGATTAGGGAAGGAGGAAGGGTGGTGTAGTGTATTGTGTATATGTTGGATTAATGCTCATGAATATTCATGTCACTTTCTTAAACTTCATAAGCTTATTAAAGGACTGTTCTTTGAGATCTATACTTGGAAAAAAATGTATTGTTAGACATGCTGGTGTACATTTTGAAATCCTCTTTGTAAAAACTGATCCATTTTAAAAACTGTGCTGCTTTTCTAGAAAATGTCAAATTAATTTGAAGTTACACTTTATGTCATTTTTCTCCTTTTTTCAGAGAACGACAAAGGATCCCTGTAAATGCTACAATGCACTGGTCGGTCTTGCAATGTTATTCCCCTAAATGAAAATGTGAAACAGTTTTATTGCAGACTGCGTGAGCCTCCTCTGTCAAGACATAGCAGCTTAAAATCATAGGTCAGGCCCAAGACTTGTTTAATAGCCACTCGGAGCACTGCAGTGAGTGCATTTCTGCCCTGACTTGCCATAAATACTCCCAGGATGTGCCTGTTTACCACTCCCCTGTATTTTTCAACAGCCACCTCTTCTTTACTGTCCCACACAAAATTCCTCTTGTTTTTTTCCATTACCACTCCCAAGTCACAATTCAAGAACAGTGAGCTTTTGTGTTATTGCTTTATCATGCATGAGGACAACATGACCTTTCATTATCTAAGCAAAAGCGTAACCTGCAGGAGGTTTTCATCACTTGCATTATGACCTCATTCTGTTAAGTTCCAGATTTGCATGTGTTTTCTTACGTGACTGTCCAGTGGGCATGTATGTTTAAAAGTAAATAGCTGATTTTCATAACAAGGTGGGAAAATAAAATGTCCTTACACAAAATCTTCAGGATCAGTCATTAGCATGTGATGCTGGGTCGCTATCTTATATGGACTGTGATTTGACATCTGCAAGAAAAAAAAACAGTAAAAAGTCAGCTTTTGGTCTATCATCACATGATTATAATGAACTTGGAAAGGGTTGTGATTCGAGCACCTTAAAAAAATTATAAAGGCACAGAACCGCAAAGATTCAAAATTAGTTTATAAAGAGGTTATTGTAAGGGGCGTAATCAATGGCAACCCTTAAAGATTGAATGCCATCACTTGCAAATGTCATCCAGTGAGCAGCAGTGGTTTATCATTGGGTTATATAGTTAATATGAGGGTTGGATAAGTTGAAGGCTGTTAAAAAAGAAAGATTTTCCTTTTATTACAACTGAAGAGGTTTCCAAAATGGCAAACGATAGCTGCGAGCAACAATGTTCCCCATTTTGAGTTTTTTGGGGGAAGTTACCTTTTGACTTTGCTTATAGTCTGAGTCAGATTTCATGGTCATTGTCCTCAGTATTTTCTCATAGTTTGTACTGTGGGGCAGGGGTCAAAGGGTAATGCCCACACTGGTATAGGCAGACAGACTGCTAACCAGGGCGTTAGGAGAGGGATGCACTGTCCCACTGAGTCAGGGTGTAGATTGTGCAAGTATGGGAGTGGAAGTTCAGGTACAAACCTGTCAACCTCCATAAGCTTCATAAGTATCACATGCCAGAATGGAAATGAGGAAAAGACTCATTGGACAGTCTCTGTACATTTACAACCTTTTTTTGCATATTGCTGTGTCATTATTTTAATGAGTGAGATCTGCTCTCATGGATTCTTATGTTAAATCTAATCTGTTTAGTTAGCGCACCTCACAAAAGTTAGCCCCTGGCCTAAAGACAACATATTGTTTGGAGATAGCATTAGGGCTGGGTAAACTGATCCTGGATAGGTAGTTTATGGGAAAAATAACTTGGTGCCCTTCTCTACTACATCCTGATGTCTGGCAGAGATAGGAAGGAAGGAACGGAGCATCTCCCCCTCCACTGGTGAACAGAGGCAGTAAAGTGTCTCTCTCAGCATGGCCACATTGCTCCTCATCATGGGAAGGGCTCTTTCGTGTAGTTTGCCACAAGGGACCCTGGGCCGGGCTGTAAACTTAATGAAGTTTGACTGAACTCATCAGGACTCAGACAAAGAATCACAGAAACCAGAAAACCAGATGCTGGAAACCTGAAATTTCCGATAGAAGAGGCTCACTTTGAGGTCATTACCTTAGCACAGGAAATCTAGCAGGAGTAAGGGGAGGAACAGGGAAGGGGTCGGAAAAGCTGTGGCCCACCTGCTATGGACCCCCCCCCCCCAGTGGGGTCACCCTGCTGGCACTTACCACATGTTCTATTTTTCATCCCCTTCCCCTATCTGAGACAAACTGGCTTCTCTCTAACTGCACAATACAGAGTCACCAACCATTTCTACAAGCAGAGGGCAAAAGAAACTCTAATTGTAATGCATCAAATTTAAATGCTTGTTTTGTTTTAAATTTGTTCTATCCATATGGATACACTGTTGTCTAGACAGCTTGGTTATCAGGCTGCTTTGTTTGATACATGTCTCAAACTCATAGGTCTTTGTGATTATTGTTATTGGCTTTCATTTTGCTTGTGTCTACGTCTCTGCTTCTCACTTACAGTGTAATTCTGCCCTTTGAGGCATATCCTTGCTTTTTTTTCCTGCTCTGACTGGTGGCAGGAAAGGACTTACCATGCATTTCACGTTGATGCCGGAGTGCGTTGCTATGGTGGTTGCTAGGGATTTAGCAGCGAGTGAC
The DNA here is from genome assembly GCA_022829145.1 of Albula goreensis. Taxonomy (NCBI): domain Eukaryota; kingdom Metazoa; phylum Chordata; class Actinopteri; order Albuliformes; family Albulidae; genus Albula; species Albula goreensis. The sequence continues at coordinate 13,773,652 of CM040741.1, forward strand.
GTGAAAAGTCCAAATATTAAAGGTGTCCTTCTGAAGCATGGCTTCTTGAAATGGCTAGAAATCAGCAATCACATCTCTGCTTATCATTCCCTTTTCCCTCTCTCTCCAGAAACATCTGAATGTATTTTTAACCAAAAACAAGAAATATGACACCCTAAATAAAAACCAAGAAATATTTGAATGAATGTGTACTGTACCAGAATGTTTAATTTACCTACACATTTCATGATTAAAGTTGTGTGTTAGCCTAAACCATTACATATTGGTACTGACACTGAATTATGTCTCATTTGAAAGCACATTAGAACATCAGAGTGGGTCAAGGGCATCTGATTCTATCTCACTGTTAACTAACTGTTCTGTAATGCATGCTCTCCACCTTAAAATAGGAACAGTTATAAACCTTAGTACAATCTTAGTACAGCTGATTTCTCCACATTCTGTGCTTTAAAACGTCCTTGTTAGATAGAGGTGAAGAAATAATTGACCATGTAGGAGTAGAGGGATGGAGGCCATTGGCGCTGTTGTGAACAAGGTTGAAGGCAATCAGTATTAGCTGACTGGACTCCAAAGACGATAATGTGAAGTGAATCCTTGCAAACATGGCAGAGAGATCTGACGTTTTCAGCCTGGTCTTGCCAAGATTCTTGACCTTGTGGCCCCCTGGCCTTTGTGCAACATAATTTTAATGGAAGATGTGTGACCGATCTCAGGTATTACCATACTATTGTCTCTCTCAATCTGTCTCCTGCCGTGTGAGAATTCATTTTATTTTATTTTTTTTCCAAATGGGTGCCCAACACTAGGCTACATTAAGGTAAGAAGTAACTGTTTAAAATCATCTCAGTAAAAGCACAGTTCCTGTGGTGTTGGGAATAACACCTGTTCCATTTTGTTTAGTATTGCTGTATTGCTGGTGAAATAAAAAAAGATCATATATAGTATTATATATCTTTTTGGGTGTATTTGAAATGTGTATCCTAGTATTTGTTTCCAAATATGCCACGAAATATGTTGTTTGATACCTGCTGAAATATGTATTCTGATATTCTGGACCTTTTTCAAAGCATCCTTGTACCTTCAGAACAACCATTCTCCAGTTCTAATTGGTTTTCTCTTCAGGCATTGTCATGGTGAACAAATATGTATTACTCAGCTGAATGCTTCTGGAGTAAGTCTGCTGCTGCTTCTTTAAGCAACAACATCAATGGACACATTTTTGTATGGACAAATCACAATTTATGTATTCAGAAATTGCATTAAAAAATGCTATTTCTGTTGTCGGCAGCATTTCAGCTGTGTATGTATGCATTTGTGTGTATGTGTGTTTTTTGCTTTGTGTGCCTCTAAGGAGGCCAAGGATATTTAGCAAGGAGATCAATACTAGGCTAAATGGTAATGACCATATCCTGAGCTGTGGGCCTTGGGAGAGGGGAACCTGCTCATTGGACCTCCCCACCCCCCGCCTTTTTTCTTTTTGGCTGCAGCATCAGTCATCAGGAAAGTGCAAATGGGTTAGTTAGCTTTTTTCAAAAAGACAGCAACTCTAATCGATAACTTAAGTCCTGGATATGCCTAATTGCTCATTGGTTGACAATAGTGTCTGACTTCAATCAAATTATAGTGATATCCTGTGACACCTCATAACACCAAAATCTGTTCCTTCACATTTGTCTTGTTCATCCTGTCTTCCCTTCATCCTCAGATTTTTAATATGTAAAACCTGACCCACCCAAGTACTCCCCAGTCGTCACATTGGGACAGTACTGTCCAGAGGATTCGGCACAAAATGCCGCTTTAACAAGGCCCGCGATTCCCCAAACACTCAGGTAGCTTAATATCCATGATTAATGACAAACATGGACATAAGCTATTTAAAACAGGAAGGAAATAGTACTGATTTTATTCAGTTCTCAAACAACGTATCACGATTATATCCAGTATACCTTACGATACTACTCTTTATAGCATATTGTATTTGTTGTGTTTGTTATGATTAAATAAAGTGTAAAAATAGATTGGTGTACACCAATGTTAAGGTAGTTTACAGAGAAGTATAAGTGGCTTCAATATTTGTAAAAAAAAAAAAATCTAATCTCTGCTTTCCTTTTTTTTTAAAAGATATTTCAGCTAATAATTACAATACTGTGATCGCTTTGGTGTGCATCCACAGATATTGTGATAGCATGTTTCTGTCAGGATTTAAATGAAATATTGATCAAATTGAAGCCTGGGAATTCAAAACAAAACAATGATACAGACCCCGAACACTTGCATAAATTTCAGGCTTTGACGATATGCATTCTTAAAATATTTTGTCTTAATGTTTAAAAAATTCTTTGCCCTTACCGTTTTACATAGGAGCCGGTTCAGTTTTCCAATCTTCTTTTTTCAGTTGTAGTGTGCTAATGTCATGATTTAAATGAAGTATTGATCAGTTTAGGAGGGGAGAATAGGGAGAGGGAGAGAGAGAGACAGATTGTAAGAGAAAGAAAGAAAGCAGGTATATCGGCGTGGATAGCACACAGAATTGGAGATTCGGAGCAAAAGGAGGAGCTGGTTTTAAGACTGAGAAGAGAGAATCTACAGTTATGCTTTTTTGCATGGAATGAATCAGGAATTTGTGGATCATTATTGCAGAGAGGGCAAAAAGGATGGCAAGTGATCGTTTTGCCTGTCAATGGGACACGGTTAAATGAGGCAAGGAGAAGGAAGAAACATTTGATCGTTTGCCTTTTTTGGATTTCTGAACTCTTTCCCTTCAGAGTTTTATTAATTTCACTAATGGATTGTCATCCCAGTTTCTCTGGGCCTCCATCTTGCCTCAGTGTCTTTCTTTCTTCTGTCTTGAACCAGCACAGGGAAATATAGGGATTGCAGCTGTGTAGTATTGGACAAGTATTTGGGGTCTGTCTTTCCAATCTTATTTTCGCTACCCCCTTTGTCTGCGTCTTTTCCTCTAAGTCTCTGTCTCTCTTTCCCTCTTTTGCTCTCTCTCTCTGTCTCACTCCCTCTCTCGCTCTCTTTCTCTGCCTCTCTCTCTCCCACCAGAGATTTAGCTTAGCATGTAAATGTGTAATGGTAATCATAGAATTATTTATTAATGTATTCACCAGTCTGACATAGCGGGTTGACCTAGCGGTCAGAAATCACAGCGCTAAAGAGGTTATCTCTTTTTATGACCCACAGAAGTGTGTACCTGAGATACTCTATTACTTCCAAAATAAATGGGATATATGGAAGAAAGCCCAGTTGTGTAGCTTTGCTTTGGTTTACTGAATTTTCATATTATTATTATCATTATTATTATTATTATTTGACATAAGTTTAAATTAAGTGTCTGTATCATTATTCTTTGACATGCTTTAGCATGGAGAGTAGAGTGACAGAATGGTCTGGAGGGAATTTCTGTTTGACAGTTATTTTACTAAATTCTTCATTTAACATTATTAGTTTTGCTGTAGTTTTTTCATTCTAGCATTTACTGTTGCATCATAAAGTGTGATCTATGGGCACTAATTTCATGTCTATAAGGCTGTTTTGGTGGCTGGGACCAGGCCAGTCCATGGCGTGCTGTAGCGTTTGTGGTGTCGCTCAGGAGGCAGAACTGCAGTTCCCCCAGATGGGCGTGCAGATCTTTCCAAGGGATTGATTTTCTTTCTCCACCACTCTCAGCCTCTGTGCGTGGCTCGATAGTTGGACGACCAGGAACACAGGATCTCTCAGCAACACAGAGAGCTACAGGCAGAGGCAGCCAGAGCCCTGGTAAGGACACATCCACCTCCAGCGTCTGAGGAAGGACCCACACGCCGCAAGGGAGCAGGCAGAGGAGCCCCTCACACAGGTACACGATTCACAGGCAGGCCCAGGCTTCACGGGCCTCTCCTCCTCACTCCCATTAGCATGGCTACAGGGCTTCTGTGTCTACAGCGGTCTGCAGCAGGGTGTGCCCATTTACTGTTTTCACCTTTTAACATTGTCACCTTTCTTTTTTTAGTATTACATGACATCTTTATAGCAATGGCAATTAGACATTTGTAAATGTTCCATCTCAGTGTTGAAATAAGTGTAATCATGATCCGCGAGCCAGGGTCACGGAGCACAAATCATCATTAAGTGTCTGACTTGTGTTTTTTTTTGTGGCGAGTACTTAAATCTTTTCTTCCTCATACATATCACGGCTTGCTGCGTAACATCTATTTTCGTCTTTCCTTTTTCTTTTTCAATAGTCAACCTGTTTTTATCACGTTGGATGTTGTAGGTCTGAGTTTTCCAGTGAAAACATGCCAGCATGCGGGTGGGAAATTGAATATCTCTGGCTGTAATATGGTGTTTATTAAAGAGAGGCCGTACGAGTCACCCTTTGGCTTCCCCTCATTATGTCACAGCGCACACTGTGCTGACCCTTATTGCAGTAACCTTTTCCTTCTGCTGGCTCTGCAGGACCGTGAGTACTTTGCTGCTCAGGTCAGGGTTAGCATTGCATCCAGCAAGAAACCTGGAGCTGCCCACAAGAGGTGTGTGACATGGGGTCTGTCTGGTGGCTGCAGGTTGCGCAGGTCATTAAAAAGTGAACTGCATAACTTTCCCCCTCATTATTCTGACAGGAATTAGTATACAACCTGCACTTATGAGACTTGCTGGGATCCACAGTTGTGCTATAAAGAAAGGCATATCTCAACTAGTGTATCATCAGTCCTTACCAAGTGCACAATGTATATCTTTAAATTAATAGTTGCTATTCATAAGATACCCATTTCAGTTGCAAAACTGCATTTACAAACTCGTTCTTTTATAAAAATATGCCATTGTCTTCTACTACGCTATATCATAACAGGTGGCTTCGTAAAACTGATAAACTCAAAGGTAAGGTTTCACACAGGAGGTAAGCTCTGTTTATTTGACCATTGATAGGCAGTGTCAAGGAGTGTGAAGTTTTGGTGCCTTTATAGAGAAAGAGGTGTGCCATGGGATTTCGTAATGGAAAGACAGTGTGCTAATGCTGAGAAAAGGTTGAGAAACAAAGATGTACAATGGTGATATGTGAACAATCAGCCCAGCAAATATATTGAAATTCAGCACCACTGAAGGTCAGACTATAATGAGGCTGCATCACATTGTGTGTGAGGAGACATCGTCTGTGTAAAATACATGTGTGTGTGTCATACCTGGCAGTGAGACAGACTGTGGGATGTGTTTGCAGCAGCTGGGTATGTGGTTTTTAGAACACACCCTGGTCTGGAGGGTGTGGACTTTAAAAGAGACAGGTGTTGCATTCCATGCCCTTTGTGATGGTAAACCCCCTGCATGCCTCTGGCAGGTGGAGGGAAATGTGAGTCTGTGCAGGATGTATCTGTTTTCTGAACAGAGCTGTTTAGTGGGAGATTGTACGCTGCCAACCAGACAATCAGACAAAGACAATGGCTGGTCATGTTGAATGCTAGTCAGGCTTTTGAGTATTCTTTATACGACAGGTTTGAATTTTAAATACTGGAAACAGTGATTGATAGACCAATGAAGTCTCATCTCCAAGTGTACTGTAGCAGGGGTGACATCAGGATGTAAATCTCCACATACCTTAGGTTTATGTTTGTAGACATGCTGCACTGTTGCCGAGCTACTACTTCAACAAAATTCTTTTAAAACCATTTTTGCAATGCTGGTTAAGCTACTTTGAAAATGTGACGAGCTAAGCTACCAACTACTTCACATACCCCCCCCCCCCCATGTCTGTTGCTCAAATTTCTTAATCTTGCTAAGATTATTTAAAACTGCAACCAGTAATCTAGAAACTTATCTGCATGCCCGTGTGTGTTCTTAATGTTGTGTTCTGTGTGGAAAAAATGTCAGTTTTGGTTTGCATCTTTCACATATGAGCATATTTGATACTGGTGCTGAAGGAATTCTTATCCATCTCATTTGCTGAGGAATTACTACCCAGCTACAGAAAGAATGTTTATTGAGGAGTGTTTTTCCTTTATCTCTTTGTCAAAGCTTGAAGTCTACCTTTCACCCAACACTAATAAGCAATTTACATAATGCATGCCATGCATAAAAATGCTTTGAGTACCTTGCCTTTTCTTCAAAAAGTATCTTTGCAGAATTTGGTTGAAAACAAAAAATAGCAATGATAGTTTAGTTCACTATACCCTACTACCTGATAAAAAAATAGATGAACACTTGGATCGCCAAATGACTGTGAGAGTAGTTAAGCTATCCCCTCAACACTAAGAAATCTGCTGCTTAGATAGTAGCACACATTACCAACACTACATTTTGGACAGAATTTTGCTCAAAAGACCGTTATATGACATGTCTGCTGCCTTTATAAGTATAGCTAGCTGTTGATTTGAAAATGGGTTTCTCCAGTTTCTCCTCATTCTTCACTGCGGTTGTTATAAAGACTGGCCATCATTGTGACATCACATTCTTTCTTATTTAAATGAATAAACATCTGCCGTATATAACTAGATGGCAAACAATCCTCTAAAAGGTCCACGTGTTTTATATAATGCAGACATTACCCAGGTAAAGGCTGGAATGAACCAAAGCAGCATTTGGCCTTTAGACTCACTATTAACCATGAGTGTTTTCTGTTTGCTTCTTTCTTTCTTCACAAAGCATAGATGGGTGAGTTCAGAAATTGTCTTAATTAACTTCCCACACTGTATATCTGAGGAAATAAGAAACTTATAATTTGAAAGTGAAAGCTAAGTGCATACATTAAATGATGTTTCTGGGCTCTCAGGGACTTTCTTTATCAGGAGAACCACAGAACCCTTGTGGCCCTTGTACAAAACCAAGGTACTCATTCACTCCTGTGTCCTACAGTGTTCACACTGATAGACCCAACTGCCACTGATCTTCCTCTACTTATGGTGCAGAAGCCCAGCTAGAAAGCAATGTACAACTGTTAATTTGCTCCACCCTTAAACCAGCTCTATTTCCTGTCTGAAGAATTGTGCTAGCTAGAATCGGCTGGTTTAGTGCATGGGTGGAACAAATACATGGTAATACTTCTACTTTCTGAAGCTGAGCTTTTCCACCACTGTCATCAACTCAGATGGGCATGTACTCACCCTTGGAATAGCAGCTATGTCATTTAAAATAGCTCAGGAACTAATATTATTACCCCAGGCTTCAGAAGGCAAGAAAGCTATAATTTGCTGAAACTTGCATGGCATTAAGCTGTAATGGCAGACAGGGCTATAATTTCCATGTAAAATGTGTCAATAATAACTGGTTTGGGTATGTACAGTATGCACTGTATGTGGCAAGACTGTAGGTTCCCCAGCAGGCAGTATGTTAGTCACCCGCTGAGACCTGGCTTCTCCAGTCTCCAGCAGTCAGTCATGGAGCAGGAAACAACCTCCCTCAGTCCCTCACTGACCTTCAATGAGCATTTCAGTCCTGACATGAGTGCAGATTCACAGACCTACCTCCATTCAATTTGTATAATTGAACGAAACATATTACAAATATAAAAGCCCTTTATTGGTAATAAAAGGAACATCTGATGGACCTAACTGTCTTTATTCTACATATGTGTGCCCCCTTACAAGACTGAATACTGTTGTTGAAGATGATGCTTAAGTGGATGAGTTCTTGAATTAGAAGTGTTAAAATGACTGAAAGCCTTCTCAATCAATAAGTTAAAGATGTCATATTGTGCTTGAGAGCTACCTTTGCTTACAGAAATGTCAGTAGAAATTCTGAAATATGAAAGATATATCTATTTCTACAACAGTTAGTTCTGACCGAGTAATTTGATTGGACAAGAGGCATTCCATGAGTGCTGATATTGAGTATAATAGCACTGGGATGTTTTACTATTATGTATCACTTTGCTTTACAGATGTTCTGATACGATCATTGATTACACCACTGCGAACTTACCGATTCTTGCCTTTACTTATATGACAAAAAGTAGCTGTCGGGTGTGACAGAAAGTAGATAGCTAGCCTTTTGGTTTATGATAAAAAGCTGGTAGCTAGTGAGCTAGCTATTCAACCAGCAGTCAAGAAACGTTATGTGTTGCTTGACAACACGTGTGAATGTATTCTTGAAGGAATTATTTTTGTCGGAGGAGCTGAATAAACAACAAAAAACATAATCTTTTGTCTCAAATTATCATTACTTGATCAACAGCCTTGTTTGTAGAACTGTTGTCTTCAGTACTTGGCCTGCTGCCTCGTACCTACAACTGAATCACAGCCGTGCTGATATTCAGTATAACAGCACTCTCTCTCATGTGATATTGCTTAAATACACCAGAGTAATTATGGCAGAAGAATTTCCTCGACTGTAGTGTACTGACCTGCACTGAACGTCAACACAGAATATAGGTTGTTAGCTGTTCTCTTCCTTGTCCTGCAGCTGACAGTGAAAGCATTTTGTGGTCAGGTGGAGCAACAACGCTCTCACAGTTGACAAAACAGAGCATTGTGTGAATACTTTGATATCTTTCTCGCACATTTTGTGAACACACTTGAAATTCCAAGGCTATAATCATCCCAGACCAAATGTTAAGTAAAAAAAACATTTTTCCACCAGTTGTTATGACTGAACAGCACAGTGCTTAAAAAATTTGGTCAAAGAACGTATCTTGTGAGACATCCCGTAAAGAACATATTTTTGTGGTCCTTGTATTGATAAGCTCAATACTCATGGCTGTACCCATAGCCTCATGGCCCGTGAAGCATTGCCTGTCAGACTGCAATTTCATAGACACAGAGTTAAACAGACTCCCCACTGGGGGTCTGGTGAAGACATACATAGACATAGCTGTTGCTGGTTCTTAAACCATGGTAATAGGGAGCTGATATCACAGAAAAATTAATTCAGTTCCTTTAGATGCATACTAATTTACTGTATTCACAACTATAGTGAATTTACGGAGGCGTGTTTGGTTAGGGCACTATCTGTGTAAGAAAGATAACTGACTATGAAGTATGCCATATCACCTCTGCCATTTTGTGTCATTGCCATGCAGGTAGGGAAATTGAATGTGGAGGTGCACTCCTTCCATGTGTCAGAGTGCAGTGATTCCAGGATGGAGGTGGAGTTGGAATGAAGATGACAGAACTGGGAGAGAGACCTGCTGGAGAAGTGCCTCAGGCACACACAATGCCTGGACAGGGCACAGAATATCCACCAGAGGGTGAGAGAACTGTTTGATCTCTGTCACATGACATGACACTACCAGACTACATTATGACTCACATATTCAGGGCTAACTCACAAATAGCAACATGCTACTCTTTTCGACATGATAAGTCTCTTTTTAGCAATGTAAGCAAGAACTAGGTGTGTAGCTGTGGCTGTATTGGCTGTTGGACTGAACCAGTCAACTTGTATGTCTTTCTTATCACCAGAGATGATACTCTGTTAATTGGAGTCATTAATGTCAATGTAGACCCAGTATGAGAGGGAGTAACAACAGAGTATTTCCTCTAGTTGTGTGGAAGTGCTAGGTACTTTTTTATTGCAACTACAGTTATAGCACTGAAGTACCTTAGCCTTGCTCATACTTTACTGTCATTGAATTCAGCCCCAAAAGCAACACATGGTCTAAGCCTATCCTGTCCTTGTAAGTTGAAATGGACCAAGGTAGTTGTTTTCCCTCTGCATAATCATTAAACAGACTGATGTCATTGCTAGTTATTTCTTTGACTTTCATCCTTGAACCAGCAGAAGCATTGGCATGACAAAGATTGGTTGCTTTCCTCCTTTCTTTGAAGAGAGCATAAGCATAGGTTAACCCATAAGCAGGTTGTGCAGCAAATACGTCCAGATTATGTTGTGCCCTGTAATTTCCTTATCACAGTAGCTGGAGTACATGGGTGCAGTTTTCTGTATGTGTGTTTGTTATTTGTCAGCGTGCTTGGTCCATGTCACCTTTAGTGACTTTGACCTATTCGGTGTCTGTGGTCTCATTTTTAATGAGATGTGTGTCCTCCAGCATTTTAATCCCAGCAGTGCAGGATCAGACACAGATTACTGCTCTGCGACATTACAGTGCTGTAGAGAAGGCGCGCTGAGCAGTCATCTGCTCCAGGAGGACATGCATTACCTCATCATGCACACAACCGCTTTCAACACAAGAATAAGGTTCGGTCCCACTGTCATCTGATCTACTGATAGATCCACCGTGAAATTCACATTTGGTTTGGCGCTCGTTCTGTGTGAGCGCTTTGAACCTGAGTTTCCAATTTGGTTTAATCTCTTTTCTTGTCAGCTACATCAGACCTGAATTATTTGATTGTGGAGGGAGTCCCTTATTTGTCCTTGTCCAGGTTAGCGCAGCTAAGCGTTGTCCTTGCAACTACTGTTGATAGTAAGACTACTGATTCTGAAGTAACTGCTCATGTAGTTAGTGTACTTAACTCCATGTAAAGACAACCTTGTTGGTCTAATGTTGGATAATGACACGTATTCAGTAATAAGTGATGATCCCCATCACAGGTCAAATACCACTTTGCTGGATGTGATCAAAAAAAACCATCACTTTTCTATTTGTAGCTGTTATCAGTCCAGTAATGCCATACTTTATTTTCTCAACAGATCAGTTAGCAGCTATTGCTGGCATTCTGTAGGTCCTAATCAATTTCCCCCGACAGATGTTTTTACATCTGGAGCCAACTGCGGTAAACCTATGGCAAATTGGCCCTGAGTCAACTACCAGCATTGACACACAGTTTTATATACCTAATATGGCATTCACAGCTTACATTGGCCAGAGATTGGTACATCAGGATACCCTAACAGTTTTTCAAATATTTGTCAGGCAGCCAGCTAGGAATCTAACAATCTAGTTGATTTCTTCTAGCCAATGTTGGAGTATTTTTATGGCTACTTGCAAATCCACCACTGGTAAAATGACATAAGGCTAACATTGAGTAAACTCAGATACATTTTCTGTGCTGATTATTTACTTTCCCTGAGCAAGATCACAGTTGATGCATAATGACTACTGTACGTTAAACAAAGGAAAAAAAAAAGCTCAGGAAAAAAATTATATAATCACTCAAAATATTTTAGAATGAACAATGCTCAAAAACAGTTTGTATGAATCAACTTGCATCGCATTTTTCAGGACCATGACGTCCTTTGAGGTTCAGACTTTTATTTTCACTTCACTGCGAGACACCAGATATCTGCCCAGTGTCTAATATCTACCTCACTCTTTCACCATGTACATATGTGTGTCAACAGGCCATGAAACTGGAAGAACAGAACTGGTCTGAGTTACCCAGTTTGAGGAGGCAGCAAAGCTCCACCCATCAGCAGGTAGGCACTGCCAAACATGGCCTGTGCATCCTCAACTATATCCCCGTCCCACCCAGTCGGTGTCACAGCCAGCCCCCACCCTCTGTTTGTCCCCAGGCTGTCCCTCCAGAGTGGCTCTGACCTGTGCCTGCTGCCCTACCCTACAGCACACCCATCTGGACAGACTCCCATAGCCCAGCTACCTAACGCCGCTGCTCAATGTTGTGCACTGACAGCTACCGACATTCTTCATCTTACTACAGCATTGATCAACTAACAGCCTCGTCTTTCAACATCAGGTAGCTGCACTATAGATAAGTCTTATGTTTGTGAATGTTTTGCGCATTTTCACATCACGTCTTTGTTGAACGTGTGTTGTTTGGCCTTGCTGTCTGTTGTGCCCAATGTAGATGGAAACAGTAGATTAAGAAGTGTTTCGGTGATCCAGATGCAGTGCAGGCGTCAACACTCATGGACATAGACATCTACTGACGTAACAGGACAGCGGGTTTGGAACAACAAGGCTCCTTCCCAACAGGGGTTTTTTAAACCCTTCATCCTGGAGATCCCCACTTCGGATGTAATATTATAGAGTGTCGCAGGCAGAAGTACGCTCCCCTAATAATGGGAGTTTTTTTTTTACATGCTTGTGGCTGACACACAGCTCCTGACAGATGACGACTCGGACCGAACAAGCGTTGAATGATTGCTAATAAAACATTTGATTGAGAGCCAAACAGAGTGAAAACCATAAACAGGCTGGACTCCGCTCTTTAATTTCACCATCTCCAGAGAATTGGTTTCGCTGTGCTGCGGAGTGAGTCACACACACGCAGCAGTCAGTCGTCCACCTCAGGACTGGAATTTAATTTAGTGTGCATGTGCGCACACGTGTGTATGTGTGTGTGTGCGCGTGTGTGTGTGTCTGTGCGCACGTGTGTGTGTGAGCGCGTGTGTGTGTCTGTGTATATGTATATATGTGTATGTTCATATATGCACATATTTGCGTGCATCATGTGTGCATGAGTATGCATGCACTGTATGTATATGTGCAAATATATTTGTGAATGCATAGGTCTGTAGGGCTGTGAGCATGTTTTATGTGTTTTTATAGGTGTGAGATTGGAGAACAGGGGGAATTGCAAAGTCTTTCTTCCTTAAATGCGACACCCAAAGGGATCGGAAAAAGCATATAATCCTTTCATTTCACTGAACAAAATTTTCATCAAGCGGCTAAGATGGCTACCGCAGAGACGTACTCCGCTTCTTGTACAAATGCTGAAACCCCTGCAATTTGCAGCACTGCTGTTTATTTGAATTTGTGCATTTCTCTGTGAAATGCAGTGTGGTGCATTTGACTGCCGCGGTGGCGTTGCCTGAACGTTGGGTCCTGATGAAAGGTTAGATCAGGAGTATATATCAGACACAACATGGCGCTAATAAAAGGGCACCTCTTGTGTAGCTCATTTCCTTCTGGGAGCTGCAGTGATTTTTACTGCTTCTCTGACAGCAAGATAAAGTACTCGTCCAATTAGAAAAATATTTGGTCACATACCTACTGGAGGTTTTGCCATTTTATTTTCTTAGTCTTTTTATTCTGTCTGTACTGCTTCAGCTGTGTTCTTTCATTAGCCATTGCTATATACTTCACTGTTCTTCTACTGGCATTCATTTGTATTAGTGCATCATTTATCTGCATATTTTTACCAATTTCAGTTACAGGAGATTCATATTTAGGAATGGCTTGATACCATTGCTTAACTGGTTTGTGAGCTAATATATGTGCCCATGCTTAATTTTTAACCCCCAGTGGTAGTCCCCTTCTCAGTATAAGAATAGGGTTTTTTTGGAGTGCATTAAAATGAAATTTGCTCTTGTTGTTGTGAAAAGAGGCGCACGTTAAAAATAATTGGATGTGGGAGAGAACAAAGGGCCGCCTCCCTTTCCCTCCCTGCACACCCGGACGGAGTGTTAATACCGAGCCAGCTGCATTGTTCTGCTGTCTGCAGCCTTCCCCCCAGCCAGACACTCAGCGCTGGATAAGTCACTTTTAATGTCTGATAATCAAGGTGAATTTTCAAAAAGCTGCCATTTTCAAATGATGGCGTATATATTATGTGGGGGACGGGAGTCCGGGAGGGGAGGGGCCCTAGCGGGTGTGTGCGAGAGCAGTGTACAATCACAGTGAAAGAGAGACACCTAATGGCTAAATGAGGAAATGCAGGGCAGGTTTGCCTCCACCGGGGGAACAACGGGAGGCAGTTGTCAGTCTGATGTCGTTCGGATGCAATGGCAGTGCATAATTTGCTTTGTCTCTGCCACCCTTAAGTTGAGCTGCAGCTTGAGTCTGGGCACAAAATCACATGTCTGGTTTAAGGGTGGGGAGGTCACGGCTTCTGCTTTTGCGAAATGGCTGCCTGTTTCCGTATCTCTGATGCAGTCAGGCATATTTTAGACTGCCTAGGTTTTGCTCAACTACAAATACAAAAGAAGTAACCGCAGATGAAATCTGTTTAGAGACAATATACATATAGATGGGCAGGAATGCAGTGCTTTTTACCCCTCCCCAAACCGTAAAGTAGAAGAAAACATACATTTCAGGTACTGCATTAATGCTTTATTCCTATGTGCGAATTGAAAGCAGAGCCCGGAAAGCTGTATTACTGGGGCGCACGGCAGGATCCCATTGCAGGCTCCGTGTTGCTGTGCTGTAAGGTATGATTACTCCTCCACTCAGCCGCGCCACATATCCCAGGTTCCGCAGTGCCTTCGCGCCGCTGTCATTTTTCATACCGCGTTTTCCAGAGTGCAGCACTGCGCATTTGCACTGGCGCCATACAATACATTAGGATGTGAATATATACAGCATGTTGAATATAGGATGTGTACAGGATACATATATTTTTTTGAATTGTGATTTACTGGTCTTTTTTGGTGCTGTGGACCCAAGCTTGCAATGTATCTTATGCCTGACTGTTGCATATTCACTTGGCTTGGTGACTTACTGGCATTGGAGATAGAAAAATTATGTTACAGAAGAAGAGTTTGGTAGCAAGACTTGTGCATTCTGGAGGAAGAGTTCATGCTTTGATTATGTCACTTTGCCAAAATAACACAATATCAGAATCACTAATGCTACACTCTACACACATATTGTTGCCTCTACTATTTACTGGAAATCTTTTGGTCTTTGTAAAGCCTATGGTAGTATATAAGGAAGGTATATGGTATATATGAAAATTCAAGATCTCATATATCTAATGATCATCTTTGGTCCCAGTGGAGGGTTTATAGCGAATTGACATTGTAACTGTCTTCCAAATTCTGCCTTTCGTCTTATGAGCTCTAGACCTGACTTGGTTTTTACAGCAGTTTTACAGACAGTTCAAGTGGAACTTGGCTTCCCTATATGTTCAGATCTCTTACATTGTTAACTGTTGCGTCTCCACTAATACACCGAATCCTACAAGTCTTTCTTGAGTGTGCTTTGGGAAATTACAAACAATTTGTCTAATATTCCTAGTATGTATGAACAATTTTTATTTATGGATAATTGGAGCTTGAAATTGTTCTTCGTTCAAAGGAATAAATGAAAATTAAACCCATTGTATGTGTTTGGTTGGATGTGCCAAGCAAGAAGCACACACTGGTAGATGAATCAGAGAGGGGACTTTGGTGACTTTAGACACATTAAGTCCAGTGTGACAGTGGTCACAGTATGTGGCATCTGCCCATAGCCCTTTTGTTGTAAACTGTGTCGCTCAGGAGAAAAGAGACTTTTCAGAGTCATGTTACTGCATGAGTGAAACCCTGTGCTCCAATTTGTCTGTTCTGTCATTGATTGATTCAGCTCTGGGATTTCTTTAAGATTTAGTCCTCAGAGGAGTGACTTAATGTACCCAGAAAAAAAACCATACTTCCTCTTTTCCTTTGATGAGGACGCCACCTTGGCAGCATCATGCTGATTTAAATGCATTTCCCCTGTCTAGTTTTTACAAAAGCCTTATTCAGGGCATGGAAACCTCTGTTGAGTCTTTATCAACTATAGACATTTTTGGTTCTGTTAGTGCCTTGTTGTGAGGAGGGTATTATTGGAGTTTTGGCCTTAGTGTCAGGGAGCTATGATTCAGTTACTTTTGTATGTATACGTTGTCTAATTAGAAACACAGTCTCCTTGATTTTCATGCCTGTAATTGCTGCTCTTCCATTACTAGCATCTTGTTTCATAGTCTCAGCCCTGACCCAACTGCTCATGCTCATTTCATGTTGCAATATTCCTTATGCTTTGCAGAAATTTAGATATCTATCTTCAAGGCCATTACTACTTGAGAATTTTTTTTTGTCATGTAACCCAGAAGGCTATACATTCTGTACTACCTGCCACATTTTCCCATGCGTTGATAAACAGCAACATTTCCTGGAATGCTTTGTAAAGTTTTTTTGGTCTGATTGTGTGGCTCCTCTGTATATATATATATATATATATAAATATATAGTTACATGAATTGCTGTGCTACAGAGACATTCAGAGTACTTCAGCACAGAATTCAGAGAAGTAATTGAGGCCTTGAGGTGATATTATTATTTGCACCTAATACATAAACCAGTGTTCCCTATGTTCCAGTATTCCTTTAGCTGATGTGTGTGTGTGTGTGTGTGTGTGTGTGTGTGTGTGTGTGTGTGTGTGTGTGTGTGTGTGTGTGTGTGTGTGTGTGTGTGTGTGTGTGTGTGTGTGTGTGTGTGTGTGTGTGTGTTTATTTGGTCTGTGGTCAGGTGCCTCATTCTCTAATTCTTGCCCTTTGCGGGTGGAGTAACCCTTTGCGAGGCCCCCATGGACCTGCACAGATGCCCATCTTCATGTCACTCACACACAGAACAGCTTAGCTCCTGCTGTATGATGGAAGCCTTCAGCTATAACACAAGTCTTTGTGAGCTCTCTGAGTTGCAAGCTCAGATGGGCTGGTTGTGTTGAGTTGCCTTTTGTGACTCATCCCAAAGCTGATCCTGGAGAGAGACTGAGTGATGGACGGGAGATCTTCTTCAGAGTTTCATCAGTCTGCCCCTCACAGATTTCATGGTGCCTGTCTGACTGATCATAGTTTATGCATTACAGGGAACCACATATTATGATTTGAGGCAATTTGTTTCAGGCCGTTTTCGTTGGTTCAGGTTTGGATTTTCAGGACAACCTAAAAGTATAGTAAGGTTATACTGTTTTGTGCTGTAACCTGTGTATCTGCCATTAGCTCCACTTTCATCAGTTATGTCATGGTTGTGCTTTTAAGGGACGTTTTTGGGTTTTATATCTTATATAACAGTAAGGAGTGTTTCTGTAACATCAAGCCGAACTGCGCTGGCAGTAAGATGTATAAACGTCTTGTATAACCAACAGGATAAGGGCTCTTTTGAAAATGTTGAAAGATTGATTTTTTTTTCCTTCCTTCTTTTTCATTAGTGTATTTGTTTCTGTCACTGCAGCATTTTCAGTGGTTGGAGGGCATAGCTATGAACTGTTACTCTCAGCTGTTGTGAAGCATCAGGGAGAAAAATGGACAGAATTCCCCCTGGCACCCTTGCGGAGTGACGCACACAGAGAAGCGTGGGGAAGGGGGGGTGGGGTTGGTGCCAGGCCAGCGTGTTGGTTCGGTTCTCGGAGGGGTACTGGCAGAGTGCCAGTGTGGGCTGGGTGCCCACAGGGAGGCAGTGTGCAGCTAGCGCGTCCTGCCGAGGAGGAGGGCGCGGGCACCGGGCTGTCACAGCAGAGCTCAGCCCTGGCGTCACGCGCCACTCTGCCCCTTGACAGGTGGGCAGGGCCCTGACATGGCAGTGACGTAGTGCCAGACAGCAAGACAGAGAGCCAGGGAGGGGAGTCAGGTGCGACTAACTGCTGCCGAGGCATGACATGTCATTTTATATTGGTGGTGGCAGCGGGGGCAGCAGGTCTCTAAACATTGAAATAGACAAATGTTGAATTAGCATTGCCCCAGGAATGTATAATTACTAATTTCTTATGCATATATAGGAAATGTAGACGGTACTCAAGGCCAGTGAATTCATATTTGTATACAACATTTTAAAACCATTCTTGTCATATGAAATGTGTTTTTTTTCTTTTTAAAATATTTTGCTTGCATCTGATGATTACATAAAAATACATACATAAAATCGATTATTTGTTCCCATATATGAAAAAGAATTTTTTTGTGTTCTGATGCCTTTAAATACTGTTCATTTTTAACAATTTTCTGATTGTCTCCTTCATCTCTCCCACACTCCCTCTCTCCCACTCCTCCTCTCCCCCTCTCCCCCTCTCCACGGCCTCTTTGTATCCTTAAAATATTCTGCACATCCCGCAGCAGTTCCGCATGACAGACACCACTAATATAATCTGTGTGTCTGAATTCTAATTTATATCGTCAGGATAAAATAAATAGTCTGCAGTTAATTACGTGGAGCCCGCTCCTGGCTTTGCCAGATGATTTATGAAGTGCACGCGGGCATTCTGCAACACATTTTTCTTAATTTATTTTTAATCTGTCTTTCAATTAATTTTCCTGGAAACGTCTTAATGATGTCAGAGGTGTGTGTTAATGAGACCAGGCCGAGAAAGCCACACCGGTGGTTTGGGTTTGGGAGCGGTGGAGGGGGTGGTGTCTGGGCTGACAAGGGCAGACTTACCCCAGCCCCCTTCCCCCACCCCCCTTTCCTAACCCTCCCCCTCACTCTCCTCCAGTCAATTCTGCATTGTATGTCTGTCTGTCTGTCTGTCTGCCATCTCAGCTCTTTTTACCCTCTCTTTTTTCCCCATGCTGTTTTAGTTGACTACTTTCCAGTTTGTCCAGGTCTTCCCTTAGCTGTTACATATTAGCGGGTTTTGGCCCTATGCAGAAACAACAGCTGCGAGGTTCCCCTCCTGCCCCAGTACCTCCTCTGCAGTCAGATCCAGTGGTGGGTGGGAGGAAGCAGCAGAGTGCAGCTCAGCTCCTGGGTGATAGCATCGTTAAAGAGAAGAAAACGTTCCCCAGTTAATATATGCATATTCTCCCTCTTTCCTTTTTTCACAAATTAAGGCTGATGTGCTCCACTTGCTGTGTGCTGCCGTTCTCTAGCAATTAGCACCAAGCACACTTTCATACAGCACTTAAAAGCTGAATAGAGAATTAGGGCAGAATTTGTGGGGTTTTTTCTTCCATTTTTTTCTTCTTCAATTTTGAGCTCCTTGGCCTTCTTCAGCCCCAAAGCCTGCAGACTCTGAGTACCAGCCCTCTCCATGGAGAAGCACCTAGTCACAGATGGCCTTCACATGTCTGCTGAAATATACCTGTGGCTGTTCTAAGAGAACATTTTACTCAGGCAAAGTCTTTGGTTGGACAGATAAAACCTTCACAAAATTATGGCTTATTTAGCTTCTGTGTGCTTCAGTACATGCAAGTAAACAGTTTCCCCTGGGGTTGATTTTCAAATGCTTTTTGACTCTTTTCAGAAAAACCTCAAATGAATTTCAATTATGCATACATGTTAAATGATAGCTGAAAGGTGAAATAATGATAATTTGTTCAGAAACCAGCCCATGGTGCTCTTTAAATTGCATTAATTTACCTCCTCTCTATCTCTCTCATTAATTTACTCACAAAAACAGTCCCGGTATCAGGCAGCTAAGCATGGTTGGCTGCAGTCTCCCTTTAAAAAGCAGCAAAGAATGATTTAATTTCTTTTCCCTTTGTCTCCGTCGCCTCCTTATTCCATTCATACACAGATCATTACGCACAGAGGCCTCATTTTAATCTCCTGCTGAGATTTCAGAGGAGGTTTTAACTAGTCGACCAAGCAGCGGTCATCACCCCGGCCGATCGATACCTGTGGTCAGAATGGAGAGCGTAGCGTGTCCTTAATAGGTCCTGGAGGTCCCACCATAAACCACCTTGGTGGACGCGCCCGCGGCTCCATAAATTGCAGTAGGCTTAATGGAGGGAGCCAAGGCAGACCAGGGGACTGGGGGGGTTGGTGGGGGGGGGTGAGGCTTACGGGTGCGGGGGGCCGAGGCTGAGGGAGCGAAGAGAAGAAGCCAGTTAGAGACAGCTGCTTCCTCCTGACACACCTTTAACCAATTAACCCCCAGCCAGGCACAGGACCGATGTCTGCCTACCACTGGCCCACAGCTGGACCTCATCACTTCGTACTGGGTCCCCTCCCCTCCACCCTGAATGAGTGTGTAATAGCAGACCTGGGACACAGAACTGAGACTTTAGGATGAGAGCTGCTAGCCATGTGTGTGTGTGTGTGTGTGTGTGTGTGTGTGTGTGTGTGTGTGTGTGTGTGTGTGTGTGTGTGTGTGTGTGTGTGTGTGCGCGTGCATGTGTATGTATGTGTGTGTGTGTGTGTGTGTGTTTTTGTACCCCTTCCTATAAGCATGGTAGTGTTTTTGTGCTTATGGGCATGCGCAAGCATATGTGTGTCAGGTTAGGAGGCAGCCTGTGAGGGTCGTTGGGACAGGAGGGAAGACTCCCAGTGGGAAGGTGAGAGAGATAAGGAGTGGAGAAAGGAAGGAGAGGGCTGAGAGGCCAGAGAGGAACCCGGAAGGACAGACTTCCAACTATGTCCATCTTGCTCTCTTGTTATTCTCTCCCCATCATGTCTGTGCGAAAGGGTGTCGGCGGTTGTGCTAAACTAAACAGATAGCAACCAACTTTAATTGCCTTTGCATACACTTATTCACCCCTGCAGCCTTTCCAGCCCTACCTCGCCTCCCCGCTTCCCTTCGCCCTCGCAAATGAAGGAGTGTGAGAGAGAGAAAGAAGGGAAGCATAATTACTTATTTTAGTGGAGTGCGGCAGAATGCCTTTTGCCAAATGACTCTAATTCCAAATGGTTAACAAGATTTTTCTCTTTAATAGAGCCGAATCCGTGTGACAGCAAATTGCTTTCCCATTTGCAGCCTTAATGGCTTTTCATACTTTGCACTTCCAATAAGCAGTAAACTCGGAAATTAATATTGCACGCAGTGTTATGATGCAAATGGGAGCGAGATAGGGAAGCGGTACCTTCATGCAGAAAGCTCTGATTAGATCCGTAATTGCTTCAGCAGGACTGTTTTTTCTTTTTTCGTTCCAACTACTTTAATCATTTATATAGCTACCTATTTTAAGTCTTGCCGTTTGCTCTTGATTCATGTATGACAAATTTTGTTTTGTTTCATGTCGCGTGATGTGATGGTTTCTTAGTGGTGTGTTCTGAGATCAGCTAATTCTGGAACATTGCGTTGTTGATTTGCATGATGCCAGTGAGAATGGTGAGATTGACCTCTGCTGTAGTGGCATAAGGAGTTAGACCTGAGACTACAGACTACAGATTGCTGTGTTGTACTGGTTAGATATGCAGAATATGGCTCAGATTTTCATACAGCCCTTTTTAAGGAAAGCACAGCTGGGTATGTACATCATCTCAAAAATAAGATATTCTGAACAGAACATATCTGTAGCACGTTGTTTCATATATAACAGTGTATAATATTACTTTGCATAATGCGCTCAGGTACCACCCATCCATATTTCTGTGATCATTACTATATCATTTATATATTTAGTTAAGCAATTAATTCGTTCCAGAATATGTTTGGAAGTTCTTCAAAGCAGAACTTGTAAAAAAAAGTGGCAGTAAGAGCAGGGAAACTCAAAGAAGGACACCTTGTCACTCTTGCTAGACTAATGTCATGTCAATGCTTTCCAACACACTACCATATTTGGCTGGGATTCAGTCAAGATATGCTGAATGCTTGGCAGATCAGTGGGATTAGTTTCTAAACTTTCCTAAACTATATAGCTATTAACCTAATCAATTACCTGAGTTTATACACTTTAATGTAAACAAGCCATGGTGAACATTACACAGCTTAATGAAGATAATATTATTTTAAAGAGAGGGAGGGTGAGCTGCAAAAAGATGAGGCTTAGGTACTACATATACTACCTATCTACTTAGCAGTTCTTATTTTCCTGCTTTTAAAAACCTAACAACAATTTGTTCTAGTTAGCTTGCAGACTGACCACTTTAACTAGGTTGATAGCTACCTGTAAATAATTTAGTTAGATTTAGCTTGATAGGAATCAAACATTGACTGCTACCTACTATTTTGAAAGGTTTACATTCATATTTAAAAGATACGTCCTACTGCACATTCCATGTTAACATAAAACATAGAAGTATGTAAATAATCTGCAAATACTGCTCAGTTTGGTAGAAGAAGTAATCCACTGTCTTCACATGAAGTAAGCATCATTATAGCATTATATAGTTCTATTGTGAGTTATCTTTTAGCTAAGTTGTAGTAAGCAGAGCAAGTTAAGTCCAAAAATCAATATTTAGCAGGCTACTGAAATAATCAAACAGGAAGAAACCAGGGCTGTCAGTAGCAGAGATTGCTATGACAATTGTTACAGCTGCAATTTATGACCATTAACACACATTATCTCACCAGATTCAATTTTTTTTGCCCACCTCTTATTAATATGAGATGAATATATGAATTGATTAATTGACTTTTTTGGTGAAGTTTTAATTTTTTAATTAGCCAACTGATCTTTATAACTTTGCAGTGAAATCCTTAATGGCTGATACAGATTTAAGTCCATTTCACCACTGTAAAGCTGATGTAGTATATGTCATAAGGTATGTTCATTGTAACTGTAGTTTGCTGTGTTTTCAAATTTATAAAGCACAGTCTCAATGTAGTCTTTGTGCAACATACTATGAAAAGTGACCCTGAAGAACTGTTGAACAGGGAAAATTTTACTGTGTTATGGTTTTACAGTTGTTGCTGCCTGTGTAATAAAAACTGTTTATATATATTTATTTGTTTATACTGTATATCCACAAACAGACAACGTCAGTTGCTAACATTGTTCCTGGACATTTTTGGTCTTTAAAATATTGATAATGTTTTCAAATGTTATGTTAGGAAACTAAAAGCTTACTGTTCCCAAGAAGATGTGAGATGTCAGTAGGGTATTCCTTCATGCTGTTATGATCATGTAATCCCCATCATCACTTACACTCTTTGTGCAAAACACAATATAACATCAGTCAGACACCATCCAGATTTTTTGTTTTCTTTAATCATTAAATAAGTTTGCAGCAGTATTTACAAACTCAGCAAAGTTCATAAACTGTGACACATACCAAAAAAACAAACCAACAAACAAAGAAACTAATAAACTCATATTAATGTAGTTGTGAAGAGTTTTAGATAAGATGTTGCATAATGAGTGTCATAATAAGTAAAGACATAAAGGTTTTAATTTATTAGGTTCCTAACTGGTGAAAAATGTAAGTTTTAACTGCTGGTTATAGAAGAATCTATACATGTTCAATGTGATTTATGTGTCTGCCCAGGTGTGTTCCAACCACAACTGCAATCCCAGAATGTAGACAAGCTGGCAAGTTTCTTAATTAGGTGCTATTCATGTTGTAGGGATAATTTGCCATTCTAAGCCATGTTATGTCTGAAATATATATGCATGCTGTGAAGAATAAATGTTCTGTATTCACATATTGCAAACAATTGCATAAAGACAAGTAAAATGTTTTAAAGACCGGAGTGAATCAATGGGCACTTAATTAGAAAGATTGTGGACACATGACCACTAAAACTAACCATTTGGATGATTGAAAGATTGAAAGATTCAAAGACAAAGCTAATTATAATGAGCCAAAAGTACTTTGTGTTAGTAAGCATAAGGAATAAAGTTAAAAGCTTAATCATGTGTTCAATGACTTAAGGAGCCAATTGATTCACCCTAGTCTATGATTTGATCAGGTATGAAAACTTACTCTTTTTGTTTTTGTTTGCAAAATCACATCTACACAATGTGACTATAGGAGCTTTTTCTTCATGGCATGCAAATTATCTCTCTAATCATGAAAAGTGCCTAATTATGAACAGCTTATTAAGATTCTGAGAGTGCAGTTGCGGTTGGAACAAAAACCAGCATACACAGGACCGATGTTGGGAACCACTGGCCTCGGTGAAGTGATGTTCTTCCATAGCCAGATAAATGGTTGAACTCCTTAGTATTTACACAGAGATATGTGAGTTAGTTGTAATGAGTGTGGCTAGGTCCCCATCACAGAGGAGGAGGTGTGAGACAACGTAGTGATTTAAAGTCTATGCAGCACCTCCCAGGATTAATATCTTCAAATGCTTTAAATGCAGATTATTCTCCTTGGCCATAAATATGCCTGAGGGGCCTCTTGCTTTGTGCTGCACCGTCAACACCTCCTTGTCAGGGGAAAACAACACAACCTCAGCAGAGAGAAGCCTGGACTCTATGGTTAGCGGCAAAGCGGTGGAAAGAGCTACCGGAACATTGTGACTGACCTCGGCCAAAAACAGCAAATAAATTCAATTGAATAGATGACAATTGCTGGCAGCTATTGAGGTCAAACGTCTTTTAGTCTGCGGGGCGTCAGCAATACTTTATGCAGCGAGCGGAGTCACGTGCGCTCACGCAATCTGATTCTCTCGTCACGTCACCATGGCAACTGCATATTTCTTCTTACAGTGCATTCCTATTTCACCTGCCACTTCAGCAGCGGGCTCAGAATTTTCCACCATATTAAAACATTAGATTGTCAATGTAATAAATATAATAATAATGTCAGTGATGATGATAATGATAAGATAATATTTATGAACTGAGCATATAGAGAGACTAAAACATAAATAAGGAAGCCATTGTGAAACCAAATCAATATGAAGAAAAATATTTTCAGGAGTACTTTAGGCTTGTTTTTTGCACAAAATCTTAAATTTGTCACAGCAATAGGAAGGTAACTCAGCTTGAATGTAAAGTGTACTGTGCTTATTCAACTGTTGTCACAGGTTGTCACATTTTACTGTTCTTGTCATGGTTTGGTAAACTTGGAGAACATTTTCATTAGACACTAATAATATTAGGGTTTCAGTCTGGAATTATAAATTGTGATTAATCCAAGAAATAGATTGTTAGAGGTGCTGACTTTTATTGCTGTTATCAAACTTGTTCACACCATAAACTGCTTAAAATTGAGGCTGTTGTTATTACTATTCTATACGTGCTTGCAGGTATAATGGAAATGTTTCTATTCTATTTTTCACTATCATTAAGGCAGTTATACTCTACATCATAGTAACACTGAGAACAATGGTAATGTAGATGAACAGCTGCCAGAAAGTATGAAGTGGAAATACACAATAGGACTTGTCTTAAAGGGCATATAGTACTCAACAGTGAACCATATACCTACATCATGCAAAGTCATGAAGCCTAATAATGCTTTTTTAAATCTTTTTCCCCAATGATATTCACAAGCCATGTCTGTTGCTTCAACCCCTGCTGTTAAACTAGGATAGTACAGACATGCACACGCTCTCTGAAACTCATGGTATCAGCTGCTGCTTCTCTTCAAACAGCAGTCCACATATTGAGCTCTCACACAAAGGAGCTGGAGGAAAATTCTTCATGTGCAATTTTGTGCAGGAGGACCATGGGTGCCCTAAGACATAGACATCCCTGCTGCTTAAATCCCTCCTTCCCTGGACAGCACTGAACACCAATTACATGCATGCTGTAGGCCACAGTCAGCACTGGAGCGGTCCATTCTCAACACTACACTGTGGGACCTGTTCATACACTGGGCTTACCTGGGTGAGCTATTCAGCAGCCTCATTGATGATTTCCAAGATCGGTATTGCCTCGTTATGCTCGCATGGTCTCAAACAAGGACCAGTAAGAGTTACATTAGCATGTCACCATTCTCAGTGTGACTCTGAGCGATGGCAGTTTACTGTATAAGATTCCACTTAAGGGTTGGAGTCAGGCTACAAAGGAGGCTTGAGTAAGGTTTTACTCATATTCCGGGAACTCTGGTGAAGTCAGAAGAAGTGCATTGATTTGGTCTAGCTGTTCTTTTAGTTGACATTAGAAGGTGGTGAGATTTTGACAGATTTTGTGTTTCTAGTATTTGTGAGTAGATCAAACCGCAAAGTGGGAATCTGGGTAAAATGTGAGTGTGGGAATGTGAGGATTATGAGTTACAACGGAACATTCCATTGACTGCTAGGCAAGCAAGCACAAGGTATTGGGTTTGATGTGAGAAAAAACTTGGTTTGCTAAGTACACTTTATTTACTGACTAACGTACTCAGTCATAAAGCAGCACCAGCACAAACACCATCATTGTTACTCCAGTCTCCATCCATGTCTATGTGCAAACAATTCTAGAAGCCCATTGAGTTTTCGAAAATGGAGTGATTTGTTTATTAGGGCCAAAACAGACTGATTCCAAAGTGTAGTGTCATGTCTATTCATGCAGATAAAGTGTGGGGAATTTATTGTGGGTTAGTGGCCTGTTACCCCAGTTGTTTTTGGATTTAAGTTAGGGTTTGGTTAGCTGCAACTGCATGCTAAAGCAAACCACTCAATTGGTGTGTTCCCCAAATGTTTTGGACTGCATATCTTGGCTCTGTCATGTGAGAGGATATGATGGGAAGGCAATGGGTTTGTAGAACCACCTAATGTTCATTTGCATAAGCAATTTGGAAAATTGCTTCCAGAACATTGGTATCTATGCCTCAAAATGTTTGTGCCCAGAAGCCTTTCTCACTTTTTAAACAACCCCTCACCAAAGTAAAGGATCTTGTTATTTTTCTTTGTACTATGGTTTTAAATCTTAACTTCATACATCAATTTTAATATTGTTAACACACTGGTCAGCTGTGGAAAATTTCATGTTTGCCATACATATTTATTTTCAAGTGTAATCCTTTTATGTATTATCTCTGCTTGAGTCTGAAAGTCCACACATTAAATATTTTCAAGATGTCAGTCTAAATTGGCAAACATGCATAAAATCCATGTTGAAGTGGTCAGAACTTTTCAAAACAACATGTGTAAAAAAAGCAGATGCTCTCAGCTGTCTGGTATTTTTAAAAAAATTAGGGCTTGGAAAGCAGAAATTCGTCTTGCTTCTTACCGCTCCATGAAACGAAAACAAGAAAGGGAGCACCATGTTGAATTTATACGGGTGCTATTGGGGAATGTCAGCGCAATTAATTGATTTGCCCGTATTTGTCAGGAAAGAGTAAGCGCCTAACCCCAGCCTACATTATTAAAGCTAATACCACAGTGGTTTCTACAAGTCTTCCATCGTGAATCAAAGTCTGACACGGGCTGATGATGTATGGATGTATTATTCAGAATGTTGCATGGGGGCTGTTCCACTGGTTCTTCCTCCTCCTCCCTATCCCCTTGAGGACACCTGTGTTTTCAAAGCAAAGACCACTTAGAGAATAGCCCCAGGCGTCTGCATACTGGAGTGCCCTGGCTTTCACATTAGGATCTCCTGTCCAGGCATTGGAACATAAACACTGTCAATAGGCCCTGCGCTCTCCTTCACAGACCCCAAATAACTTAAAGATGGAAAGTACATGCAAAACCTCCAATGAGGTTGATTACAGTGCACACAGATATTCTTGCTCAGCATGAAATGATAGGGGTTTGAGACGATTGCACAGCTGTGTTGATTCCTTGTTAATCAAATGTACTGTTTAGCCGAATAAAAAGTGTTTTGTAATGATATAGAATATCAAGTAGTTCATGCATCACAAAAATGTAGGGTCATGCTTTTTATTGGACTAGAATGACACCTCCCACAGGTGTGTGCTGTGAAACCTGCAGAATGCAATGTCTTTTTAATCAATCAATCCATCAATCAAGCAATTAATTGTTATATACGCATACTTATTCATCCATTACTTACATTTTTACATTTGTTTACTTATTCATAACTCTTCTCATATCAGAATTGTCACAGAGTTTTTTTCAAACTGACAGCAAAATCCACTGATTTGAATTTGTTATAATGTATTTGACTGGGTCATAACAACTGACATAACAAGATAGATAATTAGGCATTACAAATGTATCTGTCCTAGTTCAGTGAGCTGGGGCAGGGAAACTAGAAGTGGCAGGGAGCACTGAACGTGGTAGCACTGTTAGGAGCTCATAATTGTTCCTATAAATTTTGTAACGCTAAAATGTTTCTCTGATCTGTGGTTTAACCATGTGTCTATTTCATCTATTGTATCTGACTATCTATTTATGTATCTATTATAAATGAGTCCTACCCAGCAATCCTCAGAATTGTTATCCCTTGTGTGTAACCTCTCTCAGCCCAGAAATCCCCCAAGCTGAAACATACCCAGAATGCCGTTTGTTTCGCAATTTAAACGAACTCACACTTGGTAGTTTAAGCCAAATATTAAAGAAATGATACAAATGATGATTTTCTTCTGTACTTCTTTGTCTTCGTAAAGGTTAAATGGGCAGGTAGCAGACAGTGGAGAAGCCTGCTTCACAAAGCTTGGCATCAAAGAGTAAAAACAAACAGAAGCCAGCAGCCACCCGCCAGCCGGCCGGGTGTTCTCGCTGTGCAGTGACGAGTCTCACATCTGACATCTTGGGGATAAATACGAGACAAAATAGCAAAGGAAAAACAAGTCCCCAGTGGGTGTGCGGCTTACAAGTAATGGGGTTAATGATCAGACGGCTCATTTAATTCCCTGTCTATGAAACTGAGTTTTGATCAGCTGCTTGAGGAAAGAGGAGCTCTACTTTCATATTGCACTTTGCCATTTGTATAGAGGAACAGTTTTAATATTTAAAACAATCCTATTACTGAAAAAGAAGGGTTCATAAACCGTAGAAATAACTTGGTCTGTTCTAAATATTTAATGGAAGTTTGTGCATACAGCTTTGCCATTTATACTGTCTTTATTGTGAGAAGAGGAAAGAATAAAATGCCTTCAAATGAAACAGGCTGCTCTTTAGTGGGTAGCGCATCATCGAAATGGCTGAAGAGGATATTAGAGTGAAATGGTTTTATTTTCATTTTCTCTTCCTCTAAAAATATAAAGATTTGATGGAATTTAGCCGTGAAGAATAGGATCGTTAATGTGCCTGATGTGCTTTGGAAGGCATCGGGCTGAACTCTTGGCCTAGACCAGCAGTAAAAAGGATAAGCCTGGGTGACCTGTTCTGAGGAGTCAGACAGGGAATACCTGAGACACACGGGAGTACCTATCTCACTTGCACAGACACGCATGCACTCATACAAACATACACATACACACACACACACACATGCATACACACACATTTTCCCAATAGAAGATATTGCACACGTTGTATTGATACTCCAGTTTTTATTTCAGTGATTTTATACCCTGAACGGCACTTGATGCAAGCAAAGAAATTCTGAATTTTAAAGAATCAATATATGAAAAACCCAAAATACGAGGGGTTGCATGGGATGAGTGGTCCCAGATGTGAGTAGCTGTGTCACGTGAATGTGGGCTGTCAGCCTGGCCTGAGAGCATTGCTTTATCATGTCACTCCTGTGATCATTGACAGAGTGGCAGAATCAGGACAATCATACATTTCTGTTGAAAGGGAGCAGGAATGTTAGAACTAATGATGAGATGCACACTGGCCGTCTTTTTTCCGTCTGTGTCTGGCGCTGGAGGACTGTCACGTTTACACAGCCCCTGTAACGGACTCCAAACATAGCCAAGCCAACCATTCCGTCCATCCTCCTGCAGCTAATGTCAATATCACTGGAGTGTGCTCTTTTCACATTTCATAAAGACTGTGTGCTGGCACAGTCAATGTTTCCCCTTTACAAGCCTTTATTTGGTTTTGTTTAGGTGATTTCATTATGAATTATTAAGAACATATCCCACAGACTTTGTAATAACAGAAAAGGATGTCGGTGCTTTTATTAAGCATAACAAGAAAAAAATAAGCATGCCATAAATCATATGCATGTATGGGATTGTTTGCCCTGGAAATTAAGGGCCGATGTGGACTTAGGTCAGCTCAGGCCAGTATAAAGTTCTGACCAATTGTCACTTTTCCCTATGGAGAATGTTAGCTGTAAGCTACAGTATCTGAGTATAGTGGAATATACTGCTTTATACTTACAGGCATGAAATACCTAACAAAGGGTAAGGTACAGAGGAAGGAAGGAAACTGCAACATTTTTAACAGCCTTAAGCAGACCACATTACAAAATTTCTGAATCACAGAACATCACGTTGTAAATCAATACATCCACATCTATCTTTATAACGAAGCTGACAACACCGCATTTCTGAAGTCAGAGCAATATCGGCTGGTGAGAAACCGGGAAACGTGTAGTAGTGTTGGCATGTACAGACAGAGATCTTTGCTTGCGCTGCAGTGGTGGAGGGTTGTCTCTTGCGTGGTACCTGGCCCAGTGCAGGTGCAGGAGCCTGGCTGCGGCTCTCCACCATTCTGCCCCCTCAGGCCTTCACCCGAGTGTTCAGAATAGATCTTTATTTACAGCACAGAACTGGGAAACAGCTGGTCAATCCATTTAGCCTAAGGCCACTGATTTGTTCCTATTTACTACAACACCTAAAGAAAAGCCTGGGTATTTTTTCCCTTCTCTTTCCTATTGATCCGCCGCTTAGAAAATCTGCTCTGCTGTCTAAACACTATTGATCCCTCCTCTCCACTGTGAGTTCCCGTACCAGTGTATAAAGGGACTGGATGAATTGAAATTTCATTTCCGACAACTTGTTCCTGTTATTTTTACCCTCTTTCGACGGGAAGAAACACGCGCTAGCGGCCTGCCGCTCGATGAGTCAATAGCAGGCTGGTGGCAGGAGGAGTAGGTCATGCAGCCTGCGCCGGGCCTGGCCCACGCTGCCTCTCCATTGGCTTAGCACTGCCCCTACCATCTTATTCACACAGACACATGGGCACAGCAACACTTTACCAACACCTCCTCATTAAAAAGAAGCAATTCGGCCATCATTGAGAGGCTTAAGGCCTGTTACATCAGAAGGTAGAGTGTTTTGGCAGCCTCATATAAACAGCACTCCTATTGGCCTGATGATTCATGGTGAGGGAGGACCAGGGAGATAACCAGACTACGCCATCTTGTGCCATACAAAGATCCAATAGTAATGAAGCAGTATTTTAGTAACAACACTGTCTCCAAGGCATAAGACTATGTATTTAAATGTCAAATATTTTTATTTGGACCAAAAATTGACCAGTTTCATTTTTGTGTTATGATTCAAACCCAAAATCAATCAAGTTCAGCCTTGAAGAGTTTTACTTCTCACAGGAAATTGTGTATACACCTGTTATCTTACTGTGCGTGTGTGTGTGCGTGTGTGTGTGT
This sequence comes from Albula goreensis, assembly GCA_022829145.1. Classification (NCBI taxonomy): domain Eukaryota; kingdom Metazoa; phylum Chordata; class Actinopteri; order Albuliformes; family Albulidae; genus Albula; species Albula goreensis. Next base: position 13,804,167 of record CM040741.1, read on the forward strand.
GTGTGTAGGGGTAAGGGTAGTTATTTAAAAACAGTGCCTGAATGGCAGCCCTACCTTACATGTCAGCCTTGCAAAGGTCCTGCCTTTTTAATACAGGTTTATTCTGTGGTCCTCTCCTCCTTTCTGCTGCAGTTCTTACTTGCTGAGCACATCTTTACAGATTTTTTTTATTTTGCATTGTTAATCTTGATTTTTGACACCTTGAGGAAAATTATTGTTAATCTAATTTTTAAAATTATTTTAATCTCTGTTGTTGTTGTAGGAACTCACAAATCAAGGTAATGGTTTTGACTTATCTTTTATAGCTTAAATAAATTTGTAATTTGTGTTTATATTTGGATAAATCATATATGTTTAGACTTATTTTTAATTGAGATATATTTACAAAATAAAATAAAAATAAAAATACAAGTCTTTTTCATTTGGTATTTCGATTATTTCATATACCCCCTATATATACTATATATATATATATATATGCATAATTGCAGAAATGTTGTATACTGTAATTTTATCATAGCATGTTCTAAATATGTGAGATATATTAATGTGAGGAGAATATTTTGGTGGGTTTATAGGTTTATCTTTACACTTAGCAGAGGAAGATGCCAAACTGGTCCATAGAATGGGTAGTCTCCATCCCAATTAGTGCTGAGATTCATCTAATGGCCTTGAAACTGTCCCAAGTCACGTTTTCACAGGATGAATGCTAATACATATTTTAACAGATTATCATTCGCCACTGTAATATTTCTTATTATGATAAGTGATTAAGTGGGTGAGATTTATGACTTATTATTTTTCTCCCTGCAGCCATTTTCTTTGCAAACCCATTTTCCCTTAGATGGTGCACCACCTTCAGATACCCCCCTCCTTCACAAAAAAAAAAAAAAAAAAAATGGAACATGCAGCCGTAAAGATACGCACACAAACAGCCCAGCAGGTCCGCTGCAGTGTCTGTAAAACACTCAATCTGAATTGCATATCTGCCCCGGAACCGACTTGTCATATGCTATATTAAGAAAAATGGTCACACAGTTTGACACAAATTGGAAAATGACTTTTGGAAAATGGGCGCCGGTGTGGAAATTAAGGATATTAAAATTATAAATCAGTGTCTGGGTGGGCTGGAACTGGAGAGATTATGGGCCGGACCGAGACGAGAATCCCCCCCCTTCACTCCTTCCCCCCTCTCAGGAGAAATGTGGTGAGGCCTGCAGCCAGGCTTCAGCCTCCAGGGTGTGGTGGCCATAAGGAGGTGGGGATTGGGCAGGGGGTGGTCAGAGAGCTGGACAGAGCTGAAGGTCGGAAACTGCACAGTGGTCTCTGATATCAGTTCTCACTGAGCAGTGAAAAATGGAGATTGTATCTACTGCAGTGTTGTGTCAGCTTATTTTTGCTGCTCTTATACTGCAATGTGCTAATGGATCATTTCCGAGGTGCGATATGCATTATGCAAAGGTTTCCGCCAACACTTATCAGACACCTCCATTCCCCTGTGTGCTTCACCTCTGCCCCGTGTGTGTGTTTGTGTGTGTGTGTTTGTGCGCGTTTATCTTTGGTTGCCTTTTGGGGAATCACTCTTTCCTCACTAATGTATGAAGCTTCAAATTTGAGGTCTTCCATGCTTTCAAAAGCAAATCATATATTCACCATATCCTGCCACGATTTTTGTATGCAGAATATGTGATGTTCCACCAGCCCATCTCCCTTAACATTGGCAAAGTGTCTCCTCTGTTCCTTTTCCCTAACAACTTCATATCAGCACTAACTTGAATTGTACTGATCCATTTGGTTTTGTCAAATGTTCTCTCTCATATCTTTGATGAGAACAATGTATTAATTCAATTTTGAATTTTAGTGGCCTAAAACCTATCCTCACAGTCTGGCATTATTCTGTGAGTTTTCAAAAGCTGTGCTCATAGCATAGGGTGCACTCTATCCTGGATAGCTCATCCTTCAATACCTTAGTTTTATTTTGTATAAATGGTGTGATCCAGGATCAGGGGATGTGAACACATCAAATTCTCAACCAAATCTGGTGGATTTTAGTATTACCTTTTGATCAACAGCTGATTAACACCTGAGGTGTCAGGTGCCTCAAGTTTAATTCCTATCCAATCAGTGACTCCAATTAAGTACTTACAGCTGAAGTAAAATAAAGCCCACAATCCCATGCTGCTCTTCAAGACTAGTCTTGGTCACCCTGGGCTTAAGCTGTTCTCTTTAAGTAAGAAAGTACTTCATCAATACTTTACCCCAGTTCCAGTCATTCTTCACCTCTTCTATTTATCTGAAAAGGGCAAGAGGCACACCTGAGAATTTGTCTAATTAATTTTTCAAAGTTGGTATCAGAATAGAGACTGAGCAATCTTTTAGCTGAATGTCACCTCCCTGGCTGTAACTTTTGCCAATAAAACACCAGTCTAAAAAACCTGCACTGGCGCTCCTCGGCAGTGAAGCTCTGCTTGCTTCTCTCCCACGCACACCCTCGCCCCTGGCATTACCACTCTTAGGCTCCCTAGCTAGCGTCCCTTTCAATATTTCATCAGCTTTATTTCAGCTGGGATATTTGTCATTCTGTTCTAATATTGAAATATTTAAAAATATGGTCCTAAAAAGAAAGAGAACTTTGCTTTATTACACTTTTATATGTGCTTTCTGTGGCCTCTTGCTGCAAGTCAGTAGAAGGGTAAAGTGTCTTTGAATCAAGATGCTGCTAAGGAAATGATGTCACTAAACAGGAAGCAGAAGTCATTGTACACAAAATGATATACCCAGGAGCTGAAGCAACTTATCGCCACTTGAGAGAAGGGTATTAATTCAAGCTTCTTGGAAAGATAGTGTAGAACATAATTTGATACAGCAGATTAAGATGAACCAGATAAAAACTGGCACAGAACAATAACTTCACCATAGCTTAGTGTTTTGGTCTGTGCTACATGGTAAATCCATGCCTTTAATCCATAACATTGGCACTGATATTGTTATCTACTTCTCCAAATGCTGTAATTACAAAACTCAATTTGTCACAGTGCATTCTATTCTCCTTTCTTCTCTCAGTTCTCTCTTTAAGAGTTTCAAGGACCTAAATGAAACAGAGGGAGATGGAAAGGTTGGGGGCGAGAGAACAGGAAGGTCAGGGACAAGGTCAGTTTTCCTGAACACAGTGTCCTCCATATAATAGGATCATTAAATACCATGGCCGAAGTTATACCCTTGCCTCAGTGGCAGAGTGAATCCCCTGTCCTGTGTCCTGTTCTATGGTGATGCTTGTGCCAGATTTTTCCACACCAAAGTGATCCCACACTGCCACAAACTTCTATTTGTCCAAAAATGGGGTAATGTGTTTTGCCTCAGTGGATAGATCTCCTGGATCAGAGACATAGCCATGATGGAGAGTAGGCGCAAGGCTTGAGGAAAAGAGCAGGGCGACACAACTGGTTAGGGCCTTGATACTGTTCCCTAATGAGTGCTGGCTAATCGTGCAGCTGGACTGGAAACCCTCTTATTACAATTGAGATGAGAGAGGAGCAGGAGTGTTTTTGTCAGGGACGGAGAAAGATAGAGGAAGAGCAAGAGGGCAGAGCTGAGAGGAGGGAGAGAGCCTTTCTCACACAAGGCATTAATAAGAAGAGTAAAGGAGTCTGTCTCTCTTTCGTAATGAAAGAGCCATTTAAAGTGGTTTATAGAGCCCAAAAAGATCCTTCTGTGTGGTGAGTAACCCTGTGTGAGTGGTGAGCCCTGAGACAGAGTGTTTTTACAGTACTGCTTAACTGTGCTTTGGGACTGCAATAAAGCATTGGCTTCAAAGCATAGCCAACCAGCACTCACTGTTGAGTGCTCTCTGGTAGTTGTACAAGATTACTTTCAAAACACAGTGCGGACAGGTTGATTAATAGAAGGGTCCGTAGAGGTGCGCCGTGCAGTATATTTCCACACTTTGCTCACAGCCCCTCGTTTCATTCACATGCACTTTCCAAAGCTAACCAAGTCATTCCACAAGTTTGCCAGTTCATAAAGAGCAGTGTTCCCCTCTGAGCACATTCCAGAAAAACTCATTAGCTGTGTAATGGGTGTGTTGTTTTAGCATGCATGGAGCATGCAGGACTAGAAGGGACACTCCACTCAAATGAGAAATAATCCTAGCATAACATAAAGGCATATGGGCATTGTGTTCATATTATCACATATATTTCTGTTGTTTTTTACAGTTTAAGTTATTGTAGTTCAAGTCAAAAGTCAAAACCTAATAATTGATTTTTTATTTGTCTTTTCAACCAAGGTTAGCTCCTATTTCTTGTTATTCCTTCTTCCTATAAATTAAAGGAAACAGTCTTTTCCCAGTCATATTTTCTTTTCTGTGGCATCAGCGTACCTGTAGCCTGATGTCTGATCCTTAGTGCGTATCGCTGCTTGAGTATGAGGTCTCAGCATGAGGACTGATGACTGCACTAAGTGTGTTTCTGCGGACAGATGTTCTGTGTCAGCATATGTGTATGGTTTGTTATCGGATCTGAATTTGTGACACCTGACTGATGGGCTGCATACTCTCTCCATAGATGATGTAATGACAGCCACAGCACAGCAGACAGAGGAACAGGAAACAGTGACTGTGGAGGTTTAATGACCACACATTCTCTTCGGGGAGGAGCAGCGGAACACAGATGCAGAAGGTACAGTGTGCCCTCATACAGTCCTGTAGAGCCTGAAGCTACTGAAGGAGAGGACCCAGGGCCTGGGAGAGGAGAGGCACAGGGGTCTGCAATAAGCTTCAGGCCTGGGTAAGGGGACGAGGTGGAGGACATAACAGGGACAAAGTCAGGCCCCATTACATTAGGTCATTCCAGTCTAATTAAGTTCTTTTCAATACAAGACATTAATTACTGACCCTATTAAAGAAATTATTCTCTTTTGTCAGTGGACAGAGTTAAATGCATATGAGCTTTGGGTTTTTCAATGACCGTTATGTACTAAGGTGCAGTTTAACAGTTCTTACTGATTAGCTGTGAGGAGACAGAGTCACCTTTTGTTTTTGTCTTGTATTTTCCTGAGAATGTGTTTTATGCATCTGGCCTGCATGGCTTGGTTTGTAGGTGTTACAGTTTTCGGGAGCCTGCTCTTTCAAGCGTCTTCAGCTGTACAAGAATTACCACAGAAGCCTAGCAAACAAGAAGAATACTACTTGGATGAACAGTTGTCCGTGCAAGTAGATAATTTTGTAAGTTCCATTGTATTTTAGATCAAAAGGTGGTGTAGATCCTCTAGTGTACTCCTCATGCTTTTCTTCCAGGGAAGTGGCACACTGCAGGTCTGACTGGCTGCCTGAAGGTGGCAGTGGTGAGCCCCAGCCTTCCCAGGGGTGGATGGCACAGCTGCTCTGTGTTTCTCTTGTGGTTTGAATAGATACAAACAGTAACCCTCATTCTTGGCTTGTGCCCTTTCACACCAGTTTGGAATTTTTGATTTGTGGTCTTACAGAATAGTAGTCAGTAGTCAAGACCTGGTGACCACATTTCAGTGATGGTTTATTGGCAGTCCTGACCACAGAAAAATTGTCAACATGGTCACTGCAGGGTGTCAAAAACAATAGAAGTTACAGGCAGCCACAAGGCTCTCAAGCCCAAATGGCTTTTCGATCAGACCTGCATGTGTTAAATGATGAGCCACAATGTTCATCAGCATGGTCCAGGAAAATGAGCTAAGATGATTAGTCTGGCACATTCAGAAGTAATCTGATGCATTTGTCAAATGTTGGAGCAACAAGTGAACACTGTGAGAACCTATTCACAGTAGTGTGAAAACCATCTGGCTTTCTCATTGGATGTGATTTTAGGAATAAGGAAACAAAATGCATTTGCACAAATCCACAGACTGTAATCAGTGAGTCTGTCAATTTAGTTTTTTATTCCTTATTTGCAACCCAATTTTGAAAGCAGAATCATAACTGAGGGCATGTCTTACACAGTTTTAAATATGTCAGTGTGAGTTATTTAAAATTGTATAAGACAGGTCCACTGCTATAATTTTGCTGAGTAGAAGTAGATTATTTGTAGAATGTGAATATTGTTTTTTCATTTTATGCATACCTCCCACAAATTCCAATTCTACCTCCACTCAGCCCTCTTTAGCCACAAAGAGCTGGCCACTGAGTAGAAAGGCGACTGTACTGAGGCCAAAATCATGTCCACATTCATGTGTAGTTGAATCTGGGCCAGGGAGGACATGCAAACAGCCTCTGCTCCATCCTGAAATACCACCGGCATAAGAAATAAAATTTTTCACTAAAGTTTTGCTTTGATTGTTCAAATTCATGTCCTTTGTAATATCAGGTATTAAGACTGGCAATTTTTCAGAGTCTCTGTCCCTTTCTGTCCCTCTCTCTCCCGCTCATGAATTAAAATGTAATTGTTTTATATACATTATACATGTATAGAAAACACGTATGTACCTGTATAATGTTACAATTATTTATGTAGGTACTTTGGTAGTTTTGGACTTTACGTTCATTACACTAATTCTGCCCTAAATTTCTATATTGTATATTGTATGAACATACATTTATGACATATATAGTTTATGAAACAAATTATTAAAATGAGTTAAATTAAATGTAATGAAAATAAAGGCCCGAAGTACCTACTTCATATTCACATGGTGAACTGCAAACATTACTGAGTGCTGACCGTGGTCCTTAAGTGATTATCCGTAAAATAACATCCTTATTCTTGGGTATCATCACTCAGTGCATCTAAAACAAGCTTCAGGCTTCTCATGGTTGATGTCTGTTGTTGTAAATCCCTCCATTCCAGTTTTTCGTCTGCTGTGTTTGTCATGTAATTACTCACAACAATCACAAATCCATATTTTCAGAACAGTGTCATAAATATGGTGTTTCATCATATTTTAACAGAAGTAGGGCCATTACATGTGCAAAAACAGAGGAGGGGAAAAAAGGGGTACTTTTGGATAATTATGTGTAATTCACAACAATTTTTGCAAACCTGAGTAACAGCTTTGCTAGAATAGTATAAACCCACATTATCCAATTTGCTATTAAATGGGGAATGTGAGTTGGAGCGAGCCACTAAACCAACACATGTTCCTAAAGCAGCCAAATTGTCTGGTGCATCTGAGATGTTTTTTTTTTTTTTCTGAAAATGGGATAGAAAATGGACAGAATGTTTTACCCTGAATTTTGTTGCTTTTAAATAGTTGAGAAAATGCTTTAATGGTTAACAATTTCAGTAATTAGAGGACATCCCTGTATTCCTCCTCATTCTCCTATTACGATTGAAGCATTTTAGGCTCATTGCTGTAAAGCTGATTATCAATAATTTTGAACACCCACTGAAAAAAGGCAAGGCCACTCTTTTTATAAAGACATTGAATTCAGCTTAAATGGCATTTGTTCTATGAAAGATGTTTGATGAACTTGTTTTATTTGGACAGTGTAATGTTTCCAGGGTCACTGAACACCACTATAGCAGATTATTTCCCTGCTAGTTTGAAGGGACAAAGTGGCTGTAGCTTGAAGGTCTCAGAATAGTGTGTTGGACAATCCTGACCATGACCATCCTGACAGATGGCATCTCCATTGTTGGCGAAGCCCCACCCCACCCCAACCCAAACCCCAAACACTAATGTGCCCTTCAAAGCCTGTCTAGTTGAGAACATGTGTTAACTTTAGTAACTTCAACGAAAGCAAAGAAATCTCTGCCCAAAAATGAATCAATTGTGTATTAATGTACAGGAACTTCTGTCTGTGGATCAAAATATGCCAATTTCCTTCAGCTCCACTGATCTACTGATGACTCTGTAATGATAGTCTCTTTCTCTTTGCAGAGTTACACTGAAAGCCTGAGGGCTGGACATTTCTGGAAATGCATGCATTGTTTGTCTCCATTTTCCAGGTTAAGTCTGGTCATGTAACAGGTCTCACTGACATACCCCTGACCTGTTACAAATCTTCTCACCCCCACACAGTAAAACCACAGCCAAGAGTAAAAAATATGTCTTCCCAGTTTACTACAAACATAATACCAAATTGGGCATACCACCTTAGACTGGTCCAGATGGAGAGTGTATGTAACTACCACACTCAAGTGTCACATATTGTGTGTGTGGCTGTTTTCACAGCAGTGGTGTGCATGTGCGTGTATGTGTGTGTGTGTGTGTGTGTGCATGCATGTGCATGTGTGTGCACTTGTGGTACATATGTCTGTGCAGATGGTTAAAGAAAAGCAGACTGTCTCCATGTAGTTAAACATGTAGATATGCGTGGAATTTTACTCTCGCAACACTTTATCTGTCCTTATCTCATACCATACTATATACAATATGATCATCCTTATTCTGTAGTAATGTTCTTTAGCAATGTGTTCATCCTCAGTTACGTTGCTATCACAATAGGATTGTTCTCAGTTATATGGCAAAAGCAGTGAGCTGTTGTGTAACGCTGATGTGTGTGGGAGGATATGTTTCCAAAATGCAATTTTCAGCTGGAAAAAAAATGCAAGCAGGAAAAAAGGTGTCAGCTGAATTGCACAACAGTGTTCCTTTTAAGAGTGATGATGAATTGGGTGGTTAACCAGACATGACACTTGCCACTTGCCAAACTGCAGTCAGGTAGGGGTTTACTACTGTTCTCTTTGCACTCAGTGCACTATGTCCTTTTTTAATGTAGTTTCCTCATTTGACATATCTGGGCTAGTCCCACATGAATGTACCTTAGCATACATCAGATTGTAAATACTCCCTATGTTTTTGCATATAAATGATATTTTGCCAAAGGTAACATAATATGTTTGTTATGGTTATTCCTTACATAAACATTAAGTTAGCAATGCACAATAACATTTGTAATATTCTGGACATTGGTGTATTGTCCAATAAGACAAATCAGGAATATTGTTGGTCACCCAATGGGACTCCCAGCTAGGCAGCAGTGGTGAGGCCATGCAGCGGCACATGTCCCAAAACCCAGGGCTGATGGTTTAGGTGAATTTGCCATCCTGGAGGTCAACATCATCATACAGTGAGGCACTTTTGTATGTATAAAGTACAGCATGGACAAGAGTGAAGGGAGCATATGTTAAATTAATTTATGAATAAACTGATGAAACGGGCAGCCATTCTGCTTGTGCATGGACAGATTATAATAAGATGTAGGAGCTTGTCTTGGTGAGAGACCCGGGGAGTGGAGAAGGGTCATTATTATAGTGTGTGTTTGCTGACAAGCCATATGTGAATAACGTACTGAATTAAAGCAGATTTCACTAAGTAAGCACTTCCTGTTACATGTTGTGGAACTACTAGTGCTGCTTAGGAAAAAATAAACCATGGTTTGGCAGTCTCAACAATATTGCCTACTGAGTATCATGGTGAAGTAAAAAGCAATGTTTTTAAACTTTTAAACAACCACATGTCAAGAACTCCCACACTATTCAAGATGCTTACAAGGAATGCACTCAAACTACTGTTGAAATTTGGTGCTGGAGGTATATTTATGCTCTTGAATTACTGTGTTATGTAAATATGTTGAAAACGACAAAAAAAAAATGGCATTGCACCTGCAATAACCTGTGCTGCTGTATTCAGAGTCAGCTCTGGAATTCCAATCCATGCTGGCCCTGCCTGGCCTGAACCATAGAGTCTCTTTGAAGCCAATTGTTCCCCCTTTTATCATCTTTTTTGTTTGTAGTTTTGAATAAATATGGGCCTTCGTGTCTCCTTCTCTGTGTTTCTTTTTAGTTTGGACTTGAGACTACATTTTTGAGGACCTGTCTTTGAAGTATGTGCCAGAGTTGGTTTATTCTCTCATTTTGAGTGGTCAGTTATTTGTTTGCCACGGTGTCCTTGTTTATTATAAATGGGACAGCACTGTCACTTCAATGCTGAAGGAATGTTTTGAGCTCTTAAAAGAATTTTTTTTTGGGAAGGGTAACGGTGAATAATGCTCCTCAGCCCTGCTCCATTCACTGTTTTTATCATTAGCATGCAGCACCACTTATCTGCAGAATACTTATGAGTGCCAGCGAAAATGTTTGTGATGTTATTTATTTATGTTGCCCTCTCAATTATTCATTTGTTTATTTATTCATGGCAGAACTAACTGCAATTGGAAAATTCATTTTCGCTGAAGGGCAGATCCCCTCCCACCCCCTACACATGGGCAAGGGAGGGCACATCAGCCTTGTTAGTAATTGCTTTATGTGGCTTTTCCTCAGACTCACAGGGAGATGTCATTTTAATCTGAGCGGACGGGGGAAGAGGGAGAGTGATGTGTGTGTATGTGGGGGGGCGTCGTTGGTTAGAGGATGAGTTTATCACGCATTCTTTTTTCCTTATTCTCCCCAAAAGTTGACACCATTGGGAATTAGTGCAGTGGGATTCTGGGTAACATCTGCTGAAATTACAAGGAATCAGAGCACACTTCCAAAAACTAATGTATTACAGCTCTGTCTACATGGAAGCCAGATGGAAAATCAGGCTTTTCTTTCATTTGAATGTCTTTTCTCCATGCTTCCGTGTTTTTGTTCTCCTCATTTTGCAGAACCTACTGTACTGAGAATGCTAACTGGATGCCAGACTATCAACTAGTCCTTCCAGCCCACTCTACTTACAAGGCAAACCTTCCTCTCTCCAAGATCTATCAGACCTCATTAATTCACATTTATTACTGTCAATGAAAAGCCCTCCTTTACCAAGAATATCTCTTCAGTAAGCAGTTCTCTCAGACTCTCCCTACCTACTTTTCCCCAAGGCCTGCTGCAGGCGCTGGGTCCTTGTGTTGTCCAATTGAGTGCTTGCTGACCAGTCTCCCGCCTGTGCCACCAGACCAGCAGCCCATATCCCTCTTCTCACTGACTCGCTTCACTGGCTTCCAATTGCTGCTTGCATCCAATTTGAGACCCTTGTGCTAGCCTGCTTTTTACTTTAATCCATCATCTGATCTAACCCCTGTTTGCAGACTTTAAAGTGCCATTGTTAAATTTGTGCTAAAGTCATTTTTGTATGTATGCATATACAGTAGTAGTGATAATCATGGCCTTGATGCTATAATTGCCATGTGAATGTTTGTTGACAGTGAGTCTTTGTGATTACAGTGGCTCTATGCTGAGTCAAATGGACAGGTGCAGGAGAAGAGGTGAAGATTGCACAAAGAGGAAGTGAGTGGAAGAAATCGCTACTCTCGCAAACACACACACTCAAATACATACATGGAAACATATAACTGTGCCTCTTTTTTTCTCACCCAAATTGAACAAGGCAGTCAGGCTCATTCACCCCCATTGCCACAGACTCAGGAGGAAACAGCTGCACAAGTAATTCATCTGACTAGCCTCTTTTTTTTCAAACCAGATACAGAACCATTCGCTTTGACCATCAGAGAGGAATGTGGAGTCAGCATATGCTCAGGTCATGAACCTGCAGTAGCCAGACAGGCCAGAGGATGTCACCAGAGAGCAAGGATACAGTTATTCTTAACTGGCTTATCCACAATTTTAACCCTGGTGAGTGAGTTGACCTCTAGCCATAGCCAGTGATAAGAATACCCTGCTGCACATGTGTGTTTCCTCCATGCAGCAACCAAAGGCTTCATCTGCCTTTTTACATTTAATAAAGTATTTTCATACTTGCAGAAACAGGGACATGCATTCTGAACAAAGACAGGCATGCTGCATAAGCCAAAGAATTTTAATGTATCGTAACATAAGAAAGAAATAGTTTATTTCAAATCTCCTCGGCTGGACCACAGCATACAACTCTTTCCATGGGGTAATTCATGTGGAATGGAAATATTAGTGTGGAATTGTTGCTCAGCTATGCTGTTTATATCAGTGTGCTGCAAAATAAAAGCAAAAACATCTCCTAGAGGCAGTGTATGCTTGTTTACTTCAGCATGTTCAAGACGTCAAACATCACCAAACTGCACACAGCAATGGAATTCCAATTAGCCTCATTTAATTAGGAGCATGTAGCTCTCGGCATAGTTCCTCCATTTATTCTAATCTTGTTTGTGCACCTTAATTGTTTCACAACATAGCTTTTTTAATTAAATAAGATTGATTAAATTGCATTAAAATGAAACCAAAAACCCTCCAATGTGTTTTTTTTTCTTAATGCCACAAATACCCTTGTCTTTTACCTTGTGGGTGGGGTGTGAAATCTGTTCTCGTTTTCTAACAAAGCACATGGCCTGTGGTTCATGATGTGACACAAACTGCACAATTCCGTTGTGACTGACTCTCGAAAATACACATAGGTACCCTTCATCATTGCCTGGCTGATAGGTGCTGTTTTTAATAGCACTGGCAGTGAAATTCACCCCTTAAAATGTGTAGCAGCTCCAAAATGGTCCCATGTGTTGTTCAGTGTTTGTGTTTAACAGAGAGCTTTATCTGCCCATAAACACTGATCTTCAGCATTCCAGCTGCCCAAATGTGGATGCTACCGCAGCACAGAGGTTCACGCTGATCCCCAGCCCCATTTCAGAGCCCTGTTCATTTTGATTGATGACTCCATTTATCTTTCACACCCCCCACCCACCAACTTCCCACTCTTCATTTTCTAAGCCCACCCCCACCCCATATGAAAATGATATTAGAAACAAAATGAGATTTGAAATTTCATGTTTGACAAGCGCATTGATGAAAGGGTTTCATTGCGGAGCTTGATCCATGGAAATTTTATGCTAATGACACTGCTGGCCAAGCGATCTAGTTGGAAATTAATCAGAGTGGTAGAGCAGGAGGAGAGAGAGAGAAAGAGAGGGAGGGACAGAGAGAGAGAGCAGTTTATAGAGCAGCCTTCGTCTCTCTCTCTCTCTCTTTCTCTCTCTCCATTTCTCCTTCTCTCTCTCTCTCCAAATCTCATCAGAAATAACCACAGGGTGTTGTCTATGTGATGAGGTTGGGAGAGAAGTAGAGAGTTGGAAAATTATACTGCAGCTTAGTGCTGATTGATGTAGTAATTTATGCAGCCATGCAGTGCTCTGCTGTGACATGGATTAGACTTTTCTCTCACCACAAGTCCTCCTCAATAGGGCTGAATTACAGACCCCCCTCCACCCCCTCTTCCCATCTCCCATTCAGCATCTCTCTCAATTTGTTTATTCTGCTCATCTGTCCGGGGGTGTTTTCATGTATCTACACCCCCCCTCCTCCAGCTCGGGCAGATCTAACCAGTTTATAATCCTGAGAAGCGTAGTATACGCCCCACCCAGGGAGACATCAGTACACCACCTAATGGAGTCATTATCAGATTTCACGCTTTTAAAACAACACAATTAGCGCTGTGTATTTAATGATGTTTACGGGGTAACAGCAAATGGATATGTTTTTTACCATGCTGAGATTTCAGGGGCCACTATGAGAGAAGGAGGCGAAACTGAAAAGGCGCACTGCCTCTGCTATTCCCACCGTGTCACACGTCGTGTGATTTATTAGCTTGACTCCGCGAGACATCTGTCACGCAGTTTCTTATTTTTGTAATGCATCATCAGTGAGGGAAAAATAATATTATCCCATTTCAGATATTGTTCTCCTGAGTCTAATAATCTAATGTAGGGGGAGTGCCTTTAAACCAACAGACAAACGCTTCAGGGAGGAGGAAAAAATACCCTGCATCATCTGTACAGAAGCAACTCTGTCTGTCTGAAGCCTTTGGAGGCATTTCAATTCAGCTATACCTGAATGTGGTTGTGCTTTTTAATCACGTTTATATTCACTCCCAGCAAGCCTCGCTGCAGGTCTGGACAGGACCCTCAGCTCAGTTCCTGATATGATACTGAAAAGCGGTCAAAAGGGCCTGAGCGAAATGAGGCCTGTTTCAGGAGATACTGGAGAAGAGGATACAGGATTATTATTTTCCAGCACATACAGTCCATAAATTAATGCTGCTGTAAAGATAGCCACACTTAACCTTAAACAGTCGATTCCTTCAGCCAAGCAGATTTAAACACATATCAGACAAACCTATTACCGTTGAACTGCACTCAAATTTTAATTATGTGTGATCTCATTGCTGTCGATTTTAACTAGAATGAATTAGAAATCGAGTATTGCAGATTGCACTAACTAGCTGACAGCATTAATCAATACAGTCCAAGCACCAGCCAGGAGGCTATCGTGAAATAATGCAGATGAGTTGTTGGTGCATAATCATCTCATCTTCAGCTTCTTCATATCTCTTCATACATTTTTAGACAATCTTCCCTAATAGGGTTGGGTCTGGGGTCGGGTGATTTTGAAAGGCCAATGAAGGCATGGGCCACCATTTTGGAGCAGCCCAAATGTGATACAGCTGTCCCTACGTGCAGATGAATACTGGGTTTGAGAGTGAGGTGTTCCTGTCATGATTTGTTTTGGCATCTGGGCCAGCAGGGGGAGCCATGCAGGTTAGGCGGGGTGCCGTTGGGGCGGGGGGCGGGGGGCTTGTCACGCCTATAGCCCCTGAGGATAGCAGAGTGCAGGGCCTGGCAGGAACTGATCCAGAAGCAGCACAGAGAAGCGGGGGAGGAAGTGGGTGTCTGCAAGCGTGGGAGAGACGTCCCTCAGGACTGCGGCCCCTGCAGCTCTCCTTCACTGCAGATCGGCTCTCACCGTCCCCTCCGAGGTGCTGTAGAAAATGATCGCTCACAACTGCAGAGCCGGGTAGTCAATCAGTCATGTGCTTGGGCTCACATTTTCTTTCCATTACAATATATTTCATGTGCAGCGGCGCAGGAGTTTCTCCTCACCGAGGGCCCATGGCCTTCTGGGAGCCTGGAGCGCATGTACATGTGTACATGAGGTGTACTGGTTTCCATCTTTCTGTATGAGAAAACACTCCCTGGCATCAAATCAGTATATATGGGCTCCCAAGTGACACACCCAGTCTAAGCACTTATGTGGAGTGCAGTGCTGCACTCTGGCACCTGTGACCCCCTACGGGGCAATGCATATTGGGGCGCAGTGTCACCCAGCTGCATCAGCTGCACAGTTCTGCAGTGCAGAAGCTGCGCTAATTCAT
This sequence comes from Albula goreensis, assembly GCA_022829145.1. Lineage (NCBI taxonomy): Eukaryota > Metazoa > Chordata > Actinopteri > Albuliformes > Albulidae > Albula > Albula goreensis. The sequence continues at coordinate 13,819,182 of CM040741.1, forward strand.
TCGGCAGATTGCAGAGAGAACAAAGTTGTAGTTGGCCTGCTGCCTGCAGTTTATGGCACACTCATTCTGGTGTAATGTGGCTCTCCCAAATTTACACTGTAATGGAATGAGCTTGGAGTTATGACTGGACATTGTGGCAAAAAATAATGGGAAATAAAAAGACACCGAAAACGTAAGCATGTTTGCATGTGTGCGTGTTTTGTCCACTCTCATCGTGTCCCTTTTTTATTGACAGAGGGAGAAACAGACTGGCCTGTGCAGATTTAGTTGGAGATGGTGGACCACCCTCACATGCTCGCAAGTTCTTTATTCCTCTGCAAATGGAGATTGTGGGCAAAGCTGCATTGAAATGGTCAGGCTTCACTCACAAGGCCCAGCTGGACCTCAAGGGTCCAAAGCAACGGTGAGTATAAAAACCATAATCTCCAAAATACAATACAGTGGGTGCTTCATTCATTTGATGTGAATTACTCATCATGATTGAAACCTTTGATTCACCTAGCCTAAAGTACAGGCTTCATATGTTTAGATAGTGGTTTGATTTTCAGGGACATTTCACTCATTGATATATGCAGGGCAGGATGTCTGGTTTTTGATCACATGCGGAATGGTTAGCCTTTTATGTGATCGCGTGTGTCTCCATGAGCTCTGTGCATGAGCAGCAGGCAGCAGCCATGCACGGCGACCAGAAGGCCCACTGTGCAGCTGTGCACAGAAATCAGTGTGGTTCTCTAAGAACAAGGTACTGAGGAGGGGGTTTTTGATTAAATTTGATGGTCATTTCAGAGGAAAGGTTGACACAAGTGCAGATGTCAGGGTGTTGCACATTGTTAGACCATTGGGGGAGAGAAACTCTGCGAGAGAGGAAAGAAAGCAGGGGTGAGGAACAACGTGAGGCCGAAATAATGGACTGTTATTCACAGTGGAGGAGGAAGCATGGCCGCAGATGGAACGTGTAGTCACCTCCAGCGGCGAAATGAGGGGGCTGAGGCGCCGCTTCGCCCTTCTGCCCCAGGAACCCCTACCCCCCTTACTGACCCACCGTCACCAGATCACTGCGCGACCCCCCTCCCCCTTCCTTCCCCCCACCTGTGTCTATTGACTGCTCCAAGTCCCGCACCCAGCCCCGGGAACCAGCCTGCCATTAGCGACACTGTCACTCAGCCCCAAACAAGCCGTATTGATCTCCCACTGGCCTGTGAGCACAGACAGAGGGGCTGCAGCTCACACACCACTTTTCCACCCCCAGAGTTTTAGTGTTTTAATGGTCATCCCTTGTCACGGCCCGACATGCTGCCAGACTGGACTTTCTGTACTTATCTCCCTGTTGGTCATCCAGTTCCCTTTTATGTCTACTGAGAGTGTGTGAGAGAGAATTCATGTAACGAGCTGATTACTCTTGACTCTTATGTGAGCTGACACACACCAACTGTCTTCATTGAACATTGCCTAGTTTGCTTTATGAGCATGATTTCAGAGTTTGAAGTCTGTCTACAAACAAGAAAACAAATGACCTCTTGGCAAAATAGCATTCAGAAAATCTCCTCACAAAAAACTTAAAAGTGAAATTGTATTTGCTTGAGAGCTTTTATTTGAATGGCAAGAGAGAGCCCTCTGAATATGGGACTGACATGTGAAATAAAAAGGAAACAATAAACAACTGCGGTTTCAGACAGATTTATCTCTAGAGAGGGGAAGCACGTTCTGGTCAGAAGGCAACGGTCTCAAGGCAGCATGGAGGGGGAGGAAGAGGCCTGTTTTTCCGGATCCGCTTCATTTGAGCAAGCTCCCCAAGCACTCCAGCCCACAGCCTCAAACCTCCCAGCCTGTCCCACCTGGGCCAGCCCACTGCTGCTGGGGTGGGAAAGATGCCCCAGCCCCACAACCAACACTTCCAGGAGAACAGCCTGCTCCCCACTGACTCTGTTAATTCATGGGCACATGCTTGTATCTACTGTAAATCTGCTTCTGCTTTCTGTTATTTAAGAGTATCAAATACTGACCAACAGCTCATTCTGCATACAGAACAGGTGCTGTATCTGTGCTTTTGGTATTGGGTGATACATACAATAAATCGGTGCGTTAGCCAAAAGTAATTAAAAGGTAAGTTTAGTTCACCTACTAAAAACAAATGTAAAACCTCTGCATTGCACATAGAAAGCTGTGTAGTAAATGTATTACAGGTGACCCTCGCACATCCCGCGGGTTAGGGGTCAGCCCCCTGCGATGTGGAAGAACCATGTAAAATGTTCAGCCCCAATAGGCAAGCAAAGTGAGCATGTGAGTGTAGCGAGCACCTCCAACCAGTGGGGCTTGAGGGGGCGCTGTGAGCATTTTAAACCAGGCTTGTGTTCTGCACTGCCTAGTGCTCAAATGGTTAGTCAGTTTCAAGGGACAATTACATTTTAAAAGGGAGTTATCCCATAACTTAATTGTTTGCTGCCGACCTCCGAAAAATTTAAGCTGCGATGTGGAAAGCCACGACATGGGAGGGTAATGTCCATGCTGGTGAAAGTGCATGGTAAAGAGTAGCAGAGAGGAAATGTTTTCACTGAACACCATCATCAATGCTCAAATGATTACGAAAAAAGACTCACATTTAAAAAACTTGGGTCTGGATAGGTTCATCATAGATTTCATTTTAGGATAATTCTCCAGACTGTACATTCAACTCCGTTGCACAGTGACCTCTAGGCCAAACAGTATTCCAGCTTTGCCTTCCACTGGCTGAATTTACAATGGAAGCAGTGACCATTTTCTTTGAAGTGCACCACACCATGAAACCCTCAGACAGAGGTAATAGTCTTGAATGGTATGGGGCAGTGAAGCTGTTTTTCAGTTGTTAGCCATTGTGTACACAGCATAGCCAGGAGTAATTTAAAAATACCACTGGAACTAAGAATTGTAAATCCACAGCACCAAAAAAGCTAAAAATTCAGCTAGATTTGTATACACTTAATTGATTCATTCAACAGAAAATAATCTCAAAGTGGTCACTTGAGAGGACAGCTTAGTACTCAGAAAAATGTAGTGGTTATAATGGCTGGATAGCTGTTTAGGTAGCTGAGGAAAATTGACATTATTTCTGTTAAACAGCACAGCCTTCATCATTCTGTTGTTCTGAAAAATCTGAGGCTGTGTTATCCACAAGAGTTCCAAAAAACAGACCAACCACATCTGTTATATGAGCCCTGAAAATATGTTCACTGTATTAATAAATAACTAATTTACATCCCATAAGATTTAACTGCACTGTTTGTCTAGCATAAATATTTGTTTCTGGTAAAGTTATAGTATGTAGCTAAAGAGCTCTGTGTTTTTGCAAGGAGTAGCTCAGAGCAAATATTTGGAATCTGGTGTTTTCCTTTTTGAGGAAAAAGAAGAAAAAGTCCTACTAAAAAATAAACCAAAATTTAAACTGCTGTGTGTAGCTATGAAAATTTTAAACCTTCATCGAATTTCAGGAAGATGAATCATCCCAGGGCATATCATAGGCCTACCCTGGTTCAGCTTGTTTTACTGCTATTATATCATCATGTTTTCATTCTTCGGCAAAGTTGCAGGTTTTCTTACATGGCACCTTTTTCTCGTTAGAGAGACAGCAGTACATAGGTTTGTAAAAGATATTTTAGACAGCCACAGTCTCCTCTTCCTCAGATTTTTGCATGCATAGATTTGCTGACAAAACTGACTATGTGTATTATGCATACTGTATAGATTTATATTCTAACTCAAAAGTGTGCCCTTCTGTTGTTGTCCGTGACAACACTTGAGTTTTTGTATAGTAGCAGAAGTAAGAAAAAACTTCCCGTTCTTATGAACCAACATTTTCCACGTTCCATGTTCAAAAACTCCTGGTAGGCCCCATAGACCAAAGCAAGCCTTTCTGTACTTCTCTTGCCCTGGGTGGGGTGAAAAAGTATCTGTCTTCTCCACATAAAATAGTGGGGTCACTATCTACTGAATTGCCATCAAGTCACAAGGTTGAGGGAATGGACTCTTTCCAGCTCGGGTTATTTCACTATTACCATAGTTGGAGAGCGAGCAATGAGCCCAGAAGTTTCAGTGTGTATGTGTGTAATGGCATATGATTTATACACTTCAGATCGGCATGTTTTACTACCCACTCCCTTCGGTCGCATGCTGGCGGGTGGCAAAGACCACCGCGCGACGTCCTGGGAGGAAAAAAAGAGCGACGCTAACATCCATAGCCACCCCTTTGACTAATTGTTTGTTATGTCAGTGCTCGCGTGCCCGTTCAGTTTTTAATGGAGTGTGGCGGAGCGATCCGTCAGCTCGTCGGCCGGGGAGAGTGTCAGACAAAGTGCTGGCGCTGCAGCCCAAGAGCCGTGATTTACTGCCCCGATCCCGGCAGCCGGGACACTCCGCGCTAGCCCAGATTGATTGCCCGCCGCACTCACCGACGATGCCCGCCATCTTCTCGCAACCTTTTAACGCCACTTTATAGATGGTTAGAGCACCTCGTTTGGCTATTTATACATCTTTAAGTGGCCATGAAATATAGATTTGTCCTGACGGGTGTCAGCATCAGAGAGGTGAAACAACTGCCTCATGACATCTCGTTATTTTAATGGTGTGAAATTAGGGGATTTTGCCCAGTACCGGTGTGAAATATTTTATTATTCTTTATAAATACATACATTTTATATACACATTCCTTTAAAGTATTACTCTCATGTCTTGTGTATTATTTGTCCTGAAAACAGCTGATTTGCAAGTGATTGAGGCTTTCCTTTTATCTGAAAGTCATAACAAAACCTACAGTGACACGTTGCTTGACCTGTCAGCTATACACAGAAGGCTTTTTTTTTAAAATTTAAGTTAATTCTATCCTCTCTGGTAGTAATGTGATGCTACCAAAATATATAGTACAGAAGCTGTCAGAATTTAACTGGAATGGAATGCCTCATCTGAGGTCATTATACATTACCAAACACATAGAAAATGAATGTTTTATGAATCTATATTTAGGAATTAAATTAATTACATTTTAATCAGTCTTTTATTAAAATTTATGTTGTCTCTTTTTTGAACGATGTAGTTATTAATTCTATTTTTTCCTTCATATCATGTCTTTATTTGTACAGTTCTCCACCATTTAATTTCAACTCCTTTTTTGAAATGGACTTTACAATATACATTATATGACAATCTTTATTCGCAGGAAGATGGTGATGATGATGCTGATAATCAGTCTTTTTTAAAAAAAATTAGACTGCCGACAATTATAAATTAGAGTACAATTTCTCCAAGACGTATTTGCATATGAGGAAGCATGTGAGGTTTTCTGAAGGTGATGTGAATGTATTATAGACATGAACAGGATGGTCTCACAAACACAGGAGTGGTGTGTCCTGGGCCTCCAGGAAATGAAAATCTGACAGGAGGGGGTGTGCCACTTTGTTGTGGGCACTTGAACAGGCTTGTGATGAATGGGAGAGAAATCCACCTGTGGATGCACCATTTTTTACAATAACAATGTGTCACTGCAGAGAGAACACAGGATCACCACCCAAGAGCAAATCATCACCAAGATTGGTGTTTGTTCATTGAGGCTGCTCCTGCACTGTGGGATGTCTATTTGTCCGCTTACCTCCTACGATGTGCTTGACGCCCGGTCGCTTTTTACGTGCAGTTTGTGACGCAAGTTTGTTCTCTTCCACAGGTGGTGAAAATGTTCTGCACGCTTCAGAAGTGCTGTGACTGTGGAGAGCAGCGGGAATGTTAAAAAGGGAGCTGGAGAAAGGGGAAGCAGTCAAAACAGGGTGGAGGTCACCTGTGCTGGAGAAAGGAGTCGGGCTGGAACAGAACTGGGGGGCCAGCAGCCGTGCTGTGTACGCAGAATGAGCAGGTACAAACAGGGCACTGACAGTTGGGCAACATCCCAGAATTCTTGCAATGCCCACCCTGGAAAGAGACAGATAATTGCTGTGAAAGTTGCAAATTCACTGTGTGAATGGTGATGAGTGAGTGCACCACTTAGTGTGCATAGCTGCATTCGAGAGTAGAGTTCAGGGAAAAACACAGGCCAGGCTGTCAGGACCCAGCCAGCATACCTGACCTAAAGGAATTAGTGCTGACTGTACATGTACAACAGGGTCTCAGCTTACCTGGACCTATTCCATCTTTTAAACAACTAGTAGTCAGAGTTGATTTGTTTTCTTGCTCATTGTTTCTCTTCCTAGATTGTGGAGAGGTTAAAAAAGCAATTAAAAAGATAAAAATGACAGGAAGGAGAAAAGTAGAGTGGAGGTGTGGAATATGCGTAGCAGTGAGGCCTTTAAAGTGAGGGCGCCTGAGGGCTGTCTTTAATAAGGTGTGCGAGCCAGTCACCTGTTTGCATGCGGCACCAGCAGCCCCGTCTGGAATGAAACAGCTCATCAATTCAGCGCCCAGGGCCCTGTCACACTCAGACAGGAGAGGAGACTCCATTCAGGACCAAACTAACACGCACAACTGGGACCAGCCTGGAACAGGACTGCACCAACACACACGCACACACACACACATATATATATATATACACATACTCTCACGTCCCTGAGACTCGCCCAAAAGGGTACTGAATCATCTCGCACACAAGAACACATGAGACTGGAGATACAGAATGCCATTGCATTTGTATCTCCCCAGGTTTCCAGGTCCTGGTGTGAGAAGAGGAAAAGGCAAGGCAGCCAGAGAATGTCAGGCCTGTAGATGGCAGCTAACAGGAGGATCAACTTATTGGTGCAGTCTACCTGTATCTGGGATACATCCACTACATTCACCTCCATCCGATAGTGCTTAGAATGCCTATCAGATGCACTTAGGTCAGTGTAGTACTACACTTCCTCCCCGCCACTCTGACAGTCAGGTATGGAGCAGAAACACATCTAATATTAAAAGCGTCTGAAAGCCCCGTGCCCCTGCTTTCCCGGCCTGCCGTGTGGCCATACCTGAGTGAAGTACGTGCGTTGTAGTGTTTATTGCAGTCTCTCAGCATGCCTGACCCCGACACACTCCACCACTCCGCCCATCTCGTCTGCGCACGGCCAGACGGCTCGATGGCGGATCATCGCGGGTCGAGGCCTCCTGTGAAATCAGATGTTTAAGTGGCCAGGAGAAGAGGAATCTGAAGATCTGTACTAGCACCTCACCAAAGGTCTCTTGTTTAAGTCAGCCAGCTCTGAGCACTAAGTACAACCACGGCCTGCCAATACGCATTAGGGAGGATTTAGTAATTAAGTGATAGGCCGAGGACTAAATTGGGTGTTTGTGGACTGCGAAGCTGGCCCGAGGTCCCGGCAGCCATGCAGATAGGGGATTCTAATTGCCGGGGATATTGATCAGCCTGGCAAGGGGGTGCGGAGGGATTTCGTGAGCTATCGATTAGCTGTTACTGCGGCCAGTTCGTCAATGAAAAGGGATGTGAGTGCTGCAAAGGCTCAGGGCTTTCCCAGACTCGCCCGTGTTGAGCGTGACACAGCACCTCCCGGAAAGCACTTTTCTCTTTTGTTTTTCCCCTTTTTTCCCCTTCCAGCCCTGCCATTGACAGATGGCCTCTTACTCCATTTTCCACTCGAGGCGTTTATTTCTTTTTTTCATCCAAGAGCCTTCGGGAGCCAACAGCTGCACATGGATGGTGTTGCTGTGGCATACCTGTCACTGTACACTGTTTCCTTGGCCTGAGGTGACCAAGTCCCCAGCCGCGATTTTGAGAAGCCGTCATGTCTGGAGTTAACATTTGGGGAGTGTGCTGGACTTCTCGTCCTCTGCACTTGCACCCACAATCGGATTAGCTGCTTCACCTCCCCATGAGCAGGCTCTGGCCACCTCCCAGAGAGTCCTGATCAGATCGTTCATGCTCCAGCGGTGGGCAAGCGGCGCACAGATCCGATCCAAACCACTTTAGTAGCTGCTCTGCGATAATTAGTTTAGGGCCCTCCCCATTAAATGTTAAGGCTTGCCTGGTCAAATTAAATCTAACGTTCCTTCCACTTCGTTCCCCGCATGACATAATGGTTAAACTGAGAAATGTTTAATTCGCTTTCATTTGGAAAGCACGGAACAGACACATGAGGTTTAGACTTAGTGTGTAACGCTGTGTGTGTTGGAGACTAGCACAGCAGTTTGGGTCATGCTGGTTGGGTGGTTGACGGTATAGGTTGTGCCATCAGCAATGAGAGCCCTGCTGGAGGTTAATGAATGGAAATGGGAGATACAGTAGAGAGCCGCATCACGGTCAGGTGTTTGACATGTGGGTGTGTTCAACAGGTATGTTGTGATGTGGGCTAGAGAGCTGATGGTTTGGTTTCATTGGTTCAGGGGCCTGGAACAGAAGGTGAGGAAGCCGCATGGGGTTTTTTGATGCAGCCCTTACTACGGGCAGGGTGTTTGTCAGTAACAGTAAAGCATGATGTGACACCTGGTTTACCCAAACGTCCTCCATTTTTCTTTCTCTGCTCGATTCTGTACAGTCCAGCTGGGTGCTGAGGGCAGAACTGGAGGACAAACAGATCAGGCAGCCGAAACAAGGTTAATGGGAGGAGCTGGGAATAGATTGCAGAGAGGTGGGAGGCTAAACACTGACATGGAGGAATACAAAAACCATCTGAACTCTACAGTTTACCTGATCAACACACCCTACACTCTCTCTGTATTTCTGTATCTCTTCACACATATAAAAAGTGTGTAGAGAAAATTTCAGTGTGATCAGTGACAAACAGGTAAGAGACTGCTGGAGGACAGAGTGAAAAAGCAGAGCAGAGAGCAGCATCTCCATTTCTGCCTATTTCAGTAGCTGTATCCCTAAGCAGTGTCCATGAAATGTCCATGAAATCTGAGTCTGTGATTCTAATACCTATAACAGAATTGATTGAGTGACATATTTTAAAACTTTTGTTAAATCTCCATGTATTACAAAGATTTCCTCTACCTGTCAAAGGATTGGAAGCCTGAAGTGCAGCAGTCCGACTGTTCAGCTGTTAAAAATTAAACCCTGACACATACCTTTAAAGAGTTTTATAAATCAGATCAAAAAGTTTCCCAGTCATTTATATTCAAAAATTAATCTCTCTAATCCTATTTAATATGTCATGCATATAAGTGTGTGTATTACATATCTGTCACCCATCTGACTTAATCCCATAGTAAGAGGAGATCTCACCATGTTGCAGTACTCAGATTTATTCGTTTTTAAGTGTTCCAAGTCCAGGTGGCTGCAGACGTCATGAGAGCTGTCTATCACCCTTAGACGTTTGAGTGACAGCTGTCTGTCTGCGTGGCGACAGCAGCAGGAGGTACGCATCAGCACAGTGCATGCCATCCTCAGAGCCACCCAGCCCCACTCACAGCAATACACAGGAGAGCAGGACGCCAATGAGAGTCACAGCCCAAAGGTCAGAGGTCACCCAGCACTGTGCACTGTGCAGATCCTCAGTGCTAATCACTCACTTCTCAGAAGTGCTGCCTAAGGTCAGAGATAGTAACAGCGAGACATGGGAGTCCAAATGCAAATACTTTTTGCAATAAGATCACTAGCTTTATTGGTTTTCGTGCTGTGCTGACTCAGGCATGCCTTCTGTAATGTTTTATTTTTTTACAATTGCACTGACCTATAATTGAATTCTTTCTGTTTGGTACATACTTATTAGGTTTTGCCAGAGAATCTGATAATTTTTAGAATCAAATGAAATTGAGTATTTGAGTCAAATGGATCAACAGTCGTTTGTGTATTCTTTAATTCTTGAATAGCTTTTTATTGTTTTTAGAAGTTTATTCATCTTGTTAAATTCAAGTTCTGTGAGAATACATTGTAACACATTTCTCTGAAGAAAAGTAAGTACAATTTTGAGCCACTTGGGACTGTGTGTGCTTGTGTGTGTGTGCTTGTGTGACAGAGAGCATGGGTTTGTGCTTATGAGACAGAGAGTGTGATTGCTAATGTGTGTGTGCAGTTTCCAGGCTGCAGGGCAGGCAGGTCTGAAGCAGTCCTGGGCCACCAGAGAGCAGGTGATACATAGAGGCCCTGGAGCGCAGCCAGAAAGATCTGACACTGCAGACGATATCTGCCCTGAGCTCCACAATGCAGGCTCAGAGACAGAGTTGCTTACATACCTACAGCATTGTGTACTTATGGATGTCAAAGCTTTTTATTGACTGTGTGGATTCCTGTCATGCTTAGGTTATTGAAAATGAGCAAGTATCTGAAGAGCACCGCAATGGAATAGGCCATGTTATCCTCAGTATTTAATGGTATATTAAATACCATTAATATACGTGTGTGTGATTAAATACAATTAATATATGTGTGTGTGATTGTGTGTGTGTGTGTGTGTGTGTGTGTGTGTGTGTGTGTGTTGCTTGCTGCAACATTTTACATATTTTGATATGTAAAATACATCAAATCAGATCGAAGGTATTTGGCCTTAGAGTAAAAAAACAAGACTGTTTGAGAAGATGCTACAGTTTAATGTGGTAACATGATCACTTCTTTATTCAGTAAGCCGCAGCCATTTTTGAAATCAGCCAAGGACAGAACATGAATGATGAACCCCCTTAGAGAATGGATGGTCATTAGTCCGGGCTCACTGAAGTAGACTTACCCTCCAAGGTTCTTTGAGCAGATTAATTGAACACAGTAGGCAGTGCTGGTCTGTTGGACAGGGGAGAGGAGCTGAAACGTGCGTTGTTCCTCCTCTGTCTGGGCTGTGTTTGTGCAAGGGTTCCACCTCTGGCCCCAACTTTATGTACACCTGCGTCGCACTCCAAGCGAGCACAGTCTGGTTTAAAATGGGATATAATTTAATGTGCACAAACGATGCAAAATACATATTTGCGCTGGCCGCTGTGCATGCAATGCTATGTGAGTGAAGTCCAGTGCAGTCACTTGAACGCAGATCAGTTAGTTCATGCTTTAATACACCACTGTTGTTTCACGTCATTCTCTAAGTGCTGTCCTTGTTGCATGGTAACCGAGGTGCACTTCGGCTGGCCTAATTGGTTTAGGAAGAGTATCCTTGTAATTTCTCGGCCAGCAAACTCTGCCATAGAAAATAAAGGGCAACTACTGCAGCCCCCATAACCCCCACCTCCACCACCACAACCTTAAAAAAAATAATGATTATGTACAGTGTGTGTTTGTGCGTATGTGTCTGTTTTCAGCCTTGCTTTTAGAAATAATTGCTGTGTCGTATCGGAGGAAGGGCGTTAATGATTCCCGTCGGTCGTGCGGAACTGAAGGTGCACGGAGGGGTGAGACAGGAAGGAGGGGAGCGGGGGCGCAGTTAATTTCCGATGCCCGAGCCGTCTGTGTGTGCGCTTGTCCTTTTGTGCGGATTAGAGCAGAGAGGCGGTGGAGGATGATCAGAATTTGAGCACACTCTGGTTACTCTGCGATCACAGAGGGATTAGGAAGGATATGGAGCTAACGCAGTGTCAGGCTGCCGGCAGTGAATCTCATCTCTGCTCAGGGCCGCACAGGGCCCTCTTTAATTGCCCGTGCTCCTTTCATTACATTTATTGCTTCTCCTCTGCATTCCATTTGTGCTCTGTTTGTGTAAAGGTCACTGTGTTGGTGTTATGAGAGCGGAGTGGGCCCTGTACAGACCTGTATCACACTGTGTTCTGAGATCTATGAATAGACAGAACCATATTCAGCCTCTGAGTCCACTGTGGCAGAGAAACTTCGACAGTCATATACCTGAGCGATAGCCCATTTATATTACAGTAGCATAACTGCAGTACAGGCATCAATGCTTAACAACCCATCAATAGCTGAATTATATGTCTGAAATCTGTGCTGTTTTTTATTTCACTCAATGGGGTATTTTAAAGGAGAAAGGCTTCTAGGAATTCTACTCAAGGTCAAAGTGTGCATTGTTGATGTATAACATATAGGTAACTTTTCACAGTGCCTATTGTAACCTTACGTGGCCAGCTTGTTTTTCTCATTAGTCACACATTTAAACATTTATTACTATGTACTAACAATCAATGTTGTATTGTAATGATGTATAATGCATATTTAATTATGAATGAACTATTTATAACTGCACGTTTGCTTCCTAATCATGCATATTTCATTACATGTTAGTACATATAGAACATAGTTGTGTTGAATTTGTGTGTTACAGGTGAACATCTTTGGTTCTCAGCTGTAGTTTTAGAACAGAAGTAGAGGACAAGTGGTGATGGGGTACTGAATATTGTAATTCAAACAATATATTTCTGTACTGTGATGATTATGGAAACTGAAAGTACTTTGATGATGATCCCATATTCTGTTACAGGTGGAGAAGGTGTACCAGTCTGAAGAGAAGCCTTAAGAAGCCTTAATGTCCCTTGCCTGAGTAGGATCCCCTGGCTTGTGTGAAACATAAACCAGTGAGTTAAGGTGGAGCAGATGTCATGATTCCAGTTGTGCAAATAATGTGGACGAGGACGCTCAGGTAGCCAGGCATATGGCATGAATAAACTATAGTTAAACTAACCCTGAATTTACAGCTAAAACCAGCCGTGCTACCTTCAGATGTATTTAGTCCTGTAATAATATAACATTTTTTGCTGCATTTAAGTTTTACTTAAGTTTTACTCCTCTGTGATTATCATTGTGCTGGCCAGAGTGTTTTTCTGAGATAAGCTCCGTTTTGCTCAACCAGTTTTAACTGAGACTTTTGAATGAATTCTTTACTAATTAGGTGCTAACGGGACTAAAACACCAACGAATGCCTGTCAGAATGAGCTTACTAACATGACTGTAATATCAAGAGCTGCCATTTTAATGTGCATGACTGTGAAGCAAAGGAATGTGCAATAATGTAATAATGGCTGTTTATAAACATGGCTGTACAAATGTTGACTTTGTGCAATTATGATTCTTTATTAACAGCTTGAATTCTTTAATAAGTGTTTATTTACTTCCAAGAACACATGCACTGATGGTTGTCTTCTAAAAAGGATTACTGGCATAGTTAAGACTGTGTATTCTAATGGCTTATTAACACTACTGTCTCACTATCTCACTATGGATCACACATGCTTTGCACAGGAGTATAAACCTATCAACTGAGTGTGTTAATGACTGTTTATTAACAGTGCTGTCACTCTAAGGATTCATGCTCTAATGACTGTTCATCATTAGGATTGTCATACTAAGCACCACATGCTCTAATGACCTTTTAGCAACCGAATTATGACACAAAGCATAGTATGTTATAATGAGTGGTAATTAACAGTTCTGTATCATCACTGACTGCACTTTAATTGCTGTTTATTATAAGCATTTACAGGATTCAGACGTGCCAAGGTAAAATTAGGCAACAGCATTAAGGGCCTCCAGTTGTTGCAATTGTAACATCACTCTTCTCTTTGCCTGGCTGCAGAGGCAGTGCTTATGTGAAATGCCTGTTTAACCCAATAAAGTTTATGTTAACTGAAAGTGCATTGACTGTTTTCCTCTTGTTTTGCTCATGCAATTGATAGCTTTGCAATAACATCATATGTTGTATCAGACCTTATTTATGGTGTACCATGCACATAAACCTCTTTGGACATATACAATCATTTTTAAGTCCAGGAACAATATGGTCAATATAAAACTCACTCACATGATTAAGCGTATTAAAAGTTCGGGTTCTATAACTTCTGAGAGCTTTATTTGATTGACTGTTGTATCTGCTGTAGTGGGATTAGCATAGCCCTGTATGTGTTTCTGTGGCTAATGGCCCATGTCGACTGGCTGTGAAATCAGGGGCCTGAGAGCATAGAGGAGCCGGCAGATTGATGTTATAAATCCCAGACTGCGCCGAAACTCTGCTGTTTTTATTTTGGTCTCTCTGCCTGCAGCAGGGCAGTTCGGAGTGCCGGCGTTAATGCAGCAGAGCCCGTTTTCTAGTGCTTTCTCCATCTCCCAGCCCTGCACTAACACAGCCCTTACATAAGGACCCGCGGTGAGGTAAAGGGTGTGTTGGGAGCCACCGCGGGGGTTGGGGGGTGCCAGGGGGGGAGGGGGAGGGGGCTGGCATGGCCGCAGCTCCAAGTGTGAGAGCGTGCCCGCCACACGGTACTGGCCGTCCTTGCAAGGAGCCCGTGTCTCACAAGGGGACCGGGTCTGTTAACAGCAAAGATGCATTTCTGCAGCCAGGCGGAAAAATTGCGAGGTGGCTGCGGAGAAGGCCAGTCAGCATGAGGGTCCTCAGACACCCAGAGAGGTTTACACTTGAGGAGCGCACACTCTGAACCCTCACTCAGCTGGTTTCAGAAGTATCTGTCCAAGGAAACTCTGTATCTAAAGCCAGACTGGGTCCCAACATAGGCCACAATCCTCGGCAAACAAAGATTTTTTTCAAATGATATTTTAATTGTAAGATTACTGTGTTGTCATTGTACAAATGCATGGGTTTCGTTTTCATTACTTTTTCTGGTAGTAAAACAAGTTTTATTGCAGGTTTTCCATTTGCCGAAAATTATTGGTCTTTTGTTCAAATACAAGGAAGAAAGTATTCTTTTAAGTATGTTTTTGAAAAAATGGAAGACAAGGAATGTTGAGAACATAACCGTACATATCCCTGTGCTAACTCGTTAGAAATATATTCTTAGAGATTGCAATTAATCTCACAAATGCATCTTGCATCATTGTTCTGAACATTAAATAATAGCATACTCTAGCTTGACAACTTCAGCAAATAGCTGAACGTGTTAATCATTTATTTGCCCTGTCAGTGTGTGGGCATGCAACTTAGTCATACCCAGAGCAGAGGTTGTGTTTGGAATCAAATTATATATTATATTTGTTTGAAAATAATAGTCATTTATTATTTGGTTTTGGGGCTTTGGGATTTTTTTGGGGCAGAAATCAATAGGAATGGAAAAGCATATTTATGATTATTTCCGAGTTTGTGTTCCGCATTACTATTTGACTTCCACTGAACATTTTCCATCTCTGCACTCTCCCTTATTGGAATGTAAGTTGGTTTTGCAGCTGCTTCTATATGTTCCGATCTGATTTTTCCAATAGCCTCTAAATTGAAAAAGGAAAAGTTTGGAATTGAACCCAACTTTTGGTGAACAGAGAGAGCCGTGGCTCTGGCTGTCTGTATGAGGGCAATCTATTGCTGGTGTTTACTAAGATGATGAGGGGCTTCCATCAGCCTCCCCTCTTTCTCCTTTCATTCCCACTGTTTGTTCTGATACCTGGGCTCCAACACTTATCACCTTTCCACCATGCGTGCTGCGCAACTGCTCAAACTCCCGCTCCCCCCACACCGACTTAATGCCTCACACATGGAGCCAGCCCAAAGTCCTTATAAATCAGAAATCCTGGAGAGAATGAAGCACACACGATACCTGCATGAATGCACACCAGACTAAAAAGGTCCTCTCAGTTCGCAATGTTGACAGGGAGAAAAAAGTTGAAGGAAGAATAAAATGCAGTGGCGATTTCTTAAGAATTGATTTCAGGCTCCACATATCACTGTCAAATCACCCATCTGAAATGACTGCACATTTGTTAAGTGAGGCCCAGTGACCAGCAGTAAGGAGATGCAAACACTCCCCCATTAGTGCTGTTGGGTAACTATCTGAGCCTCAGCTAATGTTCTGGGACGTCAAAAAAAAAATTGCAGGGAGCCCTGGAGATGTAGTCTGAAAGTGCGCAATAAGTAAATGTAAATAAATAGATAAATAAGTAAATTGCATATGAAGAGCCATGGGAGCCACAGTCCATTCCCATGCAGTGCTTTTGTTTATTTATCGTGCCGGAGGGCCCCCCGGGTGCGTGTAACAGGGGGAGCCGGCTCCGAGCCACTCCTTCTGCATGGCTCCCCAGGTTTCATTAACTGTCATTACCCAGGCTTTCAGCGCTTGGTCCCAAACCCAAGCCGCTAGCCTTCTGAGACCTGACATGCACTCCATAGGTCTGTGAGCTCAGATAGAAACAAACCCATCCCGCTCTTCTGTCCTGGATAGGGTGGAATCAAGGCGGAGAGAGAGAAAGGAAGCACACAGCTGTTTGATGGTAAGGTTGCAGCCAATAGATGGGGAGGAAATGAAGGACGATACTCATGCTTGATTTGTTGTTATAAATATATAATAGACATACAAAAATTGAAAAATGTATCCGTAACAGACATTATCTTCTTATGGTTGCGAGGAGAGAATATATAAAAGTTCAAAAGTATTTCAACAGATAAGGATCTGGACGAGGTTATTTTTCCCTGAGCAATCTGTGTGGAAAACCTTAGACAGGCGTTTTATAGTGCTTGTGCTGTTTGCAAAGGGGAGACATACAAAAAGGGGGGGAAAAGGCAGCCATGGTAAGATGTGCATTTCTGAGAGCATGGTGTTCATTAGCAATTTTCCCTTCCAGTTCACTTCCAGCGAGAAGGTCTCCTGATTGATTGAAAGCTTGCGCTATTTATTTGGGTATCAGGGAATGAAATATTCATATTGTACGCTTTTCCGAGCAGAAGTTATCTGGATGCAGCGTAAATGGTACTTGGGATTAGATTTTCACAGCAGATTGCTGTTATTAAAGAAAAAAAAATTGAGCAGCCATCTTCCTGGGAGGCAATCTATTTATTTTTCACGCTGAGGCAGAGCTCTGGACTAGGCTCTTAATGCACTGGACCAAAAGTGCTTTGGTCCGCAACCTTTCACGCCTTCACCCCCCCTTTATAGGATTGAATAGTTAATAGCTTTGACTTGCCTTTGAAAGCCTGCAGCATGGTCCCTTGCAGACCCAAAAGAATCTCAGGCCCTGTCTGTCTGTCTGCAGCTGTCTCCATTTCTGTCCATCATGTGGGGGGACAGGGGAACGTGTCAATGTCACCAGCCAATCAGAGCATGCTCTCTCCACGCACAGCTCATTACAGCGTCCCCATGCTCGTAACTCTGGCAGAATCGGGAACTGCTTAATTGTGCACTGTGCCCATTTGCTTTTCCTGCATGATGTGATGATTGCTTATTTATTCTCCTTGGGGCTCTGCGCTCATATTAAAATGATTGACTTGTTTAATTCACCGCACATTTGCAAAGCTTTATTTGATAAGCTTATTTCTCTGTGTGCCTGGATCCATCCTATTCCCATGGTTAAATGTAATAATGTTTCAAATGTGGATTATTATTCATACTTCTGATTGTTTCCTCTGCTAATTATCTGCCTTAGAATAATTTTGCATTTGTAAAGCTGTTTATCTCCCTGGAATTCAACGGCACAAAAAGACACACATTAATGATTCAGTTGGGAAAGTCACCAAGCAGACCATGTGCACAATGCTGCCAAACAAAGGCAAGAGGAAAGCAGAATCAAAGGACAGAGCAGTGTGGCTGTACTGCTGAAAGGACCAAACAAACCCCCACAATCAGTTAGAAATCATTGGGCTCACGCAACCTATCCTTTCCACTGTAAAGGTAGGATATAAAGATCAGATAGTAATGGGTGGTTTTATTTGAAAGTAGATAACACTGCTGGAATGGAACAATGATAGGATGTCACGAATGAAATTCGGGGTAGAGTGTTAATGGGGTGAGGAAAACAAGGCTCCTCAACATTTAGCTGTGACTCTTGCCCTCATATTCCCTACGGTGAAAATGATGGCACTCTGAAAGCATTAGAAAAGACCAGGAGCTTAGAGACAGAAAGCAGGGCTAAGCAGAAGTTTATAGTATTGTTGCTTTGTAGATTAGACCTTTTAACTATTGAAAAGGTAACCAGGTATGGAATGGCAATTATGAAATACCTGACCCTGCATGTCCAGAGACTGGTTAGACCTTTCCTCCAGCTCCACCACATACTCACCTGCACTCATTTAGCTTAATAATAAGATAATGTAGTCATATGTTCAAATGGAACAAAGACCAGAAGCATCTGTGGAACTCCAGTAACAGTGGTCACTTACCCCTGTCCTTGTATCAGTGCCAGTGGTTTCTATTTACAGATACTGTAAAGTATAAACTATAAACTATAAACTATAGAGTATGAGTCATTCACCTATGCTTATCCTACCTTTCTAGAACAGCAAACAAGGAAGGCCCAGAGCCACAGAGGGAGAGAGAATCCTAGTGACTGCCAGGCTTTGGGGTACCATGGGGCCTACACACAACATAGAAGACTCCCAAAGAGTGCAAGCTAATTACTTTCTCATCTTCACCAGACTCTACTGCCGTAGTGGATCACATCTTGGCATCACGGTTCAGGTCCTGTTCTCTGTGCCCAGACATGCCTGGCATACTAATTCTTTGTCATATGCTAGCTAAGGTATAAGACAGAGGTGTAATAACTTAGAAATTGAATAAAATCTAAGATCTACAAATGGAAACGCATCATCTTCATGTTTGTTCCTTTTTTGGTGCGGTTCCATTGATTGTTTTGTTGTCAATCTTATGCCAGGCCAAATTTTAAATGTATCTTCATTACCTGTTTGTGGTTCACAACATGAGTATAGCAAGACCCATTCATCCATGTTGACCTCTGCCAGATAGTTGTCTAAAGTAATACTAATTTCACTTTTAGAAAGTAACTTGCAGATACGCCCAATAATAGGAGTTATATAGAACAGAGCACTTCTTACAGATTCTTATGATAGGGTCAGGTATGAGATTGGCCTTCTACCTGTTTTTAAAAACTTATCTCAATATCTGAATTCTTTTGAGTATGTGAACTGGTAAATATCTGGAAATTTCATTACAGACATATCTGTTGGGAAATATGTGGAGATGCATGATGTGAACTGATGAATATTTGGAGATAAGAGTATAGGTTTTTGGTTGTTTAGGGAGATGTTTAAGGGTGAGGGCACAGTCGTGTGTTATATGAAGTGAATATTTGAAGGTAAAAGCATATTCTTCTGTGTTTGGGGAGATGTTTATAAGTGTGTTTTGTGAACTGATGAATATTTTAAGGAAAGAATATAATTTTAAATAATTGAAGAGATGTTTCGAGATAAGTATATAGTCTTGTATCGTAGTTGAGATGTTCAGGGATCGGAATATATTCTTGTTGTATGGATTGATTTATGTTTGGATGTAAGGCAAGTTTTTTTTGTTTTGGGGTCTCTGTGTCCTCCTTGGTTTGGTTCATGGGTTACTTGAGATGAAAACCTGATAAATATTTGAGGAATTTGAAGAATTTAGTTATGTTCCTTGGTAAATGTTTGAGACTGGATTTGAGAAGTACTTGTGGTTTACCTCTTGAATGCACAAGAGTTTTCTTGAATGATTTTAAGAATGGAAAGACATCTTCTTTCTTTCATCTTCTGTTCAGCAAATGCATGATACATCTACCTGACAGTGTAAAAGGTTTTAAGGATGAGAGTATACTTTGTCTTCAAAATGGTATCACGCAAGTTTAGCAAAGAGATTCCTCTATAAACAGCTTAGTGAAAGCAAAACAAATTCCTTTACTTACCCACAATTTAAGTGGTCAATATATATTTTTTGCTTCAGTGAAGGTGCTCAGAGGGCAAATTTTGCAGCTCCTTGTATTATTGCAACAATTACCCCATTCTGTTGCCCCCATACCTGGGTGTTTTGGAGGGGGCAGGAGTGGAGAGGAGAGCCTGGAGTGGCCCCTGGGAGGGGACGTTTTTGAAGCGGTTCCAGTCGATGGTATTGAGCAGAAGTGTTCGTGCGCTGGCTGCCTGCAAGGATTAATCCAGGTCTTACA
This sequence comes from Albula goreensis, assembly GCA_022829145.1. Taxonomy (NCBI): domain Eukaryota; kingdom Metazoa; phylum Chordata; class Actinopteri; order Albuliformes; family Albulidae; genus Albula; species Albula goreensis. The sequence goes on from CM040741.1 coordinate 13,838,845, forward strand.
TGAAGAGGAGGCCATCCCTTTCTGCTCGGGCGAAATCAATAGGCAACATTCTCTTCAGCTCTGCAGTCAATACCCAACACTTAAGGTGTCTGAGGAAACTAAAGAACGCCAATAATTGTTATTAATGCCCTGGATTTCCCCAAGTACTGCGTTTAAGGGTAATTCCAGCGTAACTGACACTCCACTAACACAACACACTGTGTCAGTGCCCTCCAGCAATGTCTATGTGTACACATTCATAAAGAAACACATACACACACATAAATATGCAGAGTGCAATGCATACATTTTTGTTCAAGCAGCAGTGATCCAAATGCATTTAAAAGTCTTCCAAGATTGTTACAATACAAGATGCATTTAGATGTGAATTTGCTGCCATTCACAGATTATGCACCATGCACTGAAAGACATTAAATACATAAGTTATGATGGAGTATTTTTGTCAAAAAATATGTTTTAAATTGAGTACTGCAAGGTGTACCCCTTACCTGACTGCACATAGACATGGCTGAACTCTCACACACAGCTGGCCTGAAAAAAAGCAACCATTACAACAGTAATGCTAATGCCAGCAGAATAATATCAGGAATATTATTCAAATTCAAGTGTTTACTTTTTCAAAACAGCTATTTTACACGTCTTATCTAAAAGAATATTAAAAGAAGTAATTTTGGAGAGTTAGGTAGGTTTTGCCGAGAGCAAAAATATAGTAATTGCATTTTTGCCAATTACATTTTACATCCCATGAATCTCTAGAAATCACTCAAATCCTCTGAAGATGCTCATGTATTGAAGCTTTCACACATTTTCAGTCAGTCATGCATATTTTAATCACAATTAGACAAGAAAATACAAGACAGAAATCTCATTGTGCACCCACCAGGTTTAATGTTGTAATCATACATTAACAAGGGGACAGGCCATATGCGAGCTGAGAGCAAAACTGTCTGAGGAAACTAGACACTTTTGGATGCACTGGGTGGCTACTCTACATTCACATATGTGCTTTATGCAAATAAGTTGAAGCATTCAGCATTCAGCATTGTATGTATGCTGATAAGCGCCTATAGCTGAGATGGGAGTTGACCTGTGTGTCGTTGCCAGGTGCTCAGTGTGGTGCAATATTGTCTTGACGAACATTTTTCTTGATTTTTGTTTGAAAGCCTTTAAATGCATAAAACATGTGTACTGTTTGTAAATAATTTATTGACAGTATTTATTACTTTTACTACAGGTGATATTATCATACAGTATCACTGTAATACAGTATGTTATGATAATGAATTGCAATAAGGTAATTTATCTGCTGACTGTGAGTTCTGTAGATTCACAAAAAGCACATTTAAAATATCCAACCCTCATGTCAAATCAGGCTTAACAGTTACTGAGAATACAGCTCTATTCCTTTTTGATGTGCAATCAATAGCAGTGAGATAGGCAGACAGACACACTGCCTTAGAGCACCATGCTTGGGGTTTATGAAGTAATGGGTCACGATGGATGTCTTCTGGAATAATAATTTGCCCAAGGTGTGTGATTATTCAGTATACTAGATAGGCCTTTGGTGTTTCAGTGCTTATTGATTCGTTGAACAATTTGTTTGTCAGTTATAGAACAGGTAGGTAATATGCAACACATTCATTGACCGTGGGGCCTGGTGCAGCTGTCAGTTGAAGGAAAGAGCAGTTTAACTCCCTTCTATAAGTCTTGTGTATTTTTTGAAAGGACCTGTTATACTGTCGTTCCTGTACAATTCTACAGCCTGTATACTTCTTCTATAAAGCTGTTTGTATGTCTACATACAGAATTATGGGACATTATGGAATATCATTCATCTACTAGAATTTAAATATCACTGAAAAAACTATAATAAATATTATAACATCTTGTTAGGTCCAGTCACCCTCTCCTACACCCACTTTGACTGCTCTAACATATACATAACAAATGTTTTTGAGCTTCCTCCTGAGTAAGACTTCGCAGGATTAAAGTCACAACAGAGGATGGAAAGGCACCCTCTGAGAACTGTAGTCAAAACACAAGAACATCAGAGGCAGCTACCCAACTTAATCTGTTGTGTAGCTGTAAAAATGTATACTTCACTGAAGGTAACATATACAGTTTAGTCATTTCAGAGTGCTAACACAGTATGCTCATGTACTCAGTAATTTATTTTAGTTGCAAGAGATGTGAAGACAGATTTACACATTTCACATAAGAAGTTAAAACATAATTGGCTATCCAAAAGATAAACATGCACCTACATATTATGTTTATTATATTCTCCTGCATAATGTATTACGCCTTAACTCTTCAGCTTTTACAGATTACCCCAAGTTTAAACTGCTTTTTATTTCCTTCCTCAGTGTTTGCCACAGTCCCCATCTGAGCTTTTTCCCAACTCTTTAATTCTTCAGTGTCATCAATTGTGATATGAATGTTCAGTTTAATTTGTTGAGGTGTGAAGCTTGTGACACCTCTGTGTAAAGCCAGAGCTCACATAAACATACTGCAAGGTCACTATCTGCCATCCTTGTGGTTCCAAAGTGTTATAATAGTGTAGGTCACTCGCCATTCATGCTTGCCTCCTTGTCACTGACTGCCATCTGAGCACACATATAGTACCCCGTTCAGCTGTACACTAGTGAAGGACAGTCAACTGAGCGTTCATTTTCAGCTTCATATTTCCAATGAAAACCAGGAGTGGGGGGTTGACTTGTGGGTGGAATTGGGGGATGGGGTTGTGGGGGTGTTGGTTACATTCCTCTCTAAAATTCAATTAAATGAAGGCCATACCCAGCAGGGATGAGGGTTGTGGGGTGGGGTGGGGTGGGGGGTTGAGGGGAAACTCAAGTTAAGTTTCCACCAGGCCCTGCTGCGCCTGTAATGCAGCCTTGGACGTAATTGGGTCCCAGAAGGCCGTTCATTATCGGGGAGAGAGGCAACAAAACAAAGCGGAAGAAAAGAGATGGCGCGCACCAAACCCGGGCGCCCACTTGCTTTGTCTGAACGTGACTGCCGGATCACAGTTAATTAAAAGAGCAGTTGATGCCGCCGCTTACCTCATCTATCTCACTTGTGCTCTTATTAAGTTTGTAATGACAGCCAGCCCCTCCCAAGCTGCAAGAGACATACGCACAGCCTGGGGGGGGTGCAGTGCGAGACGATCCTTTCACACAAATTTTGCATCGGTCATTGGTAAAAACAATGCAGTCTCTTCCAATTCTTTTAAAATTTGGGCATCAGCAAACTCATCTATGCAAGGGTAGCAAGGGTAGTCTTGCAGCTGAAAGTCGCAGATTTACCTTAAGCCTGTGCCAACGTCCCGTCCCCCACGCCCCCACCAACCCCCTTCCCTAAATCACCACTGCCTCCACTGGGAGGGCCTTTTTAATTCCCTCCTTCAGCCCAGAAAGCTTCAGCGGAAATCTCTGGTAAAGGTGACTGCTGACGCTGCCGAGTCAGGAGGAGAATTTCCAAATGTCAGGCGACGGGTGACGGCTTCACCTCGTTAAGATTACGGAAGCCCCTGTGACGCCCCGTCATAGAGGTGCTCTCAATCAAGCTCAGAGAATCCCAGGAACAGGGAGAAGCTATGTAAATGTAAAAACTGACTATGAAACAGATACAAGAGATGGCGATCAAAATAGCCAAACTACAAAGGACAACTGCTGTGGGATTAAGAGGCTGCAAGCACATGGCACATGGGAATAGATGTGTTGTTGCAGGCACTACCACTCCAAACAAATTACTGGCACGGCAACTTTTTTCATCTAAACAATGGTTGCTGGCAGGATGTCCTACTTGAGCAAACCACATCAAAAATTAAGATTAAACAGAAATGAATTTGTTTGCGACATACTCTGACTGGCCCTAGAGATTGACATATCTCTTGAAGAAGGCGAGGCGTGAAACACAAACGTGGCTCTTCAACTCATCTCTGAACATCAATGGCACACAACCAAGAGAATCCATAGGGCCTGGGTTTCGACATACACAGATTTTATAATGTCTAGGTGTATGTGCATGCGTGTGGGGGGAAGGGGGGTTGTCCTGTCTCTTTTTTTGAGTTACTTTTAAGCTTGAAACTTGGATATCTCATCATCAAGTCTGTGCTAAGACTTTTCTGCCTCAGGATCTCACTGAAAGTTCACCTCCAAAGGATACTATTCTGCAACCTTCTCTGCAAATTCAAAAACTCAAATCCGCCCCACCCCCTTCTGTGAGTAGGCGCAGGAGACACATTTTAAAAAGAGTAAAGGACATCGCTTTGTTTGGCCAAGGAGGGTCATCCATCATAATTATAATTAGAAAGTGTCACCTCACCTTTCTGCCTGATCAGCGGCTGATTAAATATTCTCCGGCTGTGGCGGGTAATTGAATTGTGTGCGTGGAACCCGGGGGCTGCTGGGAGAGAGGAATTAATTAAGCACAGGTCTGTCCTTCCACCGGCTCCACTAATGAGCAAATTGCAGTCTGGAGTTGCTTATTTATTCAAATTAGGTTGGTTACATTTCCCTGTGTATTTAAGTTCAGGAGTTTAGTTAGTAAATTGTTGGCAGTCAACATATTTTATCTGACTGAACATCTCCTATACACTGCAGCATACCAGTTCCCTTGGGGGGCCAAGGGACCATAATACTGGCATTGTACATCAACATCATCAGATGCTCATTAAGCTGAAAATCCATACAGAAGCTTCCTTCTGGCGAAATAAGAAAAAAAAAACACAGAAGGTAACAACGAACACTTTGAGTCTGAAAAAGATGGTTCAGTGTAAGGACAACCGGAGCTGCACTGTGTGTGTACTGGTAAAAGAAGAAACATTTTACAAAAAATGTTTTTTTTATTGGTGGCGAAAAGGTGAGCAGAAAATCAGATAACCCAGTCATTAGGTGCTGGTAGATTCTTTCAACAACAAAGTTTACAATTACAAACTGATCACTTTTGACACTGCAAAAAAACTATAACCATTACAAAAGAAGTTACTGCCCAGAGACTCTGCACACAGACAGTTAAGACTGCTTTAGACTGAGGTGATGGACAATGAAGCTACAGATAGACAATGAAACTTTCCTTATTGTTCTGTATCCTAACAATGCCTGCTGTAGATAATACACATGGAGAGAAAGAGCTGGAAGCCTTGGGAACATAAATAAGACGCTGATAAGGAAGGACGCTAAGATAAGCACACACCACAATGGAAATGGTATGTTGTTGGCAAGCTGAGACTGAAGCTTTTGTATTAAAAATAGAAACCAACATTCAAACTCATGCATTTAAGGGAGAAGCCAACAGTCTGGCTAATGTTCAGACCAAGTTCATGATGTTATGGAACATTTCAAATTGTATACATCTAGGATGAGGGCATGAAAACACTGATTTTCAGACTCATAGGCAGACACTTATGAAATCTTTACAGTGCTTCAAGTGACAGTTTTTTTTTTTACAATTAGTGGCAACATGGAAGTCTATGTAAGATCAGGGGAGTCCAACTGATTTAAAAATTCCTGTTTTAAACCCATCTTGAACCCTGTTGCTAAGTAGGCATGTTGTCAGGGGTAGAAAAGCAAACTGTCAAAAGCGTGGGTTTACTGAACTTCGCCACAAACACAGCAACATGACACAAAACAACCCCACCGTTACATGGTCTCACAGACCTAACCTTCTCATTAAACTACATACCGGGGCCATTAAAACACTGTCCTGTATTCATGATGCAGAAAAATGTGTACTTGGCTAGCTCCCTGTAAATTACACCTCAACCAACATGATGCAAGTCAGAGGCAATGAGGCTAAATGTATGTGCTCTGTTCTGAATGTGCTCTGCCATTTTTGGGTAAAAATATACATTTAAGGGAGTTAAGCTTAAAAATGAAAAGTGATGCAAATACAACCAGTAGAACAGAAAGAATGACATTAATTGGCAAAAACTGTTGCTCTTTTAAGATGGTCCCGAGGTTGCTCTATAGCTCCAAGTGGAAGTGACTTCAACCAGAGCTTGAAGTAAAAGGATAAATACGCCCAGTGTATACCAAACAACAGTAACTGCATTAGAATTTAAAGAGACTTCCTTTCCTGGAAAGGAAAGACAAGGAAAAACAACATTCGGACTGCCGTCATTTTAAATATCAGCGCTCTCCCTATCATTCAGATTCAAAATGGTGCAGGCCAAAATTTTATATTGTTGTTGCTCACTGACAAAAACAGATGTGATTTAATTCAACTGGAGCGAAGAATCAGCCAGCTACACCTTCCTGCCTTATACATGTGCTCCCTCTACTGGTAAAGGCAATGAATTACATTTTTCAAGGTATTTACAATTAAAAAAGGAAAAGATCAGATCTTTTAAACGTTTGCCAATATTACCACTGCATTGAATTTTGTCAGTGTCAGCGGTGGGGCAGTATTAACTAAACAGGAGGCATTACATTCTGTGTTGTGCCTGTGTTTCCATGTATTTTACACCAACAGTGGCTGATATTTAAAGTCCAAATCGTGCAGGCGTGCGCTTTGGGGTCATGGGTTCCTCTTCTCTCCTGCCTGGGGTGCAGATTTTCAACGACCTGTCAGAGGTAAAAAAGAAAATGCAAAACGATGAGGGAACATGAACACTTCCAAAACACTATGGGCTCTGCCCACGTACACCTGTCACATATTCACTCCCAGCCCCCTTTTCTATGCACCCAGACTGGTTGGAGCACGCAAGGGCTGAGGGTTTAGACCGAGCAGGGTGGTGGCCGTGGCCATGGACGAGAATAAAAAGGACCGTTTGTCTCTCTGTAGGGACGGCTAGCGGTGAGCAACTGACAGCACAATCGATCATCTTTAATTACAGCACGGCGACACCCTGACAATACCCAGCATTCCCTGTGCACGCGCGACCAGCAATTACACCCATCGGGCCATGACCCCCACAGGTCAAACATTTGCCAGCATCTCCTGCTCACATGAGCACCTTCACCAAGTGGAGAGATTTCTGATGGGGTGTGTGTTCATCTACACAGTCAGGAGCTGGGCATCATTGCAAATTGAACAGTATGTGTGTCCATTAAATTAGTTTGTTTATAGCTCATGTTGATGTTCCTGAAGACATACAAAAGGTGACCGCAACACCATCACTTCAACCTACCTACTTCAGGAGCATTAAGGACTACTAATAGTTGTCGTCAACATGAGGGATATTAAAAGGGGAAGACAAGTCTGTTTCATTCCATGAGATTAAAGCTGGATCAGAACTAATGCGCCTGTCTTTACATAATCCTTTTCAAAACTGGATTTTGGAGCACAGGAGCGCATCTCCGGTTCCTTTAAAGCTTTCAGTCTGAAGCACCATTTCTTTTGAACATCTGTGTGGAGCACAGGCCTGGTGGCGGAAAGCAGGGATGAGCGCTCTGCTCCTTTCCATCTGTGTCTCTCTTTCACTGAAATACTCGCACGCACGCACGCACGCACATACACAGGCACATATGCGCGCACACACACACAGATGCGTACACACACGTACGCACACGCACGCACGCACGCGCACACACGCGCACGCACACACACACACACACACACACACACACACAGAAAATTTAGTGTGAAGAGCATAGAATCCACCCCCACTCCGCCCCACGCTATGAAAGTTTACTCATCTAAAGCAACAGCACAACAGCTTGATCTTTCCGTGAGGATCACGGGCTGTAAAATTACAGGCCGCCCGGGGCAGGTGAGCCTGAGGAACCGGATCCTAACCTGCGTGGGCTGAAGCATCCCCGTCTGTCGCCCAAACAACGAGTCGGCTTTGTTAACATGACGGCAAAGCGCCAGTAGAGCGGTGGGGTGGGGGAGGGGGAGCCTGAGTGCATTAAATACCCTGTTTCAAAGTCGCGGAAATCAAAATCTTAATCCCCATTTCGATGTGATTATTGTCAAGATGTCTGCCGTGCGGGCGGGCAGGCAGACAAAGGTTCTGATGCAGGAATAAATTAGTCGATTAATTAATAATGAAAATATATTTTTTTAAAAAGTCTGTCTGTCTTTTTGAAGCTGGCAGATGTGTGCAGAATTAATTTTTCAGTTTAATTTGAAAATTAACGCATGCTTCTTTTCTTTTTTTTTTCTTTCCCCGGCTGTGGCACAATTTAAATTGCTACAGTAATAGGGGTCAGCTGGAGGTCAATATCATTTCTTTTTCTTTCAGATGGAGAGAGGAGAGGTGAGAAAAACTCATCCGATATCTCTTCATCAAGAGGAAAAGAGAGACAGAGAGTGGGGGCAGACCATCGGAGGGAGAGAGACACAAAGACACAGACAGACAGACGTACATGGTGGGGGTAGACTGGCCCACAAACAGAGCATCTAAAGCACTATTGATGAAGACGAAAGCAGTGTTTTGCAGAGCAGTAAAAAAAAGACTACAGAACCTCGAAGCTGGGAAAGCTAACCAAGAGGGCTACAATGAGACACACAAACGCACGGGTGCAGTAAAACAGGTCGAGGAATAACAGGGAGGAAACCGAGGGCACACAGGAGAGACAGGACAGTAAACATCCTACAGAAGCATCCTGCTTTGTCCTCGTATGTTTCCTGTGCAGCTCTGGCCTGATAAGAACCAGTGCTGACTGGGACCTCATAACAACATACATCTACTACATTGGATTCTTGAGCAACATGTCCCCTTTTTGGCGTGCCACTATTTTTGGCCTTTTTTTATTTTTTGTGGCCTTTTCAAAGGGAAACACTGTTTATTTTCCCATGTTGGACTCCTCAGTAATAGTGCTATGACCTTTGCATTGTCAATTTTTGATAGCATTTGCAGTTTATCGTCTATGGATTTTTTTGTGTATTTGATTTTTATTTCAGTGGTTGTAACAGTGCTCTTTGACCTGTAAGCGTGCAATGGCTTATATCAATGCCATAGAATGGGTACAAAAAGGTACACTGCTTTAGACGAAGTGAACTAAAAATGGAAACACCAGGGTAAATGAGAAACAGCAAGTACTTACAAAGTATAGGCTACTGCACAGCTCTAGCTCATAAATTAATTAACCATATAACATCCCAGAATGCATCGGGTCATGGATAAAGATGTTGGACAGGTTGCCTATAATTAAGACTAGCATTGCTGCTAGAGGAGACTGCAATGACTTTAAAAAGAGGTGCATTTGCCAAGAGTTCCAGCTTGCTAATGTTTTAGAAGCAACAGTGCCTAAGGTGGTGTTAGATTAGAATTCTGATAAAATCATCATCAGCCAAGGACGACATTTGGTAGAAGCACATGCTCCAAAGTTGTGGTGTTCTTGCAAGGTAAACCTGGTGAGCAACAGTAGATAAACTGACTGATGATGTCAACCTCTTGTGAAAGCACTAACTTTTATCAGAAGCAGACAAATCCATCACCCTATTCAATAATTTTATATTTTTGTTCATTTTTGTACATCATTGCTGTATTTTCTGTGCTCATTGGTGCTCATTGATCTGTCAGTGTACTCTGGTGTTTGCAGATTTAATATGATCTGGTGTGAGTATGTGCATATATCAGTGCCATGTGATATATAAATGCATAGTGTTAATATATAAATGCAATGTGATAAATAAGCACTGGAGTGGGAAGGATTTAGAACGCCAGGGATTGAGGGGATCTTTACCTAGTGCTTCCCAGGTTACTCTTCCTCTCCTGCTCCTCCCTCCTGGCCCGCAGCTGCTGCTCTGCCAAAGACATCTCCTCCTCCATGATGGAGATCTCTTCCTTTGCCCGCCGCCGGTTCTCCTGAGGAGAGCAGGGACACACGGGCAGTGTGGATTAGGACAAGGGATGAGGCTCAGTGATATCACAGGGAGTTGCTTCATAATCAGAGGGAAAAGAAAAGATCAACAAGGTCTGGGCAGAATGGAAGGGACAGCAAGAGAATGACATGGACAGAAGAGAGGAGGGAATGTGGAGAGAAAGGAGGGAGTATGAGGAGAGAGGAGAGGAGAGAGGGGATGAAGATATAAGATTGAAGACGCTCTTACTTGTCTGCTTTTGCCTGCATGCTTGATGCTGTAGAACATGGGCCCCAACTCTGCCAGCCATTCCCCATCCACAGCTGTTACACACTGCATGTACTCCTGAAACCCCACACACACACGTGCACAATGGTTACGCACTCATGTACTCCTGAAACACAGAACACACTTGCACAATGGTTACACAATCCTCACACAAGCTGCAGTTCTTTACCTTGGTGGTCATGACCAGTTCATGGTAGGTGATGTAATCCGGTGTGTAGCCCATTCCAAAGAGAGAGCTGGTTGGATGGAGGTGACAGGGCATTCCCGTCCTCACGTTCACATACTCCCCGATGCCCTGTGGACATACAGTAAAAAGACATATATTTCAGCAGGTCCCTGATTTAACTCTCATTTAACCACAGCACTGTCTCCATTTTAAAATACAGGGCCATTACAGTGTAATCTGCTTTATGGACTACTGTGGCAAACCCACTTCCTTTAAATTAATTGCTGTCAATGTCAATTTTTTTTTTTTTTTTTTTGTTACTGCATACTTTCCCTTGTCATATTATTTAATATTTGATTTCATAATTGCATTTTATGTGATCTATTGATCTTTTACTTTTCTGTGTTTAATTACCTTTTACATCAGTAGCAGTACAAATAGTAGTGACAGTAATAGTAGTAGCAGTAATGGCAATAAGAACACCAGTGGTAATAATGTCAATAGCAGTAATATCAGTGACAGTAGTAGTACTAATACTGGGGGTAGTATCAAAAGCAGTTGTAGTAACAGCACTAGAGTAATAGCATCCCTGTACCTTTAGCTTGGCGGCCTGGTGGAAATAGGCTGCACAGATGCACTTCCTGATGATGTCCCAGTCTGATCCACAGGACACCAGGTTCAGTCTCTGCTGCACCATGATGTCTTTGAGCTGGGCTCTGACCTCTCGCACCTGAGGCATAAAAACACACATTCGCTTAATGCCCTCATCTCATGTGCACGTGCGCACATACACGCATGCACCCACAAACACACAGCACTCAACACTATGATCTCACATGCAAACACAAACATATAATCACTCTACACAATCTTCTCATGTGCATACATAGACACACATGTATTCACTTGTTTCAGGTCTCTTATCCAAAGTATTGGACTCAGACTGAGCCTTTCCTGGCTGTGGTTAAGGGCTCATTTCCTCAGAAAATAAGCCCTAAACCAGAGATTTCAATTGTGAAGACTGGAAAGTACTTACAGCAGCTCCATACAGGATGGATGCTTTCCAGATCAAAGAACTTTGACTATTTAAACTTTCAAAAGGAATTACTTTGACATTTGAAAAAATGGAGGACCACAATCAGGCATATTGCTCTCTCTGAAACGCCTGCCTGCAACTTCTTCACACTCCAGCAATGCAGCTGCTGAGCTGTCAGAGGACTGTGCAGGCAAACCGCGCACACCCAGCCAACCAGAGAAATCAATGATGAGCAATGAGGCGTGGGGAACCCTGCCGATTGAAACCCTCCGTCTATGGCTGATGGGACAGCCAATTATGTACTGTCTCATGGGACCCCACACAAACAGGTCAGGCTTATTGCTTTAATCACACATACATACACCCATTTGTCTTTTCTTCATTTTTAAATGATACTTCAGGGAAATGTTAGTAATGGTAACTCTATACTTGCTGTGTCCTTATACAGTCAAGAGCCATCAGGAAAACATTTTCATGGAAATAAGCCAGTGCACAGGGCCTTGGGGTTGATAAGAGTTTAAATACAAGCGGGAGCGAGGCGTGGGCGAGAAAGGACCAGGGCATGCAGGCAATCTGACCTTGCGCATGGCCTTGGTGTGGATGAAATGCTCATTGCACCAGATACTGGAGTAGTTGTTGTTCTTCCACTGGAGGTAAACATTGAGGTAGGTCAGGTGGTCACTCTCAGGCACGGAGAACTTCTCCCTCACCTGGTCGCTCTCCTCCTCACGGCCCTGAGGAAAAGAACACTCAGAAGATTTCCAATGCAGCTATATCCATGCATCTGGTTGCTATGATGTCTGTTTTTATTTACCTTACATTTTCCAACCAGTGTCGAATAAATGCTCAATGAATATCATATGTTATACAGTTTCAGTCAGCAACAAAAAAAACTGTTTTGAGTTGCCAAAATTGAAAGGCGGACAGACAAACACAGATTTTTCAAGCCTGTACCTTGGGTCTGTAGAAGATGGCTGGTACAGACAGCATGGACACAATGATGAGGATGTCTGCACTGCAGCCCATGTCACATGACACGATAAGCATTTTGGACAGAGCAGGGTCCAGGGGGAACTCCACCATGAGCCGGCCAGTGGGGGTGAGACCACCTGGGAGCAGGAGACAGGATGGGAACATGTATATGGTGACACACTTCCTGTCTACGAATCTCTCCTTGTAGGGAAAAATGAGTATTGCTGGCTTTATTATTCAGATGATGCTCTCAGTCGAAGATGATATGCAGTCAAACTGTAACCTTTGTGGACATTCTATACTACACTATTATACTGTACTGTTTAAAAAACTTACAGCGTAACAACCTTTTCTGGCTCTCGAAAAACTAATGCAAGTTTTCACACTATTAGAAGCTTCCTTGAATGTATAAAAGACATACACAAGCATTATTATACAGTACATGCAAATGACTATTAACACCATTTTATGCTGTGCATGGCATGGAAACAGTCTGAATTTTGCAGCTTCCTCACCGGTGTTGTCCAGAGCCCCCAGGATCCACAGCTGGTACATGGAGTTGAGCATGTTGTCCTCTGGGGGCGGGTCCATAAAGTGGAACAGGAGCAGGTCCTGGACCCCCAGAGACTTGAGCAGAAGAACCACGTTGGCCAAGTTAGTCCTCTGGATCTCAGGGATGGTGGTGGTCAGCATTTCATTTTTAAATGCACTCTGAGTGTACAGCCTGGCACAGGGCAGAGAGAGGAAAAAAGGACACCATGAAACAAGGAGACATGCGGACAGAAATACAGACAGGCTTCAACACCACTTTACAGCTTTCTTACTCTATGCATTTTTTTTTCCATCTGATCCTTACTTATCTGATTTGTTACTACAAAATCCACAGAATCAATTAAAAATCATGCAATACTCAGGATTTTTTTAATCTGAGGGGAGACAACATACATGCTAACTAAAGATCATGGAGGCAGAGAAAACATTATGCGTAACATTTAAAACTAGAACACCAAGCAAAACTGTAAAGGACAACAAAGAAATGGGAATATGCTCAAAACTCACTGAATGACCCTAACATGGCATATAGAAGCAAACTGAACAGATTCAAGCTCAACATGGACCTAATATCTAAAGATCTCACACCAGCATGACATTATTGTGATTAAACAACCCCAATGCCAGAACAATCTAATGAGATTATACATGGTTGAATCTTCTGAGGATGATCAATTTCCTACCCAACAAACAACCTTTCATATATCTAGCATTTTGGAGACAAACAGACTGGACACCATGGATGCAGTGATTATATCAATCCACAGCCACAAAGCAGCTCTAATGTGTGTGGACAACATCAAAAAGTTAAACTCTGACATTGTAAAGGAGTGTGAAACAAACAAAAATGTAAAGGAACATGAAGAAGAAAACGGTACACGATATATAATCAACAACAAAAATAATTTTCTTTAATTCACTGAAAGCAGTGCATGGCATTGCGTGACTGTTGTGTCTTTCCTGCGCTTTATGAAATGAAAAGCTGTCCATCAGGAGACTGACTGAGAGGTTACCGAGCGTTCCAGGCTGCCTCTCAGCAGTGAATAATTTATGCAGGAGAGCCACCGTGTGACAGAGACTGGTCACTCTCCATAGGGAAATTCACCTCTGATGCTCTGAGAAAACAGAAATTGATTCCTCACAGATTTGCATAGGGCTGGAAGCGTCTGATCCTGCACTGAATGCAGACTTTTTTTTAAAGTGGAGCCAGACACATTTACATGGTGGGCAAAACAATTGCGCGTGTGTTTGTGAGGCAGCGGAAGACAGTGTTGTGTGTTGCCTTGGGAGCAACAGTCCTCTAAAGGTCATCACCGGTCCCAGAATGCAGCTCTTTGTGTTTGATTTTCTTTTTCACTTTAATGTACGTGGGCTCCATGAAATCCTCTCCAGACAGTGATTACGGCCACTTCGTGCTCCGGTCCTGCTTTTTCTCGCAGTTTAAAAGGGCCAGCGGGCAGACTGGAGGACTGCACTAGCCAACTGAGAGGGGTGTCTGTGATGTTTAACCATGACAAGTTGAGATGAACCAACCATTTTTTGGAAGGTTTGGGAGGGGGGTGTTCTGTCATGTTGTAACTGGAAAAATATGTGCTAATTGGTCTAAAATTCTTTGTCCATATCGAATGGATGTAAATGTGGAACAGCTCTGGAAAGTGTGAGCTGGCAAACTTTTTGTGCCAGATGCAGGAGTGAGACAGCAACAGGAAGTGTAATGCTTCTCCTACCATGGGACAGAGGGCCCAAAAGCAGTCTACCACACAACCCTGTGCACACCACTACACATACCACTGCTCATAGTCTTCAACCAGGCTTTGTACCAGACACTCATCCACACACTTATTCTGTGTAGAGCATATGGGTATCTGTGATAACTTTTCACACTCAGGTCTCCTGCAATTTGACTGCAGACAGAAGATTTCTGAGGGTGGATTTGGTTGGGGAAAGCTGGTTCTCCCAGCCGAGACTAATGTGCCCAACTTCATTAGTCCCACCTGAGACCAACATGCCCAACTTAATGACATCAGTGGATTATAAGGAAAACAGATACACAGAGGTTGAGCCGAGTTAACACATTTCAGAGTGAGAAAACAGTCAAGCTCACTGTCAGGTTGGTGTGGCGTCAGTGTCATGTGGTGTCAGTGTGGTGACAAGTTAAACTGAGGTTCTTCAAAAGTGCATCATAGTTAGACATTGGCCGGTCCTCTGGGTGGTTTAAGTGTGCGGTGTATCAGTGGTAGGCTGCGTAGGAAAACAGGGTCTTGGGTACCTGTAGCACTGTCCTGGCCCGGTCCTCCCAGCTCTGCCTGAGCGCTGGTTTGCATTAGCCTGACTGATGGGGTACACCTGCAGGGCATCCATGCCAATGCGAGGGTTGAACACCTGCATAAAGAAATCACACACAGAGAGTACTTCAGCAGCAGAAATGTGGGTGTAAAAAGAGGAAAGAAAAACACTTAGTCCACACCTCCTATTTCTCTGTTATAACAGGAATTATTTCAGCTTAAACAAGCCTTAAAATAGCTCATTTAAAATTGCCTTGGTACATCTCCTACAGACTTAAGACTGACGTTCAATTAAATAAAGTGCATGCATGCACACAGGCACAGGTACAGGCAGGGACCACAGCTACCAGACTGGCACACATTACACAGAGATATTTGAGATACCTTGAGCTTGCAGTACCCAGCGTCAATGACAAACATGATCCCGTCCACAGTCAAGGAGGTCTCAGCGATGTTTGTGGCAACAATACACTTCCGCACACCGTCTGGGGCCTGAAGCAAAAACCCAGCAACATCAGTGTTGACATACAGAGGATCCATTCAGAGATAAAAGGCATAAAAAACTGTAGTTCAATCCCAAGAGCACAGAGCAGGAGGGTACATGCGAGTACTGAACACTTTATTACATCGTCTTAGTGTACATGCGACTTTCTCATCTGTTTAAACATAAAATCAACCAGAAGGGCAGCTCATACCTTCTGGAAGATCTTGGCCTGCAGGTCAGAGGGGAGCTGGGAGTAGATTGGGAGCACTGCCAGAGGGGGTGCACTCTCCAGGTCCTCTAGACGCTCCACTATCTGATCTGAGGTCACCTATTGAGGGAGATGTGGGGGGAGGGTAAATTACATGATAAAATACACTTGCTCCAAATGAAGTCTTCACCAATGGCATCCTATTAGTGAATTATAAGTTATTCAACACTGCACTGAAGTGGTAATAGATACAGAAAGAGAAAGCTGTATCTCTGTATGATGTATGCAACTAGCCATGTCTGGTAGAGGCTCAGCCTGTTCTAACAGTAAGAGCCTTTATTGACTGAACTACTCAACAACCTCCATATTTTCACTCCTACAGTCAAGCTCAACAGACAACAGGATGAGGCAACAACAAATGTTAAAAAGAAGCAAGTGAATAATTATCAGATACTTTTGTCCTTGATCTCCGACATAAAGGGTTCCTCACCTCGATATCCTCCTGGCCAGGCATGAAGATGAGGATGTCCCCCTGCATGCCGCTCAGATGGACCTGCAGGGCCTGCTTCACCGCTGCCTCCACATAGTCCTCCTGAGGAGTCTGAAACACACAGCGCATCGCTCTTCATCACTAACACAATCCTCACCATCTGTCCTAAAGCTGCGGCACATCACCACGATAGCACTGTATCACAACCTCCACCCCCACCATCAGCCCTACAGCTAAAAGGTCTTCTGTGCTTTTCAATGCCAATCGATGTATAGAAATGCCAGCTTCCTACTAAGATTAGAAGACAGGCCTGAAGATTGAGCATCCAGTCAAACATATAATCTATAAAAAATATAAACATTGTGTTTCATCTGATGCATGGTGCTCCTCTAGTCTATTAGATTCTTCAAGTCAGGAAGATGAATGTCTTGCTACTTAAGCAGCAGTAGAGAACAATACCTTGCTGAACAAGATGTCCACAGGGAAGGTTCTTCCTGGAATGTGGAATATAGGAACATTGCCAAAGAATGCAGCAAATTTATCCGAGTCCATAGTGGCGGATGTGACAATGAGCTTCAGGTCTGAGCGCCTGGACACCACCTGAGCAGAGGGACAGATTCAGTGAGACTACAGTCAAATACACCACCTACAGAAAAAGAGACATGGCTGGATAGAAAATTGAAACTCTGCTTTCTTTTATGTGACCTGAGCCCAGACTCCGGATTGGTAGAAACAGTTAAGACATTACTAAAGGAAGTGGTTGGTCTGACAGTAGGAGCAAGACAGACAGAGTTAGACAGAGTCCACTCATAGTGTTAAACCAGTGACACTTTACTTGGCTGTCCTCAGTCTGACAGGAGGCAGTGACCTCACCTCCCTGAGCAGGCCGAACAGCACGTCCGTATTGAGAGAGCGCTCATGGGCCTCATCCATGATGACAGCGCTGTAGTGGTCCAGATCCGACTCACGCAGGGACTCCCTCAGCAAGATCCCATCCGTCATGTACTTGATCACCGTCTTCTCCGAGGTACAGTCCTCAAACCGGATAGCATAGCCCACCTGCCCACACACAATATGGCTTAAAATATTTCCAGAATGATATGCAGTTATGACACAAAATTAAGGGGAAGATGTCAGACAAAATATAAAAATGCACATAGTCTAAAAATGTAGACAAGATTAAAAGCCAAATAAGAATGCTTGAACTCAATTGGGACCTTAATTTCCTACTTCCCTGTATTTCTCTGAAAGGTCACTAGGTGTCACTGTTGTCCAGAAACGTATATGTATGAAGTTGTACAGTACATAGGTGTTTAAGTTGCCGTGTTGGACTGTGTTCAGTTGTTAGCTAGTTGTTCATTTGTTGCACCATAACTGCTGAGCGGTTTTATGCTTAGCAAGACTAAATTGTACTGAGCTGCATTATGCTCAGTCATAATCAGACCAAGTTGTGTTGATTTCCACGTGCTTCCTCACCTCCTCCCCCAGGTTGCTGCCCAGCTCCTCGCTCACTCTTTTGGCCACGCTCATGGCAGCGACCCTGCGAGGCTGTGTGCATCCCACCATGCCGTAGCTGGTGTAGCCGTCCTCGTGGAGGTACTGCGTCAGCTGGGTGGTCTTCCCGCTGCCTGTCTCACCCACCACGATCACAATGCTGTTGTCCCTGGAATGCAGCACCACAAGGCCACAATGAGTATTCAGGAATGCTAAAACACTGAACATGTTATTGCAGCGTCAACCTCATTTAACATATTTTTAGTTTAAAATTCTTTAAAAAAAAAAAAATCAGTTTAAAATTCTTAAACAGCATTTGCTTGTGATCTTCAGTTTGAAGGAGTCAATGATCAGCTTAACTGGCGAACACTTACTGATGCTACCCATCATGCACTATGTATTGCACAATAGTTGCAAAACTTCTCTCCACATCAGTTAGATCGACACAAATTTACCAATCTGTAAATTGCTGCTAAAGCCTTCCTTATTGGTCTGATGCAATGGCAAGCAATGTTTATTCCAGTTAGTTCAAACATCAGATGATTTATACTGAGGCTAGACTATTTATATACTAACGTCTGGATGAAACAACAATCTAACATGCAAGTGAAACAGAATGCTTTTATTTTCCTTTAAGTCGTACCAAAGGGGAACATTTCTACAGGGAATGATTAACATGCCCTGCTGAGCACTGAAATGACAACTTTAAGAAGAGTTTTGGATTCTTTCTTATATAAATGTCAAATTTGCAGACATTCAAGGATTGCCACCATCAAACACGAGACCGATTTCATCAGGAAGAGCAAGAGCTGAATTCTAATTGACTGTTTCTTTATTTAATCTGTGTCACTGAGAAAAACAGAAATTGTTTTGTGAATATTCTTTACTTTTTATTTTATCTCAATTTCATCCCCCCCACTTTTGGAACAGACTACTTCTATGTGGTGGTGGTCCTCACTACAATTTCCTGTCCGCAAAATGACATTCCTCCCTCCCCTGGTGATGCTGGAGCCAATTATGAGACACCCTGCAGGGCTGCCGGCCACATTCAGCACTGGCACGGTGCACAGCAGATTCCAGACTGTGGAGTCTTCACAGGACCAGCCATCCCATAGCCCCTCTCTGCATTGTTTTAATAAATGTGTTGTCTGTTAACTTTATGTTTCCAAATACCTGTCAAGATGGCTTCTGCTGACATGGTCAGTTTTCATAGTAAATATGTACCATAGATAAGGTCCATAATTTGAAGTAGCTCAGCACCTGATGATGTTGAGTAGCTGCTGTCTCACAGCAAAGATGGGTAGGTACTGCCTCTGCTCCAGCAGGGTCTTCTTCTTGGCAAACTCACTGGTGGCCTCGCTCTTCTCTTTCATGTGATCCGCAAACTTCTGCTCTGTCCTGAGGAGAGAAACAAACAGAGATCAGGAGGAGAAGGGAATGCTGGGAGGGTAAAATTATTTAAATCTCCAGACAATGGTTTGATTAAATGAGCAGGGCTCATTGCTCACTTGTAGTCCACATTCCCGTCTTCGCCGACAGGTTTGCCATCCTCATCCTCGGATTTCTTGATGCCCATGATGTCGCCGAGCTTGGTGCCTGCTAACTCCCAGTGCTTATGTTGAGCCTGGCAGTGTGGTACATGACAGAGCAGTGAGGTTCACCCTTATGCACTGCAGGCACTGGACCACACAGATTCACCCACTCAAACACTGGAGTCAATGGGCCACAAAAGACTCACCCTCTAACATACTGCAGTCACTGGACCACACATACTCATCCGCTCACACCTACAGTCACTATGCCACACAGACTCACCCTCATACCCTGCAGTCACCCCCAGTGACCATACATACAATAAAATACTGCCATAACTTATGGTTGAGTCCTAGACAGGGGACATAGATGTGGGCAATTAGAGAAGATATGGAAGGATATTAGAGTGGGGTACACAGGGAAATTACAGAAGAATGTAGAGTGGTATTAGAATCGTATATGAAGGAATCTGAGTGTGATATATATAGGGGGGTTTGACTGTGGTACACAGATGGATGAAAATGGGTGAAAGCAATGGATCAGAGTGGGGTTTAGAGTGGGATTAGTGCTGGGTATAGGGTGGAACTCAAAGGGATAAGGCACCTTCTTGCGCTCTTTCTGCTCTCTGTGCTTGCGGACCAGCTGGCTTCCTTTGCGGGCGATGATGGCCATGTCAGAGGTAGCGTCCTTCACAGGGATGACCGGCTCAGGCTAAAAGACAGAGTGACATCCATTCTAACGCCTCTCTCGCACAGCCAAAAGGATCAGAACTGCCCATCCCACACACTGATTCTAGCAGCTCTTCTGGATACACAGAGATTAGTGCTATCGGTCACATGAGGTCTTCAACATTCCTTTACTGCATGGCTCTACCAACTCTATCACAGGACCATAAAAATGACCACTGCCTCCAACAGGAGGCCCAGTGGTTCTAACAGCTGTTATGCAGAGCTACAGAGACATCATCACTGTCTATCATGCAATGTGCGATTGCTTTGACACAGAGCCACACAGATTCCAAAAGCACTCTGAATCACTCTATTCTAGCACAGCAATTACAGCAGCCCTCAGGACAGTCACCTGCTTGGTGAAGACGATCCTGCCGTCCAGGAAGGGCGGGACCAGGTTGTGCACCAGCAGATGGACCTTGGCGGCGTTATCTTCCTCAAAGTCCTCATCCACCTCCAGCCTCTGCACCACACCGCTGGTCAGCATGCGGTTCGTCTCCCATCGCTCATTGTCCTACAGACCCCAAATAAAAATGGACATTTTCATCATGTTCTCGCTCCTTATCCAGGCAAACTCACACTTTTTTCATGCAACCCATTTATACAGCAAAAATTCAGGTACAGGAGATTGCTCAAGGGAAAACGTCAAATGTGTCAATTCGAAGAATCAAACCCTCTGTGTAACAGGCTCAGTTTGCTAACCATTTCACAGCACAGACAAATGGAAAGGGAAATCATAAACTAATCACTCTGTCCTGGAGGAAACATAAGCACACTGTCAACTCATCACACATTTACATCACATCTCAGTATGTTATACAGATAAAATTTGCACATTTTTAATTCACTACTTCCAAATGCTCATTTATCGACACTGATAATGGTACTTCAGAGTCTAGTGGTGTACACACAGCACTTGTGCAGATAACTTCAATTACCCTATTCTAAAAGCCATGCCCTCTACCACACAATTAAAAGTACTCAGGATATTCATTCCAAGCTCGTAGTAACAGGCAAAAAGCTAAGTTTTTACACACAGAAACAGCAATTAAAACCCTCAATATAAGGAAAAAAAAAACTGAAAAAGCTTTCCTGCACAAAAACCACTCAAAACATTTTAAGAGCTGCAGCCTTTCAAACTAACACAATTAGTAATACATAATTTCAAAGCATTTAACAGTACAAGATTACCTGTTAACAAGTACATTCAAATGCTTGTAAGACACACTGAGGATGTGTGAAAAGCTGCAGGTTTGCAGGAACAGACAGGAGTGCGAACAGTGTTAATGTCAATCTCAGACGCTCAATGAGTATATGGATAACTGCTAATGTTTCTGGCCTAGGCTTACGATATTTGTTTGGTGCCAGAACATTTCTGAGGGGGACTCTGGTTAGCCTAGGCATTTTATTTCACACACAAACAATACTGTGAAACTGTAACTGACTATTGATTTATTAAGAGGGCACTGCTGTGGAAGGAGGGTGGAGTTACACTACAGGTGAGACAAATATAGAATAAAGGGACAGTTGGGCCATGAGACTGCAGGTCAACAAGTGACCAGGGCACCATGCAGCAAGTGGCACCATGCAGCTATACCTCGTTGATCTGCCGTTTCTGCGCAGAGATACGCTTCTGCGTCTGCTTCTGCAGGATCTGCTCCCTCTTCTTCACATACTCGTCTGAACTGGAGGTCAGAGGGTTGTGGAACTCATCGTAGCCCTCATCCATCATGTACCAGTCTCTGTCCGCTTGCTGTGAAACCAAGTTTTAAGCATGTTCATGAGGGTTTGTTGAACATTTTGTGGGTTAATTGGTTTGAACAAGCTACTCACTGGTCTACCAATCAAAACCAGTACTAGCTCTACAAGCTGAAGGAGGCAAAACAAATCAGGAAGCTCTCAAACTTACCCTCTGATCCTCTTCCCACTGTTGCTTCTCATCCTCATTGTCAAACGCAATGCCATCTTCTCCTTCCTCCTTCTTACCTGCAACACAGAGGGAGGGTTACAGTCATCAGAACCAATTACAACTCATTTCCCTGACCCTCCTCCTCAAAGCATATATAAACATAGCGCCATTTCTGCAAGAGGAGAGGGATTGGAAAAGACATTTTGGGAGCTTCAGCGGACTGTGGGTGATAAACGCATCATGAAAACAACTACTGGAGGAAGAGGAGGAGCATCCCGTACCTTTCCCACGTGACAAACGGGGAGTGGAGCCCAGGTGCTTCCTGTCATTGGCCCACTCGTTATACTTGTAGGAGGGGGTGGGGAGTGGCGTGTCCTCAGGATATCGGCTCCTTACAGACCTGAGAGCAAGGGCAAAGCAACAGCAATTAATGAAAAGAAGACACAGGCAAACCAATCTGGCTTTGGAATAGCCAAAGCTTAGTTGAGACTGCTTATTTCAGTTTAAATCCAGAATTGATTATAACACTCTTTCATAATTGTTAACATTAAAAAGTGTCTGACTGTCAGAATAACTTGTGGCAGTAAAAACTTGCACATGCATGGAACCTCCAGGATCACAGGTGCCCACCCCTGACTGTTGAGCTCATGCTGCGTACCTGTCTCTGTCTCTCCTCTCGCTGTCGCGGCCAGAGCGGTGGCTGCGTTCTGACCGGTCTGACTCCCGGTGAGAGGGGGAGGGCGAAGGGGAGGGCGACTCCCAGTGTGACCGCCGAGAACTGGCGTAGCCGCTGTCATCTTCGTCCCAGCTAGACCGTGATGGTGTTGGGGCATCTTAAGCACATACACACATATTGAACATTATTCGAGAAGCTGGAGAAAGGACCTGTTATTATTTAGCACCAATCACTTATGGGGCAGAAAAAAAAATAGCGACAACAAACAATATTATTATACATGTTTATTATTAGTATTACAGTACAGGTTGCAGTTATTACACACCTCTAGGACGATGACGGGGGGACTCAGGCTCCTCTCTCCTGGTCCCCCGGCTGCTGCGCTCAGACCAGCCTTCCCTCTGGGAGCGCTCTCCCCTCTCTGAGCGGCTGCTGCTGCGCTCCCTGTCATCTGCCACACAGGAGAGTCATCGGACATTTTAGCAATCCAGCCACAACTTACAGCAGCAAAGGGCAGATATAGCAATGCCCCAGAACTTTAGACCTACCTAACTTAAGTTTCCTGAAATATGTACTAGCCCAAATAACAGTAACAGCCCTTACAATGCTTACTGTTTGTCATGTATTGTGAAGCACTTTCCCTTGAGCTTCTACAAAAAACAGCTTCTGTTCCTCTTAGACATGAATATTAGTCTGTTATAATGATTGCATGTTAAATTAATTTCTCATTCCATGTAAAGAGGACAACGGAGACCTTTGAAAACGAGAATAAAACAAATTCTTACTCTGTGTATTACCCTCTATACGCACCTCTCTCACTCCTGCGGTCCTTGACCCTGTCCCTGTCCCTGCTCTTTTCTCGGTCTCTATCCCTGTCCCTCTCTCGGTCACGTTTCTTTTCCTCTTTGGAGGATGCGAAAACCCCGTGCTCGCGTCGCTCTTTCTCCCTCTGTTGGTGTTTCCGCCGGAACTCCTCGCTGACTCCACCAGGGTTAGAGGGTGTCTCCGAGCCGGTCACACGGTATTTTCTAAATTTGGGATAAAGTAGAACCTTAAATATACTGTACATGGGTAAAAAAAAAATTAGCTTGGTCTTCAGTACAATTGTTGACATAATTAAATTTAACGAGCATAAAATCTCTAAGAGAGTATTCATAGAAAAGCAAACATGGAAGTCAAGATAGAATTAAGAGAACCCGTCGTAGCTCACCTCTCCTTCCTATCACCCCCGCTTTCTTCTTTGTCGTCTTCATCATCTGATCCAGAGTCTCCCCTTCCCTCATCCCAATCCCGATAAGACGACACCTTGGACTTCTTGATATTCTTTTCGTCCTCCTCTGCCTCGCGCTCTTTGCGCTTCTGCGCAGCCAGCAGATCCAGACCCAGTAGAGAGGTGCGGGGTGTGGGAGCCCGGAAAACATGCTGCTCCGCGGCGGCGCTCTTTTTCTTCACAATCAACCCTCCGACCTGCCTGCCAGGGTCGCTGCCCTCCAGTCGATGCAGTGAGGCATCATCGTCTTCCATCTCCTCAAATGACTGGAACCTCAAACCTAACTCAACGGTCCAACCCCGGCCAGAGACACCACCAAAAACCGCTTCCCAAAATTGATCCCAGTGGTGATGAAAAGGAGGGATACTGAATATACAAACTAAAACAAGCTGACTAGTTAACAAATTGTTTTGGGACAGTCCGTGTCAAGTTAAAGTGTAATTCGTCCATTTAACGTCCAATTACCCGTGGCATGTCCTATAGATATATAAAACAAAAAGTACTATTAGGTTAGTATATCAGGCAAATCAGCATCAAGCTAACTGTGAAATAGGTATTACCTGGTAAGTTAGCCGACTGGCTAGTTGTAAATACTACGCTAGCAAAGCAATCAGAGAACGAATTAACTAGCTAACAAGCCAAGGATTGTGTGAAACAACAATTACTTAAATCGACATAAACAGATAGCGATTTATTCTAAAGTTATTCATAGTCTGTTACATAAAGTCAGTAGCAATAATCTACTCCTACACTGCAGCCGCTGACAATTTAGCTAGTTAAAGCTGGCTAACATAACGTTAGCAACTTCAATAGCTGGCTTCTGTGCTGAAGTTTTCAAATGTACGGTTTACAGTGCCAACTGGTCTGACAGTTAACTAGTGATAGATAGCTTCGTTTGTCTCGTTGAGGTAGAACAGACAACGGAAAGCTAGCTAGCCATGCTAACCTAGCCTGCAGCCTTATCACAGTGGAAACTGTTACTCTTAATAACTCCACTAAAGAATCTTGTTAAACATACCAAACAAATTTCGTTTACCTTACTGGAATAAATCAGAACTTAACAATCTTGAGAGATTTACTTTACTGTTACACCAAGTCAATTCATTCCTGTTGAGACGTATTCAAAACATACTGTACGCCGCCATTGCAATCCCACAATCCTCTGTGTTACCTTTCCACAAAACTTTATTAAGAAACTATGCTCGACAGAGACAGTGAACAATGCAACCAAAACGCATTGATTACTGAGGTTTTATTTTATACAATGTGAAAAAAAACATAACAATACAGTAACTGGCCAATGAACTTAGTGCTCGGGGCAAGTGAAAATCCAATGTCTTTATTTAAAAATAATGTCTTTACAAACGTGTATTTTAAACAGCTGAATGAGTCTGCAGGTCAGACATGTACGGTACAATAAAGTTACTGAACATGGCAAGAAACATTTAATTTGTAACCAAACAATCCAGTTAATATCTTAGAAAACAGAAACAGCACTAGAAAAAACATAATCTATTCCAAATATGTCTGGAGATAGTGTAGTTGTTACATTACATTCATTTAAAATATTAAGAACAAACAGCAGTGGGACTGAGGGTTTGAGAGTTTGGGAATGTTTTTCATTCTGATACTGCTTTTCCTCTCAGAGTATCCATTTTCTGAAGCAACACACAGATCTCACCCTTTTTGCACTACAAAAATGTCATATTTTTATGGGCCATTCACAATCATGTTGAGTAATTTCCATTTGGATGAGGCTGGCTTGCATATTATTACTTCAACTGAATGGTATTCGGACAATTCAAATGGGAAGTTCAATTCATTAAAATATTAGAACATATATATATATATAGGTTAATTACACTATATGTGGCATACATAAATGCTGTCATGCTGTGCTTAAAAATGCGATGCATGCAGAAAGTCAGTTTACCATTATCACCTCAGGTACATGCTGAAACCATTTAGACATGTGATGGGTATTGATTGCATTCTGAAAATGTTACTTTTACATTTTGATTCACAAGTATACAATACATAAAAGTATAGTCCTATCAAGTTCATTACAGTACAGCCATTTAACAGATGCTCTTATGCACAGCGATGAGGGAGATCATGTGCTTAATTCCCTAGATAATAAGACCAATATCCATAGACTTGTCTGGCAGCATTTCCAAGCCAGGATTTAGGATTTGAAGATTGATTGAAGGTAAAGTGGAGCTATTCCATTCATGTCAGAGGTATGACAGCAGAAAACTTGGGAAAATTAAAAACAAGACATGCAGAAGCCATCTGCATAATATGCAGGGGTTTAGTGGCACAGGTTGGGAAAATGGTAAGAGGGGAACTGCGGTGTTAAAGACATGAAAGTACCAGGGCATGGTCCAGGAGCTGCATAGCATAAATACTGAGGAAGGGGTGGGTACTCTGAATGTTACATATGTCTACATGCCTGACTTACTGCCATTACATGGGAAGAGAAAGAAAGTTGGTCATTCAGGGTTCCCCCTAGACTTCTTGCAGTAAAAATGTTCGGATCAAGCACACATTTCGACTGAGAGATTTTTTTGTATTGAGGACTTGGAGCTCAAAGCACCTTAGAGCCAGGCTGAGGTTTAGGCAATGGTTCACCATCCAGCACGAGATGTCTTATTGGAAAAATGAAATGCAATGTGAGACCTGGGTGTCAGCTGGAGGAAACGAGGAAAAACAGAGAATCGTCTGTACAGAAGTGGTTATGTGAAGACAGGAGGTCAAATGAGGGATGCAACAGATTGTACTGAAGGTTGCTGAACACCCTTAGGAAGTTCATGGACAGACAGGTCAACATCCTACAGGATCATCCAGAGATGTAAGACTTAAGGGCTGTGCCTGAAACCTCGAGGGAGTTATATGGTGTTGTAAGCAAACTGAAAGACATAAGTAGAATGAGGAGAGGGAAGATGCTCCAGCTGACTGAAGTGCTTCAGTGATGGAGAGGAGGGCAGTCTCAGTGGACTAACCAAACCAGAAGGGAGTTGAGGGAGAAAGAACTGGCAGGATGCTGCATGTTCTGGTGCAGGACTGTGATCTCTGGAGGATGATGAAGGAATGGGATAAGCATAAGGATGCCATGGGGATGTCTACTGAAGGGGAAAAATAACTGCAGGCTGCAAGAATCACTGGTACAATGCTTATAGCCTCACACAAATGAGCAAAATCTTGCAAACAAGTGCATGTCAAAAAGAACTAAACTATCTGTATACCACAAGAACAGGGAAATATGTTGGAAACAGCCACTCCTCTGCAACTGTTCTAAAATGTATTAAATAATGCATCACAACTCCCATGTCAAGTTTGTGTTTTCTGATTGAGCATGTACTCCATTAAGTTTTATTTATTTTTTTAAATAATTATTTAAATTTAGTGACAATTATTCAGACAGATGCAATTAAACATCTACACTTCATATTACAAAATAAAGTAATCACTGAACAGAGCTACAATTTATTTCATTGCAAAAATAAATGCATCGGCAGGAATAAAATATGAGTACTTCATCTTGCATTCATCAAATCTTAACACATCCAAATACTATATTATAATATGTTATGCACGATTAGCATTTTCAGCAATATAGTATTCCAAATAAATGCATAAGTAAAAGTGAAAATGTCAGAGCAGATCAAATCATTCTCAGTATTAAATTATTAAATACAATGCATAATAACAATTCATGTAAAAAATAATGTGTACATTTCCATGAGGCATTGAAGTTTGAAAGGCTATTCCTCTTAGTGAGGTTGCAAAAAGTTAAGACCTTGCCTTCAATCCACTTTATGTGAAATGCATGTTTTCAACAGAAAGTAGTTTCACCAGAAAACATTTATAATGCAAAAAAAAGACACACTTAATGTAGAAATTCCATTAGAGACAATCACAAGAAAAGCATTTTGTCCTTTTTCAGGGCAAACACTGTCACCAGCAAGCTGTCTGAGGTCTAAATTAAATGCTGCTGATAAACTTTCAGCAAAATGTTTCCATTACTCTCACTTTTGCCCTCATGCTGATTCTTCACAATCCACATCTTATCATTAATAAGCCAGCAATTATATTCAAGTGCAAAGGTAAGTGGCTAGACTGATTTAGGAAAATTTAGGAAAGAAATTGACAAAAAAGTGCACAGGCACATTTCACAGAAAAAAAACTATTTTAGATTTTTTTTGAAGAAATCATGAAAATCTCACAAAAAGAATCAAAAGGGATTAAGATTTTCTTTTCTTCTAATCAGACATTCAATTTGCAATCCTCAATTTATCTACTTTCCCATCCTCCATTAGAATTTTTCAATATCCCAGTCTTTTTGAAAATAAAGGCCCAATAAGTCTTAAGAAAACCTGACCAAAAATTCTTCTCCACTTTAAAAAGAACACCTGAATTTGTATATAAAAGTACACCCCAAATACACAGCACATCTTGTACAGACCACCTTTACAAGCTTCAGTAAGTGGTCTATTACAAAGTGGCAGGTAGGACATAATGAATGCACACCAGAAGAAAGAAAAGGTGAATGATTTTGGAAAAATAGCTGCTCCTGTGTAGACATTGCCGAGGATGTCAGGGTTCCACTGCATCTAATCATCCCTCCCATTGGGCGGAGACTGGAATGGAGGGGGGAGGCAATGATGAGTAGGAGGAGCAACCTCATGTTAGGAAACAGGACAGGATGGAAGTACATGGGCACTGGGAATTCCTCTAGTCAGTTGATGTGTGGATGTTCAATCAGATATATCATGACTTCCACAGACAGGGATTAGAAGAGAGAAATGCCTTGGAAAGACCAGGTCTCAGGAAGACTTGTGTTCCTGCACATAGAGACGATACATGAGGCCAACCACAGCAGCCGCCAGGGCAGGGATCAACCATGTCGTCCACGAGCTAAAAACAGAATGAGAGAAAGTGGTTATAAATTCAGCAGTAAGCCTGAAATATGTAGCTGAGGTAACAGCCTTTCGGGAAGCCCGACGCCACACAGAAGTCCTCTGTACAGCCAGCCACTGAGCTCTATTTTAACAGTACAATGCATGGTGCAATGATGAAAACATTATACATTATATACATACATATGAATCCCATTACATTGTACCTGGTACCTGATGCATAATTTATTTGAAAACCATAGACTCTGTATTATCTCCACAAAGCCAAAAATGCCATGATGCCACATAGTGTGGAAATTATTCAGGGTAATATGGTTTATTTCAATTATTTTAACGTTCAAGAAATTAAAATATAGCCCAAAATGTTAATGTATCATGGCTCTATTTCTGCAACCATACATTCATCTCACAGCAAACAGCACGTTTGCTACTAACAAAAGGTATCAAATTATTTCAAGCAGGAATTCTACTTCCACTTCTTTGGAATGTATTTCCGTATTGATCCCTACAACCTATCATCAATTTCCAGTAACAAGTCTAATTGCCAGCTGGCATTAAAAGAATATGGTTTTACATTCATTGCACCATGAAGGCCAATACGTGCATACCATGTTGATCAAAATGTAGCTTTGAGAAGAGCTATTATCAGATGATCTTCAAGGTATTTTTTTTTCAAATACATTGCTATTAATGTTCATAATTTCCCTGTACTGCATGGTAATATACAGTGGGGTTCAAAAGTCTGAGACCACATTGAACATTCTTTTTCCTAAACCTTGTAAACCTGGAAATAATCAAAAAGTTTTAGGATTTTGAAACAATTAAAACAAAGAAAAGTTATGACATCTAAAATGAAGAAGAAATATTGAAGACTCTGTCAACCCCTTTGCAGAAAAGGTGAGACCCCATCGAACATTTATTGGGGCACTTAAAGGCCAAGAAAGTTTTGTGCACTTTAAGACCATGTGATAACAAGTTTTGCTCAAACTTGTGGAGTCCATGCCAGCTCCAGTGCACCCTGCCATTAAAGCAAAAGGGAGACATTCTGAAAACTAATACATTCTGGAAATGCATATACATTTTTCAAAGATACAACCTTTCTCTCAAATTGTTAATATAATTTTTAATTAAAAAATTCTATTAAATTGTAAAAGAATGCAAAATAGAAGCACTTCCACTTGTGGTCTTTTGGACCCCACTGTATGTAGCGAAAACTCTGCTTACCTGGAGTTGTCTGAGGTTGTGATGAAAATGTCCTGAAGGAGAAAATGCCAAAAAAGGAAAAATACATAAAAATATTAGATCAAGCAAATAAATTTCACAAATGTTTATGTGCTGCAAATATATACTACAACAGAACCTCAGTGATCCAAAGCTCAAAGGTATGGTCTGACCAGTCAACTAAACACAGAACTGAGAAACAGCATTCACTTTCTGCCTTTTCAAGTCTGGATGTATTAAACAAAAATATTACTTTATTTTCCATTGATAAAAACACACTGATAATTACAATATCCAGCTAGAAATTATAATACTTTTCAGAGCAACAGCCACCAACCTACATAAACAGACAGAAAGGTGCATATTCTACCTGGACTGTAATCTCGACAAACATATTAAATATCAGTGTGGTTAAATGCTGGTGTGGTTAAAGCCATTAATTCAGTGTATATTTATTAGAATGGTGCCATGTTGAGGAGGAACAGTTTGCCAAAATGCTACTGAAACAGCCTTAATTCTGAGAAAATGCCATAAATTAGTCAATGCGAAAATGGAAATCATGGATACTGCACGCTCATTTTCACTCTTCAAATGTGTGTTTTCACATCACTTTATAGATACTAAAAATATGTGTGCTATGGAATGCCTCCATATGAAGTGCATTTGTATCCCTGAGGTTCAACTGTAATTTACTTCAGGGCATACACAGGTACTTGGGCACAATGTAGAGTAAACAAGATGTTAACTACTACCTTATTGCTTTCTTTATTGCGGTCATCCTAAAAGAAATGAGATATAAAAAGAGATATGGTTAATCACAGATTACTGTCTTTTCTCAATTAACTGACACAGCAACCCAAAGTTAACTTCAGGTCAAGAAGATTGCTACTTCCATAAACTAAAGCAACAAAAGGTAAGAGTATCAGACAGCACAAACAGAAGTCAGTACCATGTGCAGCTCTCCAATATAGTACTGCTGCAGCATCTCCCTAGCGTCTGTGGAATGGCCAACATCCTCAAAGCTCTCTGTTGCGTCTGCTCCAGCCTGCTCCAACAACACCTCCTCGCCTCCTGGGTGCTGAAAGCAAAAAAGAAAAAGAAAAAAAGAAAAACAACCATATCACGACACACTCTACTAACAGCAATCAGAACAACTACTCACTACATCTATACTACAAATACTGATTTCTCAGTCGCTACCAAAAGCGTCAATCTCCTTTCACAGATTTGGCTTCTATAAATAACAACCACATGTAACTTAAGGTAAAATCCGTTCCCACGCCCTACTCTTTAATTGCTCCAGTGCCCCTCATGTGTTCACAAAAAAGCTCACACTAAGTCACGAGTCGACATGATCGTGAGTATTAACATTGATCTCAATGCCTCCATTGTAAAATTGGGGTCTTAAAAGTTGTTGGATCTTGAAAGCCTCATTTGGTGTTAATAAAGAAGCTTTTTATACAGTGTTAAGCACAACAAGGTATGTGTTCATATTTGCCCTGTATAACTCTTATTTTTCTGTAATTCAGTTGATCTCATCCTCAACAGTTGTAAGTAAGAGTTCATCGGTACGAAAACCATCTTATTAATTGACACTAAACTTCGCATATTTTTAAGGTGCAGGGCCTAGTCAGTATCATTTATTTTGAATGACAAATTGCCATAAATTAGCTATCAGGGTAAATATCCCCATACAATGCTGGTGATTAGAAATCAGCTGTATTCAGCTCAGGTAGGTTAAACAGTGGTTTGTCAATACGTTCATTAAATTGTATGTATGCTCCACAGATATAGATAATTTTTAGTGTGAACATTAATTATCTTAGAGTAGTCAGGGAATTGTCGTGCTACTGTAACATAGCCATCTGTCAAACCCTGCACCACCGCGCGGTATTTTCAGGATCTAACCTTAAATGACCCGGATACCGGTTGGAAAGCTGGTTAACTGGTCCCTATATTACTCCATGAAACATTAATTAGCTACCAGTTCCTTGGTAATTTTCTTTTCAATACGGCACTTTAAATTTCCACAGCAGGCAATGAGATTGTTCTGTCTGCAAATTCATCTAATGGCCTTCCATGTAGCTAGCCACACAGCTAGTTAGCTAGCTACCTACCACTGCTTACCTCCTCCAGGAAGCTTGTGATATCATACACTTTATCGTGGATGATAAGCCAAGTATCCTTGCTCATATTGTGTTGTTTTATTTCTTCAAGTGTATAGTACTTCGCATTGCTTTCCGAAACAGAGTCTGTGTTATTTTCGTCTTCCATTTCGTTCCTTTTGTTGGTAACGAGTTACACTTTCATCAACTCGGCTATCTAGGCACCACAGAACATGTAATGTGCGACCAAGAGGACATCGGCTCCCTGGTCACGCAGCTTTGCGTTTCTTACGAGAAAATGCGAAGTACCCCTTCCTGGCCACCGTACCATTTCGTCACCAGACGTGTAAATGGTAAATGAGGTCAACGAAGTTTTGGGACTATGAAACATACTCGGTTGAATCCACCCACGGTTCTCATAGGTCACCAATTGTATTTTTATAAAGTTACGAGGTGAGCTATTGAACAGAGACCGTTAAACTGAGGACATGCAGTTAAAACCTTTATTTTGAAAAGAATGTTCAACAACGGATGTGTACATCATTACCGCTACTAGAATTTGGCCAGCGTACCATGTTTTTCTGCTTTCGGCAGTGGCGATAAGATGTGAAGAGTGTGTGCGCATCGCTGATTAGTAAGATACGAGGGTGCATGCACACAGTTTGGTGATTCGGAGTGCAAGTTTGCGAGCAAGTTTGATAAAACAGATGTTATCTGGCAGATACTGGCACTGACAGATAATGCAGACACCGACATCACTTAAAACACCGACCATGGAAATACAAACAAAACTTGCAGAATTAAAGTGGGGAAAGGTGACAGTTAAAACGAAAGTAAATGGGGCCTACTGCAATAGCTTGATAATTCGATGCCTGCCTAATTAATTTTAATTGTACTTGCGACTCAATAATCTGCTGCTTTTTCTTTACATATTATTCTGTATTAGTAATCTATGATGGAAGTACTGTGCATTATTGAAGTTCCATCCCAAAAATAGTCAGTGGCTGGAATGTGTTTCTCAACTTAATTACTTATCAGACTGGCTTTACCCAGGGATGGTTTCCTGTGATAATTAGCACAAATGTTCAATATTTTTTCAGACTAGTACACTGAATACTCAAAAAATGGGAGTATCTTTTTGTATTATCAAAGTCAAGGCTATGGTTATATAGTTGATAATAACCCACTGTTCCCTATTAGCAGCTGAAACTAGTAGTCAACATTATCTACATGTTTGTTGCTACAAAAGACAAGAGAAGGCATTTTCAACTCCAAAACCTTAGAAGATCAAGATAAAATGGAGATGGCCCTTAAATTGCAGTAAACAATCCGGAAATCAGAACTTCCCATTTTTGAAATGAACAGAACTAATGTTATGTTACTCTTAGTATAAACTATTCTTCATTGTCATTACAATCTGTATTTTATTTCTGAAGTGCAAGGCCGAGCCAGTTTCATTTATTTTGAATAACAAATTACCAGAAGTCAGCTACCAGGGTTTATATCCCCATATAATGCTGGTGATTAGAAAGCAGCTGTATTTAGCTCAGGCAGGTTAAACAGTGGTTTGTGAATACATTCATTGGAAAGTCGGGAAGCGCTTGACACACTACCATATGAAGTGGAACATCTACCCTTCTTTTTTGGAATAACGGAGTTGATCATACTCATAAAAATAACTACGTTGTTTTGAATAGAGAGAAAGCATGGTTGTGTGGAATATAATGAATCACTCTCCTTTTTTACATACAGTTTATGGAGTTCCATGTGTCAGTCTTCTAATTTTAATAACACAGCTTCACCACAGTATAATAAAGGTAATTCCTCATCTTTTATATAATGGTACATTTCCCTCTTTCACATAGAGTGAAAATAAAGGGAAATAGGGTTACTGGCATTTCAAATGCCAAAGTAACATCCTCATTTATTGTGCACAGAATCAAATAGCTTTGGTTCTGGACTTTCCACAGGTCCTAAAAATGAATGTCACCCAGTCTTACAGATTATGTTGGCCAGCCCAGAAAATATACAAATTAAATACATTTATAACTGGAACTCAGCAACTGTGGGAAGCATATTCATGGAAGAGACCTTGAAATTATGTGGCCTGTTTTTGTAGCAAATGATTTTACATTTCCACAAGAATGTGTCCTACAGGTACAGAGGAAAACAGCATGACTACAAGCATATTGTGGCACATTATTAAATTATAATAAGTACTGCTAATGACTACTCATAATGTTGGGGTATTTATAACACAATGTTGAAAATGATAATGCTTGCAAAGAGTCTTGATCTCTTCTGTCAAGAGGATATTGACACCAAGCCAACTTGTTGCTAACCTTTGCTAAAAGGCATTTACAATAAAAGATTTACATTATTTAAGTAGGAGTAGAAAATGGACATGCACATTTTCTGTACATGCACAGCTCAGCAAGTGTGCATAGCTGTAGCCCCTGATGACGCACACACGGTTCCAAGAGATAGCTAAAGCAACCCAAGGATGTTTGGGGTCATTTAATGTAAATACAGAGCCCGGTCAACCACACATTGTCACGTAACATGCATATGCCTGTACAGTTTGATACATTTTTGGAATGTGTGTTTGTGCATTGTCACATGTATATTTTTTGTTATCATTTTAATTTAATATCTCCATAGGGTGGCCAAAACTGTGAACTCCATCCTTTCTGGTTCAGCACAAGCTGTCACACCCACACTTGAAATGTATCAGTCAATGCAACAATGATGGTACTCTATCTTCCAAGTCTGTTTTGACCATGTGGCCAAATGACGCTTAAGTGTCTAAGGACAAGTAATTTTAAAATCCAACATGTTCTTAAGTGGGATACTGTGGAAACGATCATTTTAAAGTTATTTCTGAAATTGTTTTGTGAGTAAGCAATTGAGAGCTAAGGAGAAATTTCATTTTGTCCTGTAATGTCAAAATATGAGCACTAGATGGCAGCAAATGAAAAGTTCTGATAGAGCATGCACATTTTCATAGAGCACCAAAGTACACTTACACATACTATATAACACTGTCTACAAATGTATGTTTTTTTGGGTTTTTTTTTTTTGCTGTTAACTAAAGGAAACATCACTGACCTCAAGATATTATGCATGTATCTGAAGCTACCTCCAGAAAAAATATACTGGAATACACTCATAAGACCAGTTTTTAATTGTGTAAAATAATATTTATATGCTGAATCTGCATGTTAATGATTTGATAAGGGTTCCTGGTGACATATCAGCGATTGCTGAGCATTTCCATAGTAGTATCCACCAGTTCTTTCTGCTATTTATAATGAGCATAATGAATGCATTATATGTCTCAATTAAATAATAATATTTACATTTGTTTGTAATGTCTTTAGCCTAAAAAACATGTTTCTGTATTAATGTCTCAGCTATTACTTATTTCCAAAATATAATATAGGTCAAAACTAAACCTCTTGTTTATGTTCAATGCAAATTGAGAAATCTCCCTCTCACCACCATCCTGGCTTCCCAGCCAATTCTGTAAGACTTTTCCAAATCATCCAAACTCTCCCATCTGTTCCTGTCTCCAGCTTCCAACTCTTGCTGCTCCCCTCACCTAAAATTCCCCTACTGGCTTCCAGAGGCAACCTGTAACCCAATTAAAAGCTGGCACTCAGCCTTGCTGTCCCTCCTTACATTCAGCCCTTTTTAGTCCTCGCTCCGTGCGGGTGTACTCCACCTCTAACACTGGTCTGTGTGTTCCTCTCCTCTGCTACCTCACAGCAAGGCTCCATGCTGAATCCCTGCCCCACTGCGATGAAACAGGCCTCTGTG
This sequence comes from Albula goreensis, assembly GCA_022829145.1. NCBI lineage: Eukaryota > Metazoa > Chordata > Actinopteri > Albuliformes > Albulidae > Albula > Albula goreensis. The sequence continues at coordinate 13,874,753 of CM040741.1, forward strand.
TGCCGTATTCGCAGTGGAGTTCCTGAGCACCTGCCCTTGCCTTCAGAGGACATACAGTGGGGCCCAAAAGTCTGGGACCACTAGTGGAAGAGCTTCTATTTTGCATTCTTTTACAATTTAACACAATTGTTTAAATACAAATTATATTAACAATTTGAGTGAAAGGTTGTATCTTGTACATGAAAATGTACATGAATTTCCAGAATTACTTAGTTTTCAGTATGTCCCCATTTTGCTTTAATGACAGGGTGCACTGGAGCTGGCATGGACTCCACAAGTTTGAGCAAAACCTGATATTTGGTCTTTGGTGCACAAGATTTTCTTGGACTTTAAGTGCCCCAGTAAGTGTTTGATGGGGTCTCACCTTTTCAACAAAGGGATTGACACGGTCAGTGTCGCACATTTGCTTTAATTTGACTTAGACATTGTGCAGAATCTTCAGTATTGCTTCTTCATTTTAGATGTCATAAATTTCCTTTATTTTAAATATTTCAAAATCACAAAACTTTCTGATTATTTCCAGGTTTACGTGAAAAAAGGTTTGGAAAAAAAAATGTGGTCTCAGACTTTTGGACCCCACTTTACCTCCTCAGACTGTATTTGGGTTCTACCCTTGATCTGCTCAATACTGCAGAAATATGAATTGATTAAGTCCCACACTGTACAGTTTTATCTGTCAGCTACTGATCTATATAAATGTACTGAGAACCACATTCTTTAATCCATTAGCTACTTTTCTATTGAGATTAATTTCCCATGCCTAAATGGAATATTCTTATTTCTAATTTTGATGGTGCCTCACCTAAAATATTTCACATTGTCATGTTAGATTGGTAATTTTTTGTTAAAAAATACCATAAGCAACCTTGTAAGACAAAACTGAATTTGTGTGAGTGGACCATGCTGGTCACAGTGTGCCTGTTAAAATGGCTGGTTCAGAGTGCATCTTTGTAGCCAGGTGTGGAGTTTGGCGCAGTACTGTAGTGTAAATGGAAGCAGGGTAGATCCAAGCTCCAGAATATTATAGCTGACTGAGGAGTGAGAAGCAGAACACCAGGTCATTAATATCCCTGCCTCGACACTCCCCTCACAGACTAATTGCTCACACTGGGGGAAGCAGACATCGCCACGCAACCCGGCCATGCTCCCTGTGACATTATCTGTGCAATTAACCTGCCAGTCTACCCAGGCATATACCAGCAGCACAATGCCGGCAAACAGTGAGAACTTAATCAAAATGATTTCGAAAAGCACCCCGGTCACAATGGTAGACCGTCATTGTTCCAGGGTAAGACAATTTCTTCCACAATTTATTCTACTCATTTATGAGGATGAAAAAGCTGCCCTGTATATCTCACAGAGGCATATTCCTGTGCCTAGCTTTATTTTTTTTCTGCCCTGCACCATGATCGCATATGAATATAATGTATTCACACAGCTTTATTTGAATATATGTAGGTTGCATGCCACACAACAAAAAATCCATTTCTGTTATGTAAGATATGATATGAGTAATTCACCAGTGCCTTTCTTGCACTTCCACTGTGTTCATTACATCACTGTCATTCTTCTTCCTCCTTCTCCTTCATCCCCTTCGCTGTATGAAGTTGACAGGGGAGGTTGATTGTTCTTCAGTGTCTCTGATAACATGTTTGTTTTTCTGCTGTCTGAAGGATTTGCATAAACTTAAAGAAAAATGAGGTAGGTTATGAAAATACTTCTCCCAAGACTAGTTCTGATACGTGAACATACATGGGCATATGTCTGTTTTGTGTGTGTGTGTGTGTGTGTATGTGTGTGTGTGTGTGTGTGTGTGTGTGTGTGTGTGTGTGTGTGTGTGTGTGTGTGTGTGTGTGTGTGTGTGTGTGTGTGTGTGTGTGTGTGTGTGAGTTTGTGCATGCTCGGGGAGGGAACGTGATGGTGGGTGGTTTTGTCTGTCATCTCTGTTTATAGCTGTAAACAGCTCCAATCCATTCTGTTATAGCCCATTTGTCATGATTCAGGCTCTCCTTGGCCACCTTGCACTCCCTAACCCTGAATTTGTCTGGTGGAGATGAACACTGTGACAGTGAGGGGACACGCTGTGTATAAAAAAGTGACTGGTGAACAGTGATGTTTCTCTTGCTTGACAGTGAAGACAGAAAAAAGATGTGTTCAAACAGCTTCCCAGTGTGGCCTGGGTTTCAGCCTGCTCCCCGCTCCATCAGTCAGCCTCTGTCCCACAAGGACCTCTGTCACTCACTTCCTGTCTGTCTGTTCACCCAAGAGTGTTACATCAATGGCACTCTACAGAGACAGGATATCAGCTGGACAGTGGAGTCTGACTGAGTGGGACCAATGTGTTGTCAATAAATAAACCTTTGCATTATACTGTCTCCACAATAATAGCCCCACTGCACTTATTGCATTTCAGTCTTAAGAATGCATAGTTTCCTCATATCAATGTTTATACACCAGTATGGAAAGTGATTGTCATGTCAGTACTCTGCAATTCTAAAAAGCCATTAAGCAGAATCTATCAGCCTTTTCATCTCTGCATACCTATATCTCAAAGCCTTATTGTTACCAATGGCTTTGAATTTCCACTAACACAGAGAAATGGCAGCACAACAGGGCAAAATGTCTAAAGCAATGAGAAATCAGTGGAGATACGGTAAATCTGTTAACTGTAACCAAAAAGAAGAACCCAAAAGAGCATTTTGAGACATAAACTGTCACAAATTGATGTCTGTCTGTGGGACTCTGATGTAATTTTCAGCAGGAGGTGAAAATAGTGCTAAAGCAAGAAATGGCACAAGGAGGAACGATGTCATTACATTGTAAGGAGGAAATTGTATTACCCCAGCATAACAACCCCCTCAGTGCAATTCCACCATTAACACCGGGTGAACAGTTAGTAGTGGGTGAAACAGTAGAGCGTCCATTTTAAGGTTACCTAAAGGTTACTGCTGCATGATGAAAGTGGCTTGCCTTTTACTGATACCTCACCACCACAATATAATAGGTCAGATCATTAGTAACTGAATACAAACTACAGATATGAGTAACATAACACTCACTGTTAATCACAACAACAAAATAATTATATCAGATAGTATATTTTAGGACAGTTTTACAATATGGACTTTATTATATAAATTTAGACACAGCATATGGCTATACCTTTCTGTGTCATTTTTTCTGTTCTTGCTAAAATCAGGTTGTAGACCACTATATATGTTTCAGCAACAATATCGACAAACACGGGTAACCATTTCAGTCATCTCAGAGCAGAATGGCTCCCAAAGCAGTCATTTCATGTAATAATGCAAAAGCACAGTGCGAAACACACTAACATCTGCCCCCATCGCTCTCACCTGCTGAGGCATTTGGCTAATGATTGAAACAAATGCAGTGCCACCCACAGCCTTGACAAGAGCTCTCTTTGGAACGGACACTCACCACTGTGAGTGTAACATAGGGATCATATCAGCAAGGCCTGACTCAAGAGTTAGGTTATTTCTAATACAGCACTGTGAAAACTGGAACTGAATAGGGGTCTTGCAGCATGACCTTCAGTTTTATCATTAGCACCCTGTAATTACAGGACTGAAGCATCTGGGAACCGCCTGCATAGATGGATTTCTGTCATAACACAATGCTATCCAAAGGCCTCATTTGTCTGATCCGTCCTGTCTGTAGCCATTGTGCTCAGCTGCTCACAATCAGTTACAATTTACTTTGTTTCTGCTATTTACCTCTTTCCTCTTTATAAACAGGGGAATAAATGCCATTAGTTTGCAAATGAATTTTGAACCTCTCTGTTGGCGTTCCCCACTGCCATCATGCTACCTCTGTGAGCACTCAAGGCAAGGCCCTCAATAACCAAAAGCTGTTAATTAAGACCCAAAAATGAAAAAACAAGCAGAGCCAACAAAGCTGCAGTGCTTCCAAAATTAAAACAGTCACAATCACTGTAACTAGCGAAATTGCTCATTTACATTGTGTATTTATATCTGTGTTGTACATTAATTGAGAACAGCCATTTTTCAACACCCACATAGTCATCCATCAATGAAGAGGGCATGGGTCCATTTTACCATCTGAAGTGCAGTGATAGCCACTGTTGTATGTTCATATTCTAAACGCATTCAGAGCAGGAAAAATAATGAAATAAAATACCATTTGGATGATCCTGGTCTCCATAATGACTCACCGCGACTCTCTTCTTTAAAAAATTACCTGCTACATCTGCATCCTTAATGGATCCAAACAGACAATACAGAGACAGGGAGTAATTTCAAAAAAAGAGGAAAAAAGACAGTGAGTGGTAATGATGGAGGCAACATGCTTGATCCATGAATGCAAACAGTGATGCAGTATTATATAATGCTGTATATCTGTTAGCATTTACTCATTTCATTATTACACACCATGCGCACAACCCTCACCAACTGTGTCTAACCAGGCAAAATGCAGTGTTGATAAATGATATACTGTTTCATACAGCTGAATACACTATTCAGGAATTAGACTGCAATATCTGTGCTGCCTTCTCTCTGCCATATGGAATGATGCATTACAAGAATTTCAAGCAGAATTATTCATAAGCGAGAGCAGATCCAATTTGAAAAAAGCGAATGTGTAGTCATCTGCTCTATTTTTCAGCTATCAGTTGTGTCAATCATTGCAGTCACTTATGGTCAATGCTTCTCAGCGATGCTCAAAAGGAGAAAACAAGTATCTTTTGTAACAAGGCCAACCCCATCTCCAATGCAGATAAGTGAGGAACATGAGAAAGGATCATACAGTCAGATTTATTTCTTAGTTGAATATTTCACCTCCTGTTGTCATTCTCCTGCACTCCTACCACAAAACATGTTTAATGCAAATGAGTTGAACTGTCACAGTCCCCTGACCCACACAAATTATACATCCAGCCTGTGAGCATGAAGATCTAGGAGAAGACAGGGAACCTCAAAGGCCCAAAATCTTGTTAAAAGCTTGTGACATGCATTGAGTTATATTCAATACATTAATTTCTCTAATATTAGAGTCATTCTAGTAAAAACGGAAAATGGCATCCATGAGCAGACTGTCTAACTACTCTGTGTAACCCAGCTCTGGCTCTGAAGGGACTCGAGGGAAACCTCTTCTGGCACACTTTTCAGAGCCCGGCATGGCTTCTCTGTTTTTCCGCTTTGGGGTTCATCCCTGGGATTTGCAGGGTTTCAGCTGGCATCCTGACTCTGAGCTCATGGGGGGCTCAGGGAAATGGACAGATTAATATCGCAGCTGATTTGTACATCATAATTCCCATCAAGCCAAATCCTGGTTAGAGCACAATGTCCACACTGTCAGAGATGATCTGTGAGTGTGGCTTTCAGTTTAATCTGAGATCTTAATTGCGGAACTGAAGTTAGTTTGGACAGATTTAACTTGATGATCAGCAGCCAAGTGGAAAAACTTTAAGACTTTATGACAGTATAACCAAAAACTGAGTGGTTTCAGGACTGGGTTAATAATCCCATGTACCAGGATTATACAGTAAACTCCTTTGTTGAATTTACCTGCTATTTAAAATCACATTCAGATCTTTAGCCATGGCATCATCTAAATGTCATATCTTATGTCCAGTTTATTGCCATGGTTGGAGCCACAGCCACCTGAAGATAGTTCTTTCTCCAGGTTCCCTGACACCCATCCAGTCATTCTGAAGCCAGCACAAGATACTATCATTAATGTTTAATTATGAAGTGAAATCCAACACTGTCAATCTTCATTGAAGTTATTTTAGTAATTCTTAAATAAGCATGAGAATGCTGTACTGATGCAGTATCGGGTGCTGTAGTTGGCCCTGGGCGAAACGTGTTCTTGGGCCACACAGTGGTGAGATATCATCAAGGCATTCAGGGGGTTTTGGTTTCACGCACGAGTAGTGGTCTGTGCTGTGCCTCTGCTCATGCGGTCGCACCGATATCGGAGCTGACAAGTAAGATCTCGCATCACCACTGTGGCAAATCAAGCTGTCATCCCCTGAACGTCTTCATTAAGCCTCACACCCCTTGACATCCAAACCTGCTCCCCTCTATGCTGTTGACAGGCAGGAGTTGGCACGCCTTGCTGAATCTTATTTAAGAGGAAATGAGGCAAGGCAGTGCACTCAGGCAGGTCCTCTTAAATGAAAGAAGGCTCTCACAAGCTACAATGATGCTACCCTCAGTATGGCCCATCTGTATTTGGAATAATTTATTGACCATTACTTCCCTTTCCTGGACTAGGTTCAGTGTTTCCAGAATTCTGCCTGTTAAATAAACTGCTCTCTAATACAGGAAAGGAAAGAACTGATCATTAGAAATGAAGTTGCTCCACACTGAGGGTGGTGTCATAATAAAGATTGTTACATTTATGGTTACTCTGCTATTTTGCTATTTAAAATACAATGTAGCTACATTGCCAACCTGAAGTTAAACCTATCCAAGTGGGTTTTTGAGGTTGCAGTTAAAGTGCACTGAATGCAATGAAACAGCTTTTGTCATCTTTGCCAAAATACTCATGTAATCATTTGAAGAGGAGACTGATGGAGACAATTCAGGAATTAAAGAGTTTTGACACTGAGTTCAAGTCATCCTACCACACAAATTAAATGTGTATAATAAAAGCTCCTATGGTCTCTTAAAGTGTGTTCATATTGTATCAGTTAAGTTTGATTGTTGATAGACCCTCAGCTCATAGAAGTATGCAAATAAGCATTTTATTTCCATCAGAAACTGGTATATAGTTTCCAACAGATCAAAGAGCAGAGAAATAAATTCACAGCAGATCTGTTTCAGTCTAAGCAAAGGAACAATGCTGTGTTCATACACTAAAAATAAGAAATCATTTTCAAAGTTCAGCCAGTTCACCAATGGACCAAAAATGATCAGCTATGATATATAAAATAATCAAAAGAGGATTTATGAGAGGTATTGAAGCTCATAAGTATATTGCAATCTATTTATATTTAGTTTAAACTAAAATCAACTTACTTTCAACATGTTATTTTTGAAGTTAATCAATATTGGCAATTAGAAGTAAACCACACTAGGTCATATTGAGTACCAATCATTTGAAAGGGAAAAACAAAGGGATTCTCAAAATGAAATCTCTTAATGATTTATGTATATAAACTACATAGAAAATGTCAGTCATCTCACAATATTAATCATACATATCCCCACATGGCTTATGGACATGGGCACACAGTATCATGCTGGATGTTACACAAAGTAAAATGGTTTCTCTTTCTTTTTAAACCCTCTGGGTAGCATGCCTGACTGCACCATCAACAAAAAAGAGAACAAAATCCATCTGAACATCTTCATTTTTCATTACTCCTAACAGAATTTTCAACTTTAAATGAAATCAACATTTCAAAAATATCTTGAAGGCCTGGGGTGATTAATCCTTAAACTGTTAAACTGGAAATTATTTCAATGAAAAGGGGATAAAAGTAAATCAAGATATGCCAAACTTCAGCTGTGTATTTTAGACACAAGCTATGCGTTTGAATATGACAGTGGGTGTGTAGGGTGGCCTCCTTTTGCAAAGTTTCATACAAAGGAATAAAAACAAATAAGTAAATAAAACAAAAAAATCAATGTTTTCTAAAGACCTGTGAATCAGCACAGGCTCATTGTAATGATCATCATCTTTCAAACTCCCTTGAGAACTCATTACTTCATTCTGCATGCAGGTGTCAAGAATCAAGGGTCAAAAACAAATCAATACAACATCCTCTGAGGATCTGATCTGTCCAGAAGGTCAGTAATTGAAAATAAAACGTGCACATTAGCACTTCCCTGTGTCTTTGAGGTGCTATGCAGGTGTGGGTGGAGGGTCAGAGTTCAGCGACCTGCAGCCCCCAAGATGCAGGTCTCACCCCAGGACACCACTGTAGGGTTTCCCTCCTGTGTTGTGCCCCACAGTGGCCTTTTTTTTCAGAATGTTGGAATAGTGTCTGCAGCCAGAAGAGCAAGATTCATGACTTGTGGTGATTATTCTAAAAATAGAAGATGCTGTGCATGAAAGCAGGCGCAAACACCACCCCCCCCAGGACTCAGCAGCCCAATGGGAGAAGGTGGATAACCAGGGGGGCACTGGAATGAATTCCACACCTGAAGGAAAAGGTCCAGGCATGTTTATTGCAAACAAATGTCTGTTGCTCCTTGTGATGACTATCATCAACAGACACCAGTGTGGGGTCTCAAAGCTATTTTCATCCTTTCAGATATTTTTTAGCAAGTCTCTCTTCCTATTATAATCTGGGAATGTCAAACAGAGAGCCTGCAAGGAGGCAATGCAGATAGCGGTTTACGTTTCCCTTCATTTCGTCTCATAGGTTTGTATTTGTAGTCCAGAGGACTTTACATTTGTGGTCTATTTGTGAGGTCTCTATGAGCTCAACATGTATGTGTTGTATGTATGCATTTAATATTTGCTTATTTTTGTAACAAGATTAGCTGGGTCACAATTTGCCTCCCGATAACTGCAACCTAAATTGAACAGTTATCTGTATCATCTGTCTTACAACACCAAGTAATATTTAATCAAACGTCAGTTGTGGCTTTGAATGTGTGATCATTATGTAATTGTCCTGACATTTTGTACCTATTTCAGTTGGCAATGTGGTCCAGGCAAGGTTTATTGCATCCAATCTGGCATGTAGTAAATATGGAAGAAATAATTCTTCCAGAAAAACAAGACATATACTAGTTACGTAAACAAGTTCAACCAATTAAAATGGATTAGTGAATGCAAATGAAGATTTTTTAGGAGAAGATGAAATTGAAACAAAAAAAGAAAAAAACAAAATATGAAACTTTGAGCAGATAACTAATTAGCAGAAATGTTGTCAGATGTCACAGTGAGGCAATGGGGAAACAGGAAGGAACAGAAGATGAAAAGATTGGTTTTAATTAAATCATTCTCTTAGTCCTCTGACAGTCTGAAGTGCATAAGAAAAATATAAAACAATGAAATGATAGCAATAAATGTGTGAGCTTGGTTTTATGCAACTTGACTATTATTATTACTAAGACATTTTATCAACATATTTAGATTGCTGTTTCTAATTAAGTCTAATGCCCCCCTCTGCTCACTGGGTTACTATTTAATGTTATTGCCAGACCAGCTGGGTTCTTGTGAGTTCTTTGACTTCCCCTCTAAGACTCTCTGGAGAGGAGAGCAGGGTCATGGTTGATCCAGGTTTAAGCTAAAGCCAAAGTCTGACCCAAAGGTAAAGAAAAGATCGACATTGTTTTTTCGAGGCTGAGGCAGCAGTCCCAGTCCCAAGACATGAGAAGTATCTCACCTGCATCTGAAAGAAATATGAAAAAAAAATCAAAACAAAAAACAAGACTGTGTAAGGCAGTCAGTGTTCACATTCTTACTCACTCCTGATTCCATTCACTCTGCTCCTCAGTGGCATAGTGTGTCTCCAGGGCCTTTGATTGTGTCTTCCTTACTGACGCTCCATGGTTTCCTGCTGCTGATACCCCCTGGGGCATCATCAGAGCTCAGGTTCACCATGGTGAGCAATATTCACAGTTTGTGCATATTTTTACATCTGGCATGGTGTGTCCCTTGGTATCCTTGTCTTGTTTCTCTACCTTAGGTGGAATACCTCAGGGCCTGGCTCCTGGACGCAGAGATTATTGTGTCTGCATCCAGGGATATTGTCACATGACCCTCAGATGATTGGTAGGCCTCTTTGCCTGACTGATACTTACCTGTCATGCTCCTGGTCTAGGTGATCAGTAGAGCTACAGTTTTTTTGGGAAACAGATATTTGTAAACTTCTAAATGTTTTTCTTTTACTTCCCGTTCATTTATTTTGCATTGTTCTTTTCTAAATATAGCATTGATACTAAAGTGTTGACTTTCCTGTTAGTGTGGTGTTTAGCACTGGAGATTCATATTATACTTGGTTTCCTCAGCAGATTATAGGGCAGGAGGAGGAGCATGTTTGCATTTTCTGACTCCATCCCATGGCTGCATCAGTCATTTCTTACTGAGAGAAAAGGATCACTTCCTCTACTTGGGTTTGAATTATTATGACACCCCTTGGCTGTGGATGTAAAGTGTGAAGCAGGTGTGAAGATCTGGGAGATGTGCTACCTGCAATGTGAGTGGCAAAGGTAACTCACAAAGGGAACGAATGGAAGATGAGAGAGCCAGTCGGCAGTACAGACATGCACATTGTAGCATGGACTTAAGAAGGCCACTTCTTAAACAAGAAAAATGCAGCCAAGGTGTATATGGGTGACAAATGACAGCAACCCAGGGGGAGTGGTGCAGCAAGAAATAGCTAGGATATTAGTCTTAATGGCTGAGAAATGAGCCAGCCTGTTCCCTCAAGCCCAGAGAGGGACTTGTTATGCTGCAATTTGCTTGTTAGGGAATGACAAGCACATACATCAAAGGCAGATTTTAGGAAACGTCATACAGCATTACCTGTCTGTGGCAGGCTCAGCCACCTGGCGCCCGTCCTGATCGACATGCTGAAAGTCCTTTACTTCCTCTTGCAGTGACTTCCTGACATTCTCTCAGAGTCTGAGAGCTACACCACACTGGGGCAATGCGGCATTGAGAGCATAAGGTATTGTATGCAAGCAGGTCTGAGGCTGTTTATCAAACAAGAGCCTGCTGATTTAGGGGGGATATGCAGCTGCATTTGAAAAATATTAATGCATAGTTAATATTATAACCATAGTGGGTTAAATTTCCTCGGTAATTACGAATCAAAAATGAAAAGCATTTGAATTCCTTGATTCTACTAATGAAAACTATGGAACTCACTGCTGTTTTACATTAAAAGACATATTTGTTTTGGTCAGTTACAATAACACTGTAAAAAGAGTATTACATTCTGACTAATACTATGGGAATTACTGAGAAACAGAAACAATAATGGTGCTTGACTGAAAATGTGGTCCAATAAAATGCATAGAAACAGGTCACCAAAAGCAACAAAATCATAAGGCAGCACTTTAGAGTCTCCTGGTGGATACACTCGAACACACTGTATATAGGGCAGTATCTGTGGACTAATGTTCCAAGCCAAGCTTTACAAAGTATTATAATCTATTAGTGATTGTAGCAATCTGGCTCTATAAAGGATGTAGTTTCAGATGAATCGATAACCTGATTACAAATTGCTAAATAGAAATTGAGAACCCCACTTTTCCAGGAAATATGATACTTTCATACGCAGTGCCCTGGTTGTCAGAGCTGAAAGACTTTGAGTAGTATTGAGCATGTAATAGTGAGTGTTGCACCATTCAACACCTAAACACTATGCCCTTCAAAAATTGAAATTTTGTCAGATGTTGCAGAACTGTGTTATGAAAACACATGTCAACAAGGTTTTTTTTTTTAAAGAATGAGTTGGATTTGCCCTTTTTTCTCTCATTGTGTCTCACACAATTAAGTGGTTAATGACACCTCATTCTGCTGTCACTAGTGGATTATTGCTAACTTTAATTGTTTAATACATGTCAGCTATTATTGCTCTGTGATAAGGATTTGGGCCAACTGTTCCTACTGGCCAGATTCATTCCTGTTTGGTGAAAAGAGGATGATATTACTTAGATATTAACCCAGTTGTAACAGTAAACAAAACTACATTCTCTGATTACTGTCTTAGCACATGATATTTCAATGTGCTTCTAGATATTCTAATCAGACAACTGTATCTGACTATCTAGAATAATTAACAGATAATATGTACCCATGACTAAAGTGAGGCTGGCCCTGTTAGCCAGAGATCAGAAACAATGCTGAGTTTGTAGAAAATGTGATGACTCACTACCTTAAGGCTCACACTTTAAGTAACGTAAGAGTACTCTGGTGAGCCTCACTAATCCCTTAATAAGCCTTTATTATCTTCATTTTTTCATGTATGTATATTCTTTTTTTGTTCCCTTTTCACCATATTTCCATATTTTCTGAAGTGGCTTTTGGGTGAAACCTCATGATCATGGTGCAGATGTGTGTCCTGTGGCTGGGTGCCAGCTGTGCTGCAATATGGCTGGAGGTCTACATTGGCAAGGCAAAAAAAGAGGTTAAGGTGGTTTCAGTCATCAGTCTCAATTCAGGTTTGTGAACTAGACATTTTGTCAGCCTTGTATTTTTATGACAGTGTAGAGAATATATGGTTTGTGCTTTCATTTTTTCATCTGCTCATTCCAGCGTCTGTGGGTGAAGGTCTCTGAGGTGAGGCTGATTGCAAATTCAGTTTGGGGTAAGAAAACGCATGTTGGGGCAGGAATGTAACTGAGTATTTTACATTTTATATTTGTCTTCAAACCATTGAAATTATTATTATTAAAACAGATCTTCGGAGGTTATTATTATGTTTTTATTATTAGATGTTTGTTAGCCCTGTGTTAGCTTCAGAGAATAATATTGTCATATGGGAACTTGGGGTCTGTTTATTATTTCCAACTTACTGTGAATGCTCCTTGCTGACATAGGAGCGATCTGCTGAGCACACAGTCCCAAGGCGAAAGCAGTAACTTTGGTTCAGTCTCATCTCTCCTCCATGATCATCCAGTACAGTCGCAGGGTGTGGTCGACAACAGGCAACGAGGTCTGTTTTCACTGGTCAGTGACAGGTGAACAGTGCAGCTCGTAGCTATGAGCCCAGTGCTTTGAAACTGCGTGTTTCCGACGTGGCATTGTTTGTGCTCCAAATTACGCTCTGACCTGAGAGAATGTTCTGGTGTAACCTCTTAGATTACCCCAAAAACCTCAGATGCGCTGTCGGGAGCAAGATCTCACCACCATAGTTTAGATAGCAGCTAATTCAATGTTCTTCTCAAGCCACCTAGAAATATGAATAGAAAAAGAAAGTCATCATAGAAAACTTTATCAATGTTAGCGCTCTAACAAACTTAACAGCAACAATGATAGTAGCTATTCAGTCTGCTACAATATCAGTAAAATGAAACTGAATATGTCAAAGTCAATCAATTGAAAACAGGTCTTTATTACAAAAACATTATTTTCATTCATTAAAAGGAAATAGAGGTGTAATTTAAAAGACACATGAAGCCCGTAAGAGACTGACAGTTGCCCCCAGACAAATTAAGAAAAAAAAAAAAAACCCAAACCTATACAGTCGTTGTAATGTAGTAACGTCCTGTTAAGACCATGCCCACTTCCGTTTTGTTTTTTCGAATACGAATACAGATGCAGATAATTTTGTGGCTGAACGCATACAGATACAGAAAATGATCTCTCTGCAGACGACTCTTAATGGGAACAGTATTTATATGCCTCCTGTAGTTGATTATTGTTTGAGTGAGGGAGAGACAGGTTGTGGGGGGACACTATGTGTGGTCACCCTTATGTAGGGAAGAGGTTAGCAGTGATGGTATTACTTTGGCCCTTCTCTTTCTGTGCTTCATAAGTGGTCAGAGTCACATGGCAGAGGTTTGTGTGACTTAGACACAGACTTTCATTATCACTCTGTGTGAGAGAACTAGCTGCCCTCAGCTGTCACAGTGACAGACACTTCACCTGATAACAAAGTTCTGTCTGAATGGACAGAAGTGTAAAAAGGTGATACCTCTGCTCTGGTGTGAAGATTTTAAAAGAGCCCATCTCTATTGGGTTTTTTTTAGACATACTGCAGAACCTCCATTAATGCTATGAAAACAACAGCTTCCATCCACAGCTCCACCATTATTCAGAGGTACTGGACTTTCTTAAGACATATTTTCATTCAATCCACCAATAAGCCCTTGTTTATCTGCAGATAATCCATTGCTGTATGGACAAGCAGGATTACAGCATAGAACAATAGATTACTGCATATCAACTGTAAGAACATTGAATATTGTGAGTATATATAGCTTACAGCAAGCAAATAGCTGCACAAGAAGACAGCTGGTGCAAAAACACATATGTTTTGTTGTTACTGAAACAATGAGTAATGCAAATAATTCTAGCAAGGAGAGAAGAGAAAACTCATTACTGACAATATTTTTTTTCTGGAAAGATCGATGTCATGTAATCTACCAGTCAAAGACTCTGGTTTCATATGAATGGGTTCGAGTAAACAGTTCTCCTCCTCAGGAGACTACACTGATATTTTAGATGTGTACCGTGTATGTTGATATTAGAAGGTGTAAGTTTTGGGGGGAAATACTACAGACCAACTGGCTTTTTGTTCCCATAAGTTAATGTGAAATCAATGTCAATGAAGCCACTTTGGTTGTAAAATCCAGAACTGACAACACCTCTGTGGAAATAAGACATTTTATTGAGCCACTGCTGTTATATAACTGCAGAGTTTGATGTGTTTATTAGCCAGTTAAGGAAAATAATGGATGCAATTTTCTCTCTGGCCAATGTGGGAAAACACACTTTGTTTCATTTGCAGTGCTTGTTTTTGTTGAGTGAAGCCACCTTAATTCTACTGCAACAGAATACTATTGAGTATAAATGTATTGTAATTTTAAGTACTAGGCACCTGGCATCCATATATATGAAGTTCACATTTTAGATGCATTCATGTCCTGCATCCTAATCACACCAGTCATAATAATTTTCTCCCATACTAATGAAGTAGTCAATAATTTAGATTCATAAAATTGTCACAACATTGTCCACAAAGTATTTTCCATCCATTGGGAATATTAGCGTTTTTTTTTTAAGTCTCTGCAATAATTTAAGGTTTGGTCAACTCGCACCACTGAAAAGCGTGACAGTGAAAAGCTGTTTGGTTGCAAGTTTTTGTTTGTATCGTTACACAACAAATGAAAATGAGTGAATTGAGGAAAATTCTTTTTAAAAAGTGGACAGCAGAGAGTAAAACTAAAGACATGATTTCCTTGCTGTATTATGCAAACAAGGCTGTTAGAAGACAAATGTGTGCAATGGGTGGAAAAGTGTGAGCAAGGACAGCAGAGAGTCCAACTGTAATATGGAGACGTGCAAGACTTCAGCTAAGTAGTGAAAGAAAAGGAAGACAAGAGGGACAGGAGGAGGGAATTTATGTGACACTCTTTATAATGAGCATTTTATTTGTTCTGTTTACAGCAGTGTGTTGTGTGTGTGTGTATGTAAGAGAGACTGTGCATGTGTTGGTATTGTGCCCACAGAGTGTTGGATCACTTCACACCTACACTGCACATGAGCCAAAGAACAACATCACGCAGACATTCTTCACTTCCCTGCTTCTTCTTACACACTTGCTGTTATTGGTGGTTGTATATACTATTATTTATTCTTTTCAGGAAAAATCAAGAAATCATGAGTAACTTGTGGCATTGGCTAGTCAAGTGTAAATTGTTGCTGAAGTAAAATTATATTCACTGTTGGAATTGATTTGCATTTTGACAATTGGGACTTAGCCATACATTGGGTAATAACTTTTGTAGATTATTCTAGTATGGTGCTTTGAATGGAAAGGTCTTTATTTTACTGCAGCTGAGAGAAGTTGTTCATATCGTTGGAGTTGGTTTTGTGAATGTTGTGCATTTTCATGTTGAATTATTCATTCATGCATTAAGGGTGGCAAATTCAGTAATGAATCCCCACAGCAAGAAACCTGGCTGTGCAGAAAAGTTCTTAATTGGACAATGTGCTGGAGCATACAAAACAATTTGGACAATGCATGCACACTGCAGTTAGTCTTAATTCTAACCATACAATCAATACAATGTTATTTATTGCAGGCTTGAATAATAACATTAGAAAGTTTTAATACATACACAATATCTGTGGTGTATCCCGATGGAACCTGTTCCATGCTCTGTCAGATTTGGATTGCAAATTTGTTCTGAGACCTCTTAATGTGGAACCAGTATGTCTTGTGGCAAAGCAGAATAGTTGTTACTTTCTACAGCACAAAACTTACAGTAAGACAAACAAATAAACAGTCTCTGTTACCCCGTCACAATATAGACACTTAAAATATGTGCAATTGGAAAAGGGGGAGGGAGAGATTTGTGAAGTTGCATAAGTCCCTCTCTTCACTCACAAAATGGCTGTGGGCCTAAACTAGGGACATTGATTTTTAGAAAATGTATTCCAGTTCCTGCTGAATATCATAACCTCTAACTATTTGTCTGCTCTGGGATTGTGGTGCCTTCCTGGGTGAAAAAATATACGGTTTTATAACAGAGCCAGAGCTCTTTCTACTTGACTCTGCCAGAGAACTTCCCCTGCTCAGTCGAGAAAGAGTCTGCCAGGCCCCGGGTACACTTCCTTTAATAGATTATGTACACAGGAGGAATATTTGGTGTGATTTCAGTCAGCATCTCTGCTGACTTCCTGCCCTGCACTACATGATCCTATCAACAAAAGATGAATAAATAAAATACAGAATTATAAAAATGATAAATAAAACAAAGATGATTAGACTTTTTGAGTGCCTGCAGGTCCATAGCATTAATATTTAATGTCAATTCGTTTTACAAAAAGGCGAGAGGAAGAGAGGCACAGGCCGCCCACATCTTTAAGAGATCAACATTTTTTGCCATTTGAAAGATTGATTGATTTTTTTCAGCTGCAATGCATCGGATCAAGCTCGGCCCTCAGTCTATCCCTCATTCATGGAGTCTTGGAGAGAGGGGAAGGTGACGGTCTCCAAAGAGATGCTCAGACAGACTCTAACTTACACCACAAAGTTTGAAAAGTCAGAATGTTCAGTTTATTTGTTTTGTTCATATGATGCTGACTCAGCACCTGAGTGTGTACCCAAAGACCATACTGGAGTGTGCCAAAAAAAAAAAAAAATGGAAGTCTAGACTTCATTTAATCTGAACCCAAGTTTTGATTCCCTGCCTGTGTGAAAGCATTCATAAAAATGTAAATGGACTGCATCTTTATTTTGTAACTTATTTCATTATCATTGGTGACTATATTTAATGGATGGCAAGTATTATTTGTTTACATAATTTAGTATACTTAGAAATTACCGTATGATCACAAAAATGGGAAATGATATTCATGTTTAAACTCCAGTTTAACCTCTGATTCTAATGCTTAGGTGTGAGCGCACCCTTATTCAATACTGAAGGTGAAACTGGGGCAGCACTGTGACTAATAGCAAAGCAAACTGAATCTAATCTGTGGTAAATACTGAAGAAAATGCTGGAATACAGTTGCATGTAATGCAAAAACAGACTTGGAACAATTTAGTGGTTTGGACAGAGACAGAGTGGAACACTACTGTGATTAACACATACAGAGTGGAACACTTGTGTGATAAGCACAGCAATAGACTGGAACATTATTGGTATTAACACAGAAACAGACAGAAACACTGGTGTGGTTAACAGAGTGCACAGGAGCACTGCTGCTGTTAACAGATGCAAACTGAGCACTGTCTTTATTAACCTAAGACAGGCTGGAACTCTGATGTGATTAACACAGATATAGATGCTACAACACTGGTATAATTACCACAGAGACAATCTAGAGCCCTGACGAAGTTACAGTTTGGCTCATAATTGTGTGTCTTTTGTCACCTGACACCACTATTCTTTTATCTACAGACATGAATTCTGTCCGTCTTGCTCTAAAAAAGTATAAACACATGTGTAACTGTCACCTGACAGCAAACGTTTTTCTCAACTGTCATATTCACTTCACATTATTCCATTATTTCTCACTATGTACACTTTACACATTTCATGAATTTGGAGATCCTTTCCACTGTTCTTGGGTTTTAAAGATTAAGTCCATGTTTTCAATCACTCATTTTAAGAAGCAATAACATAAATAACTCTGAACCTAAGGGAAGAAATATGTATTGCACACAACTATTGTTTTACGCTGTAGATTATGTTCTTGACAAACTGAAACAAAACCGACCTTTTTGTCACCATAATGTGATTTTATTTGGATTTAAATGGACTTTTTTGACTATAATTAATAAAGCATATCCTCTCTTGAAATGCAACCGATATTTCATTGTGACTGATGAATCAAAAAAAATGTTCTACCCTGAACCCCCATCTCACTGAAATAAATAGCCACAAAAGAAATCATACTGATGCTGATTCCTGACACTCATGCTGTTTGCTAGTAGTCATTTGGCCCCAGATGGAAGATGTCATCATCATAATCATCTCTGTCTTCATGTTCTAAAGGCTGCGTTCATTCCCAGCCCCACAGGGACCTGAGCATCACCATGATTTCTGCATCTCCACAGTGAGAGGATATACATAAAGATAAGCAGCACTGAAATAATGCATGGTTATGGTCCAAAATAACTGTTCCACAGAGCAATCTGTGCAGCACAAATACATCATATAAATGATCCCACCATGCAAATTTAACAAGAAAAACAGTATGTATTCATAATAACGTCATGTTTTGTGTTCTTTCAAAGGGATCTAAATGATAGATGAAAATGAAAATTATCAGCTGGAAAATGTACCAAAGGACTACTGGGTTGGTCCTTTATTCTGTTAGTTTTTTTTTTTTTTTTTTTTACAATGAAGAGATTTTTATTTTACATCACACTGGTCAGTAATGAATATGCCCCATATTAAGCAAACTGGAACTTCTAGTTGAACCACGGGTTTAGAAAGCGTTCAAGCCCTCTCACCTTTTCCGTATTTGTTGTATATATTTGTTTATTTATTTATTGTCTTATAAATCATGGCATAATATCCCATAATAACAAAATGAGAATATGTTAAAAGCTTTTTGCAAAGATAAAAACTAAAACATCAATGAAAATGTAATTATGTAAAAATTACATAACTTTATATGTAACATGTTATGTAACATGTTTTGACTTTGTAAAAATGGGGGGGTCACTATGGATAGATTGGTGGGGAAAATCAAATTAATCAATTTTAAATGAAATCTTTCACATGACAAAGTGTGTAGAAATTGAGGGGGTAAATAAATAAATATGAGACTTTAGTTACAGCATATTAAATAATTGGGACACTGCATTGCATACCTTTGTCAAACAGCAGAGCATTCATGAAATTCAGCCATAGAGGATTCAAGTACAAAAGAAAAAATACATCTAGGGATACTAACAGCCACTGGTGCCAGGAAGGAGGAGGACGCCAATGTTTCTTGGCTCCGGTAGGACCAGCAAATTAATCTACCTTTGAGAAACCTAGAGTAGAGGTGGCTTGATTCCAGAAACTTCAGGATTTGACCAGAAGGTGTTTGTGCATTGACTACCATGGCAACAAAATGTACAGTGTAGAGTCTTGGCAGAGACATGCCATCAATTTCTCATTTCTTTTTTGAAGTTAAATACATTCAGTGATACAAGCTGGGGCTCAGTCAACATTTGTCTCTTCACTTACAATTGAATTACAGTGTTGTGATTTTTTTTCTGTACAAGAGCAGTTTTTTGTGGTTCATTTAAAAAAAATGCTAAACTTGCCAAACTGTGTTAGTTAAGATAAAGATGAGCACTAGCATTTAATTGTGAGCCAAAGCTAAGGACACATGCTGATTGAAACAGTCACAGTTTATGAATGAATTAAGCGGTCTGGATTTTCTTTAAAGCGGGGGGAACATTGACCCAAGCAATATTCCTGGAAATTCCTCAAGTAAACTTTTCAAAGTTATATGACTAATGCATAACTGAACTAAGACATGCAAGGGATTGATTCAGTTATGAAAATTCAGGCTTATGGTGGAGATCAATTCTGTGGATATTGGAGTATCAGTAAACCATTTTCTGATCAGATATATTGGTAGATTATCTTTACATGCCACTCCATTGTTTCAATTTGTGAATAATTTGCAAGTCATTTGCATATAATATATCTCCAAGACATTATTCCTCCTCATAAACAAATAGCATAAATAGAGGCAAATTTAGTTAGTGATGCCATTTGCCCATAGGTACCCATATGTCCTTCTGTTCAAAAACAGAAAATAAAGTATGCTGGGATGGATTCAATCACAGCTTCTTTAAGGACAAACGCAATTCAGTCAAAGCAGACTTTACATTCCAACATAGTTTTTTTTAAGTCAGTTATATTTTCCCCCGAGCAAGCTCTAAAACCATATGGTGTGACCATGAGATCAGTCTTCCAAGTCTGTCCTCAGTCTTTCAAGGTGAGACTTGAACATGTTGCCCTCCGTCTTTTTGAGGTGAGAGGAAAACAGATGTCTCTTTCAGCTTCTTGTTAACCATCTGCTCAAAACTGATGTGAGACTCTGGATAGTGGCCCCCTGAGTCTTTTCCCCCCTCCGATTTTCGATTAAGGTTACGTTTTCTTGCTAACTTTTTATTTCAGTTACTGCATTGCTGTACATCTGGACTTGCAGTTCTAATCCTGACTGATTGCCTTCATAATCAATATGACTGCCATTTTGTTAGGATCTGGCAGAATGATACTGTTTTATTGTAGATGTCAATTTTACAACACCTAACAGTTTGAGGGGCATGTAGATAGAGGTGAAACAGAGAAGTAATCATGAAAAAGAAAACAATACTGCTGAAACTGTATCATCTCTGGTTTTGTCTGTTCCTGGCAAGTTACTGTGGCAGTCATCACATACCCAAGTTACTGTGGCAGTCATCGCATACGACACTAAAAATAAAAATAAAAAATTAAAAAAACCTCTTCATTCACTAATATGTCAAAAATCTTGCAATGGATGGGAAAAGAAAACAAACAATCAAATGATCTCAGAAAGAGGCAGATACTCCTCCTGCATGTCTTCCAGTGTTCATGTCTTCTCATCCACATTTATTCATGCAACAGTGCCTGTTGATTTCCTTGAGATGCTGATGTCATTTGCTGCTTTTGAAAGTAGTGTGGTCTTTTTTTCTTAACTCCCTGCAAAAAAATGTTGCGCTGTGGCTGTTTTGGTGAAATATACGCTCATTTGGTTGAAATAGATGAACTATGATCAGTTCTTTTGGATGGTATTAATTATGTGACCTTACTTCTTAATTTCCTTAACATTACTTCCTTAATGGTTCCATAAATCTCACAGGCATTACTAATCAAATCAGGCCTCCAGATCTTCACCCACTTTACTGTGAGTCACAATGTAATATGCAGTGGGTGGAACTTCATCAGAGACATTGGTCTTTCACTGTGTATTTGAACAGGTCATCAATCAGTAACACATGTTAAGTCTTTCTGAATGTAATTAGTAAACATTTTGCACATAAGTAAAATAAAAGTTGTCTTCTCTGCTTATAAAAACCTGGTGATGTTGATACTACAAGTTCAGTATTGCCTGAAGCTGGTAAAACACAATGGAGTAAGTAAAAAGAGAAGTTCAATGGCATTTTATCGGTGTAGCATGATGAAGTGTGACCTACTTTGATATAAAATCTCAGTAGAGTTGGATCAAGACGGAAATAATCATATACTAAGGAATGATATATAGCCTACCTCCTATGACTAATGCAATGTCGACAAAGGTAAAATCACAGCAGGAAGGATAAAACTGAATTCAGGCAGCAGTAATGTGAACATTTCTACTGTAGATGAAGGCACATTTGAACTGGCAGTATCTTAACCTGCAGATGAATGAGAAAAGGGCAATGAAACATGATTAAGTGACAGCCTTGGGCCCTTTTCATATACTAAATGTGTAATAACAAAATGCAATTTTCTTTATATGTGATTGCTGCATACGGAGGGATGTGATTAAACAGTTATGAATTCTAACGAGGATATAATTCCTTCAATATTGTGAAGATTATTTATCTGGGTTAAGCTCATTTAAATTGTTTAGGGCGGACCGCAGTGCATGCTTAGCTGATGGTGCAAGTGTGGCTACCTGAGCCACGTGTACGTGCAGAGAGAGAATAAGGGCTCCCTGGAGATGCAGGGCAACATTATCACAGCATGGACCTCTCGCCCCAACCGGATTATGGACTCATCAACAACTTATGAGCTTATCTCCCCTGTACACTTGTTTTACCAGGCCTGCAGTGCTGGGGTTTGATTAGATAAGAAACCCATTTTGATATGCACTAAAGATCGCTGCCATGATCCAGTCAGAGGCAGAGTTGTGTCAGGGAGAGGTCCTTGATTTGAAGCTGCAAGCCAGAGAAATGTCCACGGTCCCTACAAGTCCCAAAGAGGACCAAATGTGCTGTATCAGAGTTGATTTAATACAGAGGATTTTACTATGTAGGACACTCAGGGCACTGTGCTCTTCAATCACTGTGATCAAATGCCCATGTAAAAGTGCCATCCTTCCCCACAAAGTCACACTGACATAGTAAAACTTGGGTAAAGAGAAGTTGTCCATGTCATATAAATGTTCTGTAGTTAAATTCCAGGTTAACATCGATCACTGATTAATATTTGTGTGAAACATGCCTAGCATTTCCACATTGAAGTAATTTTTGAACACATGATCAAGGTCAAAACAGCTGGTCAAAACAGCCAATTAGAGCTTCATGCCTTAAAGCGAATGTATGAGTGATTTTTAATGAGGATTTAATGATACTAGGAGGAAAACGGGTGATGAGGTCACCTCAAAATAAGCATACAGTCTTAAAGAGGCTGGAAAGGATATACATGAAAAGCATTTATTTTGATCTAGACTTCGGCTATGTATTAACATCAAATTTTAACGCCTCTGCCCCTCTGTCACTGACTGGATTGGCTTCATTTAGATCTCAGTCCAACCAATATTCAAAACCAGAGCATCATTCTTGCTCTGTGAAATTAGAATTTAAACAATGAAATTGGAAGCCCAGATTTTAAACAATGACATAATTTTTTGCTTACCTTTTAAAGTACTTCAAAATACATTGTAGAGCAGCTGTCTCACCCGAGAGTGTTTTATCACTGCACTTGTGTTTGAACAGTGCATTAATCAAACAATTCCCTCCCATTTTCATCAGATATTTACCACTAAAAGAAGCCCAGTGAGAAAAATGCTTGATTTAATCAAACATTATACATCAAAAACAAAACAAACCTCTCGCTAGTGCATTTAAAAAAGAAACAGTACTTTCATCATTGGTTAAACTGCAATACCAGAAGACACACTCATATGAACACATAGGACAAGAATTCCTTGACAAGAAACATTCATACTCAATTGTTAAATGGAGATGTCTTGGTCTGTTCTCAGAAAGCACATATATAATAAAATATTGGTTTCAAGTGGATTTTCATTATATGTGGATAGCCTGTCTTAATGGAGGGGAAATAGTTTAAACAGAAATTGCATTAAATGAAGCAACTCTTGTAGACATACGGAAAACCTTTTTCAACAAGGAACATCTTTTTTCAATTATTCAGCAAAGCTTTCAAGATCTACCAGGTCAAACATGTGCATTAAATAGAATAATTGCTATTTGATTTATGCTTTATATAGTGAAATGGAATAGGGTTTGGAGGGATCACTTGCCACAAATAGAATTGTGAATAAACTGCATACATGCACTCACAAAAATGCCCACATGGCACATTTATAATTCATAATTACAGAGAGCATGCCAAGTCAAGATCTTCATGCGAGTTGCCTCGCTGCAGCAGATGGACACAATGTTCCTCACAATGAGGCGAAAGGTTCAACAATGGCAAAAGGAAGCACAATCATTTACACAAGCGTGGGTCAGTGAGAGGGACCAGCCTCTGAAAGGGGTCTTGAAACAGAGGTTTCAATAAAAGAGGTTTTAAAGTAATAAACCATTGAAACAAACAATAAATCTGAAACAACAATACTTTCAGGAAGTCCCTGCTTTTCATAATCATACTCAGTATGTGAGTATACAATTCTGTAACTGGAATTTCAATTGACTGCTGTGAACATGATAAGGAGTGTTGTCAGTGTCTGATTGATTTAACCTCCACTGATGCCACAGAACATATCCTTAGACCCAAAAGTCTGGCAGATGATGACTTGAGATTCCTGTCTGAACTTATGTCACTTGTTTGAATATATTATTTTACCTTTCTATGCCATTTGCTTAGCCTTGCATCATCCAAAACAACAACAAAAAGCTGAAAATTACCCTCTGTGAAATATATACCCTTCTGTCCCTTCCCTCCATCTCCTGAATCATCCCTGATGTATTTGTTCTCATTATCCACTTGTATCAATAAGTGCCTGCTTAACAATAAAGTCTACTTTATATTTACCAACAGAAAAAAAGATATCAGACTGAGAATGTGTGTGTGTGTGTGTGTGTGTGTGTGTGTGTGTGTGTGTGTGTGTGTGTGTGTGTGTGTGTGTGTGTGTGTGTGTGTGTGTGTGTGTGTGTGTGTGTGTGTGTTTGTGTGGAGTGGGTGGGGAGGGGGGTGATTTACACAATGAGAAATGCCGTCCATCTGCTTGAAGCACTTATGCAGATGTACCCATCAGCTAAAGCTGTCACTCTGCCTCCACTCCAGCACTTATTGCACTAAAAGCCAATGAACAGCATGTTTTTAAGCGTCTAATGAAGCTTTATTAAACATAAATGGGTCAGGAAACGCAGGCATTTCCAAACATTATAAAACAACTGCAGATGTATTGTCTGACTCAAAAGGAAAGTTTTACAGGAGGTCTTTGCAAAGGCCTGGTTTGTACCAAGTATTACTATTACTCTATTCACTACCCCTTTACCCCGAAATATATCAGGTGTGTTAATAGCTTCTGTTCATAGTTTCTGTTAAGATCCATGCTTCCAAGGTTCTCTGAACATCACAGACAGGGTCCCCTTGGCTGTCTGAATAGAACGATGAAAGTGAAACAGTTGCAATGTGGTTTATCTGAACATCTAAAGACCGATGAAAGATTAAAAGCAGGCAAACCGGTAATGTCTACCGCAGAAACTTTTTAAATCTTTCTGCCTGGGAGCACTGTCATGGACAATAATGAGGCACTGTGACTGAATATTCCTTTGCTTGTAGTGTCTCTGTGGTGAAGATTTAACTGTTGAAATCGTCCAAATGTGGGCATTAAAAATCGACCTTCAAATAAACAACCCATTCATGTTAACTCAAGAGCACAGACTGCAGGCTTTAAATGGACAACTGGCACAAGGAATTATCATGCTGGAAGGAGATAAAATGCTATTTTCTTCCTAATTATTCTCCTCAATGTGATTTTGTGTCATGCTCATTGTTTTCTGTCAAAGGAAAAATTAGCAATAAGAGGAAATGTGATTACATGTGTATTCAGATGACGTTTATGTTTGAAGCCATTCATTGTTTAAATAATTCAATTATAAGTGATTGCAGAGTAGATTGCATGCATTTTTAGTTGGAACCTTTAAAATTGCAATCATTCTCGTCAATCTTTTGGATTGGTGAAATCGTTATTTTAAACTAATGAAGAGACCATAGTTGAACGGCATCAAAATGTTAAATGGGAATGCTAAAAATGCCACTAATAGAGACTGCGGAATCTCAAAAACAATGGAGGACGAACTGACACTGTGTACCTCACACAGATGTAGCTGCATTTGTGAAGTGGATAATTGCTCTTGTAAATTACTTTATCTCCATTTGCACAGGAATATAAATATTCAACAGATGTCTTAAGTGTTTGTCACACAGCGGGGAATTCAGTTTGTCACTCAACTGATGACCAATTTGTTTTTTCACAGAAAGTTCCCAGTTGCCATTTTGTCACTCATTCTTTGTGAATGTATTATGTTTATGTCAGGTTAGTAAATTGCACACAATTTGTGAAGGGAAACAGACTATCGTTTTAAAGAATGGTTATAACAGGTTTGTGATTATGTCCTTATGTGATTTCTCACTGCTTTGGTGTCAGATTCCTTGAACTGAGCACAGCCCTATCAGACTTAATGATTCTCCCCATTTCATTACTTATGGGCATTGATATATTACTCCATATTATCTCAGAAAGTGAGTGGTAGAGGGAGTGAGAGAGAGGCACAGAAAGGTAAAACAATGCAAGAGAAAACCCATATTTTTTCATGTAAAATGTTGAAATAAATAGCCACAGTTGAAACAGTGTTCTTTCACAGTATGTGGTGACTGACACAATTCTGTTGCATTCATAACAATACTGGATGTCTGCCAGTGTGCCCATATCTGTAGAGCGCTACATAGTGAGCTATTACAACCATCATTTCGTTCTCCTACAAATTCATACCCATTGGCCCGTGACTGCAAATGTATTCAGATCTATGAAGAGGATGGGATTTGGCAGAGGGGCCATTTTCATTCAAGCACATGCTGTTCCATATGAATAATATCATTTAGGACAAAAGGGGGGAAAAATCCAGTCCTTCAGTATGCTGGATTGAATTTCGATGGCTGAGTTCCACATTCTCCGTATAAGAATCAGTAATCCCAGTGACTTTTACTTGTGTGGGTGTGTTTGTCATGAATCAGAGCTCTGTCAATCAGTATTTATGGCTGTAACACACCTACTTCACCTGTTCTTTGTCATTAGATAAAATCTATATATTGTTGTGCACCTTCCTAAATCTTATTGTGCTGATTGCAGTTCATCCCCAACATGAGAACTCTTAATAGAAGTAATGGGTTTATTATGAACAGCAAGGAAGCAAATATGTTTTAATTAACATTTCCCTGACAATGTTGAAATTGTAGTGATTATTCAAAAGATTAAGTCAGATATAATTTAATAGCTTTTGTGGAACATGCCCTTCTACATGCATTTATTCTACAGGCTAACACTCTCCAGCAAGAATCTGATTAGTCAGTTCTGGGCAATAGTGAATCAACAATCCAAAGAATATGAATAAATGAACAATAGATTGCCATCTTCTGTTTACACAATGTGGAAAAATGTCTATGATTGACATTACATAAATGAAAAGTCTCTTTAGACCTGACCTTCAAATGGCTGCCCACCTCATCGCTATCCAGAAGTCTATTGTTCAACATCAAATTTCATTTTACTGCTCAATGTTTTTGGCATTTGAGCTGATGTTATGATTAGGCTGCTTTGGTGGTGTAGTGATCTGATGTGAAATTTATTCAAACTTTGTCCTGTAACCCCATCATCCTCACATATATGCAATAACCTACCTGAAAACATTAAATCACTAATACAGAATATTTGCACTACAGACGAAAGAAAAATTGAAGAGATTGGGTTGGGCTGGATTGAAATTTGCTTAGCTCAAATAGGTTCACTGTTCTCATTTACTGATCTTGATATAGTGTATTTTTTATAGTATATTTCGGCTCAGTAAGGGATGATATTATTCATCCTGATAATAATTTATATACTAACCTTTTTAGTGACAGCACATACCATATGTCTTGAAATAACACACATAAATGATCCTTTTGTGGATTCAGACCTATCATGTTGATATACCGTAACTCCATTCCACCATTTTATGTGCACAAAGGGAAGCATATTCTGCAACTGTTTCTTCTGGCATCAAACTCACTGAAGTGTAATCTCACTACAACTCAAAGGGTTCAGCATGACTGGATCACTCATTGACATTTCAGTCGCACACATCTTGCTGCAAAATTTGTTTTTTAATGATATGAAAACTAATTTATGTTTCTGTGACCTACAGGGAGGTTGTCCCTTCAAGTATTACTGTACTTCCTAACAAGTCTAGCAATGAATACATGTTTATATTCATTGAATATATTTTCAAAATGTTGGCCATGCACAGTACCAATTTTTCTAGTGTAGGTGTGTAAGTCATTTGACAAAGCAGTAATATGGACTCTGCCCAGTGGTTAAAGGGCTAATCTATTCCATTTTTATTACTCAGCTAAACAGACAGGTGCAATAAATAAAACATTTAAAAATGTATAAATGAAAAAACTGTAGCTACATCTCCATTATAATGTCAGAGTGAATTTACTTTCGAAGACTACATACAGTGGCTTTTACTTAAAAGTGATTCTAGAGAAAGGGTCTTTCTCATCATATTGAAACTACAGCACATTATAAGTCTTCCTCATGAACTGCACTGGATGAATTTGTTGTTTGATCTTTATCATTTAAACAACAAAAAAATTAACCTATATCATTAAAAGCTCATTGTTGCTCATTTGCTTCGTGGAACCACCAATGAGATGTGTGACAAGAAGCGAAGAGCAGGAGAGATGGTTTGTTAGTGAGCTGTTACTGATAACGCACTGGGGAGCCTGGGCAACTCAATGGGCTGACAAGCTGAGAGCATCAGCGGATGGCTTGAGGCCCAGAGGCCAAAGGTTCAGTATCAAACCCCACAGCCGCAGCAAGGTCTCTCTCACACATCTCACCGCCTGCGCTTCCCTCTCGCACTAAGCGCCCTTCTTTCCTGTCAGCTGGACCCAGAGTGCCACGGACCCTGTGAAGCGAGAACAGAACCGCTCCCTCCATCCCTGTGTGACAGCCAGAGGGGAGCAGGGGAAACAGCTAGCACTGTTTATTTTTTCTTTTTTTTTCAATAAAAGACACCCACAGCATTCCTGCTGTTTTCCTCAAACCCAGATGAACCTCACTTGTCTCTCAACCTCTGATGCTATTTTTGTCACTTTCATGCTGGTGCCAGGTTCATGGGCCCAGGTACTGTTCAGCCTAGATTTGCACTGCATTTTACTCTTTTATCTATTTGTTAAGATGTACAAAGGCCAATCGTGAATTTCAAAAATTCAATCCACCCACCTCTAAAAGAAGAGAAAAAATATCACCTGGTTTTGGCCTATAAGTGAGGGGTACATTGTGTTTTACTAGTCTTATCAGGAAATGTTAAAGAAGAAATTGGTCAATATTCTATGGATTATGTAGAAATTCAATAACTTGATTATAAATTGTGCATCATGACTGCCATCTTGAAAG
Organism: Albula goreensis; assembly: GCA_022829145.1. Classification (NCBI taxonomy): domain Eukaryota; kingdom Metazoa; phylum Chordata; class Actinopteri; order Albuliformes; family Albulidae; genus Albula; species Albula goreensis. The sequence goes on from CM040741.1 coordinate 13,903,472, forward strand.
TGAATTACATTTACGTAGGAACTTTACAGTGAGGAAGTGTGTGTGGGGGGGCTTCAATTTGCACTAGCGTACTTGCCATGCAGCAGCTGAGATGGGCGGAGATTTGTTTTGCTAATTAAACTAGGAAATAATTCGCCGGCCAGCATGAGAGAGCAGATTGCTATTCCCTCTCCCTGGTGTCTTTAATGACCATTGAGTTAGCGAGTCTCATCCAAAAGATGGCATCCCCTATAGCACAGTGTCACTGTCACTGCATTAAGGCGGTTGCTTTTCTGCTTGAGAGAGGGTTGTCCCCTAATGTAATACAAGCATTTCTACTGGAATCTCATATCAAGTACTAACTAAATCTTGTCCAATATATCATCAGTTATTGGGTAGGATTAAGTCATGAGATTGCGATAGGCTAGATCCCAAACTAGGATACTGACATCCCTGGGTATTCAGAATGTCTCTACAGGATGCCTCTGATATATTCTGTCACTATAAATCTAACTCAGTAAACTGTTTAGAGTTAAATCAATTGTCATTTGCCTATTATTGGAAATATATAAATTAGAGGTAAATAATGTAGAACATTTGAATGTGTTCTCAATGGTTTTCTCCATATGTAAGCCTCCAATGAACACATGTAAAATATACCTTATGAAAACCAAGTGAAATAATTAAAAAAACATCAAAATTTTCATTTGCATCAGGTTTATTAGACATCACATGTAATTGTATTGTCTGGGATATGCATAAATGAATGCTAATCTGTATGGTGTAATGTAGAAAACAGAGAAAATGGGGAAGCCCTGATTTAAGGTTTTTAAACTTCACTTAATGAAACCACAGTCTACAAATAAGTACAGTATATCTATGCCATATGAAAAGGTGTTCCATAGAATTTAGCGACAAATTAGTGTGTTTATGTTACCTGCATGCTAACATAAATAGAAATATTTATAGAAAGTGCAATGAAATTCAGCAGGATGAATTTTTGTGTTAAAAGTGAAGCCAGCAGCAATGTGTTTGTGTGAAAGGAGGTGAGCTCCCTAAGGCAGGGCAGTGGGCTGGGTGCTCAGTGAGATGACTGCCCTTACCAAGGCCTTTGATGGTGAAGCTGGTCTAGAAGATTGCCCACGGCCCCTCGCCCACGCAGCCTGCCTCCTCTGCGTGGCTCAGCCTTGCCTAACAAAAGGCAGAAAACACGCATATGCACGCACGCCCGTACACACGCACGCCCGCACACATTTATCTGCAAACGCACACAGCCCTCTTATACCTGACGGCAAATCTACAGGAGATAAAGCATTTTTAGCACCTTCTCTAAACAGTACAAGTACATGCCCTCTCACAATGAATATTGCAAAAAATAATCACTGAATGAGACTAAATATTTAACATGGTGTTAAAAATTAACAACATTACAACCCTTTAAAAACAGAACTAAAACACACAGTCACAGATTAGTATCCAAGTGATCAACCATGGTATTCACATACTGCCTGTTGAGAAATGCAGGTGTTTGACTAATAGTAAACCCCCTCAGTGTGGTTGACCCTTACTATAGGTGGAGAAGCCATTGAGCCATTCAAGAGTACAGGATCCAGGTATGGGCAGCATTCGTCTCCCATTCTGTAAAGACAGGCAAGTTCCCAGGGTGCCAAAATCCTCTGAGTGGTGAGACGATTCCAAATAGCGCATGAAAAGAAGTCAGCTGTGAGCTGGATGCACCTATCATTTTGTCTCTGACATGACTTCATTGAGAATGACAAGACAACCATATAACGTAGCTTAAACTACAGAGGCAAAGACACTCGCTATCACTTGAATTCTTAATAAAGTTTTAGACTTTATTTTGGCTATACAAATATATATTCATTGCAACAAATATCCTACACTTTAAAGTTCCATCCATACTAAACAACCTCAGGCTTATTGTCTCATTAGCTCTGCATTGCAAACGGTCAGTGTAAAATGCGTTGCAAAATGAAGGCAGTGTAAGAAAAGTTTTAAGCGCAAATCAATATTTTGAATTTAATATGTTTTTTTTTTTTTCCAAGTGAAGCAGTATGTATTCAAGTAAAGTTCTCTGAGAACATACTTTTTTTTAAAACAGGACTAGCACATCAGGGACATGAAAAAACAAGCACAATTATCTGTTAAGTAATTATACAGTCAGCTAAAAAAGTAAAAGTTTCAGTAATATAGTCTTGTAGTCTTATAGTCTTATAATGACCCTGAGCTGTATTTTAATGGTATGAACTCATGGAGCAATGCTCAAAAAGAACATTTTATCTTTAGTAATTGCTACTTTTAGTCCTTTATTTTAGAGGTATGTGGCATAGATTTCACAGTGGTGGAAGGCTAAAGTTACATGACTACAATGGATACATTCAAAAAAGGTTTTTGCCCTGACACTGATATGACACAAATTTGGATTTTCAAAAAATGTTCCCCCTACCATTAAATAAAATATAGTATTTTGTATCATTGTGCTTCAAGTTTGGATTGGAGAAATGAGGCTGTTCATAGAAGTAAAACTAAGACTTGACAATTTTTAAAATTTCAGTTAGCAGTTCAGGGAAAAGGACCACTGTGATGTTATTATCTCTAAAAGTGAAGAGTCATTCCTGCCACAACAGTAAATGCTGCCGATGAATTGGAGAATAGCAAAATATAACAATCTCGGGAAGGGATCTTGAATGTACAGTGGCCTGGAAGAACCACATACAACAACAAATACGGAACATGCCTTACAGAGCAAAGGATGGGGGGAGGGGGGTGCTAACAGCGTTGATATATGATGACCAAATCTAGAATATGGTGAAGGATGATTTGGGATAAAATTAGGATACAGTTTTTATATATATGTATGTATATATGATGGAAATTATCATTACTGACTGCCCAGGCATTCTCCTAACTAATGCTAGCTAGCTGGCTAGCTATTGTTGCTATCTAACACTAACACTTATAGCTCTAGCTTGCTGGCCAGTTAGTTTACCAGCTGGCTAACATACACCATGACCCATTCCTATAATCAGATGGGTCATGGAGTAAAAATATGTGTTTTTGGTAGAGCTCTGTGCCCCATGGCTGGATGTGTCCAGAAGAGTCATTACTGGCCCTGGCTGAAAGTTTCCTTTTCAAGACAACAACTGGCCCAGCCACACCAGGTGAAGATAGTGATTAGAGAAGTTAAAAATACCCAGAAGTCAGCACTGAATCATAGTGTCTTCTGGCCAGACAGGAGCACACAGGTCTGAGAATTGACCATATGTTGACTTGATGTTCTTCCAACAGCATTGCTCTCAATACCTATTTCCAGAACAAGGTCCTGAAGTGCCAAATACAACTGCAAAACACGGAAGGCGAAAATAAATGTAAAATGAAACAGCATCAATTTTTCATTATTAAAATGTTTATATTCGTGATTATCTCATTTGTGTTTTTCACGTACTGATAGCATATGCATGAAAGACATGATGATAAGATGTTTTTCTTCACAGCCTCTACCACCACTGTCTATGCTGCACATGTCCTGTTTCACATATTTGATGGGTGACACACTGTGTCACAAAGCTGCAGCTTCCTTGTCATTAAGGGCAGATATGCAAATATGCCATTTTAATATGTCAGCTTCTAGTTGATTTGTTTCCATTTGAAAAACCCTGCAGTGTACAAAAATCAAGATTTTCTACATAAAATAGAATATTAGATAAGATCCACAGGATTCTTTGAGTAACATTCTGTTAAATGTATCCTCAGCATGTCATCGGAGATGATATAATAGTTTTCTAATTTTTCTAATTTACAATAATGATATTTAAATATCATTCTTGTCACACACTTTTTCCCCACTGTGGGCATATGGCAGTCTCTTGGCCTTGAAGGTTGTTTTGAAACTTGTTAAGCTTCCTTTGAATGCATATCTCTAGTTTTAGATCACTCAAGTCCATGCCTTACACTGTAAGCAGGTGACTCTGAACCAGACGGCTCAGTGTGTATGGGATTCTTTGTACAGTAATTCTTCTACCAATTACCACGGCTAAACTAGCTAATTAGCAACATACACTGATGCTGGTTCATCAGTGGGGTAACAGTTACATGATTCAAGTTCAGTCTTTAGCTGTCTTTTGTGAACTATTTTGGAAAAAGCTAAGCTCTAAAATGACATAAATAGTTGGTCTTATTAATGGCCAATCTCCTCTCAATTCAATAATTGTGAGTTGAAGATTCATTTAAATCTAGAAATAAATATGGTCATCCTTGCCTACACCCCCTCTACAATCAACATGAGAAATAGAAATGAGTAATATGCATGCTAACATTAAAAGGAGATAATCTAGGAAGATTCACAATGATGAAATTAACATTAAAAACATAAGAACATTAAGGCAAATGGTATCACATTGAAACTGTTGTCACAATTTCAGCAAGTTCCCTAAGTTGAATCAGCAATGAATGAATGAGTCCTTACTTTTTTGCTGATGCAATTTGAGGGGTTTGCTTAAGTCACATGATACAATAAAAACCAGCACTAAAAACATTTGCAGCTGTGCAAACTCAGCTAATTTTCTCACAAACAACAGAGAACCACCCAAAAAATCTGCTGGAGACAAAAATATGTAACAGATCTGGTTATATCTACCCAAGCAAGTCATGGGAAACATTTATCTTGCTGGATGTTTTGTGCCAGCAACCATTACAGCCATCGAATGTAACACTCCAAGGTAAACGTGTCTCTGTGACATTCTAATGGAGTTATAGTTACTAATATAATTAAGATATGTTCTCATTATTGGATATTACAATCATGTGGTGGTCTTAAAACAAACTCATTCACAATCTTTAGTAATCTCTAAGTCTCAGACCCCACACTGAGGCACAAAGCCACAACTAAAAATGATCTGCATGGTGGTATTGCTTGTAAAACGCTAAATAAGGAAAACATCTCAGATAAAACCCTTAACACTCCACAGCTGTTTATCAAATGTACAAATTGGCCCCTGAGCTCCATCAGACGAGAGACTTTCTCAGTGGTCATCACTGAAAAAACAATGGGCCTCATTTATCAAACGTGAGCCGAACGAATTTGATCGTAAATCGTTGGTAAATGCATTTACACAAAAAATTTGGGATTTATCAATGTTTTTTCAAAATTTCAATGAAATTTTACATGAATTCCATAAAATTTGTAAACAACGTTTGCTGTAAATAAGGAGCAGAAACCATTGCTAAGGTCTTCATTGCTATGGCTGACCTCGCTCTATTAGCTCTAATAAACACATAGGCAGTCAACACGTCTCAGAAACAGCACAGATATAGGACTGTCATAATACATTTACGTTCTTATGCTATTGGACTAGTATTCAACTAGTATTCAGAAATAGAAACAAATGCTGTGTTTACGCATGTTTGATAAATTTTGTTAGTTCGTAAACTAACTTGACGTGTAAATTTACACTCGGTTTTACGAAAATATTTGTAAATGAGTACCAATGATTTTTCAGGAGCACAAGAAAAGCTGGGGTTCATGATGGGCAGAAAAAGGTTTCTCCTACAGAATGAATGCTTAGTGTTTGTGGAAAAAAGGAATTCATGTCACATGTTCTCCAATGGTCAGGAGAGCAAGTTAGTCCAAAATGACATTTCCCTAAGGGATACACCCAGTACCCTTGAGCCGGAACTCTAATGATAGCTTCAGTCAGCCTGCCAGAATGAAGTGATTAAAGATGGCTATAGAGGTATGGGGGAAATTGCAAGACAGGCCTGTACCTAGGTTTAGACTGGTCTCACTCCCTCCATGCTATAACAAATGTGCTTTCATGAGTAACTTTCAGTAACCTTGTCCTCTAAAGGTCTGCTTCTATTTTGAGAACTCACTCTTGAACTCCAGAGATATGTCTATACTTTCAGAACTCTCCACACATCGGCTTGTTGATGAATACAATGGGTACAACCCACAAAAAGTGTCTAATCTCTCACAGATATCATCAGAACTTCAGGCTTACAATCTAAGGGCACGACAATTTCTGTAACCTTTCTTCAACGGTGCATCACTTCCTCATTCAACTATCACCATAGATCAGTTTGGAGAATAACTCAAATACGTGAACAGAAATCCATAGTAAGGACCCAGTGCAGTACTGGGAATGCACATGGACTGGAGAAAATAAGAAGGTTTTCACAGAATAGTTGCTGAAGAATGACACATAACTTGAAATTATCAAGGCCCTTGAACTGATCACACTTCCTTGGCTATTTGTGTCGTACTGTGCAAAGGAAAGATTGTATAGACTATGGAGGCTCTTTTTGATGTAACTCCATTAGCTTTCTCTAAACTGCACGCTCATTACACTAGCTCAGTGGACCTCAGGACAAGAAAAATCTGTCTGTCACCCAACCATAGCCTATTACTCGGCTGAATGGTTCAAGGTCGCAATGCTCCAAAATGTCTGGCAATTATAAATTCAAGGGCAGACCATATTGCTCTCAACACTCCTAGTGTGCCTCCTCAGAGACATATACACTTGTAAACAGAACACTCAGTGAATAGCATAAATGCTCACAACTGATATCCTTAAACTAAACATGCCCAGGAAAACATTACAAAACAGAGCATGAAGAGGAAAAAATAAATATTTTCATAAAATATATAAGCAGGTGTTATGCTACACCTATGGTACGAACCATTATCTTAAGACTTTATGACAATGAGGTAAAATTTACATTCATCTTTGATGTTTTTTTCCTGTAGTGCTGATCAGTAGGCATACCTCCCCTTCATGGCCTTCTCCTACCAGATTGCTGAAGCTAAAAAGGGCTGACCTTGTCCAAAGAGCCTGCTAGAGGGATGGGCTGTAAATTGTGTTGGTGAGTCAGTAGGGCCTGCTTTTCTCCTTGGACCAAATACAAAAGTACTGGCAAGTGCACTGATGGGGTTTGTTGTGCTGTAGGCAATGTTGATCTCTCAATTAGATATAATGTCCTGATTCACTGTGTTCATCAAATACCCAACAGGACTTATTATAGAGAGAGTAAGGCTCTCGGTAAATATTGCCATATTCACATTTTTCATCTCTCAATATGACCATCTACATACCCCAGAATAACTGGTTAATTAAATCCCTCTTTTTTCTCCCTTGTTAATATGTAATAATCATTTTTGTGCAAAATGGCTGCTGTGAATATTCCAAGTGGGCGCACAATGATTCCCTCCTCACAGCTATGTCCTCTTTGATGAAGGATGCTATACAAAATTATGCCCCATGATTAAAATTCTTTCCAAGTTCCAACAGGATCCTTAAGAGATTTTGCAAGGTTCATAACTATGACCTCATGACCACTGTAACGTATATGAGTAATTTCAAGCACAAGAAGACTGTAATGTCAGTAAAAATTACTCCTCTCATGTAAATGTAAATGCTATATTTTACACAAAGAGGTGCCAGAGCTCACCTCTGCCAAGTGGAGAGGCACCAGTGCTGAACTCCAATGAACTACAGCATCAATCATCACTGTACAGTATTAGTTACTATTGTATCAACATCTTAAATTACATGTATTTTGTTGCCTTATTTTTATCACCATCTGGCTTATTTCCACGATTTCTCAGGAGGGAATTCCTCACAGCTCAGCACATAATGAGATGCAAGGAGTCTCACCTTTATGTCATGGCAGAGGCAAGCTCTTTGGCCTCCGGCCAGTGCAATAATCTTGCTGCTGACTCACAGTGACATGAATCAGTTCATCTATATGGCAGTGATGTCCTCACTCCTGCCCAAGGCAATGGGGATGTCAGGGAGCCCTGATTCCATAGGACAGAGTTAAATGTCACATGGATGACAATTGGATTTGGGCTCAGAACCTGTTTTGAAAAAAAAAAAACTAAGAAAACTCCATTATGAGTCAGGGTTGCAGAATTTTGGAGTTAAAAAACACAGACATGTGAGGTCACTGGCTTCTGTTTCCAATGACCCATTAACCTTTATGCATTGGTCAGTCTGTCCCTACAATAGGAAAGACAACTGTTAAAATGAGAGCAAAACAGCTTGACCCTTTCTGGTAATGCTGGAAATCTTCTGTTATTCATAATTTTCTGCAGTTTTGGCAGTAATTTAACTGCAGACATATTGATGAATTGTATTGTAAAAAGGTATGAAAAAGAGGACCCTTTTCATGATGGCCTGATATTAAAACTGAAGACTGAGTCAGCAGACTATATTTAAAGTTGAATCCTGCTGTTTCGTATTTGTAAAGGTAAGTGCTTGTCATCAACGTCACTGCAAAGCACTGGTCTCCTTCAGTGCCAGGAAGAGCCACTGATTAGAAGCATACTCAGGCCATTTTGACAATTTTCTTTTTTGTGTTTTTTTTTCTTTGCTCCCTGTCCTTGAATAAACCTCTCCCTGGGCCCCAGCATCCATTTAGTGTCATCTGTTGCTATGTTGGGTCACACAGGGCTCCATGGTCTGTGAAATAACATAATGGATGGTGATTAGCTTTCAGGTGAATTACAGGTACAGATCCCCCTTCATCCAGCAGAGCTATAAAGCAACTGGACTGTATTTTTTTTTAAAGTGTTTGATATGCTGCACAGTCAGACAGAGCAGTGGAAATTACCACGGGACTCTGGAGCCAGACACACAGGAAAGAAACAAACACGCTGTGTTCTGTCATGTTCAAAAACAGCACTTTCTGCAGCCAGAGACAAACAGTAAGCAATAGGAAATGAGGTGAGCTGCCAGGGTGCCCTGTGAACACAACCGAATGTATCACTTGGCTGGCTTTGACTTGCATTCTGTCACCTCAGAATAAATCAATGGTAAGCTCTTTTCTGTCTCTCTCTCTCTCTCTCTCTCTCTCTCTCTCTCTCTCTCTCTCTCTCTCTCTCTCTCTCTCTCTCTCTCTCTCTCTCTCTCTCTCTCTCCCTCTCTCTCAGGAAAGCAAAGGGCATTATATAACACCTATACCAAATCTCTACAAATGTCTAGCTTGTCAATGAGAAGAGGTCACCCCCTGTGTTTTAAATGTTTTCATTGAGCTTCCCACACATTAAGCCCATATAAAAATCATTAGCACAAAAGGTTATGTGGATAGGGTCAACCATAAAATCCTGAAATACCAATCTGCCATATTATTGCTTTCCTTTGCAAAACGAAAAGATGACATCAGGAAAATGACTGGATTATTTTCTATGAGGTAGGTCTGAAATAAAATGTGCTATCTATGTGGTGTGCATCAACTTAGTATTGATATGCAATGTAAAACACTCTATATTCTCAACAAGGATAGGATGTCAGATAAAAGAAAAGTGAATATGTTCATCGGTTGGTGAGATGATGAGTATTTATTGACTGCAACATTAGAAGCAATGAAGGAACTTAATACAATCTTGTCTTACTCTGCCTCTTAGATTTTTTTTAGGACAGAGTGATGTGTTTCTCCTCAACATATAATTTAATAGTCATGCACTCTATTATATTACAGGCCACAATAATGCCTTACCACGGCTGTGTTATTCCAGGGTGCTGATTTTATGTTAAGTTGATTGCCTTGATTGCCTTGCCTCAAAAATTCATTCTAGTTTAATGATATTTCTTTTCAGAGGATTGCTAGTGTTTTCACTATTGGTTCATTCATAGTACTTTGATTAACATTGCTTAGTTTCCTTTATTTTGAGATATTAATCACTTTTAGCCATTCAGTGGGAGTAAGAGCATGAAATGATGCTTGGGACCACCATGTAATACTCACAAAACAAATGCATTGGCATTAGTGTGGTTGGGAAGTTTCTGGGGACATATTTCAGATATATGGGGAATGCTCACGAACACATATGCATACACAAGCACACATACTTTATTTAATTTTGTTGAAAAGTATTTCCACAATATTTACAGTATGCAGGGTTTAATATTCTCTGTAGCTACAACTCCCATCATTTGCACTGCAGAACAACTGCATATGAAGTGAGATCAGTGTAGAAAAAATAATAATAAATTCATTACCTAAAAAAGATCTGGCGGTGAATTGCTGGCATAGGCATTGCATTATGTATGTGTTTTGGGTGGCCATAAATATAAGAATGGAGGTGCCTGCATTGCCTGCACTTGACTGTTGGACAAATCAACATAGACTACAGCATGATTGTAACAAAATGTGAATATACCCCAAACAAAAGTACATACAAAATTCTGGCAGTTCCTACATTTTTACATCTATCTTAACCATGTTGAGACCCCAGCTGAAATTTTTTGTTCACCTGCCTATCCTTGGTTCAAACTGGTTATACCTTTCATAACTGCTTCATCCACCCGTTGAATTTAATTGATGCACTATGAATATACTATTAATATAATATCATGCATACATAAAATCAGTTAATTATGTCCAAATGTAGGTCATGATGGGATTTGGTGTGAATGCTGACACAGAGAAGTATGAATTAATAAATAGATAAATGCATCTATTACAAATCTACCGACCTTAACAACAAATAGCTGCAGGTGGTGGACAGATTCCCAGGTCAATACTACATAGCTGGCCTGTTTCATCAATAAATGAATTATTTTCATTTAGGCCTGGGGTTCTGCTTTTTTCTATTACAAATTATAAAAACTGAAATACACCCCATTGTGTAGAAATGTCCCCATTAAACACCTTCAGTCATAATGCTTGTAAATGTTTATTGGAGCATTTATCTGATCGGTCACAGATATTTAGGAGCTCAGGGTAATGCCAGCCATGCCACTCCCCATTGATTCTGCTGAATGTGATACTAACTGACAGCCTTGGGGCTTCAACAGGAACATTGTAGCACTGTCAAGCAGTGAAATCCATTTTCTGGTGTGGGAAGGAGGAAGGAAGTTTATTGTACAATTATAGCTCTCTGGGTGTGCGTGTGCGGTACTACCATAAAACTGATATTAATAAACTAGGAAGAATCCAAATCGCTCCCCCAAGGAAGGAAATAGGTTTTCCTCTACTTTACTCAAAGCCTCTAATCAATGGAATTGATCATCCTCCACCATCCTCCATTACAGTGGGAAGAGCTTGGAGGCTGACACAAGACCTCATATCCAGCATTCCCCTGTCACTGTTATCATAATCTCTCTTACCATGCAGAGAATCTCTCCTTTTTAATCATTAAACATGCTCTGAAATACTGAGCAACCATATTCAAAAGTCAAATGCCACGATAGCACATGAAAACTATTACACCATTGTACAATTATAATTGTGTTTGAAAAAAGATCTGCCTGATACTCTTGAATTCACACCGCTAAATTGTTTAGGATTTATACTTGTATGTGACACTCTCAACACAATGAATTAAGTGATAGCACTATAGAAAAAGAACAGAATAATTTTCAGCAATGAAAAGGCTGGAGGATGGAGTGAATACCCTGTTCTTTTCGTCCACCATGTTCTTAAGTAAGGCAAGAAACACTGACCCTTCTATACATATATTAATACATAATTCATTATGTTTGAAAAAAAATAGCAATGGATAACATTCCCCAGTACTTTCAGGACAGCAAAGCAAAGCAGGATTATAGGAATGTTTTTATTTGTTGTAAACCCAGGTCAGTTATACCCACAGCAGTGATGATAAGATGCCTTTCTTTTTAATCAATCTCTACTGCTGGGCGAATACTCCACGCATGGCCAAACAAATGATAGCAGCTTTGACAAACCTCACAGATTCAGCCTTTGGGTCAAACTGCAATATGGCCTCAGTCAAGCCGAAAACAACCGCTCCCACAGGTGATTTGGAGATACTGCCATTGCATCTGCCACCTAATAGGTCACATTTACAGAATCACATGCTCGAGGCCTAAATGCTGCAGTTTACTTTACATTGGTTTCCTGGTGGCTAATATATTAGAGGAAGATACTTAATTAAATAATTAATTTAGCAGATTATATTATCCTGAGTGACCTACAGAGCCATTAAAAACATAAGACATAAAAAACATATTCCAAAAGCTGGAGCAGCAAGGGTATGCTGGCAGAATTTGAATGAAAACAATGAATAAAGCATAAGCAAAACAGTGGCAGAAGGTATACAGTAACACGTGCAACCTTGCATAATCACACTGTTAAGTGTCTCATAAAACAATGTGAGCAAGTCTAGACTGGAGGTCTCATCTAACCTTTCTTTCAACAATGCATACCAATTATATATGTACTGGGTTTTTGATGTATCTCAGGCCAGAGCAAATGCTGGCTAATTGGCTGACGGCCAGAGGACAAGAACATTTTGGTGTATTGAAGGTGAATCTAAATAGCAAGTGTCTGATTTCCTAAATTCCAGATCTTCACTGTTGTAAACATAAGTGACACTCTTCCCATTAAACCATTTCTATGTTAAAATGTATGAGCTGTGAGGCTGTGTATGTTATAAATTGTATTATAAACGAGATTAAGATATGAGTGAGTTGTACTTACACATTGTTACATTTTGTTTCCAGTGGTCTAGCTTGTTTTCAGCTCATGTGAAGTTTCAGCGTAATCCAAAATTCCTTTTCGTTTCCCCTTTCAGTCTTAGTATGATCATCACCACCATAACTGGGAGTTCTAGTAACATAACTGCAAAGAAACAGTTTCATTTTACTCATGAGAAGTTGATGCTACATAGCTGTCAAATAACCATGGTAGCAATCGTTTGGTTTATGCACAAAATTTTGACTGTAGTACTGTGAGGACCATTAAAATGGATCTAAAATGGATATCTTCCACAGCATTCTCAATGTTCCCATCAGCAGGGCTGTTCAAAGATTCAGTTCACCTCTGAGGTGAACACTCACTATTTGCTATCTTATCTCTTAATTCATAGTTACCACATTAGAACCATTCAGAAAGTTCTGTCTGTAAATTTGATGTTGAAGGACAGAGGTTTCATCAGAAGTAGATTGGGATATTTTGAAAACTCAGACCTGAAATCTCATCGCTTTCTTGCATTGTTCATCACCATAGTTCTGTCTGTGGCACACAGTTAATGGCATACTGAATGAGTGAATGCAACCTGTTTCTTGAGTGTTACAAGGGTAGCACTGGATTGTGTTAGGCTAATAGAAAACATTATTTTCTTCCTTTTAGTTTGAGGTGAATAACAGCAATTTTAGTCAATATCTGCTGGTCGAATTAAAATTATCACAATTATGTAAGTTATCCTGAATATATTATTTCATATTGTAAGAGCCTGTATTGCCCTCATTGACACTGACTTTAATATGCAATGATAAAAACTAAGAAATAGCAGGTCATGATAAATGCCAAATACCAGTCTAACATTTCTTCAGTCTCTGCATTCTCAGAGTCAATACATTTTCTTTATGGCATAAACAGATTCCTTCCACAAAACCTTTTTTTGACTTATTAGGGATTTACTCATGGATTGCAACTGACTTTATTGATTTTGCTCCATCCACGCAATTGGTTTATACATTGAATGTGATGACTATTTTTTTACACAAATTTATACATTTATAAGATATATTCTACAAGTTTATTAAGAACAATTTTACTGTGTACAAATGGAATGATGATGTATGGCATATATGGTGTGGTATTAAACTCCACTGAGGAGGAAAGGTAGAAAGCATTGGAAAAATGTGCTTTACACTCAAATTCTCCTGGTGAGGGTGTTCATTTGGTGTCTCCCTGGCTCACCCTCTTTTGGGGTTCATTTGGATTTTTTCAAGATGATAAGATTCACATTCTATTCATGTATTAATGCAAAATTACTATTCCATGGTAAACCACTGATGAGTCAGAGAGTAGCTGGAGTCTGCCCTTTATGCAGCTTTCTTCTCCATATTTGCATATCTTGCTGTGTCTTTGACTTTATTGGATTGAAGGCCGTCAATCCATCTTCTTGTTGATTTAGTTCACCCTTGTAAATGTTATCCACCAAGTGACAAATCCCATTATTGATGCTTCTGAGCATAACACAGCATAGCAAATATGACTAAACAGATCCCCATCAAGGTTTTTATTTATTTATTTGTTTGCAGTTAAACTCTGAAAATAAACTGAGTCCTTGTTTGATGGATTTGGTTTAGTCTTTAGTAACAAGAGATGACTGATGCAATGTGGAACTGAGTGTAGGGTAGAAATTCAGATAGCTTTGAGATCACATACTTAATGGGGGAAAATTATTCAGTTTAACCAGACCTATAGACCTGTATTCCTTCTGGAGAGGATGTGCCAGTGTACTCTTTTTAGTATGGTGGTAGGATCCCCTACTAGAATAGTGAGCATCAATTTCTATCAAATCTGTCTCCATCTATTGATGTATTTAATTATCTATATTGAAATATTTATGTTTTTGATGAGTATGCTCTCAACCTTCAGGGATTACAAGTTTTTAATTTTTTCTTTTTCAGACAAATACCCTATATATAGGGTAGTTCCATCTGAAGTGGAAATTATCTTGAAAAGCCATACCTTGTTAAGGCAGAGCATCTGTGGATATCACAGCCCTTCTCAGTTTTTTAACTTATTTACATTTGAAACAGTCTAAAAATGAAAAATACTTGGCATACAGCACAGATGGTCACAGATTACAGTCTGGAATGATGGGTTGTTATTGCTGGTTGTACTCTGGAGTTCCAAACTGTTTCTCCACCTCTGTAGGTGAATGAGGGAATTTGGAGGGAGGTGAGTTCAGTGATCGTGTGTTTCACAGATTTGTTCATTGCCGCAAGATTCACAGATTGATTCACTGACCCAAGCTTTTGACAAAATGGTCAGCAAACACAAAAAAGTTATTACAGCATATGTACAGGATAAAGAAAGGGTATTGTACTTCTGTACAGTATATGTTTAATCTCTTTATTAAAACGTTTCAAGTGTGGATAAAGAGCTAGGACAGTGTAGCACCTGAATCACAATCGCATCTCATATTGATATGGTAAGAAATGCCAAAGACAGTTTTATATTTCCACTTTAGAGAAAATAAATATTGAATTAGAATTCATAATTGACTCTTTGGAATATAATGAAGATTTATTTCTTATTACTAATTAAATAACAAAAACATTTAAATTAGCCCACCAAGTGAAAGCTGAATCTAATTTTGTTCTTTAATTTCCAGCCTTCCCGTTATTAGTGATGTTTCTTAATGTTTATAAATAAACTGCAACCACTCGATATCCTCAACATTATAATCCTGTTTTCTTGTGTCTGAGTGCAACATTCTTCCATCTCAGTTAGTACAGTATCTCTCATTACAATGACAATAAAATATCTCATAAGCTTTGCCCTGAATCATAATAGGAACATGCCTTCAATACACCTGACCACACCTCATCTACATGGACAACAGCCAATTTGCTATTTCCATAACATTAGTGCTGACGGGAATTCAGGCTCTCTAGAAAACCAACTGGCATTAGATCCACTGCCACCTAATGCCATGGTGAAGATAAGGCCCTTTTTTATTATCATGAATATTTCAGAATCACTATTTCAAGCACTATAAAAAGTTAATATGGGACATGTATTAAGTTTTTATGAATTGATCATTTCTTTGAAAACTGTATGATGTTGTTGATTTCTGTATTTTTGTTCACAACCCCATACCAAAACAGCCATTAGACAATCTCCAGGGTGGTTGGGTACAAGATGTTTAAATAGGAAGGCTACTCAACACCCAAGAGGAACATAGACAGAAAGTTGCTGGCTTTGTTTTTCCTCACAGCAAAGTTTAATAATCATATGAGGTCTTTTATTTCACACAAGGGGAAAGCTGTTTTACATATTCATTTTTATTCTGTTATCTTTTCTCTAAGTTGGAGATCACCTTGAAAACATAAAATGGAAAACATGCCTATTGTTAATCCTTAGTTAGTAATTAATTAATTAGTAAAAAAAAAAAAAAAAAAAAAAAAAAGGTCCTGGGGGACCACCCTGTACAGAAAAACATACCCAACTGACCAAAGGGGTCATTGGTTAGGCTGGGTGAAGACTGACATTTTACTGGCTGAAATTGCTCCCTCCCCAATGACGCCACAGCCAATTAGGCACCACCCTGTAGGGTTAAAGGTCATAGTCAACATTGCATTTGTTCAGATTCAATAGTTTTCCCAATTTTCCAGTGATTTTCATGATTCTTTGTTCTAGTTCTTTGTCCAAGAACAAGTCATCACATGTTATAATGTAACACAGTTACCAGTCATGTGTTGTCTGGTAGCCTAACCAGGTATATCCTTCCATCTGAAATCTACATGTATGTAACACAAGGTGTATGTTGAAAACATTTTTATTTGTTCTTTAATTTTGTTTTAAGTTCAGAGATAGCAAGTCAAAGACAGGTTGTGTAAAATTAATTCAGATGAGGATTTTCTCAAAAATGAAAAATGTAGATGCCGCTCCTTATAGTTGCCATATCTTTGCAGATGACAAATCCATTTCCTGAAGTGCATGACTGGAATGGCTCACATTCATACTCTTCATTACTGCGGTGAGATATATGCTTTCTGAATATCTTATAGATATTCCCCACAGGGATAATGACTATGAGTGTTGATTACGCCATTAAAATGTAAAAACCATTTATATTTGACATTTTTCATGACAAATATTATCATATATAACATTTTTCATGAACATATAAAATGTTGTAGAAGTCAGTATCCTTGTCCTTATATCTTTGATACCTTTCGGAATCATTTCAAAGCCTGGAAATAAAACTGCTTTATAACATAAACATAACATAAACGGTTTCAATTTAAATCAAATAAATAACTTAGAGGAAAGAAATCACCCAGGGACTCCTATTACAATGTCATTTAAACATAGCAAGATGTTGTGAAGTCTTTACAAATCACTGCTCCATTTACTCATCTCATTTCTCAGGATGGTTGGGTATATTATGAAGATACATCCACAGGGAAGTCTCTATGAGACTCCAAAGAGACATAGGGCTGGATCCCATACACATTTGTCCTTAAATTGACTCACCATGAAGTCCAAATGTTACTTTTCATCAATAATGGAGTGTGGCAAATCCTCCATTCAACATGAAGGAAATTATGCTTGCTCTGAAAAAAATGACAATTTTAATTTGATTGTAAACATTAAGGACAAATATTGATTGAAGGTGTGTCACACTGTCAAACTTTGAAAACAGCACTGGCAGCTGTGCCTCATTGTTCTCTTCCTAAAACTTCCTGATGTGATACTTATATAACCAGTTTCTCCGTATGAAGGAGTTTGCCCTGTC
Organism: Albula goreensis; assembly: GCA_022829145.1. Lineage (NCBI taxonomy): Eukaryota > Metazoa > Chordata > Actinopteri > Albuliformes > Albulidae > Albula > Albula goreensis. The sequence goes on from CM040741.1 coordinate 13,920,693, forward strand.
AGTACTTTAGTTTGTCTTCTCTTGAGACACAACCCATTTCACTTAGTTAGGTAATTGAAAGCTAAAACTTTGAACATGTAATCTTTTACTGTACTAATCTAAATGATATAGTAATATGTCTTAGGAGCTGGTTACCTGTGACAGCATACTGGTTTAAATTATTATTTTTTGGGGAAGGTAAAATTTTGTCTCTGAAATAAGCTCTGACCTTTTTGAATAAACAGTTAGAGTATGTACAGAACAGCAAATGAGCCACTGAATCTTTCATTGACTTTCATTTCATACCTGCCAAACAGTATATGTACACTGTGTTTATACATAACAGAATAACAACTGCATCTCAAGTTCTTGTAATGAATATTAACATAAAGAATTTGGAAAATATAATACTGAAAATGTAGCCAGAATTACCTTGTACATTGATCCAGTGGATGTTTTTGTGATAGAGGATTACCACTTAATAATCTTACATAGTGTAAGTGAAACCTCTTCATCTTAAGGAAATGTGGTACATTTCAATGACAAACAGTAGGCCTACCCTTCATTGTGTCCCATACACAGTGTTTAATTAACACAACACTGATAAGAGACCATTCTACTCTGTTAGTATGCCTGTTGTGTGTAATGGTCTCCTTTAAACTCTGTGAGAGTGATACAAACACTGATAATTGTAATGCGTGCCTAAGCCCCAGCACTACAAGGTTGAAGGCATATCGATCTACATCCAGGTCTACAGGGACATTGCTCTCTCACAAACAGTGTGTATTGAACTATGAAAATCCTCTGTGTAGGTCAAGGATATCCGTTGCAGCTGGGGACATTTGGAAATGTTTATGTGCTTTTAATTATTAAACTTCATAATAATATGTAGTTAAAATGCCTTATAGGTAGATAGAAAAAAGATGAACTAGTCTGTCATATTTAGCGAATGGTAAGATAGCCAAGCAATTTTGAAAATTATTTTTTGCTCTGTTTTGTCCTCAACTCTCTAGCCAATACATGCAAAAGGTGGTATCATCAGATGAAGCTACCAATGCATCTTTCAGCTTCCATTCTTTCCTTTTATCTGGTGTAGAAAAGAACATTCTTGCCAGGTGATAATAAATAAAAGTGAGTGAAATGTATTATATATAATACTAAAATTCATCTGTATATTACTTAAAATCAGAATACTTCTGTAGGAAGGAAATGAAAACTGATTAAATACAGTGTCCCAAGTTTTTGCAATGATCATTAAGGAGAAAGTTAAAATGAAGAAAGCGATCCCGCTCTGAAAGAGAAGAGACAGTCTTTTGTGCGTTGGCATTTGAAGCGTAGACACTATTATTCCTGCAGCATTGCCTGTTTTTCACCAGAAAGTACTTCTGAGTGAAGGTCATCTCTGAAGCGCCTATTGTAGTCTGAAATCTGAATAGAAAAACCTTTGCTTTTCCAAAGATTGTGATGAGACAAGAGCTGTCAATTATTAAGAAAGTAAGAAAATTATATTTTATGATGGTTTTCAAAATGAATCAATTTAAGATCCAGCACAGGAACAGTATGACATGTTTTGATTATGGAGGTGTTGTCGTGTTTCTGGCTGGTAGCACAAACATAAGCATTTTTTCCATATGTGTTCCAGCTCCAATACTTGTCTCCTTTTATTATGACACATTTTTGTACAATTCAACTTAAACTAAAGATATTGCTAATTTGCTCCTAAAGTATTATTAACTATGGTGCCTTATGACCGTAGGTCCCATCTCTAAATGCAGAAGGCAGTGCTCATAATATGAAAAAGAATAGACTTTATTATTGCTGATCAGCTAACTAGCTTGGAATTCAGTGGAAAACAGTAGTCAGCTACTCACTCAGCTGATGCTCACAGTTTAATTTGTGTCAGAGTCATCCAGAGACCTCTAGTGCATCTGTCAGTTGTTTGTCCTCTGGGACGTCTGAGCTCAGGATCAGCACATCCCCATTATATGAATAATTTAATAGATGAGCATAGAAAATAAATATGATTTTATTTCACTTCACATTCATTGCTCTTCCTCAATAATTTATTGTGTTATTTGTAGCAGTGGTTTAAGGATGTGCGATACATTGATTGTTAGGCATTATGTATACATCATACACACTCAACACCGCACTCAATACTCCAGTACCTCTGTCATGCAGCTCCCATCCCCTCTGGGCTCTGGAACATTCTTATTCACAAATTAATCATTGTTGATTCTGTTGCCTCAAAATCAGCTACTGAGAAGCATGTCTATGTATTCCTCACCAAGTAATGTTGTCAATTACAGCTGCAAGCTAATGTCAGTAGGATCTGGCTTTGGTTTGTTTGTGTTTATCAAACTGATATGGTACAGTTTTAGTTTTAAAACTAATATTGGACTATAAACATGGAAATATCTCCAGCGTGAAAGTTTCCACTTTGACATACGATACAGTGTACAATTCATATTTTTCTATACACATAAAATCAAATGTGTCCTTCCATCAGCTCGAAATGGATATGAATATTGTCATGAATATAGTTATTACAGTTGCTGTCTGGAGGTCTATTGTCATTCACACTTTCATTGTCTTCATAAAGCATTTTATTCACTTGTTTATCACTGGTGCCTGACATGCCCAATTGCCCTCCCACAAAGAATGTACCCTTTCTGTGCCTGTGATTTTTTTTGCCATTTTTTTCTTTAATCTCAGCGCCCATGACTACAGACCTGGTGACCTGCACACACACACACACACACACACACACACAGATAATGTCATAATTCATGTGGCACCAGCTTCCAGCACTCACATCTTAATTCAGATTCATGATATAACAGCCAGTAATAGGATTCCCTGACATCTCCTCTAAAGCACCTTACAAGAGATAGCGCAGCATGTGTGGATGCTTCACTTGCATGCTTGAATTCCCCAGCAGCTCACTTTTTTCTGCAGGTTTCACACATATGTGTCCATTAATCTCATCTAAAAGCCTGCCTGGCACGACTCCCTTGAAGACCATTACAGAGTCAGTATGATTCCTTCCATCCCCCATTGTGCGGCACCCTCCTGTCAAAGCTCTGGGCTCTGAAGACAAGCCTTGAAGGAAGAACACAATCACACCTGATTTAAATAGTACTGCAAGAAAAAATGTTAAACACAATCTAGATGCAAGTGAGGTTGTATTGATTGATTGCATTTTCTTTACTTTTCCCTTACCTTTCTTTCAATCCTGATCTTGTTTGTTTTGTTTTACATGATTTGTATATATTTTTTGAAGTACTTTGAGCTATCTTGTTCAAAAGGCGCTAAATAAATTAATAAATAACCAATTGCAGTTATAGCTTTATCCCATTGCTGTGTTGCAGCTCGGTAGATTGGGGAGGCTGCACATGAGCTCATGCATCCTTCAGAATTTGTGCAGTCAGCCAAACCTCAGCAGTCGCTGAGAGGAGTGTTTGACACCGACCAAAGTGGACCACCACTGAGGGGTGAGGAGAGCGTTACAATGCAGACTGAAAAACTGTCCCTCCAGTAATCCTATGGATGTCTGAAACCAGACCTGGGGCAGGACAGCATGACTGTCATGATATATCTTCATGTTTAAGTAATTGAGTTATCAGTTGGCTAAAGAGTTCAGAAGACGTGCTTGCTAACTCTATATCAAAGGAAAGGAATGATAAAAACCCTGCAGGACGTTAGTTTTAGGTAACCCCTAAATTCAGGGATACTGGCTGGACTGCACAGGTGCCTCAGACAGGTGTGCCACTCGGGAGATCCTTGGTGTACTCTAGTGTGCTTTTTCAGGGTCTCTGCTGGCATACGATATGGATGATATGAAGATGAAAAATATCACATGAAAAAGTTGTCAGTAATCAATTAAAACAGTGAAAGCAATTAAAACATGATCCACACAAATACACAGTTTTGAGCTGCTCTGCAAGTGGCAAGACTGCAAGGATCTGCCATACATGCAAAACTAGAGTTTCGATGTTAGCATGTTTTCAAAGCAGTTCTTTGCACACAATGATAAATGGCTCATGAATAAAACACCATATGGTAAATTAAGGCCTTTTATTCTGTGTAGAATTTAGGATTGTGCAGCACAGGATAAATGTGATTTATCCACAAAGGTATATGTATGTGTATACAAAACATTAATACTGACGTTTTTATGTGCACGCAACATCATGTATTCAAGCATATCTAATGAAATGTATTCGGATTTGATAAATGAAGCTCTTGGCATGCATTGGTTTTTTTTTTTTTCAAATCTAAATCAATCCATATTTTTCATTGCAACATTTAATGTTTTATTTGAAGATGGATAAAACTGTTTTCAAAGTTTAAAAATCAATACCCATTGTTTTCTTTTTTTGGAACTAATGAAACATTGCTTACCTGTCCAGTTACACTAGATTTGTTTTGGAAAGATATCCAGAGCAAAAGGTAAGAGACAGCCACTTATAACAAACAACTGGGGAACAATTTTAATGAGAATATACCTCAAAACACAGACATGAGACGTCCACCGGACTACCAACAGCTATTCACATACCAGCATGATGGAAATAGACACTTAAACAGTTTGCTTGTGTCAGGACTACAACCACAATTTCTGCCGTTTGTCATCTTACCTGACCTTGTATGTCCACTTACAGACCATTGCAGTGCCAGTTTTATAGAATGTGAGCAAAACCATATGTGAATGGTGGACTACTGAATTCTTGATTGGTGAGAAGGTTGTCTACCCCCAACCCATCTTCCATTGAAATAAAAGAATTCTTGTAAAGGGAAAATGCACTTTGTTTAATTCAAGTAAATATATTTTGAAATACAGCCTTCATCTGAAAGAAGATTCCATTTTATTTGCTTACTTTTTTGTAAACCCTGTTTTTATCCCACTTCAGCCGTCTCATACCTCTGGCCTTGTGAGTAACCAAGAGACAAAATAAGACCTTTAGTTTCTCAAAATTCCCTAGGTTACTTAATTGTACTCAGTTGTGTTTCATCATAATGGTAGTAACTATGGAAACAAACATTACACACTATTCTGCAATGGACATGAATGGTCAAAGGAATCATCTTCAAATAATCATCAAAATCTAAATCCATCTCCAGCTTTTCTTCTGTGGTCCCTGGTGGTTTAAAGCAATAACTGTTGTATATTAATGACGGGACGTAGTCACAAAGCCTGTGTAGCCAAACAGGAAATAATTAACAAAAGGCTGAAAATATAAATCAAAATGATGAACATATAAATCTACACAAAAACCACTGAAAGTGAAGAGCACTAATGTGATGGGAATTGTATGTAATATGGATGAAATTAGTCTAGAGAAGAAGTCTACAGTTCTGAGAAATGGACCTTGAGGGAAAGAACAGATCAAAAGACTAGTGAGCGTTGAGATGTGGAGAAGAATGGAAAAAAAATAAAATGAAAAAAGGTGAAAAAGAGTAGAAATTGACAGAATCAGATATATGAAAGACAAAGAAGATGGTTGAGCCATAATTTGTGGAGAGAGAGTTTGCCAGGAACAATATTTATATGTAGAGCAGCTAGATTTTAATAGGGGTAATGGCATAGAAGGATTTTTAGGTCATGCAAGCACCCCTTTACCAAAACTATCATTGTTTTTGTGCTGAAAATTGTATGGCTTTATGCAATCAGCAATAGAATAATCAGTGCTCAAAATGGCTATAGATTTAATTACCTAACATAAAGACCAACGTTAAAAGCACCCCCAAGGATTCAGGGCACATAGCAGAAAAAAAGGTAGTTATTTTACATGGATTTACAATATATATGTTGTAGTAGCTTTACACAGAACACAGAAAAAGCTAAAACCAGGTAGGGTCAGGTGGGGATATTGGTTGATTTCTAATGGAATGATCCATATACATTTTTATATCAATTTCCTCTCAAGAATATCCACAAAATCCCTGGCAATTCCAAGTGCCTCTGTGGTTCATGCTTTTTCAAGGAGCAGTATAAACATCGTTTGAGTTTTAGGTAATATTGGTTATCAAATATTAGACATTGAATTACTATAAGAAAAGCAGGTTGAAAATGAGCATCTTTACTTCCCGCCTGAAATCAGGTCTAATGCATTAGTGGAGAACTTGATATCATCACATTTTCAGTTTAATTTAATAGCAGCACTGTGATGGTTTTTCAGCATGACTCAGAGATATTCTGACTCATCGGAGGCCTTGCAGTTATTGCAAAAATCCAATTCAAACAGATGATTGGTGAATTCTTATCCACACTGGATTTCCAAGCTGGTATTGGTTTTTGAGGGATCAATTATTCTGACCTTGTTCAGACCTTATAGTATATTGAAAAACCAACCTTCAGAATGGTTTCACCTTGTTTCTTGTCAGTGTAAGTCTACTCACAAGGGGAAAAGAACATGCATATTCTAAACATGACAAATTTCACATCTGTCATGAAGGACTGTGAAGCAGGAGGTAAAAAGGAGAGATGAGGTTATTTAGTGTTGTCTAACAAGATACACAGATTCATAGACAATTCTCTGGAGAAATTCTCATTAAAAAAACTCTAGGCTTCTTTACACTTGTGGGCATCTGGAAAGATCAAAAGCTGAAACACTGGGGCCTCAGGTCTACAGCCAAAAAAAGAACAGCCATGCATTTTTTATGGAATCCAAAAAAGTTTGCCCCAAATTTGTACAATTAGTAGCACCAATTTAATGTAAGGAAATGCAAAATACTTACACATTTCATTCAACCAGAGGACAAACCCCCAACATGCCAATTCATCCATTTTAAGAAACCACCAGTGGTCCTCATTCCTGGACCTGGAGATCCATAATGCATAATGATTTTATTGCTTTTACACTGAATCGATCAATTAAACCAGACAGTACACTGTCAACTCACTTGGTTTCTTGACCATTAAACCAGTAAATTTTCATGTGCAAATAAAAATGAGCAGATGCTTTGGCTCTGGTGTACACACTGACAGTGTTTTCTTGTTCTAATTTAGGGTTTAAGCTCAGCCTTTTTTCCACTGGTATGGAAACATACCAGGACATCATTATACCAAAATGTCCTAGCTGACAATGGATTTGTCATTTGGACTTTGTTACTCAGCATTCCTCATTCAGACTCAGTTAGCTACTCGCTAATTATAAGTTCATGTATCACAAGATCAACAGTAAGGTATTTTGAAATGGGCTGTGGTGATATTGTTTTCATAGAAATCAGCTAGCATTTGTGGCATATGAAGAAAATACTTGTCGTAAGCAAGTTAACTAGACATAAGCTACATCTGTTTGAATGATAATTTAACTAATTTACTGCCAAGCATGTTAAGCAGTTAAACTTCATGATTGTACCAAAAGTTAGGTAGCTAGCTAACATAACATCACAGCAAAGTCGCTAGTTACTTAGCTCATAGTTAAAGTTAGCCAGCCATCTACATAACCTACTGCATAGATTGCGGAATAATATTAGTGAGGAAAGTGCATTCCATAGCACTCGTGATAAATATGAATAAAAGGGCTATGTAAAATCTTAAAAGACACAGGTGATATCTTTATTTTATGTACAGACATATCAAACTATACACTTTGGAGGAGATGAGGGGAAAATGTGTTTTTAATGCATGATTACATTTTTTTCTCAAGAACATAGGGTGACCCCAAAATACAACTACACTCCACAGCTCTACTGTTTTTAAAATTGGGTTATTGCCCCATTAGTAGTAAGTGGGGCTAGGGTTCTGTTATTAGCATTTCACTGACAGAAGTGAAGCACAGATGGATGCACTGTATCCCTGAGGATCTGACTGCTGAGGATACTGAGATTTTGTAACCACCTATTTTGCAAAAATGGTATATTCCAAATCAAAAGCTGTCAGAGGAAATTAAGGTAAGTTAAGGATGCCTGAGAGAACCACTGAAGCAAGAAAGAAGAATAGCAAATAGCAATAAATATTTAATCTTTATTCTGTTGTTCCAGTTAAAAACACTCAAAATCTACACATGAGGAACTTTTTCTGTCTCACAGACAAATACAATACCATGAACACTGTCATGCAGTCAGCTGGCTGAGAGGAATACAAATCAATGAGCTCACACTACAAGTTCAGGCTGGCATTTTCTGCAAATCATACCCAAAAAATGACAGCAATTGTAGGCATGCAATAAAATACTTTATGTTTAGACATGTGCTGTTGGAAGGAGTGAAAAGTACATGACATTTTTATTTTAAATCTACACTCCTGGACAGAAATTCGGACACAGTGAATGAGTTCACATAGATTAATTTCCTTAACATTACTGTATTTGTACATCACTGTGCCTTTAACTTCAAAGGTAGTCTAGCAGTCTGAATATCTTTATGATTACATCGTGACGCTGGAATCCAGACACCAAGAAAGCTTTTGTACCATTCAATAAAATCTCTGCTCCTTTTTCTTTTACTACAGAGAGCAGGGGGGCTTTGAACCTCTCTCTCTCTCTCTCTCTCTCTCTCTCTCTCTCTCTCTCTCTCTCTCTCTCTCTCTCTCTGTCTCTCTCTCTCTCCCTCCCTCTCTCTCTCTCTCTCTCTGTCTCTCTCTCTCTCCCTCCCTCCCTCTCTCTCTCTCTCTCTCTCTCTCTCTGTCTCCCTCTCTCTTTCTCTCTCTCTCTCTCTCTCTCTCTCTCTCTCTCTCTCTCCCTCCCTCTCTCTCTCTCTCTCTCTCTCTCTCTGTCTCCTCTCTCTCTCTTTCTCTCTCTCTCTCTCCCTCTCTCTCTCTCCCTCTCTCTCTCTCTCTCTCTCTGTCTCTCTCTCTCTCCCTCCCTCTCTCTCTCTCTCTCTGTCTCTCTCTCTCTCCCTCCCTCCCTCTCTCTCTCTCTCTCTCTCTCTCTCTGTCTCCCTCTCTCTTTCTCTCTCTCTCTCTCCCTCTCTCTCTCTCCCTCTCTCTCTCTCTCTCTCTCTCTCTCTCTCTCAGGTTTATCGCAGATTGGTTGTAAATCACAGTTCAGGTGTGTTAAGTGTTAAATTCAAGCTGTATTTAAGCTTTCTCCCTTGCTCTCAGCGCATTCAGCTTCTTCCTAACCTGAGGGGTGCACAGGAACAAAAGCGAGACAAAAATCCTGGGGTGATGCTACCTCAGCCTCAGAAAAAAACAAGAGAAGCTTAAATTAGAAAGAGGGGCTGATACAAATCTCTGAAGATTTAGGATGAAACCTGTGTCCCCTTGTGCATGTGTGCGTGCATGTGTAAAAATGGAAATAATGCTGTAAACTGGAGTGCAAGGGCTTAGTTGTTAATACTGAGCTATTGCTCTGATGTACTTTTATTCTGCTTTGAAGATGCATTCAATCTCTCCATCTACACATATGCTGCAAAATAAAGCATGAGTCTACATGATTCTATTTCCCACTCCACATGAATGATGTTGCCCATGGCTACAGATACAGTTTGTAAACAGTCCTTTTTTGTTCACAATAATTGACACCCACATTCTTCAAAGGAGTTCGAGCAAGGGAAAAGTGTTTAAGTTTGTTTGTAGACCAGTATATTAGCAGACTCGTACTTAGCTGGATGTGTGGGCACTAACCGGCCACATATATAATTAATTAATCTCATTTTGAATGGTTGATATTGCAACTTGTGTCTTTTTTCAGCAATAGTTATGATGAGAAATAAAAACAGACAATTTTTGTAACTACCTTTTTTTAAAAAAATGTACCTAGACATGGAGGAGTGCAGTTAGCAGAAAACAGTAACATAGATATGGATGCTCTGGAACTTAAAAGCTTTTGAGAAGTAAGCTAAGTTACCTTTTGTACATTTAAGCTTTGCAAAGGGGGCTTAAAGGGAGATTCAGATCTGAAAACATTTTAGAATATATGTGATAATCAATGTCAAACAAATTATTTACAAAAAAAATTACCAAATAGCTCACAAGCGACATAACTGGAAAATAAAGTTTACAATTACAATACATTACAGTATTTTTATTATTTGAATACTTTAGTCATTAAAATACGTTTAAGATATATTACTGAACAACTTGTGTTTGTTTTGTTTGTCATGTTTATTCAATAATGTACATTTCCATTCAAACATACAAGACATTTCTGTAAATTACCCATGTTGGTTGTAAAGAATAAGCATGCAACAATGAGCTCACTGGCAACAACCGCGCCCAATATGCTATTTTTCAGCTCTTAGAATTATGTTCACATGCTTTGTCACGGGTAAGTTAAAAATTATATTTTTACATCAAAAGATTAATAAGGGATCATGAAATATGCAATAGGGTCACTGGGTATGGTGGGTTTGCAAGAGGAATTGTATCATCATTCTCTTCTGGGTAGAGTGAAAAAGGAAATACAATTCATGGACACAGTGGACATGAAGGGAATGATGGCTGTCTAAGAGGATCCCCAGATAGACCCCTCAAACCCCTGTCTATGTGATGCACACATGGTCATGGCCATGATAGACTTCCAGTTGTGAAGAGTGTCCCAAGCCCTGGATATAACTGTGAATGCTCAATTTTCTATATCTACACTTCAGTACATCAGTCAGTTCAGCTGAGGGAAACTGAAAGTGACCTGTCAGCCTTGTAGCCTACACTGCCCAGTCAAGTTTCTTTTTATTTGTTTCTGTTGTGGCTGCTGCTGCCAAAGTCACAATTGACAAAAAAACAAATGTAAATTTCAATTAACAAAGCACTGATACTATGAGCAACCAAAGCAGAGATAATATTTAGTGCATACAAATATATTTCTACATGCATCCAGGTGCAGTTTATGCAAGCAGGTCTATTACTGTGCACTGCTATGTGGGGCTGATCAAAGCTGTTCTCAGAGCACATACAGACTCTGTACATTTTCACTGCAAAGTATCAATTTCTTTTCTCAATTTCTTTGTCAATTACAGACATTTAAGCTCCATGCCACAATGTGGGAGAAACATTAGGACTTATGTAACTGAAATATAAACTTTTTAATTAGGTAATAGCTACAATCAAATCTCTCCTTTGCTAGGACAACCATTTCAGCCAGCAAGAAAGTGAAAATTGAATATTGTGTACTCCCTCATCAGAGCAAAAGCAATCATCCAAGACTATGACTGTATCTGATTGTGTTAGATAACTACATCTTGCCTCTGAATGATGAAAATGAAGTTTGATTTCAAAAGGTTTTGTACCCTCCTTAGATCAAAGGTTACACCTATAATGGTTACTAAGGTATACACTATCGGGGGGCCCCTCTATAAGGTGTTAAGGAAGTAAATATTTAGAAAAGGGCCATAAAACGTATAAATGAAAAAACATATTTCCAGTAACACTTAAAATAATTTCAATTATTGTTAAACATTAATTTTGCACAATTTTTGCACTATAAAGCAAACAACATTAACAATGTTTATATTTATTTCTAAGAACAAAAGGTTTGAATTCTCTGTAAAATATAAAATGTTCGATACAGAAACGATATTCCATTATGCTAACTGTAAATATTGGGGCTGCATGTTAATACACGGAAAATATATTATCTAACTTGATTGTATTAATCAGTGAGGTGAAGGCTTTTTTAAAGTGCTACGGAAATTGGATTTAGAGATGGCCATTTAGGTAGACACCCTCCATGTCTCTCCAGACAAGATGTGATTGTATAAGCTGCATGCGCACATACATTACTCCTTAAAAGATGTAGTGCACAAGGGGACAGCTCTCTTTGAAACTGCATTGTGTGGAAAATAAATTATATTTATCAAGACAGATTAAACATGTCAGTAGAGCCGCCTGAATTACTAACATTTCATGCATGGTTGCTTTAAAAACTATCATTAAGATTATTAAATAATTTATGAGCAGAATAGCCATTCCAGATTTTGAAACAAACAATGTGCATACTGGAGAACACTGGATAATTAAAGTATACTATGAGAAAAGAAAGATGCTGTGAAGGTTATGAAGCATTAAAGTAGATGCACTGATGGTAGGTTCATGTACAAAGGGGGTTTTATGTATAGATATTAATAATATCTTATTACAATGTTTAGTTAGTTTAGAAACTAACATTGTGTCACTAATATTGAAATGTCTCAACATTTAGCAAATTATGCAGCAGAATGTTTCTCTCCAGTGTTCATAAAAAACAGCAATACCTCCATAAAGTTAAAAGAGGAGTATGCCAATGCTGAAAGACTTTATTTTAAAGAATACAGGGAGCCAGCGATCTCAGAGGGAAGAACATGCACAGATATCTGCCTATAAGAGTGTTCACAGGGAGCTGCCACTTAGAAGTGGAGGAATGGATACAAGCAACTGCCAAAGAGGAATTAACAAACAGACCTGCCAGTCAGGTGGCAGATCAAAGGGATATAGACAGGAGAGACCCACTGAGTAACTGCAATAACAGCTAGGGTTTGAAAGTGTGTGTCCTAATGTGGACCTCAAATGACAGGCTAGCTGCTCTTGTGCAAATGTACATCAATAGTCCATCCACATCTAACTACATTGATTTCTAATACTCTATCTATGGACAACCACAGCCTTTTGAATTCACAGGGACAAAATCCCCCCCCAGCTCTTATTTTTGCAATGGCACATGCACAATGTCATACACATTTATACTGAGAAGCCCATCAGCAGACAAAAAGTAGTATATGACCTGTTTTTTGTGGTAGCATTATTGAATCATAGTCAAATCAAATTTCTCTTCTGTATTTCTGTCATTTTTTTCTACTGGGGCCAGGTCATCACATTGGGGAGTAATTGATTTCTTTCTAGAGGGAACGTTCTGTCTGACTCTCTCAGTCAGTTATTCCAGGGAGGCTCTGTATTACAGGGTACAAGGAAAAGAACATTCAATGACATATATCAACATGAATGGAACATCAGGTTATACAGTTGCTTGAAATGTTACATGAAAAAAGGTCAGAAATATTTCCACTTCCAAAAACATAGACTCAGGAGTGCACAGTGAAGAAGTTAAGAGAGATCTTTTCCACCACATTAAATCCAAAGATGCTTAACATGTTTGAAATTCAAAGATTGAATCATTGGCTAGACTCAATAACACTTTTGCCAAGGATTTCTCAATCAAGTGAGGTCTAATTTTTAGAAACGTTGTTGTAATTCTGTTATTACATGCTCTGTAATTAGCTATAAAATACTGTATGTCTTTGTGAGTCAGGGCAGATTTGAAATATAACCATCATTGAAATTATGTGCATTTCATATATTTGAATGAACATAACATCACCACTAAAATCACTAAACCAGATCTTCATTCACTCCCATTATTAAGTAGTAATACATATAAGTTGAAACAACAAAACTTAATAACATTGTCACAACAGTTCTGTAATTCAACTGTGTTCATTCAGTTGAAACATTAAGTCTTAGTGGGCATGCAGTCTTCTTCAAGAAACACAATGTTTTGAAAAATACATTTCCTTTTTTCCAAATAACCTTTCATATTGTTTTTCTTTAATAATCAAAGAATAATGCAGTTCATATCAAATCCACTCTGATCTCTCGGCACAATCTCCAACGAGCTAGGTATCTTTGCCTCCATCAGCATGTTCTTCAAAACAAGTCCAGCAATAACTCCAAAAAAGGAAAGCAAAAGGCAGGAGAATATAAATGAGGCATGAGGGAAAGAAAGAAGGGTTGGCAGGCACTCTGAAACCTGGGACAGTCCATAACAGCATGGACAAAGAGCTGCACAGGGACAGATTGCAGCTGGCAGGAGCCACACAGCCCTTGCTTGCTCCTCACATGTGGCCTCCAAGTCACACCATGGCTCCCAAACCAAAAACAGGATTCCAGCCCCAGCAAGGAACTGACAGGTCAGGCAGCTGAAATGGTCCTTCTCCAAAAAACTTTATGCAGGTGTATTTTTGTCCCAAATTTAACAAAAAAAATCCTTGGTATTCTTACCAGAAACTCATACTAATCACGCACACACTCGGACGCCCGAGGCTTTCTGACCTGTCCGTTCGATATCTTGCCCTGTTATTCTGGGGTGTTTGGGATGGAGTTGGGCCAATCCCTATTGGGGCATTTTGGTGCAAAGGCCTTGTGGCTGTAGTACTCCACAACCTGCTTGGGCACCTCGGCAAGGACACATTTGGCCAGGGCGGCAGGAGAAGCCTGAGACACAAAAGGCAGAGCTATAAGACGCGGGAAGACAAGCCAAGGACAACATACCGCCCCTTACTGCAAAAGAGTATAATGCAATATACTGCAAACCATCTCTGAAAATCATACTGTCATTCGTTATCGCTGAATGCATGTTTTGATTTAGTTGTTGTTTTGTTACTTATTCCCCTCTGTATTATTTTTTTTCATTTTAAGTTCTGTTTCCACAATAATTTACTTACTTTCCATAAATAAGAATATATATTGTGTTTTTATCAGTATTCATTTTAGATGGTGAACTTGCACGCCCCTTAGGGTTCTTCTTACTTGCTGTGTATATCATTTTTTTATTACCTGTCATGTTCTGTCTCTGCAACTGAACAAATTAGATAAACTAAATAAACAAAATTATTTTTAATTATATGGAAAATATAGTGATACAAATATTTCACAACAAAAAAGCAGCTTTATGATATGCTTTATTTCAATATATTTATTATTATATTATTAATTTATGTAAGGGTCCCAGCACACTTGCACTGTAAATGCCCTGATTTTCATTTACAAATTGAATATAAAATATGGGTGTCATTTGAAGTGAATTTTCAAGTCTTTTTTCCTTTAGGTTTTGGCCAAATGGAAGGAAAGCACTGAGTGCACAAAGGAAAATGTCATTATAGAATAGAAGCATTTAACTCAGCCTTTTGCAACCTCAATCTCAGAATGAATGGATTACTTTGGCTGTGCTCGGAATGCAATCCAGGGGGCTGTTATATAACACTCTCTACCCATCTGCACCACTGGCAAGGAGAGTCTTGTCAGTTTTTCTCCATCCCTGGCTGCCTGCCTGCTTCGTCATGGTTCCACTTGAGGGTAATGCCATTTTCTAAAGGACTTTGGGGGTCACATTGTTGAAGTTAATGACAACCAATACGGCAATTATGAAACATAGTGAACCTTTTGAACCCCTCTCCCCACCCGCCGCTTTGATGTGTGCAATTTCAAATAACATCTACCCATTTAAGCAAAACCTAATGCAGCAGCCTGCTTTAAATGAGTTTGCCTGTGAAAGGACAGTGACAGGGCTGCAAATAAGTGCTTCTGTAGGAGGGCTTGCTGGCAGCAGCTCAGACCCTACCGCACACAACACAAACATGTGAGGGGTGAGTAAGCTGGACTCACTCTTACTGTATCACTCTTTGTACTTAAAAGGCATATACTTCCTCATTTAAACTTGCTGATTGGACCATATACAGTGTAGAAGAGCCATGTGAAGTTCTGACTGGTAAACGTCAGATCAGACTGAGGATTGCTAAGCCTGATTGATTTTATTTAAGATCTAGTGTCAAATGTTAAATAGCCAGATGACATCATAATTAATCAGATCCATGTGGGAGGAATTATGTGTGTGAGCGTCTTCCTTTACAGTTGAAGTGTGATGTAAGTCCATAAGGTACATAATAAATATAATGCAGGACAAATGAAGGCAAACTGACCGTTTTAAACTCTCGGAAAGGCACAAATTGGACGATGTCTCTCAGGACAGGCTCCCCCTTGGGTGAACGTAGGACCCCATCATCTCCATCCAGAATCTGCATGTCGGTGAAATCTGCGTTTCCCACTCCGACGATGATGATTGACAGGGGCTGGTAAGAGGCGCGTACGATGGCCTCACGTGTGTCTGCCATGTCTGTCACCACCCCATCGGTGAGGATCAGCAGGATGTGGTATCGCTAGCAGAAAATGGGAACGGGACTCAGTCCAGAACCTTTCTATTGTCTGACACATACAGTCACCAGGTAATCATTTCATCTACTCTGTTTCAATACCTTGTCTTGAAATCGTCTGTTTTTTGAAAAGAATAGTGTTCATTCTCATTTTTCATGCTTTACTGTGGCAGGGGTCCTCAGCTTCATTCCTGGAGACCAGGGTCTGCTGGATTTTGTTTTCATTTCATACTCAAGAATCAAGTCAGAGGCAACCAGGCAAGGTCAGTTAACTGTGTGACAAATTGTTTTAATTGACCAATTAGGTGCTGAGGTACAACAAAAATCTGTCTGTAGCTTTTGACAATTGGAACTGAGAATTCCTGTAAAGTGATAAAGTTCAGATGCCACACTGTTATTTGGTATGGTCCACAAACAGCAAAAATAAAATCCCTTCATCTCTAAGATTTGCTGAGATTAAAACAACATGCCCTGAGGCCACCAAAACCAGCGGTTCCAGGCGGTTAGTGTCTCAACAAAGTTTACAAAGAAAAGTAACCACTTTTATGAATTTCTTCGAGTTACTGTGCTGAAATGTGATCAATGATGGAGAATGAGGTACAGATGAGAATTAAATTATCAATGAAAATTGCTGCATCAATAAAGTAGTGTAGAGTCATAATTGCGAGTATATAATGACAGCACACAAATGTAGCCATGAGCAAAGACCCTTAGGGTATTTACTGGACTACTTACTAATTACTGTTTTTTACTGATTCCAACTGAATCAATTTCTGGTTTCAAGCTTCTTGAATACACCATACCAGCAATAGGAATATAAATAGTAAATTCTTTCCTTCTCTGCATATGACCCACAAACATCCTGCAACGTCAGATGGCGTTTTGTTTTACCGTCCTCCGGGCCTGACGTCCATACTAATCTAACCATTATTGCGGGGACACTCACCGAAGCATCTTTCGTGATCTCCTCTCCTGCTGCTATTTTGGCTAGTCTGCTGATGATGGGGGCCACATTTGTGGGGCCGTAGAGCTGGATCTTAGGGAGGCAGGTCTGGTAAGCTTCAACGACCCCCTGGATCTCTGCTCAGTGAGAAAACAGGCAGTTAGTGTCTTTGCATGGCTCCAGAAGTGACAGCACTGGAAGGGGACAGGTTTGAGATAAAAGCGTCACGCTGACAGTAAAAGATGATTGATTCAGGAGAGCTGTTCTGCCTCTTAAGCTGATAGTTAAAAGGGGAGGGAAACAGACACCTCAGAGCTCAAGGACTCTCTCAGAGGAGTATAAACCCCAGAGGTTTCATTTCAAACAGAGCACACACTCAAATATAGGATTTAAATGAACTATTATTTTACAAAGAGGGGCAAAAAATAGGTTATAGAATCGCCAAATAATCTGTCATACCTACACATTCATCGTCTTCTGGGTTGAAATTGATGGCAAAGTCATGTGAAACCTGGATGCAGGAAGATAAACATATGATCAGGGGGAATTCTGCGGACCTGCGGCATGCTGGCAGACTGAAAAAGTGCCGCTGTAACATTAAACACTGCATGTCATGAAGACTAGGGTGGAAAATGGCTGGGGCTTTCTTTGCTAAATTTTGGCGTAATGGACAATAACTCCACTGTTCACTGACAATTATGTGAGCTCATATTTAAATATTTGAGAGAACACAGTGTAGGCTCCTTTTACTCTCTACAGGAAGTACAATAAGACATGAATCAGAAAAGGCCTCTTTATTCCTATATATTTTAACCCTAAATTTTAATAACAGTGCTATGTGATACATTAACAACTCCTATTATGTATTATAACCAAAATGTTGTTTTTCCAGCATAGTGATGGGGGAAGGATCTGAAAAAACGTCTTATCTAAAAATGTGCTCCATTCAGACTCAGCACATCTGATTTCATTCAGTCACAATGACCGGCCCTGATTCAGATAAGCACAGTACATGTACAGATTTTATATAGATAGTGATTCATATTCCTCTGACCTGCGCACCAGTGCACTTGATTCTACAGAAAAAATGACAAATTTTCCTCTCCACAGATTATGCATAGAATCCCTCCCATCTCATTCCAATTTCAACCCCCTGTCCACCCACCACCCCCTCCCCCCCAGGGGTGCAGTTAAAGTGGCTATATGTTTTTTCTTCTTGAGGTGGGCCCAATCTGCATAAATAAATGTTTCCCTCGAAAATATAATGTTATTGCAACTCCCAACAAATACCAAGCGAGAAACAATTATTCTAATTTCAGATGGCCAATTTAATTCAAACCAGACAGGTTTGAATTTCTCGAGAGAACGCAGTGAATTCAAAAAGTCAATTAAAGACAAGATAGAGGCACAGTGGAGACTTTTGGGGGCATGCTGTTCACCCTGGGCTGCATGTCAACACAGAAGGCAGGAGGATACTCTCTGTGAGATAAGACCACTACTTGTGATAATCGAATTCTGCTAGGAAAGGAGGGCTCCAAGGTCAAACTGCTAAAATTGATCAAGGAAGCACAAAACTTTAACAATACACACGACAATGCTGAATCAATTCTATCGTTTCCTAAAACACAGTTATCTTCACCAACAGTTCTTCACAAACAGGCTGTGATCATGTAAGCATTTTGTTTATACTACAGCTTGAGAGCAATCTTTAACAATGTAGTGGAACAACAATTTTAATAAATCATTTTAAAAAAATGCTGTAAAAATGTAATGCAGTAACAGTCACAGAATGGGAAGACAATTAAAACCAATTCATATATCACTAAATCAATACATTTTCTGGCAAGCCCACTTATAACCAAATGTCAATAATCCAGTGAAGACACACACAACAGTCACCTCAAAACCATTCCATTATATGTTTTGGTGACTATGTGAATAAGGACAATGTATATACGGATTAACTGCTTCTTCCCTCTTGAAATGCTGCTTCCCGCTTGCAAATGCTGCCCTATACAGAATATTTGGAAGTATGCTTACCTCATAATTTGGTGGAATTCTCGCTCCAAATCCCAGAGCAGAAAATCTTTTGTCACTGAAAAACACAAAAATACAAAAATAATACCAAATGCAATGTCGTAATACCAATGCAATGGCATAATGTAAAGCTGTGGCACGTGGAAGAGCATGTGCTTTTACATTTGGATGGTCTAAACGTCCGGCTCTTTAGGGCCATGGGCTGTTCTGGATTTTACTCTTACCCAGCACTTCCTTGACCAATAAAAACTGCTCAATACAAAACTAAATCTCCTCACATGGTTTCTTTGACCTGAACCGATTGTGGATTTTCAGGTGAGAACAAAAACCAGCACCAGAATCAGCAAACCTCGTATGTGTTTGATTACTGGGCAACTAAACAGGACATGGTCAATGCTGGACTGTTGTGTAGCACTTGCATGGTAGAAAACATACACAAAATACACAAAAATATCCAAATAATATTGTCATTTTCATTTTCACCTCTGCTAAACCCAATGATTGAGATGCCTGTATCTTCAGTTTGGATCACTGTCTTTCAAAGGCCTCACTGAGAAAAAACTGCAGATGATGACTGTATGGATTATTGGATTTTTTTCTTTGGTGGGAGGAAAGCAAGAGTGTCATGACTCATGTGGTTTACTAAAGGAAAGCAAGAGAGATTTAAAAAAATACAGTATTGAATAGAATACATCCAATATTACAAAGTATACTGTTTTGAAAAAGCAAAAAGCAATATCAAAATGTTGATATTGATCTACTATATTCTAATACTAGCACTAGAAGTAATTCATTTCAATTTTGAAACTTAAACAAATTACTAGTGCTGGTATTAGTAAACAGTAGATCAATATCAGCACTTTGCTTTTTCAGAGTAGTACATACTTTTAATACGGATATATTATTAAATAATCTAATTAAAAACCTATACAAAGGACCTGTTTTTTAAAAATTTCAGTTTCATCTAATAGACGGGGCCAAATACAGGAGGTCCTCGGGTTACGACGGTCTCGAGTTACGTCGTTTCATGGTTACGACGCATTCCCATAAATTAGTTAAAAAACCAAGTTTCGACCTAAGCAGTTTGGTTCGTAAATACGACCACAGAAATAAAGATAAGAAATTGTTCTTTCTTTTTTTTTTAATGTTTCATTTAATTTCTGTATTTTATATGTCCTTCATGTGTTGTGTGTACAGTGTGAGTGACTTAAGGTGTTAATTTAGGTATAATTTAGATATAAATTCCAACTTACATCGAAAATCGGCTTACGACAAGTCGTAGGAACGGAACTTGTTCGTAAGTCGAGGACCCCCCTGTATATTATTGTGACCATCCTTCCGTACATTTAAACTATTTGCCACATTATGAACTACACTTTTCTTAGCTAAAAGTGTGCACATTACATTTGAAAAGCTTTTTGTTTCCAAATTAAATGGCACTCAAGTGAGAGCAGGCAGACAGAACAGTGACACAGTAGGAAAGAAAAAGTGAAATGAGGCTATAAAGAGGGAGAGAAACACAAAAGGAGTCAGTACATCAGAGAGAGAGAGTGAGACAGACAGAGAGACAGAGACTGTAAGATAGAAAACAACACACAGTAGGAGAAGCAGATTCAACAGGGAAAAGCTGTGAGACCCAGATCTGATCACTCAGCCTGACACATGAGAGCCAGGTTTCCTGCAAGAATTCATTCTCTCGACTGGCTGGCAGTTATGAGAACATATTAGGAGTGGAGGAAAATAAATTAAAAGGTATTTCTTGGAGAAACCACAGTTCTGAGAGATGAGAGGCAGCAAATGGAAGAAACACAGACAGACAGAATGAGAAGCTAAGGGTAAGAACTGTACAAATGGGTTTCCAGTAACTTGAGACCTGAAAAGCTGGACCCCAACAAATGGTGTTCTATATAGGATCTGATCAAATTGCAATAAAAATAACGTATAATCCAACATATTTCTCAAAGCAACATCAGCACTCTTTCACTATTTTCATGCCTCTCTCCACAAAGACAAAACACTCAAGAGGAAAGAAAACAAAATCATTAAAAATGAGTTACGAATTGTCCTGTGCTTTGTCTTGCTGAGAGATGACTCAGAGCGTCTGTCCTGCTGCACCGCGGTTCTGAACACTTGTATAACATCTGATTCTACCTGTGACATCTATGGAAGGAATGTATCCCTCTCCAGTGACCCTGCTCCTGCCATTCTGCATCACCTGCAGACCCAGATCTAATGAAGGTTTCATTACAGACACACATCCAATTAGCTGTAAAATCCACTTACTGCGAGAAAGGCAAAAAAGAGCAAAAGAAAAGAATAGACAGATTTAGTAGAAAATTTATTGTAACAATGTGGAGTAATAGGATTTTGTTTTGAATCTTCTTGATGCAAAATTTTTCATCTAAGACTGAAGAAAGTGTCTACTATTCAATACTTACCCATTTCAATACAGTGTTTTTTTTTCTGCAATAGAAAATTGTTGCAGCCTTGTTACTTATGACCAATCCTTGGATAACATCAGTGATGAGCATCTGAAAGATGCATTATGCCTAATTTCTTCATCCTTTATCAGTCTGTCGACTGTAAATACTGTATGAGGCTGTTTGAGATGTACTAACACCAAGCACCTCAATATTCCATTGTAACACAGAGACTCAGCATGTCCAGCAAACCTCCATGGAACCAAAAGCAAGCAATTTATAAACATTACTGGCAGATTGTAATATCCAGATTCAATTAAACAGGATAGAGGATGCAGGCATGCTTTGTTCTGGCCAATTGTGGAACAGTATCCTTTCATTGTCTCTTTTCACTGGAACTTCTGCTTGTCTCCTGGGGAAGACACCACCCAGTTCTGCAGCAAAAGCAGTCAATTGTGCTTTCTCCCTCACAGCTCAACAAACGGCCATTTCCCAAGACACTGTAAGTGGCCTTTTCTGCCTCTAATGAACCCCCCAACACACAGAAGCCAAGGAAAGTCTGGATTCAGGCAGCAGAGAGCTGGAAAACCACTTGACTGAAATTGGCCACATCAGGCAACTGCAACCAACGCATTTCCTTTGACAGCAAATTATTATAAATGGATAAATAAGCGGAAAAAAGATAGAACATTTGAGGGATGGATGTAGCATTTTTGTTATGTTTCTTTTATGTGTGTGTGTGTGTGTTGTGATTCAAGTGAGTCATGGTGCTGAGGGCAAGAGGGAATCGACTCCAACACGCGCTCTGTAGGCGTACTTCCTCAGTTATTTCAAGCCTACAGGCCTCACACTGAAAAGCATGTCACCCCTTTGGCGGCGGTTCAGTCAAGCGGTGTCGGATGTCCCCAAATGCTACTAACCATCTGCAGAAAATGAAAGCCAGCCCATTAATTGCATGCAAATTATAAATGGGGTGTATCTAAACAAATCAAATATTATTAAGTATCATAAAAGCAATTCAATCCAGACGTCATCGAGGGTAGCGTTAATACCATCTCCAAAATGTGATGATATGCACAGTTTGCAATATTCATTATGTGAAATGTAAATACGTTAGCACGCATATGTTTTGCAAGCTTGTGTGCTTACATTGTATTGTTTTATATGGATTTGTATATTTTATTAAAAGGAGAGTGCTCATTAGAATACAGAGCAGTAATGATTCAACAGCACAGCCTATGACCTATAACACATCCTCCCACAAGCCTCTCTGTGTTTGAATGGTTTTATTTTTTTTTTTTTTTGCACATGATCAGGATGCATTAGCCAAGCAGAATACAATTGATTCTTTTTCCTTCTGTAGCTTTCCCCAAATACAATAAATTGTTCAGCAAGTTTGCCCCTTGAAGCGTTCTGCAGCTTGCACAACTAATGTTCTTGGCAAGTTGTCGTTGCTTTGTTGAGAAAAGAAGCAGCTATAAGTGTAAGGGCACCTGTGGAAAGAGGTGCTTACAGTATCTGTGTTAAAGACTTGAGGAGAGTGGATACGCATCTGTCCTTCGGTCATGTTATATTTTTGCTCAAGTTTAAAAAATAGTCATAGCTTAGTTTTAGTTCCCTAACACGATCTAAAGATAAAATACACTTCAGAGATTAAGATATATTTAGTGCATAGACCTGTAAAGTTCCTCCTGCACCATCCACATTTTTAGCCTAAACATTCATAAAGACGGTTTTTGTATTGTGTATTTGGCACAGAAATTCATAATGCATATTCAGGCCATATGTATTATTGATAATATTAGGTATATAACTTGGATATTCTTATTAGAGGCGGTAATTATTTCTGTGTAAATGCAACTCCTGAATTGTTGTGCTGAAAATAATATCTCACAAAAAAAGAGTAGTAAAATGGATAATGACTTCATTTCCATAAATGACATCCTGCTGAGAGACGCTCAAATGTTACAGAGCTCACTAATGAGGGTAGAGGCACCACCATGAAGACAAACACAGAGACAGAGCTTAGTCACCAGTTAGAAGACCCCACACCATCCTGTAGAAAAAGAACATTGTTTTTACCCTGAGTTTTATTTTCCCTCTGCAAATTCCCTTTTTATAGAGTTATGTCAGCCCATCCACCTGCTGTACTTAGGATAGTGTTTGGAGGCTTATTAAGGTGGTAACGCTCTGTTCTGTTTGGATACTTGCTTGAGCAATGACCTGCTAATGCATTATCTGACTGCCATAGAAATGTGAACAATTACTGCCATGTTCACTTTTAAATAATTTAATGGCAGACACGATAAATAATGACAAGAGAAACAGGTCTGTCTGCATTGATTCATAGTAAGCTTTGCCAACAAGTTCCTCCTGACAAGTTAGCACCTCTGATTAATTTAACTAATAATAAATGAATACACAATTGCAACATGAGGAGTAAAGGGAGTGCATCACCACAATGAGGTCGATACCCAATGGAGTCCACCAGTCTTCTACTCTTCTGCATGTTAAAAATGTTTTAATTGCGCTTAGAAATACTGTGTCTAAGTAGCAATTTGTGTTGGAGGGCTGAATGTGGTTTAATTGAAAAATTACAAATGTCCAACCATTCTAGCTTTTTCAACACCTCTCAAAGCATAGAAATACAATTCTGCAGAGGGAAAGAATAGCATAACAATAACCATGTCTATACTACAGACAGGAGCATCTGCATTTCTGTTGTGCATTTGCACCTGTACAGACGTGCAGATATGTGGGCTGGGATACAAAATGGAAGGAGATCACAACCAGTATTCATGACTATTTGACTTCTGTTCTCCAATTTCCCCTGTCTTTCGAGTTGCAATTACAAAGTAATTCCCAAACATGCATTCATGAAAACACAAGTCCCTGTTACTTAGCATAGAGTATCACACATATGAGGATATGATCATTTTTTGTAAAGCCACACAAACTCGCTGAACTGAATGAGGCATCTCTCACCTCAAGGAGTAAAATGTTACTCTTAATGTGTTAACAGCAAAATAAGTTTAAGGAGCACAATGCATTAGACTCTTATTTATTTTTATTATAGTTGTTTGATTGTCTGCCTTTTTTATGCCTCTGATGCACTGCAAGCAATTAAAATAAAACAGACCACAGAAAGCAATGACTTTCTCTTAGACACTTTTCATTTTACAGCAAGTTCTGCTCACTTGCCATAAAAAAAAACATTCTATTTTTTCTGCTTAATGTGATTCACATTCTCAAGGTTTCAGTGAGATGTTTTAAATTCAATTTGTTTTGACCTCCAAATGACAACATTTTATTCATTCTTGTTCCAGCTCTGATTACACTGAATGATTCAAAGGATAAACTTTTCCTGTGAGTCAGGAGAATACACAGAGGGAGCTTTTAAACCAATACCAGCCACAGTTTCATTATTGTGTGCATTTTTTCCATGTATATTTTGTGGACAAACATAAAATTTAATTAATCAAACAGGCCACTGGAACATGGAATTCACATGTCCAGCAGACTGGGTATGTATCACGTCTGAGATAGATATATATTTGGAATATTTCATCTCTTTTGGGCCCATCGAAATATACTCCACAAGTATATTTCACAAGTATTTCCAAAGAAACATTTTTCCTTTCAAAATATACAAGCTAATGATTAAAAAAACATTAATGAATTGGAATATTGGTCAAATTAGATGTTTCATTAGAATGCACTAATATTTACAAATGACAAAACTTGATTTACATTAATTTTACAAAGACGTACTAAAGACTGAAGGGAGGAGCTCCCGCTGTTTGCCAGCACTGTTTTCCAAAGCCTAGAAGGGCCTTCAGGACCATGGATAGTGGCAGTCATGCTCAGCTGAAGCTGATTTGCTGAGATGTTGTCTTTGCTCGGCCTAGATTTGCTGTGGCTTTGGAGAAGAACCCATGATGGATGTAGTAACTGTGTGAAATGTCTTTGGAGGAGGAGTGAAAGGTTGCTGAAAGGTCTTGTAAAAATATGTAATGGTGCAGTCACACCTCATGTATGGCCCCAGAGGACTGATCTCGACTGTCTGAGCTACTGTCAAATCCCTACAAGTTCAAATCACTGGATTATAGATGTTGTGACCTCTGAGCATTATGGGTTCCATTACAGAGACTCACAGGTACTGACTGCTGCTGTGCCTAGATATAACAGTGTCGTCCTTATACTGGAGACACAGGCTCAAATTGAGGTATATTTTCTGTATAGCAGTAAATTCTAAATTCAGTCACGCAGGATGCACAATTTATTTTTTTTCCAAGGACCTTTTGTCCTTGTGAAATAATTTTCCAGGACATTCAGGACATTCCAGCCCAATTTCATTAAATGTTGGCAAAGGGAAAACAAGAAAGACAAATGTTCAGTGACTATGCTTTTATAGATTGTTGTACTGTCATTGAAGCTAACACCATGCCTCTACTTGAGACTGTGATGGGAATTACTGAAATGGCTTTGTATCTTTTGATATGTGGTGTGTGATGTTGAATAGCCGTGCCATTTTAGAATGGATCTGTGAATGCATTTTGAGCACTGACTCAACTACTACCTTCACCAGCTCTGTTTTGCTGGGGGAAAATGACTAAGAGAGTGTGTGATTAGTTGAGGTAGTTAATTTTCTCCAATCATAAATCAGGTTCCTGTAATTGCATGTGCAAACATCTTAACATATGCTTAGGAAAGGCTTTGATAAACTGCTATCATATTTTACGGCTTTATAACGTTGACTTAGATTTGATTGCACCTCATAAGTTTGGTGTGGATGGGATTCAGGCTTCCCGTTTCAGGGCTCCCAGGCAAACATTTTACACGGAAGCCCCTGGTGTTTACTATGTTACTAGGAAATTATATTTACTATTTTTATAGGTGATACATAGGCTAATATTATCCCTAACAATAACAGTAATATCTGGAAAATTACCCTAGCTAAAGTAATTTAAGAGAAATAAAAAAAAAATTGTAATTACCTACTGTCAGCCATGTCAAATGATAGTTTGAACTCTACAGCTCCCAAGATTCAGGTGTAGTGCTAATGGCTGTATTGCTTTTTTCTTTCTTTCTGCTGACCACCTGTGGCTAGCAGCCTTGCAAACAGATGCCATGACGGGGATTAAATAAAGTTCTGGCTTGAAATATGGCTTTCACATGAGCATTTTTGTCCATTATTGGAATTTCAAAGGCTTTTTTTTGCCCTGAGCCCTTCTTCATTTCTAACTCTGCTGCAATGGCATTTTAATTTTGAATACAGCTGCATTCCTCACTGGTGAAAAGCCGAAGCTGAAAACCTGCAGACAGATGCAGAGTGATGGGTTATCACAGTGCAGTATGGCATTGACTTTTTCCACCCCAGTATAAAATATGAGGTCTGCAGACTGATGTCTGCCACTTTCACAGATACCTGTAGAAAGTGATTGTGCATTCCCTTGTCAGGTAACACTGACCAGCACCTACCTGTCATAATCCTGACAAATCTCGCCCACTGCTATCAAGGCCTTCAGATACTCATTTGGTTGATAAGGGTTGATGTAGTGGAGGGAACAGCTGTTGCGGGGATCACCATTGGATGCGGTGAAATCAATAGCCACCTGGAGCAATGACAAATGGGTTGAGGGATTTTAGGCCCATACATACAGTACACAATGTATACTTATAGCCAAAAACCTGGGGCTAATAACAATCCATCACATCCACTTTTGGAAGAATTAATGTACTCTTTCAGAGCCATGGACTCTTGAATTATGATGCACTGTAACCAAAGGCCAAAGAATACACAGGATTTTCTTTCATCATTTTCAAACTGACATCCTGGCACACAAGACCAACAACCTTCACCTGCTAAATATTTACACTCGCCAAAGGGTTTCAAAGCATTTACATTTTTCCACATCTGTTCTGGGGGAGGTTTCTATCATAGCGGTGCTTATAATTATTAATATTCGTTATTGATGAAGTAATCCAGTCCTTTGGGGGTAGGTAGAGTGAAGGGCAGAGTTTAAAAGGGATTCAAATTGATCTGGAGTGGCTGCCTCTGGCGCAGACATGATCTGCACACCAATTATTCACACTCTTACATGGCCCTAATGACTGCCAGGGAAACAGCGTAAAATATTCTGTCAGAGTGACATATTCTGTTTACCGTAGAAGGATTCTGATGAAAAGGTAGCTCATGGTGAAAGCAATCCTCATGGCTGTTTACCCCTCTGTTTACCTTATATAATGAATGCACTCTATAACTGGTATATAATTCATATGAAATAAATCAATCCTACATCTTTTGGATCGTACTTAAATGCATGGCTTCAACCTGAAAATGACATGCTGCGGCACACTAGGCACTAAACTCACTGTGAAATGAATTTGGCATCCTCCCATGATGTAGTCCAGGAATGAATAGACTCTGTGAAGCTGTGAGGGGCAGAGGGGAGAAAAGCTTAATGCTAAAGTAAGTACTGGAAAATGAGGAATGTCGAATAATCTCTGGTTTCGGCTTAAGCACTTAAGGAAGAAGGAACTGATCTCAACAACAGTCTTCTGTTCAGTTTTCTGTTACAGGGGCCTCAGTCCCCACATGTGAGACATCGGTGAGAAACTACAATCTGTACAGAGAACTTAGTGTCACCAGTATAAATATGTATTCAAATATTAAAATCGGAGAGACAGGGGATAATACACAGCTGCGTATTAGTATTATATCTCAATTTTAAAACTAAGTCAGTCTTGTCTGGATAGATGAAGAGACTAGATGGCATTCATCCAGTCGAGCACAGCCATTCCCATGCAGCCAGATTGGATTTCTTTCCTTTTCTCCAGTCGTGCTGTCTATATGAGTTCTTCAAACACAAGGTATTATAAACACTGAGGAGATCAAATGTTTTCCACTGAAGATTTTAGTATCTGCTTACAATTTAAACTGGACAGATGTCATTTTACAGCAAAATTTAAGTATGAAATTCATGAGCTGATGATTTTTTCACACTGCATAGAACTGTGACTCCATGACGTCTCATTGTATGTGGCCTCTTACCTTGAGCTCATTGAGAATGACCACACCAGAGTTCTTATAGTTCCTCTTCTTCAGCTTGTACTTTGGATTTAAGCAATCCCATGTGACCTTGGAAATGAATGACAATTGGTCAGGGCAAGGGAAATGGTGGAGCCCACTTAATCAAACACTTTTCACTCATCAGTATGTAATGGCTTTTCCTAAAAACAAATCTACCAAGTCATTGGTTTCTTGAAACCTTTCAACCAACAGAAATATACCAGCTTAGTAAGAATTCATTGCTGAGAAAACTAGTGGAGTCCACTGGTTTAATCAGAATTTTCAGGCATCAGTATGTAATATCTTAGTAAGATCAAACTGATTTAATGACCATGAAGCACCTCAATCACAAGTCTGCCACTGTACCCCTCTGCTCACTGACCTTGTTTCCTTCTGAAACTTTCTGCATCTCTCCAAACGTGGTGTAGAACTCCCCAATGAAGTCATGCTTACCCCTGGAGTCATAGTCCCAGACCAGACACTGTAACACATGAAAAAATGCTCACCATTAGTTTCCTCTTCAATCTACTCATGACCTCCTATGTATATAATGTGCATGTTCTTTTGTATAGAGGAGGCATTCAACAAGTACAATGAAAACTTGAGCTGAATTTTATTTCATACAAGAAGTTGAAATATGTATTTTTGCATTTATAACATATACTATATACTGGGACTCAAAAACCAAACTATGGGATTCACAGCTCTACCATGAGCTGGTCATTTTTATTCAGTAAGCCACCTCAAGACCTTTAAACCCAGATTCATACATAAGTTTTAGCATAATAACTGATTGGGGGGTGAAATTTTCAAACTGTACTAACAAGGAAAGCATACTTTCAAGTAAGGAGGGAGAAAGAGTAAACTGGTCTGAGACAGAGAGGTAAAGAGAAAGGCTTTGACAGAGAAAAAGCCAGGAAGTTTCTGTCCTTTGTGCAGTGTGAGTGTGATGCTCTGGGAGCTCATTAACAGCGCTGGTGCCACCTGTGTCCATGGGGCGGGGCTTACCTTCAGCTTTCTCTCCTCATCACAGCTGCACAGGGAGATCAGGGACACCTTAAAGGGCTCCCACACAGGGTTCAGGTTGTTCTTGATCACCTATGAGAGGTAAGAGGCATGTCTGTGCAGCAGCCTTTGTATCAGGATATGGGGAGTAATCTCAGAGTAGCGATCTTACAGAAGCGTAAGCGGAAAAAAGCTTTCAGTGGCATCCTAACCTCAGTTCTGTGAACAAGCTGCTCAGACTCATCATCGTTGATCCGGTAGATCTCCAAAAAGGGATCTGACTTGCTGAAGAGATCCTATAAAGACAAAAATACAAAGAGACCAGCACTGACACAGATACATTCTCATTGCCATCACTGGGAAAACGTGCTGAAAAATCTATGGTCCATGCTCCACTTCTGAAACAACCTTGACAAATTGTAATGGGATGCTGACATGAAGAATCCCTTTACCATTGGAAAATCAGTCCAAGTTTCCCAGAGCTAACATTTGGTAAGGGTTAATTGGCTCTGTGGGTCATGTCCAGGGAATGTACAGTGCAGAATTTACAAGGAATCAAGAAACACCATGTCTTCATTTTCACAGCATTTATCTGGCACATCTCTACAGGAAAGACACAAAAGCAGGGAGTCCCCATATAGTTGTCATGGTAACAACTTGCCTGTGATGTCCCAATAGACCTATCTATGGCATGTAGCCATGTGTTCCTAATTTTAAAGTCAAATTTTTGTATTTTCCCTATTTAATAATTTTATTAATCCACATACTTGAATCCTGTTGCCAGTTCTACAAAATATATCATTATATCCCTTTAAATTTAGCCAGCCACAAACTAATGAATTTGAATCCACCTTGCTTTTCATGAAATTAAGTATAAAATATTTGGTGAACGTACAGTCCACCCCCATTCGCCCACCTGACACAACTGAAAAAAAATATGGGAAGTAGGAACCTTAGTCAGCCATAATTTGCGTGCTTATGCCACTCCAAAATGCCAATGTAATATTGGTGTTAGAGCTCTGAGCCAGCTTTTTGCATGGTCACAGTAGGGCCCATTACCTTCTGAGACAGCTCTGAGGTCAGCTCTTACATCAAATAGCTGTGACAATTCAAAGACAGCCATATTTTAAATAACAGAAGGAAGGTCACATCTAAAAGGCCAAGTTTTCTGAAAGAGAGGAAAAGTGCTTCCATAAAATTGAGTGGTGCTGCAAAATCGTTCCAGAATCTATCTATTCATCTGTGATCCAGACAGCTGGGAAATGTGTCTTCTGATTGGTTTTGTATCACTGAAGCAATTACATTTCTCCCATTAATATTGTCCTTCATTTTTAAATCCCTTGTGCTAGCTGACCGTATCATTAAAATCAAATAAAATATTGCAGAGCTTTGTTAGACTTAAGATACATGAACAAATTAGCGGAGAGAGTTGTTAGTCTCTCGTGAGATAAGGAGAATGTACACAGACTCTTAAAAGATGACTCTCTTTCCCTAATGAGATCCTCAAAGTCATTTCAACTGACAGATCTCATTTACAGATTAGGTGAAGATTAATCTGAACATTCAGCAACTAATCCCTTCCTCTTTAGACAGATTTTGTTTTCTCCAGCTGAAGTCTTTTTGCTACTAATGATTACATTTTCACTTTTGCTACCTCATTTGGTTGCCATGTGAGCCAGGTTATACTTCTCCACCAGAAGCCTGGCAAAAATTGTGCAAATCAGAGCAATGCCCATATTTGTGATGTCATTTTCTGATGACTCATCATGTCAATTCAGTGAAGAAGGGTCTACAGTGATGGCTAAAGCTCTATCAATAAGGAACACTTCCTCTGAGAATCTGACCAATGTCTGAGCTGCCTCGCCAGGCTAGAGAAGGCAAGGAAAATTGGAAAGGAATGGTCATTTTTTTTGATGTGGAACTTAAAACAGTGGGTTACAAATGTTTAACAACAGATATTAGCATCTCAATGATGTTACAAAAACAGTGTAACCAGCCTGTTCCTTCAGTGTAATAATAGAGGGAAATAGCCTGCTGCATCTGGCTCGAAACTGAAGGAGGACACATTGAGAAAACGGCTTTTGGCAAAGTTTACAAACAGTGTGGTGGGGTATGAGAATCTATTTTCCAGTTAAATGCATCATCTGTATTTCATGTCTGGACTGACTACTGTTCTGTTCCCCAGTAGGTACCATTATACATAAAAAACTTAAAATGAGCATTATAAAACTGCAGCCTCACAGTTGCTATCATAAGTGTGTAATGTGGGCAGTTAATCCGCACACTGGCATGCTCGCTGCTGTCATCTTCCATGACTGTAATGAGCCACAGCTCATGTATGAAATGTTGGCAGGGAGCCTTCGTCAGTTTGCCAACATTGCTGTACATTCCCGTGGCGCTATTGGAAAAGCAATAGTCAGTGACTTTGGGAGCAGCTAATGCATGCTTTAAACATTAACGTTAGAGAGCTAATGCCATTCTGTTCCCTCCAATCTGAACCACCCTGAGGTTGCATTTCATTAGATGTTTGCATTTCAGATAGAGAATTTCAGAGCCCAGAATCCTGCTGTGCATTTCTGCAAATAGCCTTTTCCCATCCAGTGCAGATGTTATTTTGTTAGATCTGGCGCAGATTGAAATATCACCTTTTTCTTTCTGCAACAGGACAGACACTCATTCTGATGGATTTTTTAAATTCCAGGATGAGAGGCTAATGGTTCAGAGCAGAAGCAGACTAGTCGATAATTCATATTATTTCTTGTAAAATGATATCCTCTCTTTCCAAGGCGAAAGCCAAAATGTTTAAATTAAAATATGTTAAATATAAAGAGAATGGGGGAGGGTAAAAAACAATCAAAAAGCAGTTAGACATGAAGGAAAGGTTTGGCTCAAGGCCTTTGTATATATAGCAAGAAGAGGAGAGAGAGAGGGAGAGAAAGACAGAGGGGCTAGAAATCTATTGCCAGAGAGGAGAAACATGGGAGGAGGAACACGGAGGTGTCTGGGCTGGTTTCCTGTGGAGGGGCAGCCTGGCTCTGCTGTTCACTGAGTGGGAGGACATGTTTGTACACAGAAAGTCAAGGAGAATCAGGCTCCTACATTCATTTCCCTTGTTCTCAGTTAAGATACTGAACATCCTATATCCATTATACTCTACATTCCATGGTACACTGAATCACCTCCATTGACGACAAACAAAAATGGCACCACATGGAGTGTGCTACTTTATACAAGAAAGTCCATAGATTCAGCATCTGATTCTTTCAGCTTTTACTCCCTTATACCCGACACTGAAAAACTAGCAGCAGAGAAACTATTTTAACTGAACAAGAGGTAAAATAAAAAAATCAATGACTGCTCAGTGGGGAAGCAGATTTTCAAAAATTATGTAAACATATTTGTCCAAATTAGGCCTCAGCTGAGCTAAAATATATTTTATGTGGCAATTATCTTCATTATCTCACAATTATTAATAAGCTTCAAAATAGTCTGTCTCTCAGAGGGAGCAATCTGGTCTACAATCCACAAACCGCTATAAGTGTAGAAATGCATGCAGGAAGGAGAAGAGCCTTAAGGGTCATGCAGTATGAACGTTATTGATTCCTGCATCTTAGTGGAAGAAAAAAAAGAAAGAAAGCTTACCTTATCGTCCAGTTTTTTAGCACTGAAGAACAGTTCAACATATCCATTGTTCCCTGAAATTTCCTCTGCATGAACCTAAGAAATAAAAAACAAAGAATACTTTTTTAATTATTTTATTTTTAAAACAGACAAAGTAATCATCAGTTCCACCCACACCCCCACCTCATTCAGACTCAGGGGGAAGCAGCTGATTATGTGACTTTGGTGATTCACAAAACAACTAGCCTCTGTTACTGTTCATACTGCAAATGTGAACTAATCATATACAGCCTACTCCCAGCCATGGGTATGGACAGCTGCACCACAAACCTGTGCCTTTAGGCCATGTACCGCTCAAGTTTTTTGTTTATCAGAGCTGATCATTGAGTGCATTCATATGAAAACTCAGACACACACAGACTACTGTAATGAGAGAGAGCTGTTAGAAAAAGAAAAAAGTGCTAATCTCTGGTCAGCAGGTTGACAGGAGGTGTGACAGACTGACATTATAAGCTTAAAGTTGTCATCATTTCACCTGGTACAATTGCTCTTTCTATGGCTGTGCACAGTGTGAAGCAAAAATAACAATAGTGTCAGATTGAGGAATAACTGTGCGGAGGAAAATGTGTGAGACAATCAATTATAATTATAACAAAGAGAATGAATGCATTAAGAATTGGGAACACCTGGTTCCATAATGACTGATTAGTCAAAAACAAGGACGGTCAAACACTCAGCCAAATTGATGTATTGTGCTGAATATTGAAACACATTTCTTTCAATTAAAACAGTTGCAATTTGGGGATAACGGCTAAAACAAATGACTCGTCAAGTCAAAAGTATTGAAGAAAATTAAAAATGTATGAACAATCTGTCATAAAAAATACAAGTCACAACTGTGAGTCTATTATGTTTCAAGCCTTAACTGGCTCTAAAAACTGCACCATCACTATGCAAATAACAAGTATGTATATTGATTAAGTACTGCTGTCCAGGCTTTCTGGTGCATGCGAAAAGTGCTTGAGTATGAGTTTTTACTTTGCTGGCCGTGCGGATATCTGAAAAGGATCTTAATGAGTGACACATCACAGGGTATCCATAGGAGCTGCTATAGGGGATGCAGACTATGAAATACGATCTTTCTGATACACTCAAGCAGAAGAGCTATGGCAGGACTTTGGTGTGCATAATGGATTCTATTCACAGCAGTGCTGCAGGAGAAGGTAGCACATGACTGTAAGCCATGAAATTTTATTGACTTTTTACTTCCTTCTCTTTTCTTACAGATTCATGTCATGCATTAAATTATTGGATTATAGGACCCACATTAAACAATAGATGGGAGCAATCATCATGCCTCTGTGATGAGCTGAGTTACCTTAACAGAATTCAACCACAGGCAACATCTATATATATGGAACAGACATAAGTAACCTCTATATATATGGAACAGACATAAGTAACCTCTATATATATGGAACAGACACAAGTAACAGCTATATATATGGAGCAGACACAAGTAACAGCTATATATATGGAGCAGACACAAGTAACAGCTATATATATATATATATATATACATATATATATATATATGTGTGTGTGTGTGTGTGTGTGTGTGTGTGTGTGTGTATCTATATGGGTTTGGAGATACTGTATGCCCACCTTTGCAATTCCCACTATACTACTGTAGTAACATTATTAGATTTCACTGAGCCAATAAACATACAATATATATGCATGGATAGCAGGAAAGTAAGTTTACCGTTATAGTGGATTTTCCAGCATATTTCCCATATTTCAAGAAAAGAGGCTTCACCATCTTCTTCTGGGCCACAATCTGTTGGGAAAAAAGCACATTTATATCTGAGGAAAAAATGTGCATGATAAAAAAAATGTTAGTCACCAAGAACAGAACACACTTAGGTGATAGCCCAAACAGACTACAGAGCAGTCTCAATCAGTGTGCCTGTGACTGTTTCCTCAAAGGAAAACCCTGATAATAAAAATGCAAGTCAAAATGGATTCCATAATTTACTGCATAGCTACATTATCAAGCTACAAAGAAACTGCTAAACCAGGTATCCCATTTTAACAGTGACTTTTGCTGCTATGGATGTATGCTGTGCATGTCAAGGCCCTGCCTCAACACTGTAAATCTTCAGGAGGAGAGATTATAAACCTCTGAAGTCCACATGTGCTCCTTCTTGAATTGTATATATGGATACAGCTTGTTCAGTATCTAACTTGTTTCAGTTGTTTAAGCTGGAAGTCTTGTACTTTGTCTCAGTGTGGGTAAAACTTAAGTGAACCAGAAAATGGCCTGGGGAAAGAAACAGCCCAGGGACTTTCCGCAGTATCTGATGCGATGTCTCACATTGACAGAGCACCATTTTACATGACAGATATTAGAGACCATCTGAAATTTAGTGGCAAAAAAACAGGCATGTCTTATGTCTCCCCGGTAATAGAGTCAGTTAGTGGCCCATGTACTGTTCCAATCTGTTCAAATGTAAGAACGATTGTTTCCGTCTATAGAACATTCAATGGAATTGTGCACATTACTGTTATAGGACCCCACCCTTATTAATATAATGTCTTCGGGTCACTCTTTCCTTGCGGCTTTTGCGTTTAACGATGCATGCCTTTAGCTGCCTTTCATTACAAAGTACCTCATTCTGCAAGCTTGCTAAATTGCCCCGAATAAAAAAGGCAAACAGAAAGGCCTTAGAGAAAAAGTAATTAATCAGATTTTCCAGAAGCTGACTATCACTAACTCATACTAATGTGCCCAGTTTTTTGTTGACATAAGAAAAAAGAACCGAAGATACTATTCAGATGAATTTTATGTCCTGAGCAGAAGCATGTCCCACCAATTTAAGCATGTGTTTATGACAGGTGTATGTGTTTAGTTAGGTATGATGAAGCTGGTTCTTTCCCACCTGCCCCAGGGTACACTCCATGCCCCCCAGGAAGTCATCGTCTCGGGTGCCGATGCTGTGTGTCCCATGGATATCATAGGCTTCAAAGCGCAGCTTTTGCACCTCCTCGAAGTAGTAGTCCAGGGTGAACACCTTGGCAAAAACTGGGTTTAGGTTACTCTTTATGACCTCAGTTCTGTCCAGCTGCAAATGAAATGAAACACAGACCAGTCAGCAGTGGAAGTTAAATACTGTTAGACCAACAAGATTTCAATTTACCAAACTATATTGAAGCCTGTAGGCAAGGGATGCCTATGAAATGACACTTTTCAGCCAATAAATTTTACTTAATTGCTTATTTGAAAACAAAATACGATGCCTCCTTTTGCCAAATTACAGCATACCAATGCTCAATGGACTTGTTATTGATGTTCACTTTACCTCTATACTCTTCGTATGTGAGAGGACACTTTTTACAGCTATTGCACCTTTCCCTACTCTCCAAATGTACATGTTTAAAATGCAGCTCTGCCCGGGTTGCTTAGCAAATGTGGCATCGGATGCAGCAGTCAAAGCTGATCTGCCCACAAAAGCCCAGGAGGTTTGTTTTTGGAGTGTGCTCAACAGTTGCAGAGACTTTCCAGACAGGCAGTCACAGCCCCTTTGGGCAACTGTACATGAGGTTCCTGCTTGTTTATTTGCTTCACAGATTGCAGAAAATCCAAATCCTGTGGAAAGTGCTTTGTCCAGAAGTGACAGCGCACACGCTTGCAGTGTTTGATCAGCTAAGAACACACTGCTATCCCATTCCTACACATTTTTATACTGGTCCAAAGCCAGGTTGATCCCTTGATCAATGGTTTACTTTAATCTTTCCACATTGAATCTTAAAAAAAAATCCTCATTGGATGACAGTTCCCCGAAAATGAACTTATAACATACAAATCCAAAATATTCTCTGAGGTAAAACAGCAACATTTCTGAAAGTATTCGTTAAAGGGATCAACTTATTACAATTTCTGTGACACACTTCTGATCACCTGTTCCCTGTGTTCTCACACTACAGTGATTCCTGGGATTCCTGGCTGGTCTGGGAGTCTCTTATCTTAAATTCTGGACTGTGGAGACCACTACTGTCCCAAAAACCATGTGAGAGGCAAGGGGGTCCTCTTCATAATTATCTGCTAGCTTAGATTCTGGGTGATGTGAACTCTACAGATGAGTACATTGTGAATATAGCTTTCAAATTCTTCAGTAAATACATAAATAAATACTACAGTGCCATGCATGGCAAAATGTATTCAAAACAATAATGAGAAACAGGTTGGATGCAAATACTGCATTAGGATTTCACTTCATGGCCAAAACAATATGAAAATATAATGTTGAATTTCTTTCCAGGAAGGAAAAGAAAACAATCAAAATAACTAAACTAGACTGAAAGACGTATTTGTCTTATGTTTCATTTGCAGACCACTGTCCATTTCTAATTATGCTTTCAATTTCTTTTGGCTTGGTATCAAAATGGAAAATTACACAGAACTACATGTACATTTTACAAATGAACCAAAAACATAAGTTACATTACTGAAGCTCTTACATCTCTGCATTGGCTGCTTTTGTGTATTAGAATTGACTTGGAGGAATTTAAATAGTTTTAAAGTACTTTTCTGCACAGAATAAAAATTTACTTACTTGTTAGAATATTAGTAAACAACAGCTCTTAGATCGACCAGACTAAATGCCATTCCAAAAAAGGTAAGAGAGGCTGAATTTGTGTTTCATGGACTGGATTGTTAGACCTCCTCAATAAGCATTCCATTTACAAACTTAAAACAGTCCTTTAAAAAGACTTTTAAATAAAACACTGCTTGCTTTTTATGCTTGTTGTTGTTTTAAATTGCTTTTTTGAAAAGTTTCTGTTTTCTAAGCTATTTTCACCTTTAAACATTACGTGTCACATTTGCTTTGTGTGATAAATGTGTTCTTCAAATATTTTATTCCCTTTATTCAAATTTATGGATTTACGTAAGTAATTCTGCAATATTGTTGCACCTAGATTTTCTTCTTTATTCTGGGTTTTGAAGTGATTTTTCCAGGCACTGTAAAGCAACTTGAGCTGCAAAGTAATAGCATTTTGTTAGCATTGTGGAATTAGTGGTAGCGACATTATGGTTTCATTCTCAGTTTTTCAGTCCAGGTACCATAATCAAGAAAATAGATTGGAATACCACTTTCTGGACAGTGCATTAATTAATTTGTACCAGAAGCAAGCATGGACCACGTGGACTGACAACAGCACTGGAGATAAGCTTACAACTATGGTTTTACAAAGGGCTTAATGGATATATTTAAGAACAAATTCTCCCACGGTCCACAATTTAAGAACCGCAGCATTAGAGGGCTCGAAGTATACGCCTTTACAAATCACACCATGGTAATACCGCACAAGACATGATCAACAAATACCTTTTTTTTCTTTGAAAAGGTCTAAAGGCAACTTGCTAAAAAAGGAGAAACTGCACAGAGTGAGTCATTATTGACGTGTGAGTCTTCTCACACAGCTGTGGAGCGTCTCTGAAGATATAATATGCTAATTGCTTACGTAAGTTGGGGGACTTCTGAGGTCTCAGGGTATCATTTTATTTTCATCCTGCGTTTGATTTGTACCAGGGCTTTGCATCTAGTCTCATTTGGAGACTTATTACTAATCTAATAAACGAATTTCATTAAGCAGGTTGAGAGAAAGTTTATTCAAAAGCCTAGACTAAATCAATCAAAAATAAATACACACATACATACCAAATATCAGCTGGGAAATACCAAGCTAAGGCTTTTCTTTTAGTATTTATTTGTGTACAACACAGTCTTTTAATCTAATTAAAATAAGCAGCAATTACTGAAGCATCTATATTGCCATTATCATCTAACTGAAAGGAGGCGCTTTGATTTACATCTGAGAAACAGATTAAAAAATCATATTCTAAATTTAATAAGTCAAAAGGTAATAAAGTGACATCCTTCCCTCTAAGATTTCTCCTCTCGCGTTTTTATTTTGCAGTCGTATTTTCCTAAGCACAGACAGCTAACTTAAACCCAGTGCTGCCTAAGATTTTCAAGGTGTGAAGTCCTTTAAAATGTTGTGAAAATGCATTATAAAAGAAGGCAAAGACAGAGACAGTCTTTCTTTCTGACAGATCGATAGATTTGTAGAGAGGAATGGTCACCACAGCACATCTCTTTTCCACCCTTAACCCTGGAGAGTCATTTCTGCTCTTTTTGTGTGATCTCTCCAATGCTTCCAGTGAACAGGACAGTGCTGCGCTTCAGTTCAGACCGAACAATGAATGGGGAGGGATGAGACACTTCTGGCTCGGCTCTTTAACCCATTCCTAGTCTACTCATTGGATCAGCTGTTTTTAAGGTTTGCAGTTTAGTACACTTACCGCTCCGCCATTTAGCGCTGATGTGCTATAACATTGGCTCTCCACATAAAAAAATCTTTGCAAATTTTTACATTCTCATACTGTCATTTTTATGCTAATGCCATGCTATGAGGTTGCTATGCAACACCGCATGGTTACACTACACAGGATGAGCATGCTTTTGGGTCAGTTGAGTTTTTTAGCTCATAGAGTGCTGGAAAATAAACCAAGAGCATATTGAACTGCTACTCTGATATCCTAATTATTAATCTCATTTAATTCAATACTAGTAAAAATCCATTATCTTGAGAAAAGCCATAGTCAAACATTATCAGAACCAGCCAGGCAAGAGCATGGACCATAGGTTAAAATACAGTTCCATTTGTAGTATTGAATGGATAACACATTGTCAGTCAATTACAACAAATCTTTTTTAAACAAGAATTAAATAAAATATTCAATGAAAATAAACAAAACACTCTTACTAACTATTGTACTTAACCATTTGACAAATCCAAGGCTGGTAGACCTAAAATCATCACATGGATTTTGCTAATTCTAGTGTAAAAATTCATCAAAATATAATTAAACTTGCAAACTTTTATATTCATTAAAAGTGCTGGTTATGTTTCACTCCTTAATGCATTTTTGGAGTGATTTATGTTTTAAATGGCCTTACTGTTGATGTTACGCATTTGATGTTGGTTTAAAAATAAAAAAAATAAAAATTATTCAATTAAAATCACTTTAGAACACTTTTCCATTATTTCAATGCTTAATTAACCTCTTTACTTGCATTTTTGTTTACAGTTGAAATCAACCCCCAATGCAGAATGGGGTGACTGAATTTTGTCAGAGAAATGGGTGTGCAGTTCAGAGACTGTAGTGCTGAGAATGGGTCACATTTGCTGTGTGCTTTAGTAAGATGCATGACCTGCATTGCTTTAGTAGCCTACATATCCAACTGTGTAAATGTACTGTATGAAATACATAACCTGAAATCCATTGAAGTTGCTCTGGGCAAGTGCTTTAAGTGGATGCATCTGCTAAAAATATTATGGACATCAAAATAAAGATAATGTTTCTGCTTCTGCTCCATCTGAGAGAGAACACAGAGGCAGTGTGCATAGGCCAGCGCTGATTCAGCAGGGCTGGGCCCTCTATACGCACAGAGAGGTCCTTCTGCACCCTGGGGCTTTCCTCATTTTAATAACAGTTCTCTCGCTGAGACACAGAGAGAGGTTCTAGCATACATTCCTTTTCTGAATGTGAGGTGAGGAGTGGTATTGGTTTCACCCTCTCTAAATCAGCGCTGATCGCTCCAGGATGACACTACCAGAGGCGAATTGTGATCATGGTGTACCGCAGCAACAATATTGGTATCATGTTTCACATTGTGAAGTGCACATCTCAGGGTAATGCAGCACTGCCTCCTCAACAGTGCATTTGTGCGGGACACAGCCATACATAGATGAATTCATATGCCTGAAAGGAACGTGCTCTAGCTCTTATTATACAGTTAATCTTATGAATTGAAGGTGGAGGACTAGTTCTAAAACATAGATAATCTTGATATTTTGATTAAAAGCAATGTAATATTTTATTACATTTATATATTGTTTATTTTGACTAAATGTAATGTAATAAATACTAAAAGTGCTAACTACTTTGGAGTTAGTGGAAGGAATTTTCCTCACTTTAGACCAAAGCTAGGTAGAGTTCCCAGGACATCCCATACAATACAACTAAAGCAAAGTGAAGTCTGGTCCATCAGTTCCAGAAATACCTCTGTATTGCAAACATGGAAATTTAAATGATATTTGTGTGGTGCTCTCCCAGTAAGTAAGCAAAGGGGCGTAAATGACAAAATGTTGGGGTATTCCTTTAAATCTGTTATTAGCGATATGGACAAATGCAAGTGGAATGTAAAAAGCCTGCAGTCAGACAGCCAATTATTAACTAGCCTTTGCAGCAGTGATACTGGCTTTTGGCACATTTTTTCCAATATAATGGGCCATAATGTCTGACTGAAAGAATTCAATTCAATTAGGAGGCACTAAACAACCTGAGACATTACAAGGAAAACTGAAGAAAAAAAATCACAAGGTTGCAGCTTACCCAACACTTCAAGATTTGTAAGAAGCAAACCTGAACCAGGAGGCAAGATGAAGCTTTGTGAGTATTATATCTCCAGGATGCTGAGAACATTTGTGCTGCCTTCTTTTGTATGGCATGTCATTTCTTTTATGTCAAGTTCCATTAAATTTCTTTTCTGTTTTATTCACCTCTTAAGGACAGTCTTAGTCTCTCGGTCCTTTGTTAAACCTATTTTGTGTAGATCTATTGAGCCAAAACCTTGATGATCCTACATACCTTTTGTTGTAATTGTTGTATCTTACACAAAAGCTGTGCCCAACATTTCAAAAATAATGTTCAAACTAAGATCCATCAAGGTAAATAAAGTTGCATCAAGTAGTGATAAAGTATACACAAAAACACAAGAGGCATGTAATTGTGCAACTGAGTCTGCTGTGATACAAGATAAACAAACAAAAAGCAAGTGCACAAATCTATCCTTCTGGTGTTTCTGCAAGCAGATGTCCCTGAAATTGTCTCTGTTTCTGTGCTCATTGTAAATACCCCTTGGGTACTGGAAGATAGGGAGATGAAACTTTAAAGCTTGTGTGGGTGAATATATCACTGCTTAATTGATTATTCTTCATTCACATTCAGAATACTGAATCTGTTTTTTATCTGCAGACTTCAATCGCGTATGTGGCATGGTGCATGTGAAAATGCAGGCTGGGGGCCCAGCTGTGGAGCAGCCATTGCACAGGAGATTAGCCGCCTGAATACTGTTACCACAACACTGTCAGATGGACGACTAAAGAAAGCATCTGGGAGGATGTCACACTTCTGACCCCCTCCAGTGAGACTCCTTACCCACTAGTTTTGATTGGCAAAGGCAATGTCAACATTTGCACCCGTGACAAGGTGAGGGGTCAAAGAGACATTTCACATTGACAGAATGCTTGGGAGCATTTTTCTTCAAACATCAATATGCACCAGGCACCAGAAGAATGGTTTTTATCCACCATCACATCAGCTAGCATTGGATTGAAACTTTGACCTATCTTTTCATCAAAATTGGCAGATGCATTATAAAAGGGACTCGTCAGGTTGTTCTTTGATGTACCGCAACTGCGAAAATATCCATTTGTAATTTGCACTAATGTACTACAGGCGGCAAAAATCAGTCAGCATTTCATTTTGGTTTATTCAGTATATTTGAAGTCATTCAAGTGAAAGATGAACCAGCTTAGGCTATAATGCTGTATAAAATAAAGCTCCAAACCCAAGAGTTGTTTATGTTGCTTTTTCAAAGACTACTTTCATTGGAAAAATGATAAAGCAGAAAACAATTATGTCTAAAGCATAAAGTGTGGTTGCCTCTTATTATCAATGAACTGCATTTACAATGTTATGTTTGGGGATACCTTTATGTTTTTAAATATAAATGTAATCCTTTTTCTTCATATTTATATAGCGGAAATATAAAACACCCACTTGTGTTTTGACACATAAGTAGATATGGGTAAAGACCTTCATTTATTCCGGTATAATGAATACATTGTTGTGTGTTGTTGCTTTTTTTTAATTTACACCAGAATTCACCAAGTAATGACCACATGGCCAATTAGAAAAACACAAAATGTTATGCAGACAGAATTCTGCATGTTTCTTTACACCCTTTCAGTTTCCTGCTTGTCTTGTCATGTGGTTCATGTAGAGGATTTCCATACAACACTACTGACTATGTGTCCTATCATGGCTAATTGGAGAGTGGAGGAGGCAGAGTTCCCTATTTTGTCTTTAATACTCTCATTTGCATTTTGTGCCTATGACATTTATCCACTTTTGTTCTCTATTTAGCCATTCTATTGTCTTTCCAGTTAAGTTGTTACATATTCATATGCCACTTCCTGAGGTAATAGAAAAAGTACAGTAATGAACTCCCCCATAGACGGTTTTACAATTACAGTGAATCCACTGAACCCTCCATTGTTATCCCTTTTATTCTCACCGATTATGTGATGATTTCATGTCACCCCTATACCAACCACACCCACACAGGGATTTCTGTAGCTGAGGTGCCTCCATTTCTAAAACACGCTTATCCACAGACCATAAAAAGAAGCAGCACAGCATTCTACAGGCCAACTAGTGCCCATCAGAGGAGAGATGCTTCTCTCATTGATGATAACTAGTCATTTGTTGGAACCTGATAAGTTAATAGGGGTTGCAGTAAGAAAGCAGCCCTGGCTGAGGCCAACCTTCCCTGGTGGAAGAAAGCCAAATGTGGCCACTGGAATTCCAACCATAGTTGGCCAAAGACATAGAGAAGGCTAAATCAGCCATGCCCAAGCCATAAGCTGTTGTCTGTGTTCATGTGAAGCTCCTTTAGCCACAGGAGCCTCTCAAAAACAAGTGTAAAATTGAAATCATCCCTCTTACTCTTCACACATCACTGCCAACTTTCCATCACTTATAAAAGCAAATATGACAAAGACTCTCAATGAGAAAGGCAGGGGCACTGTTCCATACATGAAATGCAGGAGAT
The DNA here is from genome assembly GCA_022829145.1 of Albula goreensis. NCBI lineage: Eukaryota > Metazoa > Chordata > Actinopteri > Albuliformes > Albulidae > Albula > Albula goreensis. Next base: position 13,964,583 of record CM040741.1, read on the forward strand.
ATCACCAAAGCATAGCTATTTCCAGTTTATTCTTCTGATATAGACAAACCAGTACTTGTAGAGTTCTCAGTCTCTCAGCCAGGCAGCTTCAAGAAGCACTCATTAAGTCAATTTAGGTGAAAACTAGACACAGGTACTCATTAGATGTATCCAAATATACAGTGACATATATCACTCCAAGCTTAAAGCAAAGGGACCTATTCTCTGGAAATTTTAGTGCATTTCTCCATGAGGGAATTCAATAATGGGAATCAGCTGTTCACCTGCAGGCTCTGTCATAATCATAGGATCTCTCACAGCCAGGGTCATCAGCCAACAGAGCCCGGAGCAGTTCTTCTCACAAACCCCTGAGATAAGACGCTTATGAAACCACAGACGTCACATTCAAATCAGTTCTCCTTTTCAGATCAGGCTTTAAATATAACTGCTGTCCCATGAGGAATACAGAGCAGCTCCATCAAAGACTTACACAAAGCCATGAACATTTTAAAGACGTGTGCTGAACTATTTTCACTCACCTTTTCCTAACGTCACCTAAACTTTGAAGGTGAGGCATCAAGCAACAGCAAACAGTGCTTTAGTCAGTTCCAGAAACACTGAATGTGATTACTTTAATCCATGCAAAGTGGTGCAGTTTTGACTGCAGATGCAAACAGACTGCTAGTCTCAAACATGCCCAATATGCCTTTGACATGTCAGACTGCTTAAGTACAAAAACAGCATTTACCTGGATCTGAACTCCCTAAAACTTTCAAAAGACGAGTCTTGCTTCACAATTCCTTATTTAAAAATTCATTTGTCTCTTTTGTAATGGTTAGATTTTTTTTTTTTTTTTTCATAAATAGGGTAGTTCATCATATGTAAATATGTAAGCCCAGTGTAACTGTGAAGTAGGACCTATTATGATGAAGTAGAGGGTAGGAAATTATTAGGCTTGCCAGTTCAAACCCGGTATGGGACACAGCCCATACTGTGGCCCTGGGCATGGAATTCTGTTTTGACAAGATTGCAGTATCTATAATAAATGAACATGAATAACCTGCCTTAAATAATGGTATGCTCTAGGGATCAAGAAATCAAGTATTATACAATAAATGTTGCTTATTATAAGCAAATACAAAAATGGGGTATTTACAAAGTTCTGTTTTTATTAAGGTATATGTGCTTATTTGGTATTTGTTGAAAAGACCAGCACATCTTCCATTTCAGTGCATCCCATTGGTCATCAAAACACTTCCTCCAACTTCTCTGTAGACCTGAATTTCCAGTCGTCACCTCATAATCCACTCCATAAATTAACTTACTTTCCTTGAGTAAAAAGAAAGGAAAGCCCATGCCTGGATTCTTGTGGGATCACTGCTGCTCATACTATGCATTGAAATGGAAGAAAATTAGCACCCAAGGGTTTGCTCTAAAGGGTAACAAATTCATTTTTCCTTCATATTCATCAGATGCAATGTCTACATTTTGAAAATGTCATCTCAACTCATGTTAGGCATCTCATATTTGACTGTCAGGCTGGTTTTCGCTCATACTAAAAAAATCTTAATCATAATGTTATTTTCAGATATCTCTTAAGTTCTCTTTTTACAGTCTAATAAATTACTGTATTTATCCAAAACAGTGGCTAATTTGTTTCAACAGAATTTTTCCCTCAATGCCTTTTCTCAGTGTTACATCACAAAATTTGTTGTGTTCAGTTATATGCAGCGCCATCATTCGTGTAGCCTCACAGAAGTTCATTAGTATGTAAAACAGTCATAACCATCAGGGAATGAATCCAATGTCAGCAGACGTTTCTGCATTATTAGTCTCAAGGATTTGTTAGAGGAGAATGTGTTTTGGGTGTAGCCTATAACTGCATAATCTCCTTGCTTTTAAAAATACAAGAACAAAACATCCTGCACATCCTGAAATACCTTCACTTTCTGTTTTATAATAAGTGGCAAGTGACATTTGACACTTGTCAATTATTTTGCTTCCTTTATAATTTTGTTTATTCCCTTACCCACAGCAAATTGATTTCAAAACAAATGAGTAAAACATGTGTATATATCATTGTCACTTCCATTACTGCATCATTCATATGGTAACTGCTGAAGAATTTCTGTTAACTCTATATATCATAGTGATGGGTTCTGCTTTGTATAGTCTGTTATGAAACAATCCATTTCAAAGACAGGCAGACAGCAGCCATCCAGTCAGACCTAAAAGAGTCACTTGTCCCTCTCCAGTCTCCTCCCTCTGATCTGGGGCACGGCTCAGCTGCTAGGATAATGGAGGCAGGCTTGAGATTTCATAGTTTGCTCTGACATTTTTACATGAACAGCTCCCTGTTCCAGCCCCAGCCCTGGCTTAAAGCCCACACCATCTTGCCGGTTCATTATTTGGAGGGGAAAAAAACATAAATGCTTTTTCCCTTTAAAATGGAAAATGAAGTAAGGGCTTCTGACTGTCTTACAGCACCCAGCTTCACTGCATCCAGTAAAATAAAGCCCTCTTATTTGCCTGAGGTAAGCCATCACAATAAACATACCACCATTGTTTTCAACAGGAAAGATGCTTCACAGAGCCTAATATATTCCACATTCAATCCTCAAAAATCCACATATAAGGCCAGTTAATTCCTCCAAGATTTTCTCCATCTGAGCAACAAGCATGCCATTCGGTAATGTTGGCTGCTACAGTCATCTGCTGCAAATTAGAGTACAGAACCAACCTGAGTTAAAGCACCATTTTATGTCAGCTTGGTGCAAACCAGGGGTGTCTGACTTCATTCAAAAACGTGTATTGAGTGGCTGTTATTTTGATGTAACATGATATGGCTCATATAAATTGGGTTTTCTGTGTAAACAGGATTGCATAGTGTTTCACCGGCTAAAAAACGAGAGCATTTCAGGATGGTTGAATACTTCTTGCAGAAACACCTTAACTCAGTCACTTTCTTCCATTGGGACTGCGCAATTCAAAATAGTGGGAAAAAGCCAGATATGACAACATAGAAATAGTTCATCATCACATCAGCTGAAGCACGTGCAAATGTTGGAGCAAGGACTGGTGTCTAAGGTAATGTGAAGCACCCAAGATAAAATCAACTTCCATCAGTCTGCAATTCAAGCTGACACAACTATATATCTTAGTGTTTTTTTAATAACATCAATGGGTTTTTGGTGTCCTCACTAGGTTCATGCTGCAATAGCCATGCCATTCAAACAGTACCAATATTGTTAATACCAACAACTTGTCTGACTATGGTGAGATTTGATTGCTATAGACCACAGAGTCTGTTTTTGGTGTGTTTCAGCAGCTTAAAGGAATAATTTAGTCACTGATTATCAAAAGTGGTTTTTTTACCAAGGCCTCAAAGAACTAGAGGACTAGAGGGTATTGGTTGAAAAAGAACAGAAAACTCTGCAACAATGGGGTTTTCCAGGACAGAGTGAGATTGATAGATTTGAAGTGTGACAACCCTAGTGTAAAAAAGGGCATCAGTGGGCAGGAAGACTCACCTCAGTCCATTGTCCTTGGGATTGCACCAATATAATGACACAGGGGTCGGACTTGTTCAGTGTGTCCCGGTCCAACAGGGCCTTGCAGGAGACCCGGAGCTCAACTTTGGTAACGCATGCAGTTGGGACTGCACTGAGGGTGGCTGCTGGTGATGTCAACTCCTGAATTTCATTCAGCTTAGCCTGTGACAGAGTTGAGCTGGACTGGCGCAGGACGAGAGGCCTACTGTCACGATCCATAGCTACAGGGCCCTTACAGAGAAGTTGCAAATGTCAGTCCTGGGTATCACTACGGGCTTACAGGTACACTCCGACCTGGAATCTTGAGTAAGGACCAATCCTGGGGAAACAGGTTTTTGCAACCTTCTGAGATCCTTAGTGTTGGAAATGGAAAATTGAATATGTATGACTATTCCTGAGGAATGCTCTCTTTCCAAGAAGGGTGGACAAATGTCATTTCAGATTACATTTAGCCCAAACTCAACTGGAAAGGTTAGTCTGAAGCTGAGCATGCAAACACTGCCTAGATCATTTGATAGGTGTATGGAGAAAATTATTCAAGAGTTCAGATTCCAAAGCACTGAACTCTATCCAAGGATGCACGAGTCTTTAATTCCAGATAGAGGTGGTCAGGTTTGCACTGAACTTTTCTCCATGAAATTGATTGCAGGAATGCTCCCGCGCTGAATATGGAGATTAAGTTTTATTTTGAGTCCACAGCCAACATAGGAGCCTACCAGAACAACAGCAACAAAAAGAAAAAAAATCAGGATAACATCTGGTTACATCAAGGACATTCATCAATTTATTTGGCAAATATGAAGCATGTAAAGTATGTGGATTTCACACTATGAAAATGAGACACCAATGGGTATATACCACACTAGCTTGATACTGGGCTGCATAGCTTTACATCTCTCTGTGTCACCCCACCCATTGCTTTTTCAGAGGGAGCAATGCTTAAAAATACTTAGCTGTTCATTGTCTGGCAGAAACAGAGTACACCAACAAATGGAGAATATGTTCCTTTGAAAACAATAAAGGTGAAATATACCCTAAAAGACCCAAATAAATGATCAATGCCAGCATTTTATGAATTAACACAAATCACAATGTATTTTAAGTTCAACACATAATCACCGACCTTTTAAATGAGCAAGCATTTGACAGTATACATTTTGCATAATAAGATGGGACATTTCTGCTGTAAAATCTCTTTGCAGTTTCTGGTGGTGGTAGTGTCTTGAAATCGAAAAGTGCATGTTACATGGATCTCTAAGCCAGCATTAATCAGTCCCTAAAATTCAGCAATCCATTATGTTGAATACAATCAATAATTAATTGAACATAAGTCAGTAGTATGGAGTCGGTACGAAAACCCCATTCATCCAGGTAATTGTTTTATTAGATACTAGGTCTCTTGACATCCATTATGTTCCTTAATACCATTTAATTGACTTGATATAGTCGATTAAATTGCATACAACTACATTTTATATCTTGATTTAAGAATTTTCATGTGTTGCTGACCTCACACCTGACCCAATATGTTAATTTAAAATCTTGCAACACGTCAACTGCCTAGCACAAACGAGAACTCAGTGTAGCCTACGTTTCTCTACACTGTGAACTGGTGCTGATTTTTGCAGGCATGGTTTGCAGAAATTCATATGCCTTTGCCCGCTTTTAGAGTGGAATGGTTTTCCAATTAAAGAAACTAGAGGATTGCGCAGCTGAATTCACAGGTAGAATAGGCTATTTGTAAACCATCCATTCCTGTCTTTGTTTCAGCTACGCGCTGTGATATAAAAAAAAAAAAAAAAAAAAACCCATTCAGCACTACCGCCGATGGACAGTGAATTGCTGTAACTGTGAACGCTGCCAGTTATCAGTTTACGTTCTGTGTGCGAACCTTTAATTTAATTTTATACGACCGTTACGAAAAGCTGTCATACAAAGTAAAATTGACTCAAGGGCGGATGTCCACTTAAATAGCTTACTGAACTAGCCTACACTGTTACCAACGGGTACAACATAAGTGTTTCAACACGAGAGTCAAAACCCATCTTAAACCAATCCAGTACAACTTATTCAAAGGGCGATTCATTCTGAAACCGCAGTTGTTCAATCACGCATGACATATTTGTAACCTGATAATAAAAGGTAGCGTATTGTTTGGTAGCAATAATCAGACATTAGTTTAACCACAGAACCTTTAAGCTACGCTTAAAACCGTCGAGTCAAGTCAAATGCGTGGTTCTTGTCGATATAGGTTGACTGAGTATGTTAGTATCTGTGAATTCAGTTTTTGAAACACAACGCCTAATTTACAAGCTTCTTAGAATGCATTAATTTCAAAGTTTGCTTTGACCATAAGGGGATAATTATTTAAATTATTTAAAATGTTGCAAGAGATCATCTCAGAAACACCAGGGATGCGATGCCATTCTACCTTCTCGACGATTTACCTGCGGCTATACAGGGCGGATGTCAGGGGGAAAAATTACCGTAGCCTATAGTATATAAAAAGTGGCCAGATTTGAAATTAAATCAACAATTGGTCAGCATGTAGACAAAAGCAGTATTTACACGTTTTTACAGTAATTACAGTTTAAGAACTTTCATTAAATAATAATGACACCGTTTATTACACTTAGCTGACTGAAGATATAGATGAGGAAGTACTTGTAACATCTTAGATTGTATTCAGATTGCTAGTAATGCCTAACGCGTCGTGTGGACATTAGGAGAACCTGAACTTGCAAGCCATTATTAAATGCCAATTCAACTCAAAAAATAAAAAGGAAAACTCATATTGACTTATGTTCCGCTCACTTCTAAGACCTTTACCTTCGCACTAAAGTGTGTCTATTTTGATTTAGTTTGAAATAACTTTGCAATATCTTAATTCAGACCAAATACATGACGCTTAAGTTGCATAGCTGGGATGAAAAAGCATCAAATGCACATTTACCTAGGAAATATCGGAGCAATGCAATTAAACCAAATTAAAACCAAAACATGACTGAGTGGAGTAAAACTACACACACATGCAAAGTCCTTTCACTTTTGTATGTGATACCTCACAATGAAAAGACAACCAAATTATTCAAATAAACACTTCTGAATTATGGACCAACTGACTAAACTGGTGTTTTTAAAAGCGTTATCGCCACGTTGTACGTCTGAAACTGGGCACGATCTTACAGCTAAAGAATGTTCCTTACCTGCTGTATTCTTCAGAACATGCACTTGTTGTTTAAACCCTTTTCTTCACAAACTCAGCATACGATGGAAAGAGGAAAGAAGGGAGGGGTGTGAATCAGAGAGAGAGGAGAACCTTTCACTGGCAATGTTTTCAAATGCTACACGTCTATTGTCCTCTAGAGGGAGGCACTGAGGTATACAGCTATTGAATGACAGCATGTTGACTCAACAGACCATACAGGAACGGTACCACACAGAACACGGCCAGAAACGGTAGTTTACAGTGTGGTGAATTCATTCATTCATGCATATAATGTATCTGCAATTTATCTGACGTATATTAATGTTCCACGAACAATTATGTTTTTCAATGCAATTTAGGTCGTTCAATGTTTTATATATAGAGACATGGACACAATTTATTAAGGAACTATGTCTTAACAGACCCAGTTTCTAAAACGGTTTTGTGTTTCATTATAAGGGTTGTATTTCTACACACTCAAAATTAGTAAGCCTCTTGTTAATGCCAACAATACTCATTTGGAAAAGGAGATACATGCACTTCAAACTGACATGGCTTTACATCCTACCTCACAAGCCAGGAAAATGTACAGGGCATCTGGTACTGGTCTCTGAAAAAGTTGCAGTCGTATATCTTACAAGCATACTTGAACCCATGTACCAAAATTTAGCTTGAACCCCATTTCAGTTTTACAGTAAAAAGACAGAACTTTAAAATTCACAAGATCACAAGAAAACTATTTATTTTGATATGTCAAAGAAACATGAAGTCAAAACCTCTAAAAAGTTTATCAACAAACACTTGGCATTGCCAACCAGACATATTTTCTGACTTGCCATTTCTCATTTAACCACTGGGTTCTCTTTTAACTACCAATTTAGCACAACTTTATGAACTATTGCTTCTATTTTATAGCCTTGCGGCAGAACTAATTTCTCCTCTCAGAGATAATCTTAATCTTACTAATTGCCTCTCCGTCTGTTGCTAAATCCAGAGGGGCATTGCCAAAGGAACATCTCAACAGTTTCTTTTTCTTCTCCAAATAAATTAGCTGTTGTGCTTGCTATTAATGACCATAGTGCTGTACCCATGGGCTTTAATTAAACTCGGGTCATTTAAAAAGCATTATTTTATGTACTAATGAATGGCTTTTACAGTTCAACGCTGTAATGCTAATATAATACATCTTTTTCTAGAGCCGTTTTCTAAACCCCTCATTACATAATGAATGTGCATTGTATTTGACCACAGCTTTCTCAGCACAGAAACACTGGATTACACTCTCATTCAGGAATAGTTTTAATCTCTTGAAATATGATGCAATAAATCTCAACAGTGTGTGATCATTTTTGACAGTTTGACCTCCATTAACCCTGTGTCCACTGCCAAAAGCAAGAGTTTGCTGTCCGCAACCCTGTTTTCAACTAAATGGATTTCAAGGAGTTGGAAATAGACTAAAAGTACTATTTAAATCTGTCAATGTACAACTAAAATTTGTAGAGGATTGTTCCCTCCCTGCAGTCAACCAATATGTACACTTGGCTCACAAAAATGTGATTTTGCACAACCAATGCTCAGCAACCCATGTGCTTTATTAAATTCAACCATTTGAAATAAGAAAAAAATATAATGATGTACTGCACTGAAAATTCAAAGACAATACGTCATTGCACCAGCGCCATTTTCACCTTCCTGGTAGAGAAAATATAGTATACAAGTTCTATGTTGTACATACAAGGAGATACAAAATAAATTAATAATATATCATACAGAAATTACCTTATTTTATGTCTTGTATGGTCCAGATAACGAGTTATTGTCAAGACAAAATAACCACCATTTTGACATCCAGGAATGATAAAATCATACATATAGTATTTATTTTGCGTAGCAAGCTCTCTGTGTGTCACCTCAAGTGTTGGAAAGCACAACATTAATGCTAACTCATTCCTGTGTCCAGGGCACAGCAATATATTAGAAGTGGAGTCTGTTAGTTATGTTGTGCTAGGGTCCCTCCAGCATGGTTTGCCTGCATGTCTGTGTGCATGTACTCAGGTGCTGGGACAATTTGCCCAAATTAGATGTTGGTGAATAGTGCTACACACATACATACTCACACATGCATACACACTTTTACTTGTGCACATGTGCAGACATGCTCACACACACACACACACATGTGCACACACACGTGCACACAAAAATATAAACCCTCAGGCCCAGTTTTGCACAGCTTGTTGTACAATCAGTCTTGGGGTCCCCAGGTACACAATGGCATCTGTAAACCACACACTGCCCCTGGGTGGACATAGTGTGCACACCACTAAGCGAGCAGCTGAGCAGATACATTCAGCAGCTCTATCCTCACTCGCAATTAATCAGAAGGCATTTGACTTCTAACCACAATCCATCTCTAGCGAGCTAGCATCACTGTTATACTGGTTGTTTTCCGCTGTGAGCACTGTGTGGGAGGCCAGTTAAAGTAAATCATCTAAGGTCTAAAATGGATGGAGCGGCTCAATGCATGCCTGTGTGGTGATACACTACAGAAGCATTTCCAGCAGACACGTTTCCATCTTCCATCAAAACATTTTGATTAATGTACCGAAGCCACTCGCATTTTGAAGTGCCTCATATTGAAACTCATTTGAAGGCCAGTCTAACAACACACCCTGACAAATACGTACGGAGAATTGTTTGTTTCTCTACCGCTATTTCAGCACCAAAAATGTGTGGTTGTCTTTAATGAGAGTATTACGTAATCAATGTATATATTGTTTATGAATTATTAAACAGAGTATGGAGACCTGAATCAGTTGAATCAGGAATTCTGGTATACATAACCATTTATTAAAACATTGTGCGTTGAGCAAAGGTGTAAATAACAAGCAGCATGTTTATGGAGAAATGATGTAGCATTAAGGCAGTAGTTGAAATTAGTGATGGAAGACCAAAACCACAAATAGTCGGAGCCATGGCATGTTACCAGTACTTGAATGCCAAGTTAACGACTGACAGCTCATTATGGAGTTCCTGGAATAAAATATGTACCCAAATGTTATAATTTGGAGGACCTACATGTAGCAACCCAAGGAACTAGTGATATGTGCAACCACAATTTTAACTTTTTTAAGTGTTTAGCATTAACTTTCAGTAATGCATTACAGATGAGTGAGAACCCAATGCCCTGTAACAAATAAAGTCTGTTTTTATTCATCCCCATATGAGATTAACCATTTTGTATTCATACAGATTTGCAGTTGCACAGACAGATTTGTAACAGATGCATATTTGCCCTCTGGAATTATATGTGCCAATGCAAAAATCTGCTTAGCCTACCAAACTACATGTACAGTTTAGAAAAGTAGTTGCAGTCTGGACCTATGGATTTTGTCATTCAAAAATAGTGGCATTATGGTATTGAGTGGCAACAACATGATTTGTGAATGAATTTCCAGAGTCCAAAAAGAAAGATATGAGATGCGATACATTTTGGGTTTCATATGAAAGTTTGACAGCCCATTGTAGGTTACAACAGCACACCTTTAGACTGAATAGATGATTAGCTAGGGGAAAAACAAGCATAACCATGACCCTGAAGTTGAGGTACTTTTCAATAGCACTCCTCTTTTACATGCTTAGCTAAACAGCCCCTTGTAAAGGAGACCACATCACATGTATGGCAAATCAACCACAGGAAATGATTTTGATTTTCACATGAAGGACATGTATTCAAGGACAAGTGTTGCTAATTTGAGGGGCTGTCAGTTTTTGGGGTGGAGAGACACTCTAAAGGAATGACAGCATGTGGCTCTAATGAAAACAAGTAGCAGCAGAGAGTGGACCAATCAATGCTGAGCTAAGGGTCATAGGCCTCTCTGTAGGTTTGCTTGTTGAAACAGCACTCTAGCCTGAACCCACTGGCCCTTCATTAGTCACTCCACTGAGTTGTTATTCTCTCGCCAACCTACCGACAGGAAATTAGCTTTATTCCTCTAATCCCCCCCCCCTTTCAAATGTAGTCTTTTTTTGTACAATCAATCAAATCTTGTGTCAAGACAGAATCAGTGCATAGGCTTGCAATTACACAGATGCACAATCCCTAAGGTTTGAGTCAATGTCTGTGAGTGTTATACAACCTAAGATTAATTAGATGTACAGTTGATAGTGTAAGTACCCTGAATAATTGACAAAATGAAGAACACCGTAAGTGAAACTACATTTACATAGAATCATTATTAGGCATTTATTATATCAAAAACACATATTTTTCCAAAAAGAAGAAATAAAGAATGATCACACAGCTGCAAATGCAAATGACCATTGGCTTAAGTTCTCATGTCTCTCAATTGCTTAACAGCTCATCTGAGAGATATAGATTGAGGCACCAATATCACAAGACTGGAAGACAGTGAATTTGACACACCTAGCTTCTCTTCCTGTCCATTCAGTCGCCTCTGGCTCCAAGGCAGCCACAGAGTTTTACAGGAAGCGCCTCCTGGGACAGTATGACGATTCCATGCCCCCACCTGTCTCATCTTGCTGTAAAGGAAAAATAACATTATCAAACAGGGCCGCAAAAGCAAGGCACACGTCAGTAGAAACAAAACCTTTTGACCCGAATTCCCCCAAGATTTGCCTGTCTTCTTATTAGACATCTCCAGAAACCACTACCTGCCAGTACGGAGTATCTGTCAAAGGGCCTCCCTGTCATCCGGTTCCACCCATCCACATAGCTGCACAGGAAAGTCTCTTATCTCTCCTTGGAAAAAAGAAAGCTTTTCTTGCATACTATGCATTTGACAAAGCTAGAACAAATAAAATCGATGTTTGTCTACATGCTTGCTTCCATCATTGAGCATTCTGTTGTCTCCTAATAGAATACAGTTGATTGTGAGCCCTTCATTTTGTCCCAGAGAAGAGTGCTGGATTTGGTTCAGATGAAAACTTCTGTCAAGGAAATATCTCAAACCATTACAGATACAGGTGCATATTTTGAAACGGACATTTTGTAACAGTTAAACATCTGAACAATATGTGTAAATTAAAAATGTTCCATGAGTTGTGAAATAACCACTGACACAGTTATACATTAATGTGAACATTAAATGAGTACGTAAAATTCCCCTCAGTGGTCTGGCATACATTTTAAATTGATTAACTATTTTGAGCTCTTACTGACTGGTGGCCAGCACACAAAAAAAAATTGCCAAATAGGCTATATATAAAAGGTAGCCTACACTGAGTGAGTGGGCTGCCAAGCATGTTGCAAACTTGGCCGGATCTAACAAATACTGGCAATTAAGAAGTCCTGTGAGACTTCTCACTTTCACCCAGAATAAATTTATTCTATTTTTAAAACCTCTCAGCCCAAGGCATGGTACAGCTGTGGGGAAGCATGTAGACACACTTCACTTATAGTTAGGTCCATGGGGAACACCCTCTACTTCCTCCCAGTATTGTGGTTCACATTATAACTCCCTCCAATTCTAACCCTTATAACCCTAGATTGAAAACATGAAACATACTGGACTCTTTTGGCCCCATTGCAATGCAATGGTATTTTCACCCTTATTTGCAGTGGACAGCACATATTTATATTGCTGTGCCTGTGGCAATGACATTTATTTTTTGTTAAAATCTGCCCACACACATTTGTTTTTTTTAACTAGTACACCTAAAGGCTAATAAATATTTATATAAATCAGATAGGTCACAATACAGATGTCTTTTTTTAATGGAAAGCAAGCAGTCTGCTCTTCTTAGTATTTTTCTTGTTTTTGAGATGATTGGAAATAAGAGAAAGGGTCATAGTTAAGAGGGATAAGAGTTTACAGGGTGCAGGAGTGGCAAAAGATCTCTGGCTGCCCAGGAGATTCACACGAGGAATGGGACGGGTGGCTATCCTGAGGACTGCATCACAGCCTTACCCCTTGATGGCTTTTTCAATATTTCACCCCATCATCCAGAACAAGCAAACTGTGCCTTAATTCATCTACGTTCAAATAATGTGGTTTGAATTGAACAAATATTTTTGTGTTATTTCCCCCTTGATCCTCCCATTCACATGGTGACCAGTCTTCACTATTTTTCACCCTGCAGATATGCAAGCAGTCACATATTACCAACACCATCGCAGTAACATGGAGTCAATGTTTCGGTGATAAACCTGAAAGCACCTTACTGGCCATGGGAACCCACTAGCGAGTTTAACTGGCTTACCATTTGTGACACTACATCAATTGTTGCCAAAAAGTCAAGTATGGTTGACATATTCCTGTATTATACACAAAGTTTAACAGCTTCCAGCCGTATCTCAAAACAGATGGCTAAACATGTAGCACAGCTTGATTTAGTCCAGGATTGCTTATAGACGGCACCCAACCACCTGCCTGTCAAAGGGACATCAATCCATTGTGTTCACAGCCATGGGTGTTATACTTGCTTTCCTAATTACCAGTACAAATTTAAGATAGTTGTGGGATAGGAGTTCACCAAAGGATGATTTCACTATTCAGGCAGTACTATTTATATTTCTTTTTTATCTGCCAGGTATTAGAAGTGAGTCCATGAGGGAGTATTTCTATAACCATGGATAATAGACTAAAATACAAGACTCCCATATACTGTAAGATTCAAGGACAGATCTCACTTCGTGGCATTAATCCACTATGTTGTGTTTAATCCTGTGAAGAGAAATTCATTTCTTAACTAAGAATTAATGGTTCGCTGATTTTTTTCGACTTCTCATAATCCCTGCTCTCTTTTTTCCTCTCTCCGCTTACACCACCTGTGTCCTGCCTTGCTTGGGAATTTGGAGTGAACAGGAGGGGCTGCTGCGGGATTTCCACTTGAGTTCCATCCTGCTGTATCCCACAACCGCAGCCACAGCCATCTGCCATCTGTTGTTGCGAACCGGAGGTTTAAAAAAAGCCTCATGGTAATTTTATTCATGTATTTATGCATGTGTTAGCCGTCAAAACTTCTGAAAGCAAAATGTGGAGAGAATACGAGGTTCACTAATTAATAATGTGTCATAATGGTGTGAAGTGCAATTCATAGATGTATGGTTAACACAGGCAAATAATACAATTTGTGCACAATCCAGTATTTTAACATTCGTCAGGACAAAGATATGCCAGTTAACCCCTAGCTATAAAAACTGACACAGTGCCCAGCAGCACAAAATACTGAAACATTGTCTTCCCACATTTTACCAATAATTTTAAGGATTAAAATAATGACTTTAAGTACATCTTAATTTTGGTAGCAGTATATTGGAAATAATTGTAGTAAAATGAAATAACGAATAAATGAAATCCACACTCAATCCTAGAGAGTTTTCATCTTCAGTTCCACAACCAGTTCAAATCCTCCAGTTGAGAATCCAGTTGACTATGTAATCAACCACTTTAATTGATCAATTGAGTAAAATTAGAGTGACAAACATAACCAGCATACCTTCTCTAGAACCAGGACTGTTCTGCAATGTCAAGGCAACTGAGAGCCCTCTCCCTGTGTGCTCATGCCTATCAGCCTGTCTGTACAGTCCTCCTCATGGAGGAGCAAACTTCCCACAAAATTAATGTCAGGACATCAGAAACCCTGACTTCAGACTGCATCTTAGTACAAACTGAAGTTATGGTATTCAATCGCTTTGGTTAAGGTTTTATGTTTTTCGTATTAGGACTTACAGTGAATTGGTGCTCTGGATTTTATTTTATATCTGGTTTACACAGTTAACATGCATTAGTACTTCAGTGATGTCACATATACATGTATATGCATAGATATACTTAATGTTGTTAGCCAGGTCTGGTACTGTTCCTAATATTAATCAGGTAAATGCATTTACGTTCTCCCACATTCTAAATCGCTCTGGATAAGAGTGTCTGCGAAATCACTACAATGTAAAGTAATGATTGAGGACTACAATATTTATACAATGGCCACACACACAACATTGAAAAATGTTAAAAGTGGTCTTTGCATGATGATGAGCTTGCTTCCATTACTGTAAAGGACTGATAGACTGTCTCCTGTTTCTGGATAGTTCCTGGAGAAATTGATTTTATTGGGTTATTAGGTGATGAACCCACTACCTTATGCACCAATCCTATATCCCAATGGCTCTGGTTCTTCTAGCCTCCCTAGTAATATATTATGAAAAAAAATAATAAATCAATTTACAGATTTAATTTCACTGTTGTTCATTAAATCAGTAATGAAGCCTCCAATGTCCTGCACTGTGTACCCTGGGGTCCTTTCAGCTGGTCTCTGGGTCTAGAATCAATCTGCTTCCAACTGATGTCAGCAGAGAGGGAAAAGTGTGTGTGGGTCAACCTATACATCAAGCACTGACATAGTCACTGAGAAAGAGCAGGCATGGCACATGCATAAATTGTGGTTCCATGGACTGCATGAGGTCTTCTCTTCTATTTTTATATGAACCAATTCATATTTGAGCACTGTGCAGTCTGACCCACCTATGATGCACTACTAATAGACAATACAGAGGAGTGTGGAGAAGTCTGTATAACACCCACTGTCCTCTCAGCAGTCAGGCACAATCACTGCACTGTTCTGAATGGACAAGTATCACACAGAACAATGTTGCTGTGGAGGCTGAATAGGAAATTGTAAACTGTAAGCACTGAGGCATTCACCCGGCCACGATCAACAGGAGTCACAGATAAGAACCCGCTCTTTAAGCTTTTCACCAATCCAAAGCAAGTGATTCAAAATAATTTTCAAACTCAAATGCTCCATTAAAATTGTTTTTCTCCATTTTATCATTCCTCCAGCAATAATCCTCAAGAATGGATTTTATTTTGGTTTTTTTAGCTCATCTTTGGCATATTCCTACTCACCGCATGTCCAGTGAATGGTTTCTTTTCAAGGGCAACCTCCTGTACCCACAAGTACCTGCCAATGCAGAACACTACTGTTACCATGGTGATGTGAGGGAAAAGTGAACTGCTTTTTGTTTTGAAATGTACATCCATTGAAAAACAATTTTTCCACATTACATAATCAAGCAACTGCTACAGAGGTGTCCATGAGACTGGGGGTTCTGGGAGCACAATCCCACAATCTAACCTCCACAGTCAGACGCTTCCATGAATACTGCACAGGAACATCCATCTCTTTGCTGTCTCCTACAGCACATCTAACCTGGATTATCAGTTGTCATACTAGGACTGACTACATAGTATGTATTATGACTTTGACAAAAAATATGATGGGGTTATAGGAGACCTAACACCAGAAGTGTTTTTTCACTGAGATTGATTATAGATGCTCTATACTTCAACACAATGTCCGAAAATTTCCCCCAAATCATTACTAGCATTTCAATGAATGGAGAGTTTGCGGAGCTGTCATGCAGCTTTTGCTGCCACCACCTGGTCATATACGAATATTAATCTGATCAACCTAATGCACTGCAATTCCAAATTTATTCCAATCACAAAAACATAATTTTCTAATATACAACCATTAATTTAGGGCATTTATTAAAAATGCAGGAGCATCACTCAGGAGAGGAAACAAACACTAAGCTCTTGAGACAAGTGACTGGACAGCAGAATTCCCATGCAAAGAAAGCAGAGAATATCAAAGGACATGATCAAGGCTGCAACAAAAATCTTGTATTATAACAGAACAGCTGGCAAAAGCACTTGGACTACAAGGGTAATTCAGTGCATGTAAATACAAGACCACACAGCCACAACTCCAGTACAAATAGGATGTTTAGGGGTGAACAGTCAAGGACACCTTCACCATTTCAAACTGGAAGACTTGAGTATTGCATCCAATTTACTTTGCCTTTGATTGCCAACTACCACTTCCAGGGAGCAAAACCATTTATAAACCTGGAGAATATGAATTCCACATTACCAGGTACATCATTAAGAGAAAAATTCTTTATACCATGCATAATGCAACCAACAGAATGGACTTGCTTTAAAAAAGAAACGTAAAGGATTGGTTTCCAGCAAGCCTAAATGCTCTGGCTACTCAAATGTATCATGAATCCTAATGGATTATGCTTCCTTTCTGCACTGTACAACCTCCCATAATCATGGACCAGCACCCCTCCCACTCCTAGGCCAAATCAATGGATTTGAAAAAGAAAGGAGGTCACATCGAATTTGTTGTAGTTTGTATTTTATTTTCCAAAGTTTCATAGAAAGATTTATTTTTTCTTCTCCACATCCTGCTCTGCGGCCTCCTTGGCCCTCTTGGCACGGATGCCAAAGAGGCGGGCGTTGGCACGGGCCATACGCAGGCTGGCAAACGCCTTGAAGTTCTTCTCGTCCTCCGAGATCACGCGGGCCTTCTCCTTCTTGTGGATCTGTAGGGTAGACAGGCCAAAAAGGTGTCAAAGGGGAGATGGCAAGAGCATGCTGGGTACATTTGAATATAAATGGGTAATGCAGCCAATGCACTTTGAATCTATTCACATACAAGCCTACACTGGTGTAAATATCGACCTGATACATGAAGGCATACAATACTTTCTGCATCAAATGAGAAAGGTACAAGGTGCTTACGTTTCTGATGGGCATGACAGGGCCTGACAACTGTGTGGCCATCTTGAGCTCTTCAGACTGGGGAGGAGAAAACAGGTGAGGAGAAGTGACATATGGTAACTGTTCCTTTCCAACCATTTACATGTCCAAAAGTATAACTTGAAGCAGTTTATGCAGTCATCAGGTGGAAAAGGGTTCGAGAAGTCATCAAGTGAGTGCAGAGATTCCGGAGTGTGTCATCACATGACTGCATAACTAGCCTAAGTTTCAAAAGACCATTTTTCTACAATCTAGTCAACCTATGACAGTTGAGATAAAATATTTAATATAAATGTGTGTATATAAGTCACATCAACTACAAACAGCCATGGTCCAATGACCTCATCTGCTCAGAACCACTTCAAAAAATTTGATTTGTAATAAGATTTGTAATAGGTTACCTCCATGTAAAAGGCTTGAATAAATATTAAAACACTTGTTTTTAGATTAGCATCTGCAGAAAACATCAGGAAACCAGTCCTACATGTGCAAGAGTACACAGGTAAAAGCCCCTAACACTGTGAAATGAAGAGCCCGCCCAGAGGCACTTACAGAGCTGTCTCCCTTCCTGGGAGCAGAGGCCTTCCTGGGGAAGAGGATGAGTTTGGAGCGGTACTCCTTCAGCCTCTGCACATTAGCCTGCAGGGACTCTGTGGATCTGTTGCGCCGGCGGGGGTCCACTGAGATGCCGATGGTGCGAGCCACTTTCTTGTGGATGCCAGCAGCCTAGGGTGCAGATAAGGGAAAAAAAATTACCATTCAGCTGATTTTATGATGTATAAAACTAACAATGGCTCAGTTGCTCTTATCAGCCAGACATTTGCACAGATGGTTAATTTGGTACACCGTTCCACCCAAAGATTTACATTGATTGACTTAACATTGTTCAAATATTTCAAAATGATCATGTTCATTTCTTTAAGTTACAGCTGAATGAGGATCTTGCAGACAGGGTAAAGTGAAAGACACTGAAGATTCACGAATCTGCAAATCTGCAATGGCTAAACCTACATGGGAAGCAAAGGCAACACCAGGCAGTCATCAGCCAAAGGGGTTCAAGGGAAATCATCACGGAAGTACAGAGATTCCGGAGAATTTGTCATCATCTGACTGCTGGTACAACCTTAAACCTTTGTACATACCAAGGTGTGCAAAACTATGACATTGTGCAGGATTAAAGCTTACAAGTTAAGTGCATATCAGCTAAACCCACAAACTACTACAGAAATCGATTCTTCTGTCAATCCATATTGAGCCATTAGGACTTTAAATTACCTGCTACCATTGGCAGATTTAATCCCCAGATTTGGCTCAATGTCATTTACTTTGTCATTTAATTATGTAACAGATTTAACTCTAATGACCAGGCATCCACACTTCCACCAATTAGTACCTCCACCATTTTAAAGCAGTGTGTGGCATACATTTTCTGTATAGCCTTGTGTGCCAATGTATGATTTAGTATGTCCAAGTAAAGTCAATTTCCATAGCATTCATGGCCATTTGTGACATGTGGTGTTAGGCAAATACTCTCAAAAAGTTATATTATATTACAGGCTTTTCACAGACTCTTATTCAGACATCAAAAACAAGTTGGATATTGTTAGAATTCAGGGAGTAGAAGTACAGCTGGACCAAAAACACAGTACATGGAGGTCTACCCTCGGCTCAGGATTGAGAACCAATGAAAAAAAATACTAATAGTCATACCTTCAGCTCCTCCAGAGTGAAACCCCTTCCAGCGCGCACCTTGGTGTGGTACCGAATGGTGGGACACCTGACCGCGGGCCGCAGGGGACCGGCGACGGGGCGAGGAGCAATGCGGCGCGCCTTAGCTTGACGGGCCTTTCGTCTGAGGGGAAACGATGGGAGCTAAGTTCACAACAAGGACGCTTCCAATGGGGTTTCCATATACCTTCAATGTACTCGAAATTTCACAGCACATTTTAAAGTCACTTACGCCCATGACGTTCTAGCTAACAACCACACTGCTATGCTGATGCCGAGAGTACTGCCGAAAGGTTTTGTTCGTACCTGCGGACCTTCCTGGCGGGCTGGTTGAACCAGGTGCGGACCCTCTTCTGCCAGTCTTTATGGAAGTGAGGGTTCAAGAGCATTCCATTTCGACTAGGGGCCATGATTACCTACTTCCCTGGTAAAGTGAAGAGAAACGTGAGGTTAGGATCACACATGGCTACTAGAAACATCGTCCAGCCCACATGGCTACTAAACCCTCTTCGGCTAGCTGTGTACGAGGATATTAATGTTTTTCCAAACTAAACCGGCATTTACTTTTGTAAAATATCACCCACCTACAATTTTACAATCAGCAACCGTCAAGCAATTAAACACGATGCTAAATTCGCTGTGTACAGACAAGGGTACTTGTCCTCTCACTACACTAGCTATCGCCATTTTTTTTGCATTTCCAGTGACTTACTGACACTTCAGGCTAACGTTGCGTGGACGCATTTGAACGGCTATGATCCAAATTAGCAGCTAATGTGACTGTTTTGTCGTCTACTTTTATCAACCAAAGCCAGGCTACAACCCTGACTTCTACACAATAACTGGGGCCTGACCATCGAGCCAGCTAAATTCAGCAGGGTGAAAATCAGCCTGCCGTACACACACAAGTCCTGCATGGATAGTCGAGACATAACCAGAGTACATTCTAACCATCGCAACTCAATCATCTTTTAAGTGATAACTTCAATAATGTGTTTTTTCTAACGACCACTTAATAGGTTTTATATATGCGTGGTGGAAATGTTGATTCATCTTTGTAAAGAGAGGATTAACATGGATTTTATCAAAAAGTCGCCAAGACAATATTCACGTACCGTCTAGGGAGAAAATGGCCGAAAGGAAAAAGGAAGTTTCCGACGAGCGAATTGTGGGATATTTCAACAACGAGCCAATCGTAAAGCTGCGTCTTCTTCTTCTTTTAAATCAATGTGGCAGATATACAGCGACATAAGTGCAGTACTGCCCCTTCTGTAGCGGAGAATACACTACCACGCTGTCAGGGGAAATCTTGGTTTACCATTTATTTTTTGGATAAGAACTGTGCATTCAGGTATTAGGCCTACAATATTGATTTACCGTTGAAAGTTTGCGTGTCATTAGTAAGAAAAGAAGATCATTGCATGCACATCTTTAACTACTCCAGCAAAAGCACATTTCATTATAAACGATTTACAGGTGAAAGTATTTATGTTTCCTGTAAGAAGTGCACGTATATACTTATAATACTTCATTTTTGGCCACGTTACTGCAACTGCTGTTTCAGAGCGATCATTTCTCTACTTAGGCTGCTTTCAGCGCACACGTATTTACCGTAACAGTAAAAATTATCAACGATTTGGTTTCTTAGTTGACGAAACTGACCATTTGTATTACCCTTCTGCTTATGTCCCGTTTGTTGGTATCAGTTAAGGCGCATATAATCAGTGCAAGCAACAGCAGTGTACACATGGTGCCCCCATTGCTCTATATCTATATTCTGTTTATATGTTTTAGAGTTTGATAAAACACTGAAACATATAAGTAGAAAATATTGCATTACACAGCCACTAGATGGCTGTCTAATAGAAGGTAGGTCAGAGGTATAGGCTGCGCTCTGTGAAATCCTTCACGTCAGCTTTGAGGGCCGATCGCTGATCTGGGACTAGGCAATTCCATTTCTGGGCAATTGGTTCTGGGTGTCACGTATGAAAGGCAAACTAGCTGATAGAGCACAACTTTGTGTAATTGTATGGTCGAGATTTTAAAATCAACGAGAAAACATTCTTTAAAATTAGTTCATCACATATCACCTTCAAAACAATACATATTCTTTAGAGCATTGGTTACAAAGTCATTGGTCAGAATGCCAACAACAATTCTGGACCAATAGCTTTAATGGGGCAGTCTTGACATGACAGTCTTGTCTTGACAGACAGATTTGTCATTTGTTTTTTTTTTTGCTTCCTCATAAGTCAGACTTTGCTCAAGGTAATTTTTGTTGCAATGCACAGACCTAATTATTTGGCCAAAATAATTACATCTATTTCTGAAAATTCTGAAAATATGACATATTTCTTCCCTCTCTTCCATTATTTCTTTTGCATAGTGTTTATGGACCTCAGGTTAAAGTCTAATGATTGAACATTTGAATCTTATATGGGACAATGCTGTTGTACTTTAAGTAATGTATTTCATCTGAACTGCCTCAGTGAACTTTCAAACTGTACATATTAATTGTGTGGGATGATATAGGAATTGCTCAAGATAATACATTTGCTTTATTTCTACTTCTAAAGTTGGCTCAACAAGGTCTGACAATGCATTGTATGACCTCCTTGGGATCCATATTTAAATTGTGTCAGCTGGCTGTGAGGTGACAAGTTCCTCTCCGTGCATTCATTTTCAATGCAATGATAAACCCCACAGTTTGGAATAAATTCATCTGCTCCAGTGCTGATTGGGATCCACAGGGCAATGCACCACTGATCTTGGTGTTGACCAGGGAGGGTGGGGTGCTTGACAAGCACAAAAATATGAACAACACCTCTGATTGACTTGGCCCAACCAGTAAGTCTACATCAGCTACACAAGAAATGCAAGCCTCTAGCCAATGACTGTGTTGCTCAAAGGTGACTTCCTACACATGCTTTAGAGAAGCCATGGATCAGTTTGCACTCTTCCAAACTGATGGAGGATGATGCAGATTTTAGGAAAGAGTAGGGGGTAAAATGTGTTTGAAAACATTTTGCTAATCTTACAAGGACTAATTTATCTAATCTATCCATAGCTCTCAGCTGAGTCATATAGACTGGAATCTTATGAGTTAATTATACCCTACCCTTGTCTTCTGCTTTCACTGCCCTTCAGATCTGTGTTCATATTGCCAAATGCAAGGCATGACCAGCTTCTCATTTAGTTTGTTAGTTCCTTAATATGTAACCACATAATGTTATGTTACAGACTTTGTTTGCAAAGACAAGTTAAAGGTTGCCCTTCAGATAACTTTTATTCAAATGGCTTATTTGGTTAAGAAGTTAATATTTTAAAATTGTAATATCCCTGAGTGGGGGGGGTTGTTTACCATGTGAATGGTAAGCAGTATGATTTTTATGTGCTGATAAATTTAACTGCTTGCTTATCAGGAATATTTACTTTGTCAAATAATTGTAAAAATTCACAAAACATATGCTCTTCATGTTCTAGTTAATATTCTCTCTTCATATGGTCGATGGACCAATCACAGTTCAGGAGTTACTGGTGCATTTCTGGAAAATGTAGTCCATCAGAAAGGACTCTCTAGTCTATCCCTTCCTTTTACTGTAAGCACCAAGCTATCAGTTTCGCACATGCATGCTCTATATTGTGTGGTGTCCCAACCCTTGATAGCAAAATTTAACTTTGTTGGCTTTGAAGTGAAACGCTATCTCACAATTCTCTAAATGACTAATGGTGTGAATGCATAGGTTTCTGTGCAGACTTCTAAATCAAACAAAAAATCAACACCAAAGAATATTGCATTGTTGCAGAAGCAGGATAAGTACCCAACCCCCAACCAAACACACAAACACACAAACCTTGTTCTCAGTCCTTGATGTGATCAGTGTGTCATAACATAAAATGTTAAAATGTCATCTTAACAGTGACAAATTCTATGAGATCTTGACTTATGGCCATTTGGCAGCTGCTCTTGCCTCTGTTATTTCTGTTGTACCAGTAAAATTGTAAGTGGAGTCTGTAACTCTGTTTAATACGAAGTAGAAAAGTTACCGTTGTTTCTATACCCAAACCTATGACTGCTCTTACCCAGCAGGAATGAAAAGTAATTGCTTTTCATCACCAATGCTTTTACTGGAAGAGATTGCTAATGGGTTCCAGCAGAAAGAGAGCAGGCCACACATTACTGGGTCAGGGACATATTTTGTTGCGACTGTTTCTCATTGAAGGCATGGTCCACATTCCATTTTCCCACACATTATATAATTAAACATGGAAAAAAGTGGAGAAGTATCTCAGCTCAAAGTATGGTCAATAAAGACATTAGACATCAAGGGAAGCACTGTGAAATCTGACCTTTGTGAAGTTTCTTCTCTATTTAATAGAAAGGGCAATAAACTCATAAACTTGAAAGAGCTGTTGCTACATCTGTATGTAATTAAATTCCAGAGTGTCATGAATTCTGTCATTTTTGTTGAACATTAATTAACATAATATCACCAAGTGGAGAAACAATGTCTGATGACTATCAGACCTTAGCTATTTTTACATAATTAAAATAGCAAGAAAACCTGTTTACATATATCACATATATGACTGCTTTGAACGTTTTCAAATTTCCAATGTTATTACATGCAGGAAATGCTATGTGTCCTGCGATTTCCCTGTGTACTGCAAAATTCAGGTCATGGGGGTGACTTGGATTTTTTCCACATTTATCATTTCAGCTTTTCAGAACTAAACTCTCAGAGCTTAAAGATTTGGTTCAAGAACAGTATGTCATATAAACTGAATAACTCTTCTTGATAGTACAGTATTAGTTTTAAATAGCCTAGCTAGTTCCTAAGTTCCTGCCAAAAAGACTTTTCTTGCCCTTTTGGTAATCACTGTATTGTCCTTCCTGCTTCAGGAATTATATTGCTACAAAACATGATCTCCCAGGGCCACCAATATTACCTATGTGCATATCACAGTCCTGAATCAGTGACAGACACTGGGAAGCCCTCAGAATTCCTGTTTTTCAACTTAACAGCCAAAGGACAAGTTTTGGCACGATCTGTGACAAACAGATATTGTTCTCAAAAACAACAAACCCCACATTTCCCACAATGAATGACTGATATATATTCACCAGCCATGACTGCAAAACAACAATGTGGCAGTCAATGCGCTCCTTTGGCACCATGGATGCTGCAGTAAGACAAGACCCATAGTAGTGCTGCTGGGTACCTGATGAAAAATAGCGTAATTTAATCCTCTCTTGGTTGTGCTCCTTGGATGATAAAGCATCAGCCAGGAGGTATGCTGAGATATGCATATCTCTTATCTTCACTCAGAAACCCAATATAACATAAGATCAAGACCTTCAATACAGAACAATGTTATAATACAGAGGAGCCATACATCACCAATTCTTCAGATTGCTGATATGAGTGTGTATTTGAGTCTGTCATTACAATTTTAAAAAATAAATGACATTTTTATGACCAGGCAATTGATTATTTCATAAAGGTGAAGTTTCTTGGTTTTATGCATCCATAAAACACAGAAAGTGCTGATGTGTTAAAAGTATTTCTAAGATTCTCCCAACTTGTAGCAATGCTGTCATTTATATTCTACATAAAAACCAAGTAAGTACGAGGTAAACTTGTGATCTCTTGACTTTTTTTCCATTTGGTCCAATTAGTATGCATGTCACTTGCGTCAGGTGATGCCAGGATATGTGAAAGAATGTCTCTACGACATCTTCCCTTTTACTTTGGCTAAATCAAATAAACCTGAATTATTTCTTCACTCAGAGTCTCACAGCCAGCAATTTCAATAAATCTATTTTATCAGTATACTGCCAATGTAATTTGAGTGCTTTTATCTTCAGCAAGCAAGAGTGTGGATTGAATAACAATGGCAGGAGAAAACAATAAAATGCCGATAAACACTCACATGCTTCTCAACATAAATATGCAATGATGCAATCTAGTCCCATGATCCAGCAAGTTTCAGCAATGGCTTCATTGTAATCTGTAATTCCAGCATTTCAAATGCAACCTACTGCATTTGTGGAGAAAAAATGCTGATCTCCAGCCTGTGTTAAATGGCATTATTTCACCCACTTGAATACTGAAATATACTATGTAGTATGTATGATTTACACAAAGCTTGTTCTATATTCCTCTCTATAAACGGAATCACTGTGTTTTAAGGTGGCATACTAACAGCTGATTTACAGATCATTGCTTGTGAACTTTCAATTTGTGTAATTTGATGGTGGTTATGCAGTCAAAGCCAAGATTCTGAGATATGGTGTCGGACTGAATGCTCATACAGTTATACTATCTAGAGAAGTGCCAGAAGGGTGTGAGAAAGAGGGAAGGGCACAGGAATGACTTGGGAAGGAGAAAGGGGCTACTTAGAGAACTGTTGTGAGCACGTGGCACAACTGGACTTCAGACAATCACTCTGTGCTCAGTGGTACGAAAGACAGTGAATAAGACCTAAGGGCTATTCCAAAACATCACATTTAAAGCTTTTTTTCATTCCAAGGTGAACTGATATGAAGGGCAGATGATTACAGGGGAAAAGGTTGAAAAACACTAAATGAATGGCCTTCTTTTATCTTTAAATAAATGGCAAAGAGGAATCAAACTATTTTTTAAAAATCTCTCCGAAATCACATGATTGATTTCAAGAGACACCTGAATAGGATCCTAAATGGCATATTGTAGGTTATATGTTCCTGTACATCAGCTGTTTTTCTCAGTGTGGATTTGGCTTGATACAGAAAATGATTATATCTGTGGTTCATTACATGAATAAATCAGTAACACATTATAAAAAATTTTTCTGAAAAAAAAAAAAGCATAAATGCACACAGAATCTTTCATCATGGCTATGTATGCAGAGGGACATTTTCTATTGTAAAACTCGCTGTACAGAGTGACAATACAGCAGGTACTTTCTTATAGATCAGGAACAGACTGGAGTTTCACATCCTGTACATACACATTCAACCCTAAGTGGATTCCGTAAAATAGCACTACATTTACATTTGTAGACATCATGGAACATCATGTGGTTCTCAGAGGAGAGAAATGTCTCATGGATGGATCACAGCCACCGAATAATTGAAAAATTTTGTGTTATATCCGCAAACTGCATTGCTGAACATAGGGTACACAACTGCTTCCCACACGTGTTCCAAAGGTTAACAGTCATCAGCTAAGGAACTGGAAATCAGTCTGCTTTGTGTCATCATACTTTATTAGCTGGTAGATCCCTTCGAATTAGCATTTGTCATCCGTGTATCTAGAATCTCTATACTGCATGCTGCCCCTCTTCAGTGTGTTAATAGCTGCTACCCCTGTTATGTCATGGATTAATTGTTGGGTATTACTTTAGTAGCCTTGCCTTACAGGTTCTTCCTTGATAACATAACTTGATAACATAAGAATGCCCCTTCATTTCTAACTGTACTAATTGAGTCTAAGAAACTTTCCCTCCAGGAATATAGCAAATCCCAGCTTGCCAGTTTCTCCATGTACCACCAGATTGCATCACTTTGTTTAGAGCAGCACTGATCCACAGGTTGTCAGACTCAGAAATATACCAGCCGAGTATACCAGAAATATACTCAGAAATATCTCACCTCTCCTTGATTGTCCTCATTGGCTTTAAGTCTAAGGTCTAATCATGCTCAAGATACTGATGCCAACCCACCTGACAGCCAAAATCATGGTTTCATTCCTCACCAGACCTTTCACCTCTGAAACAGCTTGCAAAAACTCCTCACTATCTGGTATTTCCTCCCCTCATTAGCTCCCCCAGTGGTGGAATGAGTAAGCTGCAGAGTCATCCGCCATCTTTCTATGCTACCTTAAACCTCACCTGATCAGTTATGACCTTAGTTACAGTAATCTGAACACATTCTATATTTAGAAGCAGTTACCTTGTCACCTAAAAAGCTGAGCAAAATGAAATATCGTGATATGTTGCTCATACAGATTAATGTGGGTACAATTATGCATACTTGTACATTAATATTACCCAAGGTAATGCCTCCAGGTAGATTTTTTTGTGTTCTATATGAATTTTCATATAATTGAAGTATGGTACTTTATGTTGTAGCACTATATATTGTACTGTATGTATACATTTTATAGAGCATATTATATAGATTAATATAGTCATCCCCTATGTTGATCATGTGATACTTGATACATGATACCGTGTCCTGTGGCTGTATGCCTTGACTTTGGTAGAAATTAATCAAGACTTTATTGTATCGAAAGGTTGTATAGAAGCATTGATATTGACTATTTACTGCTCTGATTTGTACCAAAGTTACAATAAAAATCTGTGATCAAAAAGGCACTTTGACATTTCCTAAATAGTATGCAAATTATTTATTTTTATGCATCTGAATCCATGTTTATTTCTATGCTATTCGCTTGTCTTTTATTTTCTTGTCTTCCATCTGCTCAGAACAAATAAACTGTTTGTTTCATACAAGCAAATACAAGTTCTTAATGACTTTTATATAAACTTAGCCAAGCATGGATGTTCTCATCTGAATGTATTTATTTCAATGTATTTACAGCTCTTTTAATATGAACCATTTTTAAAAATCTGGGCAATTACACTAAGTGTCCTTTTAGATCTTTTTTCAATGGCAGAATAACACAAACAAACTGTAACTACAAACAAAGACCCTAACTGCCTGTTATATACCTGGCAGAAACCAATCAGATGCACTGAATCTTTGATTGTTGCCAAAGAACAATATGTTTGCAGGCAGATGGTAATTTGATAATTATTGGAATGATGGCTTATTAGTTTTTATCTTTTGATCTTCATATTTGGAGCATTTTCTGCAAATTTATGATGGCTTATCTGAAGACTAAATACAGTTAATTCTGTTTATAACCTAATAATTCATTTAAAAACACTTCAAGTACACATTTGCTGTCAGTGACTGACTGTGGGCTCAAATATAAACAAATGTGTAATAGGTTATCGTGTTTCTGTGGCTGATATCATTCTGACCGTGTCTTTCTTTATTTAATACATTATTTTTTTAAGATGAATTGTTTAAAAAAAGGCTGAAACCTTCCAACATGTTTAGAAACATGTATATATTTTTACATGTAGCAACAAACTAGATTGAAAATTTTACAAAAACAAAATCAACAAAAAAGTACAACTGGACATTTTTATGATGACGCAATGCTGTTCTTTTTCATTGTAAGATCATTTGTTTGTGCAAATGAAAAATCGCTTGAATTGTGTTCTTGTAAATGAATTACATTCCTGAATAAAGTGGGAGTGGTTAGGAATGTATGAACAAAATTCACTGGCTGTGCTCACATGCCAGCTCATTAAAACACTCTTTTTCACTTGTACCCCACTAAATGTGCAAGTGTGGGAGGAAATAACCTCCAAGCTTTGTAGAATTCTGTGACAAAACATCTTTTCAAATTTTCAAAGTCAAACCTACAATAATAAACTGCCATGCCTGGACCTTAGTTAAAATGTTTCCACTGCAAACATACCCAGAGTTTTGTAGAAGAACCCCTGTAGAGGTCTGTGTACATAATCAACAATGTTAACCTATAGAGTGGAGATTATCTGTTTGGATAATCTTGCCATTCAATGTTTTTGAAAGTAAACATAATTCAAATCAGTTAAGTGAGGACAAGTTACCAAATAACAGCAGTTTGTAGGAGTTGTGGTAACTTTAGAAATGTTCACATTCAAGGATTATCCTCCTCTTGAAATAAAATATAATAAAATGCAAAATATTCATTTAGCTATTAACAATATATCTACTTTAGTTGCAAGAACAGATGTACAGTTGCACACATTTTTCTTTTTTCAGCAGACAAAACAATATTCATTAAGAAAAGGCCTTGCTACATAACAGAGCATGTATGCCCCAAAGATAGACAGGGATAATAGTTACTACCCCCAAAAGAAATATGTGACATTTTCAATTAATAATATACACATATGTTTTGATATATTCTTCTAAATAAAATATGTAAAATGAATGCAGCATTATAATATGAGGAGACAGTTGTATCAGGAGAAAGAAACCCCAAAAGGTTTGACAGAAAACAAACAAACCTTTCCATCACTATCAATATATGTAAATGGGACTCATTCATGGTGTTACAACCACTGAACTCAAAGGACACATCAAATAAATACTAGCTTGATTCTGAATGGAAGGAATCTAGTGTTTACTCAAATGTATGCTATGATTTACGGAAACGTTTTAAGTTAACTTTGACTGATCTGTTTTCTATAATTCCATTTGCAAGGCATGCCAAATGAGCATGCCAATATATTCAAAGTATCTTAAAGAAGTGGTATGCCAACTAAGATAAACAAACAAAGAAGACAAATCTCCAACTGAAGTTGCCCATCTACTGAATTCTGCTGTTCTGGTCCTTTATTAATGATCATGTGACAGGCTTCTGCCCACTTTTCATCACTGACGCGCCTGCGTGAGTGGGAGGAGTCGCTAAGAAAATAGAGGAACGTAGCTGCTGACTGAAGTGTGTGGAAGCGTTGTCAGTTTAGTGAAAGGGAGAGCAAAAGAAACGCGTTAGGTAGTTACTCCGATATTACAGTATACGATTGACTACACATATACTTTTTTTTTCTTACCTTTGTGTTTTCATTTCCTAAACTTTTATTCCTTCAGCCTTTCAGCATTACAGCGATAGCAAGCCTGTTACGTTTCTTATCAAGAGGGTGTCCGATTTCCCCTCCTCAGAGGCATTGCGATGCCCTCTGATTTCATATCCCTGCTCAGCGCTGATCTCGACCTTAATTCCCCCAAATCCCTATATTCTAAAGGTAAAACAATATTTTCTGTTTAAGTGTTGTTTATGTTTGTGTGTGACTGTGAGACAGTTTGTCTGTACGTCTTGTGTGGGCCTTTTTTCTGTACCGTTCCGTTTACTTGGAGCGTTTGTGTGTGAGTGTTTGTGTGTGTGTGTGGCGGAGCAAGCTAGCTAACGTTAGCTAATTTAGCTAGCAATGTGAGTGGAGACGTGTGTGCTTCGTATCTAACGTTACGTTACCCACCGAGTGGCTTTATTCGGCTATTATCAAGACTACAATAATGTTAGTATGCCTTGTCGGTTGGACGAATTTAAGCAGATGGTATTCTTCTTTGCCTGTCCTTACCCTGGCAACCTTTGAATATTATTGTTATGCTGCTTAATGATGTTACACAGTCCGCTAAAACGTAAAATAATGTAGCCAGCAGCTACTTTGTAAATTTTGGTCATGGATGTCTCGTGCTAGCACATTAAAGAGGGTGTGTTGGGTAGTTAGCATGTAAGCTATTGTGTGGCCCTTTCTCAGCTGCGTGTCCAGTGTTTGTTTAAGGCATC
The DNA here is from genome assembly GCA_022829145.1 of Albula goreensis. Taxonomy (NCBI): domain Eukaryota; kingdom Metazoa; phylum Chordata; class Actinopteri; order Albuliformes; family Albulidae; genus Albula; species Albula goreensis. The sequence continues at coordinate 13,995,016 of CM040741.1, forward strand.
TAATGCTAGTATTTCGCGAGCCGACGACGTTACTTTTCCAGTCGAATACGGTGAAATGACAGACTAGCTAACTTGGTATTAGCTAGGCTAATTAGCTATCGCTAAACGAAGTTCTTGCTTGCTAGTTAGCAATCTCTGAAAGGAGGCGGGGTCAGGTCTGTAGCTAGTTAACTTCGTAATTCTTGAGAACTGTACGGTTGAAGCATTTCAAAGCGGTGTTTTTTATGCTGAAAGGAAGAATTTGCTTTTAAGTGAAGTTTTGTTGTTTCTTTTGATGGCATCTTATTATAAACCATAACATTTAACGGAACAAGCTGGTTAGTAGTCGCTCTAAGAATCATAATTAGCTAAAACTAAGATTGGTGGGCAGCCTGTTTTTTGTGTCGTGTGTGCCTCAAGTGGGGCCCCTGTGCTGCACTTCTGCAGTACATACTTTCAGATTTTTTGTGTAATATTATTGTTCCTATTATTAGCATGTGTTAAGTATCCTAAAACTTAAGTGGAAAAAGAGTGACAGATGAGTTTATGATAATTACTTTTTCCCTCTCCCCACACCCTCTGAACAACAGTAATGCTCATTTCAGTTATTTGACTGAAGGTTAGTTATCAGTTATATCAGATTTTATAATCTTGTCAGTCCTAAAGGCATTATTCTTTCAAGGCCCATTGTCTAACTAAATACTTTTATGTTTGTACCCATGAAAAGTTAAGAAAATTATGTGGGCATAAGAATTTTACTGTCATCATCATGTTCAGTAACTAATAGTAATGATGTACCCAGCTGTACTTGGCTATTGCTAGCTTCAGGTTTACAGCTTGATAAAACGTCTGCAATGTTATTTCATTATGTTTGATTTGTCACATGTGGACCACTTTAACACTGTGATCCCCTTCACATCATGAAAGCTAATTAGCTAGCTAAAGAAAGCTTGATATGCAAGTTAATTATATGATTCACCCTTAAATTGACATCTGCTCCATTGACAGGAGACTGTGTCTACACAAAACTTGAGGTCAGTGCACAGTTGTGTGGTGTAGGAGTTTGGCTAAACAGAACAATAAATTATTAGTTTTGTACTAAATTTCTTACCATGAAACGAATCCTCAGTGTTTTTGGTTCATGTTGTTCCTGTCGCTCCAGATCAAAAAACCCAATCACCCATGCCTTTCTCAGTCTTATGTTTTAGCTTAAATGTTCTCCCTGTCTGAGACTAGCAACATGCAAATAAATAGACCTCAGGCGTTGCATTCAACCATGTCTTCATTGTTGCTGACTCTCTATAATTAATATTTGGAGTAATATCTCAAATGTTAATATTTTTGATTATAGACATAGTGCTTCTTTAAAATGTGCACCACCTCTCTGGCAGAAGACACATTGCACAGACAACAGAATAATAGTTGTTGGCATCAACGGTCCGGAGAGTGATTGCTCTGAGAAGTAGAAGTGCTGAACACCACTGGATATGTTTAGGTGAAGTGAACAATTCTCAGGATGTAGAATTGTACCCCATATCTTGTAAGTGGTTAGTCAGAACTGCTTCTGATTGAAAGATAAGGAGAATTGCTGAGAATCTTGTTTGTAATCCATCACTGATTGACAAGGCTGAAATTATCAGCATTTTAAATGTAGTGCCACCAACCTATATTGCCTGAATCCTTTGATTCTTTGCTGTGAAAAGAAATGTCAACAACATATGCAGTGCCATGTATGTTCTTTTAGCAAGGAAGCTTTACCACTGTTTGAGGTTTAATTTTTGTTACAAAATAGTGTTGGTTCTTGTAGTGTAATGCTTGGTCTGGAATTTTTGTTAAGACAAATTCTAATTTGTGAGAACCATAATTCTAAAAGGACAAAGTGAGAAACTGCTGGCTTATTTTTCACAGAAAGGTACTTTTCCTGTGCTGATGTTGCTGTTTGTTGGACTGTGCTTGCAAAGTGATTTGGTGACTGCTGTAGTTAGTGAACATCCAGTGATGTTTGTTACAAAAGATGTTATATGTAGTCTTTGAAACCTCAGCTATGCTGTATAGTACTGTCCATAGAGAGCAAGTTCAAGACATGGGAAGCGGTACGAAGGAAAATCCTGTGATGTGTAGGCCTCAGCCCCAGACAACTGTTACTGCACAACAAAATATATGGGTAAATCACTAAATATATGACTGTGAATTTTCACAACTGCTTTGTTCTTGGTTTCAGTCAGGTTATGTTATCATATGTATAGTTTGTTTAAAATGCTCAGAATGAAGAAAAACATTTTAATGTTTGGGAGTATGCAAATAATTTTGTAAAGCTTTGTCTGTGAGAACATGATTTGAAACTAGTGAAATGGCTTTGAAGACAGTTCATGAGGTCACAGCATGAAAAGGTTGAGCTGAAAGGCCTAATGTTGGAATTCCATCCATTCAGGTATTCAGTAAAGGTTATACATCAGCACAATAGAAAAAAGAGGCATTTCAATACAAAAAGCTCAAGCTTGAAGATCATAAAATTTTCGATGTAACTACCAGGACAGATGGTTGTATGAAAGCTCACTGCTGAAGTTTTATTAGACTAGTGTCTATACAAGTTGAAAATGGGTATAGATTTGTTATGCCTGCTAAGAAATGCTGCTGTGGGGAAGTGGTGGGACATGTCTTTCCTGTTGTGTCAGTGAAGCCTGAGACTACATGACCCTAGCTAATGGGGTAGTTTTTGAGACTCCAGGAGCAAAGAATAAAAATTTAGCTGAAGGCATTCAGATGAGGTAAAATATTTGAGAGGAAGTTATACTTGGTCAGTGATATAATCAGAAATTCTATATTTTTTGTAATTTAGTAAGCAAAATAAATGCAATAACTTTAATAATGCCACCATGTTTAAAGCTACTTTTATGTGGTTTATCTAATTTTGGAATCATGGAGCCCTCCCCTCTGTTTCATTGGCAATTGTGCCATAGACAGACACACTTTTCATTTTTGATTCTCTATCTTTTCAGAGCTGTAAAGATATCTACTAGAATGGTATCTATGTATCTATACTTTATAATGTTGACCTAAATCATGGAGCCAGGTAAGGTAGTTTTTGGTTTGATTTAATTATGAAGTAAGGATACAAGTCTGCTTTATCTATGGCATCACAGTCTTCATCATTTTTGTAACTGCTGCTTTTGCAGATTTGATGTTGAGGTAGAATATTGTTGTAGTGTCATTTTGTATGGGAAATGACTTTATATGCAGTTCTAGTCTCCTTGCTTAGGATATGTTTCCAATTTCCTGTGCATTTGGAGCAGCTTAATGTGTTGTTGATTTTTGAAAGCACCCGGTTTGTACAGACCTGTCAGTTCTAATGGCCCCTGGCACTAGTGTAATCTCAATGGAATCCATGGGAAGAGTGGTTACAAACATGAAATCTGAAGCCTGATGGTCTAAACTTTTTTTTTTTTGCCCTATTACTGTAAAAATGATCATCTCCCTCTTGTATCTGTTGCCATTTAAAAATGCAGAACGAAAATTGTTAAAGTGTTTTTGCAGTAGTCTTACTGATGTGAAATATTTTTCTGACATAAGGTCAGTTAAAAACCAATCAAACGATGATGTAGGACATTTGCACGACTAATTTGTAATATTCTCAAATTGACTATATTGCTGAATGCAGATAACTTTATGCTGTAAATCATTTGATTTGTAGAAGGTTGAATTCAGTTTCTGTTGATGCATTTTTAAACACTGCTTATTGTGCAGACACTTTCAGTGAATGGTCCCCGTTTCTTTACAGATTGTCATTGCTTTCCAAGTTTAGTGTTTTTTCCCCCCATTGTGAAATGTCAAGGGATATATTCGGTCAGTCAGATTTCATGGTGCGGTGTGGATGCCAGTGGTTTGAGGGGGAGAGTGCAACAACCTCCGCATAGTCTGCCCAGATGACTGGTCTTCAGTGTCGCCGCTGCACTAACAAAACTATATTTCAGTACTGAAAACTGCCTTCTCTTGAGTTTGAGAGTAAATGTTAGTCATAATGACTGTAGGTTTGGTATGGTCAGGGTAAACGGAATTATAAATGGAAGGTCTGTTAATTTTTCTGGCATGTTTTAATAATTTTTAAGGTATCTTGTTTTAATTAATGTTTAAGAAAAATTTAACATCACCTTATTTATCACATTCATTCTGTTTGCTAACCTTTTTTTTTTTTTTTTTTTTAAGAAGAACCTTCTTTTTTTACATTTTTTTTTACATTCTATATATGTATATATTATAAATGCATTCTACATTTTTGAAATCATAAAATTTCAGTTGCTGTTTTGGAGTCTGCATGTATGGCTGGAGATAAGTGCAAATAGCAGATTTAGTTCCAGAAAATCTTTTAGTACACCATAACCTGTGGGTATTATCTAATGAAAAATGATTTGGGGGAAAAAAAAGGAGATTCAGACACTGAGCTTATGCCATTTGGAGTTTTATGTTATTCTTTTTATTAACAGAATAGTTGGCCTGTTTGATTTTTCCAATTTTGTCATCCTGTGGAAGTGTTTTGCACGAATGACTGTGCTCTCTATACCTGTTTTTGCTGTTTTCTTTTAAGCAACACTAGACAAAGTCTCCACATTTTCATAGGCTTAACCCCTTCAAAAGCCCCCACCCCACCTTATTTTAACCCGTAAGAAGCTGGAGAAAAAGTGGAGCGAAAAAGGCTGTTTCCATTGGCAACAAGAGCAGTCGTGACATACTGTCGTGTTTGGGGTTGGATTTGGACTGAGTGTCAGACAGACAGTGGTTTTGGAAGTCTTCGCGAATTTGTTTCTGTCTGCATGGCAATGTCCAGGTCCTGCCTACATATCATTCTGGATGGCTCCCTGGTGTGATCATCTTAAAAATCAACCATCTTTTTCTGTCTGATAGAATTCGTCCAGGGGAAACTTTACCAGCCTTGAAATTGAAGGGGGATGGGAAATGAAACCAGGGAGTTTTTAACAAGTCATAATGAGTTTACTGATAAGTTTTTACAACGTCAAGTGCAGTATGTGGTGTCTACGCTATACTGTTCCTCATGCAGGGGAAAGAAACAGTTTCCAACTTAACTGTGCCCTTTGAATATTTAGAGCACAGTGCACTTGCCTACAAAACAAAATTGACCTTTTACTGTTTTCTGTTTCTGTTGTCCTCTGTGCTAAACTATTTTTCATAGCGATTTTGGATACTGAAATCATTCCATTATTTTGCACTACTTTTCCCTTGTTAAGATACTATGTTACAGTAAAAAAAACTCACTTGTTTAGTCAGATGTTTCATGCTGCTAGAATGAGTTACAGATTGGCATTTGATGCAGACTTGACCTCCTGCTCTCTGAGTACATTAGTGGAACCAAAGCAGTCAACATGTGGTTACCTTATCAAGATTTTGCATGAAACTACTTTTTGGCTCATTTTCTCTGTACAATGGCCCTCAGAATGCTGTGATACTTGCTTTGGTTTTTTACATCACTTTCTGGAATTGTTCCTTGTAACCAGTGTGTCTGATCCCTTCTTAGTATGGGAGAACTGTGGGAGAATGCTTCCCCATGAGGAGAGCATGTTTATCATTCTGGAATGCAGTCACTGTGGTATGCTGCTCAGGAATGACCGTGAACAAAAACTCCTCAATATCCGGGAAGCCTTTTGTCTGGGAACTGGATGCTGGGTACCCCAAACTGAATTGAGACACCACCATGCAGTATTCCCAAAGGTGTTGCATTAATTCTTGGCAATATAAGAAGCATCTTCTTGTGTTTTATTCGTGTACCACAACTTAACTAATATTTTCCACATATGAATATACTTTTCCTGAGTAATTGGCTATATGCCACTTTTAAAACAAAGAAATCTGCCAGAAGGATTATGGGTCTTCATGCACTTTTGGTAACAATGACTACTGGTTTACGTCACCCAGGTGTGTATGAAAGGTTTGGGTTATGGTGCCCTTGGGTTAACTTATGAGTTTACCTCTTTTCTGTGGAGAGACCTTTGTGTCAAAAGTAAGCTATTCATGCTCATAAATCATAGTTCTTACTCCTTAAAGAAATATTTGTACCAGTGTTCATAAATCAGCTCTAACCTTTCATCCCTAACAGTAAAGCACACACAGATCAAGGGGATATTGGATATTATTTGGCAATGCTTAGTTACATAAGAGCATGATTTTTCATCTGTGAACATTTACCAAGTTTAATCTAAGCCAGTTCACATTGGCACAGAAATAATTTAAATGATTTTTCATAATTTTGATCAATGATCTGACCAATCAGAAAAGACAAGACCTTCCTAACTGGTTAATGTATAACATATTTTATTGCACATCAGTAGAAACCCTGTGAACCTCCATAAACCATGTGACATGATTAACAAATCAAAAATGTACTCATTTGTCACCACTCACACACATGTCCTCATGTACTCTACTCGGCCCAAATTTTCAGCTCTGTCCAGTTATTGCTCTTTTCAACAATTGTTGATACATAGAGGGTTCTCATTTGTGGGATTGTAGTAAGTAAGCTGTTCAAGAAGGAGCATGTGGGAAGACAGAACATCTGTACTCAACACAGATCTGCAGACAGCATTAGAATCTCCTTTTACCCTCCTAAACCTGAGAGCATGGAGGAGGAAGGGAACACAGAAGGTAAATATTTGGTCAGAATGCTAATACTCTGCAACATGTCTCTGCGGGATTCTAATGACGTAATAGTGTGTCTGCTGCTTTGGCAATGTTGTTGCATTTCTCAAAAAAAAATTTTGTTGCTGTAGTGCCTTCATCACCAAAGTTCCATTCTTCTAGTGCTTTAAAAATTGAATGGCATTACAGTATATTTAGTGGTGTGTTTAAAATGCACTTCCACCTGCCATGCAATTTTTTTCTCCCTCAGCTTGGTGTGATTTCTGTCTTGTCTGTTGGTGACAGTTGTTCCCATTATAAATGAATCTCTGGAGAGAAATTTTGGTTTAGGAGACATGTCAGGCAACTGTTAGGTTCACCTTTCCATGAGGCCATGCTGGCAATAGTTACTGTTGCTATGTTGGACAAACCTTCTCTGATACTGTTAATTAGAATGAATTTCAGCTGCATTAATTTGTGTCATTCAAAAATATGCTTTTATTATTTCTACCTTAATGATGGGACTCTTAAAAGAATGACATCTTTATAGGATTTTTTTTCAAACTTTGAAAATCAACTCGCATGGGAAGGCGTGAATCCTAAGTAGCTGAAGACATTCATCTTTTCTTTGCATTTAACTCAGCTTGTTTTTACTTGGTATGCAAAAGTTACATTTTTTCAGTAAGTGCATTGCTGTGGACTTGCATCCTAAAAAGAATCATCAGCCAATACAAATAAATCCACTTCCTGTTCGTTTTGAGTTGTTAAAATGTGTCTTTATAAGGAAGTGTAAACGGGAAGATGGGCATTGTGCTATGTGACTTCAGTGTTATTTATTTATTTATTTTTTAATCTTTTCCTTTTTGTCCCTGGAAATGACAGCTGTATCTGAGTATTAATGAGAGCCAGGCTTTTTGGTATGAAAGTGATTCACTTGAGTTAACAAAACAGCTGTTTTTCCTCCTAATAAGCACACATGCTTATGCCACTCTGTACTTTTGCTGACTTCAGTTTTTCCACGTCACGTGCAGATCATCTTCACTAATTCGTGCTGCCTGTCCCCTGGCCTTAGTTTTGCAGGACCCCCAGGGCTATCTGCACTAATGAACAAGAAGATCACGTGACTCAGTGATACAAGTTTATCTACAGAAATGGAGTGAACATATGGCCATGATGTCCTAAATGATGTCAGACCACCCTGGAGATGATGCTTATAGATGTATTTTTAGCTGTTACATTACTGGAGGGCGTGGAGGAAACTCTTACTACTTTTAATCAACATTCCCTAACTTCATTAGTAACTTGTGGTCAGAAGTCTCTTAATAACTTAGGTGTATCCACTTCATGATTTAATGAAGCTATTGGCAGTTCAGTTTTTAGTAGTTGACTGAACCTTTGAACTAGAGGAAAGGGTAGCTACATTTAAAAACATTACCTCATGTCCTCTCCTTTTACCTCTGGATTGAATTGCATTGGTACTGTATACCTCAGCAATGGGAGTTAACAAAAAATCTGAGTTATGTTAAGCCACCTGAAATAGTTAGATAATGTCTTCTCATTGTGTATGTGGAGCTTTCACAACCTTAGCTACACTGGCTATTCTAGGCCTGGGCCTTCTCGGACTGCCATACCAGTTCTCCGAAAGCCTGCAGATGGTTTATCATTAACCATCACATAGGAATCGGGCTGGGCTGTGTGTAAATCTGTACGTGTGCTCTATTAATATTGACTCTGCCTTGTCAAACAAACTCAGCTGTGTACAAGCCTTGCTTGAAAACACAGGATTCACTTGAATGTCCACAGATCCTCACTTACCGCTGAAAGTCCTGAAATAGTTTTGACTGGCAGTAAAAACAAAGCCGCGTTCATCCGGCGAGGCACAGGCTAACCCTGTGATCGGTATGTTGGGTTCCAGTTTTTGCTTTCTTTCCTCCCTCAAATCTGTGAGCAAGCACAAAGAAAAGTAGGAAGGATTAGTTGTGCCCTTCTTTTTAACCTTTTGAATTAGGCTGAATTTTGAAAGAGGCTTACATTTAATGAATTGCCTCTCAGGTTTACTGTGACCTGACTGTGGTCTGTGAGCAGTTCATCATCTGCATGAAATCTCATTCTTTGTTCCACAAGACTGCATGGTTTTAGCAGTAGCTTAGACAGGTTATTTATTTGTTTTTGTTTTTTTTGTTGTTGCCGTACACCTCCATGTTTTTCCTTTTATTCTCCTGCCATTTTGAAAAGAACAGCAGGTATATATGCATCTTGAACAGCAGCGTTGTCAAGCAACAGAAAATTATGATTCGTTTTTAGTGACATGACAAATGTGTCCCGGTTGTCAAAATGTAGTTCGGCAGGGGATTGTGCTTCCCAGGCATCAAGTGACAAATATGTTAGACAGCAGTTGGTTGTTAAAAAAATAGAGAATAAAAACAAGCCATGGAAAGGTACATTTTTAGTCTTTTTTTAGGCAAGACAGCTAAAACTAAAATAAATTTTTCATCAGGTATATACACTTTTTTTGAGGGTTATTTTCAGAAAAGACTTCCCTCAAGTAGACATTGATAAAACAGGACAACACAATGTTTTTTAATGAATGGTTGTTAAAAAATCTTTAATCCTGTATTTATATTTAACTAAACTATACTCAGAGTTTTTTAATTAAATCTAACTCAAGGTAGCTAAATTACTTCCATCAACAAAACATGATTACTTAAGTCTGTCCTTTCTGTTCTTATCTGTAATGAGTTTGGAATTATATTACAAAATTGCTTATAACTGTGAAGGGAGTATCCCTGTAACAAATTCTTTGAGGAGTTGTCAATCCTGAAATACCTCTGATTGATCTTAGTTAAAAAAAAAAAAAAAAAAGTGAGGTCAGGGGAACTCACATTAGCCACTGCTTAAACTGAGGCAGTGAGGGAGGGATTTATTTAGCAAATTAAACTAGGGATTGGATTGACATGACCAGATTGAGAGAGCATGAGTAGAAATTAGGCCAGGATACTGGAGGTAACCTAATGCTTTGGTCTGTTGGAGTTTTTTTTTGATGATGAGTCAAATCCAATCTAAAAACCTGTGAAAAAAACACTGCATGCTCCCTATTCATTTCAAGTTTGACTTAACTGTAGTAATGCTTGCGTTGAACCAGCCCTGTTAAATGAAAGTGTCAGTGACTGGATCCTTAACATCAGCTCTTGCAGTAAGCATCTAATTGTACTCTCAGATAGCAAGAACCAGTGGGACATTCATATTGCCCTTATGGAGTACAATTCAGTAAAACATTCACATTACATTCGGAACAGTTTAGACTGTCACTTGTGACTTCGATGGCACATCCTGTTGCTTTTGTTACTCAGCAGTCTACCAGATGAGATGTGTTGTTATTGTATTGGGAGACCACACTCTGTGCAGCTTTGGCAATGCTATGGCTAAAAGTGCATTGTCTAGTGGAAGTTTTGGTCACAGTTGGCACTGATGCAGCCAGGATTTGAGTCCAGACCATGGGGACAATGCTCTAGATCAAACTGCTGCTCTTAAAGTATTTTCAAGCATGGGCACATTGTTCTTCTAAAATGGTTATTCATTTTATCAAAATTTCTTCTCATTGGTTTTTTGTAAATTTTTGGAAATGTAATCATGCTTAGCCTGAAAATAACTTTCACAACATGAATTGATTAATGGAGCACTCAGAAAGAACTAAAATGGATTGTCAGATTGCTATTATCTGGGGGTTCCAGCTCCAGCTTGGTGTTGATAGCCGTGCTGGTGTAAAAAAAGACATTGTAGTTCCATCCATTATGGGTTTCATGAAACCTCATCCTCCCATCACTACCCTTGGCACTGTTGGCAGAGTTATAGTGTAGAGGGGATACTGGCATAAGAGGGATATTTTGGTTTTAAGTATCACTGTGAAGCCATAAGAAGAGGTCTGTCACTGTGTATGATGAAAATAACTAGCCTGAAATGAATATTTACCACATTGCCAAGTTATACTCAGCTGAATCCTCTGGCTTTGGTTTCTGAGCCTGATCATATGATCAGTTCGTTTTCTCATGGCATTCAGTTAACATTTTTAAAGCTTTGTCTGCTTATACAGATGGTAATACAAGTATATTAAAATACACAATCTATTGTTTGTAGTTGAGTTGCGAATTTCTTTTTGCTCGTTTTTCCAATGATTGAATACATATAATTCCTTCAGCAGAATAACTGTTGATGGTTGGTAAATATTTCAAGGAACTGCAAAGGAAGATTTGTTTTTGGTATATACAAAATATTTGTTTCCAAGATTCAAATAACATTTGCACCAATGTCTTGAAATATTTACTCTGTCTGAGTGTTTGCTTGTTTTTGTGAAATCCTCTCATTAGTGTCTTGGTATCAATGAATTCTTTATCTGGTCCAGCGAGTAATTTTTTTCTCATCTGATTTCCTTCCAACACACAATCAAAGAGACATCATATAGTATAGACTAAAAAGGGCTAGGACAGGATACTGCTACAGTTTGTCCTTCAGTATGCGTTGAATGTCAGTATCAGCTGAGGCTGAGATCTGTAACCTACATATATTTAAAAATGGTGAAATTGATATCACATATCAATCAATGTCCCCCTCTTATTGTAGATGAATTTGGTTGTGACAGTGGTAGATTAGTAGATTTCATCAATGACAGCAAAGCATATCAGAGTAGTTCAGAACCGAATGCAGACACAATCTACCAAGTAATTGAAGCCAGGCAAATCGAAGTATTTGCATTATCAAATATGTGTTTTAAATACTAGTAATTTGATTAGCTTTTCCTTATCTCAATGTGTTTTCAGTATCTGAATTGCTTTCAGCTATGACTGTCTTCGCTATTTTTACAAGGACAGTTCAAGCCTTTGATGGATTTCCTTTGTGTATCTAGTTGAGAAGTAGAGCCAGAGGAAGTACAGTGTTGCAACTAGTGACATGGCAGACTAAATCAGAGCACTATGTGTATTCCCTACATACTTCTAAATAAAGGTTATGTTACATGAAAATACATGTAAAAAGCAGAAGGGTGTGTAAGTAGGTATAAAGAGATACTGAATTACATCCCCATTATCTTAGCTGAAAGGTAGCAGTTCCTAACCAGGGAATCAACCTGCCACAACTTGGGGTGCAAGTCCTAACCATGGTCACTAACCATATCACACTGAAAACCACAATCAACTCTGTCCCATGTGAGTCTTCATGTGGCACAGCATGTGTTCATACATTTATTCAAAATCATAATAGTAAAATGGCAAATGGATCCTCACATTTGTGTTGCAATATAGCATTCACCATGGAGATGAGCTGCCCATTGTACCAATTTCCTGACTGTAATGCAATGCCCTATGTGGAAGGAAGTGGGTAATCACAATGCATTGTGTTCACATCATTGGCAAGCACTTTGAAATTAGAACTCTGTTTTTTGACTAATGGTCTGTCATACTCAGTTCACTTTAATTTTCAGTGCCTTTGTTAAGCCGTTTCAGCTGCAGGTTAGGAGTTCTCCGGAATATCACATTTTCTGTGGTTGCATGACGTTCCAGTACCTACATGGAAAATACAGAAAATACACAATACAAAACTAAATAGGCCTAAATCTCTCCTTTTTATTATTTTGGTGTCATTGGCAGTATATTAATATACAGCATAAGGTTGAACTAAAACATGCTACCTGCAGTCCTGCTTATGAAAACAAACCAAGGTGAACCATGACAGTGTAGTAATGGTATGCAATGTATGTAGTTTTACAGCCAACAACTGAAGATGAAGTAAGCGTCTAGATTTTTCAAACTGACATCAAGCAAGAATCAAACAGAGTCATATGGCTCTGTTAAAGTCTCCCATGGAGAAAGGAGCAGAAAGAAATTTAATAACCTATAGCAAATTATATTAACCTTCTAATGGCATTTCACCTTTTATTCTTTAAAAAATACTCAAGAAAAAGTGGCTCATATACCTAAATATCCGTAGTCACATTTTACACCTTTGTGTAAAATGTGTAAACATATTTTATCTTTAAACCATAAAGATTGTATAGTCTTTCTCACATTCAATAACTGCTTAGACACTTAAGAACAGTAAACACCCTTACATACCATGATGTGCACCTTCCCCTAAGGTCACAGGCCCAATGAATGGGTGATACCTTGCTCCCTGTGCGTGCCGTTGCTTTGGAAACCCTAAACAATCTCAGAATGACCAGTTTTCAAACTTGCCTGTGTGAGTGGGCAACATGCTGTCACCAGAGGCAAGATGGCTGTTTCTGTGGGATGGAATATGTCTTCCATGTAAGTGGCAGCTTGACCTTTCAGACTGTCAGTCATCACCACTATGATTGAATCAGTCCGATAGAAATGCAGGTGTTGATTCACTTTGCTTGATATGCCTGTGATTTATGGGTTTTGCAGGGCCAATCTAGCAGACCCTGTCAGATATCCCCTGTTATATAGCTGTTATTCTCTCTCTTCCTGTCATCCTCTATGTTTCTAAATTGTACTCAATTATCTGGAACTGAAGCACGTCATCAAAATGACCACATCTGACGACCCAAAACACTATGGGTCCACTGATGTTTTTGCTAGTGACTTGGGTTTAAAGAATGCACAGAGGTACAGATCTGCATGACTTTGTCTCCAGGTGACGAAGACACTCTGGGGATGCTCTCTGTATTCTGTTTGATAGGCTGAAAAATAAAGAAGGGATTCAAACAGTTAGAGTTGGTGAAAGTAAGAATAGTAACTTTTTGTTGGAACAACTTGCAGACAATGACGGCTATGACCTTACACAATACAACAGAAATGTTGTGCTTTGAAAAATAACTATAACTCAGTGAGCCCAAAAAAAACAAATATGTAATATTACATATTATGGCCAACTATTTTTTTCAAAATACAGACTGAAAAAAAAAACCTGCTGGTTGCACAGGGATTTAAAATCATTATTTTCAAAGTACCTGCCATAAAATGCACTGTGACCTGCATTTTAAATGCATGGACTGTACTCTTTTTTTTTTTTTTTTTTTTTTTTTTTTTTTTTTTTTTTTTTTGGACTTCTGAAGCCTCAAGGCATCATGGAATCATGAAAACAAACCAACAGATGACTATACACTAACTCTACCACCAAGCAACCTCTGGCCTCATTGTGCACGAATGAGATGTGGTTGCAGTTGCATTTAAATGTTTTTTTTTTTTTTCAAATACACAACAACCCCATCCCCCCAAAGCCTTTCCCCCATCCTAACCCACCCAGGGGGAAAAACATTTAAACTAAGGAGAAGAGAATATTATTAAACAGAATTTAAGGGGGTAAAACTGGTTCTACAGGTACTTCCTAGTTTACATAATACTTGCAACATGGCATCCATTTTCTGAAAAAAATTTCAGAAAGGGAATGTCAAAGCTTTTTTCTGCTTATTCTGTTAAACTGGGCTCAACCAAAATGTATGAAAGAGAAGCTGGAGCCCACCTGACATCTACTATGACCTTGGTGGTCCTCTGCAATTCTCAGCAAAGGCAAGAGTCAGGCTAAGAAACTATTTTAGAGTGAAAAAGCAATTCAGTGAAAATTACATGACCATGATGTAGGGGATTTTCAACATGCAGAATATCCTTTTGGCATTTCTAGTACAATTGGTGGTGGTTTGAGTTTTAGCAATGGAGTGAGGCAAATGGACAGTAATGAAAGAATATATGATAAATGGGGTTGTGTTCATGTTTGGGAGAATCATGATTTTTATAGTAAGAATGGTGTACATATTCTTCTTAAAGTTATTTTGTGAACCTTTGCATGTTTTCCAAACGTAAACTTGCTTGTTGATTCATGTGCCCAGCTTAAAGAAAACAAAATCCAACACACCAAACATGTTCTCAGATGTCTCTTGTTTTTCTGTTTGAAAGGACTGCACTGTATGCTGTCTGAATTATGATAGCAATAGGCTGCATACAATGTGTCGCCACTTGTGTGAGCCATGAAATTAGATCTGGTCTCCCCCTGCTCCATCTGCCACAAACAATATGGTAAAATGGTAGAAATGAACCTTGCTTTCTTTTATGGCCTTACCCCAGCTGAGAAATCTTTAAATGTAGTTTCGGCTTACTCCAATAACTTTTAAAGTAGTCTCATGGGGTTAATGGTTAATGCTAACCAAACTGCAATAAAACGAATCATTGGCCCTCAGGCAAAATATTACCTCTTGCAATATTTTCTGCCCATGTGTGATTTTGTTTCAAGTTAAAAGAGCCCGGATAACATAGAATGTCCATGAGCCTTCTTGACTTCTACACCAGTGAACACAGAAGGCAACATGTAACTTTTCCCATATTATGTCGTTGGAAGGCAGAAACTGAGTAACATTTATTTTCATGTTTAAGTTATGAGTCATTTATACTGTCGCGGAAAAAAAATTGTAGAAGCGTTTTTACATCACTTTTTACTGTTAGCCTGTGTTTTGATCTCATGTCAGATGTAGGGTATAGAAGCATAAGCATATCTAGAACAAGACCAACCACAGAGTAAAATGGTAAGACTGTTGTATGCTAAAACATTTGATATTTCCTGTATTGCCAAATTCTGGAAATAGTCCATTTAAGACTGGTCCTACAACTGTACCGTTTTTCTGTAAATATTTTTTCAGCACTGCAGCAGCAAAAAATAATCCGCATGTTGAGCTTTGTTCTCTGTGATAAGGCACTGTTTACATATTTAAACCGTTTCTGTTATGGGTCTGCCCTGACATGAATGTTTTCAGGTCTTTGATTGTGTCATGTTTTTATTGGTTTGGAAGGCTTAAGTTTTATTAGTACTGTCATGGTTATGTGGTTCTCTTTACTTTGTCTCAAATTAATGGTTGTTATTGAAGCCCCTTGTTTCAGCAGGACCAACATGGAGCCACTGTTGGCATCTTAACCTGGTACACTAATCAGTCTGAAAGTTTTTTAAAGTGGTACAATGCAACCTTCAAACTGGTTTAGATTTTTGTAAGGTTTGGCTGGCAGCTTTGATGTCCGCATACCCAGAGCTGGTGGCTGGCTGTGAGCTTTCATCCTGCTTTGCATTTTGTCCTTGTTTGTCCCTTTTAAATCTGGGCATTTGGTGTGACCTGCAAGGTAGAGAATTTAGAAGGTAAATCGGAGCCACAGGCTTTTGTTCCCTTGAGAAGGACCCGGCCACAAGATCAGCTTACAGCTCACAGTTCCCTCTTCAGAGAGCAACCCTTCATACCTGACAAGCTTGCCAAACCTTCCCTTATCTTTTCATTAACACTAGAGCTCCTCTTAAGGCCGTTTGCTCTTCACCCTCCAGCTTCTTCTTCTTCACCATCACCCCCACTGGATTAGTTTTCCACTGCTGAAGATTGGTCTCCATTGTAAGAGAATGAGCTTTGTAGCTTGCCCGTTTCCTTCAAAGCTTTAATACTGTTATTTTAGGGATGCATTTAAGGTTGTGGTGTAAATTTGGAAAATATAACAAATATTGAGTGCAAAAACTTACCACATTGACACAGCCCTAGATGACTACTCGGCTTTGTGCACACATTATGATTTTACCACCAAGCCAGCTGTTTTAACAGCTGTTATAAGTTAACTGTTGTTGATTTGAAATTGTTGTGATTGTGTATTTAAAGGCCGTGTGCATTGGATCAGCAAGTGGTTTGGCGTGTGTTGAATGTACTTGCATGTTATAATAATGTGTGTTGAATGTACTTGCAAAGTATCTGTGCAACATTGGTCCCACAGTTATCCTGCTGGTGCTTTCTCAATAGAAGCAGCAAGAGAAGAAAGACGTAATAACAACAAGACTGGAGCTATAGGCCACAGGCATACACTTGACAGAAATGGAAGATGAGGCTGAGCTACCAGTGTTTTGGCTTGAACGCAAGTGTTTATTTGATCCATCCCCAGAGACCAAAGCAACCACAACAAACAAAGGAAGCATAACAAATGGGAAGCAATAGCCCGATGACATAATTCTGAGTGTAGGATATTTTGTACATCTCAGAGTTACCTATGTAATGTACTTTTGAAAAGGTAATGGTGTAAAAATCATAGCTCCATCTTGAGAAGACTGGACTATTGTTCTCTCATTTTAGAACTTATGTGGTGTGCCAGCCTTGGCTCCAACAGTTATACAACAGCAAATTTGTCTTGTGTCTGGTTCAATTTTATTATGCTTGCTTGGGATTTTCAAAATAATACTGTATTTACAAGGTTTTAACTTGGTTTAGGCCAAAATAATTTGGAATTCTGGTCTGAGCTGAGTTTGAGCATTTTTGCAGAAAAAAATTACCCCAGGAAAAATAACTTCACAGGTCAATATATGATACTATGGAGAATAGTAAAATTGCTACTAGAGGTAAGTGGCAGTAAGCATGTTTCTCTTGTATGAAAGATTATAAGCAGATTCCCCAACCTTGGGTAGAATGGGAGGGTGGCATCTTTGAAGCTTTGACATTTCAACCAGGAAGTATACCTTCCTATGCAGTGCAAATGTGCAGGAAAGAAATGGCACTAGGACCAAGCCAGCTTATGGGAAAAACTCACATTTGTAGGCAATTATTGAAAGATTCTGTAGCTTATATTTAATATGCTCACAGTACCAAATAGTTCAACATTGATGTGACCAACAGATGGGGTGAAAATTAAAGTCAAAATGTAAGGAGGCATACCGGGTCATGTTAGAAAGAAGCACTTAATGATTATACTTGTTGATTCTGGGCATGGCTAGTCTCCACCAATATCATTCTTCATAGGAACCCTTACAACAGATAATGCTATCTGACAATTCAAAATGCTTGATCTAGATTTATAAATGTTTGTTCTGTAAAAGGGTTCCTGTTAAAGCTGTCCCCGTCTGTGTCACACCCACGCATTGGAGGTTACGCAGATTTCCCAGCAGCAGATTATCTGGTCGGTATTTCAAAGGCTTCCGTTATAGTGCAGCTTTCCTTGAAAAATGTAACACACTATGGTTGTCCAAATTCCCTTTCCTGTGTTTTCCTTCCTTTTCCCTGAGTCACTCAAGTGGGGAAACACGGCGTCATGAAAGAGGGTCCAGGATTTGTCTTTGGTTGCATGTTATTCAAGAAAAGGAAACTGACTGGAAATGCGTTTCCTGAACACTAAACTTATTGTAGCCTCATGTGATCACTGTTTTACATCAGTTCCACACATAAGAAATGTCATTTCTGTATTCAGCAGGCTTACCACGGGAATGGCAGGGGGTGAGCGTGAGACTTACTGATACTTTTTCTGTCTCTTGGCACATGCCAAATCTCCCGTTAATCGTTTTAACAGGACCCTTCGTAAGTTGGCCCACACCATAGACATGTATCTTAGGTTTTATGTTCTGGTCTCTGGTACAGATGCATTAGTTTGAGGCCTTTTTTAATGGTAGAGAAATGAACAGGGTAAAGCATGGTTCTTGGCAGAGGCTCTTTGGAAAGTGCAGTAATGAGTGTTTATATTTAGTCCTTTGATAAAACCACGTGATGTTTATAAATGAGTGCCTGTTGTAGAAGAAAGGACTCACTCTTTCATGTACTGAAAATAATAGCACATACAAGCCTGGCCAGGTTATGTATGTGTTTTTTTTTTTTTTTTTTTTCATGACCATTTTAACCCTGTTTAACTCCTTTTTGCATACTGTTTTTGTTGTCTCACCTGTAGTTATTGCGCAACACTCTTGCATGCTATCTACACATGGACTTTACTTTGTGAATATGCGCAATATTGAATGTTTTTAATGGATTAATAAACAGTTGAATCTTAAGAGTATACCAAAAACAAAAAGTAGGCTACTCTAAAACCCTGGCTTCTCTACAGCTCTGGTAATAAACTGGCAATTTTCTTAAAACCGGATTTTACAGGAAAAAGCTATGAAGACAAATAAATTAGTTATGAGTGTTTGTTAATTCATAACCTCAGGTACAAGTATTTAATATGGTGCAAAACTGTTCATTCTTGCGTGACAGTGAAATCTTGTTTCCGAGTTGGGGCCTTTTGAATTTGGCTTTGCCCCCACCATGTTTGGGAACCAAAGGAGCTGTGTCTAAGCTTTAAGTAGATTCCACTTGATGGATGTAATATAGGGTGCCTAGTTCTGAAGGTAAAGAGGGACTGTAGATCCGTTCATTGCTTAAGTATGATTTCACACTTGCAGTATACCTGTGGAGCCATTTTCCCATTCATGCACAAATGGGAAAAGAGGCGGATCAGTCATGATTTCTTTTCCTCTCACAGTGCTTTAAATTAACCTCAACCCAGCCATTAAATGTAGGTAAAAGTTGCTTATATCAGGAAATTTAGCCAGGTAATTTGCCACTTGTGTCAGAAAATGTCCTATTTAAATTTCAGCTCAAGTTTTGACTCTTTCATTTTCCAAACTACAAAATGCCCTATTCTTGTACATAATGTCTGTCTTCTATACAAGTATCTGAAAGTCTACATACTGTCATACTCTGCCTCTGAGCATGAGCTAAGATGCTCTTTACAGAACATATGGACATGTTACAAAGTTATTTATTTATTTTTGTTACTTTTGCTTTTATTTTGCTAGCCCTTTTCCCTCCCTTAGGATTCTGAAACAAATTCCCTTTGAATTAATTGATCAACACATGGTTTTGACAGCCATTGCCTTAAATATCTATCATATGTGTAAACATGATAAACCATACTTGAGTAGCACCACACAGAAGGCATAGTAAATTGACCTATCACTTTGTTTAGTATTACTGTTTTATGCTACAGAAGCACAATTGTTTTGTCCTTCTCAGAGTAACCTGATTCTGAATGGTCGTCTCAGGTCATCGTCGGATTAGTACGAATGAAACGCTGTAGTTATGAACACTGAACCCAGTAACATGTCAGAATCCTGCTATAAATCCAAGATAATGCTATATCGCTGTTAATATTTTGAATGTCCATGCAGGAATGAATGACTTCCAAGAATGAACTGAATATTACTGATATTCAGTCATCAATATCATTAATTTCTTTCTAGATCTCTGAGATTTATTGTATTTCATTAGGCTGGTTGCAAAAAGACACTGGCAGGATTCTACCTTCATTACTACTGTAAGGAATAAATTGCACATAATGGGAAACACATGGTAGTAACTGTGGAATGAAATAAACATCTCCACCCCCACCCCCTCTGGCCCAGCGCTAGTGTTTTATTGGTCATGGAGTAGGCCATCGACTAAGCTGACATCCACTGCTTAGGCTAATGTTTGTCTAACAAGTCATGCATAGTCTTACCAATAGCAGACCTGTAGGTTGGAGAGGCTGATGCAAACACTGTGACCTGTTTGTAAAGAATGCTTGCTAAAATGGCTCAGGTGTCCTGTTATCCCTACATTCCAAGGATCTGCTTTTATATCCCCCCAAAGCATTAGCCTCAATCCAAATTTTAATCAAGTTGGGTGGCATAAGTCTACAAATACTTTAAGAACTGTAACTTATCCTAAAATAGATCAAGACAACACTGTAATGCTTAAACAGAGGGATAAATCTTGGAGAAAATTGCAACAAAAGGTTTTGTGTATATGCTTTAATATGTTAGTTTTGATCTACGGCAATCCTGTGAGCATTATTTAAATAGAGGCAGTTGAGTCATGCATCTTCAAGTCTGCATGATCTGTATTAGTTTTCTGTTCATGTGAGTGAATTTTATGAAAGCTAACATTGATCAGTAGTCGTTCATTGTGATCTTCTGTGTGGCTTTGGTGGAGTTAACTGAAAGGAAGAGTGAGTGGTAAGGCACAGGCTATAGATATTTCTTTTGTTTTTTTTTTTTTGATAATAATTATCTCAGTTAATGATCTGTGGCTGAGAAAACAAGCCCTCTCTGGAAATAGAGAGGGATGGTGGGCGATAGAATGCTATGTTTGTGTGTTTTCTTTTCCTCTTGTGTGTGTGAAAAAAGGATCTCTGTAGACCCAGATTAAATTCAGTGTGTCATTAAAGATTCATTGCGCAATGAATTGCAGTAGACGGGAGGGGCTCAGATGACAGACCTGGTCGGAGGCATGCATCAGAGAGCATGTCGAAAACCAGCCTTGTGTTGCTTTAAGAGTGTCTCTGGGTAAAGCTTTACCTTGGGCACAAAAAGCTTAGGCTCAAGCAGCTGCCTAGGTTTTATTTTTGTATTTAGTGTGAATGCCTGTCTGTATGGACTGCAGTAGCTCTGGTGGTGTGTAGATTGTCCCTTATACCTGCCGTCAAAATGTCCACTCATCTGTGATGGAAGATTGATGTAGGTTATGGTGGGCATGTATTAGGGAGAATGTCGTCTATGATTAACAGTGTGGGAGAGTGCTCAAAGTATGCATTACTTTGGCCTCTATGTAGTCTTTACTAGTGTGGCACAGTATACCCAAACTTCGGTACTTTTTAGATAATTCTTTTTTTAAAACGGTACAGTGTCAGGATTTTACGATGTTCAGTACATTTTGGTCAAATGTGTCTTGTGTAAAGAGGATAAAAGGTGTAATTTGCCAGAATCTTCGCTAGATGGCAGGACTAGTGGCTAGCACTTCTGTGCATTGCTGAGACTAATAACGTCAAAGGACTCGACAGCTAGTTTGAACTCCAGATCATATTTTTTAAAATACATTCGTTGAGCGGTAGTTTTTGAAAGGTCTGTTTGAAAGTTTGAATGTTTTAAGGCCATATTTAAAGATTCTTTAAAGGTTTGTTGTTTTCATTTAATTTTGAAATATGTATTTATTCTGCTTAATACGATGTAATTGAAACATTTTAGGCTAATGCTTAATAGCTTGAATAGGCTTCATCTGAAAGGAATTCTGATTCAGAATTCAATAATGTAATCGACTCTTGTGGACAGTCTCTGATCTCTTAAGGTGTTACAGAATATAAATTCGGTACCGTTCCAGCATGAAGTATCGTTTTTGTACAGGTTATTGCGATACTAAACCTGGTATCGGTATTGAAGTCAAAATTTTGGTATCATGAAAGCTCTCGTCTTTACTCAGACTTTTTCCACAACATTGATAGTGTCACTCTAAGTCACCAAAGGCTGTGTTTCACTGAAATAGGGGTGAACAAAGGTTGCATTCCTTTTTCTGGCCTTTTTCAGTTCATTCCAGTTTGATTGGCAGCAGCCTGTTGAGGGCATCCTGGTGGTTTCAGTAGACCATGTGATCTTGCTTACGCCTCTATTTGGGCAGTCAGTGCCACCGTGACTGATGAGGACTGATGAGGGGTTTGTCGTAGTGGAATGGCTCCAAGAATGTGCTCAGCACCTGTGTATCGATGACAGGACCAGGCCAATCTCTGAAATGGGAATGTCAACACCAAGAAAACACTTTTTTTTCCCCAGTCCGTAGTTTGATACTAGAGCTGGTTTTTCCTCAGTAATTTCTTCCTCTCCTGCAGGAATTGCAGTTCTTTATTGGAAAGGAAATACTGTGACTCATCATTACGCACACATTTCACAAGAACCAAACTTGAGGATCAGTGGCCAGTTCTATTGGACTGCTTTAAACAATTCATAGTTTTTACAAGTGTGCAGAATTGGAACAATGTCAGGCATGAAAGGCATTTTAGACATGCACGTCATAAAGTCTCCATCTCAGTCGTCTCTTGGTTTAATGAGTCAGGGGAGATTGAACTATCTTAGGTTTACAGTCTACTGGTAGGAAGGTTAGAAAAGTACTCTTGGTGAAATGTATGTTCACAATTTTGTAAACACTATGAAGTAATCTATGGATTAAAGAGCTGATGAATAATTTGCAACTGTGGCACAAAATTTTTTTAATTGCCAGTCCTTTGCCAACTATGATGAATATCATTGTGCTTTTTATGACTACCTGTGATCTAGTGTTCAGGTGTGTGCTGCAGGTCAACAATGTGGTAGCAAAGGCAAGCAAACAATGTTGTTAATGTTTTTAAAAATTAAGTTGTATGATTACGTTGTCTTTGCCGTTTTCAAAAATCACAAAATGCCTACATTGTTTCCTGCAAGGCAATGTTAAAAAGGATGGTGCCTAGATATATTTTATCTGGAAGGCTGTATGGTTTAATTGCCACTTTGTTGCTCCATGTCCACTAATGTCAGTGTATATCTTGGGGTAATGATTGTGTCATTCTCGTCTCCCTCCGGTTATAACTGTGCTTATCAAAATATCACAATAAAAGGAAATAAAACGGATGCATTTTTGTTATCTTTTTTCTGGGTTCTTTTTCTGATGATATCCTTTTTGGTGAGATGTTTTTGACTTGATCCATTACTAGTTACAGTGTACTTTTCAATGTTGAGAATCAGTTTTCATGAAAGTGGATGTTTTCTGCAAAGAGTACTTCCTTGGTATGTTTGTTAGAAGCAACACTGCAGCTGGAGTCCTCCCTCCAGCATTTGGAACACCAAATCATGTTTTACTCATGAACGGACCTGTCATAAGTAATGATCAGTAATGATTTAAAGAATGTCTAGGTCAGTGTTCATTTCACATGGCAAAGAAATAGGCCACCTTCATATCTGTAAAAAGTGGGTGGTTAAATGGCTGAAATAAGGCCAGTGGGTGATTCATGAGGTCAGGGCTACCTTCTATAGTGAAGAAGCTATCTTATCAACACTCCCACAACAACACAATAGGTACTCTTTGCAAAATATTAACTTTGGCATTTTTATGATCCACCCAAAAAGA
Organism: Albula goreensis; assembly: GCA_022829145.1. NCBI lineage: Eukaryota > Metazoa > Chordata > Actinopteri > Albuliformes > Albulidae > Albula > Albula goreensis. The sequence goes on from CM040741.1 coordinate 14,018,291, forward strand.
CAAAATGGCCATTGGAGTTTCAGCTTGTCTTTCTGTCACGGAAGTGGTTGTCTGTTAAGTTGGCCAGTTGTGCATGGCTAAGATTTGCGTGGATTATAATTAAATTTCACAATTGTAGTCCATAATGTTCCCAAGGTCCCAATAAGTACTTCAGGTCAGAGGCCATACAGCCTCCTGTTTAATTTTTAAATGACTAATAATAGTTAAATATGCAATTCTCTTCAAGAATATTCATTGCTGTTCAGTGCTGCTTCATGCACTTTCAGTCTCCTTTTCCTTTTGTTTAAATATTTTTGAAGAATCCAAAATCATAACTTCTCTCTGAACATGGAACAGGTTTTGCTCATAAACAATCTCATTAAAATTGGAATGTCCACAAATGCCACATCACCCACAGTCTTGAAATTTCTAAATGTTTTTCCAATTGGCTTTTTAAAAACATACTGCTGAGTTGCAATTAAAGGAATAAACTTGTACTCGCAGAGAATGCATTTCAGGTGGTAGCTCTGCCTCGTTACTATGGTGTGACCTGCAGCCCATATGGTGCTGTAGACATCTCTGGAGAGCTGTAAACATCAGCCTCAACCCCCAAGTGGAGGTCACCGTCATCGGTTTGCTTCTTAGGAACAAGCTAACTTGTAACTTATCTTAACTGCTGGTGAACTTAATCTTTCTTTGTAGAATCCCTTCTGCACTCATTCTCTTCACATGAAAGTCTCTTCCACTAGTCAGACTGTAGTCGTTAAGTTGCAGTAATTTTCACTTGTTTATTCTGACTGTCATCACTTTCTTTTTTCTCAGGGGCCCACTGGCAAAACAAGAAGCTCATTAGCATGGTATATGAGAAGGGAAGTGGAGAGTTGAGTGTAGTAAGGATTTTTAGCAAAACAAAGTGCCTCACCCTACGTTCAAGGGCTAGTAGGAGCATGTAGTCTTGGAGGAATGTAAGCTACATGAATTGCAGAGTAAGGGCTGACTTTTGCATTACAGCTGATTCAGTTGTAGTTTTAGTCTTTAGAGCAGATTTAAATTGCTGTATTGTTTTTTTTCCCCAGGTTATTTTATTATGCAGCAGGATAGACTTCTCATTGGATTGCACACCAAGCTGGTGATATAGCCCTAAGAGCTGCTTTTGAACCACAAACTCTTTTCTGGTTTTATTTTGGTTGATAATATTGGCATTAATGATAATAACTTATTTTCCCATTTTACGAGAGGCAACCATATGTCACAGTAAGAAAGCAAGCACCACTCTTTGTTTGAGAGGGGAAACGATGCAGCAGAATAGGAATTTTTACTCGTTAAAAGCCCACTGACTGTGGAAACACTTTGAAGAGGCCAGCCTTTGTTTCAACACCACCACTACGAGCCGAGTACATATTTTCTGTCTATGTGGTTGGCAGTCTGTTCACTGAGCAGGCCTGCGTTGGACGCACATGTTCTTGCATGTGCAGAAAGTGCAGGGAAGGACTCCTTACCAAAAACTGGAAAGGGGAGAGAAAGTGCTGCTTTTTGTAGAGACTCATATTTCATGTGCGGTGCAACTCGAATCAGGCCTCCCCTGCGCAGATACAGAGAAATTAGAGGGGCAAAGTAAAGCCCTTCGTGCTTCTTGTGAGAAAAGAGAAATTAAGTTTGAGATGAACATAGAGTGGTGTTGAAACAGTTACTCCGTTCACTGGGTGGTTTATGACTGCGGAGCCTTGGTGCTGTAGTAAACAACCAGTCGAGTTCAGCGCCTCTCTGTTAAGCAGTTAGTGGTGACAGTAAGCAGACAGAGTATTGCCATACCCTGGGACCAGCTGCAAGTAATTAAAGCTGGCAGTTGGCAAAGAGGCAGGCGAGTGTAATGGCGGTGGTAAGTGCATACCGTAATATTTGGGTGAGGAATTCATATAACATGACAATAAATGCATTGCTACGTTGTACTATGCTTTTTAAACTCCAATCTTTGCCTCCAGGTTATCCCAAAGGAGAGTTTTCGCTGAATGTACTGTGCCAAGTCAAGTTAACCTAGAGCTTGGTCCGGCTTGGCAGATATAGATAGGTTTTCTTTTACTGTAGCTACTGTGGGCTATAGTATGTCATACAGATCTGAATGGTAGGGCTCGTACATGCTATGGCAAGGTTAGTGAGTGTTTGAGTTCTCAAGAATTGTTTTCGCAAGGTATGTTTTGGTAAATTAACAAGCCAGTGTTGGAAAAAATAGTGATTGTTTTGCTTTATTTTGTAATAGTCCAAAATAGCCTATGGCTATTTGTACTTTCTGTGATACATGTAAATGTAGAACTCTGTAACTATAGCTTGCTATTTCTCTAAAGAGGATGGGAATGAATTTTTGATGAGAGAGAACTAATGATACGGTGTGGGAAAGACACGCAATCTTTCAATAGCTGGATTGTCACCTAGTCTTCACTTTGTGTTGACTAAAGCTTCCTGTAATGTTTCACCCTATCTGACAGCTCTCAGGCTGTTTTGCACCATGCAATTTGTTAACCCCTCCAGTGACTTGTAACACTACCAATGCCAAGGTATTGGAGAATGTCTAGATCTTATCCTCCCTTAAAACGAGTACCTCAGTATGGATTGACTGAATTAATTTTCCGTAAATTCTGTTTTTCCTCCATGACGTACAAATTGGCGTTATTTCAAACTACATGTCTTGTTGGAGTATTCTGTGGGACTTCTCTTATTCCACTTCTGGACCAAAATTAGGACTGTCCAGACAGACCTTATTCACTTGGACTGGAAAAAATTAACATGTAGTACTTTTCCAAATTTTAAAAAGTACAAATTATAGAAATAGAAATGGAAAATAGACACATCAGTTACTCTTAGCAATTTGTGCTGGGAGGGTTAGGCCTATTTTAATAACAAAATAAATCTGCAATATCCAAATCTCCAATGTAAAAAGTTTTTTTTTTTTTTTTTTTCATTATTTCTGGCATTTTGGCAAATTATGGATTTTTATTTTTTTAAAGTTTGTGCTTTAAGATATCTAACTTATCAGCAAAAAATTCAACTTCCAAAAATTAGAAATGATGTGACTTAAATAGAAAGCATTACCAAGTAAAATTATTGAAAAATGAACTAGAATGAAGGCAGGTTTTCTCACTTAGCCTTCAATTCTAAAACTATTTCATGCTTTAATACCTGTAGTATAATCAACTGTTTTGTACCATTTAGCAAGCAAGGTAGTCTGTTTATATAAAAACGGTGTGTAGGCCTGTCTTTTTGGGAATGATATTTACTTCTGACACCATTAACGATAAACAAATAACCTGTATCTGGAAATGTTTGTAATTTCTTTTGTGTCATGATTGAGTACCAACATTTGTGTCTGACCATGGTGCATTTATGTTTTAAAAAAAGCCCAATCCCTGTTACTCAGTCATAAGACATTTTGGGACACTGAATAGCGGATGTTAATGGATAGAATAGGTGAGTCGTGATCTGTTCAGTCATCTGTGCTGTCAGTGGAAGTTGTCGGCTGAATGGAGCATAGAGCTGTACTCATCCGCATACTGAATGTAGCTGGAGGGTATTATGCTCTTGTTCCCTTAAAATAACTCTGCCATCCTAGAGGGGGCACTGTGAGTGGTAGAGGGCCCTGGCATAAAGGGGGGAAAGGGGTGCAGGTTCAGCGCTGTCACATCATTGAAACATGGCTGGAATCTGGGTTGAGGTCTCATTTATCCCTGGCTCTTGTTGTAAGACATTTTTGAACTGTCAGAGCATTTTCCAGACTGATGGCCAGGCAGGACAATGGTCAGCTCTGGTGATTTGCCAGAGGCTGTGGGATAAATTTAGAGCTGAGATTGGACAGACTCAGGACGGATCCTTTTGTGCCAGAGTTTAATGTGGGCCATATGTTATATGAAGGTTATTGGGGACCAGGAGTGGGTTCAGTCACGGGTAAATAAAGTGTTTGTTTTTTTTTTTCTTCAAACTATCAGTTTTTATATGACAAATTTTGGTAATATTTAGTAGTACTATTTATCCATCCAATATTAGTGCTAAAAATTCTTAAAGTTTCTTTAAACAATTTAAAAATGGCCAGTCTCACAAGTATATTTGTAGGTCTTAGTATTAAAAGTATTAAAACTGTTTCTCTTGCATATACTTTTTTTTTTTTTTTTTTTTTTTTTTAATTCTGGCTGTTGATTCACTGGATAAGTTCTGTACAGGTTTATATATTGTGTCATATAGTAGACTGAATATTCATTGAGAATATTGCTACACTAGAAGCTCAGTCCTGTTTTGCTTTCCTTCCCCCACAGAATCGGTCTATGACCTTCTTCCCAAAGAGCTGCAGCTGCCGTCCTCCACTGAGAGCACCACAGCAGCCATGAGTCAGAAAAGCGGCGGAGAGGCTGGCCCCCCGCCCCTGGCGGCCGTTGCTTCAGGTAAGAGCCCGTTACCTCCCCCCTCCCCCCACTACCCGTTTTGGTTTCAGTGAGCAGTGCTGGCAATGGTTCCATCCTGTTTCCTGGAGTCTACTGTTCTTTAGGCTACCTGCAAGACCGTTCAACAAGGTTAGGCATGAGATCTAGCCTGTTCCCGAATTCAGAAAGCAAGTTCAGTCAAAAATCATGAATACTTTGCGAATGAATATTAGGCAAGAGGCTGTTAACACCTGGAGTAAGAGCACAAGAAGCTGTAGCTCATTCCCCAGGTCTTTCTGCATCCATCCATAAACACACCACACTATTCACCTACCCATGCAGCCCTGAATTAGGGTGTGGACTTCAGTTCATGTACCCATTTTTGAAAATACACTTTGCTCTCACAATGAGCAGATTTTATTATCTCTCCTATCTTTTTGCTTTGCTTGCCTATCTTATTTCTCCAGTAAATCCTACAAAATATTGATTAATGATCATATCAACACCTTGTTAGTGCCTTATTGTTTGAGGTCCTTTATTAATCTTTTCTATAAACTCAGCCTTCAAGTTCTGATGAGGAGGCTTGACTGTCAGTGGTCTGAACCAAATTGCCTGGTTATATGCTTTTAATTTGCTTCGATTCAAAACGTGCCTGTCAGAAAATGTCCACAGTGAATTTACAGTACATTAATTATCCTAAGACATGAATTTTGAAAGTAACAGTGCAGATATTTAAGGTAGATGACAACAGTGTTCCCATCAGGGTGAAGGAGCATTGTTTAAAATGGATCCTTTTTTCAGAATTTAGGTATCAATGTCATTCTCTTCAGACCTGGGTTGTTGCCTTGACTTAGCTCAGTCTCTGGTGTGAACACTGTACCTTGCAGTTGGAGTCTAAGGAAACACTCCTTTTATCTTCCACTTGGAACATTTTTATCCTGCAAGAATACACCCCTGTCTCTGGGGCAAGAGCCCTTAGAATGGCACACTATTCAAATGCCCAAATGATCATAAACGTGGCTGCTAGGGTCTTTGGGCTAAAGTAAAATAACAAAAATTAAACTAAAGCAAATACCACAAATTCAGTGAGGAAACCATTACTGGGAGTCATTTCCCATGAATTTTACAATTGGAATTGGTACAAATGTAATCAGAACTTGCCACATGACTGTGTTAATATACTATTCTTTTTTTATTCAAAGAATCTCTGAGCTGAGATGCACAGTGGATATAAAACCATTTCGGTACTGCTCACAAAAACATTGTGATCCAAAATGGTTAAACAGTTAAGTCAGATTTATTGGGGAAAAACTAATTTTTTATTAACATGTTAACTTTCATCTTTTTGCAGCTAATTTTGTATTAGCCATCCCTTAACATTCAGAGTTAATGATTTGGTCAAATTGTTTTTTAACTTGGATACTGCATTCACACAGTAAGATCACATATGTATTCAAATACATAATTACATGAAAACAATAGGCAACTTTGCAAGTATTATATTTGCTTAACATAGCATTTACAGTTGACATTGCACGAATTAGTTTTGACCAGTAATAGCCATTTTTACAATTAAATTAAATTCTTACACGTTTTGGTTGAACTGGAAATTAAGCACCACAAATACAAATAATTGGGATAAAACCATATACACAAATTTGATTTGTACAATATGAAAATTCAAAATGCAATTCACTTTAGTTTTTTTACTCTGCCCCTTATTGAAGTGCCCAGGTTTAGAGTGAGTTTCAGTAGAACCAGAAGTCTGTTGCCTTTGGACATCAGTACCTAACTGCAGCCAATTGCATCCCTCTGACGAGGCGGGACATACTGGCTGTAGCTGAAGGAAGGTGAAGTATTTTTCAGTTTAAATGAATTTAATTCGGGACTGCAGGTTTCACTGCAAATTGGCCTTACCTCTCCTGGCTATTTCCTCCTCTTTTTGTTTTGTTTTATTTCTTTTTAAATCCCAAATCCTGGAATCAAACATTCATATGTATGGCTTTTTTGTAAGAAGGCTTTATGGTGTTACAGCTGGAGGGAGTATCTTTAGTTTTCATTTAAGCAAAAACAAATGACTCCCCCCTTAATTGTACTGCAGCAGGTATTACAGTCGTGTTTGGGGAGGGGGGCAGGGGAAGGGTAGGTCTTTCCTGAGACCTCCTCTGTCTTGTCCCTGCTTTTTACCTCACCAATGTGAGGTTCTGTGCTCACCCATTCTCTCTTCCCCAGCCATTCACTCTCCCTCTCACCCCCTTGTCCTTGTGCCCTATAGCCTACCCTTCTGTTTGGCAGATAGTTTCCCTGCTGGTACACAATAGCTGCCACTGCATCAGCTGGGCTGCATTAGGCTGCTTGTAACATTTTGCCGTGTGTGTGTGTGTGTGTGTGTGTGTGTGTGTGTGTGTGTGTGTGTGTGTGTGTGTGTGTGTGTGTGTGTGTGTGTGTGTGTGTGTGTGTGTGTGTGTGTGTCCATGAGCTTGCTTCTGTTACTGTTTATCCTTGCCAGTTACTCTAGACTGCTGTTTTTCCCCTTGCCTGTTGCAACAATCCCATCATCCATTTTCATGTAGATGGCATTCACCACCCTGCAATTTCATTCCTCCTGTTTCTGTACACCTCCTTAACCTCCTCAGCTTTGAACCTTGGCTGTCTTGACCCAAGCTGTAGTCTTCTTCCTCCTTGGCCTTTTCGCTCTGAAAGCAAAGTTAGTTATAGTGTTTAGGAGTAGCTTCCTGTGCTTTTTTCAAATGTCCACCACACGCTCTGCACTCCATAAAATCTCTTTTCATTTCCATTTTATTTTGCTTTGTGGTTCTTCTTGGAATACCCGTTGCTTTTTTTTTTTTTTTTTTTTTTTTTTTTTTTTTTTTTTTTTTTGGAAATTGGACCAACATGTTATTTATGTCTTGAGCAGGAATTGTTCATGTCAACTCACTGCCTTGCCTTCCAGGCCATTCTTTAAACCTAGTTATCCAAAAAATAAAAAAACTCCAAAATAGAAAAGAATGGCTAGATAGGCCTCAGGAACTGTAAGACGGGTGTAAGGAGTTGAATCTTATATGGACAGGGGGTGCATCTAATATCATTGGGCAGAATTGTAGATTAACAGTGCCCTGAATACACTGCAGAAGCTGGCTGACGTTCTGCCTAGTAGGCCCCACATTAGTGAAAGAAAACAGCTCCGTTGTCATGGAACTGGCTTTCGTTGCCCCTGGTGACAGTGGGCCTGCCACGACACCCTGTTGGGCCTTAACAAGTCAGGGCTACACTTGATGCCCCCCTCCCACGCTTACAGCCATCTTCACGCCTCACTTTTACAGGACCAGGTTCGGCTTGTGTCAGGTAGAGGTGCCAGGAGGAATCAGACTTTGTTTTGCCAAGCAAGGTTTGCTGCATGAGTTACCAGTGAAAATGCATCTGTATTTATTTCTGCAAGTAACAATATGTCATCATTATATAAGCAGGAATAACAACGACAGAATCGTATCAAAACAACCGCACAGAATCATAATGCTGAGCTGGTTTAAATGCCTTAAAATACATTTACTGCATTTACGGACAAGTGATAATTACATTTTGGTTGTACTTGGTTGAACCATTTTAACTGCATTGCTCTTATGTTTTAGGACTGAACCAAACTGAATGTTCAAAGTGAATGTTTTTTTTTGCTATTGCTGGGATGCTAGTTGTTTTGCTATTAATGCACTTAACTTGCATTCTACCTCCGACCCTCAGAAACAGGCCTCGTGATGGGTTGTCTGACCCTGTCTGTCTATCAGTAATGAAGACATTTAGTCCAAGGGACACTTAACCCATCAAATCTCACCCAGGGTACTGTGTAGGTCGGTTTAACTTCTTGTCATAAATGTTATTTATCAATTTTATTTTATTATTATTAAATTATGCTTCATTTTTTCAAGCTTTGATAGTGTAATTTGAAAGGGTAATATGGAACACACTGTTTGTCATTAGCAATAAAGTCTGCCTGGAGTGAGCAACTGGATACACAAGACTGATTGTTTTAGCCATGATGTCACATCCTTTGCCAGCCTGACTAACCTCCTTAAACAAGAGGGCAAAGCCTTCTTGTTTTATTTTCAGTTTTGGTTATCAGTGCCACTCACTGGCTCAAGAACTTGAATTGGCTTTCAAACTCTTTGTTTTATTTAAATTAGTTACTGCATTTTGCTCTAACTACAGTAATAAATTGTGCTCAGGTGATCAGTCGGATTAATTACTCTATCAGACAGCTGATTTGAACATGCATAAATGCAAATTTAATAAATAAGGTAGTAAGCCTAAGTGTCTAAGTGATCTTCCGCAAGCTATGCATAATATTGTTTTTTAAATTAGAGAGCAGGTTTGGTCCTTCTCAGTCAGACTATAAACAGGACAGACATTTTCTGGAGTCAGTTACCTGTGGGCAGGGTTCGTAATACCATGTGTGTTCTACCAGTCTGTCTTTAATATATCCAGATGTCTTATGTAGCCCACTGCTTCCTGCAGGTGGACCTTATTTTCTTTGAGGCTGTAAGGCAGGTAGCACTCTCTGCCAGTGAGGTGTGGCCCATGGTGAGCCCCCTCCCTCCCTCAGGTGCAAGCATTTGTTCTTGGAAACGTGAATCTGGAGAGTCTCACAGTGTTAACAGGGCTTTCATACTTCAGGTCCTACAGACAAAGCATCCAGCATCAAGTAGGAGCAGTCCCAACAGATTGTTAAAGTAATTTTTAAAGAATCCAATTCAGCCCCTTTTCAAAATGGAGACTTACCCACTGATGCAGTATTTCATTTTTTTTTTTTTTTACCTGCTGCCTGTTGTTGTCATTGACCTCCTTGAAAGCCTTTTGATTGTGGAGTGTCAGTTGAGTAAACTGGGCTGTCTGCCTTCATACTGTGGGAGACCAGCCTCATGTGACCTTGTAACCTATTGCTTTCATCTGTTGGGGTATGTACAATTATCCCACATGTTAAAGTGACAGGTTTTATTTTTTCAGAAAAGTATACCAACAGCCCATAGTAGAATTCGAAGAGGAGAAGGGGTTTGCAGCCACTTTGAGCTTTCTATTTTTTTTTTCCTTTGCTCAGAGCCTTTGAGAACAAACTACTTGTGATTTGTGTCTAGGTTTTTTTGCCTTGAATCTCACTGCATTTTATGCTCTTACATCCCACGTCTTTCCAAATGTTAATTTGTTTCGGATGTTCCTTGTGCTCCCACTAGCACAAGCCAGAAAGGCCATATACAGTGATCTCTTCTGCTTTTAAAGTAAAATGCACTGCCGGAATGGCATGAAGGTCCCTTTTGTTTCAGTCTCAGAGCTTTGATTTCATCAGCTGCCACAAATGACTCTTCACTGAAACCAACAACTTGATCAATAGTTTCCTTATTCATAAGCTTTGCAGTGGCCACTCTAGCAAGGGGTGGTTTTAGACATTGTGGACATCTGATGACAACAATTTGAAGTGCCCTATCCACCTGTTGGTTTAGAGTTTATAGTTTGGTTGTAGTTTCAATAATCAAGTTAAACATATACTGGATACTCAGGAACAAAAGTTATGTCATAGTTCAGAAAGTTTTTCCAGAGCCAACAGACTCAAGATTATGGAAAGGACATGTAATTGATACATCATGGTACATCATGGATCATGGTAAACAAGGGTTAAAATGGATGACATTTCATGCTGGCTGCCTTTAAATCCCTGAAATTGAACAGTAAATTTAAAATAAATCTCAGCACGGATATGTGTATATGGTTTTAAGTGTCATATCAAGAGGAGATCGTTGACCTTCTTACCAAGTTGCACAACTTATTTACTCATTTTCCCTAAAGCTTTATCAGCAAGTAGTCATAGTAATTGTATCAGGCAATAAACATTCACAGGGTAGTTGGCTTGCATACACACATAAAGCAGATGTTGGGTGAAGATATGCCATTAGTAATTAATTCAAATTAATTTTGAGAAATTTTCCTAAACATTGAATAAACAAGCTGCCTGTGTGATTATGTAACTTGGCCTGTGGCCTTGGTGTGGTCAGGGGAGGGCCTGCATCAGGTTTAAGCTTAAATGTGGAAATTCAGTCTGGAGTTCCTCCTTCGAAATCCACATATTTTACTGTTTAAGAATGCAAAAACGATCCCAACAGTAGTTATGGCATGCACCAAAGTTAAAGGGAGTATCAGAGAGGGGAGGATTGAAGATTGCATTTGTTCTGTCACTTCAGAAGCCATTCAATTGGTCTTCCTGTTTAATTACTCCTGCCCTAAATAAACACAATTGGTCTATCTGCCACTTGGGAGCCAGACTGTTGCTTGTCACTAAGCACTGCGTGTAGTGAAAAGAAAAAATAGAAGTTAAAAACCAAAATGACTTGGAAGACGAGCAGTGCCCAGAATTCAACACGACAGACCTCAGTTACACAAGCTCAACTTAGTTAGAATCTTTTCCACTCCCAATCTTTTGTGTTAGGGATTTTTTTTTCCCCTTTGTAATGCAATTGCAGCAGTAAGGTTCACACTGAATCTCTAACCGTGATGGTGAGAAGGATGTAACCAAGGCAAAGCAGTTGGATTAAAGTAAGCAGACTTTGTTGAACCAAACCTTTGCAGCAAAGCTTTTTGTCATTAAAACTGCAGAACCAAGCTTGCACTACTAGGAATGTTTTCCTGGGAATTTTCCCTTTTATTTAATTTTTTTTTTTTGGTCAGGCTAGGGGAGAGCCAGCTGTGAAACACTGCATTGGTGTTCTAAATCCAATGCATAATGTATTGATGCATTTGTCCCAGCGTAAATGAATAAGCACTGCCTTTGTTGCAGACATTGGTCTGGATTTGGAGTCAGCTGAGCCACATGGAACACTACCAGCTAAACACTTTTGCAATAATGTCTGAAAACAGTATTTGTTCATTTTACAATGAAACCCCTTTTGCAAAAAGGAAGGAAAGGAAGGTTTTGCATGCACAGTGGTCATGCAAATGTGGGAGGAGCTCTGGGATTAAGAGAGCTGGATTTAGAGAAGACATTCTCTAATGCCCTTTTCCCACTGTCATCCCTGAACCTGGCTTCTTGGCCCACATACCGCTCCACCTGGATTTCCAATGCCTATTTTTTGTGGAGCACACTGTGAACAAGCCACAAAACCATCCATAACAAATATGTCATTGGCCTTGTTCTGGATGGGCTAGAGTGGAGTTTTCAGCTCTGTAATCGAAAATTTGGTCATGTGATGTCATGAAATCGAATGGGAAAACTGAGCTGCCTCAGAGGCTTGAGCAAGATTCAGCAAAGCCTGGTCTGGTACTGTGGAAAGGAGGTAGTGGAGCCATGTTTCTAGAGAACTCTCATCAATTGGTTTGTGAGTGAGAGCCAATTTTGAAAGCAAAATCCCCAAATGGTACATTTGGAAAATGGAACGGTCACATAGGGTGCTCATAGTGGCTGCAAATCATTTAGTGTGGGTTCGATTCTTGGTTTTGTTTATTTCAAAAGGCTCTTAAAATCAGTCAGTTTTGCATGACAGACTCTTTATTTTTACTCTGCAAAAAACAGCCTTGGATTCAATTGACCTTTTACGTTCATTTGTTCTTTAATTTTTTAAAACTAATCCCTCTGTTTTTGCTGAACCACTGTTTAATTTTTCCCCTATTCTTTGCGTTTGTGGGGGAATGCGTGAAAATGGAACTGGAAGCTGGGTGCTGTGTGTCAGTTGAGGAAAGTCAGCAGCTGGGTCTTTGAGATGGGCCGTGGTGGATGGGTCAGGGCTGTGCCTAGAATAGGCAGGATGGCACACAGTCGCTGCTGTGGCAAATGAATGCAACTCTTGCTGGCACTCAGTCAAATACCTTGAGGTTCTGTCCTGGTATTCAGTAGCTAAGACTCGTTGCCCATTGGTCGCCTGGGTGAAGGAAGGCACAGCTGAGTTGCAGTATTCACCCGTCAGCAAGGGCCAATTTGTTTGTCTCCAGAGCACAACTGGTGTCATCTTAGCTGGACTCAGAGCAGGGAATCCTTGTGTATCAAATCCCCATTTGAGAGGATTGTTCAGCCTTCTGTGGGTTTACTGTGCCTTTAAGAAGCGAGTGTTTTGTTTTCATGTGCCTTTGCATGTGTTTGTTGTGTGTGAATGTATGTGGACATAGTATGTAGTAAGAAATGAACCCATTGCTCTTTGCTTCAGCCATTGGCTGTTGCGACTGTTCTGTGGTCTTTACATTTCAGGATCACAAGAGCTTTGCCACTCTGCACCTCATATATTGTATTAAGAAATAACATTCACAAGTTTCTGTCCCATTTTTCTTTTCAATAACCTAGATAACTCACAATGTAATTACCTTTCCTGATCTTTATCTGTTGGTGACTTGTAATGGGCATCTTAAAGGTACAGTTCCTCCATATTCTTTTGGTAATTAAATTTCCTTTATGGTGTGATAATGATAAATGATAAAAGCAAAGTGCTGCACAGTTTGAAAGCATTCTTGTTCATCAGAGTAGGCCCCAACTTCTGTCCTTTCACTCATGTTGCTTTCTGTAGCTTTTCATTCTTCATCCAGTCTTAACCCATTTTGAGTATACAGTTTTTAATGTTTAATATCCTCCAAAACATATTTTTGTCTTTGAAGTTGCTTACCATCTTTGTTTTTTCTGTGATGTGATTTGGCTGAATCTTCATTCCTGAGCAGTTTGGAAGGGCATACTAACCTGTGAGGTCTGCTGAAAAGTATGATTGTTATAAAACATTGTTATAGTACAGTTGTCAGTGTTTATTTGGTCTCTGCAGTTGTATCACATAAAATCAGTTAGCCTCCATCCTGGATTACTGACCGGAGCCTCTCCCCATTGCCTACAATGGCGGAAAGTCCAAAATATTGAACAAAGGAAATTATATATATGATTGTTTTTCATCTATAAACTAGTGTCATTCTGTACTTGATAAAGTAATTTAGCTTTAAGTACAACAGTTTTCAAAGTACATATTTAAAAGTGTGCATGGGATTCATTTAAAACATGTTTGAAGAATGCATTGTTTTCATAGGCCATTAGGATCAAATCTTAATTTGTTTAGTTTATCTTGTACCATATTAATAGGTAATGAATGTTTTTCACTGGATGATAAGGTGGTGATAGCCAGCCAGCTACCACTGTAGGTACACAGTATGTGTGAGCAGTACACAAAGATTATTTACAAACTGCATAGCAGATTACTGATCTTCCTCAACATTTACTTTATTTTATAATGTAAATATATAAATAATATATAAATCAATATATGTTATAGATATCTAGTGAATGAAACGCTTGTCAGTAGACATAATCTCAAACTAGTATACTCTGCTCACTTGAATAACTTGTCAGAATATATTTTCAAAATTTAAGTTTATACCTGTATCTCATGTGAAGATAAGTTTTTTTTTTTTTTTTTTTTTTTTTTTTTTTTTTTTTCTCTCCCTAATGTTCATAGTTAGGTTTTTAGTTTCAACATGCAAGAGTGCCAAAGTCCACACTGCGCTTAAGTTTAACTGCAGTTCAGTATTGACAAGAAGAGCATTGCTCTCTGTATGAGATATTATTTACCAAAATTCATTTTAGTTTCTCACATTCCAGTACGAGAGCACCAGCTCTTTGGGTGCTTTTCCTATCCAGAAAATAGCATAGTGATGCATAGTCATGGGCAGAACCCCTATTTAATTTTGCTTATATTTATCACAAATTATGTTCTTTTCTCTTGTTCAATCACGATTCTGCATCTTTGCCCTTTAATGATCTAAGCCTGTGCTTAAAAATACCATTCTCATTTTTTCCATGGCCATGTCTTTCCTAAGGTGTCACTAGCACTGATATGGTAATGATGGTGTTTTTAGAGAGATTAAAAGCTGTAGAATACTAGAGATGCAATTTAATGGATGTAGTCTGACATGTAGACATTTATAGTGCCTGGCCAAATCTTTACTAAAGATGTGAGGCATCTTCTAGTGTCCTGTGCAGAAAGTTGTCCTTATTAGGGGAAAACATTGCAAGAAGAGGACTGTAATTGTAGTTATGTTGTTCTCAATGGTGCCTTTACTAAAATCTTACTTATGCTACCTGCTTTATAACACCGCTTTCAGAACTTGTGCCAGTCTTCTCACTGTATCTTTGTGAGGTACAGGATGCTCCAGGAGTGAGCATTTTTATAATCTGCTTTTGTCAAATAGGTCCAGTTGCTGCTAGTGCACTTTAGTGCCTCAAAGACATGAGGAGAATGTATGAGTGCTATGTCACATTGTTTAATTGTGGAGGCACACAAGTCTTCCCCAGCACACATTCAAAATCTACCTGAAAGCTGCACTAATTAGGCACCTTCATGTGCTGCAGTTATTTGAATATGTCTGGATTGTATTCTAGGCAACACCTAACAGCTCATTTAATAAGCCCATCCTTCCCTCCCATGCTTATTGCTAATGTAATAAGGCTTGTTGTAACTACCACAAAACAGAGTCCTCCCCCATTCTTCATTAGACACCTTTTAATGCCTGCCTGAAGACAGCTCTTTGTGTCTTAACCATCATTCAGTATCTGATACCTACGGGAATGCTTTTGAAATGTAATCACTTTGCTGCCATGTTTCCCCCTCTGGGTTTCCAGACAGCTTTAGATACGCAGTGCACCATGTCAGGTTGACTTAGGGAGCGAGATTGGTAACTTAAGTGTGAGTTCCATTTTCACAAAATTGGCTTTTTTTTTTTTTTATTTTATTTTATTTTGACAAAAAATATTTCATGAATGACCAGCTTTTGTTGCTCATTCACTGTCTCATTTTTATTCCAGGAAGTTCCCTCTGAAGCAGGGAGTGTCTGCATATAAAATGGTCTGCAGTTCTCTGCTTCATAGGTCAGAAGCTTGTTTATTTTGTTTCTGTGGCTACGTTCAGTCCCAACTAAATTGTCTAAACCTGTAACAGAAAAGCTCCAATTGGCACGCATCATCTGACACATGGTAATTTTCATTAGTTCTCAACTATTTTTGTTTAGAATTGACTGTTTTGTTTATAAAATAAATTTTAATGAATATATGCAAACTGTTCTGCCTCAGTTACTTGATCAAAGTGTTTATTAATTTATATAGCCAACATATTTTTAAAATTAAAGTTATTACAATTTTCAGATTTTGGAAATATTTGGCATATCATTTTCAGCTGAGGCATTTTTTTCCCCAAATTTCAAAACAAACTTAAATCACAGAATCTGAAACAAACATTTTTGATTTATTTATTTATTTATTTATTTATTTATTTATTTATTTTTAATTCTACAGCAAAAAACAGATCTGCATACACAACACACACACACACACACACACACACACACACACACACACACACATGCACACATACAAAGTTATGATGCCAAATAAAACTAAAAGACCTGATTTGAAATTGGGAGTCCATGGAAAAAAAAAAAAAAAAAAAAAAGCAAAAGCGATCAGTGCTCAAATTTCGCTGCTTGACTGGGACTGCTAGCCAACACTGGAAGAGAAGCCTTTATTTACTGTCCAATTGTACACACTGCAGATGCCAGCTCCACATCCTCTTCTATGCCCATGGGAGGTCCTCGCTCTGCTTTTCCTGCCTCTTCCAGCCCCACCATGCACTCCTCTACCTCAGTCACCGACCGGGCCTCCGCTCACAGCAGCTGCACTCCAGGCGAGGGGGTAAGTAGCAGAGGGGTGGCGGAGATGCTGGTCCTGGAGGGCCAGCTGTCGGTAGCCGGAGCGGGTGGCAATGGGGGTGGTGGCAGCGGCGTGAGCAGGGCCAGTGGTAACGGTGGAGGACCGGGGGCCCAGCAGCAGCAGCAGCCACCGCCGCCACAGCAGCACCAGACGACCCCCTCCAAGCGCCGTACGGTTCTGAACATCTCGCCCCCACCTGAGGACCTACTGGACGACAGCCGCATGTCCTGCCAGGATGAGCTGCTCCAAGACTCCGAGCAGAGCAACAGCATCTGGATGGATGACTCGGCCTCCAACTTCAGCCTCATGAGCTCCAGCTCCTACAACGACAACACCGAGGTACCCCGCAAGTCCCGAAAACGCGGCCCACGCCAACGGCCCGGGCCCAAGCCCCCCACTGCTGAGGAGGCCAGCATGGATGTCTTTGATGCAGATAGCGCCAAGGGGCCCCACTTTGTCCTTTCCCAGCTGGGTCCAGACAGCAAGACCTGCTCTAAAGGAAGGTTAGTTCACCCATCTGTAGTCAAAGGAGAAAAATCTCCATGGTTCCTACAGTGTTTACTGGTTTCTTTCGATGACCTTTGGTTGACCTTGCATCAGTGAAGTGAGGCAGTCTTTTCTCCTGCCAATGCAGTGAATGGCTCCTTTTCCCAAATGCAGAAATGGAAAAATGATTAAGATTCTCTTTCCCATTTTTTCCACTCTTGAGTTGATATTCCTGGCAATGCAATAGAGTTAGACGTCAAAGAAAATACAGTGTAGGACCAATCACAGAGTGACTCGAGGGGGGTGTGGAAGTTTTGAATTCTTGTTTCAAAATATGAGCATTTACTGAGCCCATGACCAATCCGTGTGTCAGCTCTGTTGAAATCATGAATGCTTCTTGTTTCCTTGAAGAATAGCCACTTGTTTTTCACCTCATTTTATACATACAAGGTTTCCTGTGTGACTAAACTGATTGTAAGCCTTTTTGATTTTCTCAGCTAATCAAAGCTGTTTTGTCATTGCAAAATGAGATATAGACAGACAACATGAATCTCAGTAGACCTCTTTGGCTAGTCTAAAAGTGACATACTGTAATGAAGCCAGCCATCATTGTAGCGACGCTGGAATTGGGGATCATTCCTCACCTTAATTTACCAGTGTTGCTTTAGCACAGCATTGGAGAAATTGTAAGTGGGTAAGGATGAGCTCCAGGAAAGCCATACTGCTTAAAAAAAAAAAAAAAAAAAAAATACAGAAGAGAAGAGTTACTGTTTCTCAGTTATTTAAATGCCATACCACACCTTTGTAAGATGCATGAATGTCATGCTTTTATAGATTACTCACTGAGTTTTTCTATGGCCTACACATTTTTCGAAGTCCTGAATTTATCATTAGCTTGCTAGATAGCAAGTCAGGAAATGTAGGTATAAATGGGAGTAACTAGTTTATTAATTGTGCTCATATTTTAGGCTTCATTTTAATAAATAATGAATAATAACAGTGAATAATGGTAATTTATTGCTATTTATTGCATATGAATACATTTGATTTCATAAGAACTAAAGTGCTAGCCTGCCATAGTAGGGTAACAAACTTTTTTTTTTTTTTTTTTTTTTTTTTAATTCAAGATAACCATTTACTCTGTTTCTCTGCTGCATCTATAGATATGTAAAGATTCCAACTTGCTTTGTATATTTATTTTAGTTGGATGACAAGCTGTGTAACTGTTTTCTTGAAAATCATTAGAGTTTTACAGCATTGTCATAAATCTAGAGTGCAGGTCACTCACATTAATCCTTAATTCTCCTTAATTTCCCCTTAATAAATTCCCCTTATCGTAAGTGTGGGCTCAAAAGCTTTATTATAGCTGGATATACTGATTGCCTGGGCATTGTTTTGTTGCAGTTCTCAGTTTGTACCAGATAGATAAGATAAATAGCACTTGTGTATTACTTCTTGTGAAGAATTTATCCATGTATGTGAATAGTTAATGTTGGAAGTAGTTATTTTTAGCTGGTGGCTTTTGGCTTTGCTTTGATTTTTCTCTAGCTAAATGGCACCAACATGGTTGTCAGGTTACTATGGTGACCAGGGGAATAGGGCATTTGTGCAGAACGCTGGTTTTGAATCCCCCATTTTATGTAGTCAAATTAACACAAGCTTAGCAGATGGTTGAACCATTGGACTGTGCCAGACTAGGCTGTGGCTACAGTGATTGTTTTTTTTTTTTTTTTTTTTTGTGCTGCCAAATGAAAGCCCATCAGCTTCTAGAGCTGTGACTGTCTCAAGATTGCCATCAGGCAAAAGAGAACAGGACAAAGGTTTTGTTGTACCTTATTTAAAATTCAGTTCACAGTGGTCATGTTCAAAGCGTATTTAAGACACAGAAAACCAATAATCTCATTCACTCAAATTTGTATTTTATTTAATTATATAAGAGATTTAATGGTAAGTAATTTAATATACTATGTTATCCTTTCTTTACAGTTGAGGTGGTATGCATATTGAGAAGCAAGGAACTGGTTGCACAGCAGAGAAATATCCATGTTTTTTTTCCATGCTCTGGCATAAGCATGCAGTATTCTCCCTCTCAAATGCTTGAGAAATGAGTGGGCACTTGTTTTATAACTCACTGCAATGAATCAGTTCTTTTTTGCAGTTTTTCTTCATCTCCACTTTCAAAGTTTTGTACACTGTACTTGTTTTTTATTTAAATGTTTCTATTTCTACAGTTGTAGTAAAACCAAAATTTTCACCATCTCACATTGTTTCTGTCTTGTCTAAGTGTACAGAACAGACTAACAAGCTAATTGTGTCTTGCAGCCTTTTTGCAGGGTGGAGACAACTCACTGATTAACTGCAGTTTGCACGGTAGCATTTTAAATTTATACCGCAACATTTTTCGTGTTGTGTATTAAACAGAATCACCCACAAACCATAAGATTGAATAGATTTAAAATGCATCCAAATTTTGTTTCAGGTACTCTGAAACCATAAGCCAGTTAAATCTCAAAGGATTGAAACCTTGCAGAAAAAAATGTAATATTTGGATTCCATACAGTACTGAATAATGCTTCTACATTTGACTCTCATAGAATGTAAATTGTCAGAATGTAAATGACAGTATACCACATAAAACTACTGTGCAGATGAGATGTTTTTTTTTTTTTTTTTAATATATACACACACACGCGATTGTAATTCAACTATATAGTAAATAAATTATAGAATAAAGACTTAGAATGTATGCCTTGTGTGAACTGTGGCTGGACAGTTACGCAATTTGGATTAAATATATCATTTTCTGCAATCTAGAGTGCAGGGTAAGTAGATCAGTTCTTCCTGGGCTTTGTGTGAGTGGTACATTACTTAAAGAAGGTTATGAAACCATGAAAGTATTTCAGATTAGCTAATGCTGCAAGCTAATAAAAGAAATGAAGATGTTTTCATAACAGACTCTTGTGCAAGGAAATTGTAGGGAAAACATCACATTTTGAGATGTGTGTGTCACCTGAACATGTCATTCATAGAAATTAAAGATTTCTATGACAGCAAGCAATGAGTGCACTACCACTAGCTTTTATACACAAGGTTTTCTGTATGTTATTGTAGTGCCCTTGGAGGAAGTACTAATATTGATGGAATAATTCCTGGCTTTATCTATTGTGTGACATCACAGAAAATTTGCCATCAACAAGACAATGTAGATAATGTGTTTTCATCCTCTAAGTCTTTTAAAAACATTGAATTGCCAAGTTTCCTTTGTCCTCTCTGTGTCATTTATAAATGGTGTAAATAATGTTTGCCAAAAACAATTGCCAGTTTTTGAATCATACATCTTTGCTGTGTAATGAAATGAACAGATCTGTTTTTCCTGCTGCCCTCTCAGCTACCACATAAGCATCCTCAAAACATTTGTATCATGCAAATGCAATACTATTGCAACAATGGTACATAGTGTTTATAAAAACTAAGCTTTACACGAGGATTAATCTTGGTGCCTGAATGCCTTTTTCTGTTGTAGCACCACGGAAAGCCCTCAGACACCCAATCAGAAAGGCGGTACACTGTCAGGTCAGTTCCCCATGAAGGCTGAGGGGAAGGAGTTGAAGATTCTTGTGCAGCCCGAGACCCAGCACAGGGCCCGCTACCTGACAGAGGGCAGCCGGGGCTCTGTCAAGGACCGCACTCAGCAGGGCTTCCCCACTGTCAAGGTAGGTTCAAAACAAACAGCAGGCCTATGCACCTGCATGCCCGTAAGCTCTGTGTTTGTGGACACTGCCAAACATACAGAAGTTTCTGTGTTGACGCTACTTTTTTTAGTGTACCCTTATCTTTCCTCCAGCTATTACCACTATCAGTTTCAAGCTGCCTCACTGTTGCAAAACAGTGTGTAAAAACTCAAGTCCATAACAGTCCCCAAACTCAGTTAAGACTTGTATGTGGAGTGATTCAGCTTGCCAACTCCAAATATATTTTTTTTTTCAATCTATGAAAATACTGCATGTTTTTGCACAGTTGTATGCTCCATTTCCTTACTCACTGCTGTTCATGTGAATGACATGAATATGAGGGGGAAAAAAACTTGTTTGTTTTTACTTAATTTAATTTTAGCATCTCATCAAGATGATTATGGTTCCCTGTGCTCATTGTTAGCATTTCTTGCACAGTTGTCTTGCTGAGCCTAGTTGGCCGTTGGTAATGAGCACATGCCAGATATTTCAAATACTTTCTCCCTGCAAGAAACCATAGAGGAAGAAGCAATCTTACACTTTTTCAACTTTGTTAGCAAAGCTTGATTGTAACATAACTCATTTCAACATGCTGTGGGCATTACTGAACAAATATTACTGAATATTATAAAACTTGCAAAAAATGCATTTAAATATTTGCTTGTTTACATTTCACCTCTCTTCCCCAATGCTTTGTGTGCGGAAATTGTAAGAAATTTTAATCTTTGGTGACTGAAATTTGAGCCATCTTAAAATAAGCTATTGATGAAGGCCTGGAAGTTTGTCAGCATTGTTGTTTATTCTGTACCCTCATCCATTTCACATTTTCAAGCATGAATCCCTTTCTTCACAGTTGGAGGGTGTGAATGAGCCAGTGGTCCTGCAGGTGTTTGTGGGTAATGACACGGGCCGGGTGAAGCCGCACGGGTTCTACCAAGCCTGCAGGGTGACAGGTCGCAACACCACTGCTTGTAAGGAGGTGGATATTGAAGGCACCACAGTCATCGAAGTATGCCTGGACCCCAGCAACAGCATGACTCTAGCGTAAGTATCTGTTTCTTATATTATTACATGTGACACTTTGAGGTATCTCGGGTGTCTAACTGATTCTGGTACATGATTTGCATTCCAGGTTGGATTGACAGTAGTGTTGATATTATATATTGGAGTTAATCAAACCAGAGCTCATTATCATGGAGTGTGAAGATGTATTCTCACCTTGGATCTCAAAGCTCAGAAGCACCTGCCAGTACGCAGGTGTGTTTGTAGTCAGGCTGCTGCTCTGTTGTGAGAATGGTGTGTTGAACAATAGCTGGGCAGGTGTGTTCACTCTTTGAGAGTTCCTGCCCCCCAGGCTGTTTAAATGCTGGTGGTTTGGTCCGTGTGAACAGGTGGTGCAGGCCCGTTGGGCTGACAGCTGTGTGTCTCTGCAGGGTGGACTGTGTGGGGATCCTGAAGCTCAGGAACGCTGATGTGGAGGCTCGCATCGGTGTGGCTGGTTCCAAGAAGAAGAGCACACGGGCAAGGCTGGTGTTCAGGGTCAACATCCCTCGCCCCGATGGCTCAGTTCTCACATTACAGACACCCTCTTCTCCCATCCTCTGCAGTGAGTGCCTTAGGATATTCTTAGGTTTTGCCAGTGGTCTTCTAGGAACTGGGCTGGTGCTTGATTTTGTCCTGTTACTGGGGAAATTGTGCAGGATTAGAGGAAGGGTCTGTAGGACCTTTAATCACTTGAACTCATTTTAGCTGACATGATAAAAAAGAGTTTTTGCCACCACTGTGAATAATCTGAGGAAGCTGTACTACTGTGAAAGATGACCCTCCTGCCCCACCAGCAACACTACCTCTGTGAAGATGCTTTTAATACCTCTTTGGAAATGAAAAGTCTCTTGCCTGTGGTGAATTGATCTGCATATATAGTCAGCATCAGCATCATGTTGACTGACGCTGTTCATAAAACAGTGCGTCATGAACACTAGATGGATTTTGCAATAAGGAAAAAAAAGTTCCTCCATTCTTAAGCAACCAATATTTCCTGCTTGCTTGCCACGGCCATACAGTAATCGCTGCATTTCCTGCAGCTCTTAAAATGTGTAATAATTCAAATGAACACAGCTTGTTTTATTCCGTTATGTCTCTGTAGAAAGGTTTATATTAGCATAATAACCCAAAAATGGCTTAATACAAGATGTACAACTAAACATTCACAGTATATGGCAGCTTTGCTTAGTCCAGTGTAAATAGTAACATTAGTCTGTTAGACAGCATTAATCTTTGGTGGAAAAGCTTGTCCTATAATTAAGGCCATTTTGTAGGCCAATAGTTGCTTGTATGTTTGGTGTCATTGATGTGAAGAGGATTTTTCATAGGGGGAAGGGGGGGTGAGTAGGACAGGGAGAGAAAGGATATAGTAAAGTATGTTATTCTTTGAATTTGACCATTGGTTTTTGCAGAATTTCATGTCTTTGGTAGAAAACTGACATAAAAACTGGTGCATATAGTCATCTAAAATAAACAGACCGTTTTTGATAATGCGATACAGACACATTAGGTATGGGTCTGTATTGAATAAATACAGTTAAAGGGATAATTGAGAATTTTGTGTCTCATGTAGTAATATGCAATCTGAAAATTGCTCTTGCCATACATGCCTTGGACTTTACTTTCAGGGTTGCAAACATTTTTCCAACTTAAATGCTAGTTTTGACAACCCAGTTTTGGTGCTTGTGGTATTATGTTGGCACCACTGTACAGCCCACAATTCTACAATGGTGAGCAAACAAGAGATGTATTTTTCTCATCGTTCCCAAAGCCTAAATTAAAATTGCTCCATGTGGGCAGAGAAAATCTGCTTGTAGACTTGACCTAAATACGTTAATATTGTGGGTGGTGGGGGGTTAGTACTATAATGAGAGTTCTAATCAATGTTTCCAAGCTAATAGCTCTGTTTTGGTGGGAGGAAGTTCAAATAAAACCTGTAACATGCCTGTGAAGCAGGAGGTAGTATGAACTGAATTACTGTAAGTAACCATAGTAACATGCTCCAAATACCATAATTTGAGACATTAAAATATGTGTTCAATAATGAAATTCAGCAATCATTTGCCTTAATGTTATGAAAGACATTCTACAGCACAAGGCATAATTTTTGCCATGAGACTGTAGCAACTACTGGCATACTGTTGAAGTTGGCAGTGCTGGGGAGTAGGGTGGCACAAACAGGAAAAACAACTCACAGGCAACTCACAAGACATTCTTCTAAGCATTGTTTTTAACGGTTTGGGAAAACTGCAGTATGCACCATTGTGGAGTTGGGGCTGTTGGGAGGGAGGGGGGTTGTGATGAAATAAAAAAGGTGTGGGTTTCCATTGTTTAGAGAACTTGGGTGAAATCTGACCCATAGCATTTCTGGTCAGATTGTAAAAATAGGAATCTCTTGACAAGGCAGCATTACGCTGAGAGGCAGGGGTGCTGAAAGAGGCTTGTGAAAGCTTTGAGAGTGGAGTGAGGGTGGGGCTGATCCTGTTTATTACTAACTTTAATTCCAAGGTCTGTGGGAAAGGGGCTGTCTGGAGAGTGGAGGAGCAGCCCCACGTCTCAGTTCACGACTTTAACACCGCAGTAATAACGATTAATGATTACAACATTAGCCCCAGTGTTTTGATACTCAGCTGACCCAAACAGGAATTACTTTAATTCACTAAAACTTGGAAGAAAGTTTGGTCCCTGGCTGGGACCAGACAAAATTATCCTTGGCTAACATTTTTCTGAGCGGTGCATTTTAAACAAGACTCCCTTTTTCCCCAAACACTAAGACTCACCTTCCAAGAAGTCATGTGTGTTGAGTAATTGGTTTAAGCTGTTCCTGTTGGCATCCCTCTTGATCCTCTAGGACTCTGAGCAGAACTGCAACTAAGATTGAACCTGTTTCAAACCCATACGTTTACCCTTTTCTGACTTATCCTTACTTTTAGGAGTTGGTATTATTATTTACTGTGCATTTTTGTGTTTGCTGAATCACTTGTCGATTTTTGGAACCTTATAGAGTCTCTTCCGGCCACAGATGTCTGTGGTACGTCTGTGTTAGATTAAGCCTGGTATGCACTATTTGACTTTCAAAGCACCATGTGAGAGAAGGTGACGCACATAATGACTGGATGACAGCAGAACTGGGGGAGGTGATGTGGCTCCATACAAGCTTTCAAGCAGGGAATTGAGTGCCACCTCCCCCAGCCTGCTATGATGTCAGAGGCTGTCAGTGCTGCCCACTAGTCACTGACTTCAGCCTTCAAGACTGTAAATAAAGCGATATTCAGTATATACTGGGAATAAGTGAACATTCATAATTTTTTTTGGAAAAACAAAAACAAACATAATCACCAACAAAAAAGAGCGTCTAACTTCCAAAGAAAAGTTAGTTTCCTGAACCTATTTGCTATGCCTTATTTCTGAAGTAAGGAAAAATTAGCGGCACCTGCTGGCTGTATGATGTGACAGTAATGTAAATTAAGTTCTAAATAAGAAATATACTATCCTCAAAATGTTTGAGGTAGCACAGTTTGTGTTTATAACCCCTAAGTGGACTTATTTTAGTATTTACATTAACAAAGTCAGTTTAATTGTTTAAATTTGATATTAAAACATAGCTACATGACCGTTCAAATGAACATCACTGTTCTATTTTCACATCATTTTTGTATTTGCACCCATATCAATTGACGTGACACTTTTCACATTATGGTCCTGTATGTTGTCCTGTATTACTCCATAAAACAAATTGGGGAGAGCTCTTGCCATTTACAGCTTTGAATAAACACTCAGGTTATATAGTGTTTGTTTACAAATGTCACTGTTTTTCATTGGAAGCTGGTAGTTTATCCCACCCCCTGAAAGGTGCTACTTGGCAAAGTTTCAGCAGGATTTCAAACCTATGAATATTCAGCTTGGAAGGTGCTCATCAGCTACTAGCAGCACTGTAGGGTGTGATATGCTGTATGAGTAAAGAAGTTAGCTGTTTTACAGTCTCAGTGTGCGCTTGCCCAGTTTCACGCACTCTAGAGAGTCATTGAAAGAGCTGAAATGTGTTTCTCATAGTGAAGGCAACACACATAATGACTAGAAAGTTGCAGAATCAGGGGAGGCAATGCATGTTAAGCGTTCTGTGTTCCTCGTTTTGTTGTAGTCGGTATGCACCCTTTTTTCTTGCATACTCCACATGTACATTCTGTTGTTCAGCCTGATCCCTTTGGTAGAAAGACCATTAGCACACACATCTTGACGTCTAAGCTGGGTTATACAGCCTTGTCCTTGATTTGAACCTGGGTCCTCTCATACAATACACATTTTGCATTGGGGAACTGTGTTGCATGCCAAGACCCCTGGAGTGATTATATCAAAGCCTTTTGACCTACTAGCCACTGATGTTAGCCTGTAGGCTTCAGTGAGTGTTGTTGATGACATGCCTGTGTGTTGCACTGCATTCTGTCCACAGCCCAGCCTGCAGGGGCTCCTGAGATCCTGAAGAAGAGTCTGCACAGCTGCACAGTGACAGGAGGAGAGGAAGTCTTCCTGATTGGAAAGAACTTCCTCAAGGGCACAAAAGTCATATTTCAGGAAAATGCATCAGGTACACTCTCAGCACATTTTGAAAGCCAGTGCACCATTTTGTGACATCATTCTGCATGCATGTTGTTGTGTTTATATGTGTTGCAGTGTGTCTGATTACTTTATCTTCTTTTAAGATGAAACCTCTTGGAAGGCTGAGGCAGAGATTGACATGGAGTTGTTTCATCAGGTAAGCATACTTTTTTGAGAACTGGGTAATCAATGTTTCTGTGAGAAGTCCTCTGTGATGTGTGAGCAAAATTGATTAGTTTGGGAAAATTATGTGGATGGTTGAACATGTATTTTATATCCCTTATAGTATGCTTTACCTTGTCACAATGTTGGGTTGTGCGGTGGGTCTTGTTGGCCATGGGTCCAACAGTGGCTGAACAGACAGTTTAATGACACCAGACTAACCATATTCTATAGCTTCTTGTTAAAGCCCCTTCACCTCATTTCTCATGCTATATTTGAATAATGTCCCAGTTTCAGAAATTTTCAGAAAGAGTGCTTGTTTAATTCCTTGTTTGTGAACATTCATTGTTTCCTTTTCTCCAATTTAGAATCATTTAATCGTGAAAGTCCCTCCATACCAGAACCTGGCGATATCGTCTCCTGTGTCTGTGGGGATCTACGTGGTGACTAATGCTGGGAGATCCCACGATGTGCAGCCTTTCACATATACACCAGAACCAGGTCAGTATTCTCTTTCTTGTACCAATAAGTCATCCTCTGTACTTTCCCCTCCATCTGCTGTAGTGGTGTAAGGACAGGCCCCATATTCATAAAAAAAATCTAAGTCGATTGCTGATTAGGATCGGTTTTGCTTTGTATCTCTTAATGGATAGGTTGGAGACAGGAGAAACCTGAGCCTAGGTCAGCCTCTTTATGAATTCTGGCTCTGATCTTTACTTCCCCTCCTCCTGCTCCACCCCTTGAAGGACTTGGCCCACCATACACATTGGAATGGCAGTATACAATCATGGTTTACTGAACTGGGGTTTTAATTCAGATGTTGCGGCTTCAGCACCCAGGTGGGCTTCGTACCCCTGGGCATTGTATTAACCTGGATTGCCTCAGTCAATATTTGGCTGTATGAATGAATTGTACGCAAGATGTGCAAGTCACTGCGGATAAAAGCCTCTTCCAGATACTTAATTGAGCGTGAACCTAACATTGTCCCCTGCTGTAAGCACAGAATGAACTCCATCACCTCTGACCTCTACCTCCCACCTTCTTGATGTGATAGTGTAACAAGTGATAATTAACTACACTGGGAGATAATGGCAGGCAATCTGTAAAATTTTACACCATCATGTAAACATAATTCTATCTTTCTGCTGTACTCAGCAGTGCAGAAGTAGGAGGATTGTACACTCACCTCAAAGCCGTTGAGGCTAAAAGGGTTGAGACAGGTCGGGTCTTGAGTTCAGTTCTGGTGGAAATCAGATTGAATTGGATGTTAAACAATGAAACAAAACAAGGGCGTTAATGATCTCTCTCTTGAGAATCTCTCAGTCATCTCATAATAAGCTCTACACAGGAATTTTCATTGTCTCACATAACATGGGCACAGGAGTCAGGACAGATCCTGTTGGGCTGTTGAATGGCTCATGGGATTCAGTGTGTGGCATGCAACAAGGTCTACCATTGAATCCCAATTGTGCTGGTGCCAGCTGTAGCCTGAAGCCTCACTGGGTAGCACATAATTGGCTGTAGCTTCCCTAGAGTGGGAAGAGTTCCGTTGTCAGTATTGTATTGCGTCATACAAGAGTGACTCCTCTGGTCAGTCAGGTAACTGCAGTTTATATGGGCAGCTTTGCACCAACACAGATGTCTGTCCCCTCTTCATTACTTTTAGTCTTCTTTTTTACTGCTAACTTTCAAAGATATAATTTTTAAGAGTCCTGGGCCAATGAGCAGTATCAAGGGGAAAACTTCAACTGTGTAAGATGAAATGTATGTGTTTTTGGGGGGCTGCAAGTTCACACTTGATGTGTGTCTGTGTTTGTACAGCAGTGAAAGCAGTTGATATTTCTGTGAAGAAAGAGGCTCCATCTCCAGCCAAGCCCTGCTCTTTTGAAGATCAGATTAAGGGTGAGTATCTGAATCACTGTACACAAGAGCCCTTTCAGCTCTGGGCAAGTCCTGCTCCTCATGTTCTTGTGAATTAACTCAAGTCATTGATAGCTCTTCTCAGCCTCCCCTAAATGCTGAGCCTAACAGACAAGCATTCATCATGGAGGTTATTTTCTTTTCATCTTTTTTTGGAATCTTGAAACCTGCAATGATTGAATTGAGTATTAATAACCGGCAATTGTCAGTAGGATGATGATGTAGTGTGATGATAGATACGGGGTTGGAACTACTTTAGCATGGGGCATGCAAGTGTTGTGTTTTGGTTTCTTTTGTGGATACATGTAATTGTTTTTGTTATATATATCTCACTAGTAATACAGAGTGGCAGCTGTAGCTTGGACAGTGCCTTGATGGCCCCGTTGATGCCTCTTGTCAAGAGGGAAGAGGTCACTCCAATGGAAGTTTCCAGCAATCCATCTGCAGCTGGTGTCTTCAAGGTAAAAGCAACAGAGATAATTCAAATCTTAAATGTAATCTCTTTTGATCCTTGAGTAAAATATCCATTAGTAATCCATTAGTGGTTTTCCCTTGTTTGAAAATGTTTGCCCAGTCAAATATGAATTATGGGAAGCTGACTGTATACATTTGTGGGTCTCACCATAGTTTTCCTTTGCTCTGGTGGTTTCTCAGCAGGCCTCAGATGTCATTGGGTCAGCCCAGCAGACCCTGGATATAACCTCCAGTGTCTCCACCAACAACCCCTTCCCCAGCACAATGCCTCGTCAGCCAGGGGATCCTGAGCAGCCACAGGCGGCTGTCTTCACCAACACAGAACCCCTCAGCACCATACAGAAGCAGGACATTGCCCCCACCAGCTCTTTTCCCGTGTCTAGTGACTCACTCCTCCAGCAGGTGCCCCAGCAGTTCCTCCTGGAGACGAGAGAAGGCTTGCCCCAGGAGAGGGCTGCGAGTGGTGGTGGGCCGGTGGTGGGCTTGCCGCAAATGGTGGAGGCCCCGCAGCAGCAGCAGCCGCAGCAGCTCCCCCTGTTCCCTCAGGACGGCGTGGCCCAGTTGGAGAGGGCGGTGCGGGAGCTCCAGGCTGGAGGCTTCTCTGCCGCAAGCTCAGGAAGCAGCAACCTGGTCCAGCAGGTCCTGGAGGCAGCAGCACAGCAGCAGCTCAACTCCGTGCTGTACAGCCCAGCCCCCTCTGCCGACAGCATGCAGCAGCAGGTCCAGGAGAACATGAACAGCCTGCAGCTGCAGTCTGCCGAGAGCTCCCTCGCTAAGCAGCAACAGCAGCAGCAGCAGCAACAACAGCAGCAGCAACAGCAGCAGCAGCAGCAGCAGCAACAAGTTCTGGAGAACCTGCAGCAGCTCCAGTCAGAGCTCTTCCAACCGCAGATCCCCATGCAGTGCAGCATTTTCCAGGGTGGCTCCAGGAGCGAGACTCCTGAGAAGCAGGGCTCGCCACAGGCCATGGTGCAGGCCCACGGCTCCCTGTTCCAACCGTCTGAGGGCCTGCTCCGCACAGCCTCCCAACAACCGCAGCCACAGCAGCAGCCGCAGCAGCAGGCGTCTCTGTTCCAGCAAGCGGGAGAGCTCCTCTCCATACAGACCTCTGCATTTCTCCAGCAGCCTCCCTCTCACCCCTCCCCTCCACAACAGCTTTTCCACACCCCCAGCCCCATGGCAGAAGCACAGGATCCACAGGGGGCCATGTTCCATGCTCAGAAGGCCTCCGCCGCCACGCGAGAGCAGGTGCAGGCAGCCATTTTTCAGAACACCCTAACTGTGCTAACAGGCTCCACGCTCTCCCCAGAGCAGCAGTCCACCGCCTCCGGCCTGTTCCTCTCTCCTGGTGCGCTGCCTGGTCAGCTGACTGTGGACAGCAGTCAGCAGCAGCAGCAGCAACAACAGCAACAGCAACAACAGCAGCAGCAGCAGCAGCAGCAACAACAACAACAGCAACAGCAGCAGCTAGCATTTCTCACCTCCTTGCAGACGTCCGCTGCAGAGCCTCAGTCTGTGTTCCAGCCTCAGCCCCAGCTGCAGCAGAGCACCCCCATGGATCAGCAGCAGTCATCCCAGCCACCACCCCCGCAGCAGCCTCCGCAAGCACAGGGCTCCATGTTCCAGAGCATCTCCTCCCACCCACCTCCCAATGCGCACGCCGCGAACCAGCAGCAGCAGGCTGGCCTGCTGTTCTGCAGCAGCGCCCTCAACCCCTCGGATCAGCCCCCCAGCTTACTGTTCAGCGGACAGGGCCAGATCTCTCCCATGGCCACTGGGAGCCTCCCCTCGCAGCCGCCTCAGAGCTCGCCACTCCTGTTTTCCCAGCCCAGC
The DNA here is from genome assembly GCA_022829145.1 of Albula goreensis. Classification (NCBI taxonomy): domain Eukaryota; kingdom Metazoa; phylum Chordata; class Actinopteri; order Albuliformes; family Albulidae; genus Albula; species Albula goreensis. The sequence continues at coordinate 14,048,626 of CM040741.1, forward strand.
ACCGTGTCGGTCACCCAGCAGGAGCCGTCAGAGCCCATGTCCTTCCAGGATCAGAGTTCGGTGGCAGGGAACCCCCCGACGAGCGAGCCCCCACAGCAGGGCCTGTTCCAGGATCAGCAGCCCATGCAGCTGGCGCCCAGCTCAAACAGCGCCCCTGAACAGCCGGTCACCATCTTCATGACCCAGTCCAATATGTCTGCCCTGCAGGGGGGCATGGGTGCCCAGGAGCTCCCTCAGGCAGCCATCTTTGCCACGCAGAATGGGGTGGCAGGCCTGCAGACCACCACTTCCTCCCCTGTGCAGCAGCCAGGGTCTCTCTTCCAGACAGCCGTGAGTGGGAGCATGAGCCAGCCCGGCCAAACCCAGCAGCCAGGCCTCTTCCTCTTTGGAATCCAGAATGGTAAGGACTTTTCCTCTCTTTTCACTTTTGACCTTTTATTCATTGTTTTTCATTGACCAAAACTATTTTTGTTAGCATAAATTTGGAATTTATTTCAATAAAATTCAATTTCTCCTTTATTTACCTAGACACAAATATAATCAGTTTGTTTTCAGTGAATCTGTGGCCTTCAAGCTCAACCAAAAATAAAGAAGGGAAAGTTGTTAAAGCAGTTTTATGATGGAAGAATAATAAAGGAAAGTGATGAATGAAAGAATCAATTTGAAATAAAGTGAATTGGATGCATATCATGCATTTGTATCATGTTGTAAGGGTTCCTCGAAGCAGTAGTCTTGAGACCTGAAGACCTTAAGCCTTGGTGCAACATTTTTTACTGTTGAGCAACGGACAGTACCTCTATTTTTTTGACAACATTACAGAATTTTTAAGATGAAAAATTGTGAGCATGTGCATGACTGACAGCATTGGACGCCTTCCTAGATAAAGACATGTGTTTAACAAATTCATAATGGAATGTAATGTGTTGGATTTTATGCAGGCTAAATAGGTCAGAAGCAGCTACGTTATCTGTTTCTATTTATACAGTAAGCTGAATTCCATTCCAGAGAAAGAGTAGTGTTGACACCATGACTGATTTGGTCTCGCACAATACCATCACAAGGACAGGAACTGATCACACTGCCAGGGTGAATTTAACCCCAACCCCCACTCCCTGTTCACTTTTTGTAAAATATATTTTCAATTTAGGGTAGTATGATTAAGAATTTGCTAATTGGTTCCTCTGAATCATAAACTTCTCCATTTCAGAAATCAGTTCCAGTGAGTTTTAAGGCAGTGATTGAGGCTAGTTCATATTTGGAAGCTTTCCATTCCAAAGGCAGATCTTGCTTTCCCCATTATCTAGAGGAATTAGACCTTTATCTGGATCAGTGCCTGTAGCTGAGGCTGTTGTGTGAGACTTCATTTTCTGTCTTCCTCTCAAAGAGTGTGGCCAGCTGATAAATTCCCCGGGGCCAACACTGTCCGATCAGCTCATTGCCATCAGCCAGTCAGGGCAGAGTCAACGTGAGAGCGATGCGCAGATACAGTCCCTGCTCGACCAGTCCATGAGCGACTCTGGGAGCATGCAGGCTGGCATGAGCGCTTCACAGAACATGGAGAAGATAGACGACCTGCTGGTCAGCCTGCAGGAGCAGGGGAACAACCTCTCCCGCTCCTACTAGGATGGCTGTGGGACAGGTGAGGAAGCTCACTGAAAACTCTCATGTCCTCAAGATCCAACAGTCTGGCAGGAGCCTTTAAAAATCCTCTGATGTTGTAATGGGTTGCATTCCATTATCATTATCACCGGCCAAATCTGTTGTCAGGAAATCAGTGAAACTGTTAGACATTCCTCTTCCGTGCCCAGTTTTTATGTCTAGATAATATATTGTTAGAATCATGACTATCAGTGTAAGATTTACTTTTGAGAGGTGACTGGATAATCCAAGGTTATGTAATAAACTTGATGTGCACATTGCCCACCCCCAAAACCAATTTTCTAGTACTTGTCAACATTTCAAGTGCCTAAATTTAAGCCACTTTTAAAGCATTTTGATGGATTGTTGCTCTCCTTGCAGGACCAAAAAGGTGCACAGCCCAGTTGCAGCAAGAGGTTGGGGAGGTACAGAAGAACAAAGGTCCTGTCCAAACAGCAAGCCCCAATAAGGCTTTAACAGCTCATTGCTGTGAAATTCATTCCTCGTGTAGATGCTCAAGAGTGGTACAAAGGGTAGTGCCAGTCTTCAACTAGACCTGGGGTGGAGTGAGGAGGGGGTGGGGGGGGGGGGTCACTATGAGTCTGGCATATGATATGGCCAGAACTAGTCCCTACCTGCATTCAACATCATTGTGGTGTAGCTCTCTGCCATATGGCTATAGCTGTGAATGAAACATATCACGTGGTGGAATGTCAGTTAAAACTTGTCAGTTCTCAGAGCAGCACTTTGCAGTTTTTAAAGGTGTTGCTGCAGTCAAGCACACGGACGTCCTGAATTCTACAGGATTACACTGTGTGCGTTCGTAAAGTTTATAAAGCATTGTTCTTCTCTTTTTAAAATCAAACTCTTTGGGGTATATAAAAAAAGAAAATGTACAAATCAAAACTTTGATATTTTTGACATTATACATTCAGCACTTTATAACCCTTTCCTTTGTGACCAGTTACTCCTTATATTGACCTATATAGCTTTCTCTGTATTCTGTAGTCAGCAGTTTGTTCTTTTTACAAATTATTTGTAAGTTTTGATTGTTATATGGATATCTTTACCCATGTTTAATGTATATATTTATACTATTTTCTTACTCATGCATGTTTTTTGAGTCATGGCTTAAATTTTATAAAGTTGGTTTCATTACTAAAATAACTCCCCCCCGCTCTACCCCATTCCTACCCAAAGCTTAAATATTACAACATGAGTTTCTTTCCTTGGTTGCCCAACGATACAAAAGGAAATGAAGTCAAGGGATTATATGATGATTGAGGAAAAAACGCAGACCCATGTTTAGGTCATTAATTTACATTAGAAATGTACAGCCTTCTTTTTAGTGTGAGTGCGTATTTGTTTGTCTATGTGTTTGTGAATACCTACATGCATACATATTCATAACCATATGCGTAACAATATATACATAACTTCTGTGTGTGTGTGTGTGTGTGTGTTTTGTAATGGAATAAATTATTTCCTATTGTTGTTTGTACTGCTTAAGTACGACTGTATATAGTTCGTTAGGTGTAGTCACATCTCTGTGGTAGATGTTTTAATGTTATGATCCTTAAATGTCTGGCACATTTGTGCTGGGCACATGAATTGATATCAGATTAGAGAGGTTTCCAGCCCCTTGTATTAGTGGTGGGATATTCAGAAGTCAGCCTTGTTTTCCAAAGGCAGCGTTGTGTTTGTTGCATCATTTATTTTTACACTTATAATCAGTCTTTCTTGCCGTGCATCATGGTGCTACCTGCAGGAGGGATGGAGATTGATATCGTGTTCTTGACATTTATGTTCATATTTATATTAATATTTCAGTTAAAAACCCTAACCCTACAGTCAGTCATATACAAGAGGCTGACAGAACCTCTAGGCCCATGCCTCTGTAACACTTTTTAGTTATCATCTTAGGACTGTTGGTTTGTAGTTAAAGTGTACTAGTTCACACATAGTTGTCTGTTGAGGCTTGCTCCGTTTGGAGGGGAAAGGGGTAAAAACGATACGTGCTATTTTGCTTTGTTATGTATATGTAACTTTAAATCTCAATGTCAAGTGTGTAATGAAGCTGCCAAACAAGGTTGTTTTCTTTGCCACACTCGCAAGTTAATGGCATCTGGCTGGAAACAAGCCAGGACTGAGGTTGTGCTGTTTATAGCTTAGTCTGCGGCTGAGGGTTCACCAAACCAAGGGGCTAGTCTCCATTTTGGCAACCACAGTAGTAGCTCAGTAAAGCCTGTCTATTTTTGGATGTGTTTGTTGTCACTGTTTTTGTTACTTGTTTTCTTTTTTTAAACTTGTGTTATCATTACCTTTTACTAATTTTTCAAACAAGCAGTTGTTTATGGAGAGTGTATGTTTGACCTCTGGGCTGGTGAAGGTGATTGGAGAGGGCTATGAAGTCCTCTGTTCTCCTGACCTCAGTGTTCAAACAGTGTTCTTTCAGATGTTTAAAGGGACCTAGCACAGGAGGATGAGCCACAAACATGCACTGGAGAAAAGAGCTGTCTGTATTTAGCCACCGTCAACTCAGAAACTGATACTTTTCACACTTGTCATAGTTATTTGTGTGATTTTTAAAGACATTTTTAAGTAATTGTATTATCATTTTTTAACAGTAGTAGCTTAATATCACATTTCCATGAATCATATCTAAATTATGTTTAAAACATTGTTATCATCTTGTACCAACCCTCTTCATGCTACAGTTTACCATATGTTGTTGACTATTCAAATATACCCCAGTTCCGTTTTCTTTTTTCATGTTTCCTTCTCTGTAAAAACTACTCGGTTGTGGTGTTCCTATGTGAAATATCAATGTATTTAGCACATGTTCTCTTTGTAGATTAAGTGACAAAGTAGACACATTCTACTTTATTTGGAGACTTACTCAAATGTACCATGTACAAAAGTATATATAGATGCAGATGTCATAGTTTCTCCATTGAATATACTATGGTGATAATGTGTGGCTTAGATCAGTTGTATGGTATTTTGTCCCAAGCTGACAGTAACAGTCCTGAGATTATTGATGGTTTAATCAAGATTGACCCTATACTGTCACATCTTGAATTACTAGATCATCATCTAAACCAAGAAAAGCACAGAAGGTTCTGGGACAGTAATGCCAAACATAAAGCCATATAAACCGGAAAAAAAAAAAAACATAATCCATCAACTCTGATTTCAGAGTGGAATTTAAGAAGAAAAAATGTGTGCATTACCTCATGCAGTGTGGGTAGCATTTGTGGCTACTCCATCTGACATTGGACCAATTAAATTTTTGACATTCTATATATCGTTTATATATTTTTGGCAGCAGCTTATGGAAGACATTTTAATGTGTTGTGACTACCCAACTAAGTTCCTTTATTTGTCAAACATACCGAGTAGTAATTGCATTTCTAAATTGTCACTTTTGGATAACACTGAATTGTATTTAAGGGGGCCAATTTAATTTTTGTTGGGGCACAGATTTTTTTGCCTTCATGGCCACACCATATTCAGACCTTGTTGGATGTAACCATAAATTAAAACAAATAAGTGTTACATGTACAACACTCATGTTTATGTATGTACAGTACTCATGTACAAGCATGAAAATATTGAATTAACAAAATTTCAGTACAGGTTGAAATATGATATCACGTTATGTTGTAATGTGGAACAGATTGCAATTATATTCCAGGGATATCTGCCATTACCTTGTCCTTTTTTTTTTTTTTTCTTTTTTTTTGAGGAAATACATGTGCCTTGACAAATCTTGTATTTATAATAGAAATCAGATCCCTGTACCGTTGCTGCCTATTTCAATTCACCAGTGGTACAGTTGTCAGTGGATATTGCCCTTTGTTGATAAACCCAAGCCATTAGTCTTCAGTGGATTAGGGTTTTTTCCTCTCTTTCTCTATCAAAAATGTCCCAAAAATGAGTGACCAGATAAATGTATAGTTTTGTAAATTTCTTGTATGTTTAATTCTTTTGTACTAAACCATTTGTTGCATATATGTTGCGAGACTAAGTGCAATGTAAGTCTTGTCTCAAACCGCTATGCAGCATGACTCACTTTTACATCTGTTACCATTTGAAATAATTTTTTCCTGTTTAGCCATTTGTGATACTTCATTATGAGGGAAAGGGGAAACTATAGATAAAGGTTGTCTGATAACTATTTATGTAAAAATGAAAGGCTTTCTCCAGAGGGGTAGTTGTATCATGTTGTGAAAGAGCTGTCTTCACTTTGTGATGACAGACCTCTGCATTTTAAACACACCAGTCACCAGCATTTTGTGCATCTTTGTGTTTAACATCTTCTTAAAAAGTATTATCAGTCAGTCATTTGGTCAGTTGGTTTGCACACTTTACTCATTGTGTGTCCCTTTTACCTGTCTGGCTGCTGTTTGATGTGAAAGCTTGCTTTATTACCAGTAGACTTGTCCTTCATTTCTGAGCTTCAGTAATTGACATATAGCACTGACATGGGAAGGGACGAGGGAGCCTTTGTGTTTTTAGCTACCATGTGAACAACTTGTTAAATATTAAATTTGAAAAATAAATATATATGTATTTTGCTTTTGTTGGGGCATTTGTATAATCTTGCAATATTTCTGTAAACTTGCTGCTATCTATATCAATAAAATAGATTTTAAGTTTTCTTTTTGTCATCTCTTTGCAATTTTCCCTGATTTTCATAATTTTTTTTGAGGTCTAAATATGCAATCGTATATGAAAATACACAGCAGGGCTAATTACATAGTTCAGTTTGGGTGAGAAAAGAGATGGGGAAATTAGCTGCCAATCGAAGTAAGTTGTATAATTCAAGTTAGATTTGGATGCATTTTTTCCTTTCACTTAGAGCAGAATCCAGAGCTATGGATTTAGGCAGCAATAAATCAATTTGAACAAAAATTTCTCAAATCGCCCTGTTGACTATGTTTAACAAAGTCATGAAATGGCTCTTTTTATTTAGCAATCACACATGTAACATGAAGAAAACCAACTTCAGTTAGGTAAATATGTCACAATACACAGTACACTAGCATGCACGGTCTTCCCCAAGATCATTTTATCTTTCATATCAACTGAGCTCCTCACACCATGCACTCCACCCTGATAGAAAAAAAAACATTAAATTAAGAATACACTAATTCAAGAAATGATAAGGGTGCCCAGATTCTCACATCTTCAGGATTTACAGGTTTTGACGCATCTGGAAAGTGTGGAGGACTAAGAATAAAATGATGAAAATTGAGTATGAATATAAATGCTTTCCTTTTTGGAGTATTCATAACACAAACGCATAGAAGGTAAAAAAAAAATGCTAAGTGACCTTGAAAGAGTAACAGAAAAATTGAAAAGTTAAAATGAAACTTGAACACTTAAATTGAACACATGACCTGATTCCTGATTAAATAACTCCATATTACCATTTCTACCTTTCTGGTCATTCCATGTGTCTTATTTTCAGCTTCAACTTTCATTTCCACACACCCACCATCTCTCCTAAATGAAATCATATGTAGTTACAAGCACTGTTCCAACCAACAGTCAAGGAAGAGATACTCCCATTTTCATACCTCAACACATTTTAACCTTGTTTCAATTTATATTTAATGTTACAATTCCTTGTGTTTAATTTCCTTCTATCAATTGCTGTTTTGTAGTGTTTAATGTTTTGTGCATTTGCTCATAATTTTGGAACACACTTGTTAAAAATTCATTTTGTTTATAATTTATTTCATTTCTTTGCATTTCTTTGTTGTACCCGGAGACGGGTGTTGTAAATTAAGTCTTTGCCTATCTATAACTTCATGCAATGCATCTGTGCTTGGTTTTAACATATTTTTGTCTCTAATTAATAAATGGACAAATAAATACATAATATTTCATTTTTCTCTGTCATTGTAGCTGCAAAAAAAGTAAACGTAAAACCTAGTTTTGGAAAGTACCAAGGCAAGATTATGCCCTTACTGATGCTACTTATCTAACTCTAAATTGAGCTCCACAGATTAATTTACAATGACAGGACTCACATTATCCAGATGATCAAAGAAGCCTACATTTTGATGCTAGTGACAAATCCTTGGGTAAGTTTATAGTTTTCTCACAAACTTTACATGGTCAATGATTCTATTGACCATGTAATGATTGATCTATGTCGATTTAGTGGTAGCTATGAGGCTAGTTCTACAAACTAGGTATGTAGCTATACATTTGATAATGATGTAGCCTAGTAGTGGGTTATGCAACTTACGTTGCACCAACAATATTATTAGAAGAAAGTTTTTACATTACAACATGCATTTGTATATTTTTCTAATAATTCAATGAGGAAGTAAAAGTTGTATCTCAGTCTACTCATGTAAACTTAATGATTAACTTTTAGAGAAGGGAAATCAGTGTACAGTCATTTTACAAAATTCTTTTAAATAATTTGTCAAGATCCACGAATATAACAGTGGGATATCTTGTTTAGAGGAGTCTATTTATGAATTTATTGTTAAAGAAATGAGAGGCACAAATAAACCTTTTTTACATTGGAGACAGATACAGCTCAATCAAAAAGATGTGTACAATATAGCACTCCATCAGTACTTCAGAAACACCTCAGGAATGCCATGTAGACGAGGCTCAAATATTTAAGGTGCTTGTTCCCTATGGTACCTCAGTATTTCTGCTTAATCTGTCAAATAATCCAGTTAAGAATATTTTCATGCATGCCATGCTCATTTCCATACACATCACTGTTTCACAGCTGATGTGTTTCCTGTAATTATTCTACTTACAGTGATGCTGAAGTACAACAAAGAAACAGGCTGAGAGCAATTATCAGATTCCGATTACAACATCACAAGCAGCAACTCATGTAATGTACTTGTGATGTGCATTTTAACATATTTCAATGCCAATGCTGTCTGAATACAGGTAACCTACGACACATTGACCCACACTGATAAACCTGATAAACAATTTGCAGCTATCCCAAGTTCTCTGACTGCCATGTGATTTATGCCAATCCAGTGAACTAAGCAGATCTTGATAAATGATAGACAGTGACCAAAATTCACACTGTCAAGAACCAAATTCTAGTAGATTTTCCCTTTGGCTCCAAACAAACATTGCCAACTTTGACATGATGACATTGATTTGCTAGTGATTTTTGATTTCTGGTCAGTTTAGCCAGTTGAAGAAAAAATTCACTTTGGACCTTGTAAAACAGTATCATCAACTACAATAAAAAGCCCTAAGTGCCAATGTGTTGCTGAAAATAAATCCCTTTATCCATTTCGTAAAAAATATTTACTTTTTAAGTTATCATGTTTAAGTTAATAGCCCAAAGGAAATATACATTTTGACATATAACACTATATTGGGATCTTAAGTAGCCGAATTCATGTAATTTCTTTAATATTACATGACAATTTTGTAATCTTTTTTTTTAATATTATTCAAATGTGGTGGAAATAGGTCAGGGAGTCTCTCTCAAATGGACTGTCAAATTAGCAAATCAGATTGTAACAATATCTTTGAGCAAATTTTCGGTTCTGTTCATACCGCTGTCAGCTCGATCCAGAAAGTTCAATGTCTATATGGTCGAAACGGTTCAGACAATTTCAAGGATTTCTTGACTTTTTAAAGACATTCATCCACTGCATAAGGTCCAGCAATACTATTCACTACTAAACTGAGTCCTGTGGTGACCAACAGTTAACTAATGTGAACTCAGCGATGAGTACACAATTCAGCTGTAACGTCGTTGTCAATTCGTTTATAACAACATTTCGACATCTTATTGTTGTACATACTGTAGTTTTATCTTGGTTGCCACCTCCTTGCTCCTACATTCTCTTCGGTTCGCTTTAAAAGACTTCTGTCATACTCGAAACAAGGCTCCTTTAAATTCTGCGCATGTTCTTCTACGAGAGGAGACACTGACATTACAGCCCGGAAACAGTCCCTTTCACTGTGCAGGCCGAAGAAGATGGCGGACGCAGCGGTGATGGATGGAGAAAATGCACTCAGTAAAAAGTAAGGAAACGTGTCTCATCCCTGTTGTTTCTTTAAGAAGGTGCCACATACCATGAGCATTATATTAAGCGCATGGATCCATAAATAGGCGATCGCGTAATTCTCTAGCTAATAACAACAATAGAATAAACGATAAAGTGGCAAAATTACATCAGATTTGGTAATAGAACGTTGGGATACCGAGTGTTAGGGAGTACCACGTTAGGTTTGTAGAGAATACAAATCCCAGCCATCTCAGTGACTGGATGTGTTGTTAAACGTGATATTTGTAGTTTTAGTATATAGTACTAACAGCTTAGTCGCCTGCAAATTTCTGTGAATGTGACTTCATCTCCCATGTGCCATTGCAACAGGCGCTCCAGTGGGCGATTTTCTTGTTGTTTTGTGCGACATTGCTGGTGAAATGACAGACTACATTACCCACAAACCTCTTGAACCATGCTTACAAAATTCTTCTTGGAGCTGTGCTTGATCTAGAGAAATGACCGTGCGTTTAGAGAATCTGTTCGCTATCTCATGTAGAGGTTGTTTGAAAAATAATCTTAGTTGTTCGCATCGACCTGTGTTATTCCATTCGACCGGTTATTGTCAATAACACATGAGACGTATAACAGCATTTTATATGCTAATTTAAGACTGTAGATGTTCAGAGCTATTGATATACTAGTTAAATGAACGTTGCTGATGTTAATTTTATTTATGTGGCTAGCTAATGTTTTTTTTTTTTTTTTTGCGAACTCTGTGCTAGATGCTAGATGGCTTTCAAACAGAAAAAACTGATGTCGATATCTCACAGTCTTCTGATTTAGCACGCTATCACGTTGAATGTTTGCATAAAGACAAACGTTTGCCAAAGTGCACCTCTAATAATCTGCTCTAACTTGAGTTGGCTGGTAATTTACTCGTGTAAATTGCAGTTTCACTGCCTGCGTAGCTAAAATGAAAGTAAAAGTAAGCTTGGTTATTGTAGCTTTGTAAGGACACAGAACTATACCCCAGCTAATACATTTCCTCCAAGATGCCGGCAAAGTGAACGTTCTACTGCAAAGCAACATAGGATAATTTGACCCCCACCCCAATTTGTGTGACTGTATGTCTGTTTCTCCAGGTCTGGGCAGTGACTTGAGTTGCTCGGTAGCTCAGCTCCTTTCACCATGCTGACTCTGGTCAGAATTGCCAGGCGTCAGGTGTTCCAGGCCTTTGGGGTCAGGGGTCAGAAGTCAAAGTTTGCCCTTCCTGTCTTAGCCACCTTTCCCACACATCTCCAAGGGAATTGTTGGCGTGGTGACAAAAGGTTGGTGGCTTTTTCTGTTCATCAAGAAAAACTACCAACCTTTTGTTATCTTTCTGAAAAATTTGGGCTGGGCTTGTTCAACCTGGTTTAGTGATCTCCACAGATACCCTCCCCAACTGAACTTGTTTTTATTTATAGTTTCTTACTGTGATTCTTGCGTTGCTGTCTCCCTAGTGAGCTTAAGAGACGACTGAAAGCAGAAAAGAAGGCAGCGGAGAAGGAAGCCAAGCTCAAAGAGCAGGGAGAACAGAAGAAAACGACCAATGACATGCCTGATCAGAATGTGTTCAATGTTGATGAGGAGACTCTGGATCCCAATGTGAGTTTGGCTGGGGCTGTGGCTAACTCGCCAGAAAAAGCAATGGAAAATTGAGCAGAATGTGGTGGTTTCTTCATTTGTATTGTGCCTGATTTTATTCTTAAACATAATATGATCACAAGTCATACTCCTACTTTATGACTACTCAGTTGTAACACACCCCAGAAAATGAATTGTTGCATGGAAGGTTACTGGCTTGTTTAATACTAAAGTATTATTTCTCAATGTAGCAATACTACAAGATACGCACCCAAGCCATCCAAGCACTCAAAGGCACGGCAGAGGATCCATACCCTCACAAGTTTCACGTGGACCTGTCGCTCACAGAGTTCATCGAGAAGTACAACCACTTGCAGCCTGGCGACCAGCTGACAGACATCGTCCTCAATGTGTCTGGTGAGAACAGTGTAAATCTGTAGTTGTTATTCCCTTAGAATGTCAAAGAGAATTTACTTCAGATGCCAACACAAATAATTTTTATTTAAAAGCAAAATGCCATTTAAGATGGGTGTTGATTGGAGTTGATGTTCTGTAGAAACTATGCTAGTGGAAAGACAGCTGGTTTTATAACATGCTGGGGATATTAGACTGCATAGATGCTTAAAATTATGTAATTGTGAAGCATATGTATCTGCAATGCAGGGCGCATTCACGCCAAGAGAGCTTCAGGTGCCAAGCTTCTCTTCTACGACCTGCGAGGTGAGGGAGTCAAGATTCAGGTGATGGCAAACTCCAGGTATGTAGTGTAACTCAATAAGTAAACACAATGGGGCATTTCGAGAATTTTCATTCCACAAGTGTGTTCCTTGCTGTGTTGTTTAGCATCTGCCATTTACATTATCAGGAGTTACAAGTCAGAGGAGGAGTTTGTACACATCAATAACAAACTGCGGCGTGGAGACATCATCGGCATCCGTGGTAACCCTGGGAAGACAAAGAAAGGCGAGCTGAGCATAATTCCCATTGAGATGACCCTGCTTTCTCCCTGTCTCCACATGCTGCCGCATTTGCACTATGGCCTCAAGGACAAGGTAACAGACCTGTTTGCTGAGCATGTATACCTTCACATTAGCTTCCATAGCTTATTTCATGTAAAGACAGGACATGTGTTGTGTTTGGGAATGCAGTGTGCATTGTCTTTAAATAGTATTGCGTTGCTTCACTGAATTTGAAAATGTACCCGTTCCATTGAACACTTTAAATCCTTATGATACCTGGAATTTTCATGAAGATACCACTCAATTTTATCATTTACTCTTTCACTTCCTTATTGAAGGAAACTCGCTACCGTCAGCGGTATCTGGACCTGATATTGAATGACTTTGTAAGGCAGAAGTTTTTGACGCGTGCCAAGATTATCACCTATCTGCGTAGCTTCCTTGACCAAATGGGCTTTCTGGAGGTAAGTGTATTGCCCACAAAAGGGCATATGAAGACTGCTGTTGATCTTTTTGGGCACAATTTTATTCTGAAAACTTTTAGGAAATATCTCAGTTTTTTTAATATTTATCTCTGCCCTTCTGAAATTGTAACTCACGGTTTATATGGAAACTATTTGTGAATTGCACCCCTGTACATTTGCATCTGCAAGGTGCAGCCTGTTTTGGGATGACAAAGAAGAAGGAAGTTCTGAAGGAGTGTGAAGTTAACAGACACTTGTGTTTTGACAGATTGAGACACCCATGATGAACCTAATTCCAGGGGGTGCTGTGGCACGACCCTTCATCACCTACCACAATGAACTAGACATGAACCTGTATATGAGGATTGCACCTGAGCTTTACCACAAGGTAATATGCCCTTTGTTTTCATACGAGAATTACTACCTGCTCTTGTACACTTGAAATGGCCTTACAATAAGAACAATTGTGGTTGGGCTCACGTCTTGGTGTTCATCTTATTTTCATGCTAAGATGCTGGTGGTCGGAGGGATCGACCGTGTTTATGAGGTTGGACGGCAGTTCCGAAATGAGGGCATTGACCTTACTCACAATCCAGAGTTCACCACCTGCGAGTTCTACATGGCCTATGCAGACTACAATGATCTGATGGAAATCACCGAAAAACTCCTGTCAGGTCAGTGGAGGGAGATCTGTATCAGGTCACAGGAGAGTAAGATGGAGGTGATCCTCAGCCTGCTTGCACCACAGTCTTCCACACATGTAATTCATGCAGATTTGAACCAACTGGTACCTTTTTGCCCCCCCACAGGAATGGTCAAGCACATTACAGGAGGATACAAGGTGGTGTATCACCCAGATGGACCAGAGGGGCCGGCCTGTGAGATCGACTTCACTCCTCCCTTTAGGAGAGTCAGCATGGTTCATGACCTGGAAAAGCAGATGGGCGTGAAGTTTCCACCTACTGACACCTTTGACAGCGATGGTGAGAAAGGCAGGCCGTCACCATCCAGCTGAAATATTGAAATATAAACTCTACATACTTGCAGTGCAAATGGGTAACCTTTCTTTAATTTACAGAATCATCAGTATTTTCTTTGAGAAGTCTTTTGTGAATAGTGGGTTTATTGAGGTTCAGGTAACTCTGGCATCATCAGTACTTCCCCTTGTGGCTCCTACAGACACTTCCCCTAATCAAACAGTGAAATTCTCAGTTAGAATACCCGCCATACTGAACATGCATGGCTCATTCTGAGCGCCCATGCACTGTGTTGTGGCCACACCACACAGTGGTTTTGTTCCCTCTTTAAACTGCATAGAGCCTTAATGGTCTATTACTCTCTGTCCCAGAGACCCGCAAGTTCCTCGATGATCTGTGTGCCCAGAAAGGGGTAGAGTGCCCCCCTCCCAGAACCACTGCCCGTCTTCTTGACAAGGTAAACCTTTCAGGTTACATAGGCCTCATTTGATTGTTAAAATTGTGGCTTGGTAGCAGCTGTAATACTGAGACATCTATGTGTTCACAGCTGGTGGGAGACTTCCTAGAGGTCACATGCATCAACCCCACTTTCATCTGTGATCACCCCCAGATCATGAGTCCCCTGGCCAAATGGTGAGCTGTCACTAACCTAGACAATGAAGTTACCATAACATAGGAAAGCAGTGTAGTATAATGTGAGTCTGGAAGCTGGTCTGCAACTCAGAGGTTTAATTACCACCCAGGGTACAGCTTGTTTTACTGTTGAGCCTAATACTTCACCTGAATTACCTCTAACTATCTAGCTGTAAAAATGTAAACTGTAATTCACTTTGGATAAAAGCATCTGCTAAATGCCTACAATGTAATGTAAATATGTAACCACTTGAGTCCACTGTCTCCCCCCCGCCATCCCTCAACAGGCACAGATCTCAGAAAGGACTGACCGAGCGCTTTGAGCTCTTTGTGATGAAGAAGGAGATCTGTAATGCCTACACTGAGTTGAATGACCCAATCCGGCAGAGGGAGCTCTTCGAGCAGCAGGCCAAGGTTAGTCCAGCAGACATAGGGAACGCAGTTCCACAGCAGGCAACACTGTACAAAGTACCAAAATCTGTTTGCATATTGACCTGGTTTTTGAAATATAATCAAGGATCGTCCTCTTAAGATGGTATTTAAAAAATGCTTTACCTGCTACCTATAGGTGTGTGATTTTTCAAGCAGAAAGCAGTCCAGCAAGCTTAACCGGCCATTAAAGGCATTTATCTCTTACTGTGTGATTTCCTCAGGCCAAGGCGGAGGGTGATGACGAGGCTATGTTCATCGATGAGACTTTCTGTACGGCCCTGGAATACGGCCTGCCACCTACTGCTGGCTGGGGCATGGGCATTGACCGCCTCACCATGTTCCTCACTGACTCCAACAACATCAAGGTATGCAAGTCAATCAGGACATTACCCATACACACACACATTCAGATTAATGAATATGGATCTCTGCAGCACGATTTAAAACAGATGCACTTGCAGGTATACAAACTAAATAAATGAATCTGCAACTGTGCAATATGCACATACTCTTTACACACAAGATTAATATAAAGGGACAATCATGTAATTGTTGGCCTTTATTTGCTGACCCTTTTACCCTGAGTGATTTAATGGGCTGTCAGGGAAAGGTACAATACAGCAGCATGGTACATGTGTATGTTCATGCAACATGCATGGACATTCTGAATTGCAGTGCAGAATGCAGCATTGTCTTTTTTTGCTCAGACATCCTTTGGGCAGCACCTTATCAAGCAAGCAAGTTGTGCATTTTGTTTTCTACTTTTGATAAGTACATGTGCAGGATAGCTTCACATGGAACCTATAGACTGGATAGGGAATTCTGTCTCTTGTCAGAACTTGTATGTGATCCTTGGGCTCTTGGGCCACACAGAACACGAGGTACAGTTCAGAGTCTGTCTCCTGACGAGGCTGTTCATTCACAGGAAGTCCTGCTCTTCCCCGCCATGAAGCCTGATGACAACAAAACGTCCGCACCCACTGAGGGAACCTCTGTTTAACCTTGTGTCCTGCTCCTATCCCTTTGTCAGCAAAGACATCTCTGGAGGCATGGGAATAAGGCCAGGGGAAAGAAATCAGGGATCTTACTGGTGTGTTTCTGATTTGTGTGTTCTGATGATCAGCTATGTAAAATGAGAGTAAGGGCGAAACTGCTCCATGCTATCAAGGGAAGGACTAATTTTAACCTTTTTCTCCAAATATTTTATCATACAGAAAGAAAATCAGATGGATCAATTATTTTTGTTTCACAAAGCTTGTTTGTGGCCAGGGATTTTTTCTGAAAGTGTCAGGATATTGAAAGGATTAAAGGTGTGTGTGGATGTAAGGGATGGAGGTTTACTTTAAATGTACTGTTGTCTTGGTGATAAGGGCTTTGTAAACCTTTTTATCAGGAATGTTAAAATGAAATGTTCAGTCAAATGTGGCCTAAAAGTGATTTTTTTGTGAGATGAAAATAAACTCAATGATTAAATGAGCAGATTTGCAGACTTCATTTTCTATTCTGTAAGTACACCTGTTAAGTTTCAAATAAACTTACTGCACCAGTTACTGAGAAAATTGTACTGAGGTTTGTATCATTGTATGTTACTGTGTGATCCATGGTTGTAAAAGCAGAGGTCCTGAACACATTGATGTGGTGATCTGAATGTACGTTGTGATGTCACAGCCCAGCACAGATCATGATTATCAAACTCCCCTACAGATCTTGGGGATTAAGTTTGTGTTGAAGGTGAAGATGTGCACATGTTCAGCAGATGAGGTTACTGGTTTTATACTTACCAGGACAAGATAGTGACAAGAGTAATGCAAAGACATGTAATTAAATAATTAAGCTTTATTTGCATATACATTACGAAGTGGCACATTGCTTAGTGTAGCATTTTCAACCATGTGGAACAAGGACCCCCCCTGGCACAGTGGAAAAAGTGTCTTTGCTGGGAGTTCTCCTGCCCCTGCCACGGGGAGCAGGGGGGCGTGGCAGCCCCTCCAGTGCACGTTGGTCCCGCTCCTGTCTGTCCCGCCGCTGTGCGCTCTCGTTCATGACGCTGGCTGTGAAGTCACGCTCGTTCAGGAAGGCTACAGTCTCATCCCGCTTGCGGCTGACATAGCCCCTCAGCACCGCGCTGTAAGGGTTGGCTCTGGCGTCAGAGTCTGGGTCATGGGTCTGGTGCTTGAACTCCAGCCGAGTGATGACTGGCAGGAGGAAGCGTCCTCCACTATGCACCAGATCCCCCATGCCTACGCCCAGTGCCTCTTTCACCAGTCGATCGGGAAGGGGCACGAGGTCGCAGCCAGAACGCCTGTCCACGTACTCCCCGAATCTCTTCCGCACAGCTGCCACATCCTGCAGGGACTGGGCCCGCCGCTCCTCTAGGTCTGTCACAATCCGCTCGGGGTAGTTCCCACCCAGCACGACTCCTGAGAGAGAGAAATGAACAGTTTGTAATACCGGCTGGGTAGTCCCTATTTACTTCGGTACAGCTTACAACATTTACATTGATCCAGTTTCTGAAGTTCACTTTGTTAGTACTGCTAATCTTGCTCTGAACACAGTACAGAAAAAACATTGTATTACTATATCAAACACTACTTGACTACAACTAAGCATTTTGTCAGTTATCTGAGCGGAAAGCATTAAATGTGAAAATGTTACGCATCAAAAGTCAAAACCAGCACATCTCAATTGAAAAATGCACTTCCGGTTGTATGCAGGACCTTACATAAGTTAATATTTAACCCTAGGGGACTTAATGGCCATGAAAATATTTAGAGGAGCTGAAAAATATGCATTGAGGCTCCAGGCTGCTGCCTCACCGGCTCGGCGCAGTAAGGACGTGGGGCACTGCCAGGGCTTGTGGATGAGCTCGTCAGGCAGATCTGCCAGCTCCGGACACCACCTCCGCACAAAGGCCCCACAGGGGTCACAGGTCAGCGCCGCAGAGACTGGATGCATCACAAAGTTCCAGTGATCCAGTCCACACATCCCTCCATTCTGCCACATCATGGCATCTATGGCAACATCAGCATCCACTAAGGTGTCCTACAAGTGCACACGTGAAAGAATCTCCATTACAGAGGGTAGCAAATGGAAACAAAGTGAATCCATCATCAGGGTGCACTGCCACATATGCCAAATCACACATAAATTCAGCTGATTAGAGAAAACTAACAAACCTTAGGTACATAATACTCTGTCAATGCCAAGACTCTGCCCCCCTCCCACTCACCTGGAACCAGCGGTAGCCCTCCTGCCAGGGCAGGTGCAGATAAGCGATGAGAAAGGAGGCCACCACATGCCTCATGTAGTTGTTCATCCACCCTGTTAGCCACAGCTGCCTCATGGATGCATCCACCAGGGGGTAGCCTGTCCTGCCCCTCTGCCAGGCCTTCAAGTGGGTGTGCTCTGAGCTCCATCGGAGGGCCTATGGAGTATGCCACCTCAAAGTAAATTCCAGGAACTTCCTTTACAAGTATTTGTCTTGCTCCCCCTGACCCCCCAGGGGACACTTGTGTGACACTTGCCTTGTAGGGAGGACGCAGGGACTCCCAGGGCAGATCAGGAAAGAGGCTGAGCTGCCAGTATGCCAGGTCCCTCCAGGCCAGCTTGCGCTGGAACTTGGGCGGCCTGCAGCGGGCACTGCGAGACTGCCAGAGGAGCCAGCGGGGACTGATCTGGCCGTAGTGTAGGTATGGGGACAAGGAGCTGGTGTTAGGGGCATCCGCTCGGCAGGACTCCTTCTCGTAGCGATAGATACCTGGATAGCAGGGCAATGCAGCATTCAACTGTGAGAGGTCTTGCAACTTTAAGAACAAATGCTATATTAGAAATTTGTCAGTAACTATAGCCAGTAATAACCATACTATCACACATTTATTGACATCCACTTTTATAAATGGATATCTTCATCTGACAAAAATACATTTTGTCTCAATTTTTTTAACAGAAATCCAATATTAAGTCACTTAAGTATGGGAATGTGAACTGTTTTAAATCAGCATTTAAGTAGTAACTTAGTCTCTGGAATCTGGTATTACTACCAATTTACCAACTATATCCTGCATGGTGACTCGCCAGTGTGGCAATGAAAGCAAACTACATAAAATTAACAGGAACCAGCTAGACAGCAAAACAAGAATGTACTGAACACAGCAGCATATTTCTCAATGGCAGAAATAAACCAGTACAAAAAGTCACATCACACAGCAGCTGCTACATAGCAGAACATTACAAGAGGACTGTTCTGGGTTAGATGTGCATCACATTTGCTCAGATTCACTGAGCGTAAAATCATCTAGATAACTCATTTTGTATGTTGGGCTGATTCATATCACATGGAGATTCATGTGTATGTAAACAGATTTGATACAGAACCCACCTAAGCCAAATGTTATTAAACTATTTTTCTGGGATCCACATCTGCTGCCCAGTGATGCCATCACTGTAAAACATAGCAATGTATATATAAACTCTACTTTCCTTTCAAGTTTTTCTACCATAGACTTCAACAAGGATGCTGGGGATTTCACACTTCAAAGGTAACTGGGCAGTTCAAAAAAGCCTCCAGTTTTGAGCTGTATTGCCATCTGGTGGCCAAATTTTAATTGCACTTAAATTCAGTCTGTATTGTGTACTGTAACTGTAGATTGTCTCACCATCTTGAAAGAAGGCATCCAGTCGGGCTTGGGCTCCATCCTCACTAAAGTCCCAGGAGCTGCGGATATTTGCTGCCCAGTCCACCTACAAGCACAGGAGTCTCACTATTACTTTTATCAACATCCATGTCATGTTATTTAATCCTCTTTATGTGGGGCTAATTCGGAGAGTGCTTACCACTGTGCCGTCTTTCCTGTGTGGCATCCTTGCTAGGCCCAGCTGGGATAATGCACAACCCTGGGGCCAGGTGGTGGGCACTGGGAGGCATGAAGGGGCATCAAGAGGTGTACCAAGCCCAGAGTCAGGGCTCCGCTGGCAGCAGCTCATGAAGTGGGAAACCGATCCAATCCCTGTAAGTGCAACAGAAATAACCAATATTCCAAAAGGTGCTATGAAGTAGCATTTAACCATAGTGCATCCCTAATCTTTGACACCCATACTGTGTTCATTAGTTAAAAATCCTGACATAGGCAGGGACTCACCTCTTAGCCCAACCCCCTCAGTGCTGACAGAGCTGGGGTGTCTCAGACAGTAGGAGTGATACAGCTGGCACTTAATGCCCTGGCGCTCCAGCGATGAGAACACCAGCTCATCACGCTGATTCAGCCAAGGTTCATACAGGGCAGTGGCTAGTACAGTGCTGGCTCCCGTCTCAGCTGCCAGACTCTGTAAGGACTCCAGGGAAGATCTTTCCACTTTCACTGTCACAAGGTGGCTTCCGAGCTTTTCCAGGGACTGATTAAGGCACAGCAGTGCATGGTGGAGCCAATATTTACTCGCCCCACCCATTGCCACAGTCACACCAGGCCCTTCTTCTTCATCAGGGGACCAGAGGAAAACTGGAATGACAGGCCCACCCACTTCCAAGGAACCAATCAGAGCTGGGTTGTCAATCAGTCGCAGGTCCCTTCTAAACCACAGCAGAGCAGGTCTAGGAGAGGAGGGGGATTGGGTCATGGCCAGCTGGTTCTTCTTCCTTTGACGCCGCCTCCTTGAGCTCTTTGGGTTGTCAGATATGTTTGAGTTGAGATCCACTCTAACACCTTCATCACTACAGGAACATGGACCAGCCTCACACAAACTACCACTCTGGGTATCAGCTCTTTGCTTAGTGGACTCCCTTGAAACTCTGCCATCCCCGGCCAGGTCAGTGTCACACATGACACTGGCCTTGTTTCCATGCGACAAGACTTCCCTTTGGGACACTCTTACTCCACCTGCAGCCTGCTGAGCATAGCTTCCATCATGGGGTTGGGCATGGGATGGTGGCTGTGATGCCACCCACTCACTCCCTCTCATCTCCTGCAGGGAGAGTGCTAAAGCCAGCTCCAGCTCCTCTTCCTCGATCTTCTTAACCGGAGAATGTGCCTGCTACACAGAGAAAACTAATTAGATTAATACATTATGGTGACCCATAATCCCTGTACAGATAAAGAACTGGCTATATTCACACTGACTCAATCATGTGTTAGGTAAAGTGTGCATTTCTAGGTAAACTGGCGTCATTTTCTTCACGGATGACTTTAATTTCTGTGGAATTTAGTTGTCAGTGAATTCTAAAAACACTTCATGCACTCAAGACAACTTGTTATGGTACAATATGTGCTTACCGTGGCAAAGTAGTCCAGGAATATCGTGATGAGACGCGTATGCACCTCGGCATGTTCAAAAACGAGTGGCTCGATCAAGTCTAGTAACTGCTCCTGGGCGCCTTGATGACCAAGCACGGACACGCTCCGGCAAAAGAATTCCTCTGGGTCCTGTCTGCCCAGTACCAGCTCTCTCATCTCTCGTCGAATTTGGGAAACAAGCTTTGCTTCATCTCTGCTAGACATCATTCAATAAAATGACTGTCTTGTGATGTTATCGGTCCTGTTTACTGACGATCCAAGCATATATGGTGATGATACAGTGAATAGGTTGGTGCCGAAATATTACGCACAGGAGCGTTGTCTCCATTAAATCTTCCCAAAACACATGTCGGTATCTTGCTACACACTCCCGTAGATTCCACTGTCCTCACTCGCCCTACCAGGAGTTGGTTTTGTGGAGTTTTCCCCGTGCGTGTAACCCCTGCGTTACCTAACTCGGGTTGACAGAGTTACAAAACCCCAACCCCCCGCCCCTCAACCAGCAATGTTTTGTAAGCCTTATGTTGATATTTGACACCAGTCGTGTCTTCATGTGTGTTTCGCCCAATAGGGAAACACACAAATAACCGATAGAATGTGTTAAGTGTTCTTACGTTGAGCTGCGACTCACCAGATACACGTTATTTTACACAAAGTTACGTGATTTAGTTGTTGTTGGAATTTGGATGTTTCTTGGATTTTTTTTTACTTTGTTTTGAATTTTTCTGTCAGCAAGTACCACTGAGAAAAAAACACCACTATACACATATAATTTTTGAAATAAAACGTGTTGATGTGTGTGATGTTAGATATTCTTCAATAGAGAGCACTGACCCTATAGCTACATACGATTTATATAATATCTATTAATTGGCTAATGTTGAATGAGAGGGTAATATGTTGTTGCCCCGCATGACAGATAGCTTTGTATGCCCCGCATAACCATGGCCGTAGCACGTGACCCGGTAGCTAGGTGGATTATGGGATTGTGGAGCTGTGACAGTCTCCTGTTCAGTTGTAATTCCCTGATTCATTGCACTGGGATCGGTTTTAGAGACAAAAAATGCCCGAATTAGCTGTGGAAAAAGTTGTTGTTCATCCATTGGTGTTACTTAGTGTGGTGGATCATTTTAATCGGTAAGTTGATCTAATTTATAATCACTGTTGTTATTCTGTGTGAAATTGTGGACTCATTGTTGTCGCGTGGAGGCCCAGTTAAACGTTACTGACTTGCAAGAATTAGCGTAGCTAGTAAGTCTTAGCTCTGGAAAAAGGAATATGCTAGCTAGATAAGAGCTGTAGAAAAACAATGGAATGACCACTAACAGTAATGGTAAATGACTAATCATCTGTTAGAAGTAGTGCGTTTTTCTTTATTTCTCGTTTTATTTAGGCGGTTGAGGTAGCTAACCTCAATTTAGCCAACCTGAACTAGATAAGCGAAGTATAGGTACACCCTCCAAACAATTTCATTGATTGTAAGTTGATGTATCGATACTATGCTAGCCGGCTTCTTTACAATTAGGAATAGAGCTTCTAGCTTTAAGGATGATGCTTTTATCAGGGATTTTACTCAGAATTAGCTAACTAGTAATACCATAGCAAAAGTAGCTAAGTTCACTAGCAGAGTTAGCGAGCCCACAGTTTGATTTCTTTCCTAGACATGTTGGAAAGTAGTTGGCCTTGCTCTTTTGGGTAGCAATGTTTTTGTATACTGTTGATGGTTGGTGTTAAAATTGGAGTCCTCCACCTGGTGCTGGAATTGGTGTTTGTGGGCCAGTAGAGATGGGTACAAAGTAAGTGCCCCAGGGATACTGTGGGCAAGGATACAGGGGGCAGTCTGGTAGTCTAGTGGCCAAGGTATACGACTGGGACGCCTGAGGCTGGTTGCTTAAGCCCCAGTCCAGCCACATCAAGAACACCATTGCTGTTGGACAGCAAACTGTCAGCAGATGGGTGCTCCATATTAGCTACCGAAGTTAGCCCCTGTTCTCTCAAGGGTGGTTTAGCATTCATGAACATGCAGTACGTAGTTGGTAGTATTCCTAAAACATGTTGTTACTCGTCCATTGATGGATATATCGTCTCTCCTTTTCTAGAATTGGAAAAATTGGTAACCAAAAGCGGGTTGTGGGTGTATTGCTGGGCTCTTGGCACAAGAAAGTGCTTGATGTTTCCAACAGTTTTGCAGGTGAGTTTATACCATGTACTAAGTAAGTACACCCTAACTGAACACTTTAGTGATTCACTGTGAGGCATAATGGTTACTGAAGATTTCCTCTGAGGAGCCTGTGCATGAGCAGTCAGTTTGATATTAGCTAATGGGTTTATATCTTGTTTTCCAGTACCTTTTGACGAGGATGACAAGGATGACTCTGTGTGGTTCCTTGATCATGACTACCTGGAGAATATGTATGGAATGTTCAAGAAAGTCAATGGTAAGCATGCTTATGTACTTTGGAGGAGGCTATGTTGAAACAGAAGTTATTTTAGTGTTTGTATTTGAATGCTGAAATGAATGCTTCCTTTTTCAGCCAGAGAAAGAATTGTTGGCTGGTATCATACAGG
Source organism: Albula goreensis (assembly GCA_022829145.1). Lineage (NCBI taxonomy): Eukaryota > Metazoa > Chordata > Actinopteri > Albuliformes > Albulidae > Albula > Albula goreensis. Next base: position 14,072,213 of record CM040741.1, read on the forward strand.
CCCAAAACTTCACAAGAATGACATTGCAATCAATGAACTCATGAAGCAGTACTGCTCAAATTCAGTAAGTGATTCTTTTTTTCACCTGAGGAGACTTTTGTACAGTCAGCTATCTATTGTTTTTTTTTGGCAAAGCATTTGCTTTTGGAGAAATTACATCATAGAATACTTTCAAAGTAAATGACCTGCTTTCTGTCTCAGGTTTTAGTGATTATTGATGTGAAGCCTAAGGACTTGGGTCTACCTACTGAAGCCTACATCTCTGTAGAGGAAGTGCATGATGTAAGTACTACTCATGTATCTGCTTTTATATTGCATGATCTGTGACCAGTATGACCAGTAGCCCTTAAACATTCTGACCTAGCATGTAATTGGTATTTTATCTGTTCATACAGCTGAAATTTTACCAGAGCAGCTCCAGGTTAATATGTTTCTTAGTGGTACACAGAAGTATACTTATGTGATAAACTATATGTGATGGAATGATGTCATTATTGGAAATAGAATTTATCAGATAAATAAACAAACCATTATAATACATTTGTGTCAATTGCTATGTACCTTTGAGGTTTTGATAGTGACACCTTTTAGTTACATGTCCAGTCCTGTAGCTACTTCCCTATGTTATCAACTTATTCACATTATGCTAATTAAGGTTCAAATCTGCAATGACTTGTGATGGTCATTGATTTTCTGTTACATTTACAATAATCCACTGCAGAGTGGCTTTGCCATTTTATTCATGCACCTGGAGAGATTTAGGTCTTAATGTACATCACACATTTTTGCTCACATGTGATGTACATCAAATGTAATCCTTCCAAGCTTCATCAGAAGTGCTGACACGTTAAACGTTTTTGGAAACGATGTGATCTTTACCCAGGATGGCACTCCTACATCAAAGACATTTGAGCATGTAACTAGTGAGATTGGAGCTGAGGAGGCAGAGGAAGTGGGTGTGGAGCATTTACTCAGGTAAGACATCTATGCCAATCTTATTTTATTAACCTCCCTGTACAGTCTCTTCACTTTGGTGATAAGCTCTACAGTTTCTTTTCCTCTGGAGTGGCATCATGAAAAGGTAGAATTTCCTGTTCCCCATGTCTTCCGAATAACCCAGTTTTTGCCAGTCTGTTTAGGCTACATTCTAACTTCCAGTTTGCCTCCACTTATATCCTAAAATAACCTGGAAAATACATGTCTAGCATATATTATCAAGTTCCAAATCAATGGGATTCATATATGAGCTAGTGGCACCTTTTACAGGTTGTTTTGTGAAATGAACAGGGGTGAATTGGGAGGAGGATGAGGCAAATGATAAATTAACGGTCTTGTGCCAGATAAATGGACTTAATTCAGAAGACACGGTGAAAAGACAATGATTCTAGCTCATTCATGAAGCCAAGGAAAGGTAAAAAACTATAGAGCTGGATTGTTACCAAATTGAAATGCCCCTTTAAGGACTGTTTAAGTGCAAATGCATAAAAAGCTGTAACTTCCAATGTACAAGAATGAGATTATTCCATTAAGCTACATAAATGCCTAATTACAATGAAAAGGTCTTTGTGAAGATGTTGGGCACCTGTCAAATCTTGCCGGTTTCTCCGCAGAGACATTAAGGACACAACTGTGGGCACCCTATCACAGCGAATCACAAACCAGGTACATGGCCTAAAGGGACTGAATTCCAAGCTGCTGGACATCAAAAGTTACCTGGAAAAGGTGGCTACAGGCAAACTGCCCATCAACCACCAGATCATCTACCAGCTACAGGATGTCTTCAACCTGCTACCTGATGTCAATCTGCAGGAGTTCATCAAGGCCTTCTACCTCAAGACCAATGACCAGATGCTGGTGGTCTACCTGGCCTCCCTCATCCGCTCTGTGGTGGCCCTCCACAACCTCATCAACAACAAGATTGCCAACCGTGATGCAGAGAAGAAAGAGAGCCAGGAGAAGGATGACAGCAAGAAAGAGAAAAAGGAAGATAAAGACAAGGACAAGGAAAAAGATAAAGACAAAGACAAGGGGGAGGTGAAGAAAGATGATAAGAAAGAAAAGAAATGAGTGACTGTAGTGCAGACTAAATCTGCATTGTGCTCAGCTAAAATTGAGATTTTTTTTGGAGGATTTTTTAATGTCCAACCAACAGTCATTGTAAGCAGGTTTGGCTGGGCAGTGTATTTATCTTTTTATAAAGAGGACATTTTCTGGATTTAGTCTAAATTAGCAACCGTAATAAAGGTTTTCTATTGTAATACACGTTTTGTAGTTCTGTTGTTTATACAGACATAAAACATTAAGGAAGAGTGTAGTGTTAAAAACCATGTCAGTAAATACGATAATGCCTGGCCAGACAATTATAACTAAAAAGGATTTAAGTAGAAATGCTGTCTACAGTCAGTGTACCTAAATAAGCCAATAACTTAAGACATTGAAATGCCTTCTTTATATAAAATTCTGCATTAACATGGTAATAGTTCCAGTTCCTTCCTTTACCGTTTATTGCAGCTTTTCTCAGCACAGTCAAGTGCCATCATGTTATATCTGTGTATTAAATAATAAAAATACCAGAAATGTTTTGATCTGAGTGTTTTCTCGCGCAAACAACAAACTATTGTTGTAGTTTCTTATTCCATACATTTCAAACTTATTAACATTACAATTACTTGCATCCCAGTTGCTTTTCTACACTTGTTCTTAGCTAAAAGTCTGAGTAATTATCTCTGTTTCATAATGTATATGTGAGAATCTGACCATGGTCAATTTGACTTGAAGGGAGTAAAATCACAAAAGGAAGAATTGCTTAGCAATATTTCACGATGTACTTATTTAAAAGAGTAATACAGAAATGATAGCTTCCATAGGTACTTGTTCAAAATGTGTAGACAGCCTTTTTTGTTTCTCATCCTTTGTGTCCTTGGGCCCATGGAGATTTCACAATTGTGTTAACTTGGACTATAAAATTTGGAAAAAAAAAATTTGGAATGCCACAATGAGCCTGACAGCTATTCATTAATAAAATGTTTGCTAGGTACTTTGTAATCCTGAAAAAGTGTTTTATTTAAAGTCTTATGACTAGTTTTAATCCAGACCTAAAGCAAGGTAAAGGGGTGTTCTGATAACTTTATTATTAGCTACTAGTACTTCAGCTTGTGGTGCAGTTGCTAAAGGCTGAAAGCTGAAGATGAAAGTTAAGAGCTTTACCTTAAATATCACAAGGACAATACTGGAGCTAAAAAGAACTTCAAGCACCAGTGTTTTTCTGAAATTTGGAGAGAAGAATTCATTCGGAAATAAATCTTTCTCCAATGTTGTCTACTATGCAGCTCAGTGAATTATTCACTCACTTGGCAGTTAAGACTGCCTTGCAGCAAGCTGAGTCATCTAAATTACATTCAGGTGGATGGCTCCTTAGTGAGGGAGGGGCATACTGTAATTATCACAGTGTTGCAATGCATATGAGAATTAATGTTAAGCACCCCTGCAACTAAAACGTGCAAGTCAAAACAGAAGGATCATAAATGACTAAATTGATCAAAATTAAGTATTTGTACTGGTATTATATCAAAAGTTGCCTGTAGCAATACTTGCAGTAATATGTTCCCCTTTCAGAAATGTATTGCAGAGTTTCTGACTCTCTGGTGATTAATTATCAGATTACAGAAGGGGGTTGCTAAACTCATAGTCAACATTACTCATTGGATCAATATAGGTAGTAAACTAAGATTAGCAAATTGCTAATTCTGAATTTTTCATTTTTGGAATTGACACATTGGATAATACAGGTAATCATTGCCATTTGCAACTGCGTATGCCACATTGTGAAAAAAAATGTACCAAAAGGTCTATGTGAGATGAAACAGTCAAACAGCAAATAGTTGCAGGGCTACCGTACTAAAATTTCCGTGCTGATACAGGGCTTTGCATCCTGATTATTGGGATTAAGCAGACAATGATGTCACCTTCTTTACAAGAAATTCTTGTATGTCATCACCTCATTATAGAAATTTGCAAGACACCAGAAAATGGTATGTCCACTAACCCCAAGACTCAGTCCACCTTTCCATGAATTGCACCGTCATTGAGCCCTCAGGCCAAATGCTGACACAGGCTTCCTAAATTATTAGTATTGTGCCCCCTACAGGTAAGTATCAGGTAAGTATTATTTCTTTTACACACTGAAATGGGTTCAAAATCCCTTTATATTTCTTCTATCAAAATCATCTTCCCTACAAAAGTTCTTTTCCACTTCACAAGCCATCAGAAAATATGTGGAAATATTGTGTCCTGATAAATAGACAATGGTGAAAGTGCTATGCGCCTTGGATAGAGAGTGTTTCCTGGCCCTCTAGTTAGCCCTAGGATGTAGTGTTTTTTGGGTGGTGGTGAGCACAGAGGAGGTGAACAGCAGAGAAAAAGCTTTCCTAGTCCAAATGGACTCTGTAGGCTATGTAGAGTAAAGCAGATTGGTATTTCATTCATCAAGATTGCACTTTGTGAAGCTAAAAGAACCAGAAAATAAACCTTTTGAGAGTATAAATTACCTTTAAACCCTCAGTACAGATGCTAACCCAGAATAAAGATTTACATGTGGTTTCATCTGGTCTGACCTAGTGTGCAAATGAGCAGTATGTAAATACTAGTTCAATGTTATTGTATTTTATGTGCTGTAGAGAAACACCTTTTTTAGACACACAGAATTTATTCTTGACAAAAGGAATATGGTTAACAGTATCATTGGCAAGACATGTTAGAAATTGAACAGGGATATAAATTAATTTATGGATGCAAACTCTACATTTAATATAAAATCCTTCAAGATTTATAAGGTCTCAGGCAGTTGGTTAAAATTTTCATTCAGGATAAAGTTTGTGTATAATTATCTAATGATCTTTATACGTTATATTTTAATAAAATGTAACATATAATTTAATAATTGAATAAAAAAAGCAGTTGATATGCTATCCATTATCTATTTTATTGTTATATTGCATAGTAAAAGTAAATAAATATGATAAACTCCTGCATCCATGGACTACATTTATGCTCTACAAATAACTGAAAATAAATCGCATCGGTGAGAGCATCCTGTAGTTTACAATGCAGTATATAGTGACATAAGCACATTATCGATGAAGTAAGTCAGGTGGTATTAGTTAAAAAATATGAAATTTTGCCTCGCAAAGGCAAGTATTGTAACTTGCATATAGTATATATTATAAACAGCACGGAAACTACAAAAACACAGGCCAAGTATCCCGAAAATGGGCCGTCCTTCTTACAAGCCAGTGTGATGTCAGTTCGTCTTCCGTACTCAGGGGGTGAGCTGAAGCACAGGTTATAGGGGGTAAATCAGATTATTAGGTAAAATGGATTTGTGACGTAAGGGTTTAAAACTGCAGGGAGCGTTGCATGTACTAGACCACGTTAAGTCGCGAGACAGGCGGTGTAGGGAGGCAACAGTAAGCCTTTTTAAGAGGCGGGCATGGAACCTCAATCATTGTAATCTAAAATCAAGAGCAAAGTGCAGAAGAATGGCTTCTTTTCTGCAGGTAAGGGACTGCACTGGTTATTCGCAGGAATTGCATCGTAAAACTAGGTGATTCCTTGTGTCACATCAAATTGGTATAAAGATTAGCGTTTATTTTTCAAGGAGGCACGTTCGTTATACAGATCTAGCCTGACATTTTCAAATGTCTGCATGTTCACTTGCTGGGTATATCTCTAGTGTCTTTCACACGGTCATGTCAAGATATCGGCAATATTTAAGAGCTTCAAATGCACGGGTGTGGTTACCTATTTGAGCGGCTACCTAGCAAGCCATTACCACTGAGCCAATTGTAATCAAGCACCTTCGCTAGCTGTAAATTTATTCCGGCTACCTGGTCGTTTTATCGAACTTGTGTTAAACGGTAGCTCGCGCGCAGAAGCTATGATGGGCTAGCACTTGCATTTGTCTGAAACCCCTGGGCTGACAGTGGTTCATAAAATGTGGCATGTTTTATTTTAAAATTAATTTAGATTCGTCGTTAATGGCAGGTTACTTCGAGTTGTCTGCGGCTTAGTGTTGCTAAGGAGACGCCAAACCTATTTGCCTTATGTTCACCTTCAGATACACGTCCAAATAACATTGTTTTAAGCCTTTCACCATTTTTACAGAAAACTATTGCTGTGCAGTTTAAAACACGGCGTCGGGATTTGTACAGTACTTGTGCGTCTCACTTGAAACTAAATCAGGAAATATTTTGTAAAGCAAATGACATGTTTTCTCATTTCAGATTCCTGATGACGAAAAGGGCTATGATTTGAATCTATTTTGTGTCCCCAAGCACTATGAAGAGGATTTGGACAGGGTCATTATTCCTCACGGAATAATCATGGACAGGTACACTATGTGCAGACTGTTTGCTCGTGGTTATTGTAGTAGCTAACAACTCAGACATTTGGTATTTGGCTTCCTTTGTGATTTAGTCTGATCATCTCTTACTGTATTGGTTGTTGGCACACCTATGTGCACAGAGCCATTTTTTCTTCCCTTAGGAATCTCAAGTCAGGCCACTAGCTCAAAAGCTGTTCAGCTGCAGTATGCAAATCCTATGCATTATTGAATTGATATGGAGGTATTTAGAAATTATGTTTTTGTCATGCATTCCTCATACATTTAAGTGAAAGAACAGGTAGCCTTGATGTTATACCACACCTTTAATGACAACGTCACTGTTGTGTAATCCACTTCGAAATATGATCCCATAATATAGATCTTTTTAAAGTGAAGAATGCTTGTCATTTGTAAGATTGTGTTTTTAAGACTATTCTTTCCCCTCTAGGACAGAACGTCTGGCCCGTGATATAATGCAGGACATGGGAGGACACCATATTGTTGCTCTTTGTGTTCTGAAAGGTGGTTATAAATTCTTTGCCGACCTGCTAGATTACATCAAGGCACTTAATCAAAACAGCGATAAATCTGTACCGTTGACTGTGGATTTCATTAGACTTAAAAGCTACTGTGTGAGTGATTCATCTACGTTTCTCTTCTTTTTATCCATCACTGCTATTATTTTAGTTTTTCTCCCAAATACCCTTCTCATCTGTTATGTGTACAATATATGTGCTTTGGTTGTATATTAACTCCTATATAATTACTCAAGCTATATAGTGTGTATGCATTATGGTGATTGATTTCCTTTTTTTGCATAGCCTCGATGCAGATCAGTGCATGCTGATTCATGTTAATGCATCATCTCTAGATGAATATTGCTCAATATCTTTATGGGCCTTTTCACAGACTGTGATTGAGCCTGATTGTAGGCTGCATATTTTTTGCCTACATTTTATCAATCTCTCATTGCTGTTCAGCAGAAAGTGATTTTAGAATGATCTCAACAAATCATATCTAGAATGGATAGCTTATGACAGTTAAATATGTACATATATTCACAAAATGTTTATACTTGGTATATTTGTAGTTTTTTTTAGTGTTGTACCATGTACTGATCCTTCCTCTTTAGTCCTATTTTCTGTATATTCTGTATACCAGTTTAATTTATTATGAGGATTAATGCTCAAGAAATCTATATTTTATGATGCAATCTTGTCTCTGATTGGTTGGCTTTTAGTAATTAATTTGAAGTGCAGTAGTGATTTCTTGTTGCCCTAACTGTCTGCTGTGCATTTTTGTGATTATATATAATCTCAGACTGAGCATAGCCCAATTTTTAATAAATTCAGCCTAGCTAATAGCTTGATGACTGATCAAGATTAATCAGAATCTGTGAAATGCCTGAAAATCACTGTAATGTCCATCTTTTTATGAAATGCTGCACACTGCAACACTTTGATTTAGCTTCTGCAATCTGTCTCTGTTAATGTAGATTTCACCACAAACAAAGAGAAAACAAAGCAGAATCATGCATTCTGTGAGAATGTTTTTTTTGGTACAAAAATGTCTTTATTTCCCCAGAATGATCAATCAACAAACAGTGTTAAAGTTATTGGAGGAGATGAGTTGTCTGCTCTGACTGGGAAAGTGAGTGTTTAAATGTTAATTCTTCATTACATTATCTTTAAATAATTCAAAAAACATACCTGATGCTGAAGAACAACAACTGAAACTGTCATTTATATATTAATTGGGAAGTAATAAAAATTATTATTTAGAAAATTAATTTGAATAATATTGGACTGACTTTGTGTTTTCTTTCCAATAGAATGTTCTCATTGTTGAGGTAAGATTGTTTAAATTTTGTTTATATTTTTAAAAGTAAACTATTCATTGAATAATCTCTATCAATGTCCATTTTCAACCTATAAGTAAATTTGAAGTTAGAATAAGTTCATGAAATGAACTCTTATTCTAACTTCGTGAAAAGAGTATAATGGAGATGGTTCCATTGAGACCAAGAGGCATATCGTGATGACACAGCAGTGTAGTGTGGTAAAGATCTCATACATATTTTTGTGCTTTAGGACATTGTGGAAACTGGCAGAACGATGCAGACACTACTTTCTTTATTGAACGAGTACAGTCCCAAGATGGTTAAAGTTGTAAGGTAAAGTTGAATCATTTTTCTCTTTTTAATAATATTTGTCAAACTATCAAATATGTGTGAGTACAGCAAAGTGATTGTGCAGGGTTTGTGCAAAGGGAACATTCTTGCATTTTGCATTAATTCTAAAATTAAGCGATGACACATTAAGACATTATCCAGACTGTTACACCACAAAACGCTGTCCATTTGTTTTAATCCTCTATATCATTTACTGTATGGAAGCAGATGGGTGCTGTACTGTAGAAGGTATATCCTCCTCTATCCACTTTGATTAGGATCAAAGTGTTAGAACAGTTAGAACAGTTTACCCACAGGCCAATCGCACACCATAACACTGCTTCTTTATTTTTGCAGCTTGTTGGTGAAATCATTTATTCTTAATTAGTCCTTTGTCAAGTGAATGGGTCAAATGTTGTCTACACTTTATAGTGTTGCATGTAGCCTTTTTTGTGTATTGACATACTTATGCAATGTTTTTGTGTTTGTAAAGAAAATACACTGGCATATTCAATACAGTTGGCTTGTGCTATTTTTATAAACATATAATGCATGCAGTGTTATTTCATTACAGCCTTTTGGTCAAAAGAACACCAAAAAGCTTAGGATACAGGCCAGACTGTAAGTGCTCTCTCAAAAACTGTGATTTGTCTATTCTTTAGCTATATTGTGTGTTCTGAAATCGCTTTTGTCGTCAACAACATTAAGTGCAGAGCAGAGTGCTTTAAGCAGTCTTCTAAATGAGCATTTCGTGCTTAAATGATAATATTTAAATAAAATTCCCCTTCAAATGTAGTTGAATGCTGGATTGATGTACTATCACACATGCTCAGACTGATTATGCAATGCTTTTAGGCTGGAATCTGATAAGCTCTTTAACTACATCCCTGAAAGCGATATTATTTGCACTTTATTTCCTCCTCCTTTTGGCAAGTGTAATGCCCACACTCTAGTCAAGTGGTAAGCCACCCACAGATGTGAAACCTATAACTGAAAAATATCAGCACTGATGCGTTGAATTTAATATTTGTATTTTTATGTCATATTTAATCATCATTAAGCTGACTTCTGTATTCATTTAAAGTGTAAACTGTCAATAGACGGTAATTGAAAAATAATCCAAGAATGAGAAATTTGTATATTTTTTTTGAGGAGGATGGAAGCATATTGTAGGATTTCATTTAATAGTGAATGTAATCTGTATGACTTGTGTAATTTATGAGACACTGAAATTCAGAATTTTCTCATTCAATTTGTAGACATTGGATTTGAGGTTCCTGATAAGTTCCTTGTTGGATACGCCTTGGACTACAATGAATACTTCAGAGATCTCAGTGTAAGCATTTGATGAAGAGATGCTGTAATTTTTTACAATGTGTCACTTTTCTTGTATTAGTGATCTTGTTAAAAAAACACATTTCTTAAATGGAAACAGAAGGTGTATATGTTTACATCAGGAGATTGATGTTACTTTTCATTCGTAGTTTTAATCACTGAATCTGATTTTATTTTTTTCTGCAGCACATCTGTGTTATGAATGAAAATGGAAGAGACAAATACAAGGTCTAAGAGAGGGAACCTAATGACTGCTCAACCAATGGAAATCAAGAGCACTGTGAAGCTCCTTATTTAGCATTTTGTGTTGTAAATGTTTTATTTTTTTACATGAATACCCTAATATGTGAGTGCATGGAGGTGAATACTTGTTTTTTAAGATGTTTTGTTTAATAGCTGATTTTACAAGGGATACCAAATATGTGAAATTGGGCACTATTATTTGTTGTATGTGAATTCATGTTGAAAAAATATTAGAAATTAGAAAACTGACTAAATGAATGTGGAGTAATGTCCAAGATTCCTTTGAGAGCTAACAAACTATGGGCTGCATCCAGACTTGTGCTTTAGTGCATTTAGTTCAATATTGCAGGAGTGAGAGACTTGGACAGTAAATACACTGTAGCCTTGGTCTGGATTCAGCCCTCAGGCCTCTACATTTGTTACTTGAAAGGGCAAACATTTTATGTTATAACATTGTCGGTGAACCACATTATTAATTATTCCCAATATGAACTATGTTAGAGAATATAATGTCTAGAGACATTAGTGCACGAGTCTACCATCAGTTTGACATATCCTTAATGCAGATAATGTACTGTATTGTAATATTTTGCACAAAAGGAAAAGACTTTTGACCTTTTTTTTTTCTTAAGAGTAGATTGTAAGACTGAAGGTCATTTAATTTCATTTGTTGGCAAATTGTTATTTTGTGAAGGGTTCTATGATTATTAATTGCAGCAATAATAAATTATTTTGAATCTGGTTCATCTGTAAGTGGCTCCAATTGCATGACGCAAGACAACAACATGTACATTTTTCATACTGTCAGTTATACTTTCTCAAGTCCATAACATTAATTCCCAATGAACTGGAGTTGATTGTTAGCAAATTACATGCTGTTTAGCAGGAAACTTTCACACAATAATAACATCAGGCTTGACTTTCACTTTTTATTCACTTTGTTAATATTCTGTATTTTTCATCTTTTATATGTAGGTCAAAAATGCGTCACATGTCAGCGCTGTGTTTACAATCAAGGTGCCTATTTGTCAGATTTTGCAAATTTCTTAGACCTGAAAAGGATACACACCCAATGATGAAGTGCCAGAACAATCACATTATGAGATGGTTTAATCAAAACCTTGAAATTGAAGAAGGGAATCATACGTCTTGGTAAAAACAAAGGAATTTTTAATAATTGTAATTGTTCCATCACTTAATTTAAGACACGTTAAAGTAGACTAGAAAGCTGAATGCTTCCTGTGAATATTCAAAGCTTCCTCAAGAGCTCAGTCTACCTCGCAACTGGCTCATTCCCCTTTCTTATTTTGGAGTGTGGGACTTGATGTGAGTAATGAGAGTCTGCTCTTTTGCTTTTGCAAACAAAATTGAGAAAACCTGTTCAATAATCCTTTATGCTAATAATTACTACAAAGTCATGAATACTGTGTAGAACTGAATATAAGCCTACGTGTCTTGAGCACCACTCGGTGAATTGTCATGCAATTCCATGTAATTGGTATTGATTAAATGACTAATTGAGAGGATTACCATGACCTGAAATGTCAGAAGTTTCAGAGATTACTAATCAGGTACTTTGATTATGAGATGTATCTTTCTTGAGGAAGATTAATTTGAAGGCTAATAAATGAGGCCTTAGGAAACACATGGCCTCAGCTGTTTGGCATTTAGACCACAAAATACTGCATGTTAAGATTTGACCTTTACGTGCAGGTTTTGGAGATGACCTCAATCATAATAAATCATAATAATAATCATAATAAATGAAAATATCTAAAACAAGGATATCCAACACTTGAGTAAAATCTGGATGGCCCACAAACTCAATGGTGGGACACAAGAAACTGCAGAGCACAATGCACAGAACAGTGGGGAGCAAGTCTTTTCAGGAAAGTGGTAGATTTAAGGGTGGAAAAGTGCTTAAAATTTGAAATGTTTTTAAAAATAGTGATAATTAGATAAGATAGAATGACCTATGATACACGACAGTGTCATAGCTCACCATCCGGTACAGTAGGTGGCAGTAATGCACTTTTCTGGTTTGAAGTATGAAAATTTAAGAAAGTCATGATGTCATATATGTGAGACACTGGAACGTGTAGGGCATGACTTTAAATGGCGTTTGACAACATCTTTATTGTGTCCATTGAATTTGTTCATTTAAATTTAAATATAAGCCGTGCCGCAACCTCAATCTCACGATGATCTCATGTTCCAGATTTCTTTTCAGAAATAAAGTAAGCCTGAAGCACGTAGCTAGATAGTCTCGAGACAGGCGGTCTGTTGTTGGTTAGATATAGAGGACTAACAATAACGTGTTTTACAGAAGCTGTTGTCATTAGCTGTTCGCTTGTTTGATCATTTACATAAAACAACTTTCTAAAGGCATGTCAGTATTCACTTCAAGGCTAATTAAATTTGTCTCGTTAGCTTGTACTGTAAGATAGCTATCTTAGTTATTTATAAATCATGTCACATCAGAAAGCTAGTGTTGCAATTTAAGATAATAATTGACTGGGTTATTGAGGCACACCGATTATCAAATGAATATTTGACCATTTTCACAGTCTGTTTTAGTATCAAAATGCGTACAGAGGTTTCTGTCGTCCCAAACGGATGGAGAAGTCAGAATCGCGCAAATACTAAAAGAAAAGTTTCCGTTATCAACGTCTATTAAAGTAGTGGATATTTCAGGTAAGTATATCCGTTCAACTAGATACGAACAGATGTCTTTTAGGAAGCGATTCTTTTTCTGTAATTTTGTAAAATTTGTAACTTTTTCTGTAAACGTTGCAACTGTACGATAAACAAAAATGGTATGTCAATAAACCTTGTTGCCTTCCTAAACCATAATAATCCAACTTCACATTATTGTCGAGTGAAATAAGACGGTCGAATTGGTGTTTTCTAGGGGGCTGTGGAGCAATGTATGAAGTACATATAGAATCAGAGGAATTCAAAGGTAAAAGAACAGTGCAGCAGCACCGACTTGTCAACCAGGTAAATAAGTTTTTTTTTTTTTTTTTTTTTTTTTTTTTTAAGTTATGAGGACTTTAAGGAGGAAATAAATTGTATGGCTACATGTTTCCTTTCTTCCACAGGCACTTAAAGATGAGATACAAGGGATGCATGGTCTAAGGATATTCACAGAAGTCCCTAGAAAATAGAAGCAAGAGGTTTATTGAGCCAGAAGAAATTCTGGACTTGACCATTGGATGAGGACCTCAAACTGAATTCTGTACAAACAACAAAAACCCAAAGTACCTCTACCTAGTTGATGCATCATCACTATGTACATTTAAATGCTGTAAATTTTGATGCATTCACTCACAATACTATAGCAGGGATGCTTAATATTTGTTCAGTGAACACATGTATGTTCAACGAATGCAAACATGTTTCGTCAAACTTGTTTCTTTTAGTTGCTTAATAAAATTAGTAGAATGTCAGCTCTCAGGAAGCAATCATCTGGGAGGTGTATGCTTTAAAATGTTAATATGCACAGTTTAAGTAATTTGACAAAAATGAATGCACCACACCCCAAAGCCCATGCTTAGTTCTGGGGTATTGCTGATAGTGACTCAGCAGTGAAAGAGTAGTATTTCATGGCTGCGTGGATGGGGATGAGTGAAGGGCATGTGAATAAGATTGCCCTTCATACCTTAAGATTCCACATCTTATTGAATTGTGATAGGACTTGACAGGCTTGGATTCATTAGATTCATACATGCACAACAGTCATGTCAAAAGTGCCACTTTGCAGCACCATTGCTTGTAGGTGAAAGGTGGTGACAATTCTAGGGACCCACAGCTTATGAATTAAAAAATGGGCTCAGACAATATTTGTTCAGGGGGCCCAAAATGCTCCTGCCACTTTGGAGCATTTGGGTTAACTTGTGTTTGATTATTTGTCTTTGTTTTTGTATTGTATTTTTTAAATACTCAGTCAGGTTTTGAAAACTTATCAAGGGTTAGTTCACCAAAAGAAAGTTCTTTGTCTTTTCTTACTCATGAATACTATCATTTATGGTTGTGCAACTCGAATCTTTTATTTCACACCCTGACACTTGCCATAATATAACTGTGAAGATCACACAGATTTATATTATTATATAATATATAAACATTAATATAATGTGAAACTATGTATATTGTTTTGAGGGCCAATTCGCTAGTATGCTGCAATCCCAAAACTTACATACCTGATATTTCCCTCTCTTCAGCAGTGATTTCACTGCAGGTCAGAGTTCTCACAAGCATTTTTATATCTCCAATACAAGGCTTTTAGACACTTCTGTCAGCTACAATCAAGTTTACACATTTGTTGATCTTGACTATAGCTACAATTGTGTTATAATTACACTAGTTCAGGTTTCATCGTTACTGAGGCCGTATTCAACTATTCTGCAGGCTGTGAGCCTGTTGCGATACAAGCATTTAGACTGTGCAGTATCCTCTTAAACCACTAGATGGCAAAACATTCCTCAATCTTGGTTTGGTCAAATGGCATTTTTGAATAAATTGAAATATTTGTAAATAGAATCTGGAAAGAACACTATGCAGTGCATAAACATTGTTTTATGAGTTTTGCCAGGTTTCTAAATAAAAAATCTCAATATGCGACATGTATACCTTCCCACAGAGAATATATGAAACATAACAAACACTATGTTTTATCATGATGTTATGAGGGAGTGGAGGGACTATGTGGAACTGCAGTTTGCTTCATGTGTGAACACCTGTTGTGTAAATAAAGGGGCTGCAGTATCTGCAGGCCTTTGTTTGTTTTCTTTCAGTCACCAGTAGATTTAGGAAAAAACAGTGTGGATGTTCTACCTAAAATTGCTATGAAATGTCAAACCAGCAACAGGTTTTTCCTGTCACCTAATGAAGGCACACACCTTAAATACATGTGCAACAGTAGCAGAAAATAAATAATGACAGAAGCACAAAATATTTAAATTTCTGAGAAACCGAAGGCAAGACAGATTCCTTTAAAGGTGAGCAACAGTCAACACTGGTGACCTGCAGGCAGTACTTTTGTGTTTATTGAATGATGTCACATGAGAATCTGCATGTCAGTAGACCTCAGCATTCAGGAGTTACGGTAGGAGAGATGTCTTTCAAAATTGTATTATTATTCAAAACTATGAGGTTTAATGCCCACTTTTTTTGCATCAGAGAGAAGAACCTACATGTTTTCAACAGCTGACTTATTCTTGCAGCTGACTTGCTCCCTTTAGCATATGTTTTGTGTTAAAGCTTGTTGTTTAACTTGTATTTATATAACCACCAGTGTAAGTCTTAAGGTTAAGTGCTAGTCAGCCTCCCAAATTAAATTCTGGAGCAGAAAGACCTGTTCCTTTGTGGAATAATGATAGTATTATGAGTTTTTAATAATTGCCCTGTTACAACACAACTGGGTATTGATAAGGCATAGCTAGAATGCAATTTTTTTAGGATTGTGTCTATTCAGGTTGACCAGTGTTTTCATATGACTGAGTTCCAAACTTTTGAGTCTGTACTTTGATAATGCTGGGTAATGAAGAATTAAAAAGGAAGAGCAAATACCAACAAGCCTAAACAAACTGATGGCATAGAGCTTAAACTCATGTTCAACAACCTTAATTAAGAGAGTGATTGTAACAAATGCAACACATGCTGGTTTCCATTGGGATGGAGTTTAAAAACTACTGGAAGGAAAGCTTTTTCCATATGGCACATCCAGAGAATTCATTTATGTGACTGATTGAAAGGCCTAGGAGGTGAATATGGGACATTTATTCTCCATGGCATGAACAGCTATTTTTGACATGTGGCTTAGGAGGGGAAATCATTCCTCCCTAGACATTGAAAGTGTCTAATTTAGAACAAATAACAGCTTGTCAACATCCTGGGGTTGTGGCTGTTTGGCATGAAAAGCAGGATGGACAGGGGTCCTGCAGCACTGAGAAGGATTATCCCTGGTTCTGATTTCTGCTGTAGGGTCCTGCACTGGGGCGTTAATCTGAACTAATCTTGAATATTTCTCTCTATCTAGGGAATTAATGCACACTGATTATTGCATGCAGACTTACGGATATGAGTGCACTCATGTGACTACTGCAGTGTTAAATGTCTGATTTAAAAGGGCTATGATATTTTATTTTGTCAACTGCATATTAATGACTTGTCCAAATTATCTTTTTTTCTGTTTAACAGAAATAAACACTGTGTTCACTCGTTACTGAGCCGAAGACGCAATGCCCGTGTTTTTGGACCCATGCCTGTCCGCTAACTAGAGGGGTCTAGGCATTTTCTTTCCTCTGGGGGAGATTACCTGTAACAAAGCTGTCAGTGCAACGTAATTGCTATGAATCATGAGGGCCCCAAGATGGCGATGCTTCTGACCCTCTGTTTAGTTTATTGAGTTGTCATGGAAACATTCTGCCCAGATTGCAACACTTGCCATACCGAGAATGCGGTTGCATGTAGCCAACAGTTTTTTAAACTATCAGTTGCAGGACCAGCAAGGGCAAGATAGTTATGCAGCAGAAGAATTTATGGGAGTGTGTCTGTCATGACTTTGCACAATGCTCCTTTAAAATTAATGCAAATTAAACTTACAGCAAGATGTTTATTCGTTCCATTTATTTTAATAATCCTTTACACTTAAGTCAATTGATCTTACTCAAGCTGAAAATAAAATGGAATTTAAATATTATACCATTAAACGGTTTAAATATGCGGTTATGCTAAGTTTTACTATGCCATTTTATCAACTTGTAGAGTATTGAATCACTCAGTGCTGCACATTTATACTCAGAGTTACGGTAAAGACAGAACACGGAGAAGGGGGAAATATGTTCAACCATTGCCTGCTGCTTGGTACGTTCAGAAGGGACAAGCACTAGCGTACTGGAAGAGACACCTGATACCAGAAGGAAAGCATCACTTCAACTTCAGCATCTGTCTGTCGTCCCAGGAATCCCAGAGACATGGCGAAAGAAGGAGTGGAGATCACAGAGGAGACGGAACATATGATAGAGAAGAATGGAGGAAAAGAGCAGGAAAATCTGTTGTCTGTAGCAGACACTAAAGAAATGCGAGCCGTGGTATTGACTGGCTTCGGGGGTCTCAACAAACTCCGGGTAACAAAGAGAGCGATGCCCGAACCACAAGAGGGAGAAGTGAAAATCCGAGTCAAAGCTTGGTAAATGCTCATCCGTTATCATCAAACTGTTGCTTTGACGCATGCCACACTTCATTGAAGGTAGCCTAAAATGGTCCTCTTTGGTTGAATGGATTTTTAGAACTTTTCGTACGTGCTACATGCTGCCACTTCTTGTCCGTTTTTGATTGGCCCTAACACAGTTGCATCCATTTCTGTTCCAATTCTATTTTATGGAAAGGTTGATTGCGCGTTTAGCCAAACTTAAGTTGAGGAAAATGGGAGACAGGTGTTGTCTTTGAAATGTGTAATATACTTTGTACTTCTAAATTAATTTTCCTGTCAGTATAATTCGAGGACATGCACCGTTAACTGCGTTGGTCCATTCAAAATTTATATTCCAAACCATATACGAAATAACGGTACCATGAGATGAGACCTATCGATTTACGTTGAGTCATATTTATGAGACAGACACAACAGCCGCGCATGCAAGGGTTATTAGCTAAGACTAGGCTACGCAAAGTCTGGTATGGAATGGTCAAATTTATACGGCATTGACCTCTTTCACTCCTACAGCCACAGGTGCTTCAGTGAATTGCCCTATATGTTACGTTCAATGTAAAGGCTTTTCGGAAACAGGCGTTCAGAGACATTGAGTAGCTCTATTCTAGTTGGATGATAGATTTAGATGTTGGTTTTAAGATTCATATTGCGTTTTTGTCTCAGTCTAAAACGTAAAGAGTCTGTAATGTCTGGAAAGCAATATTCTCTTGGATAAGTTTTACATGTAGCATTAGTACTGCTAGAGTCATGCCTCGCGAGATATTGATTGTGCACCTGGATCTGCCATTAGTTTTATTAGCCCTTGTATCTGTATAAGATCCGTCGCCTTGAAGAATTATGGAGAAATGTAGTGAAAACATGAAATGAGGAGTATCATTCGATTTTTATTTCTCCTACTGATTGCATGGGGGTGTTGGCAGACTATTTCCTCTCCAATCAGGGACCTGAATCTTAAAGAAGGAGGAGGGAAAGAGTGCTGCACGCACAACTCCTCTTCGTTTGTACAGTACGCATTAATATCTTCATTGTATCTGATATACTAGACCGTGACCAGAACTCGCCAGTCTCAGAGCCTTAGGCGTTAATGGAGTTTGGTACCGCACCATAATCCAAAATGCAATTTATGCTTGATCTCTCCCAACTACCAGTACTCCACAAGAACTTGGCTCAAAATAATGACGACTGTCAAGATAAAAACGAAGATTTGTTGGATCATAACTCAATGTGATTTAGGCATGATTGTGATTATATTTTTAATCAATATTAAGATGAATTAAAAGATTTAGTATAACCTGTCTTTATAAAATAGATGGCCAACAGTCATGTTTTTTTCCCTGCATTTATACCATAAACTATTATACCATAAACGTTGCCATTAGAAGATCCACTACATTCCATTCTATTCTCTTGCAATGAAGAGGAAGACAGTGATTACCCTCTGGAGATTGCTATGCTCCCTGTTATGTTATGAATAACAAAAGTCATTTTAGCATAGGGAGGCACACAACTAATGCCATTAATACTGCTCTGTGTAATTCAGCATTACATTTTTAGTATGAATAAACATTGTTGTCAAAAATAACTATTTTTAGATGAGACATTGTCAGTGATGAATTGTTTTAGCCATGTCCCGTTACAAAACTGGTACTAAAATTGGTTTATGTTATTACTATTATTGTGAATGCAATAATAATAATATACAGCTTCATTCTGCAGTGGTTTGAACTTCCTTGATTTGATGGTACGCCAAGGAAATATCGATAATCCACCCAAGACACCACTTGTCCCTGGATTTGAATGTTCTGGAATAGTTGAAGCAATGGGAGACAACACAAAAGGATTTGAGGTCAGTGAATTCAGAGCATTCTTAATGTAGTATAAGGTAAATAGTAAAGTAATGAGATAAAGCAATGAGGAGCAGACCTTATGCACTACTTACTTTTTATTTGCTTCCCTCATTTCTCAACCTCCCACAATGTGGAATGCTTAATCAAACGCATATGCAATGAAGTCCCACCATATTGCTGCAGCACCCCCATCACTGTGCTGGGGCATTGTAGCTCTGTTTAATCCAGAGCAATAGCTGCTCCCTACTGGCTGGCCGGCACCTCTTCCTGCAGCAAAATTGTTTTCCCTGGAGGTCTGCCATCCATGTACCAACCAAGTGCACACCTGCTTAGCCTCAATGGTTCAATATTAAAAGAGTTCAAGGTGGTATGGTTGCTAGTCAGTATTATACTTGAGAATATTTTCTTGAGAATATCAGATTTATAATTAAAAAAATCAGATGTTGCATTTAAGTCTCACAACAGTATTTCATCTAAATTAAAAATGCATGCTGTGTATTTTATTAATGGTTAAATTAAACAACTGGCAGCATTAAGCTGGTGTAAAAAAGACATGCGATTTGACATGACAGTAGTTCACACCAAGCTGGATAGCTGGAATCTCACCTGTCTCTGTGTGTAATGATAGGAATGATTCCAACTCTTCCCCTGATTTTAGAAAACATAAACAAGTTATAAATGCATGTAATCTTTGAACCACTGATTGATAGAAAAATCCTTAGTTGTACACCATATTCATTGCATGACTTCAGCATCTCTTTTAGTCATTTCCATTTAATGACCAAACAGAATTGTCATGGATCCAGGAAATATTGAATATCCTCTTCAAAACAAAACATAGGAAGTCCTATTACTGTCTCGTAAACACATTGCAGGGGACAGAGGATATAATCATCTTTTACTAGACCTGGAGAGGACAACCTTCAGATATCACAACAAAATTATGTGCTTAGTCAGGCATTGGTAGTGCAGTGCATACCATCTATTCGTTGTGCTGTGTATGTATTCTTTTGAAATAGTAAAGTAACACACATGAAAACTGCAAATCTTTTACTACTAAGAAATGTTGGCTGGAAGTTAGTTCTATAGCTTAAGTTTAACTCAGAAATTTAGCAATGTTTTGGATAATATCCTCTGAGCATATAACAGTTTGGTTGACATGTCTTGGCTATGGATCTCACCTAAATATTTGTAGTGCAATTTTATGAAATAGCAGGTGATCTTTTGATATTGACATGGTCCTTTCATTAATTCACAGGTTTGTGATATGACTGTACCCTTCCCTAACCAACCTTGCTCTCTTGCCCTGTTTTGCAGTGTGCCTCTTTATTCAGTCAGGTCATGGTGCTGAATATTTATGATGCTGATGCAGGCTTAGGCTTAGGCAGATGAGGTCACGGGCCAAACTGTGGTGATCTATCTATTGTAAACATTTAAGCAACACCTTTTGCATCAGTCATTTGCAACCTTTACTCAACCTGGCAGAGTGTGCATATTGATGGTGTTGTCATGGGTAACCAGACAGTGGAAAAGAAATGAATACTGATTTTCTACCTTGCAAACATAGGTCAGGAGTCATGGGGGTTTTCAGGTTAGGAATTTCAATGAATTGTGACTTTGAGTTGTTGCTTGTGTCCCTCATGCACTCTAAGCCAGTTTGCCCTTCCAAGCTGTCAAAACTCAAAACAATATTGTCTTTAAATTTGAGTTTCACCCCAGAAGCCATGTAACAACAGTCCATGAATCTTACATGAATAATCTGGTAGCAGAATTTGAATTTGGTTTTGTGGAAACATTCATTCAGTCATAATATACTCAAATAAAACTAAGTTTAACAAATCACTGATTCACAGTGGGAAGGCGCCCATACATTTTTTAGAGAATATTGAAAACTAAAGTATAGCTATGAATTATGAAGTTAGTCTTTGCACTTTTTGATGCATGTTATGCATCTGAAATAGATTCTGGAATGCACAAAACAGTGCAGTCTGTTGGGGATGGTGAAAATCACTCTACTAGTTTAAATAGTTTTAAGATTATTTAAGTGCTGGCAATTAAATTGTATTTTTTGTCAGTGAAGCAATGAAGAGTGAAGGAGTAAAAACGTCAGGTTTGTGGATTCTACTCCGGGAGCTGACTTGAAATTTTTATACTGCAGGGGCTAGGTCAGTGAAAATGTTCTGTTTACTCCTAATCAAAAGCATTAATGTCTACACTCATTTCAGATAGGGGATCGGGTGATGGCCTTTGTGAATTACAATGCCTGGGCAGAGGTGGTGTGCACACCACTGGAGTTTGTCTACAAGATCCCTGATGACATGACTTTTCCTGAGGCGGCTGCCTTCTCCATGAACTTTGTGGCCGCCTACATGATGTTGTTTGAGATCGCCAATCTCCGGGAGGGAATGTCTGTATTGGTTCACTCTGTAGGAGGGGCTGTGGTAAGTCAGCCATTCAATAAATGTGAGAAAATTGTAATGCTAGAGGTTATCAGCAGTTCACTCGAACCACAACAAATTCTGAGTGTGCACTAGAAAAAACATGCTTGAAAATAATTATTGTGCTGATGTTACTATAGATACCACTAGTGTCATTTGCTGTGATTCCATTGCTACACAGTCAGAGAGTCAGCCTGTGAATATGACCAGGAATGACAGCTAATGTTTCACATACGGCTGTCACCATGATTGAGTGGGAGTCTGCTGAGAATATGTGCATTTTACATGTAAAAAGATGCTTTACCTTGACACTCAATGTGTCTCTAGTGTGCCGTGCCCTATTAGTACAGTCATTTATGTCACATAATTGAACAGACCTGCTAATGCTTCTGATCTTGACAATAGACTTTCACAGAGAGTCTTCTGGGATGTCGTATTGATAGGCATACTTAGTACACATATTATACAAGGCAGCTGGGGTTATAAGGAAAGACCATAGTTTCATAGATGTTAAATATAAGAATGTGGCAAAATATGTCTTTGTATGATTTAAAGAAAGAGTACAATGCAGAGAAGTACAATGTCTATTCTGAATGCGTTGATTAATAATGTTTTTTTGGAATGCTCTTGATTTCAGATGAAAAACACACTATAAGGGTTATCTAAGTTTTACAAAGTCCGATGAGGATGTCAGACCTTCTGTTTTATTGTCTTGGTTAGACACTAATATTGCAAGGCAGTAGTGTTCATAAAAAAGACTGTTCCATCATTGCAATTCCCCTGTAGACATAATGGCTTTCCACTGAGTTTTGATTTTGTAGGACATACAGAAATTATGAGTCTGTAATCACATAATGAATCATGTACAAATCTATTATTTTTACAATGTGCACCCAAATGCATGACATTTACTAGGCATGTCAATTACTGCAACATGTTAAAATGCGTATGAATATTTAGCAAATATATTTTATACAATGCATTTGCACTGTAAAATATTCCACAGTGATCTGATTTTAAAGTTAATTGAAAAGGAGTATGGTATTTCATATGTCTCATTTCCGGCACTGTGTCCGCTGTGCTTCATCATAGCTGTGATGGGGCAGTATAAGTGTGAGTAATGTTAAAAGAGGAATATGACACAGTCTAAATGTAAGCATGTGGGCTTGAAACACTGCACGGTCTCCTGAGCACACAGACTGGCAGTGACTGTTGTGTTTTTCAGGGACAAGCTGTCGCTCAGCTGTGCTCTACAGTGCCCAGCGTCACAGTGTTTGGCACAGCTTCATCCTCCAAACACGAAGCCATCAAAGAATCCGTGACTCACCTCTTCGACAGA
Source organism: Albula goreensis (assembly GCA_022829145.1). Lineage (NCBI taxonomy): Eukaryota > Metazoa > Chordata > Actinopteri > Albuliformes > Albulidae > Albula > Albula goreensis. The sequence continues at coordinate 14,095,183 of CM040741.1, forward strand.
AGTGCTGATTATGTACAAGAGGTTAAAAAGTAAGTGCTATAGCTATTTTACACTGGAAGTGAAGCAAAATGAAGGCACAGTAACACTAAGGGAGTAACCTCCAATCACATATTGATGTGAAGAAAGCAAAATATGAAATAATGACCCATTGATTTATTGCCGATAGAATAAATGTTCATTCAATTACTGCTGGACAAAGCCATCTTGTGTTTCATCTAATCAGAACATGTGACATTACATCATTAAATAAAATAACTGCATCAGAGGTGAGAAAGCATTTGCAAGTACTGTAGATTATGTTATATATTATGAGAAATTACTCAAAATGAAGACAAGTATTAACACCCTGGTTTTATGTAAGATCCCACAGTTTAATTGCTTGTATGCCAATTACATCAAGAATAATGTGCTTAGTGCAGTATGGTTCTTCCTATTCCATGAAAATGATGTGTGAGAAAGAGTGGCTCTAGTGATAGGTTAAAGCATTTACTTTCACTGCTCATTATGATTCTCATTTTAGAAATGCATCTATATATTCTTGTTCTCCTGAGTTCAAACATGAATTGTCTGACTCTCTTCAAACTGTTACATTCTGTCTCCGTTATTTTACACTGCGGCTGCAATAAAACCACTTTTTCATGGCAGTCCAATGAGTCCACAGACTCTTGTGACACAAGTGAGAAGGAAGCAGACACACGTTATGGTTTCACATGAAGAGTCCAGTGTTGATTTGAAGATTGGAGTCACTTGGCATTGCTTTCTCTGGCCTTGCATGGCACTTGTCTCCATGGCAACCTAAAGCTCTGCTTTGCGGGTATCCATGGAGTATGGGTGAGGCACCAGCTGGTCCTTGATGCTGATAAACCTGAAACAGGCAAGGTGCGGCGTAGTGGTTTTGCAAGGACCTGATTTATTCAGTGGAGACATGCGCAGCATTGGAAAAACAGGGTGCTTCTCATTTTTCTGGATAACTCAGTTCTGCCATCTGGTCTGCTCCTGTAAAGTGTTTGGAGTGTTGTGTTCTTGCAAAAATGGACCCTGCAAAGACACTGACCTTGTCTGTAAGGTTTAGCCTTGCCGTCATAGTGAATACTTTCAACTGTCCTTGAGGAAACCTGTGTCCTTGCATCTTACTGTAAGCAATTGTGATGATATTATGTTTTGGCACTCAAAAGACCTTAAGAGAAAAAGTATTTGTCTGAGGAGCACCCAACTGATATCACTGTGGAGATCATAAAATAGTATGTCCAGTGATTGTCATTATATCTTTTTCAACTTTGGGTAAATGTACAATTTGGGTATTTCAGAAATCTTGTCAGTACTCTTACATGAGATGATTTGCATTCTTGAAGGCTTAAGGTTTTGCTGAAATATGAAATGTGTAAGGAAAAAAGATTGTTAGGGAGCACAATCGGTAGCTGTAATAAAAGCAGGAATATCCCAAAGAGGGAGATTAATAGGCCTTTCATCTCCATGACTTTGCATACCACCCAGGATCAGGAGAGAAGTTAAATTAAATGGGTCTCAAGTCAGCCCGGCTACAAAAGACATCACAAGACTATTGAGCTGTTTGGCTGACTGGGCGGTCTCGCTACCACACAGAAAGAAAAGCCTGAGTGCTACTTGCTCATACCAGGTTCACATCATAGCTTTCATTCTTTCACTTGCACTTAAAGGCATATTTTTTAATGCTATACACATAAAAATTCATTAACCATTCACTGTAGTTGGGCCTGCTCACTTCACTTATAGGTTGAAAATATGGATGTTAAGCAATGCTCCAATCGTTATATTTACTTTGACCCATCAAATATTATTTGCATTTTAAAAAATCTTAATCTCAGACTCTATTCAGATCATTGAGAAATGGTAAAACTTGGACACAGCATGGTGACTCTTGGTACATACTGGTGTGCTATTTTACATCTGATAGATTAAAAGTTTCAAGCCCAATTTATCCAGAGGTATCAAACTTAAGAGGTCTGAGGTATATTTGTTCTCTGATAATCCTCTCTGATAATTACGTTATTTAAGATAGTAAGTGAGCAGGTGGCTCGCATAAAATATGAGGCGTAATTAAGTTTAGCATATTAAATAAGAAGTGTAATTATTTGCAGTCTATTATTAGGAGTCCATTATTGAGCTGCCGACCAAGTCAATTTTCAAGTTTAGGAAGATGCCATTAGCACTTTTAAGTTTCAAACGTGAGTGTTAGTCATAGACCCTGTGGGTGCACTGACAGCTTTTACTTTAGAACAGTGACTCACACTTTCATTTACATTTTAGATAGTTTCTTAATGTAGGAAATTGCTTGAACCTACTCCAGCGGATTGGATGGTACATTTTACTCAGAAGGCCCATGTTGTTTAGAAGGATTGCAAAAACATGTGCCAGCCAAACTGAATCATAGATGCTTAAATATATATTTTTAATCATAGGTTGACACATACTTTGAAAAGCTGGGTACTTTGCTTTTCTATTTTTTTGTATTTTTATATACTTGTTATATATATACTTTTTATATTTATACACCCTTAATTTCACGAATTGTGTTTTTCAGTGTGATTGCGGAGTTACAATATTGTAGTGTCAATTGTAAAGGAAGTTGGTAATATAAGTAAGATGCTAATCTTTGTAATGTGAGTGGTCTCAGTCAACAGAATTTCAGGAAAATGATGCAATGTGTTTTTTTCACTTAATTCTCATTCTCAGAATATAAGTCTGAAATAGAATATAAAAATATTATAAATATATTTCAACCCACCCACCCAAATGTCTACATGATTGATTGAACCTACGGCATTATCTCACAGCTTCCTTCATAAAAAGGGAATTTTGGCTCTCCATCTCTCAGCCGTTTAACACCAATTTCAATACTGCTTGGCATATTGACTTACCCCATTCTTAATCTTTTGGAAGACAGTGGAGGAAGCACAAAACATGCAAAGCCTGAATCCATGTGTGGCTTGGCAAGTTAGCAAGGAGGATGGCTTATGGAGTGTTAGTGGTACTCAAGATAAGATAAAATCAGCGAACTTGTCCAAATTTAGATAATTGTTCAGTTATATTTCCCAATTCCTTTGCAAAAACTACTGCAGGTAAATCATCTGGCCAAGGCAGTTACTGGCTGTAGCTAATGTCACTTATGCACAGGATACTAGAAGTAGAATAATTTTTTCTTACACTTTTAAATATAATTATCCTTATTGCTTTTCAACTCAGTTCTCTGTGTTATCACTGTTTTCCTGAACTCAGCTTTGAAACCTGTTCTGTATTTCTACTGTACTTCAAAAATCATTCACTTGCCACTTTGCACATTCTTTTAATCCTTCTCTCCATGAGCCTAATTCATACTCAGAGTATGTGCTCACCCCCCTGATAGTGATTTGTAGGCTACACTTCATGATGTGAACATGCTTCAAAGCTGAGTGCTGAAAATCTTTGCCAGTACAGAGAGCTGAAGTTACAGTTTATGGTGCTTCTTTGAGTTTCCTGGCTTTTGTGGCTTTTGGCAAAACCTTTTCAATATTAACTGAAGATCAGATGACTGGAGTCAAGACCATTCCCATTAATGAAAAATCAGGAAAGTTGATCTCAGTATCTGCGTTTTGCAGGATTTCCCCAGATGGAGTGGATGTGGTGCTGGACTGTTTGTGTGGGGAGAACACTGGTAAAGGCCTGGGTCTGCTGAAGCCCTTGGGAACATACATCCTCTACGGTGCGTATGACAGGATGCCTCTCACTACCAGGCACACAGTGATTCAGCAAACCCAAAACCAGAGCCCCTCCTGATACTTAACACTGTTCCAGCATTGCCTTGCCATTTTGAAATGTGGTCAGCACTTTAAATGGCTCTCATACCACCTTGATGAAAACCTGGTAAGATTACACATCCTGTGCTTAATTATTCATAAAATGCATATAGACCTTTATTTGCAGTGGCTATATCAGGACATTAGAGGGAAAAAATAAATGTCACAGAATGTAATGTGTGTAATCCATAATAACAATGACTCAGTTTATGGGCCAAATAAGAGCACTACATGCATTTTTGCAGGTGAAAATTGGGCCTCTTAGAGTTATCATTACCTGGAAAATGCACTTAAGCGGTATGTAACTCAGGTTTTGATTTGGCCTCTGCTGTAAAAAGCATTCACAAATGTTTATTAATGATTTTGAGTGTTGTTATGTAGATGAAAATTTCAGTTCTCAATTCTCACAATTCCCCATTCAACCAACATGTTCCTGAAATGTTCCACTTATAAAATTGATATTCCAGTGCATTACACTTCAACATTAGTTGCAAAATTAGCCAATGGCTTATTAAGATACACAACTTTACAATCTTACAATGTACACAGTAAGTCTGCTGTTCTGTAGAATTGTGTGGATAATGTGTAATAGATATCTCTGGTGTTCTTTTTTCATGAAGGAATGTATTTATTTAGTTTCTGCTGATGGTGTGTGTACGTGGCTTTTTTGAAATGTATTTTTGGTGCAGTGCCACTTTTGAAACTATTCTCATCCCCCAAAGGCAAGCAATGTCCCATCCTAAATGTCACCTTTGCATAATGATGTACAATTTTGGTACCAACCTGATCCTGATAGTAGCAATAGGAAGTTTACAAAGATGAACCATATCGATTTCTTTAAATGCCCAGTAGTGCAGTCTAATTTTCACACATTGCAGACCAACATTTAATTGTTCATATTAAAGTGCAAGTATGAAATTGAGAGGTGTCTGAGTATGGTGGATTTACTCAGTCAGGCTATCTTAATTTCAATTGCTGAATCTGTTGATTTCAATACATGACCAAATGCCTATATTTGTTGTCCCTGCTGCATGCTGTATGTATCTTAGGTAATTTAGAAATGTTGCATTACAGTGTTGTTTTTCTTAAAAGTGGAGGCATGATTTTATATACTTTTGTCTCATTATCTTTGCCATCTTTTTGTTTTGGGGTCAGGTTTGAGCATTCATGCAATACTCGAAAGTTGGCAGATATTTTTGCTCAGGAATTCTGTGTAAATCTGTCTCAACAGATTTGGTACAAGATGATAATGACATGGCACAGTTTTTCAGTTAATATCTAGCAAACCTAAAAATTATTTGATTATTCAGATTCATAACGGATATCATACATTTTTTTCACTATGAAATTACCAGTCCTTGGCATATAGGGTTTATTTTAAGGGTGGTTTGGCTTGGATTTGGATTTTTTATTTTTTCATTTATTTTATTTTGACCTGTTTTATTGTGCATGTTGTATATTTCTTTTCACTATTTGTGTTGTTCTAGACAGGTATGGTCATGATGTCTATATCCATTTTCTACATCCAGATTTCTATTTTTTGTAAGTGATTGAAAAAATTGCAATTTGAAATGTGACATTAAAGCGCAGATATTATTATCTTAGTATTTTTTGTGTAATGGAATTCATGCAGCCTCTTGAACCTATTTTTAACCCAATCCAGTTGTGTTTGGAAAATCTAAAAAAGGTTAATGCAAAACCATACAGAGGTCAGCTGAACTTTTTGTGTTGCCTGCAGCTTTCATCAATGTTAGAAACTTTAAATTGGAAAAGAAATGTCAGCTCTAAGGTTCCATTAATTTCTGGTTGCATGAGGCAAAATTAGGAGGCAGTCTGAACACTCATATGGCTGATAGTTGTAAAGGCAATTGCAATACAAACCACTGACTCTTATTAATCATTAATTTCAGGCATAGCCAGGGTGCACTAGGCAGATAGTACATGATCCAGAGCTGCCAACCATTTCCTCTCCCCAAAGTTATGTTACTATTCACAGTTCACAGTCATCTTTGCTAATGACTTGCACTGCAATCCTCCCACACACAGCATTCGTTTGAATGGCTTTAAGCTTGGCTTCTGTCTTGTTCTTTCAGGTTCATCAAACATGGTGACAGGGGAAACAAAAAGTTTCTTCAGCTTTGCAAAATCTGTGAGTATCTTTGAAGCTGTGGTCCTTTTGTTAAAAATTCCTCCGGCTTAATGTTTGGAGAGCTTGTCTATTCAACATTATTTCAAATACATGAAATCCCTTAACATGCCTCAATTTGTATTGCTGATGTTTATTTTCCTTTGTAATGTCACAAAATTTATAAATAAATATATTTTTTCATTACAAATATTAAGGTACAGCTAGCAGCTCATGCAAAGAAAGACATCTCAAAGGGTAAAGTTTGTTCCCATGGGATTTCTTCTGTGAGATGATGTAGAGTTGTATAACACATTATAACAGCGGCTGCCTGTGCCTGTGTTCTGTTTGATTTCCAGTGGTGGCAAGTGGAGAAGGTGAACCCCATTAAGCTCTATGAGGAGAACAAAGTCATCTCTGGATTCTCGTTGCTGAATCTTCTTTTCAAACAAGGCCGGGGTGGCCTGGTTAAGACGGTGGTTCAGAAACTCTTTTCCCTCTATAACCAAAAGAAGATCAAGCCACGGGTGGACTCACTGTGGGCTCTAGAAGAGGTAAGGATACTTATGGCTGTCAGTGGTGGTGGAGGACCAGTTGACTCTACTGGGTTGAAAGGAGGTTCAGGTGTTTTTCCCTTGTTTTATTTACCACTGTATGTGGTGATACACTTTTATTACAGAGTGATATACTGTGATCCATGTGATTATAAATGCTGGGCCAGACGTATATCCCTTTACAGAGACATGCAAATGTAACTGATTTCTCAAGCTGATGATCTTACCGTTTTTGAATTTGCAATTGAATGTGTATTAAATTTTGAACAATAATATTATTGCTTTGAAGGAAGTCACAGCAGTGCTCTTATGTGAAAAATGATAGTGCACACTGGATAAATAATCTCACCACAGATGGGAAAGAGGATTTAGGTAGTATCAGTTTTCCTCATATATCTTCTCTGTTTTTGTTATTTTGTGTTACTTGAAGAATGGAGGCAGCGGGGCTGCGACACAGCTGATGCACTGAGTCGTGCCTCAGTAAATAAAAGCCATGGCTCCAGCTCACTTCCTGTTTACTGTTCTGTGATTCATGACATCGCCTTTCATGACCCTTTGCTCTTTCCCTCTGTCCCACAGTGTTGTAATCATATCACTTCATCATGTATGAGCAGGCTAGGTGTGAGACTTGAAAGACGGTTATCTTTGTGGTGCTGGTAGAGGTGTGATAAATAGCTGTTCTGTGACTGGCTTTTGGGGATAGTGCTATATGTTCTAAAGGATGTGACTGTCTCTAACCTCTAGCTATTTTTTGGGTTTGCAGCTATAAACAGAGTATATCACACTTGGGATACAGGCATGAGGAAAATTTTGTAAGTTTTTACAGTACTTTACAGATTCCCCATGTGTAAAACATTGCATACTATTAGGTCTTACTGTTACAAAATTCAGCAGTCAGAGACTATTCCATTATTATTTAGCCACATTCTCATCATTCACATTCACAATCCGTTTCTCTTTTTTCACTTTTGGTGGCTTTTGGGACAGGAGAGCCTTTGACTATATCATTTTTGGTGTCAGTTTGAGCAGACTGTGTAGTTCTCTCAGCCTTTGACTGGCATAAGTATGTAATCGTAAGGTGTACTCTTCAGCTGAATGGGCATTACATTTACAAACTGTGATATTTGGTGCAAGAATCCCGTCAGCCCCAATTACTTTGTGACTTATACCCCATTCCCTGGCAGGACACAGCTAATTCTGTCAGTATGGCACTTTGATGTTCAGCAAAGTAACCCGTTTGGGGAATGTTACTTTGTCTCTCATATTACAGGGAGATTCAAACTGGCTCCTGGCATCAGGGGGCCATGGAGCACAGATATATTTCTCTGTGACCAGGCTCTGAAGAGACATTTTGTTTCCTTTCAGATAAGCAAACACAATTGCTTATCCGTACATTCAATTTTCATGGTGCTATCACTCAACTCATTTCCAAGGAACACTGGATAAAAAGTGTGTACTTGCATTCGTTCATTACAAGTTTGCTGTGTTATCACAAAGCTAGCTGTGTCTTGATTTGTCAGTGTTCTGGGTGCAACATGAGAGAGATGACAGACTCCCCACTGATGTACATGGTAGTCATGGTTTCAGCAATTTGTTCAGTTTTCAGACACGTTGCAGTCAGCAAACGCATGCTGACGATGGTGGGTGGTAACTATAAATGATTGTAACAGCCGTGAATTTAAATTAAACTGTGCAATTGACCAAGACTTCTGATGAATTGAGAAACTTATTGAAGAAGAATTCCAGAGCACAGCTCATATTTTGTCAAATTTATTATGTTTTAAGACAGTTCAGACCTTTTTTTCCAATGAACAGTGAGCACAGCCATTTGTCATCAGTGTTCTCTACATCGTCACATGGGAGGTTCATCCATTTCAAGACTAGTGCAACATTTCTTAACCCTGCTTAAGAAATGATTCAAATAGTTTAGTTTTAATCAGTTTTTTCATAGCCATGTCATAGCATGTCATTGATATCACCATCTCATAACTGTATTGTTAATATATGTAATTAGAGCAGATTGATGCTCAAATGACACATTAATACAGGTATTCAAAGTTTACCATGGTTCATTTCTACCACATTACTCTACAAGCTATAACCAGGTTTTGGTGTTCAGAAAGTGCCCAAATCTAATGAAATACTTAAAAGTTAAACATACTCAGATTAAGAATGAAACCCTCCAAACAAACCAAGTGTAAAAAAACTAAGTTAGTGATTGTAGATTTTCTCTCCTATGGTTTGAGATCTGTGCAGTTAAAATTGAACAGTTCAATCCCGTTTTGTCATGGACAATTCTATCATTTGATTAATAAGTAAACTTAATGGAAAGCTAGTCATCTAAAATAAAGATAGAAATGAGTTTGAAAAAATTGTCAATGGAGATTGGCTGAAATTGCCCAGATTCTGAGCAATGTAATCATAACGATGCTCAAATTGCACACTAATACATTGTCATGGGTTTTTGTACGTAATCCTTTCAGTCTTTCAGTGATCAAAGAAGCATCTGCAGCTAAATCTTTTTTGCTTGTTCCTTTGTATTGCGCTGTGATGTAAAATTCTGCTGGTAGTCAGGATAGCTTGTATTTTCAGTGGGAGAAGGATGATTGGGTTCAAGGCTTACAGAATATGTGCAATCTCCGGAATATGTGTCATTAAAACATCAAATCTGAATCCTCTTGACTCATGTGCCCCTTTAAATCTGGTGTCTGATTAACTGGGGGATGGGGAGCCAAATATAATGGTGCTGAATGGAGGCCTGATAATGGAGTGTGGTTGTAGCAACCTGCAGTGCAGTAAATGCCGTGGGCAGAGTACGGATTTTGTGAGCCAATGTATAAAGCTGGCGCACTTGTCATATTGTGTTTAATGACCCCGCTGTCCCAGAACAGCTGCAAATTGCAAACTGCTCCTTTTCCATTAATAATCACCCAAACCCCTTGGACCAGTTTATTACCTCCATGCTGCAGACAGCTGGAGAGGCGCAGCGACATTTCCGCCATGTCTCATCTGATGATTTTACATTCAGAACAGAGCTGTGCAGTTGCACATGAATAGGGCAAGGTCCTGATTTGATAGAGGTTGCTTTTTATAATGTTAGTGAGTCACCTGTCCACAGGACATGCAGTCTACAGTGCATCACCTCTGGTAGGCAGTCACTGTTGTAGGGAAGGATGCTGTGGGTGGGGAGCAGGGGGGTGTTGACAGGGGGGTGAGTATGTGATTTAAGGAAGCCTGAACTCTATGATGGCAAGCAATGCTGCATCTCTAAAACTTGGCAATTCCATGTGGGGTTGAGCAACAGGCAGATTTGTGGGCTGCAGGGGAGGCTTTTTTTGCTAGTGGGATGTTTGCAGCCCACTGAACTCCTATAACTTCCCTTAATATGAACAAAGGATGGTTGTCAGGCAGCAGCTGGAGGGTGCGCTGGTTTGCCTTTCGGACCAATAAAGAACTGTGGTGTGACGTGATGTTCAAAACATAAGAGACGTATCCGTCAGAAATGTGGGAGTAAATGTGTAAAATAGCTTAATGCATATGACATATATGTACACACACACACACACACACACACACACACACACCAATTCTGTCTTTGTTTCAACAGGAATGGGTTCCTTTTTTCAGCCACTGTTTATTGCTGCTGAATTTAAAATGTCAAAGCGGCATATCAAACAGGCTGTACCCAACAAACACACACAAGAGATAAAAGCAGACCTCTTGAAGCTCAGTCTTGCATTTGATTCAGTATCTCAGGTAGGTGGTACTTACATTGGTGTGCCAAATGTATGCTGTTTTTTTCAGGAATCTGCTTTGATGAGTGACTTTGAAGTTGTAGGTCCAAATTACACTTACCAGCTCAGGTCCAGAGCACTAAGGAAGCAGTCCTGTCTCAGCTAGGGCAGTGAAAAGGCCCACCGATGCGAGCAAGCAATTTAAAAGTAGTGCACAGCAAAGTATCACTGAACATGCTGCTGATGAAGTGTACCACAGAAAACCCCTCTGTTGTAAATTTGCAAGTTGAACTCAGAGAAAGAATAGTTGAACTCAAAGAAAATAGATTGGATCCTGTCCATTTCTTTTCACTGAATAGCAGAGGTACACTCACATCTGCCCTTTTTAGATTTTATGGGAGCACAAATTGTCTACAGTTAACCCCAATGTCTTCCTAGACAGTATTTACTTTGGTGGTAGTTTGCACAGTAAGGTGCATATTGACTATTGCTCCTGAACTTCAATTGCTCCCCACATTTCTGATTTATGAACTCCAAGGGCATCTCATTACACCCAATTACTCTAAATTCACATGCTCCTTTCTTCACCAGCCATGCAAACTTCAAGGCTATCTAAACTGCCTGGCTATAGGAGTGCTTAGTTTACTCAGCCCTAACACACTCTTAAGAAAACAGAGCTGGTTTGTTTTGAAGTTTTAAATAGTCTGAGTAGTTTCTGTGTCCTTTTGTAATGTTGGACTTGGGAATACATTACAATATGTATTAACTCTGTGAAAAGTACTGACAGATATTTGCAAAAAAATAAAGATTATAATTTTAGTCTAGAAGAAGAGAAATGTTAATTCTTTATGGTCAGTTAATTTAGTCTTTGGAATTTTGGAAAACAGTCGGATGCAGTATATTAAAGTAGTGTTGACAGGATATGAAGTTTCTTCTCCGAGTTTCACATCTTAATAAGTCCAAGACAAACAGCTACAGTGATCTCAGACATGCTGGCCTCCTACTCACAGATGCAGTGTTCAAAGATGGTCATTTAGCATAGCTGGTAAGACATTGCTTTTAATGTGCACATTTAATAAGCAGTGGGTTGTTTGTGACACAAGGAAAAACATCATGGTGTCACTTAAAAGGGAAACAAATGTTTCAAATTATGCATGGATACATTCTCACTTTATTATTCTAGTGCAAGTGCCAATTTGATTGAGGAAGTGTCAGTGGTACAGAAAATGCCTGTCTGTCCATTATTTCATGAGCAGTGTTTCGTAGACTGCATGCTATTAATAGCACAGTCTCATGTCATTAATTTTGTAGTAGAACAAGCTGTCTGGAGCTGCACCTCTATGCAGCACACAGCTGCCTGAAGCCTTGACATCTCCCCTGTCAAGCCAAGCTTTGCAGCATTTCTGTGGGGACATAGCCAACACCATTATGGAACCTGCCATGTGTCAGAGCTTGCTGACCCTGCTGAATGGCCCTGTGATGAGATGGTGGCCAGTGCAATTTCTCTTATGGACAACTGACAATATTTGGATTACCTTTGACTTGTGGCTGGGAACCTGTTAAATGCTCGTCACCCTCCTGGCTGTTAAATGTTCTGAAAAGAGTTTTGGCCTGATGTAACTGAAGCAGTGCTGATGAAATGTTATTTTTGTGTTCAATTCTACAGCATGCAAAGTCATTTTAACTTTTGCTTCCTCTTTTATTTTATCCTAAAAAGGTGTTGAATACATATAACTGAGGATTTTTTAGGTTAAACAAAAACACTTGCATGTAAAAAAGGCTTGGATGACTGATGAAGATTCTGCTGTATGATTGCTACTGAGATTTATCAATTTCCTCTGAGATTTTGGTGTAACCTGTCAATTACAAATGTATATCTTTTGAGAACACAGATTGAAAACAAATGAGCTCCTATTACTATTACTTGAACCACATACAGGTGGAGTCTCTTACTGCTTTTTTCCAGTAAAGAGTTTTGCAAGAGTTTATACAGATGGACAGTAACCCCAAGGGCATCACTAAAGCACTGATGTAATCTTCTGGTGGGTTTCTATAGTATTGCAATTTCTGATCATGGCAAGCCACTTTGTGTCCCTAGCTAGGTATATTGATAGCTTCACTGGAGCCCTTCCATCATTTAAAGTCAATTTCAGAGAATTTCTCTCAAGCCGAGAAACCTGCATTGAACAGCTGGATAAGAGTATGTGTGCAGCAAGGATGGACCTTGATTCCTGGAAGCACTGGAGAACTTGTCGGTGTTTTCTGTAATGGCTTTTCAAATAAGGACCAAATGTGATTTCCTTTAGTTATTTATCTCTTCTAATGGATAATGTTGCATTAAATGGTTGAAAACACAAGGCTAGGTTTGGTTTGATTTGTGACTTGCTATAAAAGCCCACATTATTGTCACTTTTCTCTAAGGGTTTATACGGTAATGGAACTGTAACAGCTCAATAAGATGACAAAGTAGATGTTGAATAATCTGATTTAACAATGCTTTCACAAGATCTTTTTGAGATGCTTTTATAGAAACATTAGCTGCTCGAACTAGTCATAATGAAAACATAATTAACAGCCATGGGACCATTGCCTATACTTTCTATATTTAGTGATGATAATTTTCATAACTGTTTTTTGAAGGTGGTACTCAATGTAAAGCTGTAACCATGGTCTTGGAATTAATTCACAGGGTCATGGACCAGGTGATGGGGTATGGGATTGATGTTTTATCATTGCAGTGATGTTTCTTAATGACAGCATGGAACAGCAGGTAGATCTCTCATTCAGTTTAAGGAAAGTATTTTTCTCATTATTTTCATTAGACATAGCCAGCCACCTTTATGCTACTATCAGGCTGTGATAAATATAGGCAATAAAAGCCATGAATGTATGTAACATATGGTTTCCTATAAACATTAGGATGAAGCAACCGGTGCTTGTAACAGATGACAAGAGTCCACTAAAGCATAGCGCCGTAAGGGATATTTTTCCTGGAGCTGTGAACAGCGTGTGAGCCTGAGACCTGCAGACCCTTGGTTCATGCCCCTGCCATTCCGCTAGACTGGTGCTCATGTGGTGAGGACATTGGTGGTGACTGTTGGGCCGCCATAGTTTTGCTTGGGGCATGAAGGACTTGGAAAATATGTTTTGCTTATATACTCATTGTTTATTTTATTTTTAGTGTGTGGGGTGCTATCAAGTCCCATAAATCATAAAGATGGGGGTTCAGCAAAAAAAAGTTTGAATACCCCTTTTGCTCCTTGTTTCTTCTCTGTTATTTTCAGAGCACAATGACCTTTCTCATCTAATTGCTTTGTGGTGCATGATGCCTGAAAATCTTCGGTGAGTCATTCTTAGTTCTGATGTGATAAAGAGAAAAGGTCATGAATCTGAACAATCGCAAGAGATTTTTCCAGCCTCGCCATTTGGAAGGACCTCTCATTTGATGCTGTGAGTTAGCTTACTTACCTTTAATGCAGCTGTCAATACTGTTATTGTATAATTGTAGAGACACAAAGAAAAGAGAGCAAGAAACAACAGTGTACACTATGTGATCATCCTGAGGTAAAGAAATCCTTTGATATGGGTAGAGAATCAAATAATTGGGGGAGTGCGAAACAAGAATTTGAAATATTTCACATTTTCAGGCAAACTTCTGGATCTGACAAGCATTACTCTACTATGCTTGCTACACACAAGACAAGCTATGTATTACTGCTTCTGAGAAGAATGACATTAAGGTACCACTCCTATTTGCACTACATAATAAGGCTGTGACTCAGTTTGAGTGTTTATTAGACCATGAGTTTTTTCATTTACATTCAAATGTTTGTGAACAAACTAAAGGAATTAAGAAATGCTGTCTCAATCATCAATATTCAAACTTAGAACCTTCAAACATATAGAATGTAGATAATTCCACTGATATTATATATTTTGGTATTATACATTTGAATGTTATTTTTGAGGATGCAGATGTTTTACAAGTCAATTATTTTTCCAATGAATAGGATTTTACATAATAGCTGAATACAAAATTGTTTCTTCACAGAAGCTCTATTAATTCTTGGCCTGAAAATTACCACCTTCCTGTAATTTTATGCATATTAGCCTATCAGTTTAGCATTTGAGTGAACTGGCCGCGATCTTACCCGAGGGCACCCTCATTACTTTAATTATCTTTTACTTTGAGAACCTGCAAATATACTTAAACTGGAACAATTAGCATGATCATCTTTAAGGGCACCAAAGGGTATCTTTGGGTGAATTCAAAATGGTTTCATCAAAGAGCTTTCTATGAGCTGTATGCATGGTGTGCTTTTAATGTATTGTGGTGCCCTTTCCCTGCATCTTCCAATACCAAAAACATAATGTTTTTTTTTCCAGTAAAGTCATTGGATTTTAAATTACAAGAGCAATGAGAAGTATAGCATTTCAGAAAGCTATCCTTGGAGTAATTGAAGACAATACGGCTCCACAGTGTCCTGCTTGTGTTTCACTGTACATTCCCTGTTTCACAGTATATGCAGAATTAATTTTTATCAATAAAATATTTATGAAGAACACCGGGACCCTAATATGATCTAGTTTTGATTAATTTTAGCTGCACTCACAAACAATGATCGGTTTATTGGTTTTCTTTTTCTCTGGCTGACTGAGTAAGTGGTTTGGCAGTTTAATGTTAATTATCTTCTGCACAGTATTTAATGAGGCCATTCATATAACAGCTTTTTTGTCTTTTTCTCAGTGCAATCAGTCATTTTTTCCTTATGGTTACAATTGTATCTCTGTTACTGGATTGGCACAAATTAGATTAGTGTTAGTACTACATCGTCCTCAAGGTTATTTGCTATTTCTGGTTTACATGCACTGTGAAATCTGGTGACATCCCTGTCTATTCCGATCTAAGATCCTGTCTGGATAATGCTGTTCTTTTGAGTTTGCTTCACCACGCAGAAGTGGGCCCCGGGGTGTCATTAACCAAGATGTGACAAATATCCAAAGATGAGATCTCTTCATTTCCTGTCTCAGTTGGAAAAAAAGCACAAGACGAAACAGATCATGTTAACACCACTTACCCACTCTGACATTCAAAGACCATTAGTTCAACAGTACAACTTTGCAGAGAGGTAAAAGAATTGATGAGACACACAAAATTGTGGTTTATTCAGGTCCTTCAATATGTAGTCTTCTCTACCAAGGAAGTACCACTCATTACTAGCCCCCAGGCATGCCAAGTAACAGTTCACTACGAAGAGTTAAAGAGATGGTAATTTGTAGAGGTACCAAAAACCTCAGCAGTAATTGGCAATAGTTATTTCCTCAGAGAAATAAAATCAAATGTAAGAATTAGAGTGGAAAAGAGGCACCCACATTTTTAATGAATAGGATATTTCTCCAGCAATGCATCAAGCTTTCTCAGCACTGAGCAGTGCATGTGGGATAGCAGCGCTCATAATGATGAGAGAGAGGAGTGGAGCTCGCCAGAGAGTGGCATGAGGGGGGACGGTGCCGGCATTGCAGGAGGGTGCAGTGGTCATGAGTTGAGCTGAGACGTTTCGTGGGGCCGTGTTTGGATCATGAGGGATTTCAAAGTCCAGCCTTGACCTAATCCCTATGGAGGACTCAATGTAATAATCCTTTTCCCTCCAGCACCGGTGGCAATTACTCACCATCTTTCTCAAGGTTTTTGGAATGCAAATAAATCAGCTGCAGAAGTGATGAATAGATTTGGTGAACAAATCCTGTCTCAAGCCAGTTATATCCCCTGCACAGAATGGGAGGAGGTTATCTGATTGTCCTGTGTGTTCATATATCCTCTATCTGGCTGAATTAGATATCTGAAAATATTGAGGACTGAGTTCAGATGAAGCTTGGTGGAGTAATGATTCCTATGGAATGAAAAAAGTATTCCATTTGCCGGAACACAGGCTGCTGAAGTACTTCATATATAACGTATTTATTAGAACTGTCTCAGTAGTTGTTAATGTTCAGTTCAAGAGTGTGTTGTTCAAGACTTTGCTGAAGTCATTTCAGTGGTGATTGATTTTCTTGCTGCTAGATAGGCTGCAAGCTAAAGGTATCAAACTGAGTAGAACAGTAACAGGCTCTTTTTTTTTCTTAAAATCTACTTTACCAAAATGTAAGACCCATTATGACACTCATTTTTCAAAGGGACTTTATTTGTTTTGTTGTCTGTCTGATCCAGAGAAAGCAACTTTGCAGTTTGAAGTGCAGACCTTCCTTTTGTTGATGCTGAATGCTTTGCCAAAAGAAGCATGGATAGGCTTTTCATTCTTCGCTATTAATCTTATTAAGGGGGTATTTGCAGGTCTTGGGAAGCAGGTCTTTGTTCAATTGTGCTTTAATCGGCATTTAGGACTTTTTTCTCCCTTTCAGAATTGTCTTGAATTTTAACTAGATTCTTTTTTATCTTACATGGTGACCTGGTACTGCTCCAGTGCACAAAAACAAAGCAGCTAACGAGCTTGCTTACTAACGAGATGTCCCATATAGTTATTTTGTTTAAAAGAATCTGGGTGAGATTGTTAATGGGTAGTATAAATATGTCACTGCAAAGACTGATTCTTCTCATTTACTGGCATTTTCTGGATCACAATCCCACCCCAACCCCCCCTCATACCAAAGTCCGTTTGATGAGTACTGGATGTACAGGAATTTTAGCAGAGCAGAAGCTGGATCGTGTCTAAAACTCTGGTAGTGTATTTTGTAAAACACTGCTGGATTAAGTATGTTTTTCTTTTGTCCTGATACAGTTTATGTATGTGAATCTGTTGTGTTCAACTCTACAAAAACTACTTCTTCAGTTCCGTGTTTGTATTTTTTCCTGACATTTCCTCCTTGTGTGTAACAGTTTTCAGTCTTGATTCACTGTAGTCTTGATGTAACTGTTGGCCATTGCAACCTTTTTCCAGTTTTGATATATCACCCTGCACCTCAGTAAGGCTACAGTTCAGTGGCAGCACCATTGCTGGAGTCCATTGAAAGAGTTTAGAACTCAGTTCAGGAATTGCTACTGACCCTTAGATTCCTGCCCTTAGTTTATATTCTGTGTGAATTCTTAAAATCTGTCTAATCATCTGCTGCCACTCCGCAGATGAATCAGGGCTGTCACTATTTTCCCCACAGGGAACACTGAGAGATGGAACACCTCGTGTATCTTCCTGTTTGTTCAGACAGAGGTGGCCGGGACTGGGTGGATTATGCACTCTGCTCTTTCCCTCTGTTTTTTTTTTTTTTGTTCGTGGGAAACTTCCTCTCTTGTTGTCTAGTGAGGGCTAGTGTGGGGTTGGCACATACAGTGGATTCTCCAAAAGCAGGCTCTGTGAAGAGGCTCATTAAAAAGGGAGAGTAGCTAGCCAGGAGCTCTCTGCACCAGCCTCCAGGTTGGAGAGGTTCGCAGGGCGGAGGGGCATTAGGTTTGATAGGCAGGTTCACACTCCCCCAGAGCTGGCGCATGCAGGTGGAGAGTGCCAATGGGTGCAGCACAGATACTTCAATGTTGTTTAAATGACCAAACTCTGAGGCAAAATGCTCGGGGTTAATATACTCTGGAGAACATTTACGTCTGATGGAATAGATTTTTTCCTGAATAGACTCATGTAAACCTTGTTAGAATTGATGTAACACTCAATGGTATCCTGTGTGGAAAGGGACTGGAATAGGGCCTGTGGTTTTTGCTCTGCAGCTCATTCAAGGAAGGGTTGTTTATGTACTACCCTCCACAGCTGCTGTCCTGAGTCCTGCTGCCCTTTCCTCTTTCTCCTCATCTGCTGTAAGCAATCAACAAACACACTGTTATTTTGTCCATGACCTCTACTGTCTCTGACAATGACGGATACCGGAATAGACCAGAAGCAAAACATTTATTGAAGAAATATCATATGAATATTAATTACCACAAAGATTAAACTTGTCCTCAGATCCCAGTTGCTCCTGATGAATATTTGTGTTATTCAGCATTGCTGCATATCTATGCAGTAGCCACAGAAGGTATTATGAGTTAATAAGTTCTTGGTGTTGTATGAATGGAAACACTTTGGAGTTTAAGCTGATCTGTGTCAGAACATCAAGGTGATTGCAAAATGAAGCTGTCAATCTAAAAAGAACAGACAAAACAAGTGATATGTTTTTATCTTTGAAGTTTCCCATGAACCTTTCCCAGCATCTTTAAAGTGTACTGGTTCTTTGGAAGTGGAAAATATATGATTTCATAACCATACTCCTTTGAATATTTGCTCCAGAAGTAATTTTTTGTTGCAAGGAGTTGCCTCACTCTTATCTTAAATTGAACCTGCAAGCATTTCCTACAAAATGATTTGAATGGCATTTGGTGAAGTGGGATTGATTCAGAATCTTGTTGAGGAATTGGAAATTCTTAATATATCAGGAGTAATATCTAGTAGGGCTGTCAGTTTGAATGTTGGTAACCCATTCACGTTATTGTCCTGATGATGCAAAAGTCAATGTCTTCCATAGAGATCTCAAACATCACACTGTCAGCTTACCGTTAGCGTTATTTAGTCACCCACCGGGTCACTGGTATTCAGCTTTGATAAGTCTTGTGCTATTGGAGAGTGCTGTTTGCCTTCAAGAATAATTATATGTACATTAATTCCCTCAAAGAGAGATATACACAGAAGCCAGTATCTGCTGATGAACGCTGCATTATATATGTTCCAGGCTGTAGTATGTGCACTGATATAGCCCTCATTTCTATGTCACATTAGTGCTGTTGTACCATCCACAACAATACCTTGGCTAGCTAAGATCTTCATAACATTATGTAAAGTTTGCAAATTGTTAGCTTTACTTCAGACAGTTTTATTTTCAAGCTGTAAGATATTGAATTATTTTACAGAGTATGCACCCTGCATTGTCTTAGCACTAATAAGAGGTTCCACTCAAGTTAATTCCTGATTTATCCTGAAAGCTGAGTTTTTTCCGCACCGAGCATCAAATAAAAGACAGTCTGTCCTGCAGACAGAGCCATAACAATATTTAGCCAAATGAGAAATTTGTATTTCTTTACAAAGGCAACATCTCAGTAACAATTTCACAGTTACTTACAATCTTAACTTTTTTTCTCATTTTTTGTTTTGGTCAATAGTACTCAGAATCTTTCACTCTTGAGGAGTCTCAGAGGAAAAATGGGGTTTAAATGTTAGGAATAACCTGGGTAACACAGTGAATGCTCTGTACACTGCTGGAGGTATTCACTGATGTAATTGAAAGAGTACAAAAATGGTGATTAAACCATCAACTGTGTTTTGAAGTGATACTTCTAGAAAATCTACATGCAAAAGGGAATTTTCATGGTACAAGATACTGCTTCCATTTTCAGGTTGAAATGCATCTCAAAGGCAATGATTTGATATCCTCTTGAGAAGTGGAAGATGCTTAATCGAATTTCGTCAGTCATATTGAATGGTGTTATTTTCAGCAAGCAAAGCTATTTTAATTATATTAGTGGATAGTTTGTCACTGACAATGAAGTGTGGAATAACAGATACCATTTCACATCTGTTTATGATCTAACCTTTCTTTAATTTCTTTTCTTTTTTCAAGTATTAAAATATAATTGTGTCAGTGCATGCAAGCATGTTTACTTGTGTGTATATGTCTGTGTGGCAGTATGCCTATAGTCTGCTCTGTGATTCAACTAAAAGCCCTGATGAAAAGAGCAGTTTGGATCACAGTTCTGTTCAGATAAGCCTGTGAAGAGGGGCATCTTTCACCCACTCGGCTGAGCGGCCAGCAGCTTTTACACTTAAGCCTGGAACCTTTGGCTGTGAGTCACACTCATTATCATTGAGAGAAAAGGCTGCTTCAGGCCTGGAGGACAGGACAGTCCCCTCCCCTCTGTACGTCTTTCATAATGACACATTTCAGCCCCCTGCTCACATCTGATCCCCCTCCACTGTGCACATCTTAACTATTGCTTTCGCACACTGTTAGCCCTCTGCATTTGTCCCCTGTTGGGAGAGCTGAACAGGACTTTTTGTCTCCTTTCACTCTCATTTGATGCACTAAAAGGCAACTGACCTGGATGAAATTTCCATGTTGGGTATTTCATGCATGAAATCTGTGAGCTCTCCCGCATTTTGTGACACTGAAAGTGTCTGCCTATATTTCTATTGTTCCACTGAGGTAACTGGGTTATGAAGCAATTGTATCATTACCAGATGGAAAATATACCACTTGCACTCAGAAACATGGGAAGGGCTTGAAACTTTCCTTATTGCATTTTATCTGTCTGTGTACACTGTGTAATCATGTAGGTTTATTAGAAGCAAGTTGGTTGAAGCTACATTTTGTTATTGTGTTATGTCAAGGCCTGTTTGATGGCCTTTTATTGAAATGCTGCATATTTTGGTTGTATTTGTAGACTGCAGTATGTATTTGGCAGCCTTTTGTTGCACATCTGTCATCGTGTGTACATTTGAAATTGCTCAGTCATAAAGTAAGCCTATCTGAAAGAGCCACTGTCACACTGAGCCACCTGATTGGTTTTGCAGGCCATGTGGGCTACTGCACATAGCTCACTGCTGGGGCCAGGAACTGTTTAGATTAATTGATCTGTTCTGAGACTGATAAAGGATATGTGTACAGGTTTTAATTGATTCTGAAAGCAGTTTGCTGGTCTCCAACTGGAACATTAGACACAGGTTCTTTGTCTCTACTGCCACCTACAGGTGAAGGCAGAGCACTGCATTGCGTATTCAGGATAAAGAGCAAACGTGGTCATGTTTGGGGTAAATTACATGTAATTATGTACACCACTTACAATTCAGAAGAGTATATAAAACGGCAGTCAGTTGATGGAGACCTGGATGGAATTTCCCGTGTCTTCATATGGAAATAATACCATGACAAATTTTGGACATGCTTTATGATTTGTCAATTTGTTCATAAAATAGTAACATGCAAGAAAGTATTGAAACACCGCCTTGTGGTTTGGCATGTGGCACCAATTATGTTATAATGTTAACTGTGTAATTAAAATCTTCATACAGTGAAATGACCTCTGGAATTGTGTCTGTGTCATGTCTAACATGTGTTTCTGCCTGTCTCCTTCAGGCTTGTATCCAGCTGATAATGTTGGTGTGGTTGTAACTGTTGTTGAATTACAGAGGACTTGAATAGCTGTGTTTTTTTAACAGGTGAAAGAAGCCATGCAGAGAATTCATGACAGAGGCAACGTAGGAAAGCTTATCCTGGATGTGGAGAAATCGCCCACCCCTTTGGTAAATGAGTCAGAATCTTCTATTGTGCTCTGTTGAAACAAGGTTCTTATTCTAGCTGGATGTCTGTCGCTAATGAGAACTGGTGGAAGTGCAGGGGAACCTGCAGCATCTCCCTCTGCTCTGACATCAGGCCCCTGGGCCACACTCACCATAATCAACTCAATGTAGAATGAATGGAAGGACGTGCTTAATTAATTTATCAGAATGCTGGTCTTCAGAGCTGGTGGAAGCATTTTCCTTCTAAAATGTCCAATTAACTGCTGAAAAATGACTTCCACTAGCCTCTAGGTGGCTCATACAGTGAGATGTTTGTTTGGGAAACAGGAAGCTGTGACTGGGGGTTTTAGCATTGTTGAGGGAACAACTGGCCCAGCCTTCCTGCAGGAAGGCAGGGTTTAAGCCGGTTGAATTTGTTATTTTCATGAGACTCAAGTAGATTGGCCAGGTGCCTGTAGATGCACAAACTGAGTGCATGTCACCTTTGTCATCCTCTGACAGCATAGACAGTATATAGTTGGTGGTGCATCTACAGTGTAGAACGAAGTTAGGGCTCTCTGTCACATGATTCGGAGGAATCATGTGTCATAGCTGCCACCCCCTGAGTCGGGAGGATCAGGTTGCTGCGAGTTAAAGAGTTTGCCTGTGTTTTTCCAGTGGGGAAAAGGGGGGAAAAACACTGGCTTCTATGGAGAACAATCCAACTTGACTCTGTCCAGTGAAAATGTTTTTCTACAAAAATAAAAATTTACAGTCTTAGGTTCTTTAAGAAAATATGTACATTTTGTGTTATAAGAACTAATATCTGCATTTTAATGAACCAAAAATGAACATGATATTCAGTCACCTTGTGGTAAGGGTGAATACTTTGTATATGCATATGTAGTTAGAGCTACTGTAGTGCTAATTATCTCCCTGTGTGCTTTTTGTGATGACCCCCACATGTTAGGCCCCCCACTGCTCAGTGTATCTTAAACCTCATGCTGATGGGTAATCATACATTCAGAGATACCTCAGCAGCTCCATCTCATCTGTCTGTGGAGACTGCTGCCATCCAATGCACTTCATTATCATTCAGCACTATGTGGTCTGAGATCTAATCTGCCTCTGGGAGAGAGCTGAAATCTCATCTTCCTGCTGTATTAAATTAATCTTGTTATTTTGAAGAAAAAATATATGTGATACTGAGATATATGTGTTACGTATTGATGTCATGGTTAACGTCTTATTTTGCTTGCTGAATGTTATTCTTACTCCCTGCAGGTGTCAGTATTGAGACAGTTTGTTATTAATAAGATAAATGAACATGCATTGTCAACACATTCATTTGCGTGGATCAAATCAACAGTACATTAGTACATTACAGCACAGTTATTTAGCAGTCGCTGTTATACGGAGTGACTTATTAAGTGCATCATCTGATTATTTGAGCAATAATACCATACCAGGATGACTACATTTCCAGACCAGCCAGTACTGCATATATGTAGCATCACCGATGCAAGGTGGCAATGCTATTCCAAGTTATAATACAACATATGAATACAAACTCATGAATACAAGCAACATATTCTATAATAAGAAAACTAAAACCAAAATCATAACTCAGGTAGGACCCAGATGCATCTGAAGAGGTGAGTTTTTAGCCTGTGTTGGAAGATGTTCAATGATTCTGCTGTGACATTAGCAGGAGGTTGGGATGCCAGGACAGACAGTCATTGTGATTGGGAGGTGTAGCTGCTCAGGGAGGGGGCAGTTAGTTGCTTTGAGTCAGCAGAATGCAAAGATCTGTCCAGGGTATTGGGGTTTGAAGACTGACTTTGCTAGCTTTGAGGTTTTAAACAAGTAGCCAGTGAAGGGGGATGAGGAGGAGTGTGACAGGACTCACTTGAGGACATTGAAATCCAGTGAAAGAACATATTTTGCTTGATTTAATCTGGACATCATTTATTTTTGTTTTGTCATGGTACTGTGAGCTTGATATTGACTTTTCTGGCAACAGTGTTTCACAATTTTATTCTTTTGATGTTTGGAATGTATAATACTAGCATTTTAGTAAGAAGGAGGCAAATTTCTTTTTTGTCCTAATTGGATGCTCTTCGTTGCCCTCAAAGTCTGGAAGTAGATGTCATTTGTGCTTTCTTTAGTTTAAAGTGGTTCAGATTTCAGTGCATTCTGCAGCATCTGTTCAGTGTCATGGCATTGTTAGCAGTGGTGCTGATCTAATTTAGATTACATTTGAGCAGATTTCTTTATTAGTCATGATTTAAACATTAAATTAGTCTTTTCGATGCAAAGTGCAGACAACACAGCAAAAACAATATGAATATTTTATTAAACCACAACACAATTAGAACAAATTCACTGTACTGCTAATCTTGTTTCTCCATGCAGTCGAGTTAAATTGGAGGAAATAACGGCACTGTGTGGGCATTCTGGTGTGTGTGGTCTGTGGTACACTAGAGTCCAATTAGCCATTTTCATTTCCAGATGGCTAACGACAGCACAGAGACAAGCGAGGCAGGCGAGGAAGAGGAGGAACACGAAGACAGCAATGATAACAAGGAACGGATGCCCTTCATCCAGTAACAGTTGCCACCACAGCCAGTCTTAAAGGGACGTCCCAGGCCCTCTCATCATGAACCTTGTGCACCCTGAACAAACACTGTAGTGCACTGTGCGTCTGCGTGTGTATGTGTGTGTGTGTTGTGTTTGTCTGCCTGTGAGCAGTTTGGGAAAAATTGTGGCGTTTCAAAAAAAAAAAAAATGTGGTGTCAAAAAAAAAAAAAAAAAAATCAAAAACTAAAGTGCCATTCCTTGTGCTGTTAAAGAAGGTGTAACATTTTGCATTGCTGGGAAAAAGCTATTGTGACCAGATGCTGTGTCTTGTTTACCGCCTGTTGGGGTGTGCTGTTGTGTAGCGCATTGCTTGCCTGTACATTTTGTGCTGGCATGTGTGCGAGCAGGCAAGAGGGAACGCTCAAGTGTTTATAATGATCGTCATAGCATCCTGGATAGAATAGGAGAGAGAAGGAACATGAAAAAAGCAAAACCTTAAAGTAAAATGTCTCTGTGGAAGTTGTGAGTGCTGTTCCCTCAGGTCACTCCCAGCTAGAATTGATAGTAGTTTAAAGAGATAACTTTAAGCATCTGCACTTTCACCATTCTCAATGGTCATTCTAGGGGTCTTCATCAAGATCACTTAGACACATCCTCTGGCAATTTTAGCCTCTTTTAGTTGACCACCTCCTGAAATATCTTTCCGCTTCACAGGAGTATTTATGCTGCAGGAAAAACCCACCCTTTGTCCTGATAATGGCATACAGATATACTTTTTTCACCTAGTGGAATTCATCATTTTCATTGGGAATGGAGGCCATGTAGTTCATTTGTCCCATAGTTCAAGAGAGGTTAGTACCTGCTGTGATTACTCACTCTCCAGTCCTTATGTTACTGCATGTTACTGCATTTAAGACTCTAGCTGTGCTGTGCTACATACAGGTCAGGTGGCATGAATCATCAGAGAGCTTGACCGAGGCAGGCAGGAGAAGAACCCTCCTCACAACACCTATAGTTATGTCTCATTGCTGTTTCCTTTATTCAGGTGCACTGTTGCACTGATGAAGTCTGAATTTATGTAGAGCAAGTGTATCTAAACAAAAAGTGGAAGGCTAGTGAATAGGAAATACATCAGGATAATCTATAAGTCCCCCCTCTAATCATGCTCTGTCTCTTTAATGATTATGACACCCAGTCATTTTTTCTCCTTACTAAAAACAGAAAAACACTTACATTTCAGTAACACTGGCCAAGATCCAATCAATTTATAACACTTAGACAAAGGTTAAATGGAAATTTTGCATCTATCTGTAGGTCATTGTTAATGATAACTTTTGGTTGAGTCAATGGCATTTCCTCAGAGAATAAAATCGCCTGATGACTGTAAAGTGGTTTACTGTGTTTAGTGCACATACCTACCTTTCTGTTTTACATTTAGAATATAAGAAATTATTCTATCTATCCTTGCTTGTATCTACATATTGTGTTTGATACAACACAAATAGTTACTAGTGCAAGAGGGACAGCCTAAGTTTTGGTTATGGATAAGTTAAATGCTCTGCCAGTATGAAGATTTTATAGATGCATATAACTAGTCTCAGAATATCTATATATTTTCTTAAATTTGTTGAAGCCCTGACGAAGGAGCAAATATATAGTCAACTGCAGTATATGTAACCGATATTGTCAATCTGTGTTTTATGGTTTACGGGACAATGAGTATTATTTTACAAAAACATTGAAAAATATGCATATATAAACTATAAAGAAAGCTCTACATTTTCACCTCGCCAATATAAATGTATTAAAGTAAGTGAAAGCAGAGTATTATATTTTGTTTTGTTGAAATGTGCTTTCTCTCTTTTTAGTTTTATAAATAAAAGGTACTTTTAAGATATTAAAGCTTTACAAGTAAGACACATTCTATCTATGTGTATGCCAAGGGAAGATATCCTGAAGTGTACTGTTTATATGCATGATATAAATCCAACAATAAGAGACGCCCATACATAATGGATAATTTGGCAACCTTGCACTTAATGAATATATCATTGAAAATATAGATTATATTGTTCAGCATAAATTGCACATAATGAAGGGTTAATAATATCAGAAATTGCCAAATATTGCAAAAATGTACTGTAACAGTGAAGAATTTGATTCCTGTTTTAATTCAGTATTTTGAAGTGTATATCAGCATAATGTCATTTCAGGAAAAAATGGTGCGTAGCTGAAATTTCAGCTAATGGTAATGTGCTCCTTTCATTTCAGGGAGGCAGAATGCACTGGTAGAGGGCAACAGAGGGGACACTGTGGTTCTTATTACATAACTGGCCCTTATCGGTATTGGTTTGATTTTCTGGTGTTGTTTATTTATATAGACTCATTTCCCCTAAAATATAATATTTTGTCAAATTAAATCTATATATCTATGTCTCATATTTCACAGTTTGTGGAATTATCATAATTTGGTATGCTACTGTAGATCTGCCTCAGAAATGCTATTTTTCTTGGTTTTTCAACAGTATATTGCTAATGTTGAGCCATAAATCTATTTGGTCAATGCAGATAAAGGCTTACAGTGATTTTGTTTCCATATGAAGTCAATTGTGTAGTATTGTAGGTCTTGGATTAATAATAGTGGATATTGTATTTTATTTGATATCTTCTAAAATCCTTACAAGCTGCTGCTGTTTAATTCTAAATCAATCTATATGTATACATAGGTAGGATTAACATTCTTTGACAGAGAGGCAAAATGAAATGATAGATTATTACTGTGGTAAAATAGCTATAGCTTTTTAATTCACCATATGTAATGAAGCACATTAGATTAATTATTTAAACTTGCACATGTTTAGTTGCCAAATAATTCACACTTCCTCCTGTTGAAGACCTGAGAATGAACTCTGAAATAGAATATATCCAGCACATGTTCCTGAAATGGTCTATATGAAAATGAGTATGAGTGTTAACTGAGGGAAACTTCAGCAGATCCATGTTTGAATGTCACTTTGGCTGTCCTTGCAGTGTTTTAGTCCTTAAGTCTAGACCAATCAGCAGTGTATGTGCGAGTTCAGCATGATTGGTAGCTTTCCATTTGCCTTAAAAAAGAAAAACTGCTAGGCTTATTTGTCAGCTCATGGCTGGTTTACAGACAGATATGGAAATATTGTCCTGATGTGTTTGTTGTTCTTAGTGCTTTTGTTATGGTGTGCATACAAAGCCAATTCTGTTTACATGAATAAAATCTTCTGCAGACAGCTTCCTGAAGGCCGAGTGTTGTTTTTGGACTGTATTCCGTCATAATTAGTCCTGATGCACAGGCAGCTAAGTGATAGAATACTAGCTGGCAGCTTTGAGCTCCCTTTCCCTTGCCGCTGGCTATACATGGAGCGAGAAATTACCCACACTGCAATTCAGGTAAGTGCCTAAGAGAAAGTCAATTCACAAATTCTGAATTTCACTCTGAACATGCTTGTGACAATAGCAAACTTCTAATCCTTTCAAAAGTGGCATTTCCAATGTAATGCTGTGATCAAAATGAATTTGACCTAATATGTAATTAAAAGATTCAATTTTGAAAATGAAAACAAATCATCACATTGCACATTTTGGTCACCTGCAGGACCAAAATTGACTTGAAGTCAATCCAAGACAGCAATATTCTCCACTGTCTGTTCACATCAAAAGTATCAAGCAGACTGTTCAATACTGAGTAGCAGTGTATAACTAAGATGACATTAAATGAATTTGCAATTCTAATTTTTCATATTTTTTTCAAAATGTAACACAAAATTTGTCTTCTCTTATACAGTGCAATATTCAAGCAGGGAATACTCTGCTTGTAACTAGTAAGATATATATGTTTTTCCCATTTTATGTTGTTTGCAGCTATGTGCTTGAGGAGGCACAACCATGACATGGAAGGTTTCCTGTCCAGATCACTGGTCTCGCAATAGGATTATCCATGTTGGGGGTAGAAGGAGGTTATAGATATCACCAAGATGCAGAGGACACCAGACAGACATTGCCAGTGCCCAGACCTCCTCTGACCTTGCTGTCATGTAACATTTGTCACTGTGACAAGCCCGGCTGCAGAGTGTTGTGGATCACTGTCAGCAGGGTTTGGATTGATATAATTGCTTTTCCAATTTGTGGCCTGCCACGTCTCAAAATTGTTTATATTTAAGATCTCAATCAGTTACATATATGTCAGCTGAAATAAGTGGAAAATTTAATAATTTAATGTTGCAAGATCCATGTCAAATCAAAGTAATCCATGATAAATAGTGATGTATTGCAAAATGTATAGTCTTACACCTTAAAATTATTTATTATTTTATAATTTGTAACAATACCTTCCCTAATAAGCGCATAGATTTGTATTAGATACTCATATTTGTAGTAACAATTTCTTCATTTTATTAACTACTTTATATGATTTATATGAAAATATGTTGTTTTATTTGTCTTTATTCCAAAGAAACATGTAATGTATTACTTTGGATATCTGGGTGATTTTCTCCGAAAAATGTTATTTTGTTTGGTGGGATTCCAATCATCCTCTTGAGAGAACAGGAACTGTTCAGCATTCACCTGTAAATTCAAGATAATACAATTTCAGATTGCATTTTCAGGATAGTTCCTCTACTGCGATTCAACTTAGAGAAAATAATTAAGGTTTGTAATGGCTGAAGCCTGTCATCAACGAAAGTGCTCTGAAGTATTCAGTCAAAAGAACTTTTAATCAACACTGATCTCCAACTATACTATGTATTTCTGGAGGGTAAAAACCCTGGTATGCTCAACACTATAGCTTTGCCTGTGCCAGTATCTGCTTTATACAAAATTATTTACTTCTCAGTATCATCCACAAGAGGTCCATATAAACTAGAACATTCAGAAGAATGTACTGAATCATAATAACTGCTCAGGGAGAGTTTCCAAGATTTCCTAATATACATCATATATAAAGTGAGCCAATAAAGTGGGTGTTAAATGTCACTCTTTAATTTCTCCTTCTAGGAACATTTCAATGACAAAAGTTACTAATACTGAAGAGATTGTTCAGTGGAGACCTAAGAAGGAGAAGTTTCTGGATGGGTAATTAATTCATCATCAGACACTAGCATTTTTCTGTACACTACTGAAGTCCCTCGATGTCGACTAAAAACAGTCCTTGCTAGAAGGTAAATGCTAGACCACCATAGCATTAACAAGCTCTCTTTTCACTAAATCAGAAACACAGCAGGGTAGTTCGATGTTTGCTTTAAATATTTGTGTTATGTAACAATCTTAGGCACATACTGTTCATTCTCTGTCGCCGCAGTCTCCCCAAGGTTTGAATTCATGTATACGGTTGATAAACAAACTCTGGTGGAAATGAAATGTAATTGTAATGCTCTCCTTCATAATGTCTGTGAACAGGTACATTGAGAATGAACCTGTTCGTTCAGGGTGGCTCCATGTGCCGTTCTGATTATTGAATGACAGCAAAGTTACAATTGCAGGAAGGGTGACAAAAATAACCTAATGACTTATGTTGTTTACAGACGTTATTTGCACAGTTGTAACATGTTAACGCATTTTTCAAGAACAGCTAATGCATTCAAATGTGATACTGTAATGTAAAATGGATCCCAGAACACAATGGAACCCATTATCCACATGACTGTAGGCCTTCTCTCAAGGAGATATTTGTCCATCCCTGCAACAGTTGTCTGTTTATGATCACTGGAGTCAAAGTTGCCGTAATTGTCACAATCCCATATGCAATAATTCATTTCAAATGTGTCATTTTGTTTCATGGGCGTCTCACACCTGGAATCAATAAGGATAATTCTGTACCAGTTTAAACTCCAAAGTACAATTATACATTTTTATTTTCATGGAGTGCAGGCAAGCAGGAAGCATCTGCAGCTGATTACATACGGGACATAAACACAGCGAAGTGGGCTCGTATACTTGAGAAAATGTTGTGTACCGTTTGTGCCATAAGCACCCGTGGAACATCATTTTCAAGTGACTGAAATTGTTAAGAATATTATTAATTAATTCATTGTCATATTCAAGAAATTCATTTTAGAGCTCTTTTTCATTTACAGCAATGAACTAGCAAAACAAGGTAGACAGCGAACACAGGACTGTGTTGTCAGTTGTAAGTGGGATAGTTAGATGGTCAAGTTTAGAGAGCCAGTTTTGGAATATGGCCAGGACATTGGGGTTAACACCTCCACTCAGTCATACAACAGGAAAGGTGTCATTTTCAGAGCAAGATATATCTTACCTCTTGTATGTGACTTTTCACCATCTGTTAACATTAGTCTATAAATCTTTAATTTTGCATCTTTCTGCACTGTATCCATTCCTTTAAATGAAAGGAACTGAAACCTCTGTGTGCAGGTTTAATTCCTTTACTAAACATGTGCACTGAGGTTCTGCATGCAAAATAATTGCAGCCCTGAAATCTTCTAACACTATATAAAAATACCACAATGACAGCCAAGGACATTTAATTGCTTACATTTCTGTCTAAAAGTACTTATACCGATGATTACCATATGAGTCACTGTTTATTTGAAGTTTGATTAAACAGGAACACAAAATGGTGAAAACCTGTCACAGTTTATCATAAATAGTATTTATGAAAGTGGAGCAGTCATTTAGCAGTAAATCAAAAGGTTGGTTGTGCAAGGAGTGGGAAAGCTGCTAAATGAGTTGCATGCAGTCTCAGGCAAATATTTATGAATGAGCCGAAACAGGGGAGTCTTTGTGGTCTGTCAACCCTGGGTATTTGATTCCCTCCTGTAGTTAAAAAAAGCAGCACATTACACAAAACAAGCCAATGAGAGTTCCCAGACAAGGAAGCAGTCAGTCCGCACTCAGTGAGCTGCCCAGACGCTGTTTTGACATTTTTAAGTGATATAAGGTGCATCCTAGTGTTCACTGCAGCTGAAGACATGGGACGTCCCGGACTGGTCTTTCTACTGGTCCTCACCTCCATGCTGCCCCAACAAGGGAGCAGCCGGCCCTCCCGCACCAGGAAGGCAGTGCCCGCCAGGCAGACAGGTAATGCATGCTTAGAGACGCAACCTGCTCCGAAAAGAAACCTACTGTATATTTGTTCTGTGAGAAGGAGAATGGAAGGACTATGTCGGAATGGTCAGATGTACCAGCCGTTTTAAATCAAGTGTGTGTGGGACATTTATTTGGTGCATGCTTGGTGAAATGTCTTTCAAGCTATAATTACATATAGATTAACATGTACAGTAGCAGTAGGTCCAATAATGCCCAAAACTATAGGTGTCATTCGAGGTAAAAGAGCTTGCTGATGCTTTCAGTGATGCTGTCCTTCTGTTGTTGGTGAAATGTTGTTTGAATTTTCAAGGTTCTCCTCACCTGTTCCTTTGTCTGTTTTAATAATGGAGAAGCAGCTGCAGATGAGGATGATGTGAAGTCCCAGATCAACAAGCTGTGGCTGGAGGTGAACTCTCTGAAAGAGATGCAGGCCTTGCAAACAGGTGAGCTAACATGAGACATGCTCCTTCTCTGCTTAGCACTGGAGGCACAACTAAGTGCAACTACCTCAGGGAAAGGCAGTGAAAGGATTCATATTTTTTTCTGAGGAGACGATTCAGACTTCACAAGGTCAGGCTTGCATGAGCAGACACACACCAGCTTGTATATAGCATGGTCTCTATAGTAACATCATGCGTTAAAGGGGCACCTGCTGCTTTGCTGCAGAATTCTGAATCCGTTCAGACCTCAGGGAAGGGACACAGAAGTGTAAGGCAGGAGACGATCTACCAATTTTGCAATGGGCCAGTGAGGCATCCAGCTCAAACACAAAAGTCAGAGTCACGCAGCACTGAGCCCAGATTTTAAAATGTCAGCATTTCATTTTCTCTGTTGTCACATATGACTGGCTTTTGTGGAGACGTTGATCCATGGCAGGCAGCTATAAGCTCTAATGTATGAACAGCAAGTGTGGAGCCTGTTCTGGCACCGTGACTCCATATTTTGCAATAGACTGTTTGTTCATGGGTCATCATTTCAGAGCCAGGGGGCCAGTGCAGGACCATTGATCGATACATCATTTGGATGGGATGACAGTGGACACTCATGGATAATCTTCAGATCAGTATAATATAATGATTGGCTGATGCCAGTGAACAAACAGGCTGGTTTTATAGGATGGCCACAGCAGGGGCCTGGGTACACAATGACATCAGGTGGCTCAGGGCTGCACAATTTTTACACCATCCTGAGAGGTATGGGCTGTCCAGGCATGCATGTAATGATTCAACCACCGTATCTATTCATATGAATAGCTACAGGAGAAGACTGCAGACAGTCTCTGTGGGTGATTCATAAATGGACCAAAGAGTGTTATGGTCATTTATGTAGCAGATCTTCTATTCTCTTGTGTGACAGACTGCATATGGACAGATGATTAATTCTGTGGTTTTGGCTTAAGTGACCCTATTTTCAAGATATCTATTAGAGACGTCTATTTTAAGTAACAGCGATATCCAATTTAATTGTACAATTATCCTGTGTCACACTAGCAGAGGGACACCTGTATTATACTTGCAAAAAAAAATGTGACATTTTACAGCAGAAACAGCTCCATCAAACCCACGCAATCTTGTGATTCAGCTGGAAACAGCAGAACAGCATGGACTGTATCTGCTGTATGGGCTACTGTTCAATACCAGAGCTCACCAGCAGGGGTCAGCAGCAACTTTGGAAAAAAAAAATCTTAGCCAGAACCTTGCAAGGGCATGTACTATATTGATTATAAATACTGGGCTAAAATACACATAATAGTCATGATGATTACTTTTTATAGGCCCTTTTTAAAAGAATCTTATAGCACTACACTGAGGAGATAACTCACTTCATCCATCATCAACTTATACTGTGTAGCACCCACTTGGGTGATGCCTGGCAGCCATTTTACAGCAAATCACTCACCTCACAATCAGCTCCAGCGGGGCGGCAAGGGCTGTATTATTTGCAGTTATTGAATTGCACTGTGACACAGAATTTCAATTACGGTTCAGAAAACTGTCTAAGTGTACTCTGGAGGGAAAATGCCTATAAAATGTCCAGACTTTCTGTACTTTGTTTATTTGCCGTGTCTCTGGCGCGTGGTAATCGAGACACAATATCATTCTGAATTTATTTGAAGCTCAATATTGAAAAACACTGAAGTAAATGTTTCTGTTGGGTGAGAGAATGCTGAAAAAGAACATTTTGTATCTGGGTTTACCTTCTTATACAGAGTGCTACTGTCCCCTGGTCACCACCTGCTGAAAGGGGCTATATATTCCACTGGAAACTTGGTTTGAGACGTGAGGACACAGAGAAAAGGCTTTGCTTGTTTAAACATTTAGTAAATGTTTGGAGAGGTGTTAAAATAGATCCAGTTGCTTTGCTCATTTCAGTAAAAAAACTATGTTTTAAGGTATAAATAAAAACATAAACAGTTTTCGGTGAAAAAATTAAGTTCTGAGTGAGCCCCTGTTTGAGAAAATCATAGAAAATATTAACCATGAGTTACGAATATTATCCTTGAAACTTGAGAAGTGTTTTGTCTTGTGCCTGTGCTAGCACTTTTTGGTCTTTGTCATCTGAATGTAGCTAACATTCAGATGAATGTCTGTAGGAAATGTTTTAAAAACATCACCGCATGAACAAAACACTATTATGGACATGGCTGCTGTGATATCAGAACAGGTGTAGTTAGCAATGTATTTTATTAAAAGAGAAAGAAGAAACTGTAGTTTTTTTGCTAGAGAGAAAGAGAGCAGGATTTGATGGTGTGAGACAGAGAAGCACAGCAGAAGTGGTAGTCAATTTGTTGCTATGTGTTTTCAGTTTGTCTCCGTGGTATCAAGGCCCACAGGAAGTGCTACTTGGCCATTGAGGAGCCGAAGCATTACCATGAGGCCAATGAGGACTGCATCGCTCAGGGCGGCACGCTGGCCATCCCCCGGGATCTCAATGAGAATAACGACCTGAGAGACTACGTCCGCAGGAGCTCATCAGGCTCCAAGGACTTCTGGATCGGGGTGACGGACATTGTGAAAGAAGGCCAGTATGTGGATGTCAACAGCATGCCAATCAGCTACTTCAACTGGGACCGCACCAAGAAGCAGCCCACGGGGGGCAAGAGGGAGAGCTGTGTGGCGCTCTCGCTGGCCTCCCAGGGAAAGTGGCATGACGAGGTCTGCCGCAGCCTCAAAAAGTACATTTGCGAGTACCTCATCCCATAATGCAGCTCGATGCAGCGGCAGGTTGGCTGTCAACACCTTCGCTGTTCATGCTGGTCATTAAACACATCTGAAAAAACCCACAGACTCACTCCTGTCTTTTCAGTGTTCCATTTTCCCACTGATGAAAAAGGTATGGGACTGTTGCCTAATTACAATCCCACAAGTCTGGAGCAAATCTGTTTTTATGAAAAGTTACAAAGGTTCTGGAAGCATATGGCCAGCCAGTCATTTAAACTCTATCAAATGTTATTTCCATACATTGTGCTGATGGGGAAAATAGCTACTACCCTGTGTGACTGATGACCATGAACCCAGATTGTATAAATCCTGTAATTCAATCACTGAAAAGCAGATTTGCGTGTGGTTGCCCTGTAGTTGTCAAAAATCACCATCTTTAGAACAGCAGTGGGTCAGTGACTAACAGTTAAGAAAAGAGTCTCGCTCTAAGGCCTTTTTAAGGGTTTTTCTTCCCAGCACTCTTGCCTACAAACTCATTCATTACGGCTGATGAGGTGTGGCGCTTATTCACTCTGCACAGTAGGGTGATTTAATCATAGACTCCCTACAATGGCTTGTGATTACTGCTACACCAACTGCTGTGCTTTTTATAATGGCACACAATACATAGCCTACACTGAGCTCCCTTGATATCCTTGTTTTTATGACCCCCTGCAACTGCTGCATCCCCATCTCTTTAGAAATGTACATAACTTTGTGTCTTGCACAGTGTGACATTCACTGTATGCAGTTTGAATTATTACTAATTACTTGTGATGGCAGTCAACATGACGGACAGCAGTCCTTACACTTCTGTGTACTTCTGTGCCACATAAATTAAGTCTTCTTGCAGTTTGACATAAATTTAAAGGGGAATGACAGGTAAATACAGAACCCAGATCCTGGTTGTGTTTTAAGGGATTTTAACAGTATTCTTTGTAATCCATGATCAAATTGTTCACTTATTAGTCCTCATTTTAAAATTAAATAACTACATTTTAAAATCACAATCTCTTTGCTGTCCTTAGAGTATTTGGCTTCCTACAACATGCTCAAACAGTGCTGTTGTACTGTTGAGATGTGATTGGCTTTTGGTCAGCATTATGCTACTAACACAGAGTGTCCTTGAATTTTCCCATCTCATTGTATGCTCAGTCTGCAAATACATTCATACTCAAAACAATGCTGAATTGGATGAAAAGTTTTATTTAAAGGGACCCAAGGGTGGTTACACGTACACCATACAGGGTGTGCACATACACCACACTCTTATGGGTTTCTGCTTGGGAAAGGTGAAGCTAAGAGCAGCTGCAATGGCTTTTAAAGATGTGAATGATAACAGCTAACATTCAGCCACACATAAGCTTAGCTGGGACCCAATCAAACATAATCAATCTCTTAATGGCATTTGTCATCTTCAGGGAGTATTCTGTTCTATTTTAGAATGAGAAAAATGCATGCCAAAGGGCATGTTAGCTTGTTGTGTCAAATAAAATACAAAATATTAAGAAATATGTAATTAAATGTTTGCTATAACAGAATTGCATATGCCCTTAAAGAGATTAAATGCATCTGACTGGGTCCCAGCCATAGTCTCTCAACAATGAAACAATCTTAAAACACATCTTTGGTCTGGAATGACAAGTTCAGAGTTTCAACCATAAAAAGAGTGGCTGCCTTCTGGAACTGTTCTACTCAAGAGAAGGACGCAATGTTCAAAGCCAGTTCCCCGATCTGTGACTCAGGGCTGCCAAAAGCAGTGCTTAGAGGTAAGCACAAGGAAACATTCTCAAGGGCTTTGTACATTTTGGGCTTTGTGCTACTTTGCTCATTCTTCAGGGGTTACATTAGCAACACAGCCAAATCCTAAATTTAGATGGGGAAAATAACTGGGAAAAAATAAACTGCATGATTTTTTAAGCTCCATTGCTCGTTCCTTTATTGTGTAAAAAGTACTCTTTATGACTTTCACAGCAAAATGGTCAAGTTATTTGAAGATTGAAGAGAGTACAGAATTAATATTACATTTTAAGTTTGGGGGTAATATGAATCTTGCTGGAACATTTAACAAGAGACTATAATATTACATATACAGACCATGTAAATCAAACTTGTTCTATAAAACATTGCTCTCCCAAGGTTATGAAAATGTATGTTTCTCCACATCTACAAGGAGTCACGTGCAGGTAAGGTCAGAGGTCATTCACTGGGGCAGCTGTGTTGAACAGGGTGCTCCAGATGAGCCGTCTCTGTGCATCACAGAGTTTATGAATATGAAAAACACAGCCTCTTTCTCAAGTAGTCTTAAAGACAAAACACATTCATTATGAAACACTTATTATCAAAACCACCTCTGAAAAGAGCTCCTTACATAAGAGTGACCAGTGATGAGCTGTTTTTCTGAGGATAAAATAAACTCAGTGTTGCATTTTAATGAGTGCAAGTTCAAGGTTACTGACCAGCTGGGATATGGAGAAATATTTGACCTTGATATTTAAATAGCCATATCGTTTCTCTGTTTGATATAAATATTCAAGGCACTGTTCTCTTGTGTACAGCTCACTGCTGGAGTGGTAAAACTAAGCTAATGCTACGCTGTGAAAGCATTCGGTCATCATGGGTTTTACAGTACTTCTACTGTTAAAGCTGGCTCAGAGCTTTAGCTCTTTGCAGCTGGAACACCTAAGGTTAACATGATACTTGCCTTGCCTGGGTCATTTTGCTGCCTTTGCAAAGCCAATGCTGTCAGACATGGCCGTCAACCAGACCTGAAAACCTTAATATCAATGGGATTACAAAGGAGGGATCAAAGGTATGTTCTGCCCACTCTGGAAAAACAAGGACGCAAACCTCAGCCTCCTCTGCCATCAGTTTTTCGACAGCAGGGTTCTCACTGGGACCACCTCTGACATTTATGATGGTGGAACTGAGGGGCTGAAAGGTGCTCGGGGAGGGCTTTATGTAACACGGATGCTCGAATGCTACTGCTACATACCTGTCACCTTCACTGAGGCTCACACAAGGAACGGGGAGGTCATGCTGCGGAGTGGATGCTAGCGTTCCTTGAAAAGGCCTCCCTGTGCGATTTCTGTTTCATGCTGGCAGAAATACAAGCACACCGGCAGGGCTGAGAGAGGGACTCCATTTGTGGGACAGAGGCGCGAGCGCGAAGAGGAGCATGGCGAGGTGCAGAATTTATTAGATCTTTTCAGCCAGAGGAAAAAGAAAAAGAATCTCAGTGCAGGGTTGACTCCAGGTTAAAGCACAGCCCCCGGCAGTGGACCGCCTCTCCATCTCAGCAGTGTATTTGTGGCCCTCATTTTTACAGTCATCTGGAGTCACCCACACGCCCCTCACGGAAATGACCTTTAGACATTGAAAATTCTTTGCAACTCCATACAATTTTCAGCTGTCCCGCAGACTCAGTGAGACTGTCAGTGTGAGGTATGAGAGGAAAGCCTGATTAGAACCTATTGTATGTAGCACTGACTGTTATGCATGTTTTTATTTAAGACATGTTTTCAGATATTCATTTTTTGAATAAGTATCAACTCTTCATGCTGTTAGTCCTAAATTATAATCCTACATTTCTAAGCAATATGAACACAGTGCACTTGTTGGCCATCTGACCATGTGATATTGATCTTATGCATGCAACTGTCATGAGTAGCTCAGCAGCGGTTGTATAAACAAGAGTCCGATTGCAAGAGATCCAGGGATCTAAGCTTCAGTCTCTCAAATAACTCTGAGCCTGTCCCAGATATGAGGAAAAACTAATAAATCAAACAAGCTTATATAAGGGCAATATATCTCATAACATAATGAAAGATGTAAGCTACACTGAGCTCTTGGCAGATTCAAAAACTTGATATTGCATGCATATTACTGCTGAGTAATCTAAAACATAGGAGCCTTGCAGTATGTTGATGTCAATGTAAAATGGCCCAGGGATTAAAATGACATTCAGAATGTACATCTTTGGGGCAGCCCCCTTTTTTTTAAAAAAAAAGCTGATATTTTTAGCATTTTTTTTAACAAAAACAATATATATTAAATGTATTTTCAATGAAAAGCAAAAATGGGTTTACCAGGAAACATACAAATCATTACTGCTTTAAGATAGATGTAATATACATTGTATGATCTTTTGAATATATTACACATAATACATCTAACTTATTTTGACCCTAATTATCATTTTAATTATTAAGAATGAATTTCAGTAGCATTATATATTTCCTATTTGTCAGGGGCCTTGGTGCTCAACTAGTTACACCAAACAAATGGTGTAGTCCTAGGTAATAAAAATGCTTTGCTGTTATCTTTTGCTGTTAATTTTCCACAAAAGCAAACTGCCCAGATCCTGGTTCTGGAAATACATGCTTTATTTAGTATCTGAAGATGGAAAATATATAATAAATCATTAGCTGAATAGTTGAAGAAAACAGTTTTAAGCTCTTTTCAGATCAATGTACCTTCAGTTGAATGGTATATTTCTACAAGTATACAACCTGAAATAAAATGTCCTGTTTGACAAGCTATAACAGGCTGATTCATGGCTCTGGTCTTCTCTTAGCAGCTTTAATATTGTCTACCTTGAGGCTGGATATCTATAAACAATTTGCCATGTTTTTCTCACAGTACCCCTGTGAGCTGATAAATACGCATTCTGAAGAGGACAACATATCCTTCTGTCAGTGTCATAAGAAGAACAAAAGAACACATTTTTTCTCGTAGAAGCATGGGCTGCTTTCCAGAGATATGCAGCTATTGAAACTAAACATGTCATCTTTCCTTGAGTAGGCAGATAAAAAAACATGTAGCACAGGCTTAGCTCTCAACTACTCCCACAGAGAGTCATGTTGGTATCACAGAGGCAGATTTTGAGGTACAAACAATAATATGGTATCTGGTCAAACACATCAAGCTCTGGGGTGAATCTCCAGGAATGTAAACATGTTGAAAATAGCTTTAAAAACAGATACGTCACTTGAACAGCAGGTAATTAAAGTTCTTCAGCATAGCAGCCTTTCAACAGCTGAAAAAAGCAGCACAATTCACGCACATGGAATAAAAATTATGTCAATGATTTTGAAGATGCTTGGCAATGATTCTGCTGTTGCCTGTAGAACCCTACACCACTGATGTTCATTATATAATGCACCTGGCTCCACTACATAGACAAAGCCACACAGAAACAAATGTTCATGTTTGGCTGAAGAACCACCCTGTGTCAGTGTGACACAAACATACACATATTGACACAATGTTAATATAAGTTTACATAGCTGCAGTAATATAATGCATAGTTTGAACTCAAAGTTCATTAAAACACCATCTGTGATATATAACTCTAAATATGACTTTAGGATTGCATGTATGTGTGCTTTGTTTTGCACAGACATCTCAATATTTGCTAAGCACTCATGGACATTGCTTTAAAATATGAAAGAGACTTATCTGAGATGGTTTTGTATGGTGGGGGGAATTGCTTCTCCCCAGATAGCAGATAAATGCATCAGAAATCACTTCCCATTTGGTTTGTCGCTGCAACTGTCTCTTGACAAATTTCATATTTAACAGTAGATGAAATGTATTCCCTTTCCACAGCTTCTGTATTGTCCAATTGCTGAGTATTATGTGATTGTGAATGACACACAGGCTTTGGTGTGATATTCCTCAGAGGAAAATATTCCAACCTATTTATAGACCAACAATATACCTCCTTCATTCTCTTTCTCTGAGCCCCCTTGATTTGTTTTCATTATCTCTATAGGCCAAAGCAGTGTTGAACCCGATCGTAAAGACAGGAAATTATTCTGTCTCCGTGCAGATGTCTTCCACTGAAGTCACAGCAAAATCAGGCTATCTGGAGGTCTTTGACTGAAGACTGATGTTGCTATAATCTCAAGATCGATACAAATCCTTCTTTATTTGATATCTATGGGCTGAAAGGTGTCCCCATGAAATGACAGAGGGAGGAATTACACTGGAGGAAGCAGAGAAGCAGTGCTGAACAGGAAAATACTGGCAAAAAAGAACACAAAGAAATCCCATACAAACAAAAGGTTTCTCAACAGGACAGGATGATTGAGTACCTTCATAAGCACCACAATCCTTACATATTGGTTCAAAGTGAACTGAATCACTATGATTGATTCCATATGACCTGAGAGTATATGATTTTTACCCACTTGGATTTTGTCTGCATCCAATTGTCTAAACATCTGTGTCACCTTAGCCCTGTTTTTAAGCAAATATTGAATTTATTCTAACTGTAGTGCACTGGAAATTTCAAAACATAGCCACTGACAAAATAGATGAAATTACTTTCAATTCTTTCCAATAAATAGTGGTGTTTTTTTCTAAAGGTCAACATTCTGTTTTCTTAAAACAATTTTAAACTGATCAATATGCAAAATTCTGAATAAAAGCAACACTTTAACAGAAAACTAACAATTATGCATACACTATATATAGTACTACACAGATGCTGAACCCATAACTTTACTTTGTGAGAAAATCGCTAGAAGGCCGCTGAAACATGGAATCAGAATCTTTTGTGCTATTTAGTGAATGATGCCATGTGAACCCACATGGTTGGCTCTCGACCGGCGCCAGACCCATTATGCCCAGGACACACACTAACGTCACACCTTGGACCAGCAGCCCGAGCCTTGTTAGGGATCAGTGGTGCCAGGCCCAATCAGAATCTGATGAAAGGATCTGGGCCATGAATTAAGAGCTCCCTGGGCAGGGAATGTGTTAATGAGGTGAAGCCTCCTCCATTATGCCCATGGAGGCCAGCGCGGTGTCACTTTGTTAACAGGCCACCGTTTGAGTCCCCCTGAGTGGCAGCGCACACAAAGAGCAGTGAGGTGACAAATCTTCCAACCGCTGATGTGACAGAAGGGCCTGAGAAGGCCAGAGGAGAGCTGAGTGCTCAGCTCATTTCTCATCCCCTTGATTTTTTTTTAACAAAGATTTCTCTTCTCCTGTCCTCTTCCACAGTGCTCTGGGCTCACATCACTGTGGTATCTCCAGTTCCACATGGGAAAGCCAAGCCGACCTTTCTATGAAATGCTAACCCGTAGCTTGTCTTCCTGTGCTCTGAAATCAATGGAAAAAAGATTATTCCTCAAGCATTGCAGCTGAGCACATCTGCACTCAGTACTGAAATCCAGTGATGGGAGAATGAGGCTGCAAAACACAAAGCTGTGTGGAGCTGCCACATGTAACGGGTAGTTCATTGATCTGAGTCAAGCATTGTTTTTTGTTGAAAAGACCAAAACCTTTTTGATTGGTTTAAACAATTTAGTGATTAACGGTTTATTGTGTCCTTATCCATCTTTGGTGGGATGATACCTCATTCGGCCATCACTACAAAGATCATCCTTGACTGTTTTCATCATTCCATCCGGAATCTGTATTCATGACTGATGTTATATTTTCAAATTTAACAGGTAAAGAAGAGACCAAGAGTCCAAATTGCACATATTGAATTTCATGGATGACAGAAGTTCCTGAACCCTGTCAGGGTGAATAACCTGAACGTTGCCCTTCGAAGCATTATTTATGAACTGAATTATGTAAATCTATGAAAATGTTATGAGGTAAATGTCAATCCTATTTATTTCTGTAGAGCTGCCTGTCTGCCCAGGCGGCTCAGAGGCCTAGAGACTGGCTGACATTTCCTTTCATTTGTGTCTAACAGCCCTTGTCAAAACATGGGGCGTATTGCTGCTGACACATGCTTGGATGCTGTCGAGTCATTTTAATCGTGTTCTGGGCAATTGCAACAGCAGAGAATGTTCTTCGGCATCGCAGTTCGGTCAAAACACGGACCTGCGATCCTGTTTGATGTCCAGGATGGCAGGCAGGGCACAGCATGTGATGAGCCTGCAGCTCCTGTGAAGGAAAGTGAGAGTTTCATGGTCTGATGATGTCACAAGTAAGGGAGATATGTGGATTGCTTCATGCACCAGTTAATTTGGGGCTGTAACATATGATAGTTATGAAACTGGATTTGAAACCAACATTTCAGTGCTCCCTGTACCCCAGAGCAAAATGTTCTAGATAATGAAATCTGCTGAACAGTGGAACAATCTCTACAGTACAACAGTGAGAAACTTGAGAGTGCTGATGATCTTTGGCATACGGACCCTTGAAAAATATAATACTAAAACAAGAAACAGCCACTGCAAGCATTCCATTTTATTGATACAATGGAGCCTTTGCTCCATCAGTCTGGGACGATTTGCACCCTGATGTCCTTGACATTGTCAGCATGCTTGGAATGAGTATTGATCTGGCACTGCCTCCATTCTTTTAAAAAGAAGAATGTATGGAAAAATTCAGATTGACCTTGAGTAGGTTAGTGATTGACATTAGATGCCCAAGAGCCTGGCCTTTAAAATGCTTCCGCCGCAGTAGAACGGTATCGACATTTTTGTGCGGCTGGCAGTGAAAGGCCTGAGGGGCACCCCATATGCTTCACTCTGATCTAACAGAGGCGTCGCCTCCATAGAATACCCAGCGCCAGTCTTTTTAACCAATGAATCTTTTTTTTTTTTAATCCAATTTGCCATCAGCTCAATCACACTGATGATACATGCTATTTTTTATTTGAGGAAATCATTGCACCTTGCTTTAATTTGTTCCTGCCACCATCTCAAAATGTGCTGAAGAATAAACTTTTAAAATGAAATGAACTCTTGAATAGTTTTAGAATGTTTCCTCATTGGTGTGTGCATAATTGAAAATAAAGTGAGATAATGCTAATATGAAATAGGTAGCTATATTTGGCAGATGCTGAATACTCTCCGTGGTTTTCCTTGGTGTTTCCTTGGCAGCAGGATGAACTAATGAGACATTCAGATGTAATCAAGCATAACCAGCACATACAGTGCTTTGAGTTGTAGCTTGCTAATATTCTCACATGGACATGGATTGTTCTCATAATCTTCATAACTAGTGGAACATAAAACTTTGTCACAGGGTCGTTCACGCTATGACCAGTGGTTTAAGTGTGGAATCATGGGACAGGAGGGCACAAAAGCACTATTCAAGTCTTTAGTACCTTACTTACTTTTCATTGTGCTTTATAAATGTACAAAAACTCATATTATCCATTACTTTGTTGAAGGGAATGGAAATAAAAACAGTGCAGACGATGAAAAACAATGCTGCACACGAGCCGAAAACATGAATCTTGAGAACAATTGGTTAATTGTGTTCTCCCTGCTAATGAGCAGGCACTTAAATCTGCACACAGAATAATTGTATTAGCTCTTATAAGATCAGGACAGCTTTGGCATCCTGATAATGACTCATTCATTGTATTATGTCCTCTGCTCTCGGACAAAGGCATACAAATTCCAACTATGCTTGAAGTCTATACAGTGCTGACGT
This sequence comes from Albula goreensis, assembly GCA_022829145.1. NCBI lineage: Eukaryota > Metazoa > Chordata > Actinopteri > Albuliformes > Albulidae > Albula > Albula goreensis. Next base: position 14,138,922 of record CM040741.1, read on the forward strand.
TGTGCTTGGTCATCAGCATTCACATGTGCTCAGAGCCTTATCTTCGTATGGGCTTTATCTTCTCAGACTCACATGCTCTAGCTCTTTGGAGTTGGTTGCAATGGAGTGAAATGTAGATTTAAGATACAATACTTCAGCAATAATTGAAAATAACATCCAAAAGAACCTCTATATTGTATCTCTATCATCTCTGTATAGCCTATATCCATATCTTCTGGTACTGATATCAGATAATTCAGTTGAAAACAGGGAGAAATAAAGCTGCATGCAGTCCTGGCAGCTACTTAAAGGGCAATGAAAATGATCATCAAACACATTGATGCCATAGATGCCATATCTAATGTATTCAGTTAATATTTAAAAAAATATTTCATTTGTTTAAATTTGAATTTTTCTAACTTATTATTTTGGCCACTATTTAATATTGATGTTTTACAGACCATAGTGCTTCTATAAGCAAATGATTGATAATGCACATAAGCAGTTATAATGGAAAAAGCTGCCTTTTCAAGGCTGCTCAGACATCTTTGCGCTGCCTACCTGTCTGTATCTGTGCACTGATTGTGTCCTAGCAATGCTTGGTCACCAGCAGATTTAATTATCTCTGTCTGCAGTATCACCTCTAGCTAAAAAAGAGCTTGTACTATAAAAGAGTGCATTGGAAGGGAGGGGGCATCTAAAATTGGCCTTTTCTATGGTGTGCAGGATATTTTTAGCTCTAGTTTTCACTTTAAAGATAAATATTTTAGCTATTTATTCCAGAAATGACATGGATATGCAAAGGGTACTTGGCCACAAAATCACAGAGCCAGCTTTCAATGATCATAGACAGTTAGTTTGAGCACAGGGGCAGTGTTTCAAAGTAAGATAAGATCACACTTTTCCTTCCATAGAATGACAGTGTCATTACCTTGTTAATTATCCACCAAAACAACAGTGGAGTTCAGGGCACCAAGTGGCTCAGTTGGTAAAGAATCTGGCCTATATACATAGCCCTATAGTCTGAACATTAAGGGTTCAGCCCTGGGCCATGTCAGTAGCTAACTATGACAAAGATTCCACAGTAGAAGAATTAATTGTCACCATTGATTTCTCCCTGCCTGGATATAGTCGGGTTCAATTTGCCCTTTGTTCCTCAGGTTCATGCTACACTCCTTCTATTGACATGGCAGCTATCCACAGAATTCCAGTCTGAGTCATTAAGAGGTTCACCACTCCTACACCTATTAATCACTCTCCCCTCAGACACTGTGTATCACGGTGTAAATGAATCACTGATTCAACTGCTGGTACATTGGTGGAGTGAACAGTAGTGCTCACCAGGGGAATATGGGTAACACAGTGGTCTCCAAAGAGGCAAAACTGGCAATTCCAAATCAGGAAGCTGTAGAGTGGATTTTGCATCGTAACAATACCAAAAACATGTCACTGCCGAATGATTTGAAACATATGGACAGAGCTATATAAGACTGCCTTGTGTGTGTCCATACATCACAGTGGTAATGCCACCAGTTTGCTAGTGAAGCTCTTTGTAGCTTGTCATGAAATTCTCACACATATCTAGTGTTATTTTGCATGAAAGAATGGTGGATGGGAGTTTTGTAGACCTACCTTGATTGAAGCAGGTGAGTAAATCAGTCATCCTCCACAGCAGTGTTAACAAAGCCATTACCATCAGTTTACTGCAGGCGGCATGATTCATTTTTACCCATAGGCTGTCTGAAGTCCACTGATATTTTGGTTTCTTGAAGTTTAGCATTCCCTGAATGTTTCTATGCTATGGCCATGATATGTTTAATGCTGTTAATGTGGATTTATTGGTCATTTGATGCTTTACTGCATAACATACATACAGTATAAATGGAAATTCTTAAGCAATGGCTTGAACAGGTTGCAACCACTGGTTAATTAAGCTTCACAATCTGTGCAAATAACTCTCCTAGAATCATCTTTCACTGATATACTGACACTGCATTTGGCTGCAACCTCTATTTCTTACCATTAAGCTAAAATATTCAGCCATCGAAATACAGTGTGACAATTGCCTTGTGATTTCCTTCAGTCAAGAGGAAAATGTGTGATTTGAGCTCGGCCCGTCAAATGGTGTGTAGCTCAGTCTGCAGAGCATCAGTATTGCTTAAAACAGAGATATTCTGTCAAATCCAAATTCTGGATTCTGTGTTTTCCTAGGGCCCCTTAGAAAGCAAAGAGGAATCAACTCAGTTGTTGTTGAATTCAATTTGCTATTGAACATATAATTCATTGTCACTGTCCCTACGGTTATTTGAAAACTGAACAATGGCTTTGCACAATAAGTTTTGAATTTTATCTTTCTTCACCCATGTCACGAAAATGGAATTTTTCAGTGAACAATGAACAGCTAGTAGGTTGCATGCTGATTCAATTTGCATTCCAGGAAAATATTTTAAAATGGCTTCAAAATGATCTCATTAATCTTAATCAGTTAATTAAGCTCAGCAAAACCTAATTAATTACTTCAGTTGGAGAGAAACCTTGCACGCACAAAGGGTCCACAGGACCAAGATTAGGAAACACTGTTCTGGGAACATTTAGCTAAGATAGCTTACAACATCTTACGCAGATCCTCATGTGTGAACGTTGAATCATCATGCAGAATGTTGACTTTTATTATTCATTCTTCAAGTGAACTATTGTGTGACCAAAGTTGCAGGACACACAATGGGTAACTCCAACCAATTGAGTGGGAAAGAATTAAAACACACAATGAAAATAGTTCAAAGGATACCAATGATAATAATACTTTCCAAGTGGAAGCTGAAGAATGGATGAATGATCTGTGTGTGACTGTGCCTCAGCCTTGGGCGATTGTCATGGCAACCTACTGGTACTGAGGCATTGGTCTCTCTTCCAGGCCTGCAGCGAAAGGAGGAGTCTGCAGTGGAGAAAACATGAGCAGCAAAGCATCAGAAAGTAATTAAATTGATTGCAAGACAGGATATATAAAGGTCTGTGACACCCAAAAATGTGTATCATGGACCTGACATACCCCTCCAGCAAACAGCCAGGGTGACATTTCATTTCTTAATATAACTTTAATGCACAGCACATTATTCTGGCTAAGCCCATAACCTCCTCTGATTGATGGAGGGAACCTTTTGAGGAAAAGTGCAGATGACGTGATTGTTAAACAATGTACTCTTTTATGAATACTTGTGTTGCTAAGAGACTCTTTCAGTGACATTCTAATATCCTGCTGATTTCAAGTCAAATCCCTCAATTCTGTTCAAATTGAAGAAATAAATAGTAATATGTCAAATAAATTCAAAATGTTATGAACTCAGTAGCATTTGACGCCAGTGCATCCTTCATTGGTGAATGTAGATGTGGACATTCCTATATGTGGCAGTGAAAATATGAGCCTGTGAGAATATCCAGGCAAACCCACAGGAAATACTATCACTGCTGTACGAGTGAGAGACAGAGGCTGCACTGGTTTTCACACTGGCCTTTCAAAAAAAGCCCTTGTGGCATTTCTGTTCCAAAGGGCAGTATGCAGAAGACTCAGGATTTCTAAATGGCTTTTGCACAAGCACAGAGAAAGAGAAATGGCACAATAACATCTGCACAAAAACATCTGTGCCATTGTGTGCATTACAGTGTGTGCACATGTGCACATTACAGTTTTCACTCTAGAGGAAGGTTGAGGCTCTTTGCACCAATTACAATTGAGCAGCAATAACATGCTGGAATGTTTAAATATTCTGAAAAATAGTAAAAAGGTGTCTTAGAAATGAAGGTCTTTGAATTTTGCTGGGGAACAAACCAGACCAGGGCAATTCATAAATGTAGATCTTTCCAAAATACAGACTGAACTGAAGATGTCACCATTGATTGTAACATTGCTTAGCGACTTCATGCTGATATTTTTATTTCTGGAAAATTTTCAGCATAGATTTCAATTACAGATAAATCCTCACTGAAATCATTTTGGTATGTGTGGTGTTGTGGAGCCACTAACTTTTCGAGGACAATCCCTTTGCATGCTAAAGACACTACAGTTCTGAACAGCTACCAGCTAACTCAGAACAATGACATGAGTAATTTCAGTTCATTATCAGTTCATATAGAGCATTAATTTACTTATTGTATTGACAACGCATTGTCATGCACAGTGCTGAATCTATTCAAGCATTAATATGCAATTTTCTTGAAGCACTTAATTTTAGTGTGCTATAATATTCATGTCTGATGTGTCCACTCAGCCTGGTAATTGTATTAGTGGTTCTATTGCATATATAACAAGTCTGATGAAGCAGCTGTTACCAATATTGTTGTGCAGTTGCATCAAAAAATAATTTAAAAAGAAGATAAGCAGCTTCAGGACAGCTGGCTATGCTTGGGATCCAATCTGAGCTCCAATGTACCGCATGCCGACATTTGGTCTTCCATGTCAGATTTCATGGAAATGCATGTGTCTCTGCTTGGCATCTCTAATTAGCACCTTATTTTTCTTTTGATGAAGCAGCCGGAGACCGCACGTTGCCAAGCGCCAGAGCAGAGGTGGAAACCAATTACTGAAGGTGGCTTAGCTTGTCATCCCCTTCGCTGTCTCCAAGAATCATTAGCATTTTTCTCCTGCTTCAGCCACGACAAGTGCTACCTGGTTGTATAAGGGTGCACTTAGATGGTGGAGAGCACCAATAAAAACTGGTAATCAGCTTGAGTGCATTAGCTCTGTTTTAGAGCTATATGGGTTCAAAAACAGATAACAGCTGGTGATCTGGTTTTTTTCCCTTGATTGCTCAACAACATCTAGAAATACATCGAGCATATATCGTGAATTTGCATATACAGTAGACTCAAAAATTACTGACGCGTTTGATGAGGATGAACAAGAAAGACAAGATTGACCACAGAGACAATGAGCTATAATTTATTGTTTTTGTAGCACAGTTGTCTTCTCAAACATATAGGTGTGAAAATGATTGGCACTCCTGTTTTTAGTAATTTGTACATCCCCCTTGCATCTGACTGAAGGATCCAGTTCCAGTTTAAAAGCCCATGGCATTCGGCAAACTGCTGGGGCTTCAATTTTTTGGTTACACTCAGTAAGGGTTTTCCTCCGGCAACCCTTCCAGATAGCTTCTTGGTATGGATGTAACATCTAAATGCTAATGTGGAGACTTGTTCACCCCAAGATGAAATCAAACTCTGCAGTTATCCAGCTGAGACCCTTGGATTCTTTTATTTATTTTTTTTTACCTCCCTCACTATCCTCCTCTCTGAGTATAATTGAAAGATGCACCTGCATCCTCTCCCTAGCAAGTTAACTTCTGTTCTAGGGGTTAAAATTCCTATTTATTACCCTACTAGGGGTAAGTGGTATTTTTTAGTATAATTTCTATGTTTTTGGTCTATGTACTGCATATTCTCCAGGATCAAATATTCCATTATTTATGAAAGTCAAAAAACATTTCTCTCTTTTACTTTGTCAATCCATTGCCTCTTTCTTTCCAATGGTGATGGATGACAAAAGGCTTCACAAGGAAGTTACTTAATTTTCATTACTGAAACAACAAAACATGGAAGGCCACAGTGAACTTCATTTCAACTGATATGAACATCAATTCAACTGATATGATTTCAACTGATATGAAATTTGAAGACTCTTTAGGGGTGCCAATAATTTTCATCCCTATGCTTCAGAGAAACAAACAGTACAAATATAGTAGTACTTGAACATGAAATATAATTCATTAGCTGTGTTAAGTTTGGACAGCCTTTTTGTACATCCTGATGGTGATTAGAAATAATTTCTCAGGCTGCCATAATTTGTAGGCTGTTGTATGCAATAGAATATATTCTATTCGCTTACTTGTTATTTGAGTTAAGCACAATGACTTTTAATTCCTTAGAAGCCAGAGGTATTACAATTCTGCAGAGTAATGTAATGAAATGTAATGGCTGAATTCTTACAGATAGTAATTGCACAAACCACTCCCACAAAACTGGAAAATGTCAGGTTGTATAAAAATCATGCACCTGAATTCCAAAGTATTTCCACAGAAGCCTTTTTTGTAAAAGGATGCTTTAGCTGGACAATGTCCACAGGCCTAGGTGTCAAATTGTGTCATTTAAATGTTCGCAGAGCTGTGTTGTTCTTCAGGCATAACTGATTCTGTTTCATTTAACGATGGAGCTGGACTGTCAAAGCTTGGCTAACCCCCATTTCAAATTCACTCTGATGTCATTAGGCCTTAAACCAAAGCCTTCATTATTATGGTCCATCATGCATGTGTGTGTGTGTGTGTGTGTGTGTGGTTGTGTGTGTGGTAGGCAGGGGCTGGTTTGTGTAAACATTTAATGCACCTGTGAACCCTGAGATTTATATTATCTTGCACTTTTATGCACCATTACCTCTCTATATGTATAGTGCTTTTGCCACTCCTGTTTGCCACCAATATTACCCTGAATGGCAAATGGCTAAATTCTGTGTAAAGCACACATGCACACAGACAATCATATAGTCAATGACTGCAAATCATTTAGCCAAACTCATGAATAACATCAACCTGCATACATATATAAATGAACTTGCATGTACCAAAAATTCACTTCATGTTTTTTGACCCTCCCAGGTAGCTTATGAAGCTAAAGCACCATGCCCTGCTACAGTTATTTGCCCCATGGTAGAAGAATTCTGACCAGGCCCATGCGGCCTTTGTGCCTGGAATACTGCTGGATGTTGCACAGATGGGTGATGACCGGAGAGGGAGAGTCCCCAGCAGCAAAGTATCATCTGCACCATTGCACAGGAGTGCTTCCCTCGGTTAACCAGGCACCTGCTGTCTGTATGCTCAAGCTACACATAAAGTGCCATCTTATATCATTGATCAAACTATTCAAATTAGGAATCAAAATAGTGAATAACATTGATCAGAGTGATAACATAAGGATTGTTTGTTGTGTTATTCCTGCAAGGTGTAACGTTCAAAGATAAATGAATCTTTTCATGGTACTGGGTACGCACGTGCCCCGTTAAGCAGTGAGAAACCTCTTGCTGTAGTAACTGCAACTGTTGAAACCCTAAATTTCTTTAACAGTCATTCGACAGGACAGAATGCAATTTCCTTTTTCATGGGCTTGCTTTTTGTACTGCCATTACAAACAGGGGCCCTCACCTCCCTTGACACAAGCAATTTTCTTTAGGAATTTTTCTACTGAATTGCATTGTCTGCTGGTTTTGCAGCCAAAAGCATATTGCCTGCTGCCTGGATCCATACTTGGAGTATACTGTACTGTTTAGAGTACTCCAGCCCCATTTAAATGGTCAGGTCACTTAATTTTGTTATCTATTTGTACTATGAGTTCTTTTATTTCCATTTGTTTCAATGACTTTCTCTGCTTGAAAATGTCTTCTCACATTTAGCTTGCTCACTTATCAGTTTGTCATTGCTGAAATGAACGTCACTGTGAAGACCAGATGTCTTAGATGTAACTAGAGCCAAAAGCTGACTATCATTATGTTCCCATTTTTGGTGAATGTTAATGCACATTCACACAGTAAAAAGGCAAGAGAATGGATGGGATATGATTGTATGTGTTCTAGTCGTTCTCTGAGTGACTGAGCATCAATTATCATTTGTCATCATCATCATCATCATCATCATCATCATCATCATCATCATCATCATCATCATCATCATCATCATCATCATCATCAATCATCATCATCATCATCATCATCATATTTCCATTTTGAACTTTTCCAAATGCAGGAGAGAACTTGTATGAAACAATATATCAAACTGCATTCAATTTGCAGTCATTATAACTGAATTTGAAATGAAGAGGTCACATGCTAAATATAATTCAATAATGGGTCAATAATTTGCTTATTAGATAAAAGATGTCATACATTCCTTTTTTTGAATATAACTGACCAGCCATACTTTTATAGCATTCTTTACGTAAGTAATGATCTCAACTGTATGTGACAGTCCACAGCACATTCACACAAAAGCATTCACCATGCGAACTCACACACTGCGCGAACACATATATGCATGATACATTTATTCACGTAGCAGATTATTCTAACTTGCTTCTTATTCTTTGTCGTTATTGATCCACATCAGTATGTACGAATAAATTGTCAGATAATTCTGTCAATTTATATTTTGTTAAGAAAGTTTTTGCTTCATTTCTAATGAACAAAGGCTGCTTTGATTTGACACAAGTCAAACTAATTGTGAACTCCATTCATTATTAAATTTGCGCGAGTGAGTCTTTCTGTAGTGTGGTTACACAAAGCAGCGAAGGAGGCGCATACAGTCACATGAAACAATCGGGCAAGCCCCAGTGTCCGATTAGCAACGATCCCGCAAGTATCTTTCTGACCTTATATGAGAACTACACAGCGAGTCGAAAACACAACTGCTGCAGTCCTGTCGGTCTCGCAATGCGTCCACAGCTGAGACCTCGGCTCGAACTATACAGCAAGAAGAGAGGTTTGCAATGACTTGCAACGCTATTTTTTTTTTTTTTTCTCGACAGTGGTTTAATGACGCGTAATTTAATAGACTAGACAACATGATTTGCTCATCGGCTCTTTAGCTTCTGCGCTCTACCGCTCCCCTGGAGTTTACCTTCATCCGTGAGCGGATAACGGTATTGCATTTTCCTCATTCTCAAACACTGGCCGTAGCTCGCTCTCCGAGTAGCAATGGGACATTGTCAAGAACGAAAAATGCTGGACGCTGTGGGAGTGTAACAGCATATTTTAAAAGGCATCCTTTGACAACTATGGATTTTAATTCGTAGATGTTAACGTACAGTCATATTATGGACGGGGTAGATATGGAAAGCACCGGAGACCGCTTCAACAGCAGTATGGAAGAAAAGTACAGAGCTCTGGCGTACGACACTGCGCTCAGTACTTTACTGGCAGTACTCGTGTATGTGGTCGTGAAAGTGAGTTTAGACGGGATAAGGCAATGGCGGGCGCGGGTGTCGGTTCTGATTGTGGGTTCTGGTCCCGTTGGCCTCACTGCTGCCCTTGTCGCTGTCCGCTCTGGAAAGGTGCTGAAGCTGACGGTGCTTGACGAACGCTACAGGACCGCTCTGCTTTGCAGACCGCAACAGATTGCGTTGGACCCCAGGAGCGTCAAATTTCTTCTGGGACTGGGAGTGGATTTTGACAATATGGAAGGGTGCTGGCACAATGACCACTTCTTCACTAAAATTGGGGTATTTCAAGAATACCTATTAAGCATTCTGGAGCAAAAGAAACAGAAGATTGATATCAAAGTCCGCCTGGGTACAAAGGTAAGCTCTGTTTTTCTGTAAAATAAAAACCAAGCCAATACATCTAAAATATTAGGCTGTGACCTTACTCATATAATAGAAGGTTAGCAGAACAAGGTAAATTCAGTCAGACTTCTTCAGAATGGATAAAGATAGATATGCACTGTTCTTGACTGCTGCATAATGAGGAACATGCACACTTTCCAACCCTGGAAACAGCCTGCTGGATTAGAATAGGGATACATCAGAAGCACATTTCTCAAAGCAAGGTATAAACTTACACAGCACTTCTGTATTTGAACTGAAACAAAATATAATAGAAGATAAAATGGTAGATTTTTTTTTACTTCTGCATTATTATATTTCATATATAATACAAAATCTCCATAGTCTCTACAATATCTTTGCATCATTTAATTATTGCACTTTATTCTCTCACTCTCAGCTGTAGGCAGCATACATGCATGGTTGTCCTACAGAACCATTTGTAGTAGTTGTGTAGGTAAGTAAGTAGGCAGGTAGCTTATCTGCATAGTCTGCATAATCTAAGGAGCACCTTCTAAGGAGTCTTGTAATTAATCAAAGCCATGTAATTGATTATAAATAAAGGCCAGAAAACACTTTCACACATTTCACAAACAATGAATGTATTTAAATGTTAAAATTCAATGATGCAAAAATTTAATCATTGAAAGCAATTGAGAATGAAATTCATTGCATACCGCACCCTGGTTCTTTTTGTTTATGTGCACTAATTAATGTCTTTGCAGGCAAATATTTTGTACAATTTCAGAGCAGAAACTATCAGAAACAAATGTGAAATTATGTGGGTTTTTTTCTTCCCACATTTATACTGAATAACAATAACTAACTGATACATGTGAATCTTAAAGATTTCCATAAGTTGAACTGAATTTACATTGTTACCAGGTCACTTTGCACAACCAACATTTATATTTAGACTAGCTCAAACCATTTGAATTTACTTTACACATCGACCACCACAATGATTAATTTAATTGTTTTCATTTTCACGGTTGGATGAACATTGCTTATCAGGTGGGAAAAGTGCCTTTAGCAACTAAAAGCATCAAAATGGCAACTCGATCATGGATGCGACCACTGATGCAGATACAGTGAGAACCATTTAAACCATTCTGCAGTTGCCCTTGTTCGATGTGTAGGATAATATTCTACACAATGTTGGTTCAATGGATTCAACCTGTCTGCCCAGAACTGTCAACTCCTCATCAAATTAAATACAATGAAACTTTAAATGTAAAGATTTGAATTAGACCAAATCTATTCAAAAGAGTTTATCCTTTAGGGAAATAAGAAAAGTATTCTGAAATATTCTTCATAATAATTTAACAGTGCATTTGACCAAATAAATAACTAAACAAATAATGACTGTATTTATTGGTCCAATATGATAACGAACTTCAATCAATGTTATGGATTGGTATTTGATTCAACAGTGAAAAAAAGTAAATAAGTGACAAGATGTCAAAAGCCTGGCATTATCCAAATACTTTGGATGGCTGCCTACACCGACACCTAGCCAAAACAGCATGCTTCAGTGCAGCTGCCAGTGCGCTGTGGCTGGCATGCCAAGCACATCATAGCCCTGCAGGGGCACGACTGACAGCTGACATACTGGAGGGCCTTTTTGAGAATTAGGTATCTGATGTGAATTTAAACCCCTGCTCTTGCAGAGTGGTTCTATTTTGGAATTTATTTGACCCACGGAAATAAGCCCATGAGTTTGGCAGGTGTGTTCACACCATAGTGAGGTAGCTGTATGAATGGCAGTAAAAATGGGGTTCATCAACATCAGCACATGTCTCTCACAGCATACCTACAGACATTGTTAAAGGGATACTGCAACATTTTGCCAAACAGCCCTTATGTTTACTTAGCGAGAGGGACCCACTGGTATCATTTCTGTTTGTTCATTCCAGAGAAACCCTTTGAACAATTTTCTGAACTGATGTTAATAGTTAGAAAAATAAATGAAACTGTATGGGTACTTCCAGGCATACAATCAAGCTGAATAGCATCATTTCTGGAACTAAACACTTCCGGAACTTTAAGTCTTAAGATGTGCTTTTGATTGGAGTTCTTTCTGGAATTGTAATTGGAATTCTTTTTCCAGACATACTGCTTACCTCTTTTGGTTTCTCTGCCCTTGGTGAGTGAGTGAAAGGGCTTAATTACCAGCATGTTGGTGCATCTCTTTAAGGACTGAATGCAGTGGTGAATGAGGGAAGATTTGCTGTCACCATGGGTATATTTGTGTTTGCATATACATATGTGTGTGTGTGTGTGTGTGTGTGTGTGTGTGTGTGTGTGTGTGTGTGTGTGTGTGTGTGTGTGTGGTTTTGTGTGCATATGTGTGTGTGTGTGTGTGTGTGTGTGCGCGTGTGTGTTTGTACAAGCATGTATGTATGCTCAAGTGCCAATGTGCACTTGATTTAAATTCAGCCAAACTCTGAGGCATTATCTTACCTTCCTCTGTAGTTCTGTTTGAAGGGAACTTTCTCAGGCGTGCTTTCATCACACTTTTTGCCCCAGTCATCATGAGAATAATACTTGCCTTTGGGGCATATCATTGCATTAGAGTCTTTCAGATTTAATTAGGAAGCTTTTATTTTCCACCAGGTCAAAGAGGTGAAGGTCTTAAAAGAGAGAAAAGCTTGAATCAGTGGGCCTGCAGTACTTACAAAATACATTGGATCGCAGAATACTTTTCTGCTCAAGGGAGATCAATAACTTCCTGTGGAGAGATGTGTATTTTTTGTGTGCAAATAATGGTTATGTGCACAGAAAACAAATTAAATTCCAAGTTTTCCAGGGTAATGTGCCAGAGGGTCAATGTACAAGGAACTGTAATTCAACACATTTAATAGCTTACATGTAGAGATTGTTAAAAAAAAACTGAATAACTCCCTAGGGGTAATTTTTATTTATTTATTTATTTTATTATTTTTTTTTTTTCAAAAATGCCCAGTTAAGGCTATTGACAGATCTATTATTTAATACTTCAAAACATCATTTGCTAAATTCCTTTAGGAATTAGAGTTTTGAAGAGTAGCTTTTAGCTTCAGGAGATTTTCTTTTGAGGCTATCTGATTTACAGTGTATTTGCCATCTGCCAGCTGGTCTTTTTTAGGCTGTGAGGTTTCTGCAGGGGGCAGCAAAAAGATTAATCATTACTATCATTGTGCTTAATTTCATATTTACCCCTTTGGCATGACTGCTTGTGACTGTTGTCATATATAAGATGCAGTTACCTTTTAAGTCAATGCCTTCTAAGGCATGACAGATGTAAATTGTCCTCTGACTGTACAGTTTCTTTAAATGTAGTTCTCCAAAGCAGCTATGAATCAGAGCCAGGGGGAAACTTAAGCTATTTCCGGAGATGCATCACCCCCATTTGCACTGAATTGTGTCTTTTGTAATGGATTAAAATGCATCAGTGTGATCTCCAATTCACACCTAATTCTCCTGGAAGTGTGGAGCTCTGAATGTCAGCGAGGCTATGAGATTACATCGCTTGCATCTGTCACTGTACCCCAGAATCCTCTGAAAAAGTGAACAAAGTGATCACAATGCAAAGAAATGTTTGCTTTAGAATCAAATAAATGCCACGATACATTTCATTAAGGAACAAATAAATCATTGAACGGTTACTTTCAGAGAGACTAATTTCTTACTCTCATTGCTACTTATGAAAGTGGCACATATACACTAAAGTCCATCACATAGCTGTGTTTTACTACTGTGCTAACATTAGTGGGTGACTCAGAAAGATCACATAGAAAGTGAAATGAACACCAAGCACAATCTAGTCCAACATATTTTCCAGCAAATGCCTTGTAAAAGTAAATGCATGATTTTGGTCTAGCCAGCAAATATGTTTTAGTATTTTCAATAAAATAAATGTAAAATATAAGTCAGTTCTGTTTAACAAATAATAATACCCTGCTCCTACAGAGACAGTAAAGAAACATGAAAGCAGGCATTTCCCACATTACCTATAAGGAGCACAGTACACGAGTGAAGCATTGCAGGCAATCAAGCCCTTTTGAAGATCCCTGAAAAGGGAGGGGTGGTATGCACAGAGAGTACTCTTCTAGTTGCTTTATAGAGCCTGAGAGCTGATTGATTGATCGATTGATTAATTGCATTGCCCTGCTGACCTCATAGGTAATTGACCGTACAATGCCAGCAAAAACATAAATAAAATGACATGGTCAGCTCTTGAGCCAGAGGACGAAATTAACATTGAAAGGAAAAAAGGTTGAGAGATTCTTGCTTGTACTCATAAGGCAGCCTTTGTCACTATTTTGGAACATCAACAAACCATTTGGAATGCACTTCTTCAGCATGAAATGTTTGATTAATAGCTAGTTCATGGTATTTATTGTAATGGTACCAGCACAAATGGTAAATGGTAAATAGCACACAAGGTTCTCCTATGACTATCAACAAATTATATTTGATTATTTGTTGTAATTTAGAACCTTTTTTCTTCGTGCGTACCAGCCCATATTTTGTTAAAAATGAAATGTGTAATCATTGGTGCTCATTGAAGATGTATGTTCAGATTGATTACTCTGTGATTGGATATTTTTCCTTGACATTGGATGGGGCATGGCTCTTTTTGAATGCATCAGAGAGCGTAGAAAAGGTAAATGGCGGCCACTAATCCTGTACACTCCAACTGTTATGGTGAATAAACAGTTTTTCTGCATAACACTGACACTGCGTTTATGTTACACCATGGCACTATTACATTTTTGCTATGCATTGGGAGTGGTACAGTACCTGACTCAAGCTCAGTCTAAAAATTTACCTCCAAGATCTTTATAAAAAGTTAAAATATAACTATTTTCACTGGCCCCACTCATTTATACCTAAACTCTACCATGGTAGTAAGATATGCCTCAAGGTAACCATTTTTGTGATTTTTCCAAACTCAGCCTGACTTAGGAAAAGGTTCCCGCTGTAGCTTATCTGTCACGGCCTGTCTCAGTATGTCACCCTTCTTCTCTCTCCCTCAGTGATCAGTCACAGCATGCATCTAGTTTAAGCTTCTGTTGCTTGCCATACAATCAAGAGTACAATTTCTCCCTTCCCACTATCCATCACCAGACTCCACACACCAGCACAAGCTATGAACATGATAACCTCTATTCACCTCGCAATTTTTCTTTTGCCCCTTCTGGAATTGTCAAAGATACCCATGGTCATCAAAATTGCAGAATTCAGATTGAATAGACCCCATGAACAGCAATGTTCAGATTTATCCCTAGAGGGGGAAAAGATATGGTTTGTCTTATCGAGACATATTTTGATAAAATGCTATTTTGTGCTTAAAATTCACATTTTGTGTTAACATTTTACTTTGACAATCTCCTTAAAGTGCACTTGAATAAACACCCTACCAAGTCAATTTTATCTCAGCTGGCATGGAGGAAAAGTAGGGGAAACAATGATTTTGAGGCCTTGATGGATGACAGAAAATATCACAGACTATCTCTTTAAGAAAAGAAACATTGTTCAGAGGAATGAATTAGGTAGATGCACAGCGTACTCTGCTGATAGGTGAGGAGACTTTATTAGACTGGATGTGCGCTGTGCTTTGTTGAGTCAATGCCTCCTGATCAAGAAGCCGATCTTCAGCAGACGCTGATAGACGGGCGATGCACAAGGCAGTCAGGAGCATGAGGCTTTTGGAATTATAGATCATTGTTCACACTGTTTTGCCAACACAGGAAATGCAACTAGATAAAATCGGCTTCAATCAAAAGCAGCTGAGGCTGCAGTCACGGAGAGCGGAATCTTTCTGGCCCAGTCTCCCTGTCTATATCCCTGTCTATATCCGAGTCCTTGCAGAGGACCATTCAGACCTTCACAAAAGCCCTTTCTTGCCCCTACAGGAGTGCACTCAAAAGGTTTATTTTTAGTAGACACACATTTTGCATCGGGTTCTTGAGCACATATTTATAGTAAGCCTCCACTGAGGAAATAAGCCCTAAGAGGTTCCATGAGTAGGAAGCAGAACCCTAGGAATGTGTACCACAAGCATGGGGTGTGCTTGGTATGCCCAACTCAACATTTCCCATATACAAATGTAATAAAAAATGTATACAGTGTTTGAAAAATAATGCCATTTCTTTAATTTCTATAGAGATATCATTTGTATTTCTGATATTGTTTGGCATGTTTCTCCCTTTTTTCCTGCCTGCAAAGAGCTACTGCTCCAGTAGTCCCTCTGGGTGACTGGTGTATGAGGAAAGGGACACATATATAAGCCAGCTACTTCACAAGGCAGCCTCAGTCTACCCTTTTTTACATGCTGCAGATATGGCACCAATCACATATTAACTATACTGTTGGAGGAACATGCAGTCACTCATGATCAGTTCACAGACTTGCAGGCAGCTAGCTGCCCAGGAAAGCTCATGAGATTGGGATGAGACTGAAGATTTTATCCGGCTTAACCGACACTTGGTTCGGTCAGTTGTTATCTTGCCATTGGGTCTCCATGGCCATGGCTGGTGTTCAATTCCTGCTGCAAACATTACTGAGTCACCTGAAGGCACTGTAGTATAATAATTCAATGGTAAAGCACAGATATTTTTCCACAGAGATTTGCCCCCATTGCCTTTTATGCACATCCATTTTAGTATGTTCTTTCATTTTTTTGTCTTTTATCATTGGCTTTCTAAAGGTTACACAAAAATAAATGAAGTCTTTTGTCAGAACTCATAATTTAAGAAGCTTTGAAAAACATGAAAATGAATGCTCCATGCAGTCTCTATTTAAACAAGTAATTATGAGTTACATTTTATTGCCCTGTTTTCTTTTTCTAAATAATTGATACAATCCACATTATAACGATTTTAACTGTATAATGTCATTATCAATACAAACATCTGCTTCTATTTTAATAAAAATGTGTAAATATTTAAACATTTGAAACCACAGATTGACCAAATTCAGCAATCATACAAATCATTCCTTACATACTGTGGACATTATTATTTGCTTTCATTTCTCATTAAGTTGTCAGGTGAACCTGTTTCAAGCAAAGTCTTTATGGATAATAATGAAACAGGATACTCCTCTTTTGTTAGTTCACTCAGCCTTGATGCAGCCCGGTGTTTGACCATCGCTCTGTAAACTCCCAGGGTGTTGCGTAAATACAGGCCAGAATTTCTGTCACTATTTGCTTTTGTTAACAAATCCTACACTGCCCTACAAGGGAGAACCAACCAACTTATCTCTGTGCACCACCGCTACCCCTGCAAACCTTAAATTAAACCTATGTGTAAGACATACATGCCCAATATTGATCAAGATCATTTTTACTGGCTGTCTTCTAGCAATGAAAAATGCCCTTAGATTCGGCTGATTGCTCATCTTTTCTGGTCATATTTTAGTTTGGCCCGTCAGTACACTTAATTTGTTCAAATGCATGTTAAATGGCTAAGTCACAAGAACTGAAAGAAAACGGATGACGGGTCCATTTGACACGATGAGGTGGTGGGGGGGGTTTATAGATTAGCAGCAATCTGTTTTAACAGGGGAGCTGGTATCATACTGTGCCACTGTCAAAATGAGTAATATTGACCATGTGGCCACATCTCTCCATCCAAGTTAGAAAGCATTTGATTTTAAATCCTTCCTCCATTTGCCCTCTTTTGTACTGCATTTGGCTCATGGAAAAGTTTCCATTATCTCTGTCTTGACTCTATGAATAGTCAAGAAATGTAATCAGTCTCAAGGAAAGAGTTGCTTGAAGCATTTACAGATGTGAGGCCTGGTTTCTGCTCTTTCAGATCTGTCTAATCTCCAGGGCTTTTAACAGCATATGAATTTAAGATGGACTTACTGGTAAAATCTCAAATGAATAAGACATTCTTGTATTTCCTTCCTTTGTAAAAGACTGAGAGATGAAAATAAACTCGAGCTAAATTGAACTAAAGTTTCCTTGTAGGGGTAAAACTGCTATCAAAACAAAACCTCTTTCAGTACGAGAATGTGAATTTATTAATAAGATGTGAAATGTTTTGTGATGATAATGATGAAGATTATTACAATATGGTTACTGTTATTGTTGTGAACTTCTCAAGGCCATGTCTGGCACAAGCAACAAACTCCTCAAAGCCCGTATGACAAATTTCATTTAGTGTGCTGCCTATGAATATGCTGCATTTTCTGCTCACAGTGGGCCTGCATGTGACACTTTGACCTGTGATAGTTCACAGAGGACTACCTGCGGAGGATCCCTGGCCCTGATTGGCCACGCATCATCGTGGTGGCGGATGGCTCTTGCGGGGAGTCGTGCTCTGTGCTAGGGATCAGCTCCGACTACATCGTGGAGTCCTGCAATGCCTACGGAGCCAATGCCACCATTGAGAGACTGGACCAGAGACAGGTGACCCACGTTCCCTTCCCACTCACTCAGTGCCTGTTATCATATTTAATTTCGTTTCAAATTATAGCAATGATGTGAGGCACCTTTGGCCTCTTCATACCTTTTTTTTGCCCTCTTCTTTTGACTTTAATCAGCTTCTGTACATTTTGATCCCACACAGGACATTGGGTTTTAGTACAGGATGATAATTAAACAATGTGGATGAGCTGGATAGATGATACCACTCTTTGTAAACAGTTAATCCTGGGCTCTCTGTAATCCCCTAGGCCACCAATGAGATGGTGTGTCCATGGTATTATATAAAAAAGACAGGTGGGTGGTGATTGGCATATACTGTAGACACACAGATACAGGCACACACAAACCCCACCTGGCCTCGCTTTACTGTCCATTCACACAGACAGAACTAAAGCACTGTACAGTTACCCCCAAAAGCAGCTGACTCAGACTGATGGACACTGAGGTTGGAAAAGGTCCATTTTCTATAGAATTACAGTCTGTTTGAGCAGCAATATGACCGAACCATCTGAACATTTTGTGCTTTGTTTGCTATTTTATTATACTGTCTTTCATAGTCATTTCATTTGCTGATAAAATACTGCATCACTTGCCAAAGCTCCAAATTTTCATGACTGCTATTAGATTTCCAATCAAGGTGTCATTCACCATGTCACATAATGTTGTGGACACTCTAATGTTATCCTTTAAGTCCAGGATACTGTTAATTGCATGCATACTTTAATACATGATTGTGACTCAACAAACTGTTGGATATTGCAGTCTTTGTCATTATTGTCTTCATTAAACCTTTTTTCATTATGCTCTAAGAAATGACAGTCCAACAAGAGTAATCTCCCTTTAGAGAGTTTTACAGCCTTGTAATTACCGGTCTGTTTTGTCTCTGGAGACCATGCCGTTGACTGCAGAGCAGGATAGCAGCTTCTGTTCCTATGGTGGAGCTGTCGGGTAGACACAGTGCATGTTAAATATATTATGGAATGTAAACATAAAAACCACTCCTGTTCAATAATTCTGATTGATCATGCTGTCCATTTTAATGCACCAATCGTCACATGGTCAGACCATTTTGTGGTTGAGACTAAAACTGGAAAATGCATGAGAATAATGTGGTGAGGAAAGATGGGAAAGGACGGTGAAAAGAGTAAACGATCCTGTAATTATACACAATGCGGAACTGATTATCTCTTTAAGGTAATGAAAGTGTGAGTGATGTCAGCTCTTCCTGTGATCATTACTGTGTAATGATGTCATCAGAACAGTATTATGATGTCAGGGGGGTTGTATTCAGGAAGTGGATTGTTATTCTTGACATTCTGTTCTCTTGCATAATTATGTACATTGTGGCTACATAGAGGAACCTTGGAATCAAAGGTCTTTCCACACCACAAATGCAGGACATTTACCTTGCCAACTCACCGATATTTCGTAGAACAGTAATTAGGAAATGTGTGATGAATATTCAGAGATTCAGCTCCATAGAGAGGAGAATAATACCTACTGATGCAGAGAGGTTAAACAATAAAAACAAAAACAGCGTCTGTTTCACACTCCTGACTGAACTCAGTAACATGAAGCTGTTTACTGGTGTGATCTGCACCAGGGGTTTGATGTGACAGTTTTACAGATCATTTCATGTGGGGGCAACACTAGAAAAGACTCCTGGAAAACAACATATTTTACCTCAGGCAAGCGTTCAAAAGGCCACTCAGCCTCACAAAATGAGAGGTAGAGACTTATATAGTGGTATCACACTATTCAAGATTACATTATTTAATGTTTAAAATTTTCTCATTTTTTGCTCATATAAATGAAAAATGTTGACTCTCTCTATTCATCATGGTTGATTGAATTAGCCTTATTCTCATAAATTATTCTTAAAATTTCCAAATCATACATTTTATTCCATAGCAAATAAAATGTCTATTTTTTGTAATACTTTATCATTTTTTGTATTTCAGTCTTCTGAACTACCAATGTTGTTTAGAATTTGTAATATGACTTTGAAAATGACTAAGATGATCTTGTAAACACTGTTCTCATAACTTTGGGTGAGTTGGGAGCAGCTGTCAAGTAATCTACCTCCAATGACAGACTTCCGTTACTCTGCTGAGCTGAGAGAGGCATCATGGGAGATATCAGGGTGTGTTCAACCAGATAGCACAAGCAGTCAAGGCAGAGCAATGATATACCTAAGACCTTCTTCCTATCAGAATTCAGACAGTGAAGGTGAAGCTGCTCAGTGCATGCAAATGTCGAGATGCATTCATTCCAAGTGAGAAATTTGGACTCCTATCTTTCAACACTCACTGCCAGCTTATAGATTGCACTTGGTTCTCATATACGCTCTTACTCTAAGGCCATGCTTTTTCACCAAATGATGTGGAGTTAGAAGTGAAAGACAACACTCCAGGTCACCCAGAGTCAATTGAAAAGAAAATACACAAGCGAGACACATTTGCAAAGCCATTAATCAAGTGTCCCCATAGCTAGCCAAGGCCTGAAAAAGGGAAACAAGCAACAGTTTATTTGATGAGACCATGATGTAGTGAATAATTAATGGTTGGGGCAGAGAGGCAAGCATGGACCTGCACTTTTTTGGACCGCAAACAGTGAATGGTCCAGTGCTGTGGGACAAAATGAGTTTAATTTAGCTCTTCTGCCAAGTTCTATGGCTGTTGACCACGGCTCTTCCACATAGACAACAGTGAGGCTCTTTAATAGGGGGCTGAGTGACAGTTTATTATGAGGACTGGAGAACAAGCAGATCACAATAATGGGTTCAAGGAAAGGTCTGTACAAGTTTTATCATGTCCCCGAAGCTTGCTGCTAAGAGACAATTATACACACAATGAAAGGCTTTCTCATGAGACTATCTGCTAGTAAAACAAGGGCATTCAAGGCCATAGATTCACAAGGTTAACATGAGCTGAACTGACATGTCACTTCCTAATTGCTTCCTTGTTTCTGCTCACCTTGTCTTTGTCATTGCGCTGGTTCCTTCAACTTTACAGCATTTTAAGGTTGCAGTAATTGTTTGCTGTGTGACAACTAGCCACTGCCTGACAGCAGATGTGGGACTTTTTGATCGACCTGGTCTACTGCCATCCCTTTGATGTGGAACAAGGTGTATTAATTCAGGCTTGCATGAAACAAGATGTACTTAAAAAGAACTCAGGAGGAATATTCACTGGACTGAAAGAAGGACATAATACACAACCATCTGTTTAGCACAGACCCTTGAATGTACCACATCAAATGTACTATATTTACCCCGTTTGACTGTGCTCACTTTGTCCTTGGATAGTTGGCTTAATGTCTCCACTAAATTGTTTATGGTTATTTTTTTGTAGTCGGAGGCATTAATTGTGCTGTCTGACTCCTTGTGTGATTGAAATCACTTTTTTATCAACAGACACTCTTAATCTTTTCTCTGGTAATAAATCACTGTCTTTGACAGTGAAATCTAACAGCTCTCCTCTGTGAAAGAGTAATAGCAGAGCATGCAAACTTGCACCCATACCACTCTCTCAAATTACACAAGTTTTTGGAGAGAGTTATATTGTTGGCCATTGGAATGAAAAGTGATGCAATCAGTGCATTACATAATCATTTGTTTTCCATATCATCAATGCCATTGTTAATGCTTCACAGTGGGGAATGGTAATAACACACAGCTGAATCCAAATTGAATTTAATATTCCTTCACATACCTCTGTAAAGTTTTTTTTTCTGTAGACAAAATAATGGACTGTGTTAATACTAAGATCACTTGTTCAGTCTTACTAATGACATACAATCTATACAGTGTGTCTGTGTAATTATTCTCATATGAAAATGTTGTGTTGCTCAGTAGCTAATTAAGAAGAGTATTTTTGCTTAACAGGATATGTCAGTTGAAACTTTTCAATCAACATTTTCCCTTTGACGGAGGTATTCAGACAAAAGTGTTTAATACCAGAAGCTCTGCCAGTACTCTGAAATGGGTATTTCACTTTGGTAAGATCTTAATCTCTATAGTCTTTATCTCTGGTGTATCTTCATGAATGAGATAGAATCATTTACTGTTTGCCCTGTAGTCATGAATAACCATATTGTGAGGAATGTAAAGTGATTTGGGAGTAGGATGAGGCATAAAAGGACCAGTGCACCAGAGGTAAACTATACAGCTTTAGGTATTGCCAATGTGAAATTCCCATTTAAAGGCCCACACAAACCAAACTTTCTTTCTTATTTTACAAAAGAAATATTAATAAAACAGAAGCGGAGAATGAATGTAGGAGTAAAACCCCCACATTAGCTAGTAACCTTAACAAGATAGCTATGTCACAGCTGTCACATAGGCAAAAGCATAGTGTCATTGGACACTGAAATGAGAATTTACATTTACAGATAAAATACGCATACTTGTGCTGTTTCCTACTGGCATCATTGTACCCTTTTAAACCTACAGGATATGATCTACAGCTGAAAAGCATCAGCAATAGTAAAGTGGACCTTTAGGCAGGGTGTTCATCACCAAAACATCAAAGAGGGTGAGATGTTACTGAGATGAAGTTGTTCAGGAAAGATTGAAAATGTTTTAACAGTGTCTTACGTTCTTATCAAGCTAAAGAGTGCGTAAGAAAACTTAAGTAAATGCCTGTGACTGGCTCAGAGAAAAAACTAGTTTCCACAAGAAAAGTGCAGGTGAAATCCCCACTTTCCTGTTCCAGTTATACACTTAGCATTGCTCTATTGCTACTTTCTAAAGCAAACAATGTGAACCCGTTGAAAATTCAAATGAAGCCATTACTTATCGCATTTGAAAAATGTTTCAGTCAGCGCATTTGTAAAATTCTCGAGAGACGTGCATGATGAAAATAGGGGAAATCAGAAGAAGTGATTGGAAACAACAAAATGAGTTTCACCTGAGTCCTTGTGTCTGGGAAGGAAAACAAAGCCTGAAGTTATCTGTGGAGAACCCTGTGTACAAAGCTAATTAATTCATAGTTGATAATGATGGATTAGAAAGATCATTAATCACAGGAAGAGAAGGAGACTGCAATAGCACTGTAAATGTGAACATAACCCTGGGGTTGTTCCACACAGAGATGGAATGCCTTAGTATTAAAACCAAACACCAGTCTTTCTGAGAATGGTCAGCAGAATAGTGTAAACACAGGCCAATGCATCAAAGTTAAGCATCATAAGTATGTTCCCCAGTGATATCATTTTTGCATGTGATTTTAAATGTATAAAATATACAATGCCAGGGCTACTCAAACAATTTTACTCTGAACATTGAGATGTTGATCGTTCTTTGGAATCAAGCCCAACTCTTACTGTTTATCGTACTGTGTGCCTTTATTCCTTGAATATTTGTGTTGGGAGAGCTGCACTAATTTCTGCCCTAAGGTACATCCTGTTTCAGATACCGATCCAGAATCTGAACAAGCTGCCTTTTGTTATGCTGCAGAATGCTTGCAGCGAGGTGTTTTCAATGTCTGATCTAATTTGGCCAGTCTATTTTATATTTCAGTTATAGTCATTCCTATTTGTTCTTTTAAAAGCTAACATGTCCTTGTTTTCCACCATGATGCACTCACTTGGTGTCCCTCCCTCTCCATAGGTTCCCACTCCTGAGATAAAAGCACACAGTCTATACTTCGACCTGTCCGCCTATGGGATGGACGCAGTCAGGGAGCCGCGGAACTCTGCGGTCAAGCCGGGATTCCACCTTAAGATCTATGGGACATTCCGAAACCGCTACATGGCCTTGGCTTGCCCTGCCTCTGACTCCAAGATGGTCCGCTTCCTGCGCCATACAGCCAACTCTGCAGTGAGTGTCATTAGCACAAGCCACCTTTAATAGTGATCCCACATTTAACTTCTCTTTGATCTCTATTCAACAATTACAAAACGCATAACTCTTCACTTATTCCCATAGAAGAAGTGAGTTTATATAGCTGAACGTACTATTTATTATGTAATTTATTATATAATTTATCATATTTTTATTTGACCATATCATCTTTTAAATCACTTGATAAGCTGCTGGAGACCCACTGAGTACTGAGACAAACAGAAAGCTGGACATGTAATTCCCCTTCATTGTGGAGTCCAGCGCTTCCTTCACGGCTTGAGTGACTAAACAGCATGCGCTGGAGACCATTCATCTCTGCATCACATTAGAATTGATTACATCAAGATGCATTCTATAAAGCACTATCCTCAGATCTGAACATGAATAGCTCTGGGCCACTGTGAGCGCCAGCCTCTCAAACAGCAGATGGTATGAAGCGCTTATGAGTTTGGGAGGTGCTGCTGTCCCCTTATTAATTGCTCTCTTTTGCTCCCCCTGGGTGCAGATGACTTATTTTGAAAATATTGTAATGAAACTGCATGTGGTATGTGGTATGCTGTATTCATGGCCTTAAACACAGTTATTGTTTTGGAACTGTTAATCACAATTTCACAGCTGTACTTCAAGGCAATTTGATTATTGTTTTCAGTATATCAAATTCATTGCATTTTCCACAGTTCCACACATGTACATACACACATTTTTACCAGTATGTTATGTTCCACTGACCGCATGGTTGGCTATTGACATTTTTTAGTGAAAATTGGATCTGTAAGGATGTCCTGAAATTTTTGACACCAACATCAAACATGTTTTGGTTTTACATTTAAATTACATATTTGACTTAATTTTGTTTTGTTTAGAGTGCAGGAGGAGACACTAGATTAGATAACATTTTGGGGGGGGAGAAGGTTTGGGGACTTCCACTCCACCCCAGTGCCGGTACAGAACTACTGCTGAGATATCTCCGGGTTTTGCAACTTTATTCTGATGCAGAAATTATGCCATTTTATTCAGATACTTACAGTGTGTGGCCATCTCTCCTGGAAAGGGATAGCTGCTGAGACCAGAGCTGCTGAGAGGTTATCTGAAGAGTGAGATTAACTTGCAGTGAGTAATGGCAGAGAGGAACCCAAGGGCACACATATAACGACACACATTAAAACCCTCATAAGATTTACGTGCTGCAGAACACTTTAGGAAGCAATGTGCTCATTGGAATCAGAATGTAGGTAGAGGCAGTCCAGACATATGCAATGTTTTAACCTGTAAGTGGCTCCTATGATTGGGGAAGAAAAAGTAGAAAAAAAAGATGTCCAGTAACATTTCGACAAAGATGTAAAATGCCTGAAAGCAGCACTCAATGAAGGTAAAGGTCGTGGAATGTCACAAATTTGACAGTGAGCCACCGCTTCGCCTGAGTGCCATGCTAAAGCTGGCTGAGCTCAGGTGAAAGGCCTGGTTAAACAATGACGCTGTGCTGGACTGACGTGGAGCCGCCTCTTAGTCACCAGCAGAGGAGGAGGAAATACGCACAGCTTAATGAGCCATCTCCGTCACAGGCCCGGCTTACTTCATAACAATCCCTCTCGTTCAAGAAAGCATACATGTGGTAACCTGGTTACAGGCGACTTTGCAGTGGGGGTGCGGGATGGATCGCTGACGTGTTGAGACGATGGGATCTTTGTTGGAGCGCATCGGGCGGGTCCAGTAGAGTCTGCTCAAAACAAAGATATGATTAAATCCACCACACAGCTCCTGCTGTTGTGGTTTTTGTTCCTGTGATGATTCAGCTTTTCAGGGGCTTCACAAAGGACCTCAATCCTTGCCTTTTGTGGTCTCTTGGTTACCATTTTCTTTTCATTTCGGAGCATCAAATCTAATTAGAGAACAGTCATTTATGGTGGAGGTTGCTATCCACGTGCCGTCTGTACAAAGCACCTGCTGTCAGAGCCTCTATAACCTTTCGTATCACCGATCCTTTATACGGAACCGCATGCATCATGAATTCAGAGCACTTCATTTCCTGCTCACTGAACTCTTATTCCAAGTATTGAATGGTCTGCCATTGCCATCATTCATGGAAAAGAATAAAAAGCAGGCCGAAATCTATATGTGGTATGTCAAATATGGCATCTGCCAATTCTGTGGGATGTGTAGGTCTAAAAATGAATAGCATTTTGATTTCAGAAGACTGATGTTATTTCATTCTTTTAATATATAAAAAATATTGTAATAAGGAGCAGTGTTTATGAATATAAACACAGTTTAACCTGTGGGTGAGGATTAGCTAAATGAAAACCAAAAGAGGGCCTTTTTGATGTGGTGACCATGCCTTGTGATGCATAATATAGCCTGCATCATTAGTGGGTATTAATGCTGCTAATACATTTAGTGTGTGTAGGAGTGGCGGCGGAAAGGAGTGATGGATGGAAAGTGAGCGGTAGAAAATGTACGCACATTGCCGCTGTCTCCAGATTCTAAACACACATCAATCCCGAGTGCGGCCAGATAAATTGCTCCATTAGAGAGGTATCTGGGGTGCCACAGGTGAGAGAGGACTTCAGTGTGTCTATATTTAGCCTGTGCGGGTGAGTGAGGTCTGAGTCTTGCTGAAGGGGGGTGGGGTGCGGGGGATGGGGGGGAGGTCTTGACTGTCATCGTCTGCTGTTGTGCGACAAAAACACCATGTCCATGTAACACATTTCCATGGTTCATCGCCTTTGACGCACTTTCTGAGCAGGAAATGACGCCATGAAAGGATATGAAATTACCATATGTTACTGAAAATTAAATAAGAACATGTGCTTTGGAAATCTGGATGCATTATCAACTCCAAGGCTGGGTGTTATGATTTAATGTTTGTTCCATGGAAAATACAAGGATCTGTGTATTTGTTGCTAGGGTGTCCTACCGCTATCCTGTAGAGTTCTCAGAAAGGGAAATCTACACCATAAAAACACCTGTTTATCAGTCAATATCA
Source organism: Albula goreensis (assembly GCA_022829145.1). Taxonomy (NCBI): domain Eukaryota; kingdom Metazoa; phylum Chordata; class Actinopteri; order Albuliformes; family Albulidae; genus Albula; species Albula goreensis. Next base: position 14,165,505 of record CM040741.1, read on the forward strand.
TATGCAGCGACTGCGTAATGGGTCCTCACCAGGAAGTAAGGAACTAGGGATCGGCAAACAAATAAAAGCAGCCCTATTAAATGAACACAATCCATGCTGTAAATATTTTGAAGGGATGGAGTAATGTATACACTTCAAATTCATTAAAAGGGAATCTGTCTCCAAGCACTGGCCACAGGTCTACAATACATGAAAGGTGTTGAAAGGTCTGTTTGATGCTGTAATCCTACTTAGGTTTTTTTTTCTTTTTCCTTGCGGTGCCTTTACAATGGAAGTCTAATTAATGTGCATTTAACAAGTAATGAGATAACTGGGAATTCTAAAAAAAAAAAAAGACCTTATAGTTAAAAATAAAAAACACATTAGCATAATTGGATGGGTATGGTTATAATAAGATTAATGTTCTTGAAGTAATATAATATACATATTCACCTATTTTCTCAAACAGTGCAATTATGTATCTTAGACTATAATACATAAACATCCAGGAGTTAGTACAGAAATAAGTGTACTTGCCACACCTGGAACTCAAGTATAGAAATAGTACTATACTTCTATGAATGGTGGTGAGCCACATTTAGGCTTTTTTCCAGCAGTCACTCCTAAAGTGACACAAAAATACAATGCTTTGCCCTGATTGAAAATGTAATCACATGTTCCTTGGAGTGATGGGAGAATGGGATTTCATGACCACCACAACAAATAAATGTGTTTGACTGTAGAGAGCAAAACTTTAAGTAAAATAATTGATTGGCAATTCATCGTAGCCCAACCCATTATGGTGGCCCTGAGACCTCCTTCTCACTGTACGCTTTATGTGTTATGTGTAATGATGAAATGTTTCATCTTCCAGATCATGAAGAACATTTTTCATCAGTCCTTTAATGCCTACAAGACAGACATTGAGCCGCGTCTGAATGACCTCACACTGCACCACATGCAGTGCAGTCGCAGGCTGTTTGAAATCATGCTGTCTCATCGCCGAGTCAACGCCGCCTACATCGAGGGAGACAACGTAGCAGTTACCATTGAGGGGGAGGCTGCCCGGGTTTTAAACTTTGACACAGGTACACTTTTTAATGAATGACACTTTTGTTTAAAGACAGCAATATCATGCATCCTTTCAATTGTATTTGTACCACTGTGTTCATCTTAATTTGTCTTATAAATATACATTTAAATAATTATGAAACTGAAGCAGGTTAGACAAAATCTGTAGTGGTTAGCGCACACACATACACACACACACACATACACACACATGCACACACATACATCCATGCGGTGTGCATATGTATATGTACTCTGCTGTCACTGAATCAGATGTGTAACATGAAGCAGAGAAGAAAACTACCTATGTTGTAAGCACCATATACTGACCGTCATATGGAAACTGTGAGCAGTCTTATACTCCAGACCACTTACCCCCAACCCCCACATCTCATTTGCTGGATGATGGGCACTCAGGCAAGTAAGGGAAGGACTGAGTGGTGTGTGTCATTACCATACAGTAGGTCCTTATTACAGAGACACCTTCCATTTCTCTGTTTCAATGTCTTATCATTTTAAGGAAAGGAAGGTCTGGTAAGTCATTTATGCAAGATAAGAAAAATAGTGTGCATACGAAGGTTAGGATTATGAAAATCACATTCTGTTATTTGCATTTTCATAAAGTCTCCCTCAAACAATTAACGGAGTCAAATAGGATTTTCAGACAATCAGTTTGGCCATCATAGTGTCCATTTAAAATTGATGTCTTGACTGAAGCATAACCTGACCCACATAATGACTTTCTTTTTGAATCCACTCACTGCTCACTATGAAAATAAAATGTAAACCATTACATATCCATTCATTCAAAATGATAATGGCCTTAACTTATGCCATGAAGATTTTTTGTATTTTTTTACTCAAGTGATATATTTCTTAATTATGTCTAATAAACTGTTGCTTTCCTTTGGCTCAGCCATTTTTCAGTCTCCTTTTGGAAACTATATTAGTATAGAATAAAACTGTCATTATTAGGGAAAGGATGCAAGATTGACAACTATAACTTCATAGAATCATTCATACAGTATCATTTTTAACATTGATTGTAGTTTACAGTCACAATATTGAATGCAACCATTTAGGCAATACAGGAAAATGGAACATACTGCAGAGGATAAATTTGTCATTTCAACCATTGTTTCTGCATGCTTCTCTGGTAACATTGAAATGTGAGAAATGGTGATGAAATTTAAGTTTAAAGTTTCAAGACATTGTTTTAGAGTTTTTCAACTGTAAACATTAACATGACTGACACCTATACTGAGACTGTACTGTTTCACTCGCCAAACTGTGCTGAAGAGCTCCATGAGCAAGAATAGGCAACACAGTTAACAAGATGATGATGATAACAAATAGAAAAAATAGATGCTTCTCTATCACACTAAATCAATGAGTTCAGTCAAAGTTGTATATACCATAGAAACATGGCAAAGTGTAAGAGATGATGTGTACTTTTGACCTCAGGCTGTGGTGTGAACCTGGGATTGAGAGGACTGGAGGCCTTAGGAACGTTTATTTACAAGACTGCAACAGCGTTGGATCAGAACGACGTCTTTGAGGCTCTTTCCGCTAAGATCCAACACTCCAAACAGGTAGCAGAGACATTTAGACAAACAGGACTGGCATCTACCATGTTTGAGTGAAGCTGCTTTTCAGCTTGGCAATGAAAGCTTCTCTGAAAAACCTGCATAGTATATACAATATACAGTGCAGTGTGTATTGTGCTGTGCGCTTGATTGTGGTCACAGGCACTGATGGTGGGCTGGCTTGTTCTACTGATTAAAGATGTCTGTGATGTCAACAGTTACCTAGAGTGCACTGTGTGGACCAAAGTTCTTGTGCCGTTGGTTATTTTGCTGTACTGTTGAGTAATTTCAGTGTGATAAATACATTATGACAAATAAAGGAAAGGTATTTTCTATACTTAAAATATGTATTTAAATTGTCTATAATGCCACTGAATAGTCTTTAAATGCATTTGATTCAGTGTGTTTCTATGGTAATGTGTGACCTAGCATGTTGTCTCCAGGTCTTATCTACCTGTGTGAAAGAAAACAACACCATTGTATCATTAATGTTTATGACTAGGGCTCAACATTCCACAACTGTTTTATTAGGAACTGTTATTCATTCCTCCTAGAGAAGATGGCAGAATGGCCTCCTCAGCAACCCGCTTAATCAAGAGTCATTAAAAAGATCTAATTTCTTGTTAGTATCATTTCAAATAGTTATTTTTCATCATTTGCAATTGTACATTGCTTCATGAAATGGTGCTTATCATCGGTATTGACATTTTATTTTATTTCTGAATAAAACACTACATTTCGAATAATCATTCTAAATTCACCAAACATACATTCTTTACCTAAGAATTCTGTCACGTCATCATAATGGCCATGTTTTTCTGTCAATCACAATGTTTCATAATATTTATTATGAACCTAAACTTTACATTGTTACTGTTCTAATGTTTATCCACCTGCTAAAACAGTAGCTTGAACAACCATCAATCTTATTAAAAAGCAATTTACAGCCAATGCCATGTAACGCTTAGTACAAGTAGCTGTACAGACCAGACACATATAGAGGGATTCACCCTGATTTCAGGCTGCAGAATTCAGCTGCCCTATTTATACCTATATGCTCTCTGTAAAGTCCTTTGAGAATGTAAACAGTTCCCCTTGAGCATTTGTAACTCTAATCTCAGATTCTTGTGCATCCTGACCACTGTTAGTGCATTTGCATCTGCACAATGCAGTGTAATGTATGTCATAATTCTGCAGCCACCTCTCCCCTTCCCAGAAACAGGAATGCTTATTATTAGCCAAGAGCCACATGTATCAATGCATGAAATACACTGAAGGAATATATTTTTATATATGTCTAAAGCTCTATTACATATAAAGAATTGACTGTTGCAACTTGAACATTTAATTGTATACGAATATTGTGACATATATAGCAACTTTACATTCTGTCGATTGTAAAAGGGTATTCTACAAGATATGAAAAAATTGCATAGTTTAAAATAATGAAGGATTTTTTTTTCCCAGTTGTTTGAATGGGAAATACTCAGCAATGTATTTCTGCTGCAATTACATTCGTTTTGGTAATCTTGCACATGTAAATTTGTCTAATTGGAGTCTAATGAATAAGGTTGCTATATGTTGCAACTAAGCTCTCCCCTCAAAGATGTTCTAACAAACATTCACAAGAAAGACATACATGCAATGAGACATTCACCATTTTATCTGATAATATTAAAATATTATTTACAGACATTTGCCAATCTGCATACAGAAAATCCATGTTGTCTGTCCTGATGGCAGACATAGATGAATAGTTTTAAACTGACTATTAAGCTGGTAAAAAAACACCTAAAGGTTATGATGTATTTGGCACTGATTAAGAAAATATCCAATATATTTCATATTCTCCAGAAATAAATCATAATATGGGCATTTATATTGTTGCTGTGAAACTTTGTCTTTGGTACGGGCTCCTATTTGCTTGATTGCACTGTGATTATCATTCCATCCTCAACAACTTCTCAATGGGCGGAGTGGGGACATTAGCATTACGGAAGTGCCTAGCAGATAAAAGCAGAAAATAAAGTGTATTATTTTTTCCACATAAAATTGATACAATAATTTAAAGAATGTATTATTCTTTCAACCAGTTATGTTGTTAAATAAAATTTCTTGTGTGAGGTGAGAAGTGTGCTTGGGATTTTATAGTCCTTTCTTTCTCTGGTCTGCACCTTTGATTGTCCTATTGCTTCATGGAGAAAATTTGCACTGTTGATACAAATGCAATTAATTCTGTTTTATTACATGTCAAATGGAACCAAGAAACTACCAATAAATAACAGGAGGAAAATGTAATTGAACATATTTCTTACCTAATGTTTATTGCGCTTACAATAACAACAAGTTTATCAGTTTTATTTCCTAATATCTCCTTATTTGTGTTAAATGAAATGGTGTAGTACTGCTTTTCTGCTGTTAGAAAAGCAGCTAGAAGCCTGCCATTTGAAGCATTGCAGACTGGCTTTTTTGAGGACTGCAGTGTAATACATTTGACAGTGATGGTAAAATGTGCCCAAAGAAGCAAAACCTTGATGAATTCAATACATCAATCTGGGAGCTTTGAAGAGGTGCAGAGCTATTTCTTCTCTTTATTCAAGTGTCTATTTTGTGGCAGACGTTTCTTTAAAAATGCACAGACATTTTAAAAGACATGTTTCATGAGGATAAATGCACTGTCACAAAATTGCCATGAATTGATCACTTGTGACAATAGCTGCCAATGATTTGTCCCCTCTTTGTATCTGTTGATTGTCCTGATAATAGGAAGTGCCTCCATTTCAGGGCGGTATTCATGCTCAGAATGACTGTGAAAAAGATGTCAGTCATGTTGATTTATTGATGTGTCCTATACCCCTCTTTATTACTGCAATCAGTGCCTTTGGGTTAGATGAAGCAGTGAACAAAAACATCTGTGCTGTTAATTTTGCAGCCAGTAGAATGGTTGCCTCATGTCACACGTCAGTGCATCTGGAAATTATTCAGTGCTGTGTATTGGAAGTGACTTCTTAATTCTTTCCTGTCATTGGCAATGAACTGCTCTTAGTCTTGACAGCTGTGTAATATATTTTTACCTCCCTTTCTTTTGTGATCACAGAATAGTCCCTAGAAAATAAAATAAGCTTTTGTTTTTAATTGGTGTTGGTGGGACTGAACAATGACAATCACAATAAATTTGGGAAGACTACTTCTAATCCATAAAATATAAATACAGTGTGGTAAGAGTGACTATATTGGAATTATCTTTGATGTGCCAAGTGTGCTGTCCTGAACATGAGAGGAGGCCTATTCTCTAAACTTGGTTGATTATTTAATTGATCATTAAATATGCAGATTTAAATGTTTAAGTATAGGCATTTGGTAATGTTATATACTGTAACAGTATTCCTAGAATGCCTTTTATACTCACACAATAAAAAACATGGTCAAAGCAGTATACATTTTCTCAGGGCATATTTTCAAAAAATATTGTATCAAGTCGATATTGTACAAGAAACAGAACCTCTGAATGAAAAGAAAACAGATTATCAGAAGAAATATTTTGTTGTTTAATTCATCATTTTGAGTATTTTCAATATTTTGTTGACAGTTTTGACTGGTGTAGTGACAATAGAGATAGTGCTTTAGTGCCATCTAAAGTTTTATTGGAATAACTGCACTTTTCAAAAAATACATTCCAAGGAAGAAAATCACAGGTTTCTAGTGAATAACAGGATGCCACTGTTAGGTGATTAGTCAATTAATAATAATAATAATAATAATAATAATAATAATAATAATAATAATAATAATAATAATAATTGTTTAACAGCCAGGTCTTCACATTTCAGTGCAAATAATACATGGTGATCACAAAATACATACATCATGTATGGCTTGGACTAAGGACTGATTCACTGTACATAAATCATGCTAGTTATTTACACACAAAAATGTACAAGCCACACACAACATGACTTACTTAAAAGATGCTACTTCTCTACAACAATTGTGCCCTCTGGTGGGAGACACAACTGTATGAAACCTGGTGTTATAATCTATTTGTCACTCTGCCAAGGGAACCTCAACATGCACTGCAGCAGAAGAAGGAGAATTCTGAGCTAGGCCCTGGCTTGGATTTGTAACACTTTCCTTTGATGAGAAGAAACTGTGCACACAGGAAGATATGAACAGCTGCAGGAGGAGAAAGAGAAATCTACGCATCTTCTGTTAGTTTTTTCACAACCTGAAGAGCAGCCGGCCCATCAAGCAGCTGAGGGTGTCATTGAAGCAGATGGAGATTGGGAGCACCAAACCTGAGAGCTGCCAATCACAATCTGCCTTCCAAAACTATACTGCAATCTGACTTGACTCATCAGTATGACACATCGATATGAAGCAGTCCATCTGAGATAGTCAACATGTTCCACTTGATGAGATTTCACAAAACTGTAAAATTATCACCCTCCACAGAACATTGGGCTGCTCACTTGATAAACTACTTTATGATCAAGCTACTCATATATTCACCAAACAAGTGAGTTTTTGTGATTATAAAAATGATGGTAAATTAAAAACAATAAGAACCTGAAACATCATGGCTTTAACTAGTGAAGTCCATTTTTATTCACATGTCCATTTTTGTAGGCCCAGCCAGGAAATGAAACAGATAGTGTAGGTCTGAAATGAACTGACAACAAATTTAACTACAGTGGCCTTACAGAAAATTTTAATTATTTCTGCTTACATGTTTTCAGTTGTTGGATTAAATGTAAATTACAAACAGATAGATAGTTGGTTTTGATTGAATAGTTAGCTGTTTTATATATTAACAAATATCACTGTGAGCTTAGATATGCACCTGATTGGCAACTTTATACATTTATTTTAAATACAGCAGCTTCTGTTTATGATGTGAGAGACTGCAGAGTAGGTGTCCACCTGCCCAAGATAACAAAAAGCTAGCATGCTCATTGTATTCAGAGATTGTATTGTGCTCTTCATATTCAATGCACAGAAAGGACACGTGTGGAGCAGAGGCGGCTGGTGAGCTCAAAACAGGGGAGGTACAAACTTTACCTTTAAACCTATCATTACTTTCAACCTGTTCCCATTTATGATCCACATAAATTAAAAATGATTAACAATAAAACAAATTATTCACAGAGCAATCAACACCAGCTGATGTAAACAGAATTATTACCAATTTTATTTTGAGATAGAATTTCTGTTCTTTGCAAACTAGTGATACGTTTCTTGTAGCCATGGATATATTTTTTAAATCTATTTACATCAATTGGTGCTGATTGCATAGTGAATTACTTGTTTCAATGTTAATGAAGGAGAATAAATGGGAACAGGTTGAACATAATGATAGGTATAAGGTAAAGTTTATTCCTAAACTATTATTGAGTTCACCAGCTGCCGCTGATCTGGAGGGTGCTTTTAAGAGGCACCTGTGTGAAGTATGATTAGTTCATTATATTTGAGATTTCTTTTAAATATATTAGACAGATCTGCACAGTGCATGTACTCTGAGAAGTCGTAACTGTAGATATTTCCCTGACTGTCCCTTTAGCCAGCTTCCATCCAGACACTGTCATAGCTACAAGTTTGTCATTTTTGTTACTCACTGTGATGTAATGTAAGGAAACTCATGTTGTTTAAAAGGTAAGATTCTCACAATCTCAATGCGCCTTTGGACTGATGTTTATATTGATATGCAGGCTATCGCTGTTTCACTGCGTGATGGGAAAAAAGTGCATGTTACTGTTTGCATTGCATCATATGCATATCGTGTGCAAGTGTTCAGTTTTCAACAGCCCCAGGATATTCAATTATTTTTTTGGGTAGAGGCTATGTATTTGTATTCTCTCTTTAGCTCTCAGTGAAGGGCTAAACAATGGAAGTGGAAACTTTTAAAAGCAGCCAATTTGCCTCAAAACCATTGTTAAAGACGGTTAAATGTTACATTTTCTGAATATGTCAGTACTAGGGTAGTAAGTACGATATTTTGAAACATCCTGTATCAATTGCATGTTTTGTTCCCAGGGTGTTAACCTTTCATACATCCAAAATGGCGCCAAAAGTGAGTGGCATGTGACAAGGGCAATTGAGGATGAATTCATTTCAATCCCAATTTGTCATGCATGAGACGTCTCATGTAAATTATTTGGATAAGAACTATTGTGTTACAATTACTCAAAGTAATGGATTGCGTCTTTGCACAGAAAAAATCATGTATCATTCAAATGTAACAGGTAAGACTGAGGACTTCGTAGAAACGCTAAAGTTTTAGCTGCGTGGCCTGAGCTTGGCGAGATGTGATTAGAACCCATGTAAAAACAATAAACGTTTTGAGAGGTATTTTAACATTTCCCACTCTTTGATGAAATGTTTCTTTGGGTTTCTGCAGCGACTATCACATTTTTTTTTCAGATGGAAAAACCCGCTTGCTACCAGAATCGAGGACATTGGTCGTGTACTGAGTTGAGGTGGAAGGTAGAGTCGGTAATTAAGGTAAAAACCGTCGTATTATCCTCTGAAATTATTACTTTCAAATACAAGTAGCCCAACGTTAAGCCTGTTTAGTAATGTAAATGCAAACATTTTCCAGCTGGTTCAGTAATTCATCATTGGATATATGTGAGGGAGATTCTCATTTCATAGATGAATTTAAGATGGCTATAGCTAACCGGGAAATAAGTCGAACACTATTTCTGAGGAGAGAAGTCATCCTATACGTTTCCTGTCCTTAATTTAACAACATAACAGCAGATGCACTCTAGCTGTAGTTTGAATATATAAAAAGGGGAAAAAACACAACGCAAAATGGCTTGTAAGTTATTTATAAACCATGGCATTGACCAGAAGTAATTTCTCAGAATAAGCGTTTTAATGAAGGATATAAACAGTATTTTGGCACATGCACGACCGAAGTATACTTACCAGAGTGCATCCTTGTCTTGCACTAGTCCTTTGTGTGATACTTGCAAAAAAAAAAAGAGACAACACTTTATTTCGCACAAAGCCGTATAAACACCGGTTTAAAAACCAGGGATTTTAGAGAAAAAAATGTTTTATGTCCAGTAAAGTCCTCTTGGTATGGTAAGGACAGGTTGTTGTCTAACCTGCAATTTTTGTAAAAGCCTCAAGATGTCAGCAGCACACAGGTTTATGTATTGTCTAGAAAACCACTGTACTTATGAGAAGAGTCTGCTTTACTGCAGTTTTAACTTGTAATTAATTATGACAGTACAACTAACAGGGGAAACTGAAAATGTAATTTTATCATTATTTTAAGTCTGTTTACCCATATACCTGTGAAGAGGTTTAGGTTTAGAAATACAGTCCTGTGATAAACTTTACTCAAAGCAATGTGATTTTAGTATGCCATATTTCTAGCGTGATTGACAGGAATACTCCACAAATATTTTAGAATGTATGAATATGTTGCATATGTTGCAGCTCTGTATTTTCTATTTAAAAAATATCATGGTAGCTGAGTAATGCACATGATTTCATGTCCTGTGATCAACTTTCTGCCTGATACACCTAACTTCGGTTGAAAATCTACACCCTGAACAGGTGCTTTGTAAGTGTACTGGGTTGTTGTAAGGTCATGTATCTTGCTTATGCATGCATTATATGTCATGGATATGCTAATGTAGCACACATCTCTCTCAAAGTTTCAAGCTACAGTAGGGAATCCTTACGACCTCTTTTATTACCCAAAACACACATGTGTCACGGTATCAGTTACCCCACTTCAGTGATGTAACATGTATCACGGTGCTGTCTATGTTTTCCATTAGCTCAGCTCTGAGAGTGTGTGCAAAGTTGATTATTAACTAGATTAACATTTAAGGGTAAACTTTTTTGTCAGTATTTCTCATGCTTCTCCTGAAAATCTAAAATTATTTTGTATGTGCTTCTTACATTTACTATGCATGGACAGAATGAACAGGCATCCAGGTTTGAAGTTCAAGCTAATTGAAGCTTGGGCAACAGCAAAACATTTGGCTGGGAACACATTCTTCATAATGAACTTCAAATTGACACTCACATTATATATTGTCACCCTCTGCTATCTTGGATGCCTGGAATGACAAATCATCCCTGGAGAAGCTTTCCATCAAATTCATTTTAACTATCAGTTTTCATCTGGGCAGCTTTGAGTAGCTGGGGAACATACCATCAGCTTAAAAAAAGAAAAGGGTCATTTATGAGTATTTATAAAACGTGTACTATTTTTTTTTTTTTAAATTTAGGTGCATAATGGTTAATATATAGTGAAGCATCAGCATTTACATGAAATGTTGCTGTTGCTCACTTTTTAGTGGATGAAGAGTATTTCAGAGGAAACTGAATGTAGTGGGTACATCATTAGGACAAATAGAGAAATAGAGGTGAGGCATGATGGAGACAAGTGAGTGACAAGTTGAAATGTTAGGAAAAATTGAAAAAAGATTTACTGATTCACAGTTGAGTCATAGTTGATATTGACCAGAGACTCAGAAAAACAGGAAAATGGTGAAAGTTACACATATTGACCCAGAACACACATAAAAAGCAATTTTGCTAAAAAACAAGCTAATTTTGATTTCAAAAGGTGTGATTAATTGGTTATTAAATAAAAAATAACTTGAAGGTCTCATAAGGGCAAATTCTATTGAAACCAGAGATGATGGGAATTGAGGTCCTACATATTTTAGGCATCTGGGGACTGCTGCCACCGTTTGAGTGACACTTTAATGAATGCTAGGCCTTTGCAAGACCCTAGAATGCACTTTGCTTTGGCGTCTGTTACCTAGTGCCCATTACAGTACATATCATATCAGGATTACACACTTCAACATGTAAAGGAGTTCTTGAGAATAAACGACTAAAAATAGCTGTACTATGTGTGTTTGTGTGTGCACACGTTAAGTGTTTTGTGGTATAGGGGGCAAGGGGATTAACAGAGTTGCAACATTGCTGATTAATGGCAGCCAATGAAGCTTTTGTAGCTTCTCAAGTGTTGCTCCTGGAGATGGGAACCTTTGACTAATCTGTAGCGTGCTGTTTGTTTTAAAGGTTACACTGACTAAATTCTAAACTGCCTTGGCTACTAATCTTAAGATTATGATGTACATTTTTGTTTATGTAAGCTGAGGTTATTAAAACGGCAACCTTAAAAGGAAAACAAGGTCTTTTGAAGTGACTTAGTATCTTAATAGAGCCTCTTAACAAATAACATCGTACATGTCCTTGATGTGCTTCTTCCAACCTCAAGTGTTACCTTATGGTTGTAAGTCAGCATAAGAGTTGAAAAATTTGCAGTTTGTGAGTAAATCATTGAATTGAACAGAGTGCCGTGTACCCTTTATTCAGTGTGTGATTATAGAAAGCAGGCAAGTAGGCTAACTATCAACAGTAGAACTAAATGGAGAATTTTAATAAGGTGCAGTGCAAGGTCTTCTTTGTTATAGTATTTTTCTCATTAAACAAAACAATCTTTGTGTTTCCCCAAGGTTCACTTTCTTTTGCAGGGTGGCGGGTTATTTTTTGTTCATCCGGTTGGTATACAGCTATAATATTACTTTTAAAAAATCAAGATGATCTGTGCTGTTTGGCTGCCTTTCACCTCCTTTGTTTGATATTTCAGCTCAATCAAGCTGTCACTTTACTTTCGTCTAGAGTTTGTCCTGCAATTGTTCAGGCGTGATGCAACCTCCCTGTAATGTAGTGCTTTAACATACTCCTATGTGATTTCTGACACAGACCTGTCATCAAACACATTTTTTTTCGATTGTTGAAAAGGCTGTTGAAATGTTCATAAACACAATGCAATAAGTTATACAATTAAGCAACAGTATAGCCATTTTAAATGTTCTTTTTTTGTATTTTTTTTCTTAATGAAGTTTTGTGTTGCTCAGGGAGGGAGGAGCATGAGTTTGGCAGGACGGGCTGCTCTGCAAATATAATGGTAGTGGGAACACTGTATTTACACCTATGTAATTGTGCATTATATAAGCTTCAGTGATATGTATATTGTTTCGTTTAAAGGGTCAGATATTTTGGTATTCTAATGCATTTGTAAAGTGAAGGCAATATCCTGGACACTGGCAAGCCAGTTAATCCTGATGAAAGGTTTTAAATGAGAGAGCGATGTAGACACAGGCAACCAAAATGTCTGAGTTGGACACTCCCAGTGCAGAGCCACTGGCAGGGTCGGCACTAGTGTACAGCGTTAGGTCTGTTCTTGGGTGGAGAGAGGGGTGAATTCCAATGCGGAGGCCCATGTGATGAGATTTGGTGCACATCCATGTGACAATGTGGATGTTCAGCGCTCACACCGCAGGTTCAACCACAGCTGCATTAGAACCAGAGAAATAGATCAGTGGCCAGATGGAGATGCTTATGGTGAAGTTGATTTAATGAAGGAATAAAGTCATTAACATTATTAAGTGTGATTGCTGTTTCACAGCCCCCAATACATCAGACAGTGAGAAAGAGATTAAACCACTTAGTGTAAATGGCTGAAAAAGCAGCAGTTTAATAAAAGTGCATTAAATGATTGAAACACCTTTTCTGAAATATGTTTGCCTTGAAACATTTCCTGATAGTACCATGCTTATCCACTTGTGATGGTGCTAACCGCAAATCGCTTGCGGGTACATTTAAATATGGAAAAAGAGAGGCCATCCATTAATACATTAAGCAAATATCAAAATGAAATGTAGCATTCACAATCCTCCAGAATGGAGGGTACAAAATTCCCTGTGTCAGCTATTCAGCAACCAGAGCTTCAGGCCCTGTAATACCATTAATCTACCAGTTTTCAGCTGCTTAAATACAAGGAATTACTCTCCATGTATATTAGCCTACAGCCTCACATCGCTGTTTTCAGCATGTCATTGACCACTTGGTAATATTTACAGACATGTACATCTTAAGAATATGTCTAATATTGTTATTAATGGCCTGTTGAAATTAAGCCAATCTCTTTCCATGTGATGGAGCAAAGAGCTCTTAAAATATCTTAAACCATTTTTGCAAGAGCTACCTGTCCTATTTTTTTCTTTTTTTCTCATATGTGGCATGCTAACTTCCTCTATCCCTCAATTTCTGTTTGTGTACACACACAAGCACATAGTATTATGGGATTTATCTTTGAAGATGAAACTTCAGCTACTGTCTAACCTGAAATGTATCAAAATCAGATACTTGAGATTCCTGTATTTAAGTTTTCATGTGAATAATTAACCTGTTTTTAGTTGTTGTAAACAATACATTCAGGCTGATAAATAAAAATGGTTGTGATGTCTATTAAACTTACTCATTCCTTTCCTGTCAATATTATGCTCACAGTTTTATGTCAGTTTTCAGTCTTTTCCTCTTTTATAACCTTTGCGTGAACCCCAAGGCTGACATGTATGTCCATGGTGGTTAAAATAAGTGTAATCTTGTACAAGTAAAGGTTGACAGGAATATATTCACCTTATTTCTCAATGGTTTCACTAGAAGTTGTGGATTTGAAAATGTACACAACCCCATTAAATGTAGTTATAAAATACTACTTGTCCTCACTGTGGCCTTTGGACATGATTTTGGAAATCATCTGGATACAAAATTTGACAAAGTCAGTACTCCTTGCCTCATACGTGGTTTATAGAAACACATTTTAAGTTTGGCCTTTTGGAAATATATTTGATGGCTTTGATGCGAAGATCATTTTAACTCCTTGCAGGCTTTGACAAATCATCATATGCCATATGCAGTCCTCTCTCCCATTTTTTATAGATAAAAATGTGTCAGTGAAACCTTGGATCATAAAGGTGACATCGTATGCCACACTGGAATGCATTTCCAAAGGGCAGGCTTGAAAACCAGGGTAAATTCTTAAGCTTAGGTTTCATCTTAATCATTAATCACTACTTTGAACATTCGTACTCTGTAGGATCATAACCACTGAGTCAAAATAAGGACTACTAAGATGTCAGGGTCATTCCAGGGGAACTTTGATTTGTAATTAATCTTTCTTCACATTGGGTCCCTAGTGCTCTTTTGGGAGGTGGCTAAATATGGAAATCTTTCATTTGTCTCTTAGCTTAATCCTTAAGTTTTTTTTGTATTTTTATGCAGAACAACTATTATGTTCTTGGCCATTTTAATGCTTTTCTAATTTTATTGTAATATTCCTAATATTACTGTTTTTTAAATTCTAATATTTCTAATATTACTGGTCACACCTTTCTATGAGTCCACAGGTAGCTTACCTTTCAGCCGCTTTGCCATCATGCTCCTGACAGCTTTTAATAACATCTCATTTTGCTCAGCTGGCTTACCCGTGTAATGATCTTTTGTTGAATGACTTAATTCTTCAAGTAGAATTAGTCTATTATTTACCCTGTCTAAATCAGCTTTGATTTCAGTTTGAGTAATGGTGTGAATATTGAGCATGTTTTATTTTATGGCCAGTGCATAAAAGGTGGTGTACTTTGATACTGAGATCTACTGTAAAATCAACAGCTGTGGTGACAAGAATGTATTTACTAGTCATGAAGGATGCCTAAAATAGTGCCTGGAATTAATAGTTTGAATGTACTCACTACTGTACATGCCACATTGGACTAGAACATATCCTGTTTCGGCAGGAATAATTATGTGACCACAGAAGTATAGCTGTTTTTAATCATCCCTAACAGAGCTAACTTAAACAGTAATAGCAAGTAGTTTTTGTGGTCCATGACCCACAGCACAGTCTATGTATACTTGTAAATTCCATTTTTTATACTGTAATTACACTTTTCCACATTGTGTGTTCCTATCAAAAGTAGCATATATACTGTACTATAGTTCACGTATGTTTCTAAAATGATCCATAGTTGCATACTGATATTCAGATGTAAACCTGAAAATTCAGGTATTCTGATCATTACATGAGTCATGTAAACACCTTATTCTGATAACCACAACTCAGTATCCCAGTTCTAAATAACTGCTGTAAGATGAGTGATATTTCTCTATTAACTTAAATGTCAGGTGAACATGTTATTCTCTGCCCTGCACAGGATTTATTTGGAATGTGATGATTACAATGTATATTATAATTTCAGCACCAACATATTACATGGTGCTTGTAAATATCTGATTCAAAATTTGACGGTTACCAGGATTAGATCAATTATCTAGAATATTCTTTTTGCATTTTTACTTGAGCATCACTTTGTAAATGATAATTCAGTCGTGATTTCCAGCCCTGTACGTCTAGATTGAAACTTGCTCTGTACCAAACCAACTCATATGAATAGCATTCAATATGTCATTAGTATTTCCTTTCTGTATTTGTTGAATGTGATGCATCTGTCTGGCCCAAGCACCAATAATAACCATGACAATTGTGATTTGTTTGCTAAACAGTCTTCACAGCTCCCTTGTTGCCTGTCACAGAGATGGTATGAGCTGGTTGACAACACAAGTGGGCTCATAAACCTTTCCAAGGGAAAGGTGAGGTTTCACCTACTACAGTTTTTTGTTTGTGTGTTTACTATGAATCAAGTACAGCTAGATATTATCACCACAGCAATCCTCCATGTTTGTCTTATTCTTGGTTAGATACTGGAGTGACATTGGGGGGCAGAATTCTCTTTCAGACAGTGGAATACATCAGGGATTCCTGAGTTTGTGTCAAAGTGTCTGTCTAGGGCTCATGTTTAGGTACTCAGGCCTGTTGCTCCTAGTGAAAAACCAGCTATTACAAGCTGACTCAGAATGTCAGAAACTGTGTTCGGTAGTGAGTGGCCAATTACAAACATCTTGAATATTACAGAAACATCCATAGTAAACATTAAAGCAATTACCATATTTGCAACCAACCCAAAAGTTTGCAGCATTTTGTAACCGTAACAAGAGCACCTAATTATTAGGGAAATAAATGGGGAAAGCAAGGGGCACTTGAACCATGGAAGTGTGGCCATTAAGTAGCAGCATTTTATAGATGATGGGATTTACTGGAGGGTGCCACAAACTGTAAAGAATGCAAACTGCTTTCTGGCAGGGCACTTGCACTTGCTATAGAATTCATTTGTTAATCATGTCTGAAGAGAGCTAGAACAAAGCTTTACCTGGTATGACTCTTAGTTCCAGTTTGTTTATATTTGTAATATTTTTGTAATTATACTCATCCTCTTGTTCTGCTTCAGGCTTTTAGTGCTGAGTCTTTATAAATGGACAATGCTGAAAGGACTGACTTGAAATTAAGCATTAAGTTGCGCACAGGATCCTGTTTATAGACAGAGTGCACAGACCGGCACAATTTCCTAGATCAGGGTGGGGAAATGAGAATTGATGAAATTGACAAAAGCATGATTTGCTTGAGTTGCTTCTACTAAAGTTATTAACAGAATTATGAATACCTTTGATGCACATCAGGAACAATGTGCTCATGTTGTTTGTTAAAATACTAAATCTCCTTTCCTGATCTGTGAGAGCATCTGAATATAGAGTATATCTAATATACTGGCTAAAGATGTCAAATTATGGTGACACGTGTTGTTGTAAGGAAGTAATATGTGTCCTTCCTTTCTAACAGATTGATGAAGTATAAAACAAAGGTCAGATGATGTGGATGAACGTGTTGGCCATTTACCGATTGCAACTCTTCTAGCTACTTCATCACTTGAAGTCCGGAGCTTAAGTCCCATTGCTTTTTCTGATTAAATTCTCATCCAGGCACTACTAGCTTCGAGGGCAATAGTTGTGGAACCTCTGAACTTTTCTCCTGTAGCACAAAGCCTCAATTAGATAAAAGACAATAATTAGCAAATCTTTTATCTTTGCATATAATTAATTCTTTAATGAAGGACATCTTAATCAATGATTTGGAATGACAAGTTCATAAATAAATTAGTCCTGCCAATGGCTGCTTGGCAGTAATCAATGTACAATGTTAAACAGATATAGGAGAGAGGGGGTTGCTGCTAAAGCAACATGGCGTTGTCAATACTGACGGCAAGCTACATTTCTCAGGCTTTAGGCAAAGATTCAAACCAACTTGTACAGCAGTAAAATGTTATGCTGCTTACACACATTGGTGTTTTAGAGTATAGCTGGTTATTTATGTTTCCTCTGTCATGAAGCTAATTTAAATACAAGTGTTACTTTGAGTGCATTGGTTTCATTTTGGGGGGAAATGAGACAAGCTCAAGTCATGTAAATGGAACCAGGCATTACATTGTTTAGTTTTTGACCATGTTATTCTTTTATGGCCTACAGTGTTGTTTTTCTTACATATTTAACTTCATTACCGGAGAAACCACTTAAATATCGGACATGTAAGATTTACATTATAAACTTTGGAACTGGTTTAAGCAACAGTACTTCATACTCATCCATTGTATCACAGTCAATTACAGTGAAATAGTCAGAGCCCTATTCTAATTCTTATACTCTAAAACCACAAGGTTGGATATTTTGGTGAGAAAAGTAGTTGGGGTGAAGAAGAGGTCTGGATTCGGTCAGGTAAATTGTAACCCCTCATAGTTAAGCCAGAGCCCAGGGCCTGAGACGATTGATACAGTAATCTGCTAATCGGCTCCAGGCCAGGGTCTCATGCAGATGAAAGGAGGCACATATAAACATAATTCTTGTGTGCTGAGAATATTGTCATGTATGTAGTGATTGAGTGAAGCTAAAAAATTATGATATAGATTTCAGGGGGGGTATATGAATCATTGGTGATACCCAGAGTCGTAATCGTCACACACACAAAAAATCTCTATGTCCGCTGTATCATTACATGACATAACTTGACATGTCTTTTACAGTTTCACTAATTTCCCAGTCAGTCCCAGAGTTAGCACATATATGACTTCACACTGATTTTGATGACTGCATTTTTTCTTTGACAATTTATCTAATGACTATATAGACTATATTGGAGGTAGCTGGGCTACACTAACAAGTAACTGCAAGAGTCAATCTTCGCCAGTTGGAGTGTAGCAACAACATGTAGTACACTTTTTTTTCATTGTTTTTCATTGTTTTCGTGAGTGGCCTAGAATTCTGGCCTGGTGGTCACAAGGAAGATCTCTATGCAGAAAAAACCCCGCCCACACATACATAATAAAGGCAATCACAAGCAAAAGGAACATTGTTGTTGGCCATGAAAAAATAATGATAAACATTTATGAGCATATCAGCAGCAAATTTTCTGTCCTGTAATGTAATCTGCAGCAGGTGTGTACAGCACTGACAAATCTTCTGCTTATGTGATTGAGGCCAGGCTGTTTTTATCAGTGCAGACAAGCCTGTCCAAGTGCTGGCCAGACTGCATTGGCCTCAGCCAATGACCTGTGAAACTGAAATACATTTTTTCCCGGTAGCTCATGGAGATATAATTACCACTTTAAATATGATCAGATGTTTTTAGCAGTATAACAGCATGTATAGCAACACCTGTTTTTTTCTTTACATGTTGTGTAACACCAACCAATGGTGTTTGTAAAATTTGAAATTTTCAAGTGCATGTGGCCCTGCATAGTGCCTCCTGCTTGGAACTCACAGGTATGTGGAGGAATCTCCCCTGAAAAGGGACCTACAATGACAAATGTGTGGATGAGGAGTATTTATAAATGCCCTTATTCATGTTCCCAGGGGAAGGGGTTAATATGGGGGCCCATGACAGTTCTGGGATGAGCCTCTCCACAGAGTGCATCAACAGAACGTAACCCGAGAAACTTGCTAATTAATTCAGGGGCGGTGTAAAATTCCATTTTCCATATATTAATACACTTTATGACACACAGTTATTCTAGTCATTTGAAACTCTTACCCAGTTCCCAATTTGGTCGGGGCTGAGCATGGGTCGCGAGCACCAAGGAGGCAGGGAAACTGGAGATGGCCGATGGAAACTGGAGAGGACGGGAGAGAGCCATAATGGTGCCTTTCGCTGTAATTTACATTCACGGTGCAGCTGTGGGAATGAACAAGGGAGTTATTTACAAATGCTGTTGCTCCTAGAGCTTAGGTTTTATCATTGCTTCTGGACTTGATTGACATAAGAAGTGTTTTCTTTTGTTTTAAACATCAGAATGTTTGCAGTAGACAAGGTTTTTCAATACACATAGGATTTTTTACTGCCATAAAACCACTGGAGGGCAGCATTGCATTTGTTGATAAAGGTGAATCAACCTAGCCTTTAGAGTATTATTTAGTCTTGTATATGCTTTGGCATTCTCCTTGAAGCACTTTGACTCTTGATAACTGCTACATGTGATGGTTTGCTGTTAACACAATACAGTGCAGACTTGAAGTGCAAACACACATTATTTAAGGGATTATAAAAATGCATGAAAAAGGATGTATGACTACAGTATTTCAAAAGTAACTTGAAAATGTACCTATTTCCACTGGTTGATTTTTTTTAAAGATATAAATTTAAATGCATTGCCCTACGAATCTTACCAAACAGTTTGGAACGTATATTTTTCAGAGAAATTGATTGCCTAATGAAGTAAGGTGACTGAGAAAACAAGAACTTTAGAATGGGTCTGTGTGCTCTGCAGTTACTTTCCTCCAGATTTGAGGAATTGAGAGCAGATCTTAACGTGATGATTATTGATGAGATTTCAGATGAAAGGCAGGAAATCCTGCCACTCAACAAATGTATTGGCAGGTCATCCATTTACAACTCATGTCTGTAATGTCCTCTGCCAATCTAGTACCAGCAAACCTGCAAAAGCAAATAACAAATTTTGATGGTATGCATATGCAGTATCTTTGGTTGTGTGTGTGTGTATGTGTGTGTACATATAAATACACACACACACACACACACACACACAATAATGAGATTATGTATTACTTTATGACTAACTTAATGTTCCTTTTTTAACTGCTTTCCGCCACTTTTCTTAAAAGTTGGAATGCACAATCATATTCACAAGTCTCAGGTATTATTGCAACGTCATTCCTGCCAATTGAATCCCTCCCACAGTGGGTGATACTATCGGCCCTGCAGGTCTTCCAGCCAGCGTTGGTCCTCTGTACAATCTGGACCATGCCAGTGCCATAGATCCCATCCACACACAGGTACATTGTCTTAACAGGATCCATCCAGAAGCTCTACATGTTATTTTAAAACCCTGAATAACAAAATTCAGTAACCTTTAGATTTTTACAAAATATATTTACAAATATACAAAATATTTTTATAAGCCTCCATGCCCACAGAAATTATAAAAATTGTACAAATCACAAAGACATATTCATTTAATTTATTTCATCTGGTAAAGGACAAGCGCAATGCAGTTACATTCTATTTGATGCTTAGAGATTACATTATTTTAAAAAATCATTTTGACCAAACAGCTTACTTACTGACACACAACTGCAGGACATTGCACTTGATAGCTCAGGAAAACCAAACAGAACGACCCTCAGACAAAACAGCTGCTCTGCAGACGGGTATGCGCCCACAGCGGCATACAATCATATTTAACAGCTGTGACAGAGGATATATTACATAAAGAATGGCTGCTTCACTGCAGAATTTTGTTTAACTAGGTGCCTTTTGCTCTCTGTCATTCAGTTAGCAGTTTTTCAGTTTCCCTGTGGTCAGTCAGATGAGACAGAAAGCTGATTCCCAGGGTCCTAGACCAAAAAAAAAAAAAAACACATTTATTTGATCTTGGTACTATTGCATTGCCATCACTGATAACATGCAGTCTATTAATTAAGGATATTAATGTTAATGAATGGTAATGGATGTTTTGAGTCTAATAATGTAAAGCTTGTGATGCACACAGTATGGTATTACATCTGTAGTTTGCTAATCGATAGGATGGAAGTCAGAGGCAGAGCATGATGCAGGTGGATTTAGTGTGCTTTTGTATCTTGATCATAGAATTATACAGTCAATACTTATACTATAATATCAGGCCTGCCAGTGCACCAGTCTTTCATCCTGACCTCTTCACCTCACTGTACCATACTTGTAAAACATTAAAGTATATAAATATGTATTTTCAAACATTAGAAATCATGATTCATATCCAGCCATTCATTTCAGAAATGATTTCAGTCTAAATGTAAAAGGTCATCCAGTGGTTTTAATTGGAGCTGACAGGGTTACATCTATTGAAAACCATATTGCGGGTCCCCATAAAATACGTAAGTTTTGAACGACTGTGCATTCAAACAAAAATTCTGCATTTGTTTTTGAACATCTTTTTTTCATTTTACTCAATTTTGCAAGAAGAGAGATTTTATTTTTGTTCAAACAAAATGACCAATGATACTGGCCTAAATAAGTTTAGGAGTCATTCAATATTATCAAATCAGTTGAGTTAAAGACAGTGGGGTATGAAAATTTCAAGATTTTTTTGTACAGTGTTGGAAGCCATAAGGGTTCCTGTAGCTAACATAGGCACACACAGTAAGTACATGTGTGTACTGGTAGCAGGTAACAGTTTGAGGGAAACTGAAAACTCTTAAACTGTAAAAATGCTAGACAGAAATATTAAGAGTGTGTGGCAAGTGAGAATCGTTTAAATAGAAAGGAGCAGCCAACAGCAGGTTCTAATATGTTTAACAGCACAGTAAGTAGCTGTAGCCTGCAGGAGTGTGTAGTTATTTTGATCACAGCATGTGAACTCCTGCTTTTCCACTGAAAGTGCAAATAAGGATAGAAGAAGTGCGTTTCGATTGTGTTATCAATGGGAAATTGGGAAATATAATTTATTTCAGTTTAATATTAGCCTTTTGGCATTGGTTGAAATACAGGATATAGAAATAATAAAGAAAAAGGCCAGCTATTTCTGCTTCCTTCTTATTGCTAGCTAGCTTCATTTACTTTCCTTTTTAATTGTATCTAGCCTTTTGTAGCATAGTTGCCAACCCAAGTATTTTCCTCGTAAAAACCTTGTGGTTTTGTACAGCTAGTCTCAAAGGAAATTTCCTTATTCCATTAAGCTTTATAATTTTTGCAAATCGCATTGTTTAGCAATAGTATTAAAACGTGATCTTAGTTTTCAAAATCTTTGAAAGTTTGCACTTTTCATTTTTGTGAATGTATAGTATGATAATGCTTTAATGTCAAAGCTTAATGTTGGTCAATTTGCATCAGTATTTGAAATTAATAAGACCTATATCTCGTTGTACTTCCAGGTGTCATTGAGTTAAAGTGCTATTTCTGGGCCACTGTGTTCCAGATATTTGAAGTTTAATATTACTAATGTAGAGTACTACTAAATTATCATTGTATGTGATTTGCTTATTATTTGAGTTTACATGTGTATGCATTTTACCTTGGACTGTGTTTGGGCTAATACTTAGATACATACTTATGTAGATGCATTTGTATATTTCAGTAGAGGACATGGATGATGGAGTAGGTCAACAGACATTTATTGACATAACACTAATCAATAAACCTAATTGTGGAAGTGTTGTATTTTAAATGGTAATTTTTGGTTCTATTAAAATTTGCTTAGACAAATTTAGGTAAGTACTTGTATGGTAAACTAAATATGCATATATGTCACTCAAACACATATTTAATTATATGCATAATTAACATTTCAAGAAATGTAAATTTAGTTTCACTTTTGAACAAATAGTTTTTAACTACGCACAATAGTTTTTCCTCTATCCATATACTCTGACTAGTTGAAATTTTAAAGTTAATCCCATGTTATGTAGACATAGAGATCCTTTACTTACATCAATTAAGCAAAAGGCTGGCTGTTGAAATACAATTCTTAATTGGCTTCCCTTTGGTGTGAAATCAACCCACTGTCCTACCTAAATCCTCCCCCAACTCAGATCTGTGTGTCTGTCTGAGTCACCCCCACCAACCCCCCCCCCCCCCCCCAGCGTGCATCTCCGAACATGATCAGTGACAGTTATAGCCGGGGGGTGAGGCTTCTGTTGACAGGGGCGGCAGACCCTGATTTGAGGCAAGTCATCACAAACGACTGCAGCTGCCTCTTTGAGTGACACATCCCCGTTACTTGGAGAACAGGCCCGATGACTAAAGTTCTTTGGACAGAAAACTTTCCTTGACAAGAAGGTGACAGGCCCTGGCACAGCTGGTCTCTGGAACGTCGTGCGAGGGGCCTCCCTGGTCGCTAATTTAAGCCTAGCAATGGCAGGCTGCCGGGGGCATACAAGTTTGCGTACACATACGCGGACTGACAGGAGGCGGACCGCGACTGGTGTCCAGCTTCTCTTATATAACCCCTCTGATAATGTCACATGGTCATCAAAGCACTCTTTACATTACCTCTGACATTGGGACTTCATCTGATTGAAACCTTTGTCCTCCAATCAGATTGGATAATTTTTCTCAGAGATTTGCAGGAGATATCTTAACTTATCTAAGCTTTTAATTGTATTACTGCTAGACTTGTAACAAGTGTGAAATGTGGATATACTTTTTAAAAATGTATGGAATGTTTTTTTTAAAGCTTCACAGAAACGTATCACAAATTAAATTCCAACCAAATTTTGTATTTTATGCTAAAATGTTTATGATACATGGGTCTGTGTCAATGTTTCAATGTACCATAGTTTTTAATCTTGTCATGATTTGATATTCATATTTTAGGTAGCACATTTGTTAGGCAGTAAAGGCATACAGTGTTTACAGCAAGCAAAGCTTCTTTACTTAGACTTTGTGCAGGTAAAGAAGTAATGCAATTCAAAATTGTCCAATTAAAGCAAAAATATTTTAAATCTTTTTTGGTCATCTTGAATTGTTTGTAATTGTTTGTGTTGAATTTTGTTGTTGACGTTGAAGTGTTATTTTAACGACAGATTTAAGCTGAGAAAGTCTACTATGTAAGTGCATTTGTTTTCTTTGGAAATGGCACATTTTAATTCAGTCTGTATGGAAATCCTGTGTATGTGTGTCATTTTGTATGCCAGGATTTTGCTTGATGTTTAGGAACAATGTGACAGCGTTCAGGTGTTTGTTTATTAAATGGTATATTAAGATGTGCCATTAGAGCTGAGGTGAACAATTGCAAGAGCTACATCGTACTCACAACGCTGCACGCGCATGGCTCAGACTGGCCCAAGAAACCAACAGGATAATTTGTTGGTTTACGGAAAACCCCGCTTAAAAGGATGCTCGCAGGAGGGGATTTACTGTCTGGCAGGTCGCCGGCCCGGGGCAGTCACGCTTATGCGACCTGTTACACGTTAAACCAACTCCGTGGCCATGTCCCCAAATTACGGGCAACCAAAGTCCCCGTCGAACTGCCAGACCATTAATTCTGCATTTCTCTGAATGTCATTATATATTTATGCCGCAGTGGAAACCATTTTTTACTCGGTCCTGACCCATTCTTTGTCTGCATCTTCTCGGCAGAAGTGCTCTGTATATCATTGGTCCACCTTATCTAATTTCATTAATGTGATCTTGTGTCCATTCCCTGACAGTTTAATGGCCATTATTTGTGGCTCCCTTCAAATAAAGCCTCAGCAGTAAATTGCAGTGCACGGAAATTGAGATATAAATGCCACCCTGCATTACTATATAATATCTATTCTTTTAATTAAGTGAAAGCAATAGTGACATTTATTGGATTGCAAGTTACTTGTTAATGGCAATAAATTGCAAAGCAAAAAAAATCATTGCTTATTTTACATCAATAATTTGTAGACCTTTTGCTAATGATTATTCATTATTCTCCCACTGTGGCTGTCATGTTTGTTAAAGCATATTGAATATAAAAATTTGAGGATTAGGGGAACAGTGTCCTTTTAATGGTATTACTGAAGTAGCAGGTGAAATGCAGTTTGTCTCTCATTGCAGTATCGTCAAGGCAACACTTTTACTCTGGCATGTTGCTCTATCTATGTCTGTAGTTTGACTGCTGTTTGTGGTCAATTGTATTTAGCTCAATGGAACTGTATTGCATTAGTGGTATGCACTTTAGCTCTTAGCTCTTAAAGGGATGACAGAGAGAAAAAACAAAGAAACATTACAATGTCACTAGCTCTCTCTTTTTGCAGAAATTTCGACAGATTTACAGACAGTGTACTGTAGTGCATTGCCTTGAGTGGTCACGTCTGTCAACAGTAATTTGCAAAACAATAACCTTTTCTTGCAGAAGTTGAAGTCCCTTTGTCAGCACCCTTTATGCAGTGCCCACCAGACTTGCAGCCACTGGGAACAAGTGCCAAATATGATGAGAAAACGACCCATTACATGGTCACTGTACCAGGAACAGGTGAGCCAAGGAAGTAGCCTAATGGGAAAAAGGAACTGTATGCCGTAGGACATTGTCATCCTCATAGATAACCATCTTCTTGAATAGATATAAACCTACGAGCTTACGGTCACATACCAACATAGCGTATTTTAAAGTTGTTGTTTTTTAATTCCCAGACAAACATATCAGTTTTAACCAAAAGTTTAAATGTACTGTGCAATAACGTGCAATCAGATGTCAATATCTTAATGCAGTGGTTGCAATTTAGTTATTTTGAAGCATTTCCTGATGAAATATCAATAAATATTTAAGAAATATTGCTGTTGTTATGTGGATGGCTGTAAGCTAGCATTGTTTCCACATTAGATGCCTATTGTGTTTCAGCCTCAGTACTCTTCCCACTCAGTGTTGTTGAGCTACATTTCAAACGTCAAGCGATACTCCTGGCCAGAGTGTGTATAGGAAAGGAATTTTAATTCATGCTGGGAGAGTAAAGTAAACCTGCAGCCCAATTAAAATACCCTGACCATGTTGCATAAAATCACAATAGCAGGGAAAACACATTAAACCAATCCATCAAAACACAGCATTTTGGCTTTCATTTGAATTAAAAGCCTTAAATGTAAATTATTTTTAGTCTGTTGCTGTAGGAATAACCTTGAATTCAGTCTAAAGGTTAATGTACAGGGTGCATTGAATTAAATCTGAGCAATCGCTTTTTTAAAGCACTTTCATATACCTTTATGAAAGTAGGAAAGCTGTTTGTTTTAATGTGCCTGTGCTTGTCGCACGATGTTGCTCTGGAACAATGCAGTGTAAGACTTTTTCACCGTGATGGATCTCATTGTGTTACTGTTGCAATTTGTTTAAAACGATACTTTTGGGGTGAATGCATGAAAGTCATTGTTTTCCTCTCTAATGAAAATGAACATATTTAATATGTGAAGAAGTATTGAAGAAAGTAAATGAGCTTAATGCACGCATTTTATTTACACATATGTGCATAATGAAATGAAGCTTTCTATTCATTTTATGTATATATACACACAGATAACATAATTTTATGTTATCTGTATATATGTATGTATATAAGTATGTATATATTTGTATGTAGGACATGTGTATAAACATCTATTATATATACATTGTACATTCACATGCACACACATAAATCATGAAGAATATATATAAAACATATTCCATTATGCCACCATAAAGATGCACACCGAGTGCATAATAAAACCCAGTCTAGTCTATTGGATATTATTGCTTGATAAAATGTACAAAGGGAGCACATGCTGGTGTTTTGTATGCAATGTCGCTGGCTGTCTCAGTCATTCAGTTGCCACCAGCTTGCCAATTGTGTGAACATATTCCCTGTCGGAGCGATGAACGCGTCAAGTGCTGCCACTGCTCGGATTGCCGCGGATCTGGCCTCAAACCCAGCGCGATCTGACAGCAATGCCACAAAGATAACTTCCTCAGATGGAGGAGGGTGAAACTTTTGAAAGCCACCCTGGTGACACAAAGTCAAAAAGAACAGTCAGCCGTCCTAATGCATATCCATCTGCTGGGGCCTAATCTAAATGCTGTCTGGCCAAGTTGGACTTGAAAAGTTTGAGGAAGAAAACATCGGGCAGACAGGAAGCTAGAGCTCAAATGAGCATTGATGGGAGGTGATCTGGAGAACCAGCGAGATCCTGGCCTCTGTGAAACCACCCCCCCCCCCCCACCTCGGGATTTCTCCCGTTTGGACATGTTGGGCAACTCCCTGTCATCTGGAGTCATGTACTTAAAAACTGGCCTTTTGACTGCCAAAATAGCATGGTGAAAATGTCCAGAGACAGGGGCAAAAGGGTCATGAAAAGAGCAGTCCTTGAATCAGACATTTTTTCACTCATTTCATCTGAAACTGCTCACTGACGTACAAAAGGAGGAACAGTGACATCAAACCATGTTGAAGGTAGCTGGCCATTTTGCAAGGCAAACAAAACTGCTGAAAAATCCAAAGCTCAGGTTTAGACACACGAGTCTTTGCTTCACTGGTTGATTAGTTTAACTTACCTTGTAAACAGAACACTTTTTCTAAATAAGAAAATGTAAGTGTTGTCTAAAACCTGTGGAGAAATGTTTCAGAAATTGAGTGGAACTGAATTATTTTCTGTGCAGCAACAAGCACTGAAGTAACTCTGTCACTCCTCTGAAGCCTGGACATGGATACCATCTGTTTTGGTTTTGGGAGATTAGCACAATTAAAAGCCACCAGGTACTCTGTGCCTAACGAGAGGCTCACATGGTCAATGGGGATACTTAATCCAGCGTCACAGCTGCACTTTCATTAAAAGGAAATTAACACTTATTAGTCCTCCTGCTGCAGGCTACACCCTGGAACAATATTGGTTTCAGGCTTGGACTGGCAGAGCATAGTGTAGCAATGAGATTCTTATAATTCTCAGATTTAGGTTCAGGGTACAGTCTACAGTGAACATGGTGTAATGAATCACAGGTAATGTCATGTGGAGGGGGTTTTTCTTTTCCGACATTGCCAGAGGCTTTCTCGATTTTATAGGCAACAGTTTTTTCAAATCATATCAATGTCTTTGGACCTGGAAATGCACAACTACAATAGATAAAATCGATAACACTCAGCCTGCAACTGGATACAATACAAATGAAAGACAAACTTATTATCTGGTTTGATTCGTCATGTACATATGCTCTCTCTCTCTCTCCCACACACACACAGACAATGATGTCTCATTTGCTGTGTTGATAATGTTAACAATTCAGTGTTTAACAGTTATGGTAACATGCTATCATTAACATCAGTTTGCAAGGGAGTGGGTTGCATTACATACTATAATGTGAGGTTAATCAGGATTTAAATTGTTTGAGAAAGGAAGCCCATATATGTGTTGTTGAAACCTGTAGAGATTTTTTGCTGTGTATTTTTCTTGAAATTAAAGGGTTCTTTGTTCATTAGAATATTCCTACATTGAAAACTTGTCTTTGAAATATGTAATCAGTAAATACATCATATAAAAGCATCTATAAAGCACTGAAAAATGAATAACATTTTCCTGAAGGAACTTATACACTAAATATATGTACACTGAAATTCCTAAAAAACCTTGGACTTCAAACTGTCAACTTCTGGTCCTAGAGTAAAGACCCAGTCAAATCTCATTTGTCTGACTCACAGAATTTAATACAACCCATTACTATCATGTGCCTTTGAATAACATTGTCTTTACCTTTTTCCATGCAAAGAAACAAATCTTATTAGCCATCTGGGCTTTGTTTTTACAAGGCAATCAATTTCAATAAAAGGAAATTAGATGAGTGCTTTATATATTTGACAAATAGATAATTGGCCTTACTTAACCCTGACCTTAAAATGACACTTTGCTAAGTTATAATCTTCTTAGAATTATTGAAGCATTCAATTAACCAGATTAAATGACACGGCCAAGACGCGGGTTACAAATTAAGAAAGGCATCAGAAATGCTCTCTGGTCCTCACAATTATCTGATGAGATATTCTGGGGGAAAATGTTAAATGGGAGCTCATGGGCAGTAGAAGTGAAACTTGCAAGTGACTGCAATGCTTGCTTTATCAGTAGCTCTCTCTGTATGGTGGAGATAGCTCCCTTTTGATAAGAGGGCATTACACAGACTGACAGAGCTTAATGGAGTGCCCAGCCGAGTGTCATATCAGAGGACTGCCATTTTCACTGGCTTTTTCCATATTAAGCAAAATAATGCACAAATGCCGGCATTCGTGTGGATCTGTGCAACAACTTGAGAGACTGATTCTCTTTTCAGGGCATTTGGGATTGCAAATCCTGTATAATATAAAAGGTATAAAGGCAGAATTTTGCATATTGATTGCATTTTCTATGATGTTTTGAAGTTCATTACCTAACATTACTGCTGTTTACATTATGTAGATCTGAATTTTTTTGTTTACAATTCATAACATGGTTTTTAATTAGATATGTGTAAGTAGTAGTACCATTCATCCTCACACCAAGAATTTCCGATGTTCTGAAGCTATAATTTTGTTTATATTAATAAAACACAGTGGGGTCTAATAGTCTTAGCTCTCTACCAAGAGACCACACCATCTGAAGTCCAGGATATCAAGCTCAAATCTGTATGACACAAGACAGCATCTGCATCCAAGATTTGATACCGACTGATGTTGGAATATAATGGATTTTATTATGCTTTAAAATAGTTTTGGAATATTATGGATCTTCAAATTCTGTAAACATGGTGCGATTAAGGATATTAGTGGACATACCAAATATGGAAAATAGTGATTTGATAGTTCTTAGTAGTGGACTACCCTGCTGCATGTTTTAACTAGTTGCATTAATATTTTAAAAAATGTTGAAATACACCTGTTCATCATACTTGCAAAGTCCTGCCATTGCTTCTCTGCAATACATTACTTTGAGTCTTAGGTCAAAGGGATTTTACTGCAAAGTTGCTTCTCACACCTTTTTTCTAGATCCCTCACTAGTTCACCTCTGTGCATGCATCTGACATTTCCCAGTACCTCCTAAAATAAGTTGAATCTTTAAGCATCAAGCATTTTAATTATCTCAGAAATAAGCTGTATGAAAATGTAGAAAATAATAGTTTCAGCCCTGCTTGCTTACTACTTAGTACATTATATGCATTTGGCTATTCTTGTTATACAATAAATATAAATGATTTGTATGTATTAAATATTGGATTTTGTGTTCTTTCTGCATGCATTCATGTTCATCCATATGTGTGTGCTTTCAGCAGTGGGGAAGTATCTAGCTAACTATATTCTGCCTTCAGCCATAGCCATCTAGCAGTAACACATCTATATGAGGCTTCTGGCAAATGTAGCACTGAGCCAAGACCTGGGCCGACTGAATCTACATAAAGCTCATGTTAGAAGTATGTCAGATCGAAGCCTAAGACATGAATACACCATGGATTGTCTTAACCCTTCACTCTAATGACACATAATATAACTCTTCAGTGTGGTGTTAAGAAGAAAGTCAGTGGGGATACAGATTGCCTCTCAAGGATAGATTCTTTATACTACAAAAATGAGTGAACTCCGTTCCCAGGAGCTACCATTACCTTTCAGCACCTCTGGACACAGGCCTGGAAATAATCAGATCTCAGGGGTGACTTATTAAAGTCTTCACAGCAGGTTGGTATTCAACCTCCTAGAGGGTTCCAGTCTGTGCTTCTTAGCACGGTACTGTACTGTGTCACCCGCCGGGGGTTAACTAAAAAAGGGTGCCTGATCCAAGTTCACAAAGGAAAGGATAAAATGGCAATAAATTTCTATCCCGCCCCCACCCCCTGTGAATTTACCTTTGATCGTCTCTGGCTATCGTGTCCTCTGCCTCCCGGATCAATTAGCAGAGAAAGTCTGCAACTTCGATGGTGACAGAAATAGTACAGGTTGAACAATACATCTCTGCAGTTGGAAATTCAGGTGTGACCTGGTGAAAGTCATTGTAAGAAATCCATGGCTTGTGTTACTTTAATCCTGTATTATATAACAGTGAAGATGTTACTTAGATGTTGGGGATTTGTGTTTGCAAGGCACAGTTCAGTACATTCAGACAACATCTTTACAGGTGATAGTGAACTGGAAAATTGTATGTTTGGAGAAAATTCAGTGATTCATTTTAGGTTTTATATTTCAAAGTTAAACCCCATAGCAGTTCCTTCTCCTGGTTAAACATGTCTTTTTTCAACAGAGTACATAGTGATCTATGAAACCTAATACTTCAGTGTGAACATATTTGGTCTACAATGCATGCCTACAATGCAAGAAAACCATGCTATTCATGTCTTGTTTTGTCTTAATTTCCCAGACTTCTCTCATCAGGAAGATCAACCCAGTCTGAACGTGGAGACCCTACAGATGGTAAGTCGTTAATGGAGTGTAGGAATAGGAAGACGTAGGAGTAATGTATTGTGTTCATCAAACATACTTAACCCTATTTTGAGGAACATAGTTTTATTTCTTGCAATGGATTTGCTGACATATTTTTAAAAATTCCATGTTAAGAGTCTGTAGATAGAAATTAGTCTTCAATGAGTGTGACTTTAAGTAGCAGGATCTGAAGTGAAGAGCTTTGTATTTTGAGCTTGATGTTTCTCATGCATATCCAACATACAAACTTTTTGGCACTCACCATCTGTTTCCCACCTCATAATTATGAGGAATTTAGAACCTTAATCTTCAATATTGATGATCACAAAGCAGCTCAATGAGCCTGGCAGTGTTATTGTTGCAGTTTGTAGGCCAAAGGGGAAATAAAGTCAGGTGAGAGATTCCCATTGCTCTGGGCTGGATGAACAAAATGAAAGTGTGAATTCTGCTATTGTAACCTTTCCCCTAGGAATGTTTTTTTCAGCTGTGTTCCTGTAAATCGCTCTAGTGGGAGGTGCAAGGTACCGACAGAGCAGGGAGTTTGGTGGCTCTTAAATTTATAAAGAAAAAAAGCAGAATCAGTACTGTGCAAAGGGTGTTTTTTTTAGGTTGATGACCAAAAACCATTTGCACTTCTGTTAAAATGCTGTGCTGATGGGATAGTATTTAATGTTCTATTTGGACATGACACATGTGACTCCACACTGTTTAGCATGGAGGCAGATCATCTAGCAGTGAGAAACACAATATGGTGTGACAAACCAGCTTCCTAGTAACAATTTGACACAGTCAAAACAAACATAAAAATGTGCTAAATGTTAGGAGCAGTGCATGCAAATAGACATGACCATAAGATGATCCTTTTTCATGTTTAAGAAGAGGAAGGCATTGGAACTTCGGCCAATTTCAGGGGCTCTGGTCCTCCTCTATGATTTGACTTGCAGGACCAATCTCAAATGCTTGCTGTACAATGTGCACTGTGGGTCTTGAATGCAGTGCCTGCCAAACAACTGATATTGTATGCTATTCTGTGCTATTGTGAGGCTTCCTGAAAATACAGGACTGAATGTGAAGTGGTTGGGTGAATATGCTATGCTACAGGTAAATATTTTATGTATAAGCCCTTCAGGACTATGATTTGAGACTCCAGGTTTATGGTGTCAAGACTCCATTTGATATACAACTTAAATCACTTTGAATTTTAATGGAACTCTTTGCATAAATTCCTCCTTTATCTGCATCACCTTGCAGGCAGAAAATGTTCTGTCAAGTGTGTTCTAATGAGGGTAGAGTGCAAGCTCGTTTAGGGTTGAACTCGGTCTAAACGCACTGAAAATGAAAATTGTTTATATCTACATTTTGGCATAAAACAAACCCTTTTTTTACCTGAGGCTATCCAGTCTATTGATCCAGCGTGACATGTATCACATATAATGAAATGATGCTATCATGTCCAATGAGAACACCTGTCTCCCTCTCTGGGTAGATTGGCAGAGAGGAATGCCAGGGCAAATTAGGGAGTGTGGTGCTGAGAAAGAGTCCCCTGTCGGGGGGCCTCACCGTTCAACAAAACAGAAACAACACATGAAAAAAGGCAGGTGTATAAAGATGCCATTTTAAAAGCAAGTCAAATAGACACTGGATTGAGATTACTCTGTCAGATGTTCTCATATTATTTTATATACACACACAAATACATATCATACATGTGAATATGCTTGTGTGTATGTGTATTTAAACATTTGACATTTTCTTTTTGGTTCATGGGTTGAGTATGTTTATTGAATGTACAGCAATTATAATTAGATGTAAAAGTAGGAACAAAAGGGATGTGGAAACCTACTTGCATTCCCTCAGTTTACTTTTGATATTAAGGATATACCTGATTAATATTAGCAAATTGTTAAAATGGCACATGTTATACAAGCAGGGAGCAGCCTGACAAGGGGACTGTACTGATATCCACTGTACATACAAACATATAACTCAGATTGAATGTTAAAATGCACAGATGGCAGTGATATGCCCCTCTAATTAATGTCATCTGCCCCTGTAGGCTGATTGCCCAGCTGTGGTATAAGCTATGCTAATGGCCTTGGTTGTTTGTCAATGAGCATTTTCATATGGGGTGTATGGAAGACAACACCTGATGATCAATAAAGTTTTTCTCTCTTATCTAATGGGGTCAGACTGGGGACTGACTGGACTGTGGACACTGCTAATTTAATGCACATTAGAGGCATCACCTAATTTATTACTCTGCATTATATCCATTAGATTTTGTTACATACAGTACTGCCATGTGTCAAACAGCTGATTTTATGTAGTACAGCTAAAACAGGTTTAATATTTTTGCCTCCACATAATGTGAAAAGGCCTTTTTGTCAAAAATGATAAGTGAGTGTCAATATTTTAATTTACTTTTAATGCAGTATATTTCTTGCCAGTATCATTGATCTTGACCATTTTTCATTCCCTTTGAATAATAAAACACATAGGAGGACTAGTATTTCATAAACATCCATTGAACTTGACTTGCTGTGAATCTTGGATCTGCAAGTGTTTATTGTATACACAGTTCAGTGTTGCAGTTTATAGCAATTAGTCAATCAGTAGTTGTCCTTAACTTTGGTCTGCAAATACAGACAAGTAATTGGTATCTTGGTTTCGGTAAATGCTTAACTTGCCAAATGTTTATGTGAAGGAATTTTGCATCAAATATATCAAGCTCTGGAGTTTATGTTTTTTTTTTAGAAAATCATCAGAGGGTTTACTTTGTGGGAAATCTGTTAGCAATGGGCCAAAACAGGTGCTTAACTTCTAGCGTAATTATTATCCCTTAATTTAGGGAGGTTAAACTGTCCTTAACATCTACTGTCCTCAGTTTTGAAACTGTGGATATATAGATCCAAGATATAAAAAACCCAGCTAGTCTTGATGCATTGTACCCTGTTGACATGCTCTAATTTTGATATATAATGCCGGATGAATCTCTAATTACATTTTGGCAGGAATGGCACAGTTACTTTAGCAGTGCATTTAATTCTATTTACACCAATGCCTCCATTCTAAAAAATGTCTTTTTAATTTAGTGCTCTTTTTGATATATATGCTGCCTTTATCTCAGGTAGGGTGCGAGAGCTGTAAACAGAATGTCACTGTGATTTAGTGATTTAATACCATCATTAATTTATATGTCATTTTGCCTCTCCGTCTTACACTTGGTTACACTTTTTAATGCTAAAAACGTATTTTTTAGTTTTAAATACGCACAAATACAATATTATTGAGACATTTTCCCCAGCATACATAATTATTATCATACATTTTTCTGCACATTTGTAGAAGTCTTTACACTGTCAATGAATTGACATATTAGAAGTTATTTAAAGTGCTGAAACAAGCATCCTCTAATTCAAGAAAAGCAGAGCTATCTTCTTTAATTGCTCAAATGAAAGTGTTCACGAAATAGTCCACTCCCTGACTTTGAAGAGATAGAGCCCTACATGGCACCCTACCAACAAGTCCACTATCTCTCCCTGGAGTGTGAATTCAGGTGTTGTAACCAGTGTCCCAATAGCATCATAGTGCACAGTGACAGAACTAAACTGCTTCTGGTTCACTTCCCCAATATTGGCAATTCTCCTTCCTCATGTACTGTACCAAATAACAGAATCCTGTCTCTTTATATATCCAAGATCTCTCAGTGACTTACCAGACTTCCAACATAATATTTCTGAATGTCACTTCGAAAGGATAATACCTTGTTTTGTATAGCTGGGGATCGGTAACATTTGTAATAAATAAAATCCCTTGTTGAATTTCTGCTTCTTTGAGAAAGATTGAGATTTGCCCACAGCCAGCAAACAAAGCTATCTGGGTTGTGTATTGCACTTTTTGCCAAGACATAAGCCTCTAATGCACCTTTGGCAGAGGACCAGTCTTCCTTAAAATCAAATTGAGGCCGAATGCACAGTTCATCACTACACTGTTCAGAATAAATGTGCCCGGGGATTCAGTGTATTGTAGATGTGTAGAATGCATGAAATACTGAATAAAAACTAGCCCTGTCTGCAAACTGTATTAGCAAAAAAATCATGGGTGTTCAATAAAACCAAGTTAAGGACAGGGCTGCGCTTAAAATGCCAAAATATTTTCTTTATTTTAATGCTCTTTTACTTTATGGTTGTATTTCAGGCGACCACCCACTGTTTTTATATTAAAAGAAAAATAAAGCCAATTAATTAAATTAAGTAGTTTCTGGTTTGAGAACCGTGGTGGTGTTAAGCATATACTAATTTAATTCTAAATTAATAATAATACTAACCCGTCACATCTCTAATACAAGACACAATACTCATATAATTTACCCTGTCTTTTTTCCTCCCAAATTTCAAATTGACAATTGTTCCTCTTCACTGTGCCTCCCACTGAATGAGTAAAAAGCACTGAAGACTGTGCAGTCTTTCACTGATGGTAAGGCACTACCCCACTGCTCAGTCATTCTATTCCACACTACAGGGCACACAGTACCATAATAAATGTTGGAGGTAAGGTCTCATTTGGAGGTGAGGTATTTTTTGCTTTGGGGGAATCTGGTAGATTTTAGGCCCATGATATTGTTGTGGACCAATGAACCCTGGCTGTCTTGAACCTATCATATCCTTTATGGGATGAAACAAATTTCTCCTACCACTATAGTCAGGTTATACCCAGGCAATGACAACCCTGTCTTGAACCCATAATAGTTGTAGGACTAGCTTTTGATTGTAGTGGATGCTTTTACTGACAGAGCCCCATGAGAGCTTTAAAATATTTTTGGATTACTGTTAGTATTTTAATTGGACAAGTTAGCTTTTTTATTTTACTTTTGGCTTTAATGAATTGTGCTCATTCAACACATACCCATTTGGCTGGGTCTATAATTTAAAACTAGGCACATACAGGAGTGGTTGTAATATTTATTTAAGTGTAGACCATTTAAATGCCATGGAATGTCCCTTCAACAGGATTAAAAGTGAGGTTTTAATATATTAATCATCAATATGGTAGTCTCTCAGTATGGAGCTGATCAATACAAATTAAAAGATGGTAAAAACATATGGTTTTCACACACAATATCCATTTCAATGTTCTGTATTCTTTTATTCAATGTAAATGGGCCATTCTGAGGATTTAAATACTTTATGATATGTATCTTAAGCCACATCACATATCAGACTCACACCATATTTAATATCAGACTTAAAATTTGTCTATTCCATACCGACAAGAGTTTCCATTATCAAATGGGAACATCATGGCAAGAACATGATCTGTTGGTCACAATATGCCATTTTGAATTCCCTAGAGATTCTGTGAAAGCAACACAACTCAAATGCTTTTCTATAAACCAGTCAAGTGCCTGAGCTCTATCTGTATTAGTGCAGTATCACGGCCCATTTTGCTTATATTCTTTATTTTCTGACCCTCTCTTCTTAGCCTAGGGGCAACATTCCTGTACTCTCACCAAAAGAGATATCAAATTTATTTGAGGCACAGCCTTTAAAGCCCCTGTAGCTGAAAAAAAAATGTTAAAATAATAATCTGCTGTGATAAACACAACAGCCAGTATGGGTCTCTTTAACACACTGACAGGTACAGAGGGGATTCATTACTAAAACAAGACATTATCTTTGGAACTGAACACCTAGTTTGGACCTCTTACTACATTGCAGAATTCAGCAAGAGGAAGATCTGTGAAATCATGTCTTAAAAACAGCCTAAAAACTGAGTAGCTTCATATCAGTGTAACGCATGAGACTCTTCTCTACAAAGCTCTCATAAACATGTTTTCATTTGCCTTGTTATTTTTTTTCAATAAGATTATATACATTTTACAGCATTAATTTTAAATGGTTTCAAATTATGTTTTTAGTAGATGTCTAATACCTCAGCATCTTGAGTTAATTGTCTTATGATCAGCAATGTGAAACCTCCAATTAGTGCTTTTTGATAAAAATACCTCCTGTTTCTGTAATTTTGTTTAGAATGCACTTGACCCTTTATTTAGAATCATTGCTCAGAATTTGCTGCCTTTCTTGACTAGAGTAAGTGGCATCCTACTCTGGGTACATTTTACATATGAAAAAATGTTTTTTGTAATATGTGTAAGGGTTTCAGACAGTGCAACCTTCCAGATCCAAGATATCCACCCTGCCCATAGCTGAAATGGGCTAGTAGCCGCTGTTGGAGCATGGGGCTCAAGAAATTGATTTCATGAAATCGACTTAGTGGAGAAGCAACCACAGATTTTTGACTGTTGTGACACAAATAATCTCAAATACCTCTGTCAAGATCTGCATCATTGAAGACTTTTCCCAATTGGCCCATGCATCTCTCTTATCCCTCTGAGAAGTTTTGATATTCACACGAAAAATACACTTTCATTTATCCAGACATTTAAACAGTAGAAGAATATATCAGTACATTCAAAAGCACTCAAAATGCAATAAAATCAATGGGTCTAGCCCCCATCTCACTAGAACACCTAGATTTACTGGATACATAAAGGAGAAAGTCCACCAATCGTCACATAAAAAGCCTCTTAATGAGGCCATGGTTTCCAACCATTCACAGGCAAACACTTAAACATTTCAACATTTAAAAAACAAGTAAATTCTTGATAAAGTAATATAAAATTGTATGTATTATTTAACTGAAATATTTTTTTAGTGCTTACTTGTTCTATAAACTTGACCTATGATGCTTCTTCATCTCTGGTAAGGGGAAAAAATGAGGGAACGAAAAATATTTCTTTTCCCATAAATCTCATGATGTGTGTTACTCATCTGTGTTAATCAGCTGCAGTAAGCAGGCACATAAATTTTCACTTTGTTACATTTGAAAAACAAAGTATCCTTAACATCATTCTTACATGCACGCGAAATCCAGTAGGCGCTTGGAATGCAACATGAGGCCATCAAGGGAAGCCGCAAACAAAAGAATGCACTTGTTCAGAGCTAATCACCCTGTAAGACAAGACAACAATAAATAAGAAACGTTAAAATGTCATGCCCCCTGGTATTTGACTCAGTTTGCCTGTTGTCAGTAAACCAAAATAACCAGGGAGACCTGGGCTTGGGTACTAGAGGTTTCGTAACCTGATTGGGAAAGGTTCATAGCGGCAGACTCAGGTCTAACGCTGAACCCGTTGAGGGTAGGATAAGATTTCCAGAGCCGAGGGGCTCTATTATGGGTTGCCTGCCAGGGACCAGAGAAACAGAGATATACCAGTCACATAGCAGGAATGTTGTGATATTAATGAGATCCAGACAGTAAATTATGGCTCAGCGTTCATTTTTAGCAGCTGCCATATGAGGTGTTTGGCCCAGCGAGGGTCTGGGAGGCCCTGCTGTGAGGCGTGTTCTTCTGTTGATGTTTGTGGGCAGAATGGCACTTCCCCACAAATTCTCCTCCTTGCCTTCTTAATTGACACCTTTCAATCAGTGGCCTACTCTTAAAGGGGCTACGGAGCCCTGTTAAACAGGCTCCCAGCGCAGGGGGGCTCCCACGGCTGCTGCTTGCGCGCGCGACAATAAAAAGCCGATCTGAATTTTATGGCGATAATACGCCAGTGACTCTGCCCTGTGAAAACAGGCCAATTTACCAGGTAATGAGCGTGCTGCGTGCCCTCAAATCCCTTCCTCTGGGTTCTCACTGGGCGTGCATCCATTCAGACCCTCTGTATAAAGTCCTGATTCCTTCTCTTCCCCCCAATTATCATACTTCGCCTGGGATTGTGTCTTAATTGCCCTTAATTAAGCTTGTACATCGTTTATTATCTTTCTCTGCAATGGAAGTATTGCATTTAGGGTAATTGTTCTGCAGTGTTATTCACATTATCTGAAAAATACATGCTGATGAAGAAACAGAATTGATAAGGGTCCAGTGTTTTTAGTATTTTATGATCTTATTCATTTATGACAATATCATCTTTAGAAATACTTGATTTAAGCTCTTTCTGTTGTTGTGAAATTGCATTTTCCATCACAGTGTGTGGGTGTAGATGAAGTAAGATAAATTTAGGTGTGGCTGTCATAGGCCTACATCCTGCAGTCAAATGCTCATATTCACTTTGATTTGAAGTATCTTGAGTATTTTGCATAAGATTAAGCAAATATCTGTTAATCATCAAGTCCAGGTGGCTGTCTTACTTGCTCAGATAAGGGCAATTCAGTTTCATTGGCTTATTTGTAGTTTTAACAATGTTAAATTATTTGATAGTGTCCATTGATGCACACATTATGAAATATTTTTTGTATTATTATTTGCTACTCATTATTTGTGATTTTGTTCATTTATGATTGTATTATGAATTTTAATTCATCCTGGGTGATTGTTTATTGCTATATTTGTTTATTACTGTAACTGCTGCCACTAATACATTATAATTTGTATGAAGATTGCTACTTAAATGAAGAGTGTGTTTTCTTACAAAAATCACCAGAATAAATTGGCATTATTGCGCATCACAGTAATGGTTAAAACAGCTGTGGAAACTGATCATTGGCAATATTGATACTTTTTTTAAAAGATCAAACGAATCCATAGTGACCAAAGACAGAAAAGATGTATTTGAATTTAATGGATGTGGAACTGTATAAATCCATTTGGGGGAAAAGTGAAAATTGAATGTACCTATTGTTCTACATTTTTAACAAATGAAGATAATTTATCTTGGAGGACAAATTTACCCCACTGACTGAACATGTAGGAAATAAAAGATAGCTGAACTAATCAAATATTTCAACTTGAGCAGATTCTTCTCACCTGAAATACAGCAGTTTCACACATGACACATCTGAGACTTTTCAACAGAAAAGCTCAATCAAGGCAAATGAGTGAGCTCAAGAGAAATCCATAAAGTGCCGCTGAATGAGCTATTCAGAACCCCTCCTTCACAAGAGCCAAAATGGATTGGAAAGCAATTAAATCTAATCGGAACATCCTTTTTTTTGCTCCCAACATTATTTAGAAGAAATTCTGCAAAAGAGGAGGAAAAGAATAGCTTTAAGAAATTCAAACAGCCGACTTGTATTAAATTATAGACAAAAAAGGCCTCTGAAGAATTAACACTTAATTACAACTTAATTAGCATAATTATGCATGCTAATAGCATCTCAAATGAATAGCAGTTGTCAGGAGGGTAGAACCATCTGTAATACTGGCGGATTAATACATCATTTTTTATTTCCAACAACGGTGTAACTCTTCCCTCGAAAGTGGTTTTCATTAATCAATTTCATTTTTATTAGATCGAAAATTTGGCATTTTTCATTATGGGCCATTATGTACTTCCCCATACAACTGTAATGCAATGCTAATGAGACCCCAAGTGGTTCCCTATGCAGAGACAATGGCAGTACAGGTGTATTGTTGTAATTGCTACAAACAGGGAGAGGTGTCGGGAGTCTTGGGGATAGTAGTTGTGTTTCACCCCGCTCCCCTTTTGTGTTTTCCAAAGGGAGGAATGGAGATACCTTAGCCTTCCACAATGTGTTTTTGGGTAACATGGGGATCCCTTAAAGGGGCAGCAGATACTTTCAGAGTTTTATGAAATGAGACAGTGGGTTAGTATAATCCACTCCCAGTTGAGTTGCTTCTTAAGTAGTGCTTTATTGTGAGGCAGAGTGTATATCTGTGAATCTTGGCACATACAGGAAAATATGCTCGCAGCCCTTTCTGGTCGGCATCTAAATACAGTGATGAGCATATGTTTTGCATGGTACTTGAAAGAGATTCAAGTTCAAAAAGATCTGCACAGACACACATAAATGTGAATGGGTCCAAAGGCATGGGAATGCCAACTCTAGGACCAAGTTTGGATGATAAAATCGTAATATCAACAACATTTTACAATCTCTGTTGCCAGACTTTTTTGTTGTTTTGTTTGAGACATCTGTCTGGGGTTAATAGACACAAAATCACATAGCATACGATTTTCAGAGGTTGAATTAGTCCTGGGTTGGCTCCCAGCATCCATGTGTTTACTATGCTCTTGAGTGGATGTGATTCTCTGGTCCCATGGAGACTCATGTCTCGGTAAATGGCCGGCTGCGCAGCTGCAGTTATCTGTGAGCGACAGCAGGGTGGCGCATGGACGAACGCACACAACATGACAGCATTAATGCCGTTGCTCGTCCTTTAAGCGTGCAGAGCTGAGAGGCAAGCTGTAGCTTTGTGAGTGATCTTAGTACAGGGTTCCAGAGATTTTACATAGGAAGCGCTTTCACACTTTCACATCATGCCTTTTGCGGAGGCAGTGAAATACTGCACTTGTCTTAGAATATGTCTTCCAGAACCTTCCAAGGCAAATATTATGCTCAGCATTCAAATGTAAACTTACAGAGATTTTTATTCAGTGAAATCTCTCTAACAAAAAAAGGAATTGCTGTATTGTTTGTAATTTAATTATCATTGTACTGTGTATATATTTTTATCAATATAAAGATAGCTGTATGCTGCCATCTTATACAGAGATATGCATGAGTTCATGGAAGTGGAAATTCACTGACACGTTTTTCACCTATTCTGTGGTATCAGGGACATTCTTGTGTCTATGTATTTATTAAAATGTGTAACATTTTTTGGAATAGGTCAAGGAAATGGTTTGTAAATGTTATTTTTTAATCACAGAAAATACTCT
This sequence comes from Albula goreensis, assembly GCA_022829145.1. Classification (NCBI taxonomy): domain Eukaryota; kingdom Metazoa; phylum Chordata; class Actinopteri; order Albuliformes; family Albulidae; genus Albula; species Albula goreensis. The sequence continues at coordinate 14,207,949 of CM040741.1, forward strand.
TCAGAAGACAGTTGTGGTAAATGCGGTAAATGAATCATGCTAGATTTTTCTTGAAATGTATTGCTGTTAGGAACACTTAAATCAAAGACTGTTGATTCTATAAGCTTTATTCTGACCATGTTATGAAAAAATAATTACCCAGCAAAGGTAGGCATAATTAATTCTGAAGACAAACACAGAACAATGTGATTTTATTATGTTTTTCTTAATTTTTTTCCCCTTTATTTTTCAGTTGTGGGAAAATATTTTTGTTGTTATGTTGTTGTTGACAGCCGTACCTGCAAGTCTGGTCTAAGAATTGCCATGCAGATCAATAGCTGTTTCGCTTGGAAGTGGATTGGCTAACATGTGGACAGAAGATGATATCTGGGGTCTGAAGGGCTGATCAATGAAGAGTCTTGAACTTAGAAAACCTTTTCATGTTTGGTAATGAGCTCTGAGCAGACATGTCACTTGAACTGAAGTACAAATTGAGATGGCAGCAGAAAGGAGAGAAATGTAAGTGCAGTAACTCCATGTTGCCTGAGAGAGGCTCCTTAGGCCTTTGTAAAATCAATCTTGATGGTATGCAGATGTTGCCATCGTTGGGTAACAGTAGGTATTATTTTACATTTCTTAATTTGATCATCCTAATTTACTTAATGCTTTTGTGCTGTTTTATGCTGTGGTTTAAAACATTAGCTGTGTTTAGGGTACTTAGGGTAAATGGATATAATTTGCCTCAATTGTGATCTTTTATGTTTCAACAACAGCAGTATAAAATACACCCTGAGGCATGAAAAAACAGAAGACACAACAGGACATTGGTGGGTGTTTTAGCTACAGTGTATTTTCATTTCTAGTCTGTATACTGTTGCCTTTGTGGCTGTGAGTAACTACAATTAAGTAGATTTTGGTCCTACAGTGTACAGTTGTGGTTCTACATTGTACAATTCTGGTCCTACATTGTAGAGGACTGTGGGGACTTTTTAATTTTATAAAAAAAAGTGTAACACTAATATATTCCACAATGAACTTGACTTCATTGAAATGTAATTAATGTGAGGAGTACTGCTTACATAAGCTGTATGACAGTATTCACTGAAGCTTATTTCTGTGTATACATGTTTCTGACTGCTTTAATTGACAAATGGCTGTAATACATAAGATATATATTTTTTACCTTATTATTTAGTAGTTAATATGTGTTGAACTGTCCTGTTTAAACAGTTAATTCAGGCATGAAATTTCAATGAGAAAAAATACTGCAAATGGTTTCCACCCCTTCCTTCCTTGTTTTGAACATTCACTCAGCACCACTGTATCCAGTCTTCTTGCAAACGTCTTGAATTCTAATTGATACCTTCACTTTTAAGTACCACTGTTGTTGATAGGGTATGCAATTCAATTAGCATTTCTTTAGGAAAGTGTACTTTTGCAGAATTGATGAGAATGCTGCAGTGGGCCTAACCCATGCTGCTCATTTGTGATGGAGTCAGAATGAGGTAATTGTCTCCCTGCAGTCCTAATGTTTGGATTGGCTGTTTCCATGTTAAAAATGTGTTTATCTTTGAGTTCAAGTGATTCAGCTCATGTTGATACTTTTAACAATAATGCATTGAAGAGCTGAACTTCAGGATCAGATTTATTCAAAGTTTTCTAGCCTGGTATATGTGCTGTGTACATGGTTAATCAGTTTACTGTGCTAAAAATGGTGTTCTTAATATAGATTAACAAATTATGTATATAACTATTCACGTTATATTTTATTGTATGTTCTTGGTTACACAGGCTCAGTGTCTTCTCATATGTGCGTTGGATCTTTGCAGCAGTTAAAATCCATTAGCCAAATCTGCAAATTGCCTATCAGGTAGAATTTCTACAACTGGCCTAGAAAAGAGTATTGTGACTAATATAGCTGCTTTTTGGTAGGACTCAAAGATGTATGTGATTGCTGATTGTGATTTAAGACTGCATATTCAGGAGAAATTGTCTGGAAATTTAGAGCAGACTTACAGTATTGTGCAGAGCCTATGACTACAGCTCCTTTGCATGACTGAAAATTTATTTACATATGAAAAAGATTAACACATTATAATTTTGTTTGTTGTTTTTAGTAAGTAAAATAAGTCAGTAAAATAAAATATGTCCAATAATATGAATGTGGATGTTGTATAGCTGAGCCTCACACACTGCGCAAATATATTCTAGTGAAAAGAATAATATAAGCCATAGAAAAGCAAATCAGGACTGTAATGTGTGAAACTGGTCCAGTCTCTTCTTGGAACCAGAATAAACATTACTCAGTCTTATGCTGAACCTTGAAGAGTGTTAATTTTTTCCAAGTTTACTAATAAACACTTTTATAATTAATGTGTTAATTTTTTTCAGAACCGTGGTTCAAGTGATTTTTAGGCTACCTACCTGACAGAGCAAAATTCAAACCCCATAAATGATAGAAAACACATAAATGCAGACCTCATTAGTGAAATATATACCCAACCTCCACCTGGTACTAAAGTTAATTATGTGTGCCAAATCAGACATATTAAAATTTGGTCATAAAAAACACACAGACTTTGTCTACAAAAGCAAACTGAAGAAAAAAAAGCACATGGCCCTATATTAAAATACATCTGTCACTGATGAGATAGCTGGTACGAACTTTGATATCCCCCGGCATATGGAGAATGTAAGTTGAAATCATATGTTAATAACTTGATAATTATTTAAATGTATACGATAGCTACAGTAGCAACCTACCCAGCTAGCTAAATCAGTCGAAGTATACCAGATCATCGTTATCAGCCGAGTTGTGGTGGATCCATTAAATCTTGGGTGGGAGAGAGGTGACAAAACACACATGCTGCTGTGTTTTTTAAGCAAACCTTTACTAGCTGCTACCTCTGAAGTAACGTCTTTATGTCAGTTATAGTTGCATAGTTGCACAGCTAAAGTGAGGCTTTGGCTTCCTTTTGACTGAAGTCTCAGTTTGACTGTATTTGACTGTATCTTGGTTTTGGTTATTTTATAGATATAGACCTATGTTGTACATTCTAAACCTTGCTAACAGCTTATAGGTGAAATTAAATATATTAAATGTAGTATTTTGTGATAATTTTCTTAATCTAATGGTGATGCTGTAAGACATTTTGTCACTGACACTAGCCAAACATTACAGCAGATTTTCAAATACAGCAACAGTATCTGTTGCTGTGTTCGAACAAGAGTTGTGGAAGGTAAATCAAACATGTCACGAGAGAAAGTTTGTTCATCAATTGTAGATTTTCTGTCTGTAAATGTAAAAAAAAAAATGATGATTGACATATTTATAATAAACGTGGCTTTTTATGAAATGTTGGAATTATAGCGCCTTCGGGATGTGAAAGGAATCAAGGCACATGTTCATGCTGTATAATTAAAAGGAGTTCCCAGTCCGATCCCAGCTATAGTCAGGGATCCACACTGGTGAGGTAATGGGGTAGGATGTCTTATCTTTTCAGATATTATATACACGAATGTTTGGCCCAAAGAGATGTAGCCAAATGCCTTGTCAGTGGCATTGAGACCACATGAGGAGGCCACTTCTCTCCAAAGAGTTCAGACATACTGGTCAAACACCAAGCCTAATAGTTGCAGTATAATTATGACTTCTCAATTTCTGCTGTGACACAAAAAAAAAAAATACTCTGAATTTCTTCACATGAACTTAGCATTACTGCACCAGAATACAATTGGGCAAAATGAATGCAAACATGTCTAGCTAATCAGTCCATTTTAAAGGAAATGTATTGGCAAGCCAGCTACATGTCAAATTATCTTGACACAAAAATTAAGCTAGCTATAAAAATGAATAACCAACACTTTGCTGCCTTGAGATTTAAACCAAAATGAATAACATTTGATCACATCAAAATCAAATTTCCCTGCTGTAACTTGTATGAGCTATTGCACTGCAAACATTTTTTTAAGGGACAAATCAGAGGTAAATGTTCTTACACAGCAAACTAGAAGCTTTTATTTACTTGCTTGACACATTAACAGATGCATATCTACATTTGTAGTGCTATTTTAAATTCATTTGGGTTGTACCAATACTAAATATGAGTAGACTGTTCTCAAAATAATGCCACAATTTTGTCATTTTATCTCTGGAATCAGTAAAGGTTTCAAATTTTTTGAGAAGGTATGTTTTCACATTACCTTCAAAGTAATGTCAATATACTCAGTTTATCAGATTTTTTTTTTTGTAAGCACAGACCCCATCAAACTACTTTTGTGTGTACAGATATAAGTGCTTGAATTTATTTGTGAGTCACAGTCCAGGACAAATGTTCATTGAAACAAAGCCTAGTGTAATCTGCATTGTGTCCCTTCTGAATATTCCCATCAAATGAACCTTCAACTTCAGAGCACGTTTCTCCCTTGACTCCAATAATATGTTTGAAATAACACAACAGAAAATGTCAGGAATGTGCACGTGGTTGGATGACCCTCCCCCAGAGGAAACTGCTGGCTCCAGGACGTGAGAACGTGCAGCAGGTGACTGGGCATTGACGCTGGTGGAGGAAGGATGTTATGAGTGGTACAGTGCAAGCCCCTGTTGTGAAACCACAACTTAAATGTAAAAACATGGTGGGGACACAGTTCCTTGACCACTCCACTGTGGAGAAGCCACAAGGATCACAAACGCCCTGCAAATCTGTATGTTCCTGTGTGCATTTCTCCACATGGTGAGCCGCAGTTGATTGGAACGACCTGACATAACCCCTAGTCTGACTCTCTCTGCTGTATACTTGCCATGTAATGCGAAACCGAAGACATTGCATGTCAGTCTGCCTTCTCTTTTTGGATGCCCCAACCAACTGCTGCACGGTGCTCTGGGCAGTTAGGGTTATGGTAGTGCCAGGGAAATGCACTCACACTTTGCACTCACCCTGCAAACACACTTTAGTGGCTGTTCATTTAGAAGGTCTTCACTCTTTCAGATTTTATCTGAGTTAAGCTTATGCCATTTTTATTGTATGGAATATTTAAGTCAGTCACCAAGGTTGTTGGAACATAGATTTCATGGAAAGCTGAAGCTCCAATTATAACCACTATTTTGGTATCCCTTAGACAGTATTTCACTAAATGTTTCCAAAGCCAGTAAATGTCAGTGGTATTGGCTATGTATTTAGATATCAAGCAAGGGCTACAGCAGAATACTTATTAGCTGATTCCTGTTTTTACTGTAATTACTGTTTGAAAGCTGGCTGAGATTTACGTTGCAGAAAAATATATTTTTTTTCCAAATTAATGCTTGGTATAAATGATTTAAAGATGGTATTCCTGTCCATAATTTCCTGAAAAGGCAGATCTTTCATAAGTGAAACAGAATGATTTAAAAGGGACTGAGGGCATTTCAGTGAAAATGAAAAATAAAGTTCATTGGCGTAGATGTACCAAGAATTTAAAAAGTGGCCTTATGAAAGCCATTGGCTTACTGTCTGTTTGCCACAGTTTGTTTGATGTTTCAGAAGAAAAAGTTCAAAAAAATTGTTTTATGTTCCAAGTACATGCATACCTTCAGTCAAAATGCAAGGTCAATCATTTATTTTTTAAGTATTATTTTAAGAACAACAGTTATTAGTGACATTTGAATTAGCACATTCAGTCTTGATTTCAGATTTTTCCACAATTACTGCTCATTTTGATGGACACAGAAGGAGGCCTAAGTATGTTTTGGGGAAGATGTGCAGTTCATGAAGAGTCAGAACTTGCAATGTGGTATTATGTTGATATCATCATGCACTTTTTGACTGTTTTCGTTCCTGTGTCAGTATTGTTTTTTTTAACATTTTTTTCATACATTTTATTCACCTTTGTCACCTTCAGTCTTTCACTCCATTCCAAACCATAGCTTGAAATGGTAAATGGAGATAAGTGTGTATATTTAGCCTGCAGGAGTAGGTACATACCCTTCTTCATGCTAGACCAAACTCTGCTTTTCCACTACATGAGCAGTGATAGATAATCTTGCAGAGGTGGGCTGACATGAAGCACTGTATCTGTTGGAGTCAGATTTTTGTTTCTATTCACCAGTCAAACAAGCCAAATAGCCTTACACACTATGAGAATGTGATATTATAGAATTGTTCTGAATGGACAAGATTGTAACAGATCTTTCTTAGTATTTATCTATTTGTGTATTTTTAGACTGAAACCAGAGGGTTGCTGCAGTAAAATGGAGCATTTTGTTAGGCTGTAGTTAAAATATTTGTAAAATTACAAGGTAAAGAATATGCATGAATTTTAAGGTAAATATTAAGTACTTAAGCATTGATGGCATGAGTATGGTAAAGTATGGTCCATTGTTCCCTGTGCACACTGGTGAATTTATGAATAGCTGTTAATATGTTAACTTCATGGCTTTTTCCTCAACTGGGACAATTACTTGCCCTCACAGTTGTATTTTTTCAGCCAGAATTTTATAATCTGTCATGTTCACCTTTATAATAAATCATTACTTGGGAGTGTAATATTGCAAGAACAACTTTTTTTAGGTTACCCCTGAGTTTATAGAAATTGATTTAAGGTATGAGCCTGCACAGCTGCAGAGATACCACCATGACTACAGATCCTGTAATGCAGGTTACTTCAACTGAAACCTCCAATCCTTTTCCACATTCATGGCCTACATTTTATTAGTTAATGTATTTACTGTTTATACAAAGTCTCCAGTGAGTTTAGTGAGTCTGCTGGGAAGTGTGATGTAATATCCTGTCGTCAGGTCTTTGTAGATTTGTTCTTTTGGTTTGTGGGTAACTGAGCTCAGACCAGAGCTCCCTGCTGTCCTTATTGAAGAGAAAGGGCAAACTGAAGTGTGACTTGGAAGGGCATAATAGCCTTAGAGGAAATTAGAAGGATCTGGACATCTCTGTTAAGCGGCACTTTTCCATGTAACCATGGAAATAGATTTTGTGCAAAGACTCAGATGTGGAAAAAAAATTGTCCAGGTCTTAGTGTTGAGTGATTTATTGTATTTTACATGCCTTTGCTGGTCCTCACACTTTCCAGTTCTACATGCTAGAATAAGTCAGATTTTTTCATGAAAAGCAGCAAAGTGCAGCTACTGTAGTGATTCATTGATGTGTTTTCCTTCATGTCAGTCCTTATTCATTTTCTCCTCACAACTGACATATTAAACAATACCTCATCACCTTTTGCTTGCATAAATAGAGCTATAAACTGAGATAAATAAAGCATAAACTGAGCTATTGTCTTTTAAACAAATTCCTGAAATTTGGTATTATTTATTAAGTTTGTAGTACCAAGAATGAGAAGGCATATTTTTAAAGAAAATGGTAAAATAGCTGCGCATGTAAACTTTTCTTTGTGGTGAGAGGAGCACTGCTGAATGTCTCTTTTGGCATCCTTGTACCCCTCACCTCTGCGGCTTCCAATTCTGATGTATTTGAAGCTCTTCCGTATGTTTCCTTATCCCAGGAATCAATGCCCTGATGGATCACATTCACAGCACATCCCACATCTTGGCCAGAGTGTAAAAGGACAACACAATCACTTTAATTCCAGCCATTTCCATTTCCTGCCACACTCCTTGCTCTACAAGTTATTGGCAAGCCCTAAGGGATTGAAGTGTCTCAAGGTCGCAGGCAACCGGGAGCGCTTATGGATCGTGGTGAATGCAATGCTTAGATGTGTCCAAACCACACCTTTAAAAGGCTACGTATTGTCCCTTTTCCCCTCTGCTGTCATTTGCTAAAATTGCTCGCACTGTAAAAGAAAGATTTTAAAGTTTAGAGTTCCAACATTATCATAGTTTTTTTGGGATTGGATGGAAATTATTTGAAATGATGGTCAGGAAAAAGGCCACAGAAAGAATTGTCTTTATCTAAAGCTATTAAACATCACAGAATCGAGTGATTTATGTTGTACACGCCAACGCAAATACAGATTGCACGCTAAATATGCCAGAGTTTCCATTATGAGCTCTCTGTATGATCTAATTGATTATAGATCAGAGATCTGCTGGGGTAGTCCTTTTTATTTATGGACAGTTGATGTGTGGAAAGTCTAAAGGGAGGATTGCACATATTTTTTATACCTTACACTTCACAGATATGCTAATCCCAATTTATTAGACTTTGTTCTTTTAAAATGTAGATTGCGCATATTATCCTTTTCTATACTCTGGCTCACGAGGACCTATTGGATATCGAATCACAAGCGCCATACGGCCCTTTATCCCTTTAGACTGCCTCTGGAAGGCTTAATGGGACATTTGCATTATCGATGAGGTAACCCTGTCACCTCAAACATAGACTCTTAAAAGGGAATAATTTTATGCAAATTATATATTGATGCACTAATGATTAATTGGCTCCAGAACTGTGTTAATATGCAATTGTTGTCGTGTAATATGCATTTCTAATGACTTTGTATTAGTCTGATCAAACAAGTGGGAGACTTTGATCACTGAACTATTAAAAAGCTTTTTCCGTGTTTGTTAGAGGACAGATTCAGTAGTAGAGGCCTGAGGAGAACGTGAGCAGGGAAAGCAGGAAGTAGCGGTGCAAGGGGAATCGATCTTTAAAGTTTCGACTGCATTCGCCCCTGTGGAACGAGACGGATTTGTAAGACACAATAGATATACAGCGAACAATGAGACCAACACCAGCGATCTAGTCCTCCCTCAAGCCTCCTTTTGCTTGATGCATTTTTAAAGAGTTGTCACCCACTTACATGTTCTGCCTGTTAATAAAGCATTGCGGTTTGCTGGAAAACATTACTTACTGCACACTTCCATAGAATAGGCCTTATTGATGGCCCTGCCAAGAATGTTGACAATTCTCAGGTTAAAGGGAGCCGTACTAGTTCCCAAGGTTTAAGAGACACAGCCATGAGTTATGACCATGAGTGCCTGAGCTTTTTCACAGCCAGTGTACTCAAGCACCAAAGGAGCTCTCCTACCAGGGCTCACAAGTCCATTTGTTTCCATTTCCATGACATTCCACTCAACATAAATAATACAGGAAAGACTGTGCAAAACTATCAGTATGACACAAATACATTGCGGGGAACGGTAATAAAAAATAGCTTTTTCACCTGGAAATCTTAGGCAGACCCTATGAAGCAAACTCAGCAGTAGCAGTAAGGATGAGGAGATATGTCTCCATGCCATCGATAATGTTGTCTCAGAAATGGATTTGGTCTCTCTTCTCTCTGTGATGGCAGACATCAGGGTCACGCATATTCTTAGCCTAAGCTGGTCTCCTGGGGGGCTGTGATATTAGTATTTTCCTTATTAAACGTATGTCATAATTTTTTATTTACCCGTTATGCATGGTTTTATTCTAATGAAATGCAGTTTTTCCTTGTTCATGTGCCTTGCTCATGTTGTCTGTTGTAAGATCATGAGAAAAGGCAGTAAGCCTGGTGCATTTTGAACTATGAAATTTAAAATGTTTAAAGCTGAAAAACTTAATTTATTTACAGAAAAAATGTGGAATCATTGGCAGTTTAATTCACATTTGGTAGTCCTGCACTTTTATGGTTATGTAGGTTTAATAAGAGACTCCTCTCATTTTGAAAAATGTTTATGATGTCAAGCTTCCATCATGACTCTTTGACCTGCCCTTGTTTTAGTATCATTTTCTTTCAAAGTCAGTAAAATCAGTGAATATTTATAAGATTCCCATTACAAATAATGTTTGGAAAGACAACCTTTCTTTTGCAGAATAATTAGCCACTAATTGATCTACTGTTGGAACAGATGCATATTTAGGGGGCAATGAACTATGGATCTTGGATCTCTGGCTTTTGTTTCAGGACTTCATTTCATCAAGACAGGTGAAAGACAGGTGAAAAACAGCTGTCTTGATAAAATGAGGGTTGGTTAGACTACAGAAGTGGATAATTTCTTTTTAGTCATCAGTGTTTCCATTATGTGCTTTCAAATATTACCTCATAGATTGCTCTGTCTAAATCTGGCTAACAAAATTTGCCTCAAATATTTTAACACTGTGTAAATATAGATTATGTCTGTAGAAAAATGAAAATGTTTTTGTTAACTTATTATCTCTTAACCCTTACTGGGTCAGGCCATTGTGTGTACCACTTGAGTGAAAACTCATATTTGGGTGTGCAGACAGAAACTGATTGTGGCACAGATGTATTTTGTTCCCACTGGCTCACAGACGATACAGATACTGATTTACAAATGAGGGGGAGTTAAGGAGGTCATAAATAAATCAGCCAACTGCAGATGTGTAGTCCATAGTCCATGCATTTATAGTCTCTATCCATGCATATATACTAAAAATGTTCAGTACAGTTTACATCAGTGACTGATTGATGGAGTTTTTATACATTATTTTCTAAAATTGTATTAAATATAGAATAATATCAGAATCTAATGTTGGAGTTTCTTTTGCATTTTTTAGATTCCTATATATGGCATTTTATTGTATAGATACATAAGTGTGTGTGTATGTGTGTGTGTGTGTGTTTGTTTATTGCTTGTGTCTCACAGTCTTGTTCATGTGTCTATCTTAAAGACCATGTCTGCTATGCAAACATTCATATTCATTTTTTTAATGCTGTCCCACAAGACACACACCCTCTAGATTCTCTCTGTTGTACTGTCCTGCTCTGTCTTGCACCCATGTATGCACACACAGCACACAGACATGCACCACGCACACACACACACACACACACACACACACACATACAGACGTGTGACACACGCACACACACAGACACACACACACATACAGACGTGTGACACGCACACACACACAGACACACAAGCACAGAGAGGGGACTGTCTGAACTCTGCTGCACAGTGTAGGATAGCTAAGATTGATCATCCATCTTTCTCCCCGACAGCTTGAAGTGGCCGGTTTTGCCCTTTTGATTCACAGATGGGGCGTCCATGGCAGCGGTTTTAATTTTAAATTAAGTGCGCTATAAAGCTGCTCGGCGCTCAGGTGCTCAATCATGAACTGAGTACCCATCAGTACCAATCAGAAAAGCCCAAAGAGCAGAGAGTATCTTTAAAATGAATTAACACTTATTCAATAAAAGCTCAGAATTTCACCCAGATTGATTGCAAGAAATAAAAATGCTCTCTTCACCTTCGCCCCCTGAACATATTTCAGCAGGAAAGCGTAACATTTAAAGGCACAATAGTAGCCTTTAATATTCTGAATGCTACCATTAAAATAATATATAATAATATAAAAGGCTGAAGTGTCTCTTCCTGTCATGAGTTGCCAGTTGTCAGTTCTTCACCAAAGTTTTAATGGGTCAGACCCGCAGAATTATGCTATAGTTAAATCAAAGCATTAAAGTGGCCCTCAAGTTTTGGGTTATAAAGCTTCAACAGCTTCATGATTTATTTGGTCTTTTTACATGTTAGTATATGTGATGCACTGCACAGGAGACGGGAAAACAAGGCATACGTAGATCGATATTGGATTGAATAGCATTGCCGTTGGAGAATGTTGAATATTGAATTTTCACTGGTTGTGTGAAAGAGGTTGACGTAACTTCAGTTAGTGCTGTGAATGAGATGGCAGAATGCTCGTTGCCATACTGGTAAAAACCTAGGGGGTTTTTATGGTGTGTATTTTTTCAGCCATGACATGGGTCAGAAAAGGACAGTACTGCTTCAGATTGGCGACTCCATGCATGTGCTTGTGCTCGAATATGTGTTTCATAGCTAGCTACACTGTAGCTGCTTTGACCTCAAGTGACATATCGTCACACTCTCGCCCCATTGCTCCTCACCTGGGGTGCAGTCATATGTATTTATTTTCACTGAATTGGCTGCAAAACGGTAGGATCTTCTTTTTTGAAACTTTCCTGTGGCTATTGCTGTTGGTAGCCATAAGTAAGTAATTGGTAATACAGTTTATTATATGTAATTCAGTTATCTACTTGTTTAATGTAAGTAAAAGGAAAAGTGAACAATTAATTGTCAATTCTATCAGACAAAACAAGCACCATGCATGAATGTAACTTTTCAACATGTCTTTACTAGTACTTAATGTTATGTTTGTAAAAATACATTTTATAACAGTATGCAAAATCTGTCAGTACTCTTGCACTCTTGACTCTTGTACCTAAAATGTTCCAGTATCACATTAAATGTAGAAATTATAACTCATGAACTATTATGCACAAAACACATATTATATCTTTTTTTTTGTTTTGAGTTCAGTTTTTTCTGAACGTGAGTCTTAATTTCACTTATATGTACGTTTTTATTCTCTGATTGTGGTAAAATACATGATTTATTTGGGAGTGAAGGAACAATAAGCTGGTGATATGTTTCTTATAACTATAGTATAATTATTGCAGTCATTTACTACAGTGTATTCTTACAAATTAGTGTGCTATTATCATTAACATTATAATTACTGGGCTGTTAACATGGTTTGACTAATTTTTAAAAAAGACAATCAATTATAAATTCCCCTTGAGACACAGACATCTATAATTATCAGAACAATTTAGTCACAATAGGTATCTCTCCTAACCTCCAGCAAATACGCTGGTGAGTAAATACCGCATGGCAGCATGTCACCCCGAGATGCTTTGGCCCCCTGGTTCTCAGGAAACTGATCCTACTACCCAGCTAATAAGGGCATCAACAAAACAAACACATTAATTCTGCTCTCCTAATTACAGACAGCACCACCATTTTCATGCCTCATGCCTCAGAGTTGAATTACAATTATTAGTATTATTGTTCTAATTATCATAATTTACAAAGAAGAGATTGATTCCCTCACCTGCCTTTCACTAAATCAATATTTCACTGCATATGTAGTAGATAATATGTTATGTCTTAACACTAATGCTGGACAGCTTGTTATGAAATGGCCAGAAGCTGCAGAGCCATTTGAAGATTCAAAATCACTAGAGGCCAAATAGGGATAAAAATATGTTTCATTGGCTCCAGAGGAATTGGTGTTTTTCCACAATACCTTTTTGCAACAGGAATTAACAGGGCCTTTGTTTAGAGCAGAAGTAAAACCAAGAGGATTTTTAAATCACCCTGCCTTTGTCGTGTTTAGAGTCTGTGCTGTGATTGACCATTATAAGTGACTTATTTCCTCTCCAGGAAGTGTTTGTCATTGCAATTTACATCTTTCTGGCAAGATGTGACAACTATCGCAGAAACTGCCCAAAAATGTGTCTGTGAGGATTACAAAAGTATGCCTCTTCACTTCCAGAAAGAAACAGTTTTGATTCCTTTTTTTTGATTCCTTAACATTTTTGTGGTATTCGTTATGTAAGAGAGCATGTTGCCTTAGTGTCTTGTTTTAGTCACACCATTCTGTTCCAGGTACTCAGTTATACATACAAACAATCTACAGACATCGACACTTCATAAATTCACAAGGAAAGACCAGGCCTGAGTTGTCGCTTTCATACATAGAGTACCAAAGCAGGTAATACTGTACAGGTCACACAGACTTGTTTGATACCATTAGGCTAGATCCTAGACTGTATATAGGGAAGCGTTTTAGGTCAGAGCCAGTCTACTTCAGTGATTGGGTCACAGAGCAGAGCGGCATCATACAGTATCAGGGGACAGGTGTTGGGGGTGGGGATGGATAGTGGTGTAGCTCGGGAGGAATGCAGTAGAACTGACAATATGAATGTTGTCGGGAACGATTGGCGTTGACACTCTTGCTCAGTGACTCGGTCGGAGCTGTCTGTCAGCGGGACCAGGTGGTTTGATCTGGTTGGGGGAGAGCAGGGACATGTCAGGGATAGCGAGAAAGGCAGGCGGTGGCAGGGCCTGTCAGCTGAGACACAGACACGGGCCTGACACCGCCACGGCTCAGTTTGTTAGAGACGAGACGTTTGCGTGCCTGTCTGCTGATGGCTGCCAGTCCACCTGCCCGTCTATCAAACCTATTGATTCACCATGTCAAACTGCTATTTTTGTAAGCCTGACTGAAGCCTGCCATTACTCCGTGACCTGCTCCTGTGCGGTTTTAATGTTTTATCATATAATGGGGCAGTGTGCCATAATGTCCAGGGCTTACTCTGGATCTGGGGCTTGTGGGTAAATCCTAGGTAATACTCTACCTTTCTGCCCTTCAGCAAGGTATTTTTTCTCAGTTGCCCCAGGAAAAAATCCAGATCTGGTTTACAGAAGGCAGAATATTATAATTATGCAGAGTGCAGAGAAGGGTGCTTGCAAATATAATACTGTTATTGTTACTCTTAGTGGCTTAGATTGACTGTGTTTTTCCATCACAGATAAGTACAGTTTCCTTCCAGTAATGAACAGTAATAACAGATTGACACAGCATGTGAAACTTTACATTTGCAAGGTTCACCACTTGACCTCCACTGGCGAGCAAATAACCAGTATCGAAGTGACTATATACTATATGTTGCATGTCCATATCTGATAAACATGGAAGTGGTAGAGATAAGTGTTCACGCTCATCTGTTCAACTTTTGAACGATGGTTGCTTTTGCTTAAAAAGGGTCGAAACAAACATGGAGGGCAGCTATCTCTTGCTGCAGTGATGAAGCAAGTGCATTACAAATGACAGTGATCCTGGCCCTGTGGGAGGGGGTCATGCTCAGGCTATGGTGTTAATATCCTAGAATGCATATTCTCTGGAAGGGTTTGAAATGTTGTTCAGTCCCATTAGCACCTCTGAGCACTGCTGTGCAAGTATTAAATGTAAAATAATGCACGCAAGCGTGTACTTTATGCTTCTCCTAATCAACACCAACATTTGATGGCTGTGCAGCTGCAATGACTATCCATATTCCACATTAATTAGTAGAAAGTAATACCTTGATACACCTTCAAAAAAGATGGATGTGCAATTGAATGCTTCATGTGGTGACTTTAGACATGCAAGCTCTCTAATTCCAAAGAGGGCATGCTCAATATGAGCCATTGTACAGGCATGCCTTTTGAGCGGATTGTCTACACTTAAAGTAAAATGTAACCATCTGTCAGAGAGGGAGGAGAGTCTGTGAATCAAGAGCAGGGCAGACTCCTGCGTCAGAGTGTGTGTCTGCTAGATGGTGCAGAGCTGAACGCTGTCCCCAGCCCTGAGTGAGGAGTGAGAGACTGGCACAGACAGTGACACAGCTGGCAATGACAGGAGCTGTCAGCTCAGATAGAGGGGACAGTGTGGTGGGCCTCCAGTAGCAGGTCCATAGTGCTCAGGGATGCCGTGTGTGTGTGCATGTGTGTGTTTACACATAATCATGTGCATTCAAGCGTATGCGTGTGTGTGTGTATGTGTGTGTGTGCTTTGGTGTATGCATGTGTGGGCATGGAAACGTGTGTGTGTGTGCGCCTGTGTATTTCATTGTGTGCCCAGGGAGAAAAAGACAGGCAGGCACTCAAACCCCCTGCTCTCATCCTCTCATTAGGCCAGAGAGGGAAAAGAGTCCTCTAAAAAAGTAGAAACAATGCCTATTATGTTTCATGTCAACATTTGCTGTCATTATGTAGTCGAAGAGATCTCAAACAGATAAATTTCCCCCTTTCCTTTGAGATGCCAGAACGCACTGGCAGCCAATTTTAGGCCTTGATTTGATTGATAAATCCTCAGTGACAAGTGAGAATAAAAGAGGCCCCATTGCTTTGGTACATATAAATAGGAAATTAGCTGGCAATGTTGTCAGAGATAATTAACTCTCTAAGTCAGTGTTGTCTATTCAGGCTGACACATTGAAATTAGTTAAAACGCACGTGTCAACTCTCTGACAGAGCGTGCCCCTGATCAGATAAACAGTTTTTGAGATGTTTGATTACAAAATGATTACCCGGTTAGTTGTCTCTTCCTTACCCTTCAACCTCTTCAGTTTGAATGACAGGCAGGGTAAACTTTCTGTGGTCTCTACAGGCTCCCAATTTAAAGACCCTGTTCCCTGTTGCCAGTGTACAGTAAGAATAAAATAAGTTTAGTACAAAGTCAACAAAATCAATGGATTTGTGTAAAATGTTTAAATGGTTTTATTTTACTTTTAGTGAAAGCTACCTTCCCCCAAGCACTGACTACATTTGACATGTTATAGGCAAGAGAAGAAACATTTTTTCTTTTTTTTATGAAGAGAATAATTTTAAAAGCCAAATGGCCTATGTATTTGTTGGCAGGGTATATGTATAATATACAATTTCAAAATACTGATATTTTTAACCATTTTGTAATATTTTTGAGTGCATTTTAACAGGTTTTGTTGTGGTCAAATACTGCAATCACGTAAATCAACATGTTTGCCATAAAAATCACACTTTGTTATCTGAGTGAGTTAAAGTCTCACCAGATAGGCTCGTTTCACATAAAACATTACACATAGCTGTGATAAAGAACTTGAATGCTTGCTTTATGGAACTTCAGGATACTGTAGTTTGATGGCAGTATAGATATATGATTAATATGGTTTCATAAACAAATTATTGTAATTATGACTTGTCATTTCTTGATAGGAGGAGGCAATGAATAGTTTAGTTTTGAACATAAAATTAACAGTAGTGTATAATTTACAAGCATTCCTGATAAGCTTATCTAAAACTGATTATTTGCTCTGCATGACCCTAATTCAGAATATATATATTGCAGTTGGTCTTTCTGTTTTAAGTACATTTTCATTTCATTCATGGATTTGGAACAGATTATATTAACTGTCTAATCTTAATAGCCTAGTTCATATCCCAAAACTAACTGTGAGGTGTGAAGAACTAAATGTTGAACAAAGATCAGTTAAGCATTGCTTTATGTCACTCAAGGTAACTAACAGTTTTCCACTTATTGTGCATACAGACATGCAGTTTATTGTATACTCTCAAATCCATTGTTATCATAGAATCATTAGTTAAATATGCTTACATCCTAACTTTTCATATTTTCTAATTCAATATGTCTTTGTGTATAGGGCCCAAAATAAAGTACTGCCAGGAACCAGTTTGCTGGTGTGGTAATCATCTTCTGGAGTGGGGCGTAAAATTACACTGACCAATGCAGTGTTCAGTTAATGACAGCCAGTTAAATAACACACCGCCTTGTAATATACATATCAGACTTCCTAATGGATTTACATCAACCTAAGTGTCATTACGGATAAAGACATTCACTATGAGTGGTTACTTAAGAGGTGCTGTTGGTTATTCCAAAACTGGGAGTGATAAAGGGGGTCCATTTGCCTAAAAAAAGTAGCTTCACTCCCATGTATTAGCCTTACTACTGTATATGAATGCAGTTCCTAAATGTTGTCCTTGAGAGACTCCACCCAGTGTTTTCCCTCTGGTAACCAGGTGCAGTGGAATTTCTTCCACCACCCATAATGGACTCTGTTATACTGATAAGAAACGGATCATAAATCTAAATTTTTACTGATTTATGACTGAGAAGCTTTTCCTTCTCAGGATATGCGGAATTCAGACTGCAAAATAAATTATGTAATGTGATTCCTTAAGATGGGGTTAAAAAGAATACAGGTACAATTAAACTGAAAGAACAAATTCCCATCTCCTTTAATGGCCTTCACTTATGTAACGTTGTTGTACCAGCTGAACTAACGTGATTGAACCCAGTGATTGGAAAAGGAAACAAGAACAGTGGGGTATATCTGTTAATCATTCACTCTACATGTATATCTTTTGAAATGTACTATTTAGCCCATGAGTAAAACTAATGTTCCTCTCCATCTATTGTAGGTTAGCAACAAGATGACATAATGTTGTACAATAATGCCCACTGCGTGTGATCTATACCTGCATTTCTGCTGCCACGTCAGTCTTGGAGAATGAGAAGCTTCAGCAGATTTATGTCTAAAACCCCAAGCACAAGTCTGGTTGTTGGGCTGTTTGCCTCTCAATTGTCAGGATGTGGTGGCACTAGCCTCACTGTATATCTCACTCTTACAGTACCTCCTTGAAGTTAGCATCATGCTATAACTGAAAAGTGGCAAATAAGTCCTATTTTTTGTGACAAGTTTCCCTTGACCACATTCCGTTTCCCAAACTGTACATGTGCCAAAAAGTGACCCACAAGGGTTCAACTATGCATGTACATTGTAACTGTAACATACAAAATGAACAGATTGATATTTACAGGCTTAGAGAAATTTGAAGGTAATTGTGTGAGAGGCATCTTAATCCTGATTAAGCCTTTTCAGTAAGGCTTTTTATGCCCAAAATGTTGGAGCAGGAATTCATTGTAGCCACTTCATCTAAGCAACTTATCAATTTTAATGTAGCAACAGTAACTTTCTATCTTTTAATAATAACTTTTCTGTTAACTTTCGTTTCCATTTTTTCTCATTTTTAAATCATGACTGTCTTACCAAATGGCAGCAGCTGATATGCAGAAAACAGTGCTTTATGTACTTGGACTGGACTATTACGAGGTATTAATTCACAGTACAGTTCATGTTAATATGCCTCGCATAACATGATTTTGTCTGGCCAATTCCACACACCTTATCTTTTTAAGCATGCATGGCATAACGAGAAAATTCAACCAAACCAAAGTGAATGCACAAAAAGATGTTTGTTTTGTAAATGTTTTGACTTTTGTCATCCGTCCTCAGTGAGGTTTTTTAAAGTGACTCCAAAAATTGAATTTTCAAGAGCTACCCACTATTTATAATATATTTTCATTTCATTTTTTGTTGAACAAACACATGCAAATTCAATGGAATGCTTGTCTCTCTTTAATTTTGAGAGTTCTGGGACTGGTTTTATGTGCAGTTCTGGGTTTCTCGTTACATTTGTTTATATGTTTTGGTCAGTTAAATAAAAGTCATACATCCAAGTTTTATTTCTTTTGTCGTGCACATACACTGAACTGAGGTTTGAACCAAACTGTGACCCAAAATCTGAAGTTTAAACTGAACTGTGGACATACTGAACTGTTTCTTCTCTTTGTGAGTGTAGTATCTATAGCCTGTAGCTGCAACTAAAATGTGATTCATCTGAATGCCAGTTATGAATGAATTCATCTTTTATGTTATGCTAGCTGGAAAAAAAAATTTATTTCTGAGATGTGTGTGCGAAGTGCTACCATTGACCATAAAGGAGCTCCCCTACTTACTTAAAAGATGCCGAAGTGACCCTTTTCAGGTGTGCATTACTGTAGAGATGTCATCTATAAAGAATGGGTTGGTGACGAATGAATATTGGTTGAATTACAACTTTAAACAATGAATCACATATTTTCAAGGGACATACAGTAGTGACACCGAAACGTTAATATTTATCAATATTCGTAGAACCCATGAGCAGATCATAGCTATTGTTTGAGACTTGATGGTTGATGTCCATACACTTTCTTCATTGAGTACTTGCTGCCAAACTAGATGGTCTATAATGAAACCTGGGTGCAATACCGTGTTTTCAGTGCAGTTTGGGATACACATTGCATCACAATACATCTATCTTTCAGTATCTGCCTATTCCACCAGCATCACTATGGTACTTTTGTCTTTACAGTGGATTTAAGAAAAGAACATGAGGTCATCACATTAATCATGCAATGTAGTGTGGGTAATGGGTGCTTGTATTTTTTTGTTTTATTGTAAAATTAGCTACCTTGATGCCTCTTTCATCATCTGACAAAATACACTCTCAAGCAGTATTTTTTCTATGTGCAAATTAGAGAGTTCCAGGGCATAGATATGACAAAAGAAGAAAAATACTGGTCTGCGAAATATTGTACACAGCCATGGACCCACAAGTGTGAAACACATAATGACCTGTTTTAGCAGGTCTCAATCCACTTACTTTTAGTAAAATTCCAAAGGCAATCCCATTCTTTTAGAGCATCCTCATTGTGTGAATATTCAAATAAATTACCCAGTTTGGAGTAAACAAGCAACCTTCTGTCTTTGTGAAGCAGATTTTGGCAGGCTTCATATGGAGTCTGTGGTTGGGGTGTTATGGGGAGATAAACCTGGTGACCTCAGTGTGTGAATAACTGAGTTTAACATACATAACATCGTACAATATTGTATAACATGTATGAACACTTGTACTGCATTTCACAAGCATCACATGTGACAAGTTAAAGTTCTATATGACTTTATTCACCATCACTCATTAAATAAAAGTTATTCAGTAAACGCATGGGGAGGGAGGTCCTCATTACTCACTAATGCAATACCCTTAGTTAAAAATTGCTAAATGTTCCATACCTTTATTTCTCCAATCATTTATAGCTGCCCAGATAGCTGGATTCAATGAAGAAAAACAAGCTGTTAAACCATAAAATGGGGAGCAACTACTGCCAAAGCTTCAAATACATGCATATCTTCATTCTATTCCTATTGCTGTAATAAACAACGTCATTTCAACTTTGGACCTAATTCACATTGACTGAAAGGGTTTTCTTGGCACTGCTCCATAGTTCTATTGGATGACCTCTGCCAAAATGTAATAATTTTTGATATGAAGCAAAGCCTGTGAGGTGGAATTTTGCTAAAATAACTGGCATAGTGTGGTGTGTCCATTATTCTTGTACGGTCTATGTCAGAGAGTCAGTATTATAAATGTAATAAGCTATTTGAAATAAAAACTCTCATCACTCAAGACAAAACATACTGAAACTCAATTTGAATAGAATGATTTCAATTTCAGCTACTACAGTAGGGACCATGACGACTTCCAAGTTACACGTATTTCAAGTGGACATATTTGAAAAACTATGCTCGGGTGCTCAGTGTTCAGTATTAGGGTGTCATTTTCATGGCTGCAAAATAATTAATTGAGGACTCAACCAAAATGTATCAGCACATCTTCACATTGATATACAATCAGATTTTATTAACTTGGATCAGAGGTGCACTGTAAATACATCAGCACAAGTAATTATAAATAAATTGGCTAGATTTTCACACTCTATTGTTTGCATAGAAAGAGTGATCAAAATCTAGATTTTTTTGCAGCTGTACTTATAATGTAAGCTAAATATGTAAACATAGAAAGGCACAAAATACTATTTTTATAAGGCGATATATTGCTGTATTATTGAGAGAGATTTTGGAGGAGCTTGTTTGCAGAGCAGTGTCTTTTTAAACTATGTTTTGCTTGCAGTCTATGGAGACATTACATTTCTGTACAAAACATCAACATGATGTGCCTCCATGAAATGTTTACTTTAAATATTTGGTGGAAAATTCTTCACACAGCAGTGCTGCTGTAATTCACCACTTTTTGACTGCTGAATGTTATTCACTGTAGGAACTCAGCTCAAATTCTTCATGCTAGACTGTAATAATTACAGAACATCAAGCTAACTAAGCAAAATGTCACAGAAAAACTCCTTTTTTCTTTCCTTTTTTTGCAATTTCAACTCAGCATTTAAAGTTGCCGCAGAAATGTCTGTCTTACTTTTCATGCTTTCATTTTACAATTATATTCCTAATAGATTTTTTTTCACAACTGTGCTTTTTATTCTTGCTCATGAGCCATCTGTGCATGGCCGGTGCATCACAGACAGTGGCCTGTGAAACCTGTTGTGTGTGATGAGGTCCCACCTCCCCTCTTGACTGAAGTACCTTTCTGAGGTCATGTCAGACGAATGCATGTAACTTGACACTGGAGCCAGTGCATCTCACCACGGTGAATTATTGATTTTTTATGGTTAAGGCTCTCTAAGAAAGAGTTCTCATTGCCAATGTGCTGTGGGATTGGGGTCCAGAGCAATGAAGTTGTTCCTTGAACTTTGTCTCTAGATTACTTTATTAGCACACTAACAACTGTCACATTTTTAAACATGCATTCAGGAGACGTGTCTACCAATAATTAACTCTGTAAACCGGATAAAACATATACTCATAACTGTAAATAATGATTGGCTTGATGTGAATGATGAACACGTCCTGGGATTTCATGAATGAAATGATCTTAATGAAGTTGATAGGATGTCATTAGATGATTAGCATGTCAACTATTCGTCCCTCGAGGTCATAAAAATGAATGTGTGTGTTAGAATAGGCACGAGCAGTGGAAGCATAGTCCTGCTTTTGCAGTTAATTTATGTTGACATTATTTCCTACTTAGTAATTGTTTTGTCATGATCTGTTCATCATTGTTTAAAGCTGCCTTTTAACTTAGAAACACTAAATGCTATGTTTCAGCTGCAGTAGAATTCTTGATAGCAGTATCACTCGGATATGTAAAAGTGGATGTAAAACCTGGCAGTCTGCATTGGTATCGAAACTTAACATTCCTGTGTGATCATATCATTCCTGTCATTCCTGTTTCTAATTGCCATGACTTTTAAAATTAATATTTAAAATGCTTTGCATGGTGTTTCTATTGCAGGCAGCTCTGTTTGGGTATTCAAATTGATTTACTTATAATATAGATATAATTATAATATAATTATATCTAATTATATGCTTGAAGAGTAGGCCATCCTTGCCTGTGCATGCTGAGATTAAGACATCTCCACTGTTGTAACTATACAGTACCTTCTTATTGCTGTTGAGCTTTTAGTATTTTAAACACAAACAATCAGGTTCAGTTTTACCTTTGTAAGTAATATAACTCATATAATTACTGTAAAAATCACACTGCTTTTTAACACGTATGGATTGTCGGCAGCTGTAAAGGTCTCTCCGCTTGTAAAGGTGCCATTGACCTCACTCTCAGTATGAATATATCATCCATGTCTGACTAATACAGAAGGAATCATTTTATGAGGGTGGGAACAGAAAGTTGACTAAGATTCACTTTACAGAAATCGTCATTCTTGAAAATACCCAAATGTTTTCTGTTTCCCTTTTTCAATGGGAGAGTGCAGTAGAAATCTGCTAGCTGAGCATTTATGTTAAGCTACAGACTCACTTTACTGTCAGGCTTGATAAAAAAGGCTTTGACAGTTGAAAGGGCCGTGCAGCTCAGAAACATGCGCTGCGCGTGTACTTAGATACCAAACATCAAACACCATTCCTCACAGTTTTTTAAAAACACAGCAGTTTGCCGTGAAGAAGTTTGTGTTTGGAATGCTTTATAGATGCCTATTTTTATTTATTTAAGAACAGCAAGGCGTAAGAGAGAGAAATCAACATTGTAAAACCATAAGCAACTGATACTGCTGCAGAGTAATTATTTCATTATTATTATAGCTGTTCTTTATGTTCTTAACACATTGCAGTATTCATGGAGACTAACATCCTGTAGTGCACATTAAACACAGTAATTTATTTATTTAGCTGTATGCTTGAAAAACTTATCAGTGGTGAATGATTTATTTATCTGGGTATTTTCTGAAGTGGTTATGGTTATATGTTTTGCCCCAGGATACACAAAAAAGCCCCTCTTGGCCTGTGGCGATGTTGTAATGTGAAAAAATTCAAACCTGAGACTAAATGGAAAATGATTCCATGGTTATGTTTAAATCTGTGCAAGTGAAGCACTGAATGTAATGAACAGTGTTCTATGTATACAAAACAAAATGTTTTGTTTATTTGAAATGCTGGAAGCACTCTCTAATCACTATGCAAAGGAGCTGAGCTCACCAGCTTCACTTGCATAATCACTTTTTAGTCTTTGAAAGATGCATTGTATTGTGTGCATTGGCTAAAATAATGGTGGTTTTATTTTAACAAACATTTACACTGTGATGAGATTTATCTCTCAAAGACTTGTTGGATTGCAACCAGATGTGTATGGCTCCTTGGAAACGAAGACTGAGAACTGAGAGTACGGATGCAGTATATCTAATGCCGTGTGGTGTCACAGTCGCTGCGGGGGACAGTGATTAGTTTCAACAGTAGATTGCCCATAATCCATGTCCAAGACCATCATGAGCATTGTCACATCAGGAATAAGGACTACACATTTGTGTGGATACTTCACAGTGTCAGGTTTTTGCTTTACTTTCCAGATCTAGCAGCAGTATCTATTTCTGGACATATTCCTTGTAGGTTATGAGTTATTACAGTGCAATTCTTTCACCATCCAATAAAAACCTATTACATCTA
This sequence comes from Albula goreensis, assembly GCA_022829145.1. Classification (NCBI taxonomy): domain Eukaryota; kingdom Metazoa; phylum Chordata; class Actinopteri; order Albuliformes; family Albulidae; genus Albula; species Albula goreensis. The sequence goes on from CM040741.1 coordinate 14,231,916, forward strand.
ATAAGCACCGCACTTAGGTAATATGACTCGATGTCACTCAGATTGAACCTAACGACTTGTCACATGTTGAGAAACACAAGTGGTGCTAGAGAGTGCCCTTCATGAGTCAAACCTGCATGGACTGATCCAAATGAGAACTACTCATGCTTAACAATGCATCCACCACCCCATCACCTTACTTAACTGCTTTAGCTGCAGAAATATGACGTTGACAAAGAGGGCTCGACATTCTCAGACAGAAATATTTTGTCCGTCAACATTTTTTGAGGTTATGGAAAATGTAATAGTCTATTATTCCTGAAATTTATTCAGTTTTCACACAAATTAGGGAAGCCAAATTCTCAAATCATGAGCATCCTGAAGTATTTAGTATATCTTGTGTTTATGACATTTTTCTTTTTTATGTTTTCTTTAGGTTTATCCCATATGAAATGTTACTGTAACAAACTGTGTCAGGAGCAGCCCCACACAGGGCTTGTCAGATGAGCTGTTTCTATTTCTTACACTGCACATATAACATTTCCTATTCTCTGTGTAATAGTCACTTTGTAGTACACAAAATAGCGAGTGGGAGCAACAACACTTTTTTTTAATTTGGACACCAAATTTTCATTATACTTTCATATTTGCGAGTTATCACATAATCTTTTAGACAGTGTTTGAATAAAAATGTATGGGGAATGTATGGGGAAAAAATGTATGGGGATTTATTTGTTTTTCACAGAGTCCCAGCAAGTGTGAGGACTAGGATATACAAACAGCAGTTCATTTAGTTAAAGGTTTAATGAGACATCCTATATATCTTTTTCAAGGTAGACTTTTTATTTGTACAATAGCCAATTCTGAAGTAAGGTATTCTGTCTTGGAAAAATATATTTAATACATTATATCTGCAAAAATGTATATTTTTTTTAAATATTTAGCATTTGCCTGGAGCTCTGGGATACAGAGATTTTTTTTTAGTCTATAGAGTTTCACTGGTTTTTGTGGTGGATTGTGGGTTCCATTGTACTATGCAGTGGATTAATTTTGATCAAATTCAAATGAGACACACTAAAAAAATCTCTGACACCCCAATTAGTCCCCTATTTATGGACCACTTCTGCCAATGCCAGAGTCAGTCACCTTATGTTTTGTTCATAAACCTGCATGCACTCTGGTAGCCAGGGGAGGTCACTAAAGAGTAATGATACTGTTTAGCTTAACTGGCTCATCCATTACTTTGCCCTAGCGAGACAATGGCCTTGCCAATGTGGATCTGTGGCCATTCCTGATAGCAGAATGTCACAGGACTCAAATTCCCAGCCTTGGAACACACAGCTGCGCCACAAACGTGTCTTTAATCTATGTGCAACCTGAATTTTTTTTTAATATATACCAGCACGTAAGAAGTACAAATTACTAGGAAAGTACTGGTTAATGTATGTATGGATATGTTTAGGATGTAGAAATGTAGAAAGATGGGTTTGAGACTTTGCCTATGTTCACAAAAAAATAAATTATGCTGACTTTCATTTACTTATGTATATAATGTATAGCCAAGTATTTGAACTAAAAGGACTCCATTACATTAATTGCTTTGGAAAAACTAAGCAGACCATCGTGCACCATTTTGCTGTTGTTTTAGGAAATAACAAACAACAAAAATAAAAATCATTTAGGATGCAGTGTGTCCCATACCATTCTTATTTTAAACTACTCAAGCCCTCCAATGAGATGGATTCATTGTTGAGAATGAGTATTCTTATGTTAGTCTTAGACCATTGATTGATAACCTATTCATCAACCATCGACAGACTGAAACATCTCTACAACATGATGGTTATACAAATAGAAAAGTTGAAATGCAAAAAAGGATCATTTAATAAAAAAAAAAGTGTAAATGAAAATCCACTCTCACCACAGTAAATACCTTACAGTAGGCCCTAGTGTGCTATGACTGGTGTGATTCACTGGCTATAGCCTGTGCAGATGGACAGTTGGGGAAGGGTGAGGGTGGAGTTTAATCCTTGCAAATCCTGGTGGGTGCATGGACTCTGTGTCTTGCAGCACTCTGAGCTTTTCAGTGAGGTCATGTTTAGTGTGCCAAACACATGGGCCCAATCTCTGAAGAGGAGCCAATGATGTCATTGAGAGAGAGGAAAAAACCCATTCTTTGTCTCCATGTTTCTTTAGTATTAATACAGTGCATCCGCTATGTTTAAAAGTCTGTCTACAAATGACACCACATGGCTTTGTAGAAGAATATTTTAAGAATATATTAATAATTTAAAATAGTGATCATAATAATAATAATAATAATAATAATAATAATGTGCTTATTTATCAGCAGACAGTTGAGTCCACCAAACTAAGCAGAAGTCAACACAGTGCATGGAGTCAGTGGAGATAATGATGGGGCAATGCCATTTGTATAACATCATCATGATGATGCAACATCCCCAACAATGGGAACCGAGTGGATGAAGGAGGACTTAACACATCAAGTTCTAGCAACATCCATGGGACTGAAGGGAACAATCCAGGCCTTTGTCAGCTACATTTTCCGGTCTGTTGCCTTTCTCTCGTTGATCCCAGTCACCCACAGTCTATGAAAAGAGGGCTTCATTTCACTGTGACCTTGATGGCTGTTTTCCCACTTATGCAATATTAATGCATTTAAGTCTCTTGTAATTCTTGGTTGTGTTTGTTAGTCATTATTTTGAAAAATTGCCAGGTTCTGTTTCCCAAGAATAGGGGAATGGACTCACAGGATTTACATTCATGATAAAAGAACATGCGGGATCACATCTCTGGAGTCTAGAGCCATTCAGAAACACAAATAGCAACATTCCTGGATAAAGAAAGAATATGAATACATAGACTGGCATAATAATAATTGTCATGGAATAAATCATTTTATAAATATGAATTTCGAAGCATGCTTAAATGTTTTGAGACTTGCAAGAGATTTGAGATGATAATACTGGAAATGTGTACATCAGTGCATTGATAAGGAAATTGTGCCTGCATCATTTTATTGTGTGACCATCTGCACTTACTAGACCTGTGTCTTTAAATGCCTGTAGTGTCTGTATAGTACATCTGTGTATCTTCAGAGTTTGTACAGGTTCTGAGTCTGATGTCTTGGGTCCATCTGTATTCTGATATTTTAGTCACTCTAATTAAATGTCTGCCCAATTTTCAATGGATGAAAAGCAGGAATATGGAAGGTCTGTGAAGTTTCTTTGTTTCTTAGTAACACACAAACAACACACAAACAACAAATTCAGAAATGCTGCTGCTATGGATTTTGTCATCATTCTTCTCAGGCTCAGGATACTTGATGGTAAAATCCCAAATTATTTAAATGTACTGTGCATAAAATTAATTTTGTTCATCAGTGCACATTATGTTTATATTTATAACATTTACGAATATGGATTGTGGGCATATGTTAAATATTAGTAATGCCTGATTGTGACATTTGAATTACTTTAATTCCCACTATGTCACCTCATTGGGAAGTCATTTAACCTGAAGAATATAAAACTTGTGTTGAAAATTGAGAAAATAAATCAAAATGGATCCAATGTATCCATTCAGGCTCTTACATCCTACATCCTGCATTCGTGACAAACAGGACTGTCCATCCACACCCCCCCCCCCACCCCACCCCACCAAACTAATCTTCCTCCAAGGAAGTCAAGTAAAAAAAAAACATTAATATTAAATGTTGATTAAAAACATGTTCTTTAGACTCCTTTTGAATTACACACTATTAAATTGGTAAATCTCCTCAATTACATTTTTTGCAGCATTTTCTGCCTCCATTGTGAGTCCATTTTCCACTGGCATAGCAAGTCCCCTGGAATTCATTAACAGGAAGTGATTTAAGCCCTTTTCAGTGGGCTCAGTATACATTCCCTTCACTTGACTTTTGTCCTGATTTATTGATGATTCACATCCACAAACCATGAAAGTCCTCATGGCTCCCTTCTGTTATCCCTCTTGTTCCTCTTAACCACTGGAGGACTGGGGAATTCAACTTCAACACAACAGACAGTACTGTTAGAGCTCCAGAGAGCTCTGTGCCTCTTGCAGGAGCCATTGTTGGCTTGGCTTAGCTAGAGATAGTTGCATATTAGTTGTTCCAGAAGTAGCAGTCAGAATAGTTTGGCCTCATTTAATAGCTGGTGCACATGCTAAAAATGCTAGTAATAAAATAAATGCTTCCCCGATTCTGTTCTGTTTTTTTTTTGTATATATTTTGATACACAAAAATATACTTAATTTCAAGATAAATGTATTACAACTTAAATGTGTGTATTCACTAATATACAACTTGAAATGATTCATCAAGTCATCAGTACAAAACATTCTGATAGAGAATGCGATTGATTTATACTAGTGAAAACTATGTGTACTTTCATTAATTTAATTTATTAATCACTGAATAACTACACATTTATTTGCTGAAAATGTTTGGCATGGGAACCATAAATACATTTCTTCATGAACTAGCATTCAAGAAATTCAAGTGTTTAATACACCTCCTAAGGCCCCATTCAACAGTAAAGCAGTTGTACCTGCATAATTACAAGCTCATAAAATACTTATTGGTAGTTAACTGGACAAGCTGGGTAGCAAAATTTAGTTCCAGTGAAGATTGGTTGTACAAATACTTTTTGTGAGGCAAATAATTAGTTAGCCAGCTGGAGCAGCAAAATAGCTTGACACAATTAAAATATGTACAAGAATATAACTAAATTGCAACTCTTGATACATTCGTTATCACCAATGCAAAAAAGGTGATATTGTACCAGAATGTCTTAATTGTCTTCCAATGTTTGGACACAAAAATGTTACCATTCATACTACGGCTTTCAGAGATAGCAGAATATTAAATTGAAGATAAATGGTAAAAAATAATGGTCAAATGTGTAATGTCCAAAACTGTCTGAGGGCTAACCCATGGTATACTGTCAAATTAGCAAATATAGGAGAGTCGTAGCTCTTGTACAAGTGACATTAAGAAAGCCAAGGACAATCTGCACAGAGTCATATTAACTTTTTAAATGGAAACATATGTGAAGATGATTAAAGAAAAATAATATGTAAGAATAAAATGCTCCTTTCTTCAGGTGACTTTTATGGACCACAGATGACTACCCTTTTGTAAGGTCTCAACTTGGGTTATATTGGGGAGCAAAACTGGCAGCAGTAAAGTTGACAAAATGTGAGAAAGATTTATGAGAGCTCATCATGTGTTTCCTCTGAAGAAATTAGCAATGCAGTCAGAACATAAGTGTAGGAAACTGTGAGCAGTGCTCCAGGAGTATTAATGTCTCGTTTGAAAGTCTTTCCACAAAATTTAAATATGTTCTGCTCATACTCGGCATGATATTAGCAACATACACATGTTCATAATTAAAAGATTTCATAAAAATAAAACTCAGTACAGATTTTAGTGATGTATTTTAGGTTTTGTCAGAGGGGGAGGGTGAGCATATAATCATGCTGGAAACTCAACTTCATGTAGGACTGAGTTGTGCTGTAAGGCCAAAGCAGGAAGGTCATTCTTACATGGAAAAATGATTTATTGGAGTAGACTGGTGAGTGCAGCTTGATTTCTTGGATGGCTTCTGGTAACATATTTCTAAATGAAATGGCTTGGCATTATGATTCCTTTGATTTCCGTGCTGCACATTGGCAGGTTTGGTTTGTGTGACTGACTCCTATTTCACACCTTTTCTGTTAGCATGAACAACACTAAACAGATGTCTCCAAACCAAACTGGGCAATAAGTGCCTCCAGCACAATCACCCCATAGTTAGTTTACCCTTTGGAAGCACTCTATTGATTCCTCTAATACAGTACCTTCCTCATGAGCTACCGATGAACTGCCACATTGTGAAGATGTGGAAGGAACCATAATTCATTACCAGTTGAAAATAGAACATCATTGGAGAGATAAGGATAACAATGAGTTTCCATCCCGTGATAAATCGCCAGTAGCTGTGTTATTTTCCCACTCTTATATATGGTTCCTGTTATTGAATTTAGCCTTGGATAAATAAATGGTCTGCCAGAGACCCGTTTAAGCCTACTACTCGGGGACTCATTTTCAGCCCAGTTTCAGACTCCTCCCGATAACATCTTGAAGCGCTTGAGCACAGGCCGACATAACATTTGTTTCTGACAAGAACCCTATGTCGTCTTATCAGTTTCCATTGGAAAGGTTGCCGACCTCAGAACCCCACCCCCAGGCCTTGTTCTTCATTTAAAATAAGACCTGTATCAGAGAAAGGCTTAGTTCTTGAACTTGACTCCCTCCCTGCAGTTTGATTGCATATCACTATCATAAATCTGAAGCACTGAGCGATATACCAGTGCATTTACATGTGCTATTGATCAGCAGACTGCAATGATTGTCCTCAGAGCGGAGCCCTCATTTCCAGAAAGGTCGTGATCTTGTTTCAGCCATGATGTCGGCATTGTTAATACTGTATATCTGTCCTGCATTGGAACATACAGTTTAATAAGATTTGTAATGTCATATTTGAAGTCATTGTTGATTGGTCTTTGTTGTGTGTTGGTGTGCCCATGTTCTCTGCATGCAGTTTGCTTTTGCTGTAATTGCAGAATCCATGAAAGAATTCTGTGATTGATAACTGGGAAACAAATTCCTGTTTTCTCATGAAACCTCACAAAATGTAAAATAACATTTCGTTTTGTAACCAGCGTTATAATGTTATTGTTGGACTATTGTTCCAGTGGAATCACTATTGATTAGTTTTGCCAAATGAAAAATGGGTCAGGGTAGATATGCACATTGATTGAAATTTGTCTTAATATAACAGGGTACGTCAATTCTTACATGCTGTAGAAGGCTTTACAGATGAATATCTGTTTTTGAATTGCTAATGTTGAATTTGTGAAAAATGTCAGTGGATATTTCACAATTGACACTAAATAGGCAAATATTTGAAAATGTATTTGTAATAAAATGTATTTCAAGATGAGGGCAGCAGTGTCTGCCAAATATCCCTGAACAATGGCAGATTTATAAAGAAGGTTTTAACTTTATTTAAAGCATAATAAATTAAATGAATGAATTTGTGCAAGTAGTTAAAAAAACAAACTTTAAAAAATCATAAAATAAAGGAAAACATTTCAAAACACAAGGAACTGGTCATTCTTATTAAATGAAATATGCCTTTTACAGAAATTGACAAACAAATGCCCCAACTTCTTTCACTAGTTCCAAAACTAATAAGTAGGAAGGCATAGATAAATGTATTGTTCACTGGCTACCATTGTCAAATAATGCATAACTGATATCATATGCCCAATACCCATATGCAGACATATAGCAGAAACTATGAATTAGCATTCTGAAGAACAGTATTCTGAAACCACATGTAAATACTAAGCATTTGACAGAGAAAGCGTAACATGTATTACATATGGACTATGAATTGCTCTTATATGACCGGTTAAACTGACATTTACATTAACATTTTCCATGTCTTCAAAACTTGATATAAAACATGCTGCATCCATGGTTAATATTGTGTTCTCATTAGTGAAGATATCTCAGTCAGTAGGCGTGGGTTTGACCTTTACAAAGCAATCGGGAGGTAATGGATTCCCCGAGTCAATCTTTTTAGACACAAACTTTGTATCAGGCATAGTGCATGTTAATGATCAGTAATGACCAGTGGATGGTCTTCCATAATAGTCTCAAAAGATTTTCATGGAGTTTTACAATTTGTCTTAAAAGTGTTGATATTTTATGTTGGAGTAATCCAGAGAATGAGATATTTAAAAATTCCTGGATTTTGGAATGGGCTGTCACAGTCCTTTTGAAAATCAAGTTTGATTAAAAGGAAATCAATTGAGTTTATGGAAATGTATGCATATCAGATACATTAATTTAAGAATATAGGGCTACTAATGGAATTTAATGGAAATGAAAAGGGAAGGAGTAGCATGACCTATTGGAGTGTTACTTAATGCAATGTCAGTTTACGGTGAAGCTCAATCAGTTACTGCTGTGAAGTGAAACGCGTGGCTCGGTCTTCCTCTTAAGGCTTCCTGGCTCTTTGGAAATGCACGCCCCACCCATAGCCACTTCTGCTGGCTCCCAGACTAAATTAGCATGGGGCTGCAGAGTTGAGGCTGATGAAAGGAAGTCTCCTAAACAATCGCAATCCATCTCTCAGAGCGCCTCATAACTTTCCGTAATACATATTTCATTAAGGCCGAGATTCAAGAGGCCCTGAGCAGAATGTGAGGGGGGTGTCTTGGGGGAGCGACATCCTCTATAATTGAGGTAATAGAAGCTGGCGAGGGGTAAGCAGCTTTGGCAGTCTGTTTGCTTGTTTGTTTATGGCCAATCCTACCACACACTTATTTTGTGGAGAAGGGATGAAAGTCGAGTGTGATTGATGTCATTTTTGCTGGCAGCTCAGGAACACTCAAACAGGACAGTCTTTTTGGAAAGAAATTTCAAATGGATTATTGCACCCTATTAAAAATACATCCATACTAATTTCAATGGCATAGAAAAAACATGTAAGAGGATATATAGTAAGTATTTTTTAGATATGGAAAATGAACCCAAGTCTGATGTCATTGTTCTGGGTTGTTTCCAGAACCCACAAGTGATGCTTGATACTTGATCTTGAGGCATAGGAATTAATGCATCCAGCTTAGTATTTGACACAGATGTGTTAGGACAAGAAACAAATATATCTGAAGATCATCCATAATTCTTTGCAGAGGATCTTGAAAGGTTGGATTTGAGTACAATAGCTATAGATTCAGGGAGCAGTAACTTGCATGTATTGAGTTATCTGTAAGTAGTTTTAGAAATTTAACTTTGGTGTATAGGATTCATTAAAAGTAAAACTGTATAAGCAACAGGGTGAATATCATTTCTGAAACACAAAGTAAAAAGCACAACATGCCATTTTATTTTGGAACAATTTTACATTTACGTTTATTTTGAAATAATTACTCACATAATGGATAACAATTATACAGTTATTACAAGACCAACACACTTATATCATGCTAACTTAAAACATGTGTTAAATTGAGGGGGTAAGGAATGCCATTCCAGCACTTTTGGTTGGGTAAATAATTAATTTGTCCTTGAATTTGACAGCTCATTACAAACATGAAGACAATTCTAACCCAAGCTGAAACTTGCACTGTCCTCTGGAAGCAGGGCAAATAGAATAGGTTTCCCAGTGGATGTGTGGTCTGCTGGGGGGCTGGGGAATGGATTGTGTCCATGTTTTTTTTTTCCATCACCTCGGTTGTTGAGGACAGGTTGGCAGGCAAGTTATTTGATTTAGCAGCACTATTACCAAAGTGGATCCCACTAGGTTATCATTAAAAAGCTACTCATAGGTGAGTGAATATGAATTCTTCTTAAGCAAAGGAGAGAGCATTTCTTTTTGAAAGTTATCTTTAAAAAAGGAGGGTAGGTAGTTTGGTACCCTGTAAGAGGGTACTAATTCAGGTAAGCTAGGAAGCCACACATTGTATATTAACAAAATACTAAAGAGCAGTGATTGTCCTGGCAGTTTGTGGTGTCCTTGCTTCATTCCAACTGCTTAGCAAGTCAAAAAACAGCTGCACACAATCATTGCACAGTAATGATAGCAGCTAGCTAACTAGGTGCTTGCTCAGATGGCATGCTGAAGGATAGAAATGAGCCTCAATCTAAGTATTTTGCTGTTTTCCCCACAGGTGAAATATATACTCAGTATCATGAGTATTTAACCTAAAATACTCTATTCAGGGTAACATACTGAAATTAGTTAATTTACTTAAAATAGAGTGTAACCTCTGCTTTTGTCAGAATGATAATTATTTTACATCCATTCCTAGAAAGCATAAGCTCATAATTTTGTATTATGTGGAAGGAAGAGCCCTGAATCAGTCCCTGTTCATTCATTTGTTGGCTAAAGTGATGTCTTTGTGTGTATGTGGTTTCACATTGTATGTCTTGTATTTTTGTCAGGAGGATGTTTAACAGGGGTGAGATCAACAGCACTCTTGGATTTTCTTCACCTTCTCTCCACAGATTTTAATTTGACTCCATCAGCGCACAAACCAACAGACAGGTAAGAATATCTTAATACTGACCTGGATGAGCGAGGACAGAGAATGTCATGGATGGATGATGGTGAGGACATGAAAGCATTACATTTAACAGACAGGCAGGGGAAGTCGTCAGCTAAAGACATGCCCGTACAAGAGCTGGATGGAGACAAGTTGAAAAGATTACAATGAAAAGTGACAGTGGATGTTTCAGAATCAAATTAAGTCAAATAAGTTACTACACACTGCAAAGTAACATTTACTCTAAGAATAGTAGATTAATGAAAACAGAAGGACTTAAATAGTTAATTATATTAAATATTTCATTCAGCTAGAGTAGTGTAATGTGTAAACAAATATGTCTGCATGTGAGAGCATTAACATTTAACAGTCCGTTTGCTTCACTTGTGTCCTGTCCTTGAACAAATCTTTGAAACAATCTCAGTTGAAGTTAGCCCCTTAAGTAGCATTGTAGAATTAGAAGATTTCTAGGAAATTATAATGTTAGCCAGAAGTAGACAGAAATAACAATGTTTTTAGGAAGTTTCTTTCCCAAACTGTGGAGATTTATATAAAACGTGTGAGTTGCATATATCAACAAATATTTGAGTGACATCATCCATAATCAGTCTGTTTTCAGTTTTTTAACAAACATGGGGCAACAGATACACATTTCATTTAGTTTTCGACCACAGGTGTACCAGCCAAACGTAGATGGATTCAAAATGAGTTCTTCTGTCCTCATTAAGTATTTTAAGAAGCTCTGAACCAGGGCCAGGCATATACAGCATAGTAGCACTGCTTTGTACTCATAAAAAAGGTGTCTCCACATTAAGATTGAAATGCTTCAGTAGCTTGTTTTAATCAGTTACATTTCTGGCAGCTCCTTATTTTTAAGATTCTTACTGTGGGTTGAAGTTGGACCAGTGTTCCAAAAGAGATCAATGAGATGTGAGAGCTTAGAAACACTCCTTAGTGCTATGACTGCGAGGAACACCAATGCACAAAAAGGCACAGCTGCCCCTACAGAAGGTCAAAACTGTTAATTTATTATAAATCTGTTATGTTGTACTCTCACTCTTTAGTTCAATCAAAATGTTGTTGATATAGTTCCTCTTTCAGATATGTGTAGTACAAGGTGTTGAAAAAGACTATGAATGACTGCGATTTATGGTATTACGATAGGTTTGGTGTGTTTGACAAGAGGAGGCAAGAGGAGTGAACTAAAAATCTGCTTTTTCTGCTATATTCTGTAACACTCAGCTGAAGCTCAGAGGCAAAAATTTAATTGAAGGGGAAATCTTTCAATGCAGACATGCCTTCTGAACAAGTGTGGGTGTTTTATTTTTGGATAAGTTGACATGTTGGATAGGTACCAACATATTTACACTATATACAGTTGGAAACTGTACAGTTTAACTGAAATTTTGTGTTCAGCCAGTAGACGTTATCAATAACAGGCACATACATGTACTTGCCATGTGTGTTCACATTTGCTGATTGATCCCAGCACTGGTTTGATTGTTGATTTATTTCTAAAAAGTTATTAACATTTAATTTTTCCATGCTTTACTCACATGCATCTCTGTGGTTCTGCTGTATTTACTTTGAGAAAATACCTTCCATTTAGCATGGGTAGTTAAAAAATATTGGGTTCCAATTGAACAGATTAAGGTCCTTAGGGAAGCAGTGATATTGGATCACTAAATACCATGATTTATAATGCCATGTGATGTACTGCTTCTGTCCCTTTCTGTCTGTTCCTCAAGGGAATTTGCCTTCCTCAAGTCTGTCGATACATTATTTATCCCACCTAACAGCTGATATAATTTACATTTAAGTAGATGGACATCTAATTAAAAATCTGACCCCTCAGGGCTATCTGTAAATGAAGCTTTATTATAAAATAATGTCCAGTATTGATTACATCACCTGAATATTTCCATGTTATTTTCATCAGTTTTTTCATCTTATGATTTTCATCCCTCTTCTGAATACGGATTTTCTCAACATCATGACGAGAGTTTAAATGATGGAACACATAAGAGATTTTTTTTCCCTGACAGCCAGCTACTACACAGTCAGAAAAAATGAGGAAAGCACACCTTCGTATAACTTAATAGCAGACTTTGTTCACTGCCAGGAGAAATGTTTGAAAAATAGCTTGGGGGAAGTAATTGATTTCAGGTTTGAACATCGACTGAGCTGCTTTTTATGGCAAAGTAAATACTGCACTTAAATGAAAATAATTTAACACAGACAAACTCAGTCAAGGCTGTAAGTATTGGCTTTTCAATTGCTAAAGAAGCAGTGTGTAGAATCCTTCAGTTCTGTCTCATTGCATCCTGTAGTAGCAATCTCTAGTAGTATGAGGGGCACTGAATAACAGTCTGTATAACAAGTGATAGAGAATGAGATTACCTTCAGGCTCCAATAACATATGTTAAACTGAGTATGAACCAAACAGCATTTTGTACCTAAAGATGTACTTAAGCATGCAAGTGATTTTAATTGAAAGTATTGCAGAAACAGGGTGAACAGAACTTAAATACATCTGTTGTAAAGGTTTGAACCTTTTACAAATTTGGGAAAACGACTGTACAGTATCTTGAAGGACAATCTATGAGTATAAATATGTGTAGAGGTTTTATTAGCAGTTTGCATATTCAGTAAGTGCATACCTCTTGGTGTAGAGGCTCAAAAGCTATCTCTTTGATTTTCAGCATCAGTTTAGGAGAAACAAAAGGATCAATACCCATACTTAAGAGACTGTATTTATGCACTGCATTGAATATGTAGCCAAGGCTAATTCAGGGCAGTCGAGGACATTATCTGAATTGCTGCTGCTCTGTGGAACTTGAGTCTGTATTTATCAGTTAAAATAAGGGGAAAAAAAAAAAAAAAAAAACACCATGTATTTTAAAACAGTAAGGATTTAGGAGGCAATGAAAATGATAGTGTAAGATCCCCTTTCTTGTCAATTGGCAGATGAGCCAACATGTACAAATATGGACAAAAGAGCAGTGGTTTGTAAATGTAATTATGTAAATACAAAACATCATGCATAGAAGCAGTTATATTGTAAAGGGTCTATGTCTTTCAATGTTTTCCATTGTCCTCATTTTTTTCATTAAAGTGAGCTGTCATTAGCAGAAAAGAGTATGCTGTCTCCGATAAATACTGAATCATTATTGGTGTATACTAACCACAAATGAGTTGTGGGGGAAGTTTAGGTGAGCAGTTCTCTTTCAAGGAGCTGATTCTTTTGGGTAGGGGTAGATGAGGGGGGATGATGTGAATCCAGCTAGACTGTGGCATCTGCTGGTATGATCTCAGGGTTTAGCCTACGCAACAAAGCCATATCACCCATACTAAACAGGTGGGGAACATCTAAGCAATAATAATGGGAGGAGCGCATGGCCCCTTTTTGAATATGTGGATGTCTTCCGCTAAGGTAGCTCCACTGATTTGAATTGACAGCTTGAACACCCCTCAGAGCTCCATGAGATTCACGCCATCATTGGAAGTGACAGAGCAGATTAAATGTTTAATCCTTCCCGAGCTTTTGGGAATATATCAGCAGCCAGCCTTTAATTGATACACTCATAGTTTGGATAATTAATTGAATTGTTAATATACATACCCAATTTTTTATTATTATGTTTTTGCACAGTATTGAATAAAGACAAAATTATTTTTAATAAGATATTAAAAATGAGAACGGTGCATGCTGGGCGGCATTATGCCAGTATACTGAGAGTGTGGGAAACTCATTAGCACCAGCATTACATGGCTTTGTATGATCAAGAGACTGCTTTTCTTAACTCAAGGTTGCCTCCTCCCATGGCACATATCAAACTCTAAGATTGGAAACTGGTGAGTACAGCCCTCTTGAATCTATATGCATATATTTTTGAATACTTGAAATAGTTTTTATATCTTGGAAGTTTTCTTTATTTTACTTTCAAGCCGTTTTATCATATTAAATACATGTGATAGTGCAAGAATCGAGTGAAAAATGATCAGTGCCCATTATATCCCTAGGCGAGCTGTTTTTAGCTACAGAACCACTGCATGATGACTATATTGCCCTCATTGTGAGGATATCAATGTGAGATGTCTGAACAAAACAGTAGTTCAGTATAACCAAATAGATGATAATCTCATATGAGGTTTCTCCATGTAAAATTGCCCAAAGAAATCATTATAGTCATAAATGTATTCGACCTTTGTTATCATAAAGAGTTGGTCTGTTTGCGTTGGAATTTATCTCTTTGTAAAATTTGTTTGCTTGAAAGATCAATTTTAGGTGTGTGGTAATAGTATATAAAATGAGATTAGGTGATAACGTAAAGGTGGAATGGCATTTTCTGGAAAAAATATTTTTACAGTAGAATTTAACTCAGATTCCCATATCACCAACACAGGACTTGGTATGTACTGATTTATTGTGTGAGATACATTCTTTCTGATGTTTAGATTTACTTTCAAGCAGTGCATTATAGGGTTAAATGAAGCTTATGCCTGCAAATTAACTTTCAGAAATGTTAACATTCTTTAACATTACAGTTAATCCCAGAACAGCTGCATATCTGGAATACACTATTTGCAGAGCAATATATTTTATCCAGTTGCCGTAGAGTATTGCATAAGTTTAAATCTTTGGAGGATTGCAACTCTTGAATCTGTTTTTTAATGGATCCTCTAGTTTCTTGCATTGTATTCTTGGGCACACCCATGAGAGTAGAAGGAATACATAGCAAAATAACTAAACTTATCTGTTTTTTAATATGGGCTGCTGGACGGCTAAGTGGCTTTCCGATGTGTGTTTATGGTGGAATTTAAATGAAGTATTTCATATCTTCCTCAGTGGAGATGGGTAAAAAAAGACGTTTCTTACTCTTTCGAAGGGACATCATTTTCCTTCACACAGTAAGATTTCTCTTAAGGTGGTATATCCGCAGTAGAAAATCATGCTGAGAGTTAATTATACATCAGCCTCATATATCCCTTGATCTCACCAGCTTAATCACCCATGCAGCCAGTGAAACAAATTCACTTCATCACCACTTGAAGAACTGTACATTCACTTCTTCATGTCCATTGAA
This sequence comes from Albula goreensis, assembly GCA_022829145.1. Lineage (NCBI taxonomy): Eukaryota > Metazoa > Chordata > Actinopteri > Albuliformes > Albulidae > Albula > Albula goreensis. The sequence goes on from CM040741.1 coordinate 14,247,122, forward strand.
ACTGTTCTAATCAAGCCAATGTCAATAAAAATACCAAGACAAAGATGAAATAGAAGAAGTAGATATAATGGAGAATTTAGCCCAGAAATAGCAGATATTTTATTCTTAACTAAAGCAGACATTTACTGTATGGCAGATCCAGGCTCGGCTAGGTTAAGAAATGTGAAGATGAAGCAAGTATGGTACTCTTACAGAGTATACCTGCCTGGATGGTAGAGATAGCCCTAAATGACATTTTCTGCCTCATTGTAAATTGTACATTATGACACTTCAGCTTTCATTCAGAAAAGCAATCTTGACAGGCAGCTGCCAACTGTGCATGTCACTGGGAAATAATCAGATCCTGTGCAAGTGAGCTTCTGTAATACACTGTTCATCTCCCGGCTTTGTCTTGTGCAGTAGTCTTAACTGCACCTTAGTGTCTTGCATTAGTGTTTTAAAACTAATCATGTGATAACATCACAGCACTGGGATAGACACAGGGTCTCGAGGAGAGCTGTCCATTAGCATTAATTTATGCAACTTTAGAATGCCAAATCATAATTTTTCAACAGTTTTGAAATGGTAAGTAAATGGTCTAAATGCACATTAGGGCTAATGGAAACCAATGTAATTCACTCAAAACCTAACCTTTTCCTTGACTCCATTAAAACATCAGCTATTCTCTCAGGCAGATGAATACTTGCAGTTACTGACCACATCATGTGGGACTTAACCTAATGCTACTTTCCCAAAGAAAAAATACTTGGAAACACCTGTCTTGTTGGTATAAATTATGTGCATTGTAGTAAGCCACCTGGAGCATTATTAAATGCCAGAAGTGAATTACAGACCTGTAGAACTGATAACTGAATTACCTACCTGCTCGTCACAATAATGCATGGATCATGTTCAGAAGTCTCATAGGTTAAGGTAGTTGCTTGGTAGTGGAAGACCTTGTATTGAAATAGCTAGCTGTCTTTATTGGCTTACCTTAGCTTTGCACTGGTTAAAATATATTGAGGATGGGCACAAGTGTAGCAAAATAGTAAAACAGATTTCTTAAACCATTAAAATGATGACAATTCAGTATAATGAACAATGGCTTTTCTATTTAATCTGTGTTCAAGGTTAATAAGGAATTTTAGTGTAACTAAAATAGCCAGCCTGATTTTTATGACAGATCCCCTGAAGAGGGTAAACACTAATGTGTACATATTTTTAAATGAAGTAAGCCCATAGAATCAGTCAATGTATAAGTCTAAAATATTGTATCTGCCAGTGGCTTTGATTATTCCATGTCACACCTTGGCTTGCCATCCAACTTATTTTGAGAACCCAAGCACAGTTCAGAGAAATTATGAGACACCTTTCAATGTTGATGCTTTCATCTTTAAATGAGAGGCCATGAGGCAGCCCAGGTTTTTGTATCTCCCACTTGTAGTCTCAGAAACAAGCTTCATTCAAATACAACTGCTCTCAACATACCACCACACAAAATGGTTTTGAAATGGAAACAAATGGCAGTACTTAAATTCAGTTATGAAAAAGAAAAAAATCTGAAACAATCTGTAGAATTGTGATGGTGGTCTTACCTGTCTTTTCAAATTGGAGGACCACAGGGGCTGGTGGAGTGTGGTGTCCGGGAAGATGCTGCTGATGGATTGTGTTTAAAATTGGTTGAGCAAAAAAAAAATAACAAGATCAATGTTTCAACTTACATTCAACCTAAATTTTAAACATTAACAAAATTATTAGCATCCCTAAAATCTATTAATTTCCTGCCCTAGAGATATGTGAGGAAGTTAGCTAACACATAATACTTCAAGTAAGGAAATCGCTAATATTCTAGACTGTGTATGTTAAGATGTGTTAATGTGCTAATGAACTGTAGGTGGTTGACAATTTTTATACATTCTCCATCTTGCTAACAATGCTTCACTGTCTATACTCCCCACTTCTCCCTTGCTAGCTTGTGCACCACTCAGTTCACTGAATGTTCCCCAAGAAATGCCCATAGCCTTTCTTACTTGATAGATTTATAAGAGAAGCGTATATATTACATCGGCACCTCCTGTAGGGAATGCAGACAACTTCCCGTGCAGAATTCACTGACTTTGGAATTTGTTCGTTGTGTTTTAGAGAGGGCTTGTGATGGGAAGCTTCTGATTCATGCAGTTCTCACATCAGCCACGATATTCATATGCAGTCGATTCATATACAGTTAGCTTTAATGGCATATATGATAGCTTAATCAATCAGAGTGATCAAATTGCATCTGTTAAGTATGCTTCACAACAGGATTGTCACTAAGCATTTTACGAATAAGAACAATATGCGCTGAGAAGCATAGAAAATAATTTAATTCATACGGTATGCATGATTTGTTTTTGCTTCCACACTTCCTTCCTCTTTTAATGGGGGGGATCAGTTGGGGGGTTTGCACCCCTGTGGCAGGATATTAAGCAGCTACAGTGCATAAAATCTAAAAAGACAGACCAAACCAAACTATAAGAGAGCTTTCAATCTTGTGCCAAGCGGGGAAGCCCAAGCTGAGTCATTAACGCTCCTCAATTAGACCAATTTTCCATGCCACCCCGGGACTGTACGTGGGCAAGCCGGGGTTTCGGGGGGACAGGGGGAAAGCCAACATGACAGCAGCGCTGAGAGATAAGCAATCCTGTCAGCCAAGAAAGGAAATCAAGTGGAAAACAGAAGCGGAGCAAAGACTCTCCCGCTGATAACAATTAAATGTAATTGGACAGACTTGCATTGCTCTGCATTCACACTACAGACATATAGCTTTTTAACACATGACGAGGGTGGAAGGTAGAGATGGGGATTAGTTAGCTGAGTGGAGAAGGGACAGACAGCTCAGCTCCGGGGACAGTCTTCAGACAGGCCTTCTCTCCCCTATGTTACTGTGGCTTCCCCCACTCCCAAGCACTGTAATTGGCAAGAGCACTCTGGCACCTCCACACAATGCTCTGTCGTAGCGTTAAGGCTTTTTATTAATATTTCATATTGGAATTCTAGGCAATAAAATTTTATTTATTTTGTCTGCCTGTGCCTGAGTGCTAAACTGAATTAGAAACAAAATATTCTGTTTGAAATGTAATTATTCAATTAGGTTTATGCTTCTTTAACAGTCCTCTGCTCTTCTCCACCTAGTGTGAAGCTAAATAACAAAATTTTTTGGCAAGATCTTGCTTATGCTCTCTTGAAACCTCTATTAATATTTAAGACACTTCATTGAAATAGATTTATTGTGAATTAATCATCCTGAACCATAGTTTTAACATTTAATATGTTCAAATGCATTGTTAAAGATTACATTAAGATTGAATATTATGTGCTCCATGCCTTGTTACATGCTCAAGATATTGTACATAATTCAAGCCAGTTTTTTGCACAAAACAAATTGTTCTACAATGTATAGGCAAGCCAAATGTGAAAATTATATTTTTCTGATAAGATTTTTTTCAGATTTTTAGTGCATAAACTGGTTTGAAAAAACTCCATCCATGTTTTTTAGGCTACAGGATTATTATTTTGAGAGCAATAAAACAGAAAAGACAGACAGGTGAAGCAAGACCCCTAGAGACTGTTTAGCTTGCCACTGATGTTTTTGACAGGGTGATCTTGTGATCTCATCCATCAGTTGTTAATCTGTTACTCCTTTTTAGTGCATAGCGGTGGTTTCATGGCATCAGTCTGTTACTCAAAGACAAGCCATCAATTGCACTAATTAACCATGAAAGGTAATAAATAATGTGGATTTACAGCATCAACAAATTACAAGGAAATAGCAGCAGCACACAGTAAAACAGGGGTGGATTTTGGATGTGACCACAGGTACCATAACTCAGTAGAAAAGTGCAGCCCCTATCCACTGAAATACTTTTAGCAAATATAAGACATTTTGCATTAAATATGTGCATATATTATTTATAAATCACACAGAAAGCAATATAGAGGGAATTAAATACACATGCCTCCCACCAAAATACCCACACAAATGTATGTATACACACAGACACCATGTGTTTCATGTTACCCTTTGAGATTGTGACATCAGATTCATTTTTATGCACAGTTTATGACTGTTTATAATTATACATCTTACTATAATTCAGGCATGATGTTCTTTTCCTTCCCTAGTGAATGACTATTTTAAATGGCCTATGTCTATTTGCACATACATTTTACCTCACTGTTGGCTCAAGGCAAGGTGCACATCATTTTATGGTGCTGATCTGAAGACTTCATCTGGGTGGATTTAAAACTGTTGATGGGCTTCCATCAGTATATAAAAGAGAGCAAAAATGCTTTTATAATAAAATTTTACAAGTTAGCTGCAGCCAAGAGTAAACTTTGAGAGCACTATATTAAATGAATCACGTCTGCTAACTAAATCTTCGTTTAGGACAATAAGTCTAATGCAGAACCAAGGTCTGAAGAGGTCACTTTGGCAAACCCCTGGGGAGGAGACAGGAAATATCCTCCTCTCTGTCAAGCTGCCTTCATGGCCTAATACATCAAGGCAATGTGAACTGAAAACACAATACAAAGCCACCATTATGAATAAAGGTGGGATGCAGAGAGAGGCCATTAAGAGAGTCCCACGGGCTGGCACATTTAACCCTTCCAGACCCTGAGGAAAACAGTTGACTTCTAAAGTGAAGGACAGTTGGTCACAGTTTTTTGAAGTGTTGACAAGAGCAATAAATGTCAGGTAGAATTAAGCCGATGCTCAATTCACTTGTGATGTGATTAACGCTCTGTCCAGCACTGGTTCCTAAACGACCACAGGTGCTTCCTGTATCCTGTCCAGTAGGTCAAGGCAGTTTCACTCATCCAGTCATCACAGAATTTACAGCTTACGGGAAGTTTGGCTTTCTCCATCTTGCACATATGAACATAGCGGATGCCTTAAAAATGTACTGTTAACATAATGTGATTACCAACTTTTTGTTTCATAATAAAAATATTATGTATGGTAAGTCTATAAAAATGCAATTGTCCCTGAACATTCCTTTGGAAAAAATGTGTGCCATATCCTGGAATCTGCCTAGGGTATAGTTCTGTTTTTTTATTCAAGGAGGGACTTTTAGTTTATTCACCACCAGGTATATATTTCAGGTTTTGGAACTGTCTGGTTTTAATATCATATGGGTCCTTAATAACTTCATGTATAAGTAGATGTTCACTAAAATAGCTAGTAGCTCTGTCCTTCCACTTCAGAAGCTGCAACAGGATGTTATGCCCCAACAATATTTAAAATGTACATTTAAATGGTAAAATTTGTAATAAACTTATGTCAGGATTTTCACCTGCTATGCCTCTGCTATGTGTCTTCTGCTAGCCTGAACTAGAAGGGTGGTGCTGGACCATTGCATTAACATAGTAATGGAAGAAACACTGGAGTTTCTATTGCTTGGCCAATAGATTAGCAGCATTACTTGCAAATAATTGTCCAAGTAATTTTGTCCAAGAAAATCAAGTGAATATGACTCAGCAGTACTTAATTGTCTGTACCGGCTGCTTAGCATCGGTTGGTGTGAGTAAAGATAAGTGTAGAATTGCTCCAGTCCCTCTTGTTCACATAGGAACAGAAATGAAGTCAGGCATTAACACTGGCCATAAGGTATTTTGCTACCTGAGACCAAAATAAGTTTGGTACAGCTGAAATGTTTCAACGACTACATGACCTGTAATAATCTAAATGTGTCCAATGTTTTTTATTTTTAAATATGTTGTTTAATAAAACTTAGTCCATGAAATTCCATTAGATTTATGTTATCATATATATTTATTCAAATTCATCAACTGTGCCCTTCAGCAAAGGAAGATATTATACGGCTGTCAAATTTATGTCATCTGTGGTGTGTCATATGTTAGGAAGTTTATAAATACCTATAATGTCACTGTATAAGCATTAGATCGTCTTATAACTCCATGTGTAATGGAGGTTCTCTTCATAAAGATGAATGTTACGCTGCAAAATTGAATGCAGATTTGATACAAATTAGGTTAATGTTCAACAGTACAAGGTAGAATGAATAGATGGGAGCTGTTTTATTTTGCATTGTAATAACCATATACACCTAAATCAATAGGCCGGGAATGGAAGCAATAATATTGCCTAACTGCAGGAAATGAAATATAGTGATGTGAGTAAGAGCGAGGCTTTGGAATAAAGGGATTTGTATTGAAGTAATGACATTTCATTAAGGAAAGACGGAAGCCCATTGAATATTAATCTATAGCACTAAATTCTATTTATTCTAATAGCTCTTGAGATCGAGCAAGTGGAAGCATGGGGTTATATGCTTTTTAAAATGTTTTTCCATTTGATCTTTTATGCGTTTTATTTTCAAGATATTATAATAATAATGACAAGAAGAAAAAAAAATCCTGGAGAAGGAGAGAAGATAAATTTCAGATTGTAAACACTCACATTCAGTGAAAGCGGTATGGAGATTGAAATGAATGGTATGACATTACAAGTCTCAAGTGAAATCGTTACACAAGTGATTCAGTTAATACTTTTACTCTCACTTTTTTTTACTTAATTATGGTTGGCTTCATTGACATGGTGCTAGATGATGTGAATGTGAACCATTCTGTAATGTCATTCCATTTTTTGGATTTGAATTTCTGCAACTCAATTTAGCTAGCCATCTAACCATGGACATTGTTTGTATTGACTGTAAAGCGCTATCTCACTCTTTATTTTTACAGCAGAATAACATATAGCAACATAATTGTCTTTGTAAATATACAACATCTCCTGCATTATTTGAACCATTCTAAGCATGACACTTTGTGTGCAATACCTTGTGTGCAGTGTGCAACATTACAAAATGAACATTTTGCTGTCATGAGTAATGTGCAAGAAAGCTTCCTTGTATTTAATAGAATATGTTAATATAAAAATAGCAAAAATGTAAAGATCTCTCATTTTAAAAGAGGTTTGAAATCTTGGGGATATTTGGTCCTGTAATAATCAGATCATGGCTATATATTTCACAAGAAATTAAATACAAATTATAATCTAAGTTGAAAAATTGCTTCACAAACCAAAATAAAAAAAATAACAGAACATGTTTTTTTATGTAAAATTTGTTTCATGAACTTCAGCCTCATTAGTTAAATTTTAAATTTACAGGACTGAATCTGATGTTGATTTTACCAGACATTTTCTTCTGTTACATTTTTACAACACTGGGTCGAATGTACCATTGAACTTTATGTCCTTTTGGGCAAGTTGTAAACAACCTTTTTTTCCATCCCTCCTGTAAAAAGGGGAGCGTAATTCAGAAAGGAGCCATAAGCACACATAATAACCATGACCACCCAGGCACACATGATAGGAGGCCACATGACTGAGAGACCGCAGAAAAGATTTCCATGTGCAGAAGGGAGCATTTCAAGGAGCCCCAACAAGTAGCTTTCTCATTTCCATCAAAGTCGTCTCTCAGTTTAGGCTGTTCCCCTTACTTAATTAAAACCTAATGCTTAACTTTATTCAATGCATGCAACCCCTGGTCGGTGGGATTAAGCGATTACAAGGGAAGGGGCCTCATTTTGTGAAAACACTCTTGGACTACCAGCATGGCTTGGCTACCAGGCAGCACTTCAGAAAATTAATAAAGAATAAAAAGAAATGTGCTGTTATTAAAAGAACTGCAGGAAACGGAGCACAATTGCTCATGATCCTATATTCGGCAGAAAACATTTGCGTAAAAAAAAATTATTAGCTAAGTATTCATAAGATTGGAATTCCATTAAGTTGGACTACCCAAGCAACCCCCAAAGAGTGAAAATATGGAGTTGTTGTACAACCCTAAGCGTACGTAAATTAATAAGACTATTATTCAGCAATTACAGCCCTCAGATTCATTTAACTGGAAATTCAATGGTACTAATTAAAAACGTTGCCATTGCTCAGCCAAGAATGATTGCAGCCTTGATTGTTTCAGGAGATGCATTAGCTACTGCATTGCAGCTCACTGAATTACAGATGCATTTTATGGTTTGGAAAACTGATAGCAGCTTTTTTTTTGCTAGCTTTTTTCTATTGAACAGTGTTCCCAGTTGGGCTGCCTGATCTAATATTAGTGTTGCCACTATAAGCACAAAAGAAGCCGAGGGAGAAAATGAGGCTCTCATCTAGCATGTGCTGTAAAAAAAGGCAAATGGGAGGTGTCGGACTCCCGCTGCTACACTCTGTGTGGTCACAGACTGGCTGGCGATGGCCCGCATGGCAGTGATTTTTACTGCACATGCAGAAAGCCCACAACAGCATTGTGTTTTCATAAGCTTATGGTATAGCCATGGTCCTTTTCCAATAAGTATAATGAGGGAATGAATGTAGTTTTACTGTTTATTGTTTATTAACAGTGGAATCACCACAGCATTGGTTTGAATGTTAGCAGTTTTCTCCAGGAGCTTGGGTATCTTAGTGAAACGTGAGCTGATGTAGTTGTACTGTAAATGTGAATTGGTGATCAATATGTAAACTGAACTATAATTAATTTAAGTGCTTAAATATAATACCATTTAAGTTGTATATGGTTAGACCAATTTCACAGAGGTGGGAACTTCAGATCCATTTCCATTATGTCCAGATGCCGTAGCTGTTCCCTCAGGGTTTGCCGCTTACTTTTCTGTCTCCTGCACCTTTTAGTTCATAACTGAACAGGAGATGCAGCAAGTTGACTGAGTGACAAAAACACAGTCCAGAGGTCTTCCCTCAAAGCTCATAAAGCAGATTTCAGTTCTCCCTATGATTTATTCGGGTTTATCACTTCCTTATTGTTTCGCAGCTCCAAACAGACCAGTTAACCATGTGGTTTTAGTGTGATCCTACTCAGTTGACTCTGGCATGCCCTCATCTGTCATCATTCTCTGTAGGGGCAGTAATCTCCACTGAATAAAGCAGCAGTTTGTGCAACAGAGATGCACTGCTACTGTCAGATAGTGCAGTCGTAAAATGAGCATGTAAAATCTGTGACTTGTCACTCGGCACAACTGGTAAATCAGAATACTGATTGTATGCCAGGACAGTTTTTTCCTGATACAGTTCAAATAAACTACATGAGATCCATCATGTTTTACAACAAATGGGCACTTTCCCTATGTGTTTCAACCTCTTCCACTTTTACTCTGTCCTACTTATGTCCATTCTTTGGTTTTTCTGTTCAATGTGATTTTGTCAACACATTTTTTCCACCAGTGTAGCCAGTTGAAACATGAATTAAACATTTAAGAGCTTAGAAACCAACTTTTGGATGTTGGAGAACACATTATCCCTGCTTAATTATTGATGCCACACCAGTTTAATTTTAACCTTTCAGAACATATGGTTAGTAATTGGGTTGAGCAGTGTAAAAATATTTGTGGGAAAATCAGGTCTGTTTACTAAAATGGCTCACCCAAAGGTTAAAGACCACCACCCTTGACACTAGCAGTGGCCATTGGTGCACCTGTGCTCGAGGGTCTCTCATAAGCCACTGTGCGTGGTTCATAATACTGCAGTGTTTATGTACTATGATTTCTTCATGAGAATGGTTTGATGGATCATTGCCCTTTGGGTTCACACCTTGTGACTAGATTGATTTTTTTTTCCAAACTGCAGATGCTCCACTCGTCCCTTGATGAGATTTTAACATTTGAAAGCACCAAGATGGAGCAAGGAAGAACGTTATCAGTCATCAATAAATCAATGAACTGACCACAACGTTTGAACGAACCACACGGATAACCAAAATCAGTGCATTCCAAGGCCAGCAATATTTCAAAGTGCTTCTCTGTTTTTCTTTTGTTGTTGAGAAATGTTTAGTTTTCTCAATCTTGTGGGCAGGATGTGTTTGCCTGCAGTGTGCAGACAGAGATATAGTATCATTACAGGAAGACGGAGATAAAGTATAACCCCATCTCACTTGGTGTAAACTGAAGACAGTATATCTGTCAAACTCCACAAGTTCCACAAGTTAATTAGAATGGGCAGAACAGAGGCACACGCTCTGCCACTGCTCCTTTATTCAACCTCACTAATGAAATGAAAGAAAACATCAATGTGAGATATTTATCACGGGGTTCCTGCAAGCTGGGAACTGCAAAAAATAACACTTTACGAGAGCTGCACTTTGAAAACATCTCGGTATATACAGCACATGAGGAGTATAACAGAGGCATATTTTTACTATTTTTACTGCAGCAACGATATGCCTTCTGACAGCGCCTTGTGATGGATAGGTTATGCTTCAGTTCAACTCAGCAAAGACTAGTTAGCTTCTGATACAGATTGCCTGTCAATTGGGGTGTGAGCATGCAGTTATAAAACACCTTTTGCCATTAAAGTAGTTCAGTTAAACAAGATCCCATCCCATGCATTTCAGGTGATCTTGTGATATTTAAACATAGTGATGTTCCTCTCGTAGCAATCCACAGTGTGGCCTGTATGTCAAAATTAGGAAGAATTTGAGTAGAACACTGTGAATAACACTGGTTTATACACAATTTTGCCTTTATTATCCACTAACAATAACATTTACAAAATATTTACAAGTTCCAGAAATATGTTTTTGTAAAATGTACCTTACTTTGAATTCAGGCGAAGACAAACATGGTTGTATCGAAAGGAAGTAAATGTAGAATGTGCCTCTAAATTGAATAGGGAGTATTGTATATTAACAAGCATTGCACTGGGAAGAAAAAAATAACACAAAAAAATGGAACCTTGCAATGTATGGAATCGAATGTATTGCTTAATTGTGAAAAATGTAAACCATGTAGACTTGTCCTTTAAAAGAAGTTAATGTTTGCAGTAGAAAAGCATGCTTGTCTTTTTGTGCTGATAAATTGCAGTGGACATCAGGTGCATCTCAGTGTGCTGTTCAGCTAATCATTGTTTAATCCTTTCTCACTTGAATAATCTCTAGCCCCTGCTGCAAATCACAGCGCATATAGCTTTTGTCATATGCTATCCATTCTTGGAAGTTAGCCTTCTAATTGCGTAGATCCTCTTTACAGAATTATATAACACTTCTCATTCTCATTAGTTTGTTGTTTTAGGACAGCTTTCCTTTCGTATTACATTTCAAATTAATTAAACATATACTCCCATACAATGCAGTCTCAAGATTTAACCAGAGTCCAATACGATCCACAGTCATCATTTTCTAATAGGGAGCATCATGGCGTATAACCACTGTCATCCTATGGTAAAAGAAACAGACATAATGTCATATTAAACATGGCAGGTTCTTTTAGTTGCACTCTCATTTATGCCATTACTGCTAGAAAGCATTACAGTAATGCAGTGTGTTCCTCATATTAAGACCTGAAGTGTATTGGTTTTGAGTTAAGTTGTTTCAAGATGTGCCCCAGCAGAATCTCAGGAGATAAGGACTATGTTTTTTTTTTTTTTTAATTTTAAACTCAAACAGTCAAGGAAAAAAATTCTGTTGTGACATACACACAATATCAATTCCTGGCTGTACAGACCATGGCTTCAGAGTGCAAAGTAGAAAATGTAAACAGAAAGTCTTTTGAGCAAATGAAAACATATAATTGCAACCCCATTTTGTGTAATGGAAGGCTGACTTTGCTTAATTACAATAGAAATAGGCTAGTAGAATGTGGCAGAATAGGCTCTTACAACATTGCTGTGTCCTCCTCAGTTTGTCTGGCCTAATTTATTGGGCTTTGAAGGCTTGTGCTAGGGAAAAGCAGGGACAGACAACTCAAATTTAATAGATTTCTTTGGAATAGATGTTGTCTAGCCAGCCATTCAGGAATTATTCTCAGTTTCTGAGACGAAAATTGACAAATGTACTATGGGGTGCGATTATTCTCTTAAAATCTGAATAATGGGCTTAATTCTTAGTGATGCCTGTGATGGTCATTCTCAATGTTTGTAAAATATTTAACTTACTTTTTCATAGGCAGAAACTTATCTAGGAATGTGTATGGTTAAAATACACTCTGTGAAACTGAGAAAGAAGCTTGATAAGTGAAATATGCTGGTATGAGTAGAATCAATGTAACAGATAGCAGAGGTATACCAGCTACAGTGAATGACATGTAGAAAGCAATGTACAGTATTTGTCATTAAAACAAGTGCTATGCTTTTGTGCTGCAGTACAAGGCTACGTATTTAAAATTTATGACCCGTGTATAAGCTTTCAAAAAAATCCAGCTCAACTACAGGAAATGCTACAAGCAGTTTTCTGTTGTTATGTTGACAGCATGTTTTCAAGCTGATAGCTTGGAGTCACTAGGGGGTTGACAGGGACCGAGAAGACAGTTCTAATGAACTACTTTGTGGTCTCCTTGAAGCGGCACCGTTTCTGTGTGGGGAGTTCGGTAGGAGGAAGATAATCTGAAGATTATTATCGTTCTCTCAGTTGGCTACTCCCTTGGTACGTCTCCATTAATTTCTAAGGCCCTTTCTTTGGGTGTCTGCGAACTGTGAAGGGGCATCAGGTCCTTGATGAATTTTCCAGTCAATAAATTAAGACCCGCGATTGTGGCCTCATACAAGGTGTCACAGTGGCCCGAGGTGCTCCGGGGAGACCTGTTACAACATCTCCCTTTTTTAATCATCTCCACCTGTCAAGAGCAACTCGACCTGCCACTTCTGGTTAAAACTTGTCTCCTAGGCATAAAATAATTAAAGGTGCCAGGCGAAAGTACAGATTTCTTTCCCTGGCCATGTGTCAGGAAGAGTGGGCCATTATTAGGTAAATATCCCTGCAAATGTAAAGTATGTACAAAAGAAAAACATACCAAGTTTGCCTTCCTTCCGCACCCGCAAGGTCCCAGGGTAGTGCTGTAGGGGACAGATTTTGTGACCCAGGTTGTCAAATGCAATGGTGGGAGAGGTCCATTGTAGATTGTTTTTTTTTTTTTTTTTTTTTGGAGAGGGGCAGGGGGGTTGTGGGGAGTGTGAAAGAAAGGCAACTTTCTCCAAAATTCTTATACTCTTACAGGTATGGATTTTAGCTGTATTGCAGCTCAGGTCTAAGTACTCCAGGCAGGGATTTTTTTTGTAATTTCTCTCAGGAAACAATAGTACACGTGGCCGGATGTTGGCTATGTGTATGTTTTCTGCACATTCCACAGTGTTGTTGACCTGTAATTACATGTAAAATAATGAACTATGCTACCTGCTGTTAGTTAGAATTATGGCCACAAATCATTTATTGCATTTTCTTCATGATGGGCTCTTTAAGGACATAACCTTGTGTTTTTTCAAAGATGTTGAATTCTGCACCTGGTTTGCACTCCCAACTGCTATTTTTTCTGTTATTTTGTTTCCTTATGCTTAGAAAAAAAAATACCCTGATTGTACCCCTAATATATTTAGAAAGAAACATCATGGGCTATATATCTAGGACATCTGGCTGCTGAATTTTAATGCAAGAACACGAAGAAGAAATTTATTGCTACGTGACACAAGTTTTAGAGCAGATATTGGGCACACAGCCCATGTCTTAAACTCAAACTGTGAAATAGTCTCACACATGTCGACCATTATTTGTAAAGTAGCTGCAGTGGCACCTCAAAAGAATTTCAAATGCAGTACGTGTTGGAACATTTTGTTGACTTTCTCTTATCGTATCTACACATCTTGAGTGCTTGAAAGTGATTTCAGTTGAGAGGATTTATTGCCACATCACAGATTTTAAAAATAGTTGTTCTAATAAAAAAACTTGTTAATAGCCTCTTTTATAGTCAAGTTCGTACATGATATTCTCAGTGAAATTAACTATCTATATTTACTTTTTATATTTAGAGTTCCTGTAGTTGTGCAACAATAGTTGCAGTTGTCATTGTTATCTTAATGGAAATGCTTGTTTAACAACTGAAGTATAACCTCTGAGATACAAATGCTTCAGCCGTAGAGGTTGATCTGAACTCTGAAATGCTTGTAATTTTGAGTGTGACAGTTTATAGAATCTGAAAACTGTATTGATTGGAAATGTTACTTATAGTACTTTTACAGGATTTTCTCATTTATAAGCAATATTCAAATTAGGGGTAGTAAGGATATCATTACAACATTCATTTTTTTCTCTGCTTTCAAATGATAGGTTGCCTTTTGCCATGCTGTCTTTAGTCTGTTTGGTGAAGTATTTTATTATGTTCTGGACATTCTTTATACCAGCCTCTTTTTATTTTCCTACTCTTCAAGGCCTCTTGAGCAATAGTACTAAGGTACACTATTAAGATACATGCGTCAAGTTTTATATCAATGGAAAGTGTGACTCCTTTTGGTTTAGTGGTCTCCTTTTTGCATCAGTAATATTAAAGAGTGATATTAAAAAGGCGTCATTGCTACTTCCAGATTCATCCAGCATTCCGTTGACTGGTCAGTCCATAACTGTGGTTTGTATGTTCAAGCTTCAAGCATACGTAGTAATATCAGCTGGTTCTCCTAAAAAGTTGATAGATGGGCTCTACTTTTAGTTATAGGGGGGATAGCTGTCTGAAGGAGCACGCATGCAGCACCATGTGAAACTCATTCAGTAGCCAGGAAGTTGACGGCAGACTCCCTGTATTCGTTGAGGCTCTATATGCCTTAGTATGTGGTTTCAGGGGGAAGCCAGTTCTACGATGTGATAAACCCAGACGTGACTTATATGAGGCACCGGGGGCTTAAGCTTTCAGATCATGTCTCCAGAAAAACTAAAAAAAAAGCAGAAGGAGAAAAAAAACAAGAACAGGTCCAAACACACAGCAATGCAGCAGCAGGGCCCTTGTCTTTGTGACAAGGCACGTAGTGCGGGGAGACTTGGGTGATGTCATCCCACTCTTCCCAGATGTGCTGGGCGGACGGTGCCAGCTGTGTCATCGAGTGGTCAGACGACCAGGACGGGGAAGATCGAGTCCTCCAGCAGTGAGACGCATTCAATCAAGCCACCGGACTGTGGCTGAAATCAGATATCCTCACATAGGCTAGTGTTGAGTTATAGTGGTCAGGGGGTAACCATTTTTAGCAGACAACCGTTCCATAATGGCATTTATGTATTCCAGGCCCTACCAAATGAAATGTTTGGTTGTGAGACAGAAATGATTGAGTGCGTGAGGAAATGTACGGCAAGGTGATCGAACGGTCATTCTTCTTTTGGTGTCACTCAGCAAATGAAGTGTGACGCATGACAATGCAGGGATGGCTCGGTTGCCATACTTTACCTGTGAGTTGTAAGGCACTTTTCATGACAGGGATATTTATTGTATCAACAAATTTTTAGATCTCTCATTTTGAACCCTAAAAGAGAAAAGTTTAATTAGTCAGAAACAGGTAACTAATGTGGGAACAGTAGCTCAAAATGACCTTGTTATTCTGTAATCACCTCAACCTTTTGAAAGAGGTTGAGATTATTTAGCTTGATATGTGCAGCCACATTACACCACTGCACTTAAACTTAACATGATATGAAAAACATAAAAGCTGTTTTCCTGTAGACATTATAGCCACACCTATCAGAAAAGAAAGGGATTTATGACTTAAGATATTGTTGGTGTTCCTTGATGTGTGGTTACTCCAGGAAGCAGTTTGTTAAAGGGTTTAAAAGCACTTAAACCTTGTGCTGATAACATGGTTTAACATGTTCTGAAAGTGGGAGACAAGCCAAGTGGGACCAAGCTCAGTTACCTACAGTAAGATTTAGAAGGCTGACATTTCAATTCATTTCTCTCTCCAACAAGGCTGATTCATTAGGCACATTTCTTCATACTCTAAATATTTACCACCGCTAACCAAATTTACAGTTTAATTTGCTGCATGGAGTCATTTATCGACTGGGAAACCTTATTAGCAAACCCACTCACAGACACCAGCCCATCCGGCAGTTTTAATTTCTCGAGCAGCGGGGCCTTCTGAGAGAATAACAATCCTGTCAAATTAACCACGGGGGTCTAAATTATTCAAATACAGTAAATCCTCTCTATACTGCTCCCCAGCTCATAATTTGTCTTTTCATTGTTGCCAATTTACTGGCAATACCATCAATTAATGATGCCAACTGTTCTAAACTGGTGCTGCAGAAATAATGTCAAAGCGCCCATCTCAGCTTCAGCTTATTGTCAGACTGCAAATTTGGTGATTTACTGTCTGATGCCATTCATTATGTTGCCATCTTTATTTCCTCCCAAAAATGGCTAAATTTGATTAGCTTTTTAAATATATGAGGCTGTTTTATTTTTCTGGAAGGTTCTTTCTTTAAATACATTTGAGCAGGTTGTGTCTCAGGGAACCTGTGATTGAAATCTGCATCTCTCTCTTTCGCATTAGGAGGCCTCAGAAATGCCTGAGCACAGTGAGTGTTGAAGATGAGTATTGATTTAATAATGTGTAATATCCTTATGGTTTTACTCTTCTGCTGGTACATCATTAGGAGGAGTAGCAGCTTTCTTACTACTGTGTCTGTTCACATTAGGCTAAGTCTGTTTTCTTTTTAATGAATTACACAATCTTCACAATTTAAACATGAGCCACCGAAGATTTCCAGGCATTATGAATAATCTTCTAGAAACAAATATTATGAGTGAAAGAAAAATATGTTTTCTTCGTTGATTGTTTCTGAGGTAATACAATAGAGGTTTAGAGCAGATATATTGTAAAGACTAATTAAACTCAGGAGCCCATTGGTGAAAGAAAAAGATTTAAATTTAATATAGTAATGTGGCTTTTATGATGTACCCAAAGGATTTGAAATGTCCCATCCCTAGAATAAAATGTATATTTTAATAATATTAGAATCACACATACTTGATATTTAAACCATAATGCCCTCACATGGGCTTACTGAATACTTTAATCTATCATAAATGAGAAAACATAGTAAATATTTTATAAATTAAGGGTTCTGAAATGCACATGGTAATAAATCATTTTCATAATGGCAAAAACACCATTTTTGTTTGATCATTTTGAGAAGGGTAAACCAACAATGCATATTGGGACAGTTTGAGATTTCTTAATGATGAATAATGATAAATTACATTATTACTTAATATTATTTCATGCATTTTCTTTGGGGATTTTCTTACCTAGGGTGACTTGAGTTGGCTATATGACATATTATGGCTTTAGTTTTTTCACATTGCACATGCATGTGCCTGGATATGTATTCAAGCAATTCAGGAATAATCCCACTCTCAGGGACCTAAGGAACTGTACCACTTGGGGTTCAAACCTACGTTCTTGCTGAGCCATTGAGGGTCCAGTTCCCTTACCAATACAACAGTTCCCTTAATACTGCAACAAATGCATACACAAGACAGCTTCTATTTTTGTATATTTCTTTGTAAGGACGGTCAGATTCTGGTGTACTTACAATACTTCCAACTAGAAGTGATATGAGAATTTAAGTAGTACAGATGTTCACTTGGGAAGTGTTAGATGCTAGGTTTATCTTCCTAATCTAGGCAAGGAGTAAATATTGGAAACACTGTGTGTTTTAATATTAATGTTAAATTAGGCATAATATCCAGAGGTGAAGATAGAGGTAAAAGCTCTGTGCGCACAACCTTCCAAAGAATATCCACCAAAAATGATGACATTCTTTGATATATGGCTTTTCCACAGCAAATAATAATTAACACAAACAGTCCTGAGATAGACCCTTAAGTATATTGTAAACAGTGGGGCTAAAGGGACAGGTTTGTATGGGGATTAACGTGCAGATGAAATCATCCAGTAACAAAACCAACCTTAATTCTGGAATGATTCAATATATCAAAATCATTTTGCTTCTGCTATAAAGTGCATAATTTGATTCACTGCCTGTGGGTTTGACCATTTGAAGCATTACCACCTCCTGTTTAGATTTTCAGCTGTTTCATTTATCCCTGATCATTTATACTGTACTTTCTCCAAGTTTTATTGGCCATCATCAGTCTTATTTAAATAAGCCATCGAGGAGAAATAGAGCTTCTGTGTGAAATTGTCCTACTTTAATAATGTGGCCCGGTTGAAGGCAGTGACGTGAAATAAGGAGAGATGGACTCTCAGATGCTTAAATAATTAAAGCAGGCAGGTGATTCATTTGAAAAGGGGGGCCAATACATGAGACTCTGCTGCCTCCTTTGACATGGCTGAATTTTAGCATAATTGCATATGTTGCCTGCTATTACGGGATTTTTCTTTATGGGGGGGTCCCTGACAGTGTATTGCAGTAGAGACCTCCCAGTTAAAAAGCCATCCTGTATGGGCGGTAATTCCGATGCAGGGGGCGGGGTGGGTGGTGTCATGGTGAATGGATGGAGTATTCCCTTAGCCCTCCGGGCAATGCGCAACCTTCACCATATAAAACAAGCAGTGCAACCTTGTTGGCCTGCAGAATATTAAATTGATTTGAATCAATAAAAAGGCATATTCATCACATTTCTCTGGGCCTCTGCCAGGAATACTAGTAGTGTAGTCAAATAACCGTACGTACCTGTAGTGTCTAAGAGGTAAACGGCCACAAAGGGGCAACAAGTAATCCAATAGCAAGAAATATAGTAAGTTATAGCGGTGCAAATAGGTAAAAGATATATTCTGCTGCTGCATTTTTATTGTTGTAATGTACAGACAAATGGAAATTATTATGTGTTTATATGTTGGTGTTTCTTCAGGGAGAAAATTCTGTTTTCCCATACATACAAGATCAATTTTGCATGCTGTACTGTTAGATGCTGCCTTCTGGACATGCATTATTCTTCTTTATGGTTTGAATTATTTATTGTTTGTATTACCTCCTAGTTTTAATGCTAAGTGCTTGTAATAAATTGAAAAGGACCAATGTACCACATGACAACGTGCAGGTTTTGTAAGGTGCTTGGTAAGATGCACCTATGGTTTTAAAAATATACAGAAACAAAACTTATTCATTGAAGTTAATAATTTGATTAATACTAAAATGAAAGAAAATATGGTTGTGTAACAAGCCATGCCACCACTCCCTTGAACAGCCTAGTATAGTTTGATTAAAAATGATGAAAATTATACTTAAAATGAGGCATGGATATTGAATCATTATGATGATAAAATGGTGAACAAAAATACTTCACCATTTACACAGAGCCAGGGTGAGCTGTGCATTAGTGTGGGTGTGTATCTGCATGAACATGTTTAGAATGGAAGGTAATGAAGCTCTTCTCAAAGTGATATACTGACCTGTCATACAAGAATTAATGCTGGTAGTGATGGGGGGAGGGGGTGAGCATGGGGAATGGTGGCTGATGAAGTTTTGCAGCCCAGCCAATGAAGCAGTCAGGGGCACATTTCTGTATGGGCGTGGCCTGTGGAATAATTGTTACATCCAAAAACAGTATGCGTTTTACCTAGTTCCACAATGTGTGTTGTCACCTGCACACCTGCGTACTTAGACACTGAGACTTGTGCATCTGAATGTGAGGAGAAATAATTGAGACTATAGTCCACATTAGATGAGTTTGTCAACACTTTGATCCTTCATTTTCTATTCCTTTTGCAGGGAAAGTATTAATGATTTATAATTTTTCACAGTCTCATGTCAAGAAATGTCGTGCTCACATGAAGATGATTTGCGGAAAAAAGCTCACATTTGGCAGTATCTGCCGTGACTTCATCCTTTTATTTGTGACCCTCCAAATTGTCATTAGTTTCTCAGCCATGCTTGCCACATGCGGGTGCTTAAAGTACATGACTCATTTTAACTGGGTAAAGTGAATAATTATACATTTACTTATTTTCCTTTCACATTTAAACTTCACGTTTTGAAGCTGAAGTTTGTTCCTGGCATTTCAAGAGAAGGGCACTGTAAGTTATTTTTATTAAATACATTCCTATAAAGTACATTTAGTAGGTAAATCCTTTACAAACTGTATTGCCTTCATATTAATTTGGAGTGCCTTCATATTGCAACAAAATTGTTTTATAGGACTTAGAAGAATGGAGACATATAAATTACATGTCAATTCATGGGGTCGCCCAGGTATATTTGGCATGGTCAGGATGCACCTCTCAGCCATCCCCTGTGGTAATTCTTTGTAGGTTTCAGGCTGAGCTAGATATGTCTGAAGGAAATAAGAGTGTTAAGGGTTGTTTGGAATTTATTTACTGAATTAAATGTGTGAAGTCAAGTCCATTGTCCTATAATAGGTCTTTGGCATTGCTGATTTAGCATGCTGATGACCTCTTCAGATGTGATGTTTGTATGAAGTTAGTGACCTAGAATACAAGATATATGAGTTGCGTGCTTTTTGTTGCAAATTAATGTACAGCAACCAATTACAAATGTATGCAATCAAACTAGAAAAAGTTCTGTTCACATTAAGCATTATTTATATAGAATGCACGTGCACAGAATTTGGCATCTGACAATGTTACATAGAAATGTTCATGATAGTTGAATATGACAAGCATAAAGCAGTTACTTCAAGTGATATGTGTACTGTATATATGCACATGCACTGATAGGACTGATATTCTCTAACTTTTATTGCTCTACAGTTTACACCATGAAATTTTGACCCTATGTAAATTTGATCTGTCTGTTACATAAATAGTTCTGCATTTGTGATCACATGAGAAAGTAATTTCCCTGCCAACTATTTTTCAAAAGATGCCACACAAGAGCATTTCACCTGTTTTCAAGCAGGCATTCCCATTATCCACTTGCCACCAGTTAGACCAGAACTAATCCGCTACCCTTTTTACTGGTGTCTCTGCAGTGGATAAAGATTGCTTGGGAATGGTGACAGAGCAGCCCTTTGATCCTGTAACCCTGATGGTGCTGTCTTCTACAGAGGACTTCATTCATTTCACAAGATTTCTGGCTTTAGGGAACAGAGCATTCTGAATGGAGCTGTGGCGGCTTGTTGTTCATTGCTGTTTTTGCTCAAATAGTAACTCTTTTCATGGCTGTCACCTGATGGGCCGGCCGTCAAACAATAACCCAGTGGATGTGTGACTCATTGTTAACGCTTAAACATGGGGATCTAAGTCAAGTAATTGCTCTCTTCAGTACTGTCTTTACAAGAGTTTTTTGTAAATGTTCTGCATGACCAGTTCAGACTTGTTTCTCTCACCTTTAGAAAAAATGCTCCTCAGTTTTTTCTCTCTCCTTCTTCTCCTAACACTGCTCTTAAAGTGCCTTACTCTTTTGTGGCTTCTCTGTAGAATATCTGTAAAGCTCTGTTCGAAGTGGTAAGGAGCGTATTTACAGATATGTCCCAGGAAGGAGTTGCTCAAACATCAACATTTATTTTTCTGATATTTCATGTGCTTTTACTTGCAAGTAACCTCTTTGGTGTTGCAAATACTGTTGTAATTGAGTGCCCTTTGTTTTTTTTTTTGTTACTTATACAAGTCATTGTTTCTGCTCAAAAATATAAGTACATGTATGCTTAGTGGTGCAGCCCACAGGTTATGTACAGGAAATGGGAAAGCACATATGATGGAAAAACACCATTAAAGTTATGGGTTGAAATTTGAGGTTATCTTAAATGAGGAATCCCATATGAAGGAATGGATTTACAGTAGTTAATCCCTCATCAAACAGACAATAATGTTATAGCCTAATCCTTTGGAATTCTGAGACTTATAGTCCAGCAGCCTCATAGCGGCTCAGTAGGGTTGTGGCTCTCTGCTACAGATTCCTTGGCAGACCAACTTTGGTGAGGATTTATGGCAGCACTGCCCATGTTTTTTGTCAGTATGTCCGTGAATTAACTATTTTATAGCTATCATTATTATTTCCATCATTTAAATAGTATTTTAACAATTCTACTGTGCTTTACAGTTGTTTAAGTTAATAAAATCATACATTTTGGCAGCCAACATCTCCTATCTACATTAAACCAGAGTAGCGAAACCCACTGGTTCTTTGTCTGTGCATTTAGTATGTAGATATTTTCAGAACAAATGCTAAGCGCATTAGCACAGTGGCTGGATGTCTGTGGTAAATTCCAGGAACAGTATGTAGCTCCTCTCAAAAGTGAGGAAAAGCACCTTGTTGCAGTTGCAAAGCTGAGTATCTTGGATAACATCAAAAGGACGTTTTCTTGGATTTAGTATGGTGTTTGTGCATAGACGAACACTTTAACTATGAAGTATGCCATCAGTGTTTTTTTTTTTGCATAGGTCAATATTTTCACATCCTTGCTAGGATATCATGAAGTTGTTTGGAATTGGCTGCAGCTGTTGTTTCACAACTCTGCTGCATTTTAATAGATGAATCATATTAAACCTACTGTTTGAATATACTGACCCGCATACAACTCTCCTCTAAAGCTGCTGTCTGTCTGTCTCTATTCACAGTCTAGCAGACTATCCTAGACATTGTATTTCTCCTGTCAGTGCAATGTTTGCCATTTGTAAATACAGTATGCTCCCATATAAATGATGTACCAGTGCCCTCTTTAAAATGTCAATGTCAGTTTCTAAATGAGATTATCAGCCTGGCAAAGTGCCACCTTTTTTCTTTAGTGCAGTGCAGTAGGCTATGTCACTTGAACAATGTATATAAGGCTACTGTGTATTTACTTTTGGGTTTGCATTAATGCACTAATCACTATGTAAGTAGCAACATTAGCCCAAAGCAGAGCAAAACTTTGAGTATATGGAAATAAAATATTCATTGCATTCCCAGAATCTGGATTTGCCCAATTTTCAAAAAGTGAGTTCAATATAAGAACAGTGAGTGCAATAATTGACCTCATATAATGTAACTATACTGTGACAGCCTACATTTTGCTGTCCATTTATCACATGTCTTAAAGGCCACAATAAAATAATGATAAGCAAGCATTGTTTCATGTATGTTTCAGATGCGTTCTTTGTCAGTTGGAAAACACTACCTTTACAAAATGCAACCAGGAGCTTTTATAAATGTGATACTATTTGTTTATAAGCTTCTGACCTTAAACATATGTGTATGGATTGATCTCATTCTTGTACAAATATAAATGTTTTTAATTCAGAATTATGTCTGAAGAAGTTGGTACATGAAGCATGTGTTTCAAAACCTCAAATATGCTGTTGGTTTCTGCCAAGATAGGCTGCCACAAGTCTTGATGTTGTTTGCCTTGTTTTGGTCCAACAGGCTAAGTGGACTAGTTTAATGTCTAACCCAAATGACAACCTTTCACCATATTCTGTGCTGACTGGAGCAATTTTTGAAGCTTTTTTCATTTTTTTTGAATGCTGGGAATAACATGAAGAATGGATGAAAATAACACAAATATTCATCCAGCATGTAAAAGGTCCTTTCTCATTCTTCTCCACCTCCCACACAGTCACAAGATGACATCGTCTGATTAAGGATGAATTTTTCTGAGACTTGAATCATTGGTGACATGCATATTGCAGTGTGTTAAAAAATCAGGTCATTTTCATCATCACTGACTATACCTGAGTTACTGTATGCAAGCTTTTAACTCCAAATAGTCAATGATTCTCAGCTTTTTTTTGAACACATGATCCTTTACAACAAACTGTCAGGAATCCTAAGTTAGTCTTGGAAGACATTGAATATTGGATGGATTAAATATATTTATATTATTTATATTTTCTATATAGTATTCAAAAATAAACATTGGAATGTTGATTTAAATTGTATGATTGTCATGAATATGAAAAATGGGTATTCAATTGATGAAGAAAGCATGTATACTTTTAACTCAGAATGCCTTGTTTTTTCTGTCTTCAGTATGGTGGTATGCTTAATTCTTTGTGTTTGTATAAAGAAGTACAGCTCGAACAGCTGCAGAAACATCAAGGTGAATATGGTTTTAAAATTCAAAATAATCTCATAAAAATACCCCAAAGGCTTAAAAAAATGCTGTTATATCGAAGCAAACCCAATCTGGATGCAATTAAGTTACTGAGTGCACAAAGCCCATGTTTTCTGGGATGGCAAGGGTTCAAAGTGGATTGCCAACTAGGGTGTTAAACCTCATGTGTGCAGCAGCTTTATACTGGAGGAAACAACAAGGTGTCAAGGGAAGACACATTTCTCTCCCATATGTAATGAAATTCCATTAAAGGATGTGAATACCTTATTCATTTTATTCCTATTTTAATAACGTATAATAGTCTTCCCCATGATTTCAGTTTGAGGAAACTGCGATGCATTTCAATGAACCTAGTATATTTTTCTCTTACCAATTATGTATTTGTGCTAATCTGTTAAACATGTTAAATTATTTACATTTTAGGCTCTTTTTTATTGTTGGTTGAATTCAAAGAGTAATGTGAGACTATGTACACATTATTAATAAAACAGTGTTTTGCTTATGCTGTTGTAATACTTCTTTTTTTTTTTTCAAAACATTCACCCATTTTTAATTTCAGTGCCTTACTCCAATATCTTTTTGACACGTAGGACCTTGATGGTTCTGTGTAAGAAAAACAAAATCTGTTTATTGAGAAATGAGATACGAATATGTAATTAGGCCGATGTGTTGGCACCCCTGAGTAAACAAATGTGTACAGCAAGCAAATAAGGGATTAACTTATCTCTACACTTAACTTTATAACTCATTTGATCCTGAGAGGTGGCAACATGGAATGGAAAGAGCCAGAAAGTGCTGATCTTCCTCTTCTTCACTAACAGGAATATCTCTACTTACTAAGGAAACAGATAAATCAGTTCTCACTGGATTTTCAAACAACAGGCTTTACAATTAGTAGAAAGTGCTTTCTTTTTGGTCATTTGTGTTGATTCGTCTTTTGTGCAGGCTTATGTCATGTGTAATATGAAAGCCTGCCCCTGTTTGTATTTTTAACCTAAAATAAATGCACACTTTATTACATCTCAAGCAAGGTAACTAATGTCACCTGATTTGTTTGTTTGGCTTTCTGACAAAGTGGCATAAATATTGACTAGCTGGTATGATTTGGATGTATACTAATGTTGGCACTAATCTAAGTGTCACCATATTTTGCATCCAAATGCAGCTTTTGCATTAATGAAGATAATGATAACTGAGGAGTGACCTGTATTTTAGTGCCTTTGGGCATACGACTAGGTTTTTGCAGTGCTTAGCTGACACTTTTGTTTGTAGAGGTAAACACACACCCTCTGGGCTTCTTGAGTCATTTGTTCTCTGGATCCTTTACTGTCAGTGAACTGTGACTACAACAGCAAAAACTTTCTTGTGTTTCCTCTTCTTCTGCTCTATAGCTCTGTCCACATGCAAGGGGGAACGGTGAATACATTTTTCAATACAGTTGTTCTCCTGACCATACCCAGTATTTTTAGAGGCTGGTTACATAATAAGTGTATAAAACTGAACATAAATGATTTGAATGAATTTCTGACTTTTTTAATCATTCAGTTGTACTGGGTGGCAGATGCAAAAATGGCAATTAAAAGCGCTGTTCATTTCAGTTAAGGAGTGAGTTCTTTTTCAGGTTGTGAATGAGTCTTACACAGTGTTCCTGTTTACTGTCTGACAGCTGCAGCAGACACAGCATGAGGTATTCCTCGTGTGTGGTCACCCACGCTCCTCTGGCACACTGCCAGCAAAATTGTTATGGATTATTACTGTTGAAGTGCAGCCAAAAACAGTCAAATCCCCAGCTGATATTAGTTATCAATATTTTACTGGCTTCTATTAAAGTTTTAAGAGGTTGAAATTAAGCGTCAAACAAAAGAGGCCCTTTATCATTATGGGTCAGGTGGTGTCGTAAAAGATCTTTTCTTAAACCTTCGTAGAAATAAAATATAAAATGTGATAAAAATCAGAGGGCCACTGTGCCCAAGATTTTGCACTTGTGGGCACCAGACATCTTAAAAGCTCCTTGTGCTACTGCCTGTTAGTCTCCATTCACAACTAAACCAAAGCAAGACTCATGAACAAGCATGATTTCCGCCCACACTCTAGAGGCCTAAGAGAGGAAATAAAGGGGAAAAGCAAGCCAAATTATACATATTTGGATTCACCCTGATTTGAAGACTAAAAGTACTGCTGTATCCCGTTGTTTAGTTGAAAACAGGTTTGCAATGCTGCACTAAGAATAGAACCTGAGGATCAGACTCCTGTGAGTTCTTTACCAAAAGAGACTCAACCAAAGCTGCGGTGAGCCGTTATTAGATGGGAGTGTGGGGGTTTCTGGGGGACTAATTGTTGCTTGGTTGTGTCCTTTGGCCCATAGTGTTCCACTTGAAACCCTGTAATCTGCAGGGCAAGGCCAACTGTGGTCAGAGTGTGAGCTAGCCGTGTGGCGGGGGCGGCTTGAGGGAGGCTCAGCAGGACCGGGTCACCCAACGTCCCCAGTTGGAGTCGGTATACTGAGCTCCTCACGTTTTCACTCCTCCAGAAGCTCAGCTCTGTGGCCTGTAGTCACTGCTGTGTCGGGCAATACACTGGAGAGGAACCTGATCACTCCAAATCAAACCGGTTCAGATCTGGCTAGTTCAATTCTCCATATATCCACATAATCCCAGAGTTTGGAGACCCAGCTATTGTAGTTTGTAAAGACAATGTTTAAAATGACAAATTTTGCTGTGGATCATGCAGGTTAATTGCACGGTGCCATTGATGATTGTCATTTTTAGTATTTTTTGGCCACCAGGGTGCACTGAAAATACTTCAGTGCTGTCCTTCTTCTGAAGACCCATATACATGTACTTTTGTCTTCAGCTGTAACCTTTGGCTGGCTATAATATACCAGATGGAAATAAAACCTTAATATGGCTAATTGTTTTTATTCTTAGTAGAAAAAAAGGTGCCCATTTTAATTTAACAAAATGAGCATTTTAACCTAAAACCCCCTTTTCTACAACTTGTAGCCTTGTATGTCTTTATTCATTGGCTTCAGCAGAAAATGTGTGGGTTGGCCATTTTCCAGTCTGGCCTTGTTGTTCATTGCCTGACTGACATGAGTGAACCCAGTACAAGGCATGGCTGCAGATGCTGCAAATCCCCTGTGCAGAAAAATGCTGTAAATCAGAATTATCATCTCAAGTGACTGAAAATAGACTAGTCTGTCCGAGACGTCAGTGAAACATCAGCCACCCCCTGCACACACCACACGCTACTCAACGCACTGTCATGCCATTTCAGATTGAGGTTCACACCGTAAATATGAGATTTTAGAAATATGAGTATTAAAGGTTATGTCATGGATGGCAAAGATGGCATGGATGGAAATTATTCCCATTGGGTTTGGGAGTGGGGGAGTGGTGGGCTTCGATTCACATGGGCAGTCACAAAGGGTTTTTTTTTATTTCCTTCCACCATCACTGAAGACAGTAAAGAAAAACCCACAATGATGAAGTATCCCAAAATTCTGTGGTCTCAGTGATGAGGACACATGACAAACAATGCAGCTGGATTTTGTATTTTTATTTATTTATTTTTTTTTACTTGAGTTGGAACTTTCCGTGGACCCCGGAGACCACGCTCCTCTACACATCATCATGAGCTATTTAAGGTCAGTGTAGAATGAGAGCAGGCAGAGCCTACTTCACTGCTCCATGGAGAATCATGCCTTTTTTGTAATAAAAAAACAGGCTCTCGGCCAGTGTGTTTATTTCTCGACAGTTGACTTCTGAACACAGCGTCACCTTATAAATGCGTCTCCCAGTGTGTTTTAACACATACTATTGCATTGACATATGCAAGGGTGTGGAAAGAGTTTGTATTTGTTTCTTTTAGAGAACCAGGTCAGCCCTAATGTTCCCCCACCCTCCCCCAAAATGACCTCAATCTGAGCACTGATTCTATCAGAAGGATGTGGAAATAAGAATAGGCGGAGGGTATAGTTGAAAATGTGGAAGTCTTCAGCAGACTAAAAGGGTTTTCGTCGAACAGAGAGGAGCATTTTACCTGTGAGTGTTGCATGCACAGACAGTTAGGCACACTCAGTACAGAGCTGCTGACAGCCTTGCCATAACTGCTAAGGGACTAAACCTCAGTCAGCACTTAATATTTGCATAATGGTCACCCTTTCTTACATATATCAAACATTCAATTTTAGTACAGGTATGGTAACTCTATTTTAGATCACTGTAGAAATTAAGCTTTTTAAATGAAGGATAAGTATTTTGTCAGTCTAAAGACAAACTTGTTCTGCCTAAAAATCTCTCAATTAGTGCTCAATCTCTGGGGGTACAACTTTGGGAGATTTAAATACAAGACATGAAAAGCTGTACAAAATAACTATTAGTCAATATTTCTTTTTGAATCGCAACCCTTTTCTGCCAATAACTGTAACCTTTAGTGAATATGTAGAAGTGCATTTACTACGATTTACTGTATTCTGTACCTTTTCTTGTAGATTTTGCTGCAAAAGCCTTTTTCTTGTACAAGTCTACAATTTACGTATAACCGTTTATATCATCACTGGACGATAACTTAAGATATATTAGGAGTTACGAGCGCAGAGCTTGCAGTCTTTAGAAGCATTATCGATGGAAAAATTTTTAGCGGCATTGTAATTCAATTTTCTACTCATCCATTAAATGTATTTTAACTGCGCGAAGTCATTTTGGTTATACTTTTTATAGCCCTCCCTTCTCATGCCAGCAGATCCCCTCAAGAAACAAGAAACTCTGGTCCCATCCACATCCAACCCCATTTTAAAAGACGACTCATTTGCCCCATACTAATTACATGGTTTCTCCTTCCCGGTGACCATTCTTGAGGAGCATTGCCCTGAATAACCATTATACTGTACTTGTCTGGGCAATGGAATAATATCTGGTCAGCCAGTGTTCCGTTTTGCTTGTTAATGTAGGCAAAGCCATTCTTTGACCACTTAACTACTAGTGTCTGAGGGCTCGGCTAATTTTTCATGTTACAACATGGTTACCACTGATTTCATGGTGCAGCCACTTCACCCAGACAAAATTTATTGTACAGCTGTCTGTGCCATGGGAGGCTTGTAAAAATGCTTGTCTGAGCTGGGAGGTGCTGGGGATCTTGATCATTGTTCTTTTTAAACTTCATAAAGTAAAGATAACTTGCATCAACAAACACCTGGACGTGCAATTTAAGCTCTCAAGTTGAAGTTGTGTAAGTGAAGTTGGAAGGTATTCAATGCACTCTGTGTAGGGACATGGTGCTGTGCAGTTCAGTGATTGTTAAAGTAGCAAACATTTGTTTTTCATACAGGACTGCCTCTTGTCTCAGAGGACCAAAGATTAGATAGCAATGCAAATATGATCTGACTTGCACAAAGGTTTATTTTTGCCTGGCAACTTTTGAGCCAGCGCTTGTACAGCTTGTAGCCATGTTATGCAATTTGGAGTCAACAATGGGGATGGAATTCAGAATCACTTCTAAAAAACTGCAGTGGATAAAAAACAAATGAATAGAAGGAAGCACTCATATTTAAAGCAACTAAAATACAGCTAAAACAGAGTCTACACGTGCGGATACTATCAATACTAATCAGAATTATGTTTCTTATTCAAAAGTAAGCAAAATTAGACCTGGCAGATATTGTTCAGTCACAGAAGAATCAAATGGACACCACAGAGAATAGATGTAATGAGTACAAAACATGGAGTACTGAGCAGTGGAGGAGGAATCTGTTAGGCTCTTTTTCCTACATGGATGGGCTTACATTTGGTGAAAGTCAAAGGAACCTTCAACCCACGATGCTTGTTCCCAGTTAATAAGCATAGTGGTGAATCTGTTATGACAGCCATGCCATTTGGGTAGAATTATAGCCAAAGAATACCAAGCAGTGTTATCAAAACATGGATGGGAAGTTCTTGAATGTAGTCATGTAGATTTCCCCTCCACCTTCATTTGTCATAGAACTGGAGGCTTTCCTTCTTAAAGAATTGTCCAGTATACCACTAGAAATAATTCCTAACTTCTTATTAGTCAATAAACTCATATTTTCCCCTGCCCCCATTTGTGCAGTTGAAATGCTAATGGCTTCCTGATATGGCATCATCATCAGTCGTTTTGGGTCCAGTACTCCAGAAAAGAGGGAATCAGAAAAGAGGAAACTCTGCTATGACAACAATATCAACTTTATTTCTTAGCTACCAATATGAGTCAAAGGGTTAAGAACCAGGAACAATACACCTGAACTCTCAGATCAATGGCTGCAGTACTTTTGAATGACCCAGAGGAAGTCATCCTCTGTCTCACCTGAAAAGCTGTAAAATTATATTGCTGTAGAGGTGATATGTGCCAATTTTTGCCTTTGACATTCTGAAAAGTGGAAAATGAGTGGAAAAAAGTCTGTTCTGTGCATCCTATCGATTATGTTTCTGTTAAAACCTGCTCTTTTTTCAATCAAATCTGCACACGCATTTGCAGTTTTTCCAAAACTTCTTTCAGGCTTAGTTTATTACACTGCACATTCTAAGGTGATCTATTTGCATGATCTCCTCCCAAGATTTAGCAAACTGTGGAGGACGTCCAATTTAGCATATTCTTGCAAGCTAACATGCAAAAATGAAACGAACTGCGTGTCTAAGTTTTAACACATGCAGGCTTATATATCATTGTAGTTGCATGTGTAAATCCAGCAGCTTTAGAAGATCTAGAAGATGTCAAACATTAGAAATCATCTCCTCATGTGTAACATACATTACTTTGACCAATGTATGAAATAAAATTGATTGCTTGTTTATTGTATCTAAGAAAATGACAAGATTAATTATTTTAGTTTCTTAGTTCATAGAATGCAATCTCTGCATTTTCTAGCATCCCAATTTTGAGCACTTGTGGCAAAAAGCAGATTATAATATGTCACATATGTAATCTCTAATAATAGTTTTAATTGATTTACACCAGATAAAATAAGAAAAAGCGCATTAGTTCTGGGGGGAAAGTGTGATTACATGATTGACTGTTCTGACCATCGGTCTTTGCATTAAAATAAGAATATATGCTAAAAGAATTGAATTGTCCAAATCTGCATTTTCTTTTTGTGGGTCTTTCATAATTTGTAACCATCCCAATAATATATAATCTCTATGGAAAACAAATGGGTTTGTTTTTCATAATCGGCATGAAGTTGGTCAATGATATGCTCCAGCGTCTAATTGGATTTGACATGAGGAAAACTTTAGGGTGGGTCGATGGTCTCAGAAAACAAGCGTGACATTTTGTGGTTGTGTAGTATTCAAACGCATCCCACAGACCCTCTAGTTAACGACCTTGCCGTTGACCTCATCTTAGTGAGGCCGAGGCAGAGGAACCTCATGTTTGGATGTAATGAGAGTGTAAGAAAACAATTACGCCACTGATTGTTGTTTATTATATCTCCATGGCTCCTGCTAAGGCTTTTCAACAGATGATGTGCTTTCTCCTGTGTCCATGGGATTTGTCAGTCGCAGGAAGCCCATACCTGGGATCTCAGAGGAATAATTCCAGCTTTAAATCCAGCTTGAAATCCTGTGGTTTAGGCTGACCAAAGCTGAACAATGTTAGTGTGTCTCTCTCCCAGATCCATCCTGCCAAGTTTATAGACCTGATTTGCTAGGGTTTTGCTCCAGTGCACTTCACGAAAAACATATTTCTGAAGACCAGAAAAAAATTGTGTACATTGTAAAGATGCATATTTAACTACAACGTGAAAGTGTAGTTGTATTCAAAATAAAACATTGTTCTGTTTTTAAAAATTAATGTTGGTTTTTCAGGTCCAAAAATGAATATATTATCTGTCTAGACCTTTCACTGTTCATTTATGTTGTTGTCATTGACAGTGAGTTTCTGGAAAACATGTGAGTGAGTTAACCTAAAGTTAAAATAGGTTAGGAGGAGGGACTAGCAAACACAAGTGTGGAATTCAGCCTTGGCTTCTAATTATTTTGAGGTATAAAAAGAATAAGCCACTTAGATATAGCTGAGTATGAAAAATATACCACCTTTCAAGTGACCTATATAATCCATTATCTAGCAGGTTATTATGAGAACTGCTTTGCCTTCCGCCTGTGTCGTATTTCCTGTTAACAATGCTCTGCTGTCAAGTTGCCTCTGTGCTCTACCCTGCGTCTTGCAAGACCGTCACCCTCCCCATCAAGACAAATTTATGCCTTGGTAGATCCAAATTCGTGCACAGGCAAAGGTTAAGACTGTGGGGAAATTTTCTCTGGGCTTTCCTCCTTTTTTATCGCTTGTGAATTTCTACTTTGCTAAGCACTGTGTGACAGTTTTCTGTGTGAGAGCAAACATGCGGTGTGATACGTATTCCATCACCGGCGGCAGGGCAAGCGGCAGTTGTGCGACGGCAGTGAGAGTGGATCTGCATGCGAGGGGCGCGTGATAAATGGGCAGGTAGAGCTGGGAGCGCGGGGCTGGCACTCGCTGTGTGACAGCTGGCACTTAGCGCCTAATATCAGGAACAGCACGTGGGAAATGGGCTACAAGGACGAGCTCTGCTCCTGCTCACAACCCGGGAACAGATAGCTTTTATCATTCCCCCACGTTCTCCCAGTCTCACCCTTTCTTGTTTTAATTAAATTCTTTTTGAATGCAGTCTTCCTCCTTCCCTAGTGTCCAGTAGCTGGAGGTGAGATGCTGACACTCTGAGCTTCTCTTGTGCTCTTAGACTGTAAGGAGCTTTGACTCTACCTAAACCCAGACAGTCTCAGCTCCTGTTATGGTTGTGGACTTGACCCAAACCCTGAGACTTTGACCAATCCTTCTGATCTGGCACTCTTAAGGGCTTTGACTCCACATAAACTCTGAGACTCCAAGATCCACTTGTGCTCTCAACCTTATAGGAACTTTCATTTCACTTGTAATCTTGCATTCAGACAACTTAACCTGCTCCTCCATTGTACTTTGACTCTTAAGTGGCTGCTCACCATCAGAGTCATTGAAAAATGTAGCCCACTCTTTGTGCAAAAATGTGTTTTTTTAAGAGACCTTAGTAAAAGTCTGTTAATTGGTTTTAAATTGTTTTGAAATTGGATTTCTAGTTTATATTTTTTGGCCCAGCCCAACATCCTCCATCAGGCTCAGAGAGCATTGGTAATGATATACTGGTGTAATACTGGTATAAATGTCCTCCAAACTGCTTGCATTTAGCTTCTGCTTATTTTTGATCCCCTAACTGCATAGTCGCTGCAGCGGGGGTCTGTACCACTTTTACAGCTGGTGCTGACTGCTGACTGGGACTGCTGGAATCCAGTCAACCTGAGGAGTTGCTATTACACACTGAAGTTAACGTCACCTTCTGATGGAGACCCTTTCTTTTTTAGTGAAACCAAGGCCAATTTTGCATTGCGTCATGGGACTCCCAGATGTACTCAGTTTTGTCACAGTAAGGATAAGTCATTTTACCTAGGACTATTGTTTTACACATTGGCATGTTTGTATATTTACACTTACATGCACCACCCAGGCAGCTCATAATGTAGTGTTTCGGATATAATTATTAATGTAAAAACACCAATAAAACAATACATTAACACATAAAAACAAGACATGTATGATATACATTTATATATTCTTGGACGGGGAACTTGAAAGATTAAAGACTTTACAACGACACAAAACAAATGTAAAAATGAGTAGTGTTTACTTCTTGTCTTCTTACTGTAAACCTAAATTAAAACCAGAAGTCTTCCTGACCAGATTCTGCTGATCAAAGCCCTGAGTTATGTGAAAATCGTAACCACAGAAACTCCACAACGCCTGACAGTTAAGTGTCATTTACTGTCTGCTGTGCTGCACTGTGATCACTTTCTAAGGTCCCTGCTCTAACCCGCACTCTGTGGATTTCGTCTGAAGGGATGTGAAGAATGTGATTGTTGCATTAGCTGGTAATTGTGGGGTGGCACTGAAACAGAATGTCTGCAGTGATTTCATAACTTTGCTTTTTCGTTTATGGAGAAAGAATGTTCAACAACCCAAATAAGTGGCTGTCACTGAAGTGAATGAACAAATTTATGTTTTTATATATTGTTCTTAAAGCAATTCCTCTGGCGTTGAAAGGCTACATTTGTGGTGTGTATGTATTTTGTGTAAATGTTATGTACTACAGTTTTCGCAAATAGAATCAAAAGGATGTGGCTGAGGTTGAAATATGTTTTTGGTACTAACCTCCCTGTCAAGTGTCCCAAGCCCTAACATAGTTTCTTGTAACTGCCATGCAGTTGCACTCTACTGTCATATTCATATTAATGTTGTCCTTATCCTTACTCATTTTTACATGCTTTAATTATACTATTATGCAAATATTAGTCTCAAATACTCACCATATATAAAAACCACTAGTTGTAACTTTGTTGATGAAAAAGTGTATGTTGTCAATATTTGAGAAATTTGAGTAGGAATTTGAGATTTAACCACCCCCCCAAAAAAAAGTAACCCCCACACCATACATGTATGGACATAAACACACACATATACATAAATATACATACATACATACATACACACACGCACACACACACAATTTTATACTTGATGATTGCCTTTCATTCACAGTTCCAAACAACAAACTCTTTGTCAGTCTCACAAGGGCCAGTAAACACTTTGTTATAATAAGCTCTGGCTAGCTGCTGGACGTCAAGACTAATTGTAATGCAGCATATACCCCTGAAACTATAAACCTATATAACAAAGACAATTGCAGAGTGGGGTTACTGAGTGGAGATAGCACTCATGTAACCCCCACCGGAGCACAGAAACAGACAACAAGGAGGCCATTGATACCAAGCTTTCATAGGAAAAAACCACAGAGGCAGAGAGTCGTCCAAACCAGTATGGTGCGCGGACGACCACATAATTCAGCATTTTAATGCAGCCTTTGTTCTCGTTCGGAGGCACGCAGAGCACACTCTGCTAGGAAACAAATAAAGGAGTGCGTGGAGCGAGGGTGCAGCAGACCGAGCTTGTCTCTGCATGTTGTTTTAAAAGGAAAAGCGGTCATGTACCACGCGGTAGTCTCTTCCACCCCATAAAGCGCTGAAAAAAGGCAGTTGGTCACCGTTCGACGCTTTGGGTTTATTTAAAGTATTTATTGTTTCGTTTCTGTTTTCTCTATGAGACTCATAAATGTGACAGCATAATCTACCTCTGAACATTAATCTCAGGAAGATCGAGACAGATATGAATAACCCGTTTATCCATCGCCATTAAAAGCAGCTACTGCAAGCTGAATAATCTCACATGCTTTGAAATAGATGACTATAAGTGCCATTAGCGACTCACGGCGTAATACTCAATTAGCACTGAAACAATGTACCCAAAGTTATAAATCCCTCCAAACGGTCATTTGCAACTGTGGGAGCCTTTATGGTTGTCTGTGAAAGCCATACACGTCAAGGCTCTCTGCACAAAGAGAGATGTGATGTTTTTCCTCCCATCTTTCCAAGTTTTTGTCCGCGAGATGAAGCAGCGTGTCACAGAGGTCTTGATGTGGGAAGGACAAGGGGGCAGGCACAGCAGGCACAGTAAGCCAATGGTGAATTGGAAGTCATTATTGTCTTTACAGCACTTATGGAGTCCTTTCAAATGCTGCCAAACTGCACATTGTGTTGCAGATTATGACCTGCTTTCCATAGAAAGCCACACTGCCATCTTGGTTTCCTTCCAGGAATGACGTTCTAATGATTAATGTGCAGCTGGATTAGGAGGCCTTTCTCATAATGTCATCACTCAGTCCAGGGCCAGTTCACCGCTGCAGAAAACTTAGCGAGGGCCCAACTTTTGAAAGCTATCTGATGTTAATCTGTTGATTCCATTCATTTCAAATCAATGATTAAGAAAACAATATCTGTATGTATTTCATATATTGTTTGTAGACTGAAGGTGATTTGTGTCTGAAATGGAAATTGTTTGGTAAAGGCCATAAACAGTAACCACACTGCTTTACCATGGGAGCACAAGATGCATAGCATATTTACTCATGGAGGCCTGGACTCTGTCAATGTTTGCCCTTAATTTGGAGTTGCAGCCACATGCAAGTCTTAGTTTTTCCCTTTACAAACATATTTTAATGAGTTTAACAATAACTTAAACAACTCACTCAACTCCATTTTTGAATTCAAATTAAAATTTGCCTTGACTTGAGAGTCAAAGATACTCAAAAGTGCTTTTAAATATTTCAGCTATGCCACTTGTTGCAGTAACTGAAGCTTGCATCCCAAGTTCATGCATTCTTGAGGTTACTTTTTGTAAATGTACTTGTTTGCTTTAATATTTTAATTTAATATTCTGTTTTCAGAATGCAGAAGATAGCCCCCCAGGAGACATACCCGGCTGCAGTAATAACCCTTGAGGCTGGATGCTTTCACTACACCACAGCGTGGAATTGAATCCTGACCATGCCAGTGTTGACTTTTGGTTGGAATCCTGTGGGGCACTGCACAATTGGCCATGGCATCACACAAAAAGGTAGGCTTTCACTCAACTGGGCTCCCCCTGCTGTATCACACAACGGTGACCATGCAGCTGCATTCTGCTTGCACAGCCTGCACTGAGGTGTGAGTGACAGGACATGAAATATGATTGGGTTTTACGAACTGGGCGAAGAAAGTTGAATATATGCATTTATGCATGTGTAATTCTTTAGTCTGGGGGAGGCTGCATCTCATTGAATAAGTCTACCATCCAGCAACTTTCATTATGTTTCTGTATGTATTCATTGTAACATTTCATTTGATTTGGCTTGTTAATCATAACTTCCAGTATTGATAAAACCTGCCAATACCTTGTAATGCTATACAGAAACATAGTATAGCCGTAACAGCTTCCACAGGACAGACTGTGAGATGACCTTAAGTTGTCGGTAATATTTATTTGTTTCTATTTGTATATAGTGACATTGTACAGATGCCACACATACAATTGCCTGCCTCATGCCTGGCTTTACCTGACAGATCACAACTGTAGCATTATTCCATATTTTAACTCAGTTTATTTTATGATGTACTTTTGTATTGCATATTGTCTGAATATGCAAATAATAAATAATAAATTATGCTTTCTCTTACTTTTTTGGCTATCAGACATAAATGGAAAAATAATGGAAAAAAATGTTATGCATTATACATGCATGCAAATTGCACACTCCTGTAAATTAAATGGCGGTGAAACCGAAATCTAGAAATTAGTTATTTAATGAAACTTTCAAGAACGCAAGTCAATTACTGTTCTCTATGCAATTCAAGTCAGGAATTAAACTAAATAAGTTAGCCAGTTTATCTTAATAACTGATCAGAGGTCTGTGGAGTTGGTGTTAAGCCCTTGAAGTGAGGGCTTTCCATGTAATCAGAGCTTTACTCTCTCAGCCAGGGCTTTTTCACTGACCAACTCAGAATGACTCAAATCCATGCTTCAACGCTCAAAAACACCTCGGCCTCACCACTGATATATGCAGTTAATTATATTCAAATGATAGATATAAGGAAACCCAAGCTTTGTCCGTGGACTGCATTTGTAACATTCGGAGCTGTTTTGTTCAATGTTGAGTAGTGTGGTCGGTGATGGCACATGTGTGCAAATATTGCACACGCATGCGAACAAAAAAAGGATTTTGCAATATAGGGAACTAAAAATACAGTATAAATGACAGCATGCATTCTCATTGACCTTGATGTAATGCACCAACTAGAGATGGCTGTAATTAACTGAGTGGTAATCTGACGCAAATGTGATGTATGAATGCAGCAATAAGAAGTAGTGGTTGGAAAAAGAAATGGTAGCAGCACAGATTTGTGGCTAAAGCTCAGGCAGGCTAGAGATTCACCAAAATACAGCATAGTAATTTATTGTATCTGGCCATTATAGAGCAACCCCTCAGACAAGCTGAGACAGAGATGAATGTGATTCTCCACTGATTGTGATGGAGAAATAAGAGGATAAGGTG
The DNA here is from genome assembly GCA_022829145.1 of Albula goreensis. Classification (NCBI taxonomy): domain Eukaryota; kingdom Metazoa; phylum Chordata; class Actinopteri; order Albuliformes; family Albulidae; genus Albula; species Albula goreensis. Next base: position 14,284,881 of record CM040741.1, read on the forward strand.
CAGCTCTTCTGTTGAAGAGGGAGCCAGTAAACCTAATTCAAATCTTCATCTGGAAAGTCTTAATTTTTTTACTCCCATGGTGCTGTTAAGTTTGTGGAGAAACAACCAAAATTGTTGCTGTCTGTAAAAACAAGAGCAATTGGGGAAAAAGGCTGGGTTAGGGTTATAATTTCACATCATGCTCTTAAGCTCCCTGCAGTTAAACGGTTGAAGTGAGCCCCGTGGCTTTCTGCTTTCTGATAAATGAGAAGCCCACTGTGGCCGCATGTAAGCAGGGTTTTCTGTGCAAACTTTAATAACTCAACATGAACGAGGGTAAGAAATCCACAGAGGCCACTGCTGGAGCCAAACTACTGGCAGGGATTCAAAAGGAAATACTGTCTACCCTACCCTGCACTGTCACCCACTCGCCCACAACCAGCTCAAATATAAATACAACACTCATCTGAAACCTGAGACCAATTTTCTGTATCAACATGGGCATCTCATTATAACACTCTCACTGACTGACTCACTGTGGCTAGGATTCATGTAGGCCCAAAGTTCACAGCAAAACAAAGACTGAGGGAAAATCACTTATGATAATGCACCACACAACGTTATATGAGGACCGAGGACTATGCAGGTGTATGAAGATCATGCAGGAGAAACTTGATCATTACAAGAGCACTGAGAGAGACACTGTGGACAATATTCATATTCTAAGGGTTAATATGCAGCAAGCATTAGGCCATCACTTGAAAGCCACGACGTATGAGATACCCAGAAAAACATTTGAAGGTCCCTTTCATGCTAGCATACAGATTAATGATAATAAAGGTGTACGTTTTGAATTCCTTCTCTTTATTACTCTAAGTGAACTCCATCAGTTTGTCCATAAAGACTGCTTTCGCAATTATCCACCTATTAGGATTAATGCAGATAAACCTATTATATAGATATGTTTGAAAATGTCTAATACCATTCCAATTAAAGCATCATTATCTTAAGCGCACAGCACTGAATGTACGCCTCCTCTTGAACATAGTTTATCTGCACCTCTTTTCTGTCAGTGCGCTCTGCAGTGTGTACACAGTGAATCTCGTCTCCCAGAAGTCCTTACATGAGCTGTCTGTTTTCTCCCCTAATTGCACCTTGAGACTTTTCGTACCATGATAACAGTTATAAAGCTTAGCCATACCAAAGACCACATGCCTTATTGTCTAAGGTATGTTAAAGACAATGTAGCTGTGTAACTTTTTTTAAAACCCACTTGTAGTCATCAGAATAATTACAGAAAATACTTCATCTGTGTTTGAGTTAAAACGTAAGGAGACACTATTTTCTTGCCAAAAATAAAGGTGCAGTAAATGGCAGAGACAACCAGTAATTACAGCCATTTAAAAGCACACCACTTTATTCCGGTTTGAGCAAATCACTGGAGCAGAAAATTGTTAAGCTACTTCCACACAGAGTATAAACACACTTATTTGAGAATGCATTAATATGGGAAAGATAATTTTGCTGCTCTGCCCTACACGGACACTCTGTCTGTAGTTTCCGTCCTCCTTTTCTCTCTCCTGTGATCTAACCATGCTTTTCAGGCAGCTCGTTGAGGTCCCTCCCGTTTCATACGAGGCAATCAAAGTGGTTTAAAACATTAGAGGGCTGATGCTGAGCTGCTCCTTGGCACTGGCTTGGTCGTGAGTTACCGCAGACTCACTCGACTAAAGCTCAGCCAAGTTTAGAAATGTCTCTGCTGCTTTATAGGGCTCTCTCCCCTCTTGTCTTCCAAACCCCTGCCCTGTATGCTGTTAACAGATTAGACTTGCTAGAAAGTTCTGCTTCGAGACAGGAAGTGGAGGCAGCACGCTCCCCCATTCCCTTAGCATGTGGCCTTATATCTGATTAAGAGCACTAATCGACAGAGGCAAAGCGCCTTTAATTTCCTAATCTACCTTCCTCTCACTCTGAGCGGAAACAAATATATTTTCTGTTGTAGCTGTGACTTGCATAAAGAATTCAAAGTATACAATTTTTACAGAATGAACCACATGGTTTTTGACTTTTGTTTGCTGTAGGATAAAACCTTTTTCTGTTTGCATAAGCTACTGAGTTACTTTAAATAAAAATGCCCAGTTCACTCACGCAGAAAGGCATATACATAAGTGTGTTTTAATTTTTTAAAAAGATGTTTTTACTATTTCTTTCTCTATACATGCAGTACGTATGTTTAAAATGACTTAACCTTACCAAGGTGCCTTTAATGCTGTTTATTCATGTTAAGAAATGACTGCTAATGCTACCGCTGTTATTGATAATAGTAAAATAGAAGTCATCCTGAATGAAGCCATGGTATTCTAAGTTTTCCTTTGTCAGAACCACAGGAAGTGTGATAGGCCTTTCAGGGGGAAAGAGTGCTGTAGATATGACTTCATTTGCATTTAAGGTGCTGCAATAAATTCAGCGGAAAGTGAAAGGAGAATCAAGGGAAATTAAGAAGGATTAATGGACTTTACTTTTCACAGTGACCGATAGTGGTTATTGTAGAGCTGGGTCACCTTGGGGGGTTTCTTCGCGGGGGGAAAACGTGAAAGGAGGAAATGAGAGAAAGTTGAGATCCTGCCGAGTTTCTTGGGAGCACGGTGGTAGAGGGCATGATTCCTAGCCAGTGACCTTGCTACACAGTGACCGTAATAAGAAGTAATGAAGTCCCTTACCGTGATTGATACGCTCCGCGTCTCTGCCGTTCGTTCGTCACGGACTGGGGGAAATGGACATGACAGTGATGCATCTCTGTGGGTTTCAGACTGATGGAAGGTATTTGTGTATGAAAACACAAGAGCAGTCGACATGCCTTTGGTGGTCTTCCCAATCAAATATCTTCATCAGCTCCCTATTTTCTGTATTTGAGACCTCATAGGAGTGATGTGCATTACTCTTATCAACCTTATAGTCTATCCTGAATAAAGTTCTGGTGTGCTGAATAACTCTACAGTGTAGACTTTGTCTGCTGAGCAAATATGTTGAAATCTTGTGAAGTACTCTTTATGAAATGCATTAATACGTTCTTGTTTAAGAGATCTATGCAAGTGATGTGTCACATTTAGAAATTGTGAGTTAACTTCTCGGAAGGTAAAGTAAGACTTTTCAGGACAGAAAAACATCATATTCTTTGAGATAAGCACCTTGTTTATAGTATGAAGCTTTCATTGAAAGCCTTTCAGGCATGTGTGACTGTTTAATTGTGAATAAATTATATAATGTACTCTCTTGTAGAACAAACAACTCAAAAACTGTTTGAATAAAAAGCCTGATAAATTCCCTGTTACATTTCAATAAACAATACCACACATCTGATATATTTAAGCCGTTTGTAGCTAAGCTCTAGGCGTAGGTGTTATTAAACAATAGTCTTTTGTGGAAACCACTAAAATCCATTTTAATTTCAAAAAGCGCACATTTGACTTTTAGCTTTGTTTTTGCTCACAATGTGCCACATTGTTGGGTTGTATATATGAAGCATTATTACAGTGGTGCAGTTGGGAGGAAAAAGTCTTCTCTCAAGCCAATGGCTTCTGTACATGAGTCTGTACTTCCAACTCAAGTGACAAGGGGCAGATAAAAGCAATAGACCTCAGAAAACACTAGAAGGCCTGAAAAGCTTTGTCATAAGGCTTAGAGGCCCGCGGGTCAAAGACAGCTGTGTTTATACTTAGAATGAAGTGCAGAGCCTCATTATATTCCATGCAAGTCTGTGGTTTGCATCACAAAACCACCATGCACTGAGCTCACTTTGAAAAAGTAAAGGAGCAAAGCTATTGTGTAATCCTGGAGCTTTGTACAATTCAACTGAAACACTGCCAGTAATAAGGACAAGGTGACTTACAGGTAATCTATAAGAATAAGGAACAGACAGGCGGCTCAGACTTTTATTAGATCTCCGATACACTACAGGCTCGTGCCCACATTGGCACTTCCATTGCTGCCCTGAGAAGGCTTGTGTCACAAATTGTTCCAGACAGCGAGTATGACATGCGTCTGGAGGGCTCTGTACCTTTAACAGAGGCCAGAGTGCCCATATAGGGAACTGTCAATTTCTTCTCACATTTATTCTCGGCGAGCGTGATCTATCCGTCAGAGCTTAAGGAGTTTTCTAACAGTACATTGACCTTGAGTGCTTCACATTGATTTCCAGTAACATCTCACAAACAGGGTCGTTACTGAGTCACCCAGCAGTGGGTGTGATTGGGAACAGATTTCCGAAATTCCGATACCGTGCCACCTGCCTGCAGTGATGGATCACCCTCCCGCATCCCATCAATCCTTACCTGCTGCCGAGGAGGTGACACCTGTATGAAATTTATCATCATATACGACACGGACACATCAAACCAATACAACTGGGGCTTCCTAAACAAAGTTCCCCCTGTGCTGGTGGGGAAGGTTCTATTATGTTTAAAAACGGATTTATTTGTCACAGTGAAATATGACGGGGTTACTTGGAGGAGGTATGGAAATGTATCTAAGCATGTAGGAAAATGTCTTCCAAGGGAGTGTGCACTCTTTCTCCTGTTCTTTTTGGGATTGAGAATCCACCATACCTTTGTTTTGTTAAGTGTTGTGCTGGAAGATCACAGCCGCTGCGGAAACTTTCCTGCATCTGAAACCTCGGAATCCAATTTTCAGTCTCGCACAGGTTGTTGTCAGATGTAAGATTAAAATGCTTGCAGCTCGCAGATTTATTTTGATTGTTTTTGGGATGTTGGGGAGAGTTTTCTGTCCTGAGAATTGAGCTGCTGTAAGTACTTTTTCATGTGGGATATGAGCAGTGTAGTTTATGTGATCTTCTATTCATCTCTGGGAGAATGACTGTGAAAGCAGAAAAGGGGGTCATGTGGCCTTGAATTCACTAATTTAATTAATTACCGACAGTCCCCTGGAAAGATTTTATGGGCAGTTAAAAAACCTTCTGTTATTTTTACTGCCATACGAGGCGATGTGCTGAACTGTCTTTCACAAAGGTCCCCTTTTTTTTGCCGTCACGGACCGGCCAAGTATAGAATTAACAGCCTGTGAAAGAACAGCTCGTCTGAACGTAGCAACAGTTGGGAAGGCCCGCACTCCTCCAGTGCAGACCTAAGTATTGTTTCTGAAGTGGAGGATTCATATCCAGACCACAGCACAGTGCCCAAACCACAATCCATTTGGAATGCTGCAGCTTACGCGTGGTTCCTGCCAGGAGCGCTCCCTCTAAAGCACAATACTCCCTTTAGATGGCTGCTCCAACAGCTTCAGAAAGGCTCACCACGCACAGGCTAGAGCAGGTTGTAATCCCTTTTCCCCCCATTTCATTAGCCTTGAGGACTAAAGAGCTTAGCGGCACGGACCAATAATAAAAAAGACAGAACACAAATTCCTCTGAATACATGGTGCTTTGTGAATATTCTTTTTTTTCCACCTCATTCATAGTAGCTAGGAATGGATTAGGCGGCATCAAAGGATGAGAAGTATTACCAATCGATTTTCAGAACTTTGCATTGTTCTTTTCAAAGTGGAACTCTGAATCTTAGTTGTGCCCAGATGTATAATGCTGTTGATTTGTAGATGAAATTATCAAGGAAAAAATGCATAGCTTATTTATCACTATCACCAGCCAGAAGAGTAAGTCCATAATCAGAAAAGTAGATAAAGGAAGCATTGTGTTACGGATATGTGAAGTGTATAAGTATGGGCAAAGTAGCTTTTTGTTGCTCTTATATGTGAGAGAGGGAATAAACAAGATTTCGGGCAACTCTCTCTCACACTAATCATTGTGGCTTGGAGTGTATGCAGACTTTTCAGAACTGTAGCTCTCCCTTCTCTTTCAGACCAGCCAATAGTTCCAATCAAGTGTTAAAAGTAAGTACCCCAGAAATCCTCTCAAGGCTGCCTTAGCAGTCCTGCACCATGATACAGTGGATCTGAATAATTATGGATTCCTGTGCCTTCCCACTTCTCTTAGCTGTGATATGAATGGCTTTTTTGTAATCTATGTGAGATTAACACGCTAGCTGCTCAAATTGTTTTCTCATCGCTAAGCTAATGCTTTGATTCTCATGTGTTAGTCACACTCTATGGTTAATGGAGAAAGCATCTACAGTATTTATTCAACTTATTATTTATGAGCAGGTTCTTTGGGGTAATTTTGTGCATCTTTAAAATCCCCTGCACAGGCCCCATTTGCTCCTTTGCAAATAGAGATGCCTTGAAATCTGATTTCTTCATCCTCACCTGAGATGTGTAGCCCAGTGTAGTCCAGTAAAAACAATGGCAAGAAATATACATGGATCCATTTTAGGCAGTTAGCAGTGAGCTGTTTAACCTTCTGATGAAACTTTTAAAAAATGCTGGAGTTGCAGTTTGCATTCTTACTTACGCAGTCACAGTACACATTTTTATGCTTTGTACATCTATTAATGATGATCAATTTTTAGTTGTTAGATTGCTAATACAACCGAGAACAAGGAGAACAGGGCATGCGAATGTTACCATATGTGGTTCATTATTTTAGTAATTACTTTGGAGACGTCACTCACTAGGTGAGGAAGTGAAATACACCGCTTCTATATCTGCTGGAAACTTGTTACAACCAGTGTACATGCAAGGTACATTTTATCTTAGTTTGAAGCTGAACTTGACCTGTTTGAGACATGCTATTGGTCCATTTTACTACTTGAAAGAGTATTCTTTCTCTGTGTTGTTTCTCTGTCCCACTGGTGAGAGAAAGAATCCCTTTATGGTTGATCTTCTCTTTGTTTCTAATACCATACTGTGCCCTAATGAAAGCCACACTGTAAACTGACTGTCCAGATAATTAAATAGATCATAGCACACAAACAAACTGAAAGACATATATCTCATATTGTCCAATGTTTTCTAAGAACTATTTTGTAATATTGTCTAAGAACAAAAGTACAACGAGACAGTTCCACCGCCTGTGTCATAAAAAGATTCACTTCTGTTTGGCCATTTAGCTCATAGATACACTTAACTGTAATTTCAAAGAGAACCTTTGAAATACTTCACTTTGATCTTCCCACACAATACAGTTGATGGGCCTTTTTTGTAATATGTGATTGAGTCGCACATTTGACAGAACTAATCTATGTGCAGACATTTGCTGACCCTGATTTTGCTCCTGATTACAGTTTTGAATAAATACTGCTTTGAATTCTTCTTGAGAGTGTTGATTGGTTTAACATGGCAAGCCATCTTGAAAAGGGTGGGGTTCAACAACAGGTTAACTGTAGTCAAGAAACACATTAAGGGCACTGCTGTAGATGCATGAAGATTAAACTGAAAAGGCCATTGGAAATATCTCCAGAATGCATTTTTGAACGTCTTGGTTTACAGATCACTATGTGAAAATAACTAGAAATTACATTTCTTTAATGTTCAGTGGTTAAAAAAAACAACCAAAAACAATTGATAACAATTTTCCATGTCTGCATACCATGAAGGTTTGGTTAGCGTTTTGCATTTTAGTTATTGTCTTTAAAATTAACTAGAAATGAGGATAAACCAATTCTTTCTTGTGGCGCTGATAGAAACTATTGCATGTCATGCAATGCGGTGTGGGAAAAATTCACTACTGTTGTGGGATTTTCCAAACACAAAGAAACAAAAAGAAGATGGGCATTGCACTTGAACCGTTAAACCTCTTCATGCAGTAAATCAGCACATGAGCACATATCCCATATTGCTTCCTGAATAATATGTAAGCCTATGGATTTTTTTTAGCACCAATGTGGACCCATGTAGACAGGGTGACGACATCTACAAATGTTAGCATTATAAATAATTAAGGGTGACTTAAGTAATCAGTAATACTTCTGGCTTTAAGCAGTATATTGTTAACACCTTTGGGACAACCATCTAAAGCTTTGCTTTAGAACTCATGATACAAATAAGTTCCACCATCCATTTGCTATTTTAATGACTGACAGTTTTAAATAATTCTTGTTATTCTGTATATGTTTGTAATCATTGTCCCCAATGATTTAGTTGCACTGCACAGCTGAGTCCTTGAATGTACGTTCTGCTTCTTTGCAGATATTATATGAGTTTATGTTGTTGGCTATTTATTTCAGGTCATTTGAAACAGAAAACATTAATGCCATTTTCATTGTGCACCCAATTCATAAATGAGTTCACACAATACCAGGAATTTAACATTTCATTCAACATATGTTGGTGATCATGTCAGGCATTTGTTAGCTCCCATACGTTTGGCTGTGAGATTAGTTTACAAAATTAAAATGTGAAGAGCTGGCCATTGCTTTTTCTGACTGTCGCCAACTAGAGCAATCTCCCATTTGATCACGCGCTTCCCTGACTGTTAAAAGCCATCATTTGCTTGTGATTTGCAGATCAAGATGGTTTAGGTCATTAAGCAAAGACCACCCCCTAGAATTAGCAGCAGCCAAGACATTAGTCATACTCTCCAGTTCCGATACCTGTCTCTTTTTTCTACATTACATGCTGGCAGAAGGATATTTATACCCATACTGAAGGGGGGCGGGAGGCTGGTAATGGTGCTGATGTTTGTAGTGAATCAGTAGCTCATGAAGTATTATTTTGTGAAATGCAATTTGTTTTTACCCCAAAAACTTTTGCACGTACTGTTTCTTTTCAGCACACATCCTTTGCCTACAAAATAATTTGAATGGTTTGGCAATTCTCTTGTAGGGCCATGAAACTGATAGGGTACAAGTGAAGTTATGTCTGTGTTTTCTTACTGTATTTAATATTTTAGAAGAATTTCTAGAAGCATTCCAATGTTTACGTGAGAAACATCATACTGAGGTTTTTGCTTTCTTTGAGAATTGCATTCAGTTTGGGGCAATGTGACTAGAATGTCTGCAGATCTCCAAAATGCATTACTGTGTCTCTTAAGATTCACACAAGGGTTTGAAATCCAAAATGACTGGGTCCATGCTGCCTCCTAAAAGCATCTCATTGTTCAAGTGTAATGGTCCACATGACCAAAGTGTCTGTAGATGTCCCCAATGCATCACAATGCATTTTGGAATTTGCACAAGGTTTTGAATTCCGAAATGATGTGTTTCTGTGTTGCCTCCTAAAAGACTCTTATTGTTCAGGTATCAGACTGTTGCTGGTGTGAAAACAGCCGGTGCAGGCCCAGTGATATTTCTTCATGAAGGGGAGAATGGGGTGCAATCCGGCTCGTGGATGGCCTGTCAGGGGAAATGAAAACGAATAGTTCCTGTGTACCACAGGAGAAAATCTCTCAAGCATCAACATGTGCTTAAAGAGAAGTCCTCCAAGCTTGGGCAATTCCAACTCTAACCCTTGAGGAGCACCCTTTATCCTTTAGAGTGATTCAAATGCGTAACTCCATATCCTTTGGCATTTTATCTCGTTATAAAGTCTCAACACATCGTTGTTTGTAGCTGTGGGTCTTTTGATGCCAAGCTTCCCTGTCTTGTGATTTTCATCAGGTTCACCCTTGTGATATGTGTGTACCGTACATTGCTGTGGCCATTGTTGTCCTCAGTCTAGTTTTTGTTCAGATGTCATTACATATGTACTCATGGATATATGGAACAGAGTTTTAAGAAGTATTAAACAAGAAGGATAGTTTGTAGCTTTCATTTTTACAAAGGCATAGCCAGGAATAAGTGAAAAAATGCATTGACATTCAAATCAATCAAAATTATGTTTTAGTATATCACCGCCAAATCATAAAGAATAGCATATGCTAACATCTTATGTTACAATGATATCACTGACATAGAGGTAGATGAACCTCATGAAAGGGTAGCTTCTCCTCTAGTGAGGTAAGCCGCTTAGAATACAGGAATAGTGCTTAGAGCACTAGTTCCCGGAGCCTGCTGGTTCATAACCTATACAGGAATGTATTATTTTACACATGAGCTTGCTCTTATAGATGCATTTCCACTTTCAAAAATTCAGCTGTTGTGTGCGCATCAGAGGTCATCACATTGTCATCCAGAGCTGCCATGTATTAGCAAATGTGTGCCGATATTCACAGAGTCCAGGAAAAAGATCAAACCCCTGCACTGTATTCTCTATACTTTTAGTCCTCTTAATGGAAGGCCCCTCTTTCCGCCTCCAGACCCTCTCTGCTGCTTTGAACAGGGTCTGTGTGTATTCCTATCATTAGTTGCTATCTAGCATTGACAGTGGAGTAATTTGAACTCCTGCTCCCAGGGGCCTGCTCCTTTACTTCCTGCTCTAGGAATAAGCTGCCTATTGATTAGATATCAGGCTGTAATTGGGCTCCGATCTCTCTTGCCCTGAGATATATGATGGAGATGACAGGAAACAGATACCCTGCTGGTGCTTGTAAATAGTCTAGTTGAACAAAATGTCTTCTAACCACTTTGGTGCCAAGTTTCCTCCTTCACTTCCTCTTATTTTTAATTTAGCAAATTTACAGGTCACCAGCAGAGATGTGAAATATTATAATAGAGAAAGGAAGTATGTCATTGACTTGTTGAATTCTGCATTAGTAATTATTAATTGTTATATTATTAGTTTTAGGTTTCCATTAATACTGGATAGCACAATAATATTAAGTACACTTAATGGTTGTGGCATCCCATGTGAATTTATATAGTGCATTTTCCAGTTGTATTCAAACTGTACTTTAATATGACTTTCTAAAATAGAAATTGGATAAGTGGGCCAAACAGCTTAACTTGCCTGTCTGACTACTCCTTCCAGTTTGTCATACCTATGTGTTCAGCTGTCACCAAAATCAAACATACATTACTTGGAATAGTTAATTTGTTTTTAATATTATCGGTTCCATCACAGCGCCAGGTAATTTCATATGCATTCCGAGCAAAAGACCATGTCGTTAATCTGACCTTTAATGCTGTCCCTGAAGGCAGTTTTGATGGGGGAATGCCCATAAACCAGTTTCAGGTTTTGTAATTAAACGTTTTGCAATTTTACATTTCCCATTTTGCAAACTTTTCAACTAAAAACAATATCATTGTTCCCTTCTGTGTCAATAGCATGCCACTTAAATAAAAATACTTAAAAAACATATAATGCAAGGAATACACATTGCAAAATGGATTCAAGAGTGGTTTCATGAATACAGAAATGAAGCCAGACACCTTCCATGTCCTCCACAATTACTGAACATTATGGAACCTTTATGGGAAGTGTTAGAAAGGGGTAGCCCAACTGCTTATATAATAATAAATAATCCTGTAGTGTATGGGGTTTCAATTATTTGTCTACCCCCTGTATATTTTGCCTGTACTTATGCCCCCTCACTCCATCCCATTATATATTACTGGATAAATACACATTATCACATGTATCTGTTTATTTGCCATTGATACTGCCATCAGCTCTTTACTAAAATAACCGTCCAGCAAGCTTATTATCTTCAGGCACTTATATTCACTCTTGTGTAGGTAAATACAGTTAAAGTGGAACATTTCAACAATCAAGACCTTTTTTGTTTGAAGATCTCTGAGACAGTGCAGTATGTACAACTTGTATAACACCTTCACAATAACATCAGCAGATTACTCATACTCATGTACTGTATGCTCATATGGCAATGTTGCTAGGTTTATGCATATTAAGGCTGTATAATCAAAATATTTTTAAGATCAGGAAGCAACATACAGAATTGATCTAACTACAGTCAATATAACATACAATAACTGTTAACAGGTAAGGGTAAGTAATTAAAAAGATGTATTTCTGAAATTATTATTATTATTAATTAACTATAGTCATGGAGGCTCAGATACAGTAATGTTTAAAATGTAATGTAACGTGTTAGGTGAATGTATGGGTAGCATTGCAATTATGGTTGTTTAGTTTTTCTGAAACATATTGGTGAAAGCATTGTTGTAACTTGACAGCATTTTGATGCATGTAATTTGGTTCACAGACAGATTTTAGGGAGTGCCTGTTTTTGAGGTGAGCCCAGGTGAGACTCAGAACTGGAAAAACAGACAATATTACCCTTGAGAGCAGTTATAGCACCTTGATTCACTTCAGCACAGATTCACATTGTAGATAAAGTTTTATCTGAGAATACATATTTAAAAAACCACTCTGGATGTTGGAGTTTGCATATTTCCAGCTTTAGCCAGCCATGTTTGCTCTGTCAGGCCACATTATTCTCTTGGTTTCATCAGAGCAGGTCGGGGTGTGAAAGGATCATGGTATCTTGATTCTTGAAGCCCCTTTATAGTGCTAACAAAGTAAACAGAAACTTCTGAAATCTTCAGGGCAGCCGAACCCAAAAAAAGGGCCATGCCCCACATGGATACAGGCAGCCACTTGCCACTCTCCCTGGAAAGGAACCCTGGCAACAGAAGTCAAGTATCCTGCTCCAGAGTGGTTAGTTGCATTTCCGCAAAGCGTCTGACACATTCAGGTTAATACAAAGTGCTGTGTCTCACCTCTCAAGTGGTTTCATTCTGCAGCAGAGGCCTTCTCTACAGCTCTTAGCCCTGTTCTGTTAAATCTCAATCATTTCAACTCTGTGCCCTTTAAAAATATGTTGTTTTTCTAGTACTCATGTATATGAAGTGTATCATGTAATTCTGAAATTAAATTTGCGGTTCGGTCAGAAAATGCCTAAAAATACCAGTGCTGTCAGTTTCTTAAATAACAGTGACACGATCACCTAACCATGATAGGTTTTTTTTTTTTTAAAAAAGTGATAACTGCAATAAATAATGGTGGTAGCATTTAAAATCAAAGAATTATATGAGGATAACTTGCGTGGTGTGGTGTCTGTTTTCATTTTTGTTTGGGTAAGACTTGTCCCGCTTCTATAAAGGTAATCAGACGTAAGTGCAGTTTCCAAGTGGGCCTCCCCTCTGCTGTAGTGTGGTGAGGGCCTCCCTCAAATACTGAGAGCAGCCTTAAACACTGTGACCACTGCGGAGCCCGACCAAAATGGGAATAGAACGTTAATGGGCACTTACTGGATTGTGAAAACATTTTCCCCTGGAGGCACAGCGGTTTGGACTCCTCTCCAGCACAGCGGCTCGTGGCTCCTTGGCTGCCCAGCTCTTCTGGACTTGGTAAGAACTGGCCCTGAAAAAGAGGTCCGTTCCCAGTGTGATCCCAGGCATCGACTGGGGTGCCCAGACATGGCGGTTTGAGCTCTGCAAATCCACGAGCCAATATTCCGAGGGCACACATCTGAGAACACAATTAGAAACAGTGTCATTTCAGGCTAAGTTGGAGTACCCACACACCTTTTTCCTCATCTGAAGCTCAGCATTCACAGTGGGGTCTTGTTCCTTTTAACCAACAGATCATATAATGCTTGACAGGGGCACTATTTAGTAAACAGTATTTTTTTGCTGTATTTATTTATTCGATTTTTTCTCTTCCTAAAGGTTTTTTTTGCTTGTTTGCACAGTCTTGGTGAAGGATAGTGAAAAAAGTAAAATGAGCAGATCAACTGCAACCCTTTCCAAGCCGTCCTCTGAGCCGACACAGCCTGACAAGGCGTCCATTTATTTCAGAAACAAATGCATTTAAAAACTCTCTTCTGCTCCCAGAATCTTCTTCAAAACCACATTTGACAAGCATCTAATTTCCCCGCTCAATAGCGTCACCATTAAACAGTGGCACATCACGAACAGCCTGTTTATCATTTGAGCATTGTTTGCACTCCACTGGCCAAAGTTGCAGGTTTATAATACTCTCCTCTGTATTAACTCCTCTTCCTACTTTAAAAAATGTATCCATGTGGTAGTCAGTCTGCGTTATTCTCTGTAAAGAGGACATTAACCAAAACAAAGACTAATAATGGATAAATCGGATATACCCTGGGCTACATTATTATTGGCAAGTGTGATAGTATAGTACAGTACCACAGAAAAAAGAGCAACTGCACAGATTATTTCAGCTATATGATTGTACAGGCAACTATGTGGTATTTACACATTGTGAAGTTCAGAAGTGAAAACTGATGCACAGCCCACAGTAAGTGTACACTAGAATGAATGTGTCTGGGTAAATGATCTATTTGAGGCAGATCTGCACAGCAAAGGAAAACCGTTTAAATGTTGGCAGTCTCAGAAGGTAAATCTGCCCCTAAAGAGAAACAAATTGACTTGATTGTCTTACCTCTGCTCTCATTAGTGGTGTGATTAGATAGATTGTATTAACGTTCTTCCAATTAACATTATAACCTTAATGAGAAAATGTTGAATTGTGATGTGGTGGTTGCTATGATGCTAATAGCCGGAGGTGAGATTCAAGGGGGAGGAGAGTGGTCTGCTACCACGGTCAGACAGATGTTGGTGTTCCCTGTTGGAGCAACTTTCAACATGTCCTGTCAGCCAACAAATCTCGATGAAATATGCATCCAAATTGGAGATGGTGTCTGGCAGGTGTTCAACAGGTTAAGAGCTTGAACCTATAAATCCCTGTTTCTAAATCAAAGCCAGCTTTTCAAGGAGTAGTTTCTTTGCTATGCTTTTTTCAGTTTTTATCAGATATCATATTGGTTCATCTGCAAGGAGCCAGGATGATTAATGATTATCATGGCAATAAATATAATCAAAGTAAATATGATATCTGCATCTCATAATGCTGATTGTTTAATCTCTTTTGTCACCATGGCTGCATAAAGCAATTTCCCATGTTCAAAACATAATATTTCAGTTATGTTTGAAGTATTTTGACCATTATGTTTGTGGTGAGCCTTCCAAAAACATTACTGAATGCAGTCACATTTGACTGTTTCTCTGCAAGAGAGAGTGCTTATGTTTGACAGTTGCCATAATGTTTTGGAGGTTAGTTTTACAAAACTATTGACAGAAATTAATTTCTATTACATTAAACACATTGACAAATAGACCACAATGGCCGAACGGCCAAAACTTTAAAATTAAAGATAAATGAGAATTTGTTTAGGTATAGTCACAGGACTGTGGTGCACACAATTCTTTTCAATCATTTTCATGTCCCAACTTGTTTTAACCACACCATAAGGAACATGATGCAGTGAACACACTGTGGTTTAACTTAATTTTTTTTTTCCTTTCCTTTTTTTTTTGGAAGGGGGTGGGGATTTGAACACCTTTTTGGATGTGAACTATTTTGTGACCTATTCTTGATAACCTGACATTGTACTTGTTATGTTGGTCAGTTTTCATCACTTCGGTTGTTAGGAGCTAGCAACTTCAAAGGGTTTGTAATGCAAATAAAACCTAGTGTAAGACCCAAAGGGCCAGCACTTTGTGCCCAAGTCCCTATGAGGAAAGACCTGGATATTCATTACAAGCCCTCAGTCACAGCAACAAGAAATTAGAAACTCAGCAGCCATACTGCAACATGGCCCTCTGCCTTCTGGGAGAAGCTTGGGAGAGGTCATCTATCATAGCTTGTGTGGAGGTCTACATCCACAAAGCCACTGTGCTAATGGTTTTTGGGTGAATTGTGTTTTAGGTGTAACTACAGGCAAGCACAGGATGTCCTCTGTCTTTTATTTTTTGCAAAAATCATAACAGAGGTTCATTTGCAGTGGAAATTGCATTCATGAAAACATGCTACATGTTAAAAGCAATTAGTATGCAATGAATATATTGACTGTTAATTTCAATACAATTAATAATTGAGAAATAGTTGAGAATGTTGACATAACTGCCCCCACAAGCCCATAAGGTGAAATGCCTACCGATCAACACTAAATCAAATGGCTTTTCCACTGGCTCGTGGGAAAATACCTAGGTCACCATTTCATATTCGTTTCCCTGCTGTTCTCGTCACGATGCACAGTTCTGGATGTTGCCTACTGATTCTCTCACTGGCGTCTTTGTTCAGCCTCAGCAGTCATTCCCCCTGAATATCCACATTTTTTAGATGCCTCCTTAGTCCTTGTTTCCTCAATTATGCATTTGTTTACTTTGTAAAGGTCCCTTTTCTAGCTACCCACATCTCGATGGCAAATTTATGGACTCGGTCTGCTGCCTATTTGCAGCCATTGAATCTTAATGTATTTCCTATTCAGTAACTGCACAGCCTATGCATATTCGTGTCAGTCCCCTGGTATCTGGCCCTCAAGTCATTACATGCACTTTGGTGTGGAGAGAAGACAAGCATACAGATAGTAGTTGGAGAGAAAGAAATCACGCCATTCGTAAACAGATATGCAACTGTGCAGGTAGACAGCATGATTATTTCCCCATTTCTGTATGGATTTTTGAAGACAGAGGCTAAATGAACAAATTAACTGACCGTAACCTTCACTTTACAATAACCACAGAGGTTACTTGTTTCGATGTGTGCACAAGACTTTGAAAGTTATTTTTTTGTGTCTGTAAAGTTGAAAACATGGCAAAAACATGTTTTTTAAGACATCCTACAAGCATTTCCATGTAATTGTGATTCACAGTTAAGGACAAATGTTGATTGAATTCAGTACTCAGCCTCTTGAAGGTGAATGTGCATGTAAACTATCTTGCAGATCACACTGCTGATGTCCCTGTTGAAAGGCTATCAGCAACATTTATAAGTGCTGCAAGCAGGTTGACTAATAACTCACTGCTTATAGTGCTCATTGTGTCAAAGCTGGAGAGTGACTGAACAGACTGGAGATGGCTATCACCAGACATTGCTAAACTTTAAACAAACAGGGGAGGACATAATCTGTTTTATAAAAACTAGTCTTTTCACAAAACTTACTGAAGCACCATCTGCTGTCCTCATAAAAAGAGGCACGCATTTTCCCCATTATAGCATGCGTTCGGATTTCCTCTTGGAAAGAATGAGTATTCTGCTGGTTAAGCCTCCGTTTTGTGGTTGTAATCGGGCCGGCCTGAGTCACGGCTACCAAACATCCCCTGTCTATCTTGCACTAATCCTTGACTGGACATTACATAGTTCCTGAAAGACATGAGAAATTAAACACTTATATTTCATGTACTTTTTGGATAAGTTTGTCATTAAATCTGACTTGCTTGGCTGTCTGTGGGCAGAGGTCTTTTGGATGAGATGGGACGTGTTTTCTTTGGGCAAGGTCTCAGCTGTACAGGCCTGGTGAATTGATACTTTCACAATATTTTCTTCAGAGGAATTTTTCTTTGGCATGTGCTTTCTACTCGTAAATGTGATATGTGGGTGATAATGCAGCCAAAATGATTCTGAAGGGCTTTCCAAAGAGGAACTTGTACAATAATGTTATCTCTCCCATGTCACATCTGGGGGCCTGTATTGATGGGCTGCATGGCATGGCAACCATATTACCTAGTTTCTGGTTTTTCAGTTATTATTTTGCCTCCCTTTTACTTATGCATTGGGCGGTAATTAACAAACTGTGTCTCTAAAACATGTACAGTTTATTCTTAATTTTATAACACAGTGGCATGTGGTATTTGTATGACACACAAAGCTGTCATATTAAATAGTATGCACAGAATTCAAGAGCGTTACTATCCCGTACTAATATCATGTCCTCTTTTCTTGCCATCCTGACATGATGTGTTTTGCTTCTTATATCTGGTCTGGATGGAACCCAGAATCCCCAGGCAAACTCAAATATGTGTAATAAGAGCTAAACCCAGTAAAGTTTGACTGCCACAACAAATTGACTTCATGTAGAAAGATGGAAAATATAGTGAAGTTGTAAGATAGTGGAATAGGGTAATATGAGAGCTGTCATAGCCTGGAGGGGCTCTGCTGTTCACATTCAGCTTGGACACAACCCAAATTTCAGTCATTAAAAGCCAAACATTATGTCTGCTTCAATTACCTGCAGTTGTCTCCAATAGTATTTGTGTGGGTGAGAACATGTGCATCTGTATGTGTCCGCCTCTATCTGTTAAAGATCCATTTTCTGTGTTCTGAAGGCTTTAAGAGGAAATTAAAATATGCTCCCTCACATGCTTGCCAGTTTACAGGGAGGATGCGCTGTACAGTCACTGTGTTTGATTTCCATTTCAGCATATTCCATATTCTTCCATGCAAAATTATGCACAATGTGAAATCTTAAAAAACATTTTAAAAAATGCATTACTTTCCATTTTCCCATAAAATTCCCAGACTCAATAGACAGACCTTACAAATACACTGGACACAGCAAGCAGCTATGGCTTACTAATGGATGTTTTAAATGACAATTATTGATTAGAAGGAACAGAAGATAAGCTGTATTCAGTTTTTTTGCTATTACTTATCCATGTGCACATGAGTGATTTTGTATGTTTTTTTTTCCTTAGTATGCCTAAGTGACACTTGCAGATTTGCATTTCAAGAACATCTTATAGTTACAATATTGTTTTCTCCTCTGTTAAAGAAAGGTGAAAATGAAATCTCTTTTGACATGCCAAAGCATTACAGTAGGAAAATCAACAGTCTGAGCTCCAACTAATTTTTTCCTGAATAGTATGTCCTGTTTTTATTTTATTTGAGCATATTTGTTTAATCATTACGTGGTGCAAATTGAGCTGGGCTTCCTTTCCTCTCACTTTAAAAACAAGGGGAGAAGAAAAATGTTCCCCTGAAGGAGAGCTTGGAGAATGACAAACTGCTTCCTCTCTGAGAGGCTGAACTCTGCCAGATTTCTTTCAGCAGCCGGCCGGCTGGAGTGGAGCTGGGGTAAACACAGAGTTCTGCAGGTGCTCCCATTCCCTCAGCTCGTCACACATTACCCTCTAATCCCCTCCCTCGGGCTCTGGGGTGGTGCTGGCTCGCTCGCATGGTGCACATGGCCTTGTGGTACACACTGCAATGTAGTGTGCCTGGCCTTGTGGCACCCCAGGGCTTCTGAACACACAACGTTATGGTTGTGTGTGGTATCGCAGTGCACATGCCATCATTATGGTGCACGCAGCAGAACACGCTGTCACAATGTGTATTATGTTATGGTGGTGAGCATGAATCTATGATGCATATGGTGTTGAGGTGCATAAGCCATTGTGGTAAGCATGTTGTTGCGGGCTTGATATTATGATATTTTTTAAGTAATTTATGGGAGTGCGTCGTAACCACGAAACGACATAACTTGAGACCGTCGTAACCCGAGGACCTCCTGTACTTGCTTTTATGATGTACCAAGCAATGTTGAACCACAACTAAGTGATGGCCTTTGGACTCACAGACACCCTTGCCAATTGGCTCATTACAGGAGCTTAGCCTCATTTCACAGCATAGATTCCTAGAGTAACAAAAATTGACCATGCCTATGATGTCAAATTTAAATGTCAGTCACACTTTGTGCAGTGTACCCAACATTGTCTTTTACTGTGTTAGCTTGGCAATTGGTAATATGCTACACCAATAGGTTTTCTATCAATGGAAATTTGGACATTTTCTGCGGTGTGAAGTTGCACATTGTGAACATGGCGACAGGAAGATGTCAATCCAGCAGCAGATCTACAGACCAGTCCTCTGTCAGATAAAGAGCTTCCTACCACAGGAAATGCCTTCTCTATCATTTCATTTGACAGCTGATATTAACAGAGATGGAGCCCTCTTCAGCAAACACGCCACTCAGAATGAGCTTTATCAGATGAATGCTCATGTTGAACCGTGTACTTTTATGTAACAGATCTTTGAAGCGGTGGTGGAACGTGCTTAAAGACAGAGCTTTAGTAGTGAGAAGTGACTTATGGTGAAGTCCCAGCTGTGGGACACAGTGCTTATTTATTCTTTTATTGTAAACTCGAGCCCCTCAGCCAGAGCTGAAATGTTCTCCCTGAGGATTTTGCTTCATTCAAAAATGCTCTCTGTGGCTATTAGCCAACTGTATCTTCAGCCAAGGGACTTTCATCTTAAGGAGAAATCACTCACACTGTCATCACAATGATAAGCCATGTTAGTGCTCTTGTGAAGTGAAATACCTGGTCACTTTTATTGCATAACCATTCATGTTATTCAGGTTATAACCTTAACTGCCTTATTTTTTTTCAGCGCTCACATTTTAGCCTTTTTTTGGGACAAGTCAGACTGTTTTTGTTCAAACTTCAAGTTGGTGTGTTAGCATAATTTACGCAGACAGTTTTTTTTTCTTCTGCTTTGAACAAATTTACATATATATTTGCATGTCTATATAAATATGAGTGTTTTAGTCATGAGTATTTCCTTTCTAAGCCAGTGCATGTTTTCTATTGAATCAGTAAAGTAGTTAACTATGACATAGTGTTCTGAACCAGAGGGCTCACACATGTGTGTGTGTGCATGCTGTGTCAGGCCTATAAAAAGCATTGTAACAGTAGCTCACACAAACCTACAATCACCAGACTGTTGGCACAAAATGCCAGGCAATAAAAAAATTCCTCTCCTCTTAAAGGGGAATCCCAACCCAAAATCAAATATGAAATAGGAACTGCTTACACATCTCAGCAATACCCAAAGTTACTTCCTTGGTAAATAAGATTTTGATGGTCTCTGATGACCTAATGACATCAGTCAAACTGTTAAACTATAGTATAACTGTAGTATACACTACACACTTCACACATAAACTGTTAAAGAGTAATATAACTGTAGTATACATATATGTAAGCACATCTTCCCATTATTGGAACATTGCAATTGTCTTTAACACATTAATGAGTAATGAGTAATGTGGAGATTTATGTTAATGAATACACAATATAGGACGGATATATGAAATGTGGATAAGCACTGTTTATGGCTAGCTGCTCTTTCACAAATGCTTCTTTGGTACAAACTAGCTGACAACTCTATGGTGTATAAAATGTTGGACCAAAAGTGTCTGCCACCTCCAGTGACTGTTTTTAGTCACCAGAATCAGGTAAGTTAATCATCGGGGTACTGGCTATCCTCTGTACCTCTGTCCATGCAAATGAGTAATTGAACTAGTATATATGCATGTGTGTTATAGTTTTTGAACTGAATGGGCTACTACACTGTAGGTTATGTAGAACATTTTATCATAATGTTCCTTAATGCATGGATAAGTGCTCAGAATTTTCTGGGATTTTTTTGTTCCCTCAAAGACAGCTCAAAATCTCAGTCTCCATGGTTATACGATGAAGGGGGTGTGCTGCTATGGTATACAAGTAGGCACCATGGCTACATACATATTTGCTCCAAAATAAAGTGACAGTCTTGTCACATGACAGCAATTACACCAACAACTCTTTAGGTGGCTTTGATTTTTTAGTAGAATTCTTCTATAGCCTCACCACGGATTACCCCACCAAAAATGACAGGGATTA
Organism: Albula goreensis; assembly: GCA_022829145.1. Lineage (NCBI taxonomy): Eukaryota > Metazoa > Chordata > Actinopteri > Albuliformes > Albulidae > Albula > Albula goreensis. The sequence continues at coordinate 14,306,072 of CM040741.1, forward strand.
TAACTTTGGTTATCCTGAATCCCATTTCATTCTTTCCCCCAATGAGGTACTCCCCTCCGGCCCACTAGACATCATCAGTCTCAACACGATCGTGAATAAGTAGAGCTGGCTTCGGATTAAAGTAACCATCTCACTCAGGCGTGACAGTCCGTGGGCTCATAAAAGGTGTTTTACATTCAAAACGCCAAACAAAGAGCTCAGCCTACAAGCTTTGTAGAATTTATTATTTTGATGAGTACTTTCCAGCTTTTAATTCAAGGTTTGTCCTCCAATATGAACCCACTCTCCCAATATTACAGATATGATGGCATGTGTTTATAAATACATGAATGCAAACATGTAAACATTATTGAATATATATATATATATATATATTGCTGATCTCTGTTGATTAATTTGTCTTTGTCATTATTATAGCAGTGAATAGCATCATACAGAAATGTTTTTATGTATTTGCTTCAGTACACAAAGGTTTAATTTTATGACCAATCAAAATCTATCAAATTGTAAATTTGAACTTTGTAAAATTGTCGCTTTGCTTGCTTTGTTACTCATCTGCTTGTTTTCATGTTTTTTTTTTATAGTTTCTGTTCTGTACCCTCCATCTGGAAAGTTACACACATGATGAAATGGCATACGCTCAAGCTTGCAGTGGACTGGTGTTACTATTTATGGTTCTCATCTTTATGCTCTGCTGTTCCTCATCTTATTTTGGGTAAGGGCATATTCAGTGTTAATACAGAGTTAAAAAAAAACTTCCAGTTGTAAGGGTCACACTTTGGTTACAGTAAGAAGGGTTAGGGGTATATACTGAAAGCGAGGGAACTTCCAAGCACTGTGTTTTTGTGGTGTTTTCTAACCATATACAGAGATGTTTCTTGTTAGCATTGACAAGGTTTTGTCTTCCAAGAAAGATATTGAAGTTGAAGAAACAGCTTTTATATCTAGGCAACAAATGACTCTTTCTGATTACCTACATTTGAATAATTTCGTAATCTGGTTCATAGGAATGTTGTGAAATGAATGTATAAAAATATGAGTTGACATCATGAGATACAGGGATATGAACACTGATTCAGTGAGTAAGGACAATTAGGTGGACAAGGAAAGTGTTGGCTGTGTAATTGAATCATGAAAAAATAATAGGGTAACGTTTAAATATTGTGAGTAATAATGAATAATGGATTCCAGTAAGGGAATACATAAGATAATGCATTGTGAATAACAAGTGCATGGGTGCACATACTTCCAGCTGTTTAATGTACAGATTGCTTAAAATAGCATATAGATGTATCATTTTATCTAGACTTACAATTATCTGTGTGTAAAACAGATGTTTTTAAATACACCAATATTTAATCATAAATAAATATTGAACCAGTCGTTATGATGTTTTGTTCAGTCGTCAACTGAACTGTAGTTTCAATTCAGTTCGAAAATGCTGGGCACTGTGTGACTCCTGGCTATGCATTTCATCAATCAGTATTTAGACACGCTGAAAATTGTTAGGTACCAGTTTCAGGAAGCTGTTTTTATGTGTGTGTGTGTGTGTGTATATATATATATATATATGCCATTGATTTTTAGCCTGCTAATCCTTGCAGCAGGAATGAAGAGAGGATTATATGTTCTCATACCCATCAGCAATAGACTTTCCTTTGAGCAACTGTACTGCATCATTAAACACGTCTGTTAGTTGTCTATGTTATGATTACGGTCACCTCATCTGCTTCAGTGGTCATGGGCTTCATGCCACTTGCCTTCTCCTTGTCTTTGTACCATGAGTACTTCATGTACTTTATTTATTCTGGTTGCATGTATTTTGGGAAAATGCAGACTGGCAGGGTTGACCTCCAATGGTTTTGTTGCCCTTTTGATGTGTTGGGGGACAGAAGTGCTGGGGATGAATGATATTTCCTAAAAAGCACCAGGGACATTTAAATCTTTCTTGAAAGACATTTGAAAAGGCTCTTCCCCCTTTTTAAAACACGCAATACTATGGATGGCAGTCAAAATTAAAATTATATCAAACTTCAAATTTTATTATTAACTTTTTGTTGAAATTTTGAATTCTTTATAGTGCACCATGAAAGTACTTTTAATTTCTTAAGATTGTGCGTGCAACTTGAGACCCTCATGGTCCCTTAAACATGAACTTCTGCTGCAGCAAAATTTCTGGCCGTCCTGCTGTGGTGCATTCTCCGGTAGAGCTGCTGATGCTGTACCCGGCCATGTTGGCTCCAAATGTGTGAAGCTTTTGCATGTGGAGCTTTGGTTCATTAATTATTTGAGGCAGCAGGAAAGCCAACATAATGATTCTGAAGCCAAATAGATCTGCGTACATCCAAAAAAAGCACAAGAAAGTGTGGATGGTAAAGCTCTACAGATCAAACTGAAAATCTGCCTTTAGTTATATCATGTATTCAGTCATATTAGTCTTCCTGAAATCAGATTTGGTCTTAATTTTTAGAGACCAATGCAAAAGACTTTGCTACTGTGACAGCAAATTGTCTCTGCCTTATATGCAAGTAATTTTGACATGAATAGGTGTCAGTTGTTTTAAAATGGTGTGAGGGAGTATAACTAATTACTTCAGTGGAAGGTTAACAGATCTAATTTAGAGATCCTAGAGAAATAATCCAGCCAGCATTATTCTGTATTATTATTCTTTCACTCTAGTTATCCTTAGTTCATCAGTCTAAAATGATCTTTTTTTCAAGCACCTTTCCAGCAAGCATTGGGTTAAAAATGATACATGCTTCCTTGGCACTGGTCCAAGTCTACGACAGGCAAGGCTCTGCTCAGATGGAAATGAAAGACAAACAGTACAGATTGGAAACATCTGTGTGGAGCGAGAGAAACATATGACAGCAGTGGCACGAATGATAGCAAGCACACCTTTACAGTACCTTTAAATGTATATATGTCTGCATTCTCTGTTTGCTGCTAGCTTTAATGAAAAGTAAGAAAAAGCTTATTGTAAAATGAGCCATGAAAAAATGAATGATTGCTGAACTGTTTTGATGGCTGTTGACCTCCATGCAAGCTGAAAACAGATGGACTTGTGAAGTGCAGCTTGCAGGTGCCATATTTTTTACACTGTATTTTCAACAGGACAATAAAACATTGGTTATGTAACTTCCTCTTGATGGAAAAATCAGCTGTTGAGTATCTTTGCTCATCCATCCGCTTATCGTTATACAGTAATATTTTATCCTTCCCCATGGTATTCAGTCAGGCCTGGAATGATAGTGGAAGGAGAGGAACAGAGGGATGGACTGAGATTAAGCTAAACAAGGAGAGTCCAAACCACTGTAATTTGGGGAGGTAAGTTGAGCCTGAACATGGAAAAGGTGACTTGGTTCATTCACACACAGTAAGGAGATGGTGTCAAAATGGTTATGCTCAAAAACCATCCCAAAAATTACTGTTAGATTTTGAACAAGAAATGTTAGCCCTTTGCTCACTCATTTACCCACTCTTGGCTCTGTCTAACCACAGTGCCTTGTTCAATTACAATATGACATTCAGTCAGCAAAGTATTCTCATCACCTGAAAAAATTTTGTTCTTCATTTGAGGGTACCACATTCAGTCAAAGTATAAAAGATGAAAGCGAGCGCATTGCATGGTGTGCAAATGATTGCAAACGCATGAGCTCATAGCATTATCAACTAAACCTGTACTGGCAAGGTCTCATTTGTGGAGCCCACACAATTTCCTTTGGTCAAGTGTGACTAGATTTCCAGTGCATTCCCATGTTGAAACATGAGTTGCTCTTCACAACACACCATAGTGACTTGTGAGCCAGGCATACTGGTGAAATGTGACCTCACCCCTCCAATGTAAAGTTGAAGCCATGCGGCATCAATTCCATTTGGAGTGTTATGTTGCTCTACACCTGACTTAAGCGTGCTGCAACGGACATGCTTGATAAAAGACTGTAGGCTGGTATGTGGAGTGCATGTCAGTTTGTAACTTTTAATTCCCCTTCTGTGTTCGTCAAACTAAGGGTGTGCAGTAGCGCCCATTGTCATTGACTGGCTGTTTGCTTGTGCTCTTTTAGCCTGGAGTACATTTGTTTTGCATGATAAACACACTTATGAGATTTTATTTTAATATAGTAAATGAAAGGTTTATACATAATGGAGGTAGGCAAGGAGGCAGCATAATGAAATTAAACAATATAAATTTTGAGTGTTTATTGTACTGTTGATGCCAAAACCTGAGAGGACTGTGGGTTTAGTATGTGCTACAGTTTTGGATGCATTTTTTAGACCAAATGGTTTAGGAAAGGATACACCAAAAATATATTTCACTTAAAACATTTAGTAAATTACACATCTGCCATTGCTTTTTTCAATGGACTGTTATAAGAAAATATAAGCCTTCAACATTGAAGTGTTCGTAACCCAGATACCATAAATAATATGTAAGTAACTCTGTTTGGAATGAAGCCACAATTATATAGTTGTGAGACTTAAATTGAATGGTTAGTCCTAGTAAAATATTTATTGCCCTTCATCTGGTAGAAAGATTGATTTTTTTCTCATTTTTCTTTCAGGGAAAAATTATGTGTTGCATCATGTGTTAGAAGGGCTTTGTGTTTATTTAAGAATTCATTTTTCCAGACGTGTGGTTTGCCGCAATAGACACTTCTTGATATCCCAATCCCATTGGCATTATATTAAAAAAGTTTTAAAATGGCAACACTTTATAAAACAGATGTTACGCATGGGCAACATTAAAAAAAAATATATATATAAAGGACCAAGCTTGAGTGTTAATTGGTTGAATCAGCCGCTGACTTCCATAGAAATTCCACATGCCAGTGAATAGGCTGCACTGTGGTCTTTAAATTATTACCCTCCTAATCATCTTATATTAATTGATGTACCAGCTCTTCTGAAAGAACTAAAATATGAAGTTACACCTTAAATAAAATGGGACATTGAACGGTACTTGCCTATATAGCATGTAATTGAGTCCAGTTATTATAAGATATGCAATAGTGTTTATGCTACTCTGTTGCTCAGTCTCTCTCATTCTTTCTTTTCTCTGGCTCCCCTGTGATTAACTGCTTATCAATATCATGACTGCACAGTCCATTTTAATCATTTGTCTTCTCTTACAACATAACCTGCTTTTTACATTTCCCATTATTTGGTATGAATTTCTCCAACCAGTTATCTTTTTTATTTGAATTATATGTATTCCCATTAATTTCTATGTTTTTATTTTGTGCTGTCCAATAATGTCTCCCTTGCTGCCAAATATTGTTCTATTTAGACTCATGGAATTCTTGGCTATTCATGATGCTGAGTTTAAGTCTTCCCATAGGCTATCCACCTGTCCTCCTTTATCTCTTCTCTGGAGAATGCTTCCCTGACCTATGACAGACCACCTACTGCCATCCAAGACACTTTTGTCATACATCTGCTTTGGAAAAATATACTGGTATAGAGCTACAATTCCATACTTCTTTTTGCAAATTTACCTCAAATAATCTGCCTAGGTTTGTCACTCCACTAAATGTGTTCGTCTCTTAGCGTGGAACTATTCTACTAAATCACCCTGGCCCAGATACATGCTGCAACATAGTTGTCCTCCAGATATTATCAACTTTATTGGGGATGGATGCTGTTCTTGGCTGGATTATTTTACCTCTCTAAAAACCTGAAGAGGATCTGTCTGAGTATCACACTGTCTGAGTATCACACACACAGCCTTTTCACAAGTGTTCCCCAAGGGCTCTTGCTTGGCCCTTCTCTTGTTTTCCAGGTGCTGTCCCTTGCTGCTTTTCTCTTCCAGTGGTAAGTGTAGGCATCATTTACGCTGGGGACATGTCCCCACCACTTTTTATCATGGCCCATTTCCTCCCCACCACTTTTTGAAAGCCTTTAGTTAGTAGAACCTGTCATTGTCCCCAGCACTTTTAAAAAAAACTGACGCCCATGGTGGTAAGTATATAACAGCATCCTTCAGTGTCATTATACCTAATCTGTATCTAAAGCTCAGCTTTATTACATCCAAGCCCTGCTTTCTCACAGCCAAGTCATCCATCTGAGTTTTCTCCCTTGCTCTTGATAGTACCATAGTGTTTGCTTAGACAGCAAGTTTTTTTGTCACTGAGAGCACAGTAGCAATGACCTCAGGTTGTAGATTCTTCCTCTGCAATATCTGCAGGTTCTGCCCCTTCCTCCTACTTGCACCACTGATTTCTCTGCTGTGCCCTCTCACCATTACTGTTAGAATTACTATTGCACTTCCACTTTACACTTCAATGTTCCTATATGCCTCTTTAGGTCATATAACACTCTGCTTTTTCACTATTACCTGCAAAATATTGAATATTGAATGCTAATTTCACTCTATAAGTTACTGATTATAGCTTGTATTAGATTCAGATCTGTGGTACTTCTGTATTATGCATTAACAGGGAAGGCTCCTTTTCATTTGCAGGTCACTGTCAAACTCTTTCTGCTCTGCAGCCTTTATTTGCCTAGAATCCTTCCCAGTGTATTAAGCTACCAATTATATCCCAAACAGGATGAGAGAATTTCTGGTCATCCCCCTGTAACTCAGGCTGTACTATCTCCTTGCAGTAACTAAGATTGGTTCAAAGTCAACCTTTTTCTTGTTTACTGTTGTGCTTTGTGATTGTTGGTAAACATATTTTACATTTTAATTGTTTTAGGCTACCTCGTTTAGTTTAATTATCAATGTTAGTTTAATTTATCATTGCCCTACAAAATAATACTATTGGTTGTTAATGACAAAGTGGAAAGCTCAATGTTTCAACAGTTGAAGTTTTTTGTTGGTTTTTTTGTAATGGGACAGGGTTCATGGTTTGCACTTGTTCCTGATGTTTGTGTACATACATACTCTTACAGGGCAAGGTCAATGTCAACTGTCACTTAAATGGTACTGATTGATAATCTTCACCTCATACTAAAAAAAAAAAAAATATCTACAGACATGGGTATCTCTTAGCATGCCAATGTTGACTTCAATAACTTATGACTAGTTGGTTTGAGGAGCATAATACCAGTGTTATCCCATATGTCATGGCCTTTCTCTGTCAAAGGATTTGAACCCATTCAAGCATTTATGGGCTATTCTGGAATGAAACCTGAGACAGCATGTTGCATTTACCCTCAAAAAAATGTAGCAAATCGATGTCCTTGGAAGAGGATGCCGTGTTTCTCCTGTGGAATTCCAGATGGGTGCTAACTACATGCCACAGTGCAGACAGGCAGTGCTGGCCACAGCTAGTGGGCCAAAAACTTATGAAGAAAGTTCACCTTGGTATTTTCATTTTTAAATGATCACTATCTGTATGTTTGACTGTTCTACACAGCATATTTTTCTGTCTGTACTGCTGTTCATGTAACATTCTTATATACTCCAATCCATAAGCCATCTGCTATCTATAAATGCCTTAGATAGATAGTGTACAATTGTAGTTAGTGCAATAGTTAAATTCTACATCAACAACACCTGTAATGATCAACAGAAAAATCAACTGCCATTCACAGGGGAGTGTGTCGGTATGACAAACAAAAGGTGTCTTTCTATGCTCGATCCTCCGGGCTGGATGGTGGAAATAGGTTCAAAGCCACACTGATTACAAAGGAGAAGGTGTTCAGAGGAGGTGAGGAGATGCCGCAGGCGAGTGACGTCGAGCCAGGCTCTGCACCCACTCATCTTCTACAGGTGTGCCTGCCTCACCTGTCCGTCTTTCAGAGATAGTCCTCTCATTGTAGCTTCATCGCTGTGTTTGTGCCTCTTACGGGAAAGGTGCAAATTAGCAGTAAATTACAGCTGGCAGATAGTTTTATTGTCCCATCCCCCACCCCCGCGATCCAACGCGAGCACATATTTTTCAGCTGTGAATGGTCACGTAAAGAGTAATTAGTGCTGGCGTGTGGATTTATTTCTGGGAAGAGATCAGTGGGGAGGGCCAAAACATGGTGGCTGATGGGGTCACAGCAAAAAGCTCCCTGCTCCCCCACAACATACAGTAATGGCTTAGGCGGAAGACACATATTAATGAGCGTATCCACACAAATATGTGCCACATAAATAACTATGTACAGCACATTTCTACCTCTGCCTGGCAATGCATCACTTTCTAACCCGTGCATGAATCGGGTTAGAGCAAGTGCACATGCATACATGCAAACATTCATTGCTTACAGTACATAAAATAATATATGTAAAGTAATATTAGCTTAATGCCATAGTTTAATTTTGCATGAGGTTACATTTTTAATTCCTCAGAGGATTTGGTTATTTTGTAAATAGATAAATGTTTCACTTTAAGAAGAAGTGCTTCTTTTATCATGAACAATTTTCATATAATTTTCTGTACACAACACTGAAAGTACAGTCAGAAAAGCAAACAGAGATGTGGATCTTCGAGGTCATTTCTGGTAGAAACAACTAACATGCAGAAATCTGTACTACAGATTTTGTAGAGCATTTGTTTTGTAGAGTATTCAGTGAATACTGGAAGCAATATGTGAAACACGCATATCATAACAATGCTTCCTTAATTCAGCACGATTAATTTCACTTTATTTATTACACTTTTCCCATGGCTTACATAAGTTACATCATTATATCGGTGGTTCTCAGTGTCCTGTTTAGTTCTTCATATTGAATTTGTAGTTTTTAATATTCTATGAGAATGATTATGTTATGTGAATGAAAATGTTATATTGTCCTTTTTCTTTACTGTTGGCCTTTAAAATCTGTTTTACTTTTACTTAGAAACAGCTGTTACAAACAGCAACATATTCTGGTCTTTGTTAAATGGCTCAGGAGAGCTTGAACCACTTGGATCCAGATCTTATTTTCAATCCCATAGGTCTTCTTTGCTATAGTTAGGAGGATTCAGACATTATATTGGATAACCATTCCTGACGGTATAATTAGTGACAGTATAATTTATGATATCATGTCGGAAATCCATGATCATAATCGACTGTGTACAGGTGACATAACATGGATGAATGTAGTCAGGATTCATTCAAATGGTCTTCTATTTTGTTTGAGATTAGCACGAATGTCCTTTGTAATGTGATATTTTCATTGTAAAATACAATTGCATATGCTATTTAAGAGAATTAATTTAATTTGGCCCTTAAGGCTAGGTACATTTAATTGAATCCCTAGATGTGAAGTTTTGACAATAGGTTCAAAGTTTTGAGGCAAAACTGAAAATCAGAATCCCCATTCAGAGACGTGAGTTTTACTTAGTGAGCACCATGTTTCTGGCAGTGCCACAAAACAGTGAAATGCATAAACTGAGACAGACAGCAATGCATTCACAGCAGCACGGTGGTCTCCATGAGGCTCTGAAAGGAATAGGGCAGGCGTCAAGGAAGTGCAAGCTCACTATGAAGTCAGTGAGACTCACATTAATCAGACAGAAACGGGTTCATTGACTAGAAAATGGAAACTGCAGCCTGCCTTCATCCAAACACCCCAGGTTGCAATATAGTGAGCTATCTGTACCCAATCCAGGGCAAGAAACAAAGCTGTTGTTGAAATGTCAGTGCTGTTCAACTGCTCAGTCCGTGGGGGTCTGTGCAGACTGTGGCCATAGGTGAAAACTCCGCTGGTGCAAACTGCTTCCCGTCCTACCTCTGTGCACTGTCCTTCATTGATTAAGAGTCTTTAAAATGGTAGCTGTATGCAGTTGAAACCATCATATTAAGATTATGTTCTCTAGGCCATCAAAGAAATTCAGAATGTGTCTTGAAAACTGAATGGAAGCAGCAGTGACATATTTAGAGTCATTAATTTATTTGCAATGAAAATAAATTCTGTTAAAATGTGAAATGGGAATACGGGAACTTCTGTGGGTGTTCTTGTAAGTGGAGTGGTTTGGGGCAGAATGGGGCGGAACGGCGCTGCTCTGCTGAAGTTCCTCCAACTGCGGGCCACAGTGCACATGGGGAACCCCAGCCTCATCAGCAATGCTGTGCCACCAGGGAGAGAAATGACATCACATCCTCCCTTCTCCTCACAGAGCTGCATCTTCATTCGCTCCTCAGCTTCCTTTCTCTCTGCCTGTCACTGCCAGGCCCCATGTGGGTTAATGCTTATTCAGAACTGTACTATCACACTCGCTTATTTGCACAGACTCGTTTCCTGCCTAGGACTTTACAGGTTTTCTTCTCATTTTCTCCATCCTTACTTTAATGAAATGTTGCATCATGCTTTCTAGGGTTGTTCATCAGCACAATTTACAAATAACAATTTCCATCTTCCCCCCTTTACAGAGGTGATATCTCAGAAGTCTGGAGAAACATTGCTGCATCATGGATATAATGCATGGCTTTCAGTAGTCACAAAACCACCTTTTTTATCTAAATGTTACTTCAACCCACTAGTTTGTCAGCATGTTTATGCAGAAGTATATTGCTCCTCCTGAGCTGGGATCTGTGTTTTGCTTGTGGCCTGCACATTACTTTCCTTGGAAGATACAGGTCTGTCTAATGCTTGTTCACTTCAATGCTGTGGAGCCTCAGTGATCTCAGCCTGCAAAAAGCCTGACCAATTAAGACCAACACACTTACTGTTTGTGAGACATCTGCTAAGCTGGAAACCAGTGAAGTCAACCTAGTCATCAGTACTCTGAAAACAGTGACAAACTTTCAACCTAGTTAGTGCATAAGGAAGCTTTCACTTTGCCCTCAAATGTATGATACTGTATAACGTTTTTGTGAAGTGTCATTTGTGAGAGTGACTACAGACAGGTTAACAGTACTGTACATGTCAACTGTCACACTGCACTCAGTACAGCACAGTTACCAGTTTGTTAGATGCCCACTGGAAAATGATGGCAGTTTTGTTCAGCTTAATTCAACAACTTGCAACATATTCTTTCAAAATCCATTATCAGTTTTCTGATGCTAGAACTTGGAAGAGCAATCTAGGCCCCTGTCAGTTTGGAATGAAAATGCAGCTAAACATGAATCCATAGACCTGATTCTGTTAATCCATTAAACAAAATCAAGCAAGTTGCTGAAAGTCTAAAAAAGGCCTGCGCTCACACTTGAAACAGTAGAAGGCAATGTTAGATATAAGACTTACAGCAAGCAATTAGTGCAGTTGTAATGAGTAAAGACCAGGTGCTTGATCTTGCTGTGCTATGCGGTGCTGCTGGGGTGCACTGAGACCTTGTTTTTCACTGGGTGCCTGTGAGTTTTAATAATAGAACCAACCCACACAGCAACCAGAAGGGTGGTGCACTTCTCTCCCTGCCGACTCAAACGTCCTCTCTCCTTTCTTCTTCTCCCTAATTGAAGGCTCAAGTTGATGATACTCGTAACAGAGTTAAAGCCTAATCAGTGTCTGGTAGGGCTGAATGAGGGAGAAAACCCACCTGTTAGCCCCTTTTTAATTTTGTGAAGTGCTGAGTGCTTTACATAGAATGGCTTTGATATACTCAGAAGATGGTAAATCCTGTTACTGATTACTCCCCAACTCCCCTATGGACCAATTTTCATTTAATCCCTTGATAAGAAGGATAACATGCTGTGTAATAAATTATTAAGGTGTCACTGGGTTCAAGATTAAAATCCACTCTCACTTGTGTCACAACAGAGACAAGGGAGGGAAGAGAAAAACAGGCTAGACAGTTTAATTAAAGCAACTGATTCATAATATTTGTTGAAGGACTAATTATGTCTTCCCTGAAGATTCATCTTCTCTAGAGAAACACTTCCAAATTGCACCAAAAAGCATTTGTTCTTGTAAATATAATTTCTGACACAAAAATAATGAAAAAAAACCAACTGCTATAGCCTGAGTATATCTTTAAAAAGCATCTCTTTGTTCTGTATTCCTTGTAGAGGAGTACTCCCTTTGGAAGTTATGGGGACCCTGACAGTTGTGTTTGTTCTAATTAGGCCCCAGTCCCATTTCCCAGTGGAGAGACCAGTCTCTTTCCCCAATAGTGGTGTTTTACATAGTATTCTGAGCTAGGATATTTGACCTTGGATGCTCAGTGACCTGTGGTTTAGGCAGATAGAGTTACCCTCTATCCCTAAAGCGTTGTGCCATTTAAGTCATAGAGTGTGAAATTTAAACTGTTCACTAACATAGAAACCCATGTCAAGCCACAAGTACATCTTACTTTTGAATGATTTGTGCTTAAATATAGTGTAGTTTAATTTTATTAATTCCGAAGGCCATACTGAAAATGTTCTGATGGCATTTTAAGTATGTAGAGCACAATAGAATGTTGTCCACAAAATAAGTTGAAGAAAAATGGTGGTTTGCCAAACCCTAATACACTAAACTATTTGCAATGAACTCAGTATTATGTGTTTGTATGTCTTTGAAAGCCATAAAACGTGCATGCACTGCTCCTGTCTTTGACCCTTTTTAAGCACTCGGCTGTCTTTGGATATGATCCATAAGTTTAGACACCATTGCCAGCAAGGTGTTTTGTCACAGGATGTCTCATCCATGTAAAGTCCAGTTTAAATGTCGTTCCTCATATTTCACATGTGGCTGAGAGTTTTCCACTGTTGCAGGTTAATTTCCCCCATGCGTACAACCCTTATTTATCTGGTTCTTTGAGATTGGCAAGGAGTCGATGTGGAAATCTGCATTTATGGTAAATCACATATATGCCAATGCTGTTCAACTGCATCTATTTACATATGGTAAATCACAGGACCAAAGCTGTAGATTGACGCAAATTACTGTGGCACAGTTCAGTGGAGTAAATAATCTTTGCTGTTCAATTAATAATTAATTACAGTATTTCAGTTCATCTGGACTGCAATATTGTTGAGTGTCTTTTCTGTCTTTCTGACTCGCCCACATGCAAAAACAAAATCACTTACATCAGAACTCTGTTCTGATCTAAGTGTACAGTGTATATGCCATATAGCAAACATTTTTTATAGAGTAGATATCACCATTAATCCCTACCACCTTATTTTACATCTCTGGGGTTACCTGAGCATGCTATGACACTAATGTTTACCCTTTCAAGGTTTTCTATTAGGTTGGTAATTCGCTGGACCCTGTCCTGTTGCACCAGGTGTCAAACAACACTGCTGAGTAATGACACTAATAATATGGAAGTGTCTGGTTAATGAAAAATGATGAGCCTCTGTCCAGGACACTGGACTTTGGAGGGCTCGCCCAGTGTTTGCAAATCTTTCAAAGGGGTGTCAAATTGAATTTGGGTGTCTCATACTTTTTTGTCTCTTTCTGGTAATTGACCCTACTTTATCTTGTTCTTCTTTTCAAAAGAGAAGTTTAGATTGTTTACAACTCCAAAACAAACAAACAAGCACACAGGTTAGGTATCCAAGTGTTCATCTTTTAACCTGTTTGTCCAAGATGAAGCCTAATCTTTGGGGGGTGTTTGAAAAGCAGCCCTTGTTTGCCTCACTGGCAGAAGAGCGTTGGTGTTTTGGCTTGATTTTTCTTTGGACTCCAGCCTAAGTGTACATGCATTCTCATTGGTTCTTCTAACTTTGTTGCTAGGCTGTTTGGACCAACTAGATTTATCCACCTCACCAGGCCCACCTCTGCCCCTGGCCTGATCCTAAAAAAAAATCGGGCAAAAGCTTCTCCATTAGATAATAACAGAAAACTAAGGGAACAAACTAAGGGAACAAACACAATGAGACATGGACATACCAAGAGAGAAAACAAACAGCTATAAAGTGAGAAAGCATGCATGCTGTCTGCCTGGTTGTCATTCTTTTTTCTGTGCACACCTCCCCACTCTGCACAGAGCCAGCTCCATGGGCTGTTGCAGTGTTTTTGCAGAATATGTCCTAGATCTGTGAATCCACAGCCCCACAGCTATTCCAGCTCCTCCTCAAAGACCATTTTTCACTTTATTCAAGTATTTAAGGTACTGCACAACCAGCACCTCTTGTCTGCCACACCTAGCTTCTATGTTTATGTGAACACTACTTGGTCCCCACCCTGTTTTCATAAATGGGTGTTTTTATTCCTGTTGCTACTGCCACAGGTACTACTGTGTCCATGTGTAAATAACTCTGCCTGGCAAACAGGCAGTGTTTTCAGCACAACTAATGTTTCTAACAGCCAGAAGCAGTGAGACTGAGACCGAGGCTTGCAGGATAACAGGATACCTAAAGCTGTCACCAAGGGCCGACTTGTCTGGGAAAATGGGGATTAATTTATGTTGTAATTACTTTTCATGATCTCTAAGAGTGTGAACTGCTTCAGCATGGCCTGGCAAGGGACATGATTTTAAAACTGTAGGATGAAAACATTCCAGACAGCAAGCAGGCAGCTCTTCTCTTTGTTTTAGATGTTTTTGGACAATACTGCTGCTCCAAGTGCTAAATTAAAACAGAAATGCTAGATGTTAAATAAATGCTGTTAAAAGATGGTATTGTTCAAGATGAAGATCGCCAGGCCTATTTAAAATATGACAAAATGTGTTTTTTAATAGGCAAAGCTAACAAAAATATGGAAATAATCATTATTTCTTTCCATTTTTCTCATGAATGTGATGCCATTTTGATATGCTAATGAGCAGTAGTGTTGACATTACAACAGTTAATCTAAATGTGTGTACCTGTGTGTGGCCAAACAGTGTCACCATCTTCCCGATTGCTGTTAAGCAGAGGAGCGACAGATTTGCTCGGCCTAATTATCCTTGCCAGTTTGTTTAGTTTTGATCAATCTGGAACTGAATTATAACTATTCTGTTATTTGACAATGGGCCAAATTCCATCCCTCTGTAAATCCTGTAGTCACATGTCTGTGACTCCAATGTGCATTGCTGGAAGTGCCTTGCATGATTGTCACTAGTTATATCTGGCTTGTTTTAGCTCTTTGTGGGTTCATCTTTTCCCCAAATTCAGTAGGTATTGAACCTTTTAGCTTAGATTGATGTGCCCACCAAAATAATGAAGGGTGAAAATTGCCAGTACTGCATAGCATTTCAATTTCCCAACCTGATCCGATATGAAAAGTGTGATTGTAAAACTTTCACCATAACTATAGAGTCATTATTATAAATTTAGTCTAATGTTGAATGAATTAAAATATTTACTTACTTACTTATTTACTTACTACTTACTTATAATACCTCTTTATAAAGTACTTTATAATACTTTATTTACTTCTTTTTATGTTTTATATCAATTTATAGTACATCCAAAATTAAATTACAGGAAAATTAAATTACTCATGATCAGAATTCTTTATAACTGTCTTTTGTTCCTCTAGCTGTGTATTGAAATAGCTACCATTCTTTTACAAGTCAGATGTAAAGCTATTATCTTTTGTCCTATATAGCATGATATCAAGCACCAAGGAGTTCAATTCTACTGGAGAAAAGAGTAAAACAGAAATTTTAATTCCACTCTATGCAGTACACTACTGTCTTTTGTCTGTGCTGGTGCAGTTCATTTCTGTATTGGATTCATGCCTCTGCACTAAAAATGAAAGACCTTAAAAATGGTTGTATATTTTAGTATTGTGGGATTTAGAAATTGAGTAGAATCAAGTATTTCCCTTCAAGAGAAACTATATATTAAGGAGAAAATATATTATGGTCGCCTTGATGGAGAGATCAGTATTACAACTTAATCTTTTACCACATTTTTTGTATTTCATGAACTTTTCCACAAATGTGGAATACTGCTGAATTGCAATAGATTTTTCCAGTCTGTAACTAATTCAAAATGGCGGTGTAGACCATTAACACATAATTATGTAGTGTGAATATATCCATGTGCTTGAAATACTACTAGTCATTTTGACAGGGTTCCCCTGAATACCCTTTTTGTTTCCTTTGCCTAGGTGAAAATAAATAACCCTGCTCCTCCAAGAGAAATTAATGGAATATGTCAGGGGATTATCCTGGAGAACACATATTTTACATTAATAGAGACAGAAGCCTTGTTTCCTGATGTGTTTGTCAGTGCAGAATGCCAGATGCTAGTCCTGTGCCAGAGAAAGGTGAGTTTCAGATGTCATCCTGTCCATAACTTTCTCTACTGGCAAGCCATACTGCAGGCCCTCCAGAAATGATTTAAAAGGAGTCACACACCGTTTCCTATGATGTGGTTCACAAACTGTAACTATTACTGTCTTTAGAAAAATATGGCAGTTTCCAGTGGTCTCTTTGCAAGCTAACCTGTTTGCTACACAATGGCAGCATCAAACTTCCAACTGTGTCAATCACATAATGTAATATGAGGGAAACAGTACTTTAGAGTAATTGAAGAAATAATGTGGATTCATGAAACGGACAACACAAGCTTGTCATCTCATATCCACTAGATTCGGAATGGCGAGGGCACAGTGACCAAGACTCCTGTTTTATTCAGCTTTGTATAATTCATGACTATTTTGTTAAGCGTGAACAGAGACAGGATTCTGCTATTTATTGGATAAGGTTTAATGACATGGTATAAACATGCGCTATCAGGAAACCAAAAAATACTAGTTTTTTGAGACCTTCTTTGTCAGTCAACAGTTATTTTCTTTGTTTGCAATGTAGGCATTTTAGACTGGGCCAATTGGAGCAAGCTGGTAATTGCAGAATGGAATGTTCATCCATTTAAGGTTAATGTTCTGACAACTGGACGCCATTGTTTTTATGTCTCAGGGAAACATGCACTGGTGCCACTCTGGAGCCTTTGCTGCCATGACCTGAGCAGCTATTAATGTGTGTTATTCCTCAGTCTAGTCTAAAAGGACCATTTGAAATCGGAAACATGCATTACTGTGCTGATGAAAAAGGGATGACTGCTAACTGCGCTTCAGAGCCCCACAAAGGGGCCAGTGCAGTGACAGTGAGACTATAGAGAGGCTTTGGGTTTTAAGGTTTAATATTATTTTCATTTAGGCCTTAAGTCAATTTTGTTTGGTCTACTGGGTTTTTGTCTTTCAGATTTCATATTATGATATTGTGACTGTATATCAGGGCATGGGTCGGTGGTTATCTGTCTACTGATATTATGTAGGGAGAAGCAATCTGCAAAATGAAGCCTGCCTTTGAACCACTGATGGTTGGTTGGAGTATTTAAAGGAAACCTCAATGTAAGTTCATTGTAAAGTCACAGCCCATATGCAGTCTGCATCCGTACTCCTTAGAGCTGATTTCTGAGGATTCAAGCTTGAGAGAAATATGTCCTTATAGCCCATTGTCAAGAGCAACAGTTAATTTGTAAGGTTTTGAAGAAGGGGCCTAACATTCCGGGTGAGTGCGTGCAAGATTAGTGAATATCTGTGCCCCTTCTAAATTGTCTGTGCAATTCAGTTGGAGTCACTTTGAAACACTGTAAGTCTCCCAACCCTTGAGCTACAAAATGCAGTAGTGTTGTGTAGATAACTGGTTTTCAAACATCAGTGTACATTACTGTAAACTGGGTGGTAACAAGTAAAACTTTGCTTTTAGCTAACAGACATCTGCTGAGTTATTAATGTGTACTGCAGAATCTTCAGAATAGTTTTCAGAAAAGTCAAGCAAATGGCAAGCCAGCCAACAACTACCTTTTGTTTAAATTTGAAGAATGAACTACTTGCTTGTTTTGTGACTGAATGACATTTCAGATCACTTACCTCACTAATCCGCATACAACATAAACTGCTGTGACAATAGCACATGCTCAGAGGCCATTTAATCACCTCTGAAATAGTATTAAAATCCCTCATCTGTACAGTATGTGTGTGGTGAGAGACAATTTATATATACCGAGAGCAATATTTTTTGGACATGCTCGACAGTAGCTTGCTGCTTCTTCTTAGTGTTATGCATGTGATCATTGTCACTCTTCCTCAGCAGCATATTAGTGGAACCTCTTAACAGAAATGGAAAGAAAACATTAAAGGTAAAACTACTGTAACCATGAGTCCTTTTTCCTGAGGAGGGTGGAATCGTCTGACTTAAGGAAATG
The DNA here is from genome assembly GCA_022829145.1 of Albula goreensis. Classification (NCBI taxonomy): domain Eukaryota; kingdom Metazoa; phylum Chordata; class Actinopteri; order Albuliformes; family Albulidae; genus Albula; species Albula goreensis. Next base: position 14,323,997 of record CM040741.1, read on the forward strand.
TTAAGCCTTTGAGCAGATATATTTTATTTTGCTCAAGATCACTATCCCCCTTTACTGCAATAAATAAGCAGCTAATGCCCTAATGGTTGTTTATACCTTATAAGTAAGAGATGATTGTAATTTGTTTTAAAAAAAAGTACCACAGTGTGTGTGGTTTGATTTCCAGTAGTTTTCTACTTATTATAGCTGCATTGTAGCCTACATTAATTGAAGCTGTGATTTATTAGCTAACTGGATAATTATTGGGGACAGTGACCATGGAAAGATACCAGCATATAGACACTAAATAAATACTGTTATTTTGAATAATAGCATGGCTATTTATTTTAAAGTTCTCATTGTCTGTAGGGTTTATATAGTCGAAGATAGTGTTGGTACTGAAGGAATAGTGTTCAGTTAAATTTGCAGTTATTAGGATTGTACTGTATCCACCCAAACGTTATACAGCTGAGGCCCAATTCAGCAATGTAAATGTTCTTGTTTTTGAAAACTGATAGTTTTTGATAGTGTTAATGATTTAAGTGAATACACTCATTATATTTTTAAAGACCTCACAAATGGCTTATAGCGATATATGCATTTAGGTGTTAAGTGATTTTAACAGAATGCACCCACACCAAACAAACTTGTTAGCTAGCAAGCCGTGAGAGAAGATATTGTAATGATTATTTATAAAACCCTGTTTAAATAGATAGCCTGCCACCAATTTTAAAAGTTATCTACAATATATAGCTTGCTATGAAACACATACAACCATACTTTGCCAATGTCACTTTTCACCTTTGTATGTGAAGAATTGACTAAATACCAGTTTGATCATCCCTTTCGTTCTGTCCGCTATTTGTTGCTGCTCCACACTTTACGTTCAGAGAGCGTACAGGAGGGCTCTCATTCTGAGATACGCATCACTCTGGCCTGCTTTCCTTATCACTGACAAACTCTCTGAAAACATCCTCTCATGCATCGCTTCATCCTGCCCTAATTAACTGGTAGTGCTGTTTTGATGAGATGATCTTTGAATGCCGTGCACTCTAAGAAAGACCAAAGGTTTCAAAGAAAGTTGCAACTCAACTCTCAAAATAGGATTAACAAACACTGTGGACGTATCCTCTTCCTTTCTATGTAATTCTCATTCTCTGATTCAAATGATTCAGTGCAAAGGTTACTTGTATCATTCATTTTAAATGCCAGTCCTTTACATAGATTTCTGTTTAATATTTAGGAATAAACTAGCAGTAAAACTATAGCAGCAAAAGTGGATGCTTGTAAGGACAGGGGGAAAACCAAGCATCTATTCAATTAGGCCCCAAACTTTCATTCAAACTGTACTCCAGTTTCTAGAAAAATGTTTCAGTTTCTTGGATTACGTGTACTCCTCTACTTTTATGCTCAGTGAAAATGTGCTCACATTGACTGTCCATAGTTAGTTATCTATTAATATACATATTTGCGGCCAGGTTTTTACAGCAGAGCTGTTTAACGACGTGGAATTGATAAACACCCGTGATATAACCCATTTTTGCAGTTGTCGATTCTTGCAGGTTCTCTAGTTATCAAATTTAAGTATCTTAATAGCCATTAGTGTCACAAACCAGGAAGGACCCAAACGCAAAAAGTGCAGTGCAGGGATTTATTGGGGCAGAATCCAAAATCGTAATCAATCAGGCAAAGTCAAAAAACCAGGAAGACATGGCAACAAAAACACAGTCCAATAGAGAGGTCAGAAGGCAGGCAAGGGTATGGCAACGGGAAGACACAACAAAAGGTACAAAATAAAAAAAAAACAAAAAACAGGTGATAACGGGCAGACAGGCAGGACTAGAAGGCTCGTCACGTGCACAGAGGACAAACAACTGAGACAAACTCGCAACAAGCAACTGAAAGAACAGAGAATAAATACACACAACTTAACAAGCAAATGAGACACAGGTGTACAACAGGGCAGGTGAAACAGATAATCAAGGTAGGTAACGAGGAGGGTGGGGAAACACAATGACAGGAAAAACAAACACACATGGACAGCGAACGAAAAAACACAAAACAACCGAACAAAGCCGACAGAAAACACAAGAAATCAAAACACAAGTTACACAGTATTACTGACAAGACTGCAAAGCAACATAGCTGGTTAAAATGCAGCTGTTGCCATTCATTAGCTAGCTTATTAGCTGGAACATATCTCATGTTCATATATCAATCCCAACTAAATATTGGCTGTTTTTTGTTCCAAGTAAATAAAAATGCTGGAAGGCACCCAATATTTATTGGGTGCCTTTTTTGTACACGAAAAACTATCTGAGCAGTGCAAAAGAAATCACTCCTTTCTTTTGCACTGCTCAGATAGTTTTTCGTGTACAAAAAAGCATGTCAGTTTGACTATGGAGTAATTTGTTCTTCTATAAAGTATTCACTCTTACTTGTATTCATTTATAGTCTTTTGTCGTAAGTTTAACATTGCTCAACCATGAGTGCAAACAAGCACAAAATTAGTACTTCTAAAACTAGTATTAAAACTAAAAGCAAATTTGCCACCAAGATAATACTGAAATACATAAATTCTAGGAACTGAAACTTATCTGAAGGGAAAGTTAAAACTAAAAAGAGCACAGAAATCATAATGTAATTTTGTGCTGTATATCCAGTGCGAAGTAGAGACAAGAAGGACCCAAGAGTGGTTTGTCTCCTAAGCTGTGATTTCATCATTCACTCTTTGACAAGTCCCCAACAGGGTAGGCCTCACTGTTTTACAGGAAGTTCTTTCAATTAGCAAAGGGGGTAAAAGGTTTTTTTCTAAATCCTGTGTGGATTTAACCTTCCAGTAGTAACACAAAAGTTGATTTTGTGTGTTTTATTTTAGGTATGGTTACAAAAATGAGAACAGCAGAAGAAGAGTGTACCATGAGCACTGCAGTATTATGAGTGGGAATGTATCTCTAGGACCTCTAATATCAATGTGTTGTTAAAACATGGTCTTCAGCCTGTCTCTCTGGGTCACGCATGTTTTGAGGATTTTACTAAACTGTGATAAACCCCAATGGAAGGTCAATAAACAGAACATCTGCTCATCTTGCAGGTTAAAGCTTTTGTAGAGAAAGAGTAACTATCGTGAATGGTGCAGGTGTTGAACCATTTTGAATTTAGAATGTATCGGTCCAAGTCAAAATGCTATAGTGTCAACTGCTGGATAGTGCAAATGCCCCAGACCCAGAGCAGACATTTTATTGCTGAATTCCAGTGCCTGCTTGTAAACTGTACTTCCATCTCTGAGCCCTACCCTCAATTACATCATTCACTTTTCAACACACAGTTTTTCTGTTCAAACACATGTTGCAAACAGTAAAACACATATGGCATTTTAACTGTCCACAATGCACAAACAGTAGTTTAGTCATCTTTCAATTCCATATGTATTTTTGGTATAAAAGGCCTGGCTTCAATGACTTTGGAGTAAGATAATGAATTTCAAAGAGGTATTTGAGATTTTATGAATATTGTTAAAAATTAAATTGGGCTGCATTTAACACAGATGGTCGAAAGAAAATATTCAGAGTAAAATGAGAGCGGTAGCTGCTCAATTCAGTGCCACTGTGTTTCTGTGAAGTGGAAGCTTATTATCTTACTATGCAGTCTTTTTATTCCCTTCATAAAAGCATCTCATTGAAAAGAACGTTGCCAGCCTTTATGTTCATCCTTGTAATAGCCTTTCATGCTCCTTCGTTTTATTACAAAAGATACAACACTTAGCGTGAACCTTTGGAGAAACATTTAATTATCCTATACCAGTAATTAAATGTTTCTTAAATGAGTTCATTTAAATCATCTTCTTCATTTGGATTTAGCCCAGGATTTAATACACTGTATTAAATATGGAATCTAAATGAATATTAAGCCAGTCACCCATTGGGAATATTTGAATGATTATGTTCATAATTACTGTAATAGTAGATGTCTTGAGCCAAGCAGGTTTACTATACAGGAGGAAGTCAGACTGGCCACATTTATGGAGACTTTATGCATGATGAACAAGTAAGCTTCAGTTGAGAATCTGGTCACTTTAGAAGACACAGCGTTCATTGTTAATCACTTTGATTTTCCTCACTCGATTTTCTTTGGGTTCAATTTTCATCACATTAATTTCATAGTTATTAAGCTCTTTGCTGAAATGTAGGCAAGAACAATGGATATTGTTACTACATGTTTGATGTCCCATATAAAAATAAGAGGTTATAAGATTTGAAAGTGTTCAAATCAGTGTCATGAGGAGCTTAGTCTTACTGGGCTGACTGAGTGACATGGAATAATAGATGAACTCAAATGTCACAAGAGATTCAATGATTGAAGACCTGAAATAAGGGACAGTGAACACAGTGTTATCTGATCGTGGGCTGAGATAATTGTGACAGAATGTGGCAGAAATGAGAGAAGTCATCCTGTGCACATACCTCCTCAGCATGTCTGCCTGGGACATCACGTACCTCAGGACCACAGGAAACAGCCGCTTTAGTGCTCAACAAAGGCCCCAGAAATCAGACAGGAGTCTGAGGACAACTATTGCAATACACTTTTAAGCAAAGCAGAAACTTTGTGTAAAAAAAGAAACCTACCTGAGACACACCACACACTGTAATAAGAGTACATAATTAAACGTTTCCGAAAACTGCACATCAGTTAATAACCCCATGAGGCAAGTTATTTTTAAGCAAGATTCATCAATATTCTCAGGGGGTGAATCCAGAAAGGTCAGCAAATCTCTCATTAAGAAGACTGTGCATAAGGAACACCTGTGGGCAGTAAGCGTATGGGTAAAAACATATATACATGTATAAATACAAATACAATGCACACACACACATGCGAGCACACAAACACACACACACACACACACACACACACACACACACACACACACACACACACACACACACACACACACACACACACACAAACACACACACACACACGCACAATTGTGGAGGCCAAAAGGAAACCAGCATGGTCTGTCAGTTCCTCTGTCTAGTGATGCAGTGGCTTCCCTTAATCTCATACATGTCACAGTTACCCAAATTCATATGTCCCCTTGTGACCTGGATAAGGCTATTTTACATGCTTATGTTTTCACATGCACCTACATGTCCTTTTAACTGCGGGTTGGATTAATCGCCAAATTCCAGACCAGATCCCAGAGTGGGCCTCCCGCTGTCAGTCAGTAATGAGTGTCAGGATCTCCGCCTCAGAGGGAGAGGGAGAATGTAAGGTCATCAGCCCTTCCTTTCACACACACGCATTCAGACGTACGTAACATGGTGATTTAGGTCTGGGTAGCCATGTTTATTTGCTCTCTGTGATAGAGGTTATTCTTACAGAGACTGCAGAGTTGTACTGGCGTATGAGCTGTCGATGGGTACAAAGGGAGAGGCTCATCAGCCTGGCTAGAGCCTTAGTGTCGGGTTGTCATTGAGGAAATACAGCAGGCAATATTAAAGCAGAGCAGGAAACAATGCCTTTTTAATCACTGTGTGATTTATGTGCAGTGAGAATAATTAGTTTACCTAAGTGTGATATAAGGCACTTATGACCTTTTCATTGTTTGCTGGAGCTGGTCTGTCATCTGATGTGAGTTGTTTATTGAGATGTACAGCACACCAATCTGGGGTATGTATGCACACTTATACATGTAAATGCACTTCAACAAACAGATTATAGACTACTCACATCAGCTGTGCTGGGAAGGACTCACAGGATGGGATTCAGTCAACATTTGCCCTTAACTTTCACTTAAAATTGAATAAGATTATGCTTTTCCTCCGCAAGAACAGTTTGGCTAGTTAATTTTTTGATCATTGAACTGTCAAACAGTGCTGGTGAAGATAAAAATGAACACAGTCATTTGTTTGTGACAAATGTCGATTGAATCCTGGCCACTGTCTTCCCCAGTACTTCTAATGAGGCGTCTGTAACCTCTATGTTGGTCTACATTTGTGTGTGTAGAGTAAAACACTATTAAAAAGTACATTTGTCACAGGATGTTGAAATGCATTGAGTCAGGGAAATGCAGTTATGCAGGAAAATGAAAATAAATATTTTGCAGTTGAATTCAACTTACAAATCCTGGACATTATTTTTTAACATGAATAGTTCCCTTAACATTGATCTGATGTTTCTAAAACCTGACTGTGTGTATAATACTTCAGTCATCTAGTGGAGTTGGAGTTAATCAGTGTTTATTAAAATATTCTTTTTGTTTCCCTAAACACCTTTCTAATTTGATTGTTAAATGTGGTATTGGACTTTTAATGTGTGGCAATATTAAAACTAACAGTAGAAACCACTTTGCAACTCTGCAGATATAGATATTAGTCACTAGAAAATTTGCTCTTCTGATACAGGAAAAATTTCCTAATTACTCAGCTAAACACCCACAAAAATGGAGCTCACCCAAACAATCTGTACATCTGATCAGATTTCAGCCTTTGATACCTGATGCATTGCTTAGCTTAATTGGAGAACATGTATTATGACTTGCTGCAGATTGTTACTGTGATTCAGTGGTGTCAGGGAAGTGAGAAATTGAAAAACATTCACCTGAATCCAGTCATGTTTGAAATTAATGTCCTTTTAATGACTACAACTCCCCACTTAACAAAAACATTATATTATTTTTTTAACTGTGTGAAATGTTTTAGTCTAGTGGTAAGCTATTGGAGTTGGTATTAGTTTTATTGTTAAATGTAATGTAGAACTTTTAATATGTGGTAATGCACTGCATAGCCCTTCAGGTTTTCGCTGCTGACTGTTCATTGACAAGGTGGTCACATTTCCTTACCTCTATGTATTTTTGCTAATTCATTTGAGACCCCATCAGGATCAACAAGTGCCTGAATCAAAACGTTCTGCAAAGACCCTTAATTTTGTTATTACTACATCAGCCCCCATAAACTAATACAGCAGCTGCAGAATCAGCTTGGTGCTAAATGACCAGTTTTAAGGAAAAAAAATCATGCTTGTGCTCACTGACAATCAATAGACCCAATTGAATCTTTTCCAGGATAAAATCAGGTAGAAAGTAGACCACAGACAATGAGAGAGAGACCATGATCCTTTGTGCTAATCAGCTGATTGGAAGTCTGATGTGTTCTTTGGCTCATCAACTGTACAAGGCTACAGACATAATGTTCTCTTCTGACTCGATGACCCTTATTCCCTGAAGAACAGTGCCTTCACATTCACTCATGACAATGCACAGCAACATGTGGCCTGCATTTGTCAGACATTTCTAGCATGGTATAACAGATGTGCGATGGACTGGCCACCCTATTCACCTAATATGAACCCGGTGGAGCCGTTCTGGCTTGCTCTGGATTGGTCTCATCATTGTAAAAAGGACTACACATGCCTACTGAACTGTGTGCAGCACTTCAAGGAATGTAATAGGGTTTCCTAGTGAAAAATGGACACATAAATTGCGGAAAGCAAATGCTTGACCACAATATGCTGAATTTGTATATTAAAAATTGACCCTTTGGTATTTGACTTCCTTCAATGTGAATATGAGGTTTAAATATTCTCTTATTGGACCCTTATCACTTGGTAATGTGAACCTTTTTTGCCTGAGAAATTGATCACTTTATTTTCTCTTTGGTTGTAGAAATGCAAGTAATTTGTTGCATTTTTAGATGTGTGCCATAATAGAAATGGTGTGCTATATTTTTAGTCGGTGATTCAGTTATGCTCGAGTGTTTTTGCTGTATTCAGTTATTGTAATTGTATAAGGGGGCAGATGCATTTTCATTTTCAATGAACTTGGAAACTGAAACCAGAGCTTCAATGGTGCTGCAACCCACACCTCATTTAAAATGGGCTCAGAACATTGGTAGTATTCATTTAGTAGTTTTCTGTGTCACTGCATGGTTGACATAATTTCAATTTCATATCAGATTTATGGGCATTCTGTGATCTATAATGAATGAAACAAAGCTGCACAGTCATCAAGGGAGTAGGAAGGAAACCTGTCTTGTTTGGGTCATAAAACCACATTACGGTAACTCAGCAAACACCTAAAGCTTTTTAAGCATTTCACTATTATTATAATATTGTACATTCTACATCTATTTATAAGTAGGTTTGGTAGTAGTAATTTCAGCACAATGGTTGTAATATCTGTAGGTGTAAAGACAAGGGCTTCTTATTTCCTCTGTAAAATGCGTGTAGTGTTAAAAATATCTCAAGTATAACAATGAGGGTACACCAAAGCACCTTTACCTTTCAATAAATGAAATGAGGGGGAAAGAGAAAAGTTTGAACCATGCTTACGGAAAAGACCGCATAAACATCTCATGAGACAATTAACATCAGTTTTTCCTCTGATATGATATATTATGACTGTTCTCTGCACATTAACCCTTGAGAACCACAAACCAATAAATTGTTCACTGTTGGATGTGATTTCAGTTTACGCTCATTTAAGTCTACAAAAACATATATAAGCATAAAGAACATAAGAAGGCATTGGCATACATTGGAAGCATCCATAACCTTACCTCAGCTTTAACTTCTTGACTTCATAGATAGCTTCTAATTATTTCATAGTTCTGCTGAACCCACCCCCACCACCCCCAGCAAGGTTTTGATTTGTTGCCACTATTTGGGTTAAAGAGGACGTATCAGTTTAGGGCCATAATAATCAGCGCAATAAAAGTGCTCCTTCTTTGGTGTGATGATTGTAGCACAAAAGAATGAGGGAGAGTTCGAGGAGACTAGGGGATGCAAACTTTTGCACCATGACTTCATTGTTTTGTCTTGATAGCCTCCTCTGCGTGGATGACAAATGAATTAATCTAATTAAAATAGCATGCTGCCCACATTCTCATGCCTGGGTGAAAATTGGGAGGCTCCTGTGGAGCCTTTCTCACTAAACTGTTGATGAAACTTTTTTATTTCAGTACATTTGCTTGAGGGCTAACTTGTTTACCCATTGTGACACTTTAATAAAACATCGGCAACTTATATTTTATTTATGCCCAGCACAATGAAATATGGGTTATGATACATGTAAAAGGTAGCTTCCCTATAAATGGCAAGTTGAAATGTGAAATGCTACTTATTGTATTTTTTCATCATACAGAAGGTGTCTGTGTTGAAAAGCTGTTTTTGTTCTAAAGAGTAAGAAAATAATATTGAAATCCTGTTATTTCGTAACCGTATTTCATTCTGTTGAAGTCCTATACAAAGCTAAGAATAGAAGCCATTCTTGATCATTTAAATTCATAACTATGCTTAGCAATAGAAGCTCAGCTAAGCTGTATAAATTGTCTGCCTTTTGTTAAGGATGGTAGCTTCTGCTACGTTGTGGAGTTTGAATTTGGGTACATCTATAAGCAGAGGAGAGAATGGAGATATAGACTCCACTTGGTTTCAATTAACTTTTAAGAAATAACCTTTATATATGTATGTGCTTGTGTGTGTATGGGTGGTGTGTGTGTGTGTGTGTGTGTGTGTGTGTGTGTGTAGCTCAAAAATTTCAGGACAGCCACCTGTGCCTGTTTCAAAGGCTCATATTGTGATTGAGATGAAGAAAAAACCTGACTTGTTGCAGGGAGCTATAAATCAAGTGCCCATTCATCACTCATGCATTAGAGCAGGGGAATGTCAAGCAGTGATGTCAGAGCATGAAAAAAATGTGGAAGGAAATGGAAATTTTCCTCCCGTGGAACTGGTTCTTTGCTTTGAAATACACACATCGTTTGTGTTGGAGACACAGTACTATTATAGTTTTTCAGTGAAGCTATCCTTTCACGTGGATGCTGTTTGCACTGCTCTGTTTAGAGGAAGCGCTGGAGTCTGTATGAATATCTTATCCCAGTTTAATTCAAATACTAATGAATTTATATGGATGACAAACCTTACACTATTAAAATGCTTTCCTGGAAGTTTAGAGTAGGAAAACAATTGAAATGAGTTAGAAAATATTCTCACAGTTGTACCATTTGAGAACCATGTGTTCTGTGTGTTTTCTGTAAATATGTCCAAAGGGACATCTCTCTAATATTTGCTCAGTGTTTTTAAACCGCCTCTGAAGGCCTTTGTTTTGGTGATCTTTTCAATGGAATAATTAGTTATTTCTTAAGTCTTATGTCCCCAAGAACAGTCATTGACAGTGAGAGAATATTTACTTTTGATGGTGTGGAGGGACTTTGATTTTCATTGCTGGCGGCTTTTTACCTTCCCATGGCTTCCCTCCCTGGCATCTTCCAACAAGAGCCTCCATATTTCAACATCTCCTGAGAGAATACCCCTCTTTATTTATTGTACTTATTAACCATGGCTCCTCGCGGAAATCCTAACAGGGAATCATTCGACTTTTCATTAGATACCAGTATATCATAATACAAAATAGACCCATTTCCTTGATGATAATTATTGGCAACATTGCAGAAGTTCACAGATGTATGAAAATTCACAGAAAAACATTGCTGCTCCATTAAGGCAGGTAAAACAAAGAGCTTGTTTACACCTCTTTCATGAAGAGGGTGGAGGCTGATAATTGATCCTAAAGTCAGGTATTCATATTCAGGTGATTAAAGATGCTGTCAACTTCAGTACATTTTATAACCTTCTTCGAGGGAGGAGTATATTGATTGCAACTGTAGATTCTTGATGCGTTTTTCTGATTGGGAATTATTTCCCATTTTTTCTGCTCACTTTTTGCCACATTAGCCCACTATACTTTCTCTTTGAGCCTTGCAGAAGATAATACTACTGCCTTGATGTAGATATTTGTTTGCGGTGTAGTCCTCAATACTTTCAAAGAAATTAATGCAGCTAAATTAGATGCGGCATCTTCCAGTGGCCCTCTCTAATGAGCTTTTCTTCATTTGTGTTTAGTCTGGCACTGCTGAGGTGATACTCTAGGGAATGTAATGCATCTTATTTTAAAACCCACAAGGAGTTAACCCAGGAAACAAAAAAATAAACCATAGTAGGTGAAATGCCATAGAAAATGCATGTATGTACATTTGGTGGGCCAAACACACACACACACACACACACACACACACACACACACACACACACACACACACACACACACACACACACACACACACACATAAACAGTTGCTTTAGCTTTGTTGATAACATGGAATTATTGCCTTGATGTTTTGGGTACATCTGCAGAGCTATAAGGAACGAGGTCATTTTGCAGCAACTGCATAGACAGTAAGTTGCCTGTAGCCTAGTTATTGCATAATTCCCTGTACATGCCATACAATTTACACCACAAATATAATCAGGTTAAGCATGAAGCATGAATAACACACCAGACCTGGGACGTTTGCTTTATTTTATTTTCCTTTCAGCATGCAGAATAAATTGCTGGCAGTGCACCAAAAATATGGCAATGCGGTGCTCCATGGACCTACTGTGGACCCTGAGTAATCGAACCAATTCTTGTTCTGTTGAGGATACTTTGTGTACTCCAACACAGATTTAATGCTCATATCTTTAAACTATGATTTTTTCTTTGTTTTATTGCTGTGTTGTTTGGACTCTTCAATTGTGACTGGTACTTTTAGAGGAGTATTGCTTTGTGCAGAAAATGAAACAAGGCACCTGTGTGCATGGTGTCAGGACTCCAGCGAAGCTCAAACACTACTCTTTGTTTCTTCAATCAGACCCTTCCCTGAAGGGTGCCACAAATGATTTCTGCTCCACTTCTAGTTCCTAAGAAACATGAAAAGGACTATCTTCTCCATTCTTTGGAGCAGTAGTTTAATAGACAACTTTCTTGGAGTTCCTTTTCCTTCTATTTTATCGTCATGTCAAAGGATAGTCATAACTTTTTTTTTACCGTCACATCAAGCCATTACAGTACAGACAGAAAATGTAGATAATTTCACATTTTCAGTGGAGGTGTTCAGCATTTTTCAAATCACTGTAATGGTCTATGGGCTCTGGGTATGCTATGTCAGCACCAGCAATATTACATGTTTAAATAATTTATCGCAATTTCACAATGCGTTGATTATCCTGTCTGTGCTACTTATTGCTGTTATTGTAGCAATTGTTGTGCTAACCACTGTGAAATTGCCTGCTGAAATTGTCTGCACACCTCACAGGAATGTATTGCGAAGATCTTTGAAATGGGTTCCTAAGGATGTCCAATATCACAGCAGCATCTGTTCCTCACTTTGTGCTACCCGTTATGCCAAACGCTAATCTCACATGGTTGAATCTTCACAATCTGAAAGCATATTGCCTAGAAGACAGACAATATCTATTTATTGTAATAGAGCCTTGTGTAATGAAAAGTGCAGCAACAGTTTTTTTTTTTTCGTTCTTCTCTTGTTCAGTGAGGTCGGGCTGACGCCACGTCCTCATCAACCACAATTCTACTGGGTGCGAGCTCACCAACATCCTCTTCACAGGAGACCACAGCTCCCTGTGTTCTTTATTATCATGCCTTTTCTCACGTATGCAAGTGTTGTGCTCTGAGCTCTACCCCTTACCAACTTCACTCCCAGTTTCAGAACAGCCTGTGGAAAGGTTCTCCAAGAAGTCCATCACCCTTGACCTTGCACCCATTAACCCTGAAAAACCTCAACACCCTGCAGACTGAGTACATAAAGGGGGTCAGCTTGTTTTTTGATACATCTCAGAGCCATTTTGTTTTGGTTGTTTTAATGGCCCAGTCAGCGTGAATAGAGATTGTGTTCTTTGTTACCTGCTGCTTCATTTCATTCATTGTGAACTCTTAAGGAAAATTAAATCATGAACAAATTATTATTAAAAAGATAACAGTTCCAGTTAATATGAAATCAAAAGGCAGTTGAGTAGCATGTAGCAATTCATTGAAACAGATCACTACAATCAGGATCAGCTTGTATCTCTACGTCCATGTAACTAATCAGTTGTAAGTATTCCTATAGAAATACTGGGTTCAGTTTAAGGCAACTAATTTCTTTCCATATCAAGATAATCATTGAATCAAAATTTTTATTTGACTGAAGATAGATAGACAGTAAAGGCATTATAAAGGCTGATGGAATGATATCTTGTCCCTTAGGGTAAATTGGACAGACCATCTGTATAGCACTCAGTTTTACAGTAACCATTTATGTCCTTTTGTATAGTCATGTTATTGCTGATATAACTATTAAAATGGCTAAATAAAATAAATTTGAGTCACTTATTCATATCCACCTCATTTTGATCAGCAACATTTTTTACTTGAAACAAAGGAGATTGCATAAAGACATGGGTGTGGTTTAATTCTGAATGTAATGGAAAATAAAGTATTTTTAAATTTGAATTTAATTATGAAGGACATGTTAAGAATGTTACAGGTGAAAAGAACGAAAAGGTGTTTTGTGTAAAAAATTGGGATTTTTTATTGTTCCCTCTTTCTATACAATCTCCTCTTGTCCTACATGTATGACCCACGTAAATGTGTTTATTCTCAAAGGCTGTCTCACGCCTTAGCTCATGCGTGTTGTACTCAGGACAAACAGAGATAAAACAAATCATTTAATGCCCACAGGTTTTCAGTCTTTCAGTTTGTTTAGATTCTTACAGATTTTGTGACTCCTGGTTTTCAAAGGCCTAATGGGGTGGCAGTGTGTGCCGTTAGTTGGAAGCAGACATTTGAGAGGTTCTGCCTTTAGTAGTGTGATTCAGCAAATATGAGGACTGTAATACTACTTTCCTCACTTTTAATGTGTACATGACGTCAACACCAAACAAAGCAATACACACCAAACAAACTTAAACTCTGACCTTAATAATGTGTTATCTTACTCATCTAAATGGCTTGCTGTGGGTCCGATTTCAAGCAATTCTTGTATTGCTCTTGTGCTGTCCAGACACCCATCTGGGATGTTTCAACTTTATACTTGAAATTTACAACAGCTACAGGAATAACATTTTGAATCACTTGTTGTTTTGCTTGGAGAGGACATATTAAGATACAAATATCACCACCATTTCCTGCATTGTAAAAGGATGTGAAACAACATTTTCTTTTAAAACACAAGCCACATCTCCTCTTAGAAGTTCCAGAAATGTAGAACACCAGTGACTCAGAATAAGGAAACTGAATCATAGAAGGACATTTGATTAGAAGGATGTATGTGTATATGTGTTTGGGTCTGAATACCCTGGGATTACTAGTAGACACTGAGTATGGTAAAGATACATTAAAGACAAACAGTTCCACTGACTTAAATTTGAAATTGCATTGTCCTAACCTTGTTGAAAGCCTATTAAATTGTATACACATTGCATACAGATTGATGGCTGAAATCTGACTGATTTCACCTATCATTATTCTCTAATTACCAAGAGTTCGTAAAAATACTTTGCATGCTTTGGATGAGATTGTAGGTTTTACAAGACAGACATTCAGTGTATGATTATAGGCTTTCTCCAGATCCATAAAATGGTCGTTTGTCAGCGCAACGTCAAAACTGGTAGCAGCAAATTAAAGTACTTTCCAAATAGTCATTTGGAAAAGCCTTGCCTAGCTTATTTCACACATTCAATCAATGTTGTATATTGATGTCATAGTTGTTACTCGCTTATTGTATTATCCACATATTGCAAAATCTGGAAGAAAACTTCCTGTGTTCACTGTATACTTGCTGCCACCATTTAACCAATCCAAAACTCAATAGAGAACAGCTACTCTGAGGATTGCCTGGGCTGTGGACCAAAATTGCAGACAATTAAGAGCCCTTGTTGAAACATTTCATCAATGTTATTTGGGCTAATGCAATGTGCTGGTCTAGCTTGTGGCGAACATCTTATAGAAGGCAAGCCTGAACTGAGTTATGCAGAAGCTTGAACTGGAACCTGATGGGTGTGTTGAGAATAAAAACAGAGATAACTGCCCTCTGAACTCAAGATAAAGCGCAATGTACTAGAAAATGGTTTAATATATGACTAAGTGTCAGAAGTCAGATTTCATAGAATTACTTTTCAGATAAACTGCTTCATAGGAGTGCACTTTTGAATCTTACTGTAGAACATCTTGTTCATTACTAAACTTTTAGCTAACCTTATTTATATTTATAAGACCACCATGTTAAAATACATGTTTGTATTAAAGATAAAAAAATATAAAAGTCACTTTCTTCTGGTTTTAATCAATTCATCATGCTTCATATATCCTATTCAGTATGTGCATGAGTTAAAAATAATGGCATCAGTGAACGATGCAGTAATTATCAGCATAACAATAAGGATACTGAGGGGACACCCTCTGCCCTCGCACTCTCCTAAAAAGCAATTATTCTAAAAGCACCACATGATTTAAATCAGTGGGTAGAGGCGGAACGGCTGTTCTGTTCCATCAAGAGCTACAGTTGTTATTGACAATCTCTTGTTAGCCTTAAGAAGTTGACACAGACAAATGGACCTTAAATGGATACTAAATATGTCCTGTATGTGTGGCTGCATATTGAAAGGGAGGCCATTTTACTTTTAAATGGGATTTGTATTTGTGGTGCAGGCAGATTATTTGCCCCACACAGTGATGTTAATGCAACCATGTGCTCTGCTTGTTTCATTAATGGACGTTAATATCGAATAAATGTTATCTAATACACACAAAGTGTTGTGTGTATTTGTTTCATATTATAATTTCATTTTTAGGTACGTTTGCATGTGAGCAAGTTATTTCTTGTTCATCTTTATAGTGCTTTCGGTCATTGAATTACTGTGTAGGCTGTTTATTTCTCTTTTTTGGTTTTCGTGTTATTGTGATTTTGTTTCTGGCGTGTGGCAAGATTCAACAATGCGAGGAAAGACGTACATTCTGTAGGTTGTATTATGGCCAGCAAGTGAGCACACATGCGCACACACGCTATTTTTCTTTTCACGTTTCAAATCGACACCCTATTTCTCCAAAAGGTGGCACTGTTGAGTTTTCAAAATTCAAAGCTGCAAACTGTTTGGACACTTTTCTCCCTTAATATTTTTAAAAACTAATAGTATAGATTCATCCTTATTGTGTGTTCATTTAAGCTTCATTTTAATTATAACCGTAGATCGAACCATATAAAAAGTCAAGAAACAAAACTACATTGTCTACAGTATTTTAAAAATACCTGTTTTTGGTTTCTTGTGTGGTTGACAAAGAAAAGGTACAGGTAAAATATGATAGTAACTTAAACTGCTTTTGAGTGGAAAACGATAAAAAAATAAGTGGCGCATTACATTCCCACTTACGCCACCAAAATTGCGGCATCAATGCATTATGCAAACAAAATATCAAAAACAAATTGTAGGAACAAAATATGCACGCCAGTATTTGTTTGATAACATTGTGAATAAAGTGGAAGTAAATGTAGAGCTGCCGAATGCCCTGATACTCCTCATTCATTTAAGATTTGAAATTAAGACCGTAATAAAAATTATGTGAATTACACTTGTGCAAAGCTTTACGTAATGTCTAACGATACTTTGAGGTTTTGTATGTGTATTTTCAGATACAACATATGCGAAGATGTTGTAGTCCTATATTCAGATCTGCAAACAAAAACAAACGGACTACGCACAGCACATGTCATGAACAGGCTCGCAAACACAATGAATGTGACATGCAAAATACGATACATTTTCCTCAAAAACGTAACCATTTAAGGTTTTTACTCCGAAAAGTGGTACGAAAGAGTTAAAAGTTTTAGTCCCAGCTGACTGTCAGCTGATAGCCCCTGACAGTTGAGAAAAGTTTTGTTTCTATACTATTATGTTAATTAGCTTTCAGAATGAGCGAGCCCATTGGCTCTGAGTCTGAGTCAATTTCCCATTTCAAACCTGACGTCAGGGCAGCTATAAAACTCAGCAATGCTTTTAAACTCATCTGCTGGGTGATCCTTTAAAAAATTCTCCAACAAGCCTGGGGTATTTTTTCTACAAGGCTACAATTTGCGTATTACTCGCACCTTTTGCCTTCTCAAATTTACGCCACACATTTTTAAAGAAACCATGAAGTGTTAAATGTGTGCGGTTCAAACTGCCGTTATTCACATGCAAAGAAAGGAAAAAGGAGACACGCACGCACTGCTCTGATGCGTCTGTGCAATAGACTCTGCAAAGGAAAACTAATAATTTAAAAAAAAATCGCCGCTGCAAAATTGAAAATCCTTTTCTTGGTTTAAAATAAATAAATAAAAAATCAAGCTGGCTCACACTCTTTCAACCCAGAACAGTTTGACAGCTGCTCTTCACCCCCTTTGGAGGACTGTCAACAGCAAAAGGATGGCATCAGAACTGGCAATGAGCAACTCCGACCTGCCCACCAGTCCCCTGGCCATGGAATATGTTAATGACTTCGATCTGATGAAGTTTGAAGTGAAAAAGGAGCCGGTGGAGCCCGATCGCAGCATCAGCCAGTGCAGCCGCCTGATCGCCGGGGGATCCCTGTCTTCCACCCCGATGAGCACGCCTTGCAGCTCGGTACCCCCTTCTCCAAGCTTCTCGGCGCCTAGTCCGGGCTCCGGGAGCGAACAGAAGGCACACTTGGAGGATTTCTACTGGATGACCGGTTACCAACAACAGCTGAACCCGGAGGCTTTGGGCTTCAGCCCCGAAGACGCTGTAGAGGCGCTGATCAACAGCAGTCATCAGCTTCAGACCTTCGATGGCTATGCTAGAGGGCAGCAGTTTGCCGGTGGAGCCGGAGCAGGAGGCACCATGGCCGGGGAAGAGATGGGATCCGCAGCCGCTGTGGTATCTGCAGTTATCGCGGCTGCTGCAGCCCAGAACGGGGGTCCTCACCACCACCACCACCATCACCACGCCGGGGGACATCACCAAGCACCCGGGGTCCCTCCCAACGGAAACTCGGGAGGAAACCACCAACACATGCATTTGGATGACCGATTTTCGGACGAGCAGCTGGTGACCATGTCAGTGCGAGAGCTCAATCGGCAGCTCCGGGGGGTCAGCAAAGAAGAAGTGATCAGGCTTAAACAAAAGAGGAGGACCCTCAAAAACAGAGGCTATGCCCAGTCCTGTCGCTACAAGAGGGTCCAGCAACGGCACGTCCTGGAAGGCGAGAAGACCCAGCTCATTCAGCAAGTTGACCACCTCAAGCAAGAGATCTCCAGGCTGGTCCGGGAGAGGGATGCCTACAAGGAAAAATACGAGAAGCTTATCAGCAATGGCTTCAGAGAAAACGGCTCGAGCAGTGACAACAACCCTTCATCTCCAGAGTTTTTCATGTGAGTCTCAGCATAGAAAGAAAACAAATCAAGCTTGTCAACCCCTTCATAAAAGTTCTCCACGTGAATTTTTTTATGGGGCTTGCTAGACCAAGAAAGAAGTTTGCCAACTTTTTGTCTTTTTTTATCATTTTCAATTTTATGAGAATTGGGGTTTGCTCAAGCTTGTTTGCCTAACTTAACGTTTTTCTTAAGTTTTTGGGGGCTTGCAATAGAAAGATTGAACTTGTCATCAAAAATATGTTCTTCATTTTGGAGCTTGCGCTTTGAAACCTGCCATCAAGTTCGTTTTTTATTATCATACTTACTATTATTATTGTTTTTACATTTGTTTAGCTCATGTGAATTTTTCGTCGTTGTTTTTTGGCTTGCTGTGTTGTTGTTCTTTTATAGATAAACCATAGTTTTAAAGTTTTTCATAGTTGGTGTTTTGACCTTATAATGTTGTATATATGTGTGTGCGTTTATGCATACATCCATATATATGTATACACAATTGAAGTTCAACTTTTTTTGCATCGTCGAGCTTAAAACCTAAATATAGAATTTAAAAACACCTGCCAAAAATCAACTGCAACTACCTTCAGTAGTAAGTTCACGGCCTTTTTCTTTTTTTATCTGCCAAACATGGAAGACTCTGAGCCTGCCATTTTTACCCCATTTTCATCCCATGCATTATGCTTGCTATTTTGTGTTTAGCAACAAAAACTGTTAACTGTTAGGAACGAATACATACATTGTTAAAAAGAGAGACGATATATTATTGAATCGCCCTGCATGCTGGACATGTAAGGTTTTTTTTTCTTTTTTTGTGTTTGAAAATGAACTTTCTTGGATGACTCCGGCATGACATTCATAACTTTATTTTATTGCCTCATCACTTTTTTGGGATTGCGACAAAAAAGTGAGAGGGACATCCTGTACCACCTCCTCCCATGAAATTGCATCTTCTTATTTAGACTGTTTGATACTGAGTTGTACGACATCGACTCCCATTGCTATAACAGATATGCACTGGCGCATTCCCGTTGAAAGTTGTCAGACTGGATTCCATGTTGCGAGGGGGGAGGGTGGGGGGCTTTTACATTTCTAAAAGGAATCAATCCCTCTTCGGGACTAAAACTGTCTATTGCTGAAAGCGTTTTGTTTATTTAAGAAATACCCCTTCCTTTTGCATTTGGTAACTCTGGAATGCTATGAATTCCTAGTATATAATTTAAGTTTAGTTTTATAATCTGTAAGCCTAAAAGTTAATATGGTTATGCTACAGGTTGTTTTTAAAAGGAATGTGGTAGATAAATTAGGTTTCCTCTAGATGTAGGTTTTATAAGGTCCTATGCACTAAATTGTTTTGTTTTTCTGTTGTTGATGTAAAGGGGGAGGGGAGGGGAGGGCTCTAAATTTGTAAAATAAAATGGGATTTTTAAAATACGCAAATAGAGCTTTTCTGCAGCATGCGCTTGCAGTTTAAACAGAAGTATGTAGCCCTTATTATACCACTGACTGTATTTCAAACCAAAGTATTAAAAGGAGAGAGACTCCTACTTACTTAACGGGGATAACCATACATGTGAAAATGTATTCTTCTCAAAGAATTGAAGTATTCTGGACTGAATTGCACTAAGATATAACCTGCAATCATATATTACAGAATGGAAACTGTTTAGAACGCTAATATAAAAAATGCAGTTATTCATGGCATTGCTGGAAAATTTAATGATGCAATTTTAACAACTGTGTTATCATGCAGGACTAGATGTGTTTTTTAAGAATTCATAATTTCCAAGGCAATAATATTATAACAATCAGTAATGTCTGGACATTGATAAATAGTCAGGGATTGACACCCTGCCTGTGCAAAATGGGGAAATATCATTCTTCAATAAATCTTTAAAATATGTTCATTAAAATGTTCCTCTTTTTATATATTTTGCTGTGCAAAATTATTCCACTTTACTTACCATATGTGATGTCCATATATGTGCTTACTTTCATTTCAAACTTAAATATGATGAAATAAATAATTGTTGTTTGGGCTTCATATAGTGGTTCAGTGTATTCAGTAAACTTTAACACTAATTTATGGTTTGTTTGGCTGCTTGTAACAGCATCAGAAGTGGAAATTCGAGAAGTATAGAATAAGAAATGTCCATTTTTCTCTTGTAATTGGCGAAGTGTTGCATTTGCTGCTCCAATTGCAAACATTATTGTGGTCATAAATGCTCGTATTTTTCTGCCAGATGTTTATTTCTGGTAACTTTTACCCCACATATTTTGACACACAGAACTTGACATCTGAGTCTGTTGCTTCTTGAAAAAAATGCAGTTATATTGCTGACCCTTATACTCGACGAAAATAGTCTCTATGTTTATAATCTTAAATAAATCAAATGCATATATAAAGATTCAAATAGAATCATAATTTTGACATACAAGCAATGCGGTTTCATCAATAAACACAGTTCATACAATACACTTGTGGCCTTACGTCATTTCACACGAACTGTGCAGAAGAGAACCACTTAAGTCGTCAAATATAGAGAAATGGGCGGATGGTTAGATAGGCTATATGCTCTCATCCATAATACTGCGCTGCTTGGCGAGGCGAAGTTACGCACTAGAAGAGCGGTGTCTGCATAGCCGTAATAATACCTTGCAGATGTATGGATTCAACCGAGTAATACCGTGCGTGCAAATTTGACATGGTTTTGCAGGGTTTCAGTTCGTTTGACCGAAGTGGCGCGATCTTTGCTGTCTGTTGTCCAGACTGAAAGAATAAAAGAAGCTCCAAACCTTCGTATTACCCATTACTCAAGTATTACATTTAAATGCGCATAACCAATACGTTTATTTGACAAAACATCCTTATTTCTTGGTGAAATTTCATTGATCTGCAAACCTTCAGCATTCGAGCGCCAGTATGTAACTGTCATGTTGTTCAAGAATGTTAACTTATTGATCTTAAGAGAAAATAAGATGCGTAAAAGCAATTGTTGGCAGATGAAGAGAAGGTGGCAGCACGACAGAAAAAATGACAAATAGCAAAAAGCTGAGAATATGTTGCCACCAGTATTGAAGAAAATTGAACACAACTTTTGTAATGTCATTTAAAAGGGTCAGGGATCAGTCCAGGTAGAATGGATGAATAAAATAATGAAATCAGCACACCAACAGCCCAAAAATAACACGTGAGGTTGTTTCATTTCTAGTTACATAGGTTAGTTATTGCGGTATGGCTTTTGACCAGTATTGCACAACTTTCAATATGAATCTTTCCAGCTGTCTTTAAATTGTGGTTAATTATTAATTCGATGACAACGTTTTCACATGCATTTGTTCAAAGTACTTTTGTATGCATTAATCTTTGTATATACCAAATTGAGACTTGTGTTTTTTTTTATTAACCTGTAGCTAAATAAGAAGATTATATTTATCTTTTAAAAAGTTGGTTCAGATGAAATGGTGTATAAAATATGGCCAGAAGATTAAACTGTTTTATTCTCAGATTTTTGAAGAGCATTTCTAAAGATAAAATCCATGGCATCTAAAACAATGAGAACTAACAAAACGGAATCTTTTCATATTATTTCGGCTGAATTGGTGTGAATCTTTGGCATGCCTGTGTCATTTTAACATGTTTACCTAGGTAGTTTAATAGACGGTGTACTAAATAGACATTCGTAAAATGTATTTTAAGTTATTCAGCGTCGTAAAACTAATAATAAAAAACATTGTAACTTTGTTGTTCAATATTATGCAGCGTATAATTAACCGTCACATTTAATTATCAAAGCAAATAATATTATTTCAAAACTTTAGATAATCTTACTGTTTCAGTGCCAATTCGGCATACAAGGGAATGCATTCAAACATAACGGTGACCCCGAGAAGAAAGGGTTTAGAATGAATCGGTGAATGAATGAAAAATAAGTTTGAATGTGTGTTCTCCTCGGTTGCTTCATGTCCTCTTGTTTTTTGTCTTTTTTTGTTGTCCACTGATTTCTCCATCCTCCTACTCCTTGTGTCCATGCATGTTGGTGTAGACATTTGTTTCTAAATGCATGCCAATTTTTCTCAGGTAAGTCAGCAGCTTTTAATACGTACCATGCCAGCTTTTATGAGTTCTGTAAAACAAAGTCAGTGATGTGAGCAAATGTTTAAGGTAATATAGTTACTTGTATAAAACCAATAAGAGGAAGGGTGTGACTGTCGTTGTAGCTATAGATTTTACTTAATTGGCATAAAACAGATTATGTTGATGAAACTGGATCTTAACTGGAGATGGATAGTGAAGGCTTGGTAAGGAAAGTGCACTTTCGTTTGAATTGCATGTATTGAAATTATATGCCAGGGTTTTAGACGTGAAAGGAGCGGCAATATTATTAATATTTCGGTGCAACTGAAATTCTTCGAAAGATAATTGTAGCAATGTAAAGCGTTGTGTACTCTTTACCGGTTATTGTTGCAGGATTTTGATTGTAGTTGAGCAGTGACGCAAATTGGTAGTTTTTCGGGGTAATCTTAATATAAATGTTCTTTATATTAGTAACATGCAACACTTGACATCAAATGTAAAACACCTGACATCAAAAGGAGTCTCTTTTAGGAAATCAGCAATGTGGCAAAATTGGAAAAAGTTGGTACATTGGACTAGTTTTGAGTAAGCTCCGTCAAAAGTGAAGTAGAAAATTTAAACAATTTACAATGTCTAATTTAGACATTACACGTATGTCCGCTTACTGCACAATTACATACAGCAATATCTGGTGCAGTATAAATACTTGTTTGAAATGCACTGATTTTTAGAAAACTTTTCAACTACAGTGCCGAAAATCTTTCATATGACTCAGAACATATGTATGAGCAAAAAGCATTTTGTTTCTGTTTGAGACAGAAACATGCAGTAGTATATGTGATTTGCTTTAATGAAGTTGTATTAGACTGTATATAGACTGGTGTTATTATATACACAATATTAAGTGTGTGTGTGTGTGTGTGTGTGTGTGTGTGTGTGTGTGTGTGTGTGTGTGTGTGTGTGTGTGTGTGTGTGTGTGTGTGTGTGAGTGTGTGTGTGCAAGTGTCATTGACATATGCATATCTGTATCATTGTCTGTGTGTGTGTCTGTGTGTGTTTCACCTCTCCATTAAGTGAGATGAAATAGCTTTGGACACTAACTATGACCTATGGGAAGAATGACTTCCTGTCACCTTTAAAGTTTGACCTGTTTAGCTAGCCTAAAAAAGGTCAAGAACAGACTGATATTTTTAGTTTTGAGTGGTTGGTAGATGGGTTTTGCGTGCTTGCCTTGAGATTGGCCTTTCGTGGTATGTAAACTCAAACCTGTTTTGATATTGTATTAGATTATGGCTGTAAAGAAATGTTATATCAGCATCTTAATTTAGGCATGATCATTGTATCAGTGTTGAGAGATGAATAAGCTCAGTTATTTTTGAAATTCCAGTGCAAGGGATGTCAGTGGAGGAGTAAATTCTAAAGAGAAAAAAAAATGTGTTGAGTTCTCTGAGAGTAGTTACCATCTCTTATATGCTGCAGAATACTATGTATTTTTTGAGGCTCATGCCCGTTGACTTCACATTACTTCAGTCACCAATTTACACTGAGAAAGGAAAATGGCTGAACTAATATTCCACCTTCTGCAAAATTAAATGATTTTCATTATGAGTAATTGCTAAGAAAGGACCTATTTCTGGTACATAAAAATGATAAATCATGGGTGATACTCTGCAGCTGTGCAAAGACTACCGTTTAGTATGCACACAACCTGCAGTTTATGGCATTTTTATGATCATGTACGCGGAATGTTCCCTGCATATTATCTCATTACATACCTGCCTGGACAGAATTAGGATATTTTTCTCAAAATTTGACTGAATTATATATTTATTTATTTTTTTTAAATCCTAAAAAATGGTTCCTATAAAAGTGTGTCTGTTGGTCTGTCTTCACAGTGTATAAGGAACTATTTCACCATAGCAATCTTTATAGTTCTCGTTCAGAAGTTTGAGTGCTCGTCAAATCAGCGCATATGTTTCAGTCGTGCAAGGTGTCACTACATCTATCTCTTGTCACAATTTTAAAAAATCTGTTGTTTCGTTGGTCAGCGGGAATTTTGTGACCCCATTAAATGACGGAGTGGGACATCCTACGCTGCTGTCACCAATCAATCAGTGCAAGATTTTTATATCTGGTGTGGGCTGCCTTAGTGTCCTTGTTTACCTCAGTAGTGGAGAGTACTCACTCTTATCTTTTGCATCAAAGGTAACCTTAAAATTCATGATCGGTGAACTAACCTCCTGTAATGGATGAAATATTACTCTGTTTCTGCATTACACTGCAAATGTCACGCTACTTTGACTGTACATATAAAATACCAACCTATGCTAATCGCCATTTTTAAGTCATAATTCGTAAGCCTTTAAATGATGTTCTTGAATGTAAAATCTAGTATATTTTATGTAATAGCCTTGAGTTCACAGTAGTACTTACTAAATGAGCGTGCTAGAAACATAATTTTGTAATTATAGTCCCTAAGTGTGTATTCTGCTTTGGGACACAGTTTCAAAGGGAGCTGAGTGATTTTTGCCACTGGATGTCAGGTTCATGGTAGCCCTTCTTCAATCCACATGTGAGGTTTTTCAGGTTGCAGTGTGTTGTTAAGAGGTGCAGAAACACGTCTGGGTCGTGCTAATCCTCCCAGCGAAAAATTCCAGCTTCAAATTGCACAGAGGAGTTGGGGGAAGGAGAGGTGATCATGGAATCATGGAAGTCAATAAGGAACGTGGAGGCCGTCACAAATTCATTAGAGTAATCCCCATCATAGGAGACTCAGAGGACCGGGTTGTGGCGCCAAATTCATTTCCTGTGCAAAATAGCCCGAGCAGGAGGGCTCCCATGCAAATCATGCGGCAGTGCAAAAAAGGCCCATTTCAGATTTGTAGTTTGCACCTAAAGACCACAGTCTGGTTGCCAAGATGTAATTACCAACTGAGTGAAATGACACCTGCAATTTCCCTTTTGAAGGAATAAATAAATAAGCTAGCATCATTATTTAACCAAGTATCACAGCTGATGTGCTGCATGTCTGTGTCCTGCAGCTATTCATAAAGCTTGAAACCATCGTTCAGAGCCCCACTCATTTGTTGGGGTTAATCATAGGTTTAATACCAGTAATGTAGTCACTCCTTTGTCACAATATCGGCCTTTCCCTTTGAGGTCAACAACAGGAAATCATGTCTAAATTCATGCATATTGACATTTTAATCATCAACATAAATTCCACTGTAATATCGCTAAACTATAGTGACAGGTTCTCTGCGCAAGGGAGTCAAAGTTTAGTCATCATAGCTTTAATTTGTCCTCTCTTGCAAAAGGACTTTTGTTTGTGCTCAGCGTCGCCAAAGATGTATGAAGTCTGAGCAAACAGTGAGTGTGGTGTGAATAGAAGGTCAGACAGGATGCCAATGGCCAGCCTGCTGCATGGTTTCTCTGTACCAAATGCCATCATCTCACCAACAATGTAATGCGCTATTACAGTTTTTCTTTTAGTTTTCAATTATCGTTTGAGCTTTCTTTTTCATTTTACTCAATGAGTATAATTTTATTTAATATCATATATAGACTGTTGTTCTAAAGGTATCACAGCATTAATTATCAATGCCAGTTCAGCTTGTATTCACTCTAGCCCAGGCCTAGACATGCAAAGCACTGTAGCTTAGCTTTGCCAGAGATACTATCCAATTGTTTTACACCTCCTGCTGTATGGATCTGTATATCTGTATATCAGTATCATGAAGGTCATTGTGAGAAAGAGAAGAATTACTCATTCACAATCTGAGAATAAAAGTTTTTTCCTTGTGGAAGAAAGTAGAATTTTAGGTCAGTTAGGATGCATTTATTTTATTAGGAAATACCACCCCTCCCAAACTCACCCCCCAATGAAGCAGAAGAAAGTGAAACTTATACAAAGTATTTATTTATACGTACATATTTATACAAAGCGCATGTTAGCGTTGTTATATTGTTGTCCTTGAGAGCCACTTACTTCAGGTTATACTGATAATGAGGTGTACAGTGTGCTGAAGAGTAATTTTATTTGCCTAACAACAGACATAAAGCAAAGCTATGCCAAATGAAATACATCCACTGAATACAATATGCTGCACTTTCTATGATCTTTTGTAACCTTTCATAAGGGAAAGCTGCAGTACATTTATGATTCTCATCCTGAATCAACATTTAAGATTTTTTAATGCAAATTTTTCCTTTACTTATTTTTGATGAAAAAAAGTAATTGGTAATAGTAATGTTAAGGATAGATAAATGTGGTTACCTACTATAGGAGCTGACACTCACGTATGGCATGTATAGATGAATATATGTTTGTGCCAGATTCACATTTTATTTTGTCTGTAAATGAAAATGGTCCCTGTTATTGTCATGGCCCACTATTTTTTAACAGAGGAAAGTACAATGGGATATGTTGTCTGTGGCTGGGAAACAGGCTAACGCACCTTTGGATTCAGGAGGATATCATTTCACTGGCTTTTACTCCCACAGCATCTGCATCTCTCTGATAAACATTTACATCTAAAGTGATTTAAATCAAGCGAGTTTATGTCCACTGTAGTCTGTCTGTCATCTCAGAGCTCGGCGGCTGTTTCTCTGGAGTTCGCCGGCGCTCAGTAAAGCTGAGTTATGTGGCATTTATTTGAAAACCGCATAATTTTACTTTTTTCTCCCTGTGGCTGACGGATAGATGCAGTATTTCTACAGTTGTGTTGATTTCCACACCACTTTAAAGACCAGTCGGATTTCTCATTTCAGAAGCCCCCTTTAAGGTGCAGCGTACACACATGTGTTGGATCCGTGCAACCGCACAGTGCACGTCTGTTTCCTATTCTACAACACAGTATAATTATTACTTGTCTCTTATCCCGTGCATTAATATGTTCTCAGTATATTTATATATACTGGTTGATAGTCAAGGTGAAGATTTCTTTATTTCTCCCCTCCCCCGATGTGATTGATTTTACATTGGCAGAATTACATGGTGTGGCATGCAGAGTAAATATCTGCTTCTTTATTTGTGTGAAAAGGTCTCAGTGGAGCAGTAATTCCTGTGACCCTGGGAAGGGTCAGGCTGATCCCATGACTGCCCCTGGGTCACGACCACGCCTGTGCCCCAGAGATGCTCAATTTCGCCAGGCTCAATATTCAAATCAGACGAGTAGCAAAACCAAATGTCAGATTTATGTGTGTGTATTTCATTTTTTGGTGCGGTTCATTAAAAAAATAAAATAAATAAATATGCCGCAGCTTGGATCACCACAACTGCGATGTGGGAAAGGTGAATTTAGAGATTTTTAGACAGCAGACAGAACAGTCTGCTGTTGGGGAGATTCATTCTTTATGATGTGGTGAGATTTGTATAGACATCTTAAAGATAGATGGCCCTCACTGCTGAGTAAAAACAAATTCAACATGCATAACTGAAGAATTAGGAAATATCCAGTAACTAAGGCACATTTTTTAAAGTTTTAAATGTGGTGCACAGAATTTTATTCACAGTCAGATCTGCTTTTTTATGAAGGAAAGCTTTTATTGAGCCGCTCAGAAGAGAGGAAGCAGGAGGGCCGGGCATGAGGCAGGCTGCCGTTGGGCTGTGTTATACTTGCATCCCAATGAAGCCAGCGAGCACATGCACCCTCCTTCAGATGCAGCAATCTGCCTCTCCAGCACGCTACTCTCAGCCAGCCAAACAGACATTGATCTCTCAACCAAGCAAGGTGACCTACAAGACTTCCAAAGTCTTTTTTTTCTGTTCGTTCATGGAAAGGGCCCTGACCTCTCAAAGTGACGCCTCGTTCACTGCCTGTGTTGTACAGACTGAATGCTTAGAGCTCTCTTTGTCATGGAACAAGAACAACATCGTGATGAAGTCGGTCTGATTTCCTCTGTGAATCTCAGTAGGCAGACAGTGTGTATAGCACAGACAACTTTGGATATTTGCAGCTGCATTACGTTGTTTTTACTCATTTAATCACTTCAATGATAACAGTAACAACAACAAAACAATTCATAACTACTGATTTCAATGCTGTTGATATTGTTGTTATTAGCCTTTGTTATGTATAATTATTTCCAGCTGATATAATTTATGTTGGGTTAGTTGAATGTTGAATTTGGCTGTAAACTTTTAGAAAATACAGGCTTTTAGGTTTGCACAGACCTGCCTGCTGCTCTTGTAACTTAAGACATCACGAAAGTCAAGCACCCTTGTGCTTCACCACACTGCTGTCTGTAACATTTCCGGGGTCAAAATGTCCCCTATGTTTTCTGGTTGTGCAGGAAAACAATGCAGGGCAGCGATTAAAATCTCTGAAATCGCAAGCATGATTTCACTGAGGTGACCTTTCCATCTTCTACCGACCACCCCCCTCCTCCCCCGTTCCCCTGTTTCCTGCTTGCTCTACCTTTCAAGAAGAGCAGAGAAGGTAGCAGAGCCTCTCACTGTTGTCCTAGTTATAGTCTGATAAGGGCGTACACGTTCTGTTGACCTCGACACGGAAAGCAGAAGGGCAATTCTGCGACTTAATGTTGCAGAAACGCTGGTGAATATTGTGATGATCTGCACCTGATGTCACTGACATATCATGTAGCCTGCTATGCACCCCTACTTCAACACGCTAAAAAATAGCAGTGTAAAACAGTAGGAAATAAAGTCGGTTATTATTCGTCCCATAGGAAATGCTTATTTTATTTAATGTGCAAGGCGGGTTTGGACGAGATGTAACAATATAGTTTAGTACTTATTGTCTTACTGTTGAACTGCTTTGTCGCAGCAGGGAGTCCTTAGGGTAGGGAGTCCACAGAAGGGTACTCCGCTTTCTGAATATAGTGACCATATCATGGTTTTACATCCTCAGAATCGTGATATCTGTGAACATTCACTATGTTCTCTTGTACAAAATCCTAGCTGAATGGTTCAGAGTCCATTTTTTTCTTCCTGTTAAATCAGATTAAGGGCCCGATGAATTGCTCACATTGTTGGTTAGAAAAATGGACCCAAGGATTTCAGATCGCTGTTCCTGTTTTTCATACAGTGCGCAAACCCAGGGCATGGGCCAGTTGATCGGTAGCTTCTAGTATAAGCCTGTCTGGTTCCAGCCAGCTCCGAAGTAACTTCTCAAAAACATCACTGCAAGATGTTCTCACAAAGCAGCAAACTTTTTCTTTTTTTTTTTTTTTAAATGTGGTGAGCATTGTGTAAATGGAAAGAAAAAACAGATTACCTGACAAGGAGCAGCACTTTCAGATCAGATAGTTCCGGATGATGCGAAGGGTGACTTTAAACTTTAAAATTTGCACAGCAATCGAAATTGAACAGGGGCTCCGCCTTTTATGTTCATTGTACTGCAGACGCATTCTGCAGACATATTTTGAATTACCGCTGGTTCAATTTCCTCATGAATTGTTGAGAAAGGGGAATTCAGTAATCAATAATACTGGTGTTGCTGTTTTTCTTATTTTTTTTATCAAAAGCAGGCTTTTTGCCGCAATTTTTACAAGTATGTAGACAGATGTAGAGAGAAATGTGATGTCTGTTATAGACGTGCGTAGCACATTTGCCGTATTTATGTGACTATAAAATTGACGATTGGTAAATAGGTACATATTCATTATTAATTAAAAAAATCTTAGTTGAAAACAGGAAAATGTATAAATAGTTTATAAACATAAGTTTAAAATTTAAATATCTTCATTTTGTGTGTTCCTATTTGTTGTTTTCAGTTAAAGTCAGGTTGAACATTAGTATTTATTAATTTGGTTAGATGAATCAAAAATGGTAATCTGCCATTTATTAGCTAATAGTTTATAATGACTATTATTGTCACTTATTTATTACACACTTAGTTAATAAATGATACCACATTTTCCAAATGTTTTCTAACCTAAATAATGTATAGACCATGAAATGAAACATGTCCAGTGCGTTTTGTTTTTTAATTTGGGTTGTTGACATATGATGATTCCAGGCAGTATTTATTATTTTGGACAGACCTGCTGCCCGGTGCAGTATATTGTGCTTTTTTGTAATGCACTTATTTATTTTACGAATGTCAGTCTGACTTAAGCATTTCACGTAGAGGTCTGCATACATGGGTATGAGAACTATAGATTTACAGTTATATAGTGAGTCGCCATACTGATCATCACAGTGCTAACAAGAAATTTATGTGTGCATTTGTATGTCATTGGTTATGAACTGGTGTTTTCTGAATTTGTCAAGGTTTTGTCTCTGTGTGCATATGTATACATGTGTTTGTCTGTCTATGTTCTGGGTATCTGGTAATTGTTTATATGAGTAATCTTTTCTGTGTGTGTATGTTCATGCGAGCGTGCCTCTGTAGGAATGTGTGTGATGCAGGTGCTGAGGCTGTGTATTTGTAGGTATGTTTGTCTGCTTTTTCTCTTTGTATCAGGGCGTGTTTGCGTTTGTCTGAGTGCATATGGTAAATCGGATTGTGTGTCTGTAAACGTATACAAATGTACGTGTATATCTGCACATTTTTTGTGTATGTGTCAGGGCTGTAGAGGTCCACGTTAATATTTTTAGTTACGTGTGCATGCATACGTGCAGGTGTTTCTGTATGCATGTGTGCCTCTGTGTGTATGTGTTCATGTGTGCATGCACATATGTTTGTGTGCGTGTGTGTGTGTGTGTGTTCGTGTGTGCGTGCGTGCATGTATGTGAGTATGCGTGTATGTCAGTGTGTGGGTGAGCACATGTGTGCATATGTGAGTGGTAGAGAGGGATGCTGCAGTGGTTGTGGGGAAGAGGGGTTCAGCAGCCATAGTGTTGCTGCCAAGGTGTGTGTGCTCTTCGGATGGAGGTTATACACTAAATACAAAAACTACAGTGTGTGTTTGTGCATGCAGTGAGTTTGAGAATGAGTGTATGTGAGAAGAGTTAAAGGCCAGCAGATAACAGACAGAGTACCTGGCTGCCATTAGGACACCATCCGTAGGTGAGAGGAGGAATATGGTAATGCGAGGCTTCACCAGAGGAGCCAGCACTGCTCCGGCATATTAATAAAACAGTCTCAGCCAGCCCTGCTGAAATGGGACAGTGCCGTCATTCCGGTGGCCGGGGCACAAATTCCTGCACCGGCTTCTAATCAGCATTATTTCCCCCTCATCCTAAAAAAAAGGACGAGTTGGTCTTTATTATCAGAGGAATGCAAATGTTATATGCAGATTCCTCTTTTAGCTGAAATACATATTAATAGGATATAAAGTATTAAAGCAAGAAAAAAATCACTTCCAGTCGTTTCTTCCCCAGTAACTTCTTCACCTGTATCTAGATATGGTAACTTGTGTCTAGCTTTGATTGTTCTCCCAAAGATGTAAAGTCGGTTGTTGAGGATGGATACAGTGTATGTAAAGGCAGAGGGTTTATTGAGGTTGTATAGATTGTATATACTTTCAGATAAATGGTTAGATTGAAACACCATCAGAAGCTGCATTAGTCAAAATAACAGTAAGAAAATATAAATACAGACTGGAGACAGAGAAATAGCAAACTGATATACATTTTATTGCTTATTGCATTATTGTTAAACATATTACATTATCCATAATACATAATCCTTATTGCATGCTGTCTTTAAAAGTGAAAATTGTATGAATTTGGCCTTCCCGTGATTTCACTGAGTTGCGGTGGTTTGGAAGAGCAGCAGAGTAGTACAGAGAAGAGCATCTTTAGGACCCTTGGCACGGCCTCCTGAAGCTGTTAAGGAGAGTACTATGAGAGAGGAGCACAAATGCACAAGGATGTACAGTAATCCTGCCTGGGACCTGTGAATGACATGGAGGGTGCCCATAAAATACCTGCCCCTTTCTGTGCTCATTTTCTACATGAACACAAATCATCTGCTCAGTACATGCATCTCATCCATTACTATGCTGTTTGTGTTTGTGTTGATGTGTAAAAAAACAAAAGATTTATGTAGATAGAAGACTAAAGCAGATGCATGACAAATGCAGTTAATTGTCATATGTCCTTATATTATTATTATTATTGTTATTATTGTTCTTGTGGTTGTTGTGATCATTACCTTTTCATTTTGTTGTTGCTGGGATTGTACTTTTTAATGTTCATCTCCATTTTGAATGTGTTTTATTTTATTTTGTATATTTGATGTCACAAAATTCTGTTAATGTATTTGTGTTTGTATGTATGAGTGGAGTTTCATTATTGTTATTTTTGGGTGATTTCAGCTCATTGTTATTTTTTCAGGTTCATGAAATCTTGACTATTGCAAGCAATAAAAAAATGTGAAGTTGTTATGTACAGTTGAATATGTTGATTTTTGTAAAGGATTCTGGACCTGCGCTTAATGCAGGATCATGTGTAGTGTTGTGTGTAGCGCCTTGCTGTGTATGTTTTGATTATACCCTTTATTATCTACCATGTCAGGTCATCCAGAAAATTTCTACATCTGTGAT
Source organism: Albula goreensis (assembly GCA_022829145.1). NCBI lineage: Eukaryota > Metazoa > Chordata > Actinopteri > Albuliformes > Albulidae > Albula > Albula goreensis. The sequence continues at coordinate 14,356,745 of CM040741.1, forward strand.
AGCGAAATATGACACCGTGCCCTTGGCCTTGAAGTCTGAGGTAAATTCCACAATTTTTTTCAGCACATTAAAAACCACTGATTGCATTACATTCAGCCTTTGGACTCATAATTGCATCAGTCCTTGAGGGGAGTGATTTTTCTGGGTGCACACATTATTGCTTGACCTATTTGATGGACATTACCAGACAATTGGATTGAATTTATCATTTAAACCTTTAAAGGTAATTATACTTTAATGACTATAATTTGCACACGTTTTGCACAAAACTATTATTATTATTTATTATTTTTTTGTAGTTGTAGTGAGTAGTGATATTCACTACTAACTCAACAACAGTTAGTCCTTAATTTAACCAATTGAAATTCAAGGAGCATATATATATATATATATATATATATATATATATATATATATATATATATATATATATATATATATATATATATATGAAAATTATATATGAAAAATCACATAAAACACCTTTGTTAAACTGGTACAACATATTGCATATACTTGACACATGGCCACTAGATGAGCTGCAATTAAAATGTGATTCATTTGAAAAAATGTTTTTCATTTTTTCAAATTCCACCCACTACTTGTGTTTTTCGTGAGAATATATGATGGTACATAAGTTTTATTCTACACACAATTGTTAGAACAGAACATATTGTGTCTGCATTTAATGTTGCTAAACCTGTGCATTCCTTTGAAACCCTACAATGGAACACCAGCCTTTCTAATGGTGAGATATTTACACATTATTTCTGTTGCCACATGGAAATACAAAAAGTCAATTTTAAAATCTGCTTTTTAAGGAGATGTTTTTTCCATATGTGATGCATTGATGCAAACTTTTTATCTAAGCTGATGGCGGAGGAAAATGTACTTAGTTTGAAAATGTGTGCAGCTATGCAGTCATCATAAATTGAGTCCCTACCTTTGAACATTATTCGTTCACCTTTTTTTTTCTCAGAAGTGGTTGTTTCCCTAACACACCCACTAATTGTGCTTCTCATTGTCATTAAGATTATTGCATATTGTATGTTATACTTAATCTAAGAAAGAAAGTGTAGATCTTCTTTTAGTTACAAAATCGACCCTACTATTTCACCTCACTGTTGATGAACACAAGTCAGGAGTTTTGACAATTTGTCAATCCATAAAGCTCTTTCTTCACATGAAGCCTGCTAGATCAACCACACCCAGCAAACCATTTTAAGCGTGTGGTACTCTTTCATGTTACAGTAGGAACACGTACAAAGAAAAGCACACAATATAGGAACTCCCGATCGCATGTTATTTCCTATTCAACACACTGACGGGGATTTTCAGGTTAAATGCATTTAGAATGGATTTACAGAGCACAGAATTCTTGCACAAGGTGTTCACGTAAGTAAAATTCCATCTGAATCACTTTGGGAAATGTAACTTAATTATGATTTATTTGTGATATCCCAGTTAAAATGCTGTTCACACACTGTATCCAGAATCAGATTTGAAAATGAACAGTATACTGCACTCCCTCAGGGTACCGCTTTATGGTATTTTTTAAAAAAGGAAACCTTAATGGACCGTGATATGAAATTATCTAATGCACTATACAGGGTATGTCATGCAAGCAGGGTCTAACAGTGATGTCTCTGGTAGGCCAGAGCCTACAGGTCTTCAGTGGTGCTGCTTGAACTCACTCATGCTTACAGTAAAGAGTCCTTGCTTGGAACGTGCAGAGCCGTAACTTCCATTGTGGTTTGGTGAACTGCACTGATATATGGTCCTACTAAGTGCCCGATTCAAAATTATTCTGAAGAGACTAAATGAATTTTCTTAATGAGGAGTAATGGCCTTTTGTGTTTTTTTTTATTGGTTCCTTTAATGTCGGTCTTCACGTGCATGTCTGTATGTGGAATTTGATAGGTGGATGGACAGAGAAGTCTGTGATATTGAAAAGATCAATGTCTTTATGTGGGTACAGTGGGCACTGTGTTTCAGTCCACTCAGTGATGGGATGGTTTTCATTATTTATGTGGGATAATGTAGGTCAGAAAAGGTTCTGCACAGTCATTTACATTCTGTCACATACTGAAGGCTCAGTAAGTCTATCTTCTTTTGTCTCTCATTGTGAGCTAGCCCACTCTGCTAGCTCCAGTATTGTTTTTATTTGGGACGTTGTAGAGGACCATCGCGTGACTTTGTAGGTGCTTGTTTCCGGCGGCAGTGATGGGGCACAGGAGGACTGCTCATGTGTTTCGTGATGGCGTTACAGTGCAATGCTCTGCTGCGCCCTCATGTCACGTGATGTCCCCTCCGCCTGGCGCCACATCACATGATGCGGCTGAATGTGCCTGGGCCTGCTACCCGCCGCAGTACTGTCCCAGCGTCCTCTCCACCCCGGACGTCCCGACTGCGAGCACACAGCTGCTTCGCATCAGCAGCCACGCTATGAGGAAATCACTTTATCCTCCAATTCAGATCATTTCAAAGCAACAGCACTCTGTTTTCCTCTTTCTATCAGAAACAGCTGCTGTCTATTAGTTTACACCCAACTGGCCCATTGTTGCTCTGAAGGCAAATCTACATAATGAATACAAGACTCAGAACTGTTATGATATTGGTTTACTTTAGACAGATAGGCCCCGTATATAATTTTATTTCCAAATCGTCTAAGTTGTGTATGTGATAAATACCTGGCTGAAATCCAGCTACACTTTTTTAGAGTGCAGAGAAAAAGCTTCTAGGGGAGACAAGGACAATTCTTGTACAGATTAAGTAATTTAAGTGCTGTTATTATTGTCAGTCATTACTGCCATAAATTGAATACAATTTGTGTGGCGTGTAATATGTTGAATATAAACAAAGATAGACTATACAGTATGCAGAGAGGAGGGAACACATAAGGCCATGTATTTTCTAAAAAGCAAGGATTAGAACAATGACTCAGTCCCTACCAGCAGTTTGTAACTAGAGGTGCAGTTGCATGAAATGCAGTTGTGGTTGTGCGCCTTCAGTTTCTTCGACTGGTTTGAAATGCTCTTTATTTTATGCAAATCCATGCATGCAAGATGGCCTGTGGCGGTGTTGAACAGTCTTAGCACGTAGCGCGCGCGCACCCTGCAAAGTGATTGAAAGGGAAAATGCGAATCTCCCCGTTTTGTGCGGATGCCCTTGCGGGAGGGAGTGTCCTGAACTTGCCCTGCACAGTCCACGCCAGCCCCTGTCCAGCATCCTTGTATTTCATCTCCCATTTCTATTGGGACGGACATCTGATGTCAGCTTTGGCCTTGACTGACAGACAGGCCGGAGCAAGCAAAGGGGGCTTTCAGGCACTGGGTGGGGGGTGTGGGGTAGGAGGGATTGGCGGGTGGATGGGTGGGTGTGGGGGTGGGGGTGGGTGTGGAGAGGTTGGTGTTGGGGGATCCTGGCAATCGGAACAGACAGAGAGGCTGTGAAACTGGAAACAAGAAGTGACCTTTTTTTCCCTTTAGGATCGAAGGCTTGATTTTATTTAAAGGCCCTGGTCAATGAGAGGTAACAGAAGCAGCGCTGGAAGCATATGAAACAGTGCGTTCTGACATAGCACCTCCTGGGCAGTCTGCTCCACCTGCTGAAACACAATTCTGCAAACTGCCACCTCAGTGCGTTCTGAACGGCGCGCCTCAGGAAGGCACAGAAGCACACAGCAGCACAGAATCATCTCCGAAAATCCCTAATACTGCTGATGAGAGACTTGCACAAGAGCTACATTTATTAAGTCTATCATCCATTTAAGATTAACATTAGAAATAAGACAATAGAGTGACACTGTCAAATTATTTACTCCAAACTCAGGGCACAGAAAGCCACAGAACCTGGACAGTATTCCAGGCTATTTTATAGCAACAATAAGGGGAACTTTCTTGAAGTGGGTTAAATGCGTAGGATTTATTCAGAGTGAATTCTGGGCGAGTTCCTGGGCGCAGTTTGACATGCTCAAGACATTGAGGTGTGTCTCAGTCCAGCAGTGGCTGTGACAGGCTGACACCAGTGCTGCATCGGTCACTCCCATATAGATGCCGTATTCTCATGGAACAGCGCCCTCTTCCTCTCCCTGCTTTCTCCCATCTTAGCCTTTCAGAACTCCCTTACGATTCACCAGATAACTTACAGTTGGCATTCAACCACAGCGCATGTTCTATTTTCGGAATTCAACTTTTGTCCCACAGTTGTGCGTCCAAGAGCCGGACCTAGATTGACCTGTCATGTGAGGGAAAACTAACGGGTGAGGGAAAATGACCCTGATCAGGGGGTCGAGAGGTTGACGTGATTTATTTCCAGCCAGAGCAGACTTCCTTCTTGTTTTTCCGCCAGGTGAGCATGGACACTTGCTCTCTGCTCCTTGCTTTTCCTTCTGCCTCTCGGAAGAGAGAAACCGGAGACAGACCCGAGTGAGATATATTTAGCGCCAGAGACTGAAGATTCTCTGGTCTAGCTTTAAGGTTAGAAATATAGATATCCATGAGCAGGGAAGATGCCATCTCTATAAATTAAAATCACTGTCCTGGTTGAAGCCATAGTGGCAGGCGACATTCTGTTCATTTACTCAATGAACAGTAGCATGACGGCTGGCTTCTCGAACAGATCAGGCTGCACTTTCAGGCTTGATGTGAGGTTTTCGCTTCACACCAGTTACAGATGTCAAAGTGAACTCGCTAATTATGTCCGTGCAAAATGTAAATTAGGGTGGTACTTTTTTGTGCATTTTGACCAACACATTTATTGAATGGAATTGAACTGAACTGAATTCAATCAATCAAGCCTCATCAACGTTTCAAATACGTGCGCTGTTTTTACACTCGGGCTGTGTGGAACTCCTCGTGCCTTGGGTGCAGCCCAAAAAAGAAGTCTCTGTAGGTACATGTGTCAAGGCTAATAAAGTTTTACCATGATGAGTGTGGATTACAGCACCACATTTATACTCCTGCATTTTGTTCAGTAAAAGCTTGGGCAAATGTACATGTGAGAAATCAGAAATGTGAGTGCTATCTATGTAGGGCTCAGTGAAATTGACTGTTATCATCTTGAGGTGCTGCAGCACACCCTGCTGAAAGCGTCTATGACTTCTGGGCATCAGCTATTCAGTGCAGTGCCAGGCTCAACTCCCTTTCTCTGTACATACTGTCTACTCTCTGTAAGCCAACAGCTGATCCAGGATCAGTGCACACTTCCAAACACATCAACATTGTACATTTTTGTAGAGGATTGATATTGATCTATGATCATATAGAGAATGAGGTATGACATCAAAAATGGGTGGTGCCATCATATTTTGCCAAAAGTATTTTGCCATAAAAAAAAAAATTGATTTGTTGAAACAAGTCAGTAATTTGCAGGTAATTGTTGCTTTTTGTCAGCCATTTTGGTGTCATGATACCTCAGTCAGCCATCAGTGATGAGAGTTTGGGTGTGCAGTCTCCTGGGAGGAGTCATCCTGGGGTTTTATTCTACTAAATGACCCACCCACTCCCACCTCAACTAAGGTACAGTTACAGAGAATAAAGAGAGGAGCAAGAGGATGTCAAGCAGGAGTGAGCTCTCACATTGTGCACTGCCTGTAATTATCGGTGTGAATTTGCCCACTGCTAGGGTGTCATGTCTCAAAAAATTAAGATCCACTGAAAAAAATGCCCTTTGAAGAAAGCAAAAAAGGCTTTCAGCAAAGGGCTCTGAATGCACTGGAGCTGGTCACTCAGAGCAAAATGCAAGGATTAAATGTTCATAAATCTTCCCTCTCGAGGTAGCGCAGCACTCCCAGGAAATGCCGAAAGAACAGTAATAATGCCATCAAAGTTTATGTAATTATTTAAATACAGTGTGGGGGTGGGTGAAGAGGGGGGAGGGTCTGTGGATCAGCGAGGGGGAGGGTTGTGTTGAGCAGAGGGGCTCTTTGTTCCTTCTCGTAGGCATTGGAAAATAATGAGCTTTTGAAATTAGGTTTGAATTCAGTCCTCAAGGAGGTTCTGATTCAGCCGTTGGCATATGAGCTTAGAGAACCAGTCATTCCACTTTACTAATTATTTTTATGTTACAGAAATTTCAACATTAACCTTTTTTTCTGGCGTGGAGAAGCGTGGGATTGAGGCTGGAAGTGACTCGTGAGTCTCTTGGGTTGGAGCACTTTGTTGTTGACATGTCAGAACAAGTGTGGAGGCCTTGTTGGTTCAGAAAGAGAACCTCTGTCACCCCTCCCATGAGCTAAGGGTGTACATGCTCCACACTGACAGAGTTTAGTGACTGAGGTGTGCAGGACTATGATATGTCTTACATTACTAACGAATGGTTGACCATGTTGATCAGCCGTTTCAAACGTCCGTTAAACGGTCCTGTTAACCAGATGCCCCTTCCCCCCACTCAATCACCACCACAAGCTTTGTGCACGTACAAGCACAACCTGATTTATACTCATAATAAATATGCAAAATTGAAATGTGTCTACCATTCGCTCTGCCCAGGGCTATTTTAGCGTGCGTAAATAAAATGCTGTTCAATAAAATGGCTAGGTTCTTCTACTTGTATGTGGTTTACTTAAAGTGCGCTATTGCATATATTTTTTACATTATCTTTTCTTTAAAAATGATCATATTTTGTCTTTAATCCTGAGTTCAGGCGCTATACTTATCAGAAGTGAAAGTGTCCTTAGGTATTATTTTCATTTTCTCAGTTTTCTCTTTCAAACACTCAGAGTTGTATAATTAAATGGGCTTTGCTGATTAGCAATAAATTAATGTAATGCATTCTCACAAAAACACCTAGTCCTCAGCCCAGGGCCTCTCCTGTAGCTTTGCCTCCACTCTCTACTGCCTTAGCAGCACCATTTGCTTGTTAGTATTATTCTGTGTGTCTAATTAAACTTAGCCTCAACAAATGTTTTGTGTAATTTTTCCATTTTTCAAAGTATAACAGTACTCAGGATCGGACACTACCTCTCATAATTGCTATTTAAATTGGAGGCCTCACTCCAAGTCTCCATTGGCTCCACCCACCCTGTACTGGTCGACCACTTACAGTAGCCGTAGACTCAACTTTACTGAAGCCACAAAGACGCCTGTAAGGCAATTTAATCTTTGAACAACCCTAAACTCATCAAACATAATTGTTCTTGAACTGTTTGCAGATCCTGAGTGGTGATGCCCTCCCTTAATTATTTTCATAAGGATCTAATGTGTATACATTAGCATGTGGCTTAAAAGCCTGCATAAACAAGCAAAATGCATTTGGGACATCATATGTTTTGGCTGGCGCAAAGCAAACACTCTGCCTCGACCATGCTGGACCAGTTAATCTGCGGCTGGCACCCTGGCAAATAAATGTGTCTGAGGTTAGCGCAGCATCCATATCACACAAACTAATATTTATCCCAGCCTCCTGACAGTTGCAGTTTTATTCTCTCACAAGGAAACCCAAAGCTGGGGTTTAATGGCACATATTTTCTCGGCTCCTTGTTGAAACTGGAAGCTTCTCCTTGTTAGCTTGATAAATAACTTCACTGCCAGGAAACTGCTGAATTTTAGGTTCCTTGTCTATTTTCTGCCGGCTGACATTAATTTCGAGTGCTCTGAGGGAACTAACTAAGTAAATAAATAAATAACTAAATAACACAGTAACACGTGACTCACCACAAGTCTGCCCCATGTTCCATCTCACACATTCGCTCTTGCGTTATTTATGTACCGATGCTCAGGTTGCTGTTTTAGATATTTGATTTTGTAAAGTTATTATTTTTTTAAACAGTGTCACACTCTTGTGAGGTGTGCATGAAGGAAGTGTCTGGCAGGAAAGCGTGTGCATTAAGAGTGAACGCGGTGCTGGCTGTTACGGTGCTGGGTTATTTGTCTTTCACACTACAGTACAGTCTAAAACCATGAGATTACCTCAATGTATCACATTGCGTACTATGGCAATTTATAAACACTCTAGGGGCTTACAGAAAGAACTGCATGGAGTTATTGTTGTACATTAAAGGATTATTTCCACACGGTCCCGAGCTTTATGTCTAAGTGCATGTTACTTACAGCCCACAGTTAATGTTCTGTGCACAATCATATATATTTTTGATAACCCTCCCTTCCCAGCACATAATGGCTCTGTAGACAGGACAGTGCCTTTGTACACTGCTGTGGGTCGGCTCCCCAGGTCAAGCTGTTCAGTTTTTCTGCTACTCTACCGACACAGGCAAGCGATACAGAATAAGAACACAGGAGAGAGTATGTTCACTCAGATTTTGCTGCCAAAAAACATATGCGGACTGTCTATAAAATGTAACACCATTGTAATATAGATGTATGAATTGCACGCAAGTCATTTTGTCAAGTGGGAATCAAAGTATAGTAATAATGCGTAATTGCATAACAATCCTTATACTGTGGCACTGCGGATTAATAATTGCACTCTATATTTTAACTCTTAATTCTAGTAAAAGTCTATATCAAAAATGGTACCTCTGGCAGGCAGTTGATTTAAAACCAGCAATTTTTGTAACACACTGCACTAAATGATATTATTATGAAAATCAATATGTACCATACAGTATATATTCATTGACGTGAACTAATGCAGGTAAAAGCTTTGATCTGTTTGCTGAGGGAGAGAGGGCTGTGGTAGATGGCGTTCTCATTTGCATTCTCGGTCATGCTTTGCTGTGACTGGGCAGGACGCTGCGTCTGTGCCGTGGCTGTACTCTGTGTACGGCCGTGTGCTGACCGAGGCCCTCAGAACGGAGCCCAATCCTGCGATCCAGGTCCAAGCAGCGATATAACCCCGCGTCTCCATGCTGATTTCACTCTGCTGTTCTCTAGGCATTCACCCTCCAGCACCGCCTCAACCCCGTCTGCCGCATAGAGATGGGGCACGTAGCAAAATAGACCGGCCTCGATTCGGCAACGATGTTGTGGTCAAACGGTGAGGCTGAGCAGGGTCCTGTCAGCCAACTCAGGTCACGTGACCAGGTGGCGAGCAGCCCCACGGTTTCCTCGGTCTCTCCCCTCGTGCGGACCCTCTGGATGGAGGCACCTCCTCCCGGAATAGCGGGAGCAGATTGAAATTGTGTGAGGTTGTTGCAGCGATAATTGCCCTAATGAAAGGTCTTAATCAGCAATTAACATCCTTTCCACAGCCCCAGTGAAAACAACAGCTGTTAACAACGTGTGCAAGCAAAGGCCACAAAACTCCAGCTCTCCCCTCATAGTAAGACAAACAGCAGCCAGGCTATGTTTTTCAAAATAGAAAAAAATTGTTTTGTTTCAAGAAAAGTATATCCTTCAGGCATATCTTACATAGGGCTTTATATATCTATGAGATGCTATGTAGCAATGTGGACAAAAGCATGGACAAATCCTTTTGGACCCAGTGAGAATGAGCTGGGCCATATGATAGGAGAAGACTGTAAGATTCTCCTGACAGAGGGAAGAGTACAGTGCTCACTGCAACTTAAGGTCTATCTGGAACATGCTCATTGGTCCAGAGTTGCAATTAATGTGTGTTTTGTGTATGTGTTCCTGCCATTCCCTGAACATTATTTTGCAGGGTGCTCATGGGGTTAACCTGGTTCGTGGTGTTAGCAATAGGAAAAAGTATTATATATTTTTTGTTGTTACTGCAACTATCAGTTCACTTGACTTGTGCATTTTGCCATTCCCCTACTATAATATATTTAACATTTTAATCTGTTGTTTCTGTTGTAATTGCTATTAAATATAATTTTTAATACTTATAACACACCGGTACTAGTCACACATAGATGTTTAAATATTTATTGTTTAAAAGCAATTATATTGTATTTCTTCTGCTCAAGTCAATAAGAATTCAGTATATTACTTTTATCATTTTCAAAACAATAAACATTTTTTACAGCTGGTAAGAGACCCGGTGTGAATCAATAATTTAGAACGTATTAAAATTATTTCTTCAGAAGTGTGGTGTTTTTGTTTTCTCAAAGCAAAAATCAAATCAAGTGGTGAGAATAATAAATATGTTCTTTTTCCCTCAGATTATCTGTGAAAAGGAATATGAAAAGCAAGCAGTTGAGGCGAGAAAGAACGCGTTTTGTTTTTGAAAATTAAAGGATTATTACGCCGTCATGAGTTGGATATTCTGAACGCTTGCTCGTTATGGCGTTCGTGACGCGCGGCAGATAGAAATCTTCTCTGCCTCCTAAAGCACTGTATATTTTCTGCAAGGGCAAAATCACGTGTGCCTCCAAAGCACCTCCGCTGTTTTCCTTTGTTAATGACAGCTGAGATACAGACCGCGCTGAGCGAGGTCCGCGTCAGCACACAGCACACAGTATATATCATCAGCAAGACTCGCACGTCTGCCTCATGCTCTCAGGGTCTAGACTAAACTCTCGTGTTTACTGGGCCCAGTTCCTGTTGGCGTTAAACATTTAAAAGAGGAAATAGCTTTCTTTCTGTCTTGGTTATGGTTAACCAACAAAAAAGAATGCACTTAGTATGTTTAATTATAGGCTGTGTGTAGTGTCACCCTAAAAAGGTCAATGTCTGTAGGATTAAATAAACTGTATGAAAAAGAAGAATGTATTACCAAGAGAGGCATCTCTGGAAAGCTGACAGTAACTGAGAGACGGGGAATATTCAGCCATCCAGCCAAAGTCGTTATAAGCACTTTAAAGGGAGTGTAGGGATTTAATGGAACATATGTCTGTTAGTTACACACAATCTACATTAGGGGCATGTCAGTTACACTGACATTAAGCATGTAGTTGCCACATCACTGTGCTGGTTTCATTAGTTCTTGCTGGTTCATGACCCGAGGGGAAAGAATCCTGTATCTGTAAAAGCAGAGATTCAAATGAAAGCATCGCAAGAATGTCCTACATCTAACCACAGTAACTGCCTTTAAAGGTACCGCTTTACAAGTCACTGTTTGGAAGTCATGAAGTTGTGCTAGGAACAGCACCAGGGTTCGCCATCCTGTGGTTCTCTGATATTCAACACACTGCAGGACAGTGCGGGCCCTTTGTATGCAGTTTCAGTTACTTCTCGCAAACACACATACACACAACTCTAACATGGACTCATACACAAAGACATTCATTCACTCACAGACAGCTAAAAAAAATTATCTTTATACCAACAGAAATAAAAAGCACATGCGTATGCACATACACTCAGACACGCACACAATATCCCCACGGTTCAAGTTAGGCAATTAACGATCCTCTGCCCAGACTGTGCTGCGGAAATCCCGTCCGTTCTCACTGTCTGTCCCCTCTCAGTCCTGGAACTGGTCCTCTGGAGATCCTCGTCTCAGGGTGGGAAACTCTGCTATCCTTCATTATGCTCTCATGTTCATGACATGACTTTTCCCTGCACTCTGCACGGCACACTATTACTGTTCCCTAATAACCCAGTTCTCTGCTGGGGATCAGCGCTGTGCTCCACGGGCAGCTCACACCCCCAGCATTTCTCCTATTGTTCTGTCTCTCTACCCGGGTGCCTCTATTTACTTTTGTGCCACGGTGCGCGGCTCATGTTAGTAAATATAGATACATGGCTTCCGTGGCATGCCCAGGGGGCAAATGATAACGTTCCATGCAGCTGCAAAAAACATGTCCCTCTAAATGATAGTGGTTCGGTGATGAATAGTGTCATTCAGACTCCCCTAGCCCCCCCTCAACCCCCGGCCCGTCAATAGCTTCCATGGTATTCTCGGTGCCCGATAGTGTGGCGGCATGGGCTGTTTGAGCGGTGTGCACACCTGAATCAGGCCGCCATAGAAGCATATTCAAACAACCACTTGGCAAACCTGTGTTCACCCGGCAGATGCATGATCTGATACGGGCAAAGTGCTCCTGAACACGAGCGTGTGGGTGCATGAGTTACCTGCACCATGGCCACTGAGGTAATGGAGGACAGACTATGTAACAATAATGTTGGAGAATCTGTTCTGCACACACATCTTTATGTGGAAAAATTTGATGTTTAGATTTACTAAATAGCTGTTGTAAAGAGATAGTTGTGATGATAACACTATTTAGATAGTCATGATGAAAGTTAGTTCTGATAAAAAAAGTTTTTGTTCAGGGCAGTTGGTGGCAAATCAAAGTCATATTTGACTGTGAATAAGCTGTGTGTATGCAGGTAGTTTTTTCATTAATTTCAACAACAGATCAGGACAAATTCTTAATATCTGTGTTTCTTTCAATTAATTTAATCTAAGAGCAAACTGTGACAGCTTATATAACTGTGAAGATGACTTTTGTTGCGATTAATGTCCATGACTAACCAAAAGCAGCTCACGCAGCGCTGTGACTCACGGCAACCAGCGTGAACGCTCAGCACTGTTTCATCTGAGGGACAATCAGACTGATAAAGCTGAGGAGTGGCCTGTTTCATTAGCGCGGAAACAGATGTTGAAAAGAAAACTTGCTTGACAATGACAGATGCTCATTGAGGGAGAGGCATTATTTAGAAGAGGACGGTGCTTAAGTTTTTTTTTTTTTGTTAACCAAAGTAACACCTTACCTGCAGCTGATGTATAATTTATGTGTTTGTTTGCAGGGTTTGGGACGGCGGGTTCGCCAAAGCAGATTTTTAATTTTTTCGGTGGAATTTATCACACCGTGACACATCCTGGTCACCTGCGTAAAATACGCAGCAGCCAATTAGGGCCAATAAATCACACATTTACAGATGTGGAAGTGCAGATGAGAGAGAGCCAGCGGCTGGGCCTCTAAACACCAGCCTATTGTTCGTTGCACAGTCGGGGCTCAGAGGCAGGCCCACTCCACCGCCATCTTACCACAGGAAGTGGCTGTGCTGCTCAATATGCAAATCCTTCTTCTGCCTACCAAGATTTCACCTTGAGTAGATGCATCTCCTTTTTGTCTCTCTCTCTTTCCAGCTCTCTTTTTCTCTCTCTCTCTCTCTCTCTCTCTCTCTCTCTCTCTCTCTCTCTCTTTCTCTACCCGCTTAATGAATTGGACAAGCTTTCCTCTATAAGTAGCATGTCAAAAAAAGAAAGGGGCCATAGCATTTATGACCTTATAAATAAAGCAATGCCATTTATTATCACATTTCCTATGCAGATTTCAGGCAAGGCCTTCCTCTTAATGCTTTTTCTCCATAGTCCTCTATGTTGGCTGGATGTTTTAGCATACCTTGGGGCATTTATAGTTTCACATTTAATGAATTATTCTGTATAGGTGCTTTTAAGTAAGTATTGAAGAAAAAAAACTGAGTTTAGTATTTTGTAAGACATAGCTAAGGCACAGTTACATAACAAGCAACTGTCCTTGTCCTCGGAAAAGAACAGTAAAGGTAGTTCTCCATTCTGAATTTGTGCATTGATCAATTATTGGCATAATTCCATCAAACAGTATACAATTTCAGAAATCAGATTAATGTCATTTTTAATGAAATATTAAAAATACTGTGCACTTTTCTGTCATTCTGGAAATAAGCCCATCTCTTGTTTTCCTAATGCAGCTGGATATACTGAACAGTAAAGATAGGAGAGACCGGCAGTAAGACAATGTAAGGAAGTTCAGGCTGTCCTTAAATCAGTCAGTCCTTCAGCTGACTAGCATGGTGCTGGACCCAAACCTGGCTGTCGGATGGCCTATCACTTTCCTCAAACAGCCAGCCTTTGCATTGGATAAGGCATAGATACTGAGCAATGGCTATTTATCTTAAATGCCTGATTAAAATTTCATGATGACAGGAAGGGAAAAAGGCCAGCTTCCAAGGGAGACAGGAGCCAGTGCTTTGTACATTTTAAAAGCACTGTGCTCTTGTCATGAGCATAGTGTTGCTTCCTCCCTGTCGAGTTTCTTAACTGGTGTAGTGTGTCGTTAGGAGAGCCTCTGATCTTTTTCAAAGTAAGCCTGTCTCGTGCCTTACCTATCAAAATAATATCTGGATTATGTACAGTCAGCCACTTAAGACATGTGCATGTTGCAGTTTACAGCAGACAAAAACCATGCCTTGGTGAGCACCGTGTTAGCAAAGTACTTAAAGAAAACTGTTTTGTGGATATTTTGGGATTTGTTTAACAGTATAATAATATTTATTTTAAATTATAGCAAAAAAAAGACATGACTTCCAAACACACACACACACACACATGCACACACACACACAGACACACACTTTTGTAACTCTGAAAGTGTCACCAAAATATACCTATTTAAAGATTTTGAATTCTTTAAGGTTTTAAAATTTTACTTTCATACTGCTATATGAGTAGATATGTGTGCACAATACTGCTTTAAAAATGTGTAAGAAAAGGTAAGCTAAGAATTTGAGAATTAAACCAGGCAGCAGTGGGATCCCCTATCACCTGATATAGCACTTCCATACTTTGTTGACAACAATGTAAAATGTGCCAAAAGGTACACTATCCATCTTCATTCCCAAGATGGAATTGTAAGTGGAATGTATGATTAGTTTTGAATGAATGCTGGGCTTTTGCCTGATGATTATGAACTAGGTTAGATTTTCTAAAGTGCCAACGAAGAATATACACAGACTCTCCTTTGCTATCAATGTTGCACTACTGATAAACAACAAAAAATAATATTAACTGAAGCATTGCTGTTGTATGTCCACCAGAAAGAGATGAAGATACAAATCCAGATGAATTACAGGCAGGCGTCCATAGCCTCTTCATAACCAGCAGCAGTACTCAGTATATCTGTCTCTCTCCAACAGGCAGAATTAAGTTAGTTTTGTTAGTTTTGGCAAAGGAGGGGGATTCAGTGCACTGTCCCCTCCCAGGAACCCCCTCCTCATCTCCTAATGTGTGAGAAGTAGACATCAGTGCCTTATTACTGGGGTGCACCTCTAGTGTTTGGAGTTCAGCCCGTGCTCTCCTGGGGCTTGGATCACAGTGCTCTGCTCGGTAACACAAAGCCCCAATTACAATGTAAGATACAGCAAAGGAGTGAAGGGGAGGACTCTTTTCCAACCCTGCTTTAAATCGGGACTGCTGTTCAGGAGAGAGACAGGGAGAAAATAACAATGTGAAAAAAAGGAGAAAAAAAATAAAATATAAAAATGTGTATGTTTGCACAGAGCTGGCCCTAGTGAAATAGTCAGAATGATTGGAAGTGACAGTTAGGGCTGGGGAGCAAGCATCATTCCTGAAGACCATGAAAACAGAGTCATTAGGGTGAATTCCTCTCTCTCTGCTAGCAGCTACTGCTGGGGGCGGCTGGTCAAGATCGGCATGTTTCTGCGGCTTCTTATCTGGACTGGAACATTAGAATGTCAAGGCTCCTTGCTGCGCCTCCGCTCCCAGGCAGACTTGCTGCGTCACATTCCCACCATCCAATCCATGTCCAGAAACACAGCTGTGCTGTTAAGCGTCCGAATGGACAGGCACATGTCAAACTCGGCCTGCACTGGGGATTTGGCGCAAAGGGATTTGAACCCTCCTGTATTCCAATTAGGCAAACATAACATTTTGCATTGTGTCTTTAGTAGTGTTAATGTTCTCATATGCAAAATGAATTGTTCTAAGAATTGTTCTAACGATGTCAAACTAACAAGTCAGTTAAATCACATTAAATCACAATTTTATAAGATTTTATTTTGTTTTAATAAGACATTTATTGTAATGTGTATAATGCTGTTTTGGAAAGTTTATGTGCAGTATAAATTAAATTGAATTCACATTTTTTAAATTTGCAGGATAATGCTATATTTCTGTGGAACAAAATATGCTTTCATAACTGTGTAAACAAATGCTGCATATATTGTAGTTTTCTGTATTGCCCTATGCCAGAGCATCTTGAGTTCAGGTGCAGAACAGCCTCATAAAATCTCTGGGTACCAGGACTACAGTGCTCTGACAGAGGAGCCTTTGGATGAGTGGATACAGATTTACATTGTGCCTTCACCAGCACACTTAGATTATACAAGTACAGGGGTGTAGCCTGGTGACTGAGGAAGGGCTGGTAGAAGCAGCGCCTTCTGTCTATTATAATTTTCAGGGTTCTGCGGTTGAGCTGGCACATGCGTCTCTAGATCTCCCTTTGTCGAGCTCTGTCAGCGCCAGAGGACAGGAGCCCCGGTCTCACATGTGTGACACACACTGCCCTTTTGACCTCTGGAAATCCAATAGTGTGGAGACAGTGCGGTACCCGGCGGCCCCGGGCCACGGCAGGTCTCCAGACAGGCCCCAGAGCTCCTTGCCAAGTGCACACCCCCATCCCCCATCCCCCACCCCACCCCCATCCACCTCACCCCTCCTTCCCTACCCCCCAACCCCCATACACTCCCCATCACTCCAGTCAATGAGTCCTCCTCAAGAAAAGCACAAAGACAGCAGGGACAGTCACTGCCTCCATCGCAATTAGAATAATTTCAAATTAATATGAAAAAGGCGAGCCACGCTTATCTGCGACCAGGGAGGCTTTCACTTCAATCAAAATGCAAGTGAGGCTGCAGTCACTGAATACGGAAGCCTCTGCTATTTTTTTATGGCTCCCACTGCGTAATCAGGATAGGCAAAGCTTAGCAAGAAGTTTTTTTTTTTGTTTTTTGTTGTGTTTTTTTTGAACAGGTAATTTTGCATTAAGACCAAAAAAATTAGAAATTAAAAGAAAAGTATAATCCCCTGCATTCCATCCTGCTTGGTAATAAACCTGCAGCCTGCAGTGTCTGTAGAGGGAATGGCTCTTAACCTCAAGTGCTCAGCCACTTGAAGGTGTTAAACGTGAAAGACGACTGTCTGTGTGTTCTCTTGCACTCTTATGTACTTGCTTGTGGCATAATTCACACAAGCTTCCCACTTCACACAGGCTGTCAAGTTTTTTCTGCATTTTGTATGGAGGACTCAAAAAATATGCAGCATTTAGCAAGCATGCATATAGACAATACAGAAACTATTCTCTGAAGTAATGATGTCGGTGGTGATAAAAATAATAATAAAAAAGATAATACCAGTATCAGTAATATTTCAGATACCATGATTAGCCAGAGACAGTAGTTTAACTGCATGTGAAATAAATAATTTCTTCTTCCATTATTAATGCTTATTATATATGCTTTATATTTATTTGTATTATGAAAAAGGCTATGTAATTATCCCAGATGTACATTAGAGAACAACAAAGCCTTGTGAGTTTGTTGTGTACATAGACGCAGGCATATCAAAGGCTTGCTCTGTCTAACAGAAGACTACTAGGTTGACACACGTTGGTGAGATTTCCCAAAAGGGGAGCAGAAATCCTTTAATACACACTACATTTACCATGTTTAGCAGTGAAAAAATTCAAGGGATAAAAGAGGGTTTTTAATGATTGGGTTTGGAATCCCTCAAGTCCCACGCTCACATTTTCTACTCTACCTTCAATTTCGATTATAATGATGTCAATTTTAACTTATGGGAGGGAATCAAAAAAAGAAGGGAAGAACGAAAGAAACAAATGGATTAATGCAAGGCCACTGAGGAATCCCCTTCATTTCAGCTGGAGGGGTGAGGCTATTCACTTCATTTATCCCAAATTGAAGCCGGCTGCTCTTCTCGTTAGAAGCAGTGTTTTAATAATCTCTTCTCAACAGTTGTTATATACTTGGGTGGTATCTTATGTCTGGCACAAGGCACTACTGCATAGAAATTTGAATGAATTCTATAATTCTATATTCTACTGGAATGCTATTTTGCAGAAATGAACGATTTATTACTGAATAATAATAATAATAATAATAAGTTTTAAAAATAATAATTATTATTATTTTATTTTTTATTTTATTATGTTTATTTTTATTATTAATAAAGATTTTCAAAAAGTACCATTTAGTTATAGTGTGCTAGAATGACCATTTTACATATTCGTGCCATGCTGTTTTTTGGGTGAGTCAGCCATTTTAGAGGCATCCCAGCTTGCTGGGTTGGCCCTGGCTTTTGTCACTACCAGCTCCCCAAAAGCAAAGGCCTTACATGTTTTCTCCTCCTTCTTTGCGTCGCTCTCTGAGGCAGCACACTTGTGACAGATGGTTTTATCTATAAGCAATTGTTTCAGGAACTGTTGCATTTTGGTTTCTGTGTCAAATAACTATTGTGACAATTGTTTTGGCTAGTCACTAAATACAAAAAATACAAACAAATCTAAAACAGTGGATTGTTTCATTTGATTATGGCATCTAATTTGCTATAGACGAATTGCACTACATATAACTAAATTGTTATTATGTATAGCATTACATATGTACCTTATTTAACTGGCATACTGTGAGTAGGAAGCCTACTATCTCTATGCAACAGGTCTTTTACATAAATTGGATGTAATGTTGTTTTTGTATGAAAGAAATGGGTAAGAAAGGTTTTGACTTTTGAACTATTATTTGGGATATTTGGTCTGTGATGTCATATAATCCTTTTTCTCCTATCAGGTTCTCTTTTGTTTCCTTTTTTGTCATCTTCCTATTTAGTAAGTTGTATCATAAAACATAAAAGATATAAAAGTACATTCAAGGACTTATTTGTTGGAGAACATGCTTGTTTTACCAGTGGCACTATATATATTTGTGTTGTTTCAAATGGTGGCTAGACATTTTACTGTGATTTGACCTGGTGATATTTATTCACCCTGAATCTGTCAGGCTGTGTGATACAAAGACCA
Source organism: Albula goreensis (assembly GCA_022829145.1). Lineage (NCBI taxonomy): Eukaryota > Metazoa > Chordata > Actinopteri > Albuliformes > Albulidae > Albula > Albula goreensis. The sequence continues at coordinate 14,375,370 of CM040741.1, forward strand.
GAGGTTGTAGTGTCTGAAATAATTACTTCTTTAAAATGTGTGATCATGCTGTTTACATAAGTAATGATTAAACTTGTCTGGGCCATCTCAAATCAGTTACTTCCTGATAAAGAAATATATGTGTTACTCATGAACATGAACAATACTGTGTAAAACAGTACTGGAAAAATAACAGGAAAGAATATTAAATCCAAAAATAATGTTTTGAAAAAATATTGTTCTTTTATACTTTTTTGTGCTTTATAATTCAGTTTTGGTTTTAAAAAATAATTATCATATTTATATATTAAAATTAGTTAATTAACTAAATATTGGCCAATGTATTAGTTATTGGTCAGCCTGTATCTCACAAAATCACAATCTCCATCAGTCTTAAAAACCCCATATTGGATGACCTCTTATATATCATCCAATTTCCTTTTTTTCCAATATGAACGCACATTTTAATGCCTCATTAAATCCAACCATACTTTGTGTATTGATAGGAGAAGTAATGGGAGTGATATAGATTGCAGAGGTCATGGGAAGTTGGAGCATTTTTAAATTTGTTTGTGAGCTGCAGACTAATCAAAGTTGCCATGGTAAAGCCATCTTTGGACATTTTTCAATATGCCCATTTACATGCATTTTTTTTATTGGTGAACACATGGTGCAATTTTAAGGTACCCATTTTATGCAGTTATATTTAGACAACCATTATAACTGCATGCTTTGCTGTAGATTGGCCTGTCGCGCACTGTCACGGACATGTGGAGGTTAACGCTCCCATCCATGTAAATTTGGGGAGAACGCGCGTATTACATAAGCAGGGCGGTGTGCCCTCCCCTGCCAGTCTCCCCGCGCTGCCGCTCTGGGTCAAGGTTGACACACATACAGTGTATAGAGAGGTGTGAGCGCGCTACGCTTGGCACAGTGCGTGAACATACTGTGCTGGCTCTGCAAATAGACAGAAGTGCCATTCTTTCTCCTGCGTGCAGGCCTATTTTAAACAACACACAGGAAACAAAGCCACGGGTCCAAAAACCCAGCAGGCACGACCCTTGGAGAGCAGGTGAACCCTGCCTGTTGCAGGCCTTCTGTTCCAGAAACAGACAAATAAACCTTTAGAGATCAGATTCATGTAAAAATATTATGCAACCTAAGTGTGAATGAAAATAACATGATCTTGAATAAATTATGCATTCTTGCTTTGGCAAATGCCTATTTGTGGTTATTCTTCGATAGGGTAGTTGAATTATCTTTTGAGAAATCATTTTTGTCCTTTCATATATGGGGGGATGGCAACGAAATGGGTATTGTGTAATGAAACAAAATTAATTTTCCTTCTCTATATGAATGCAGTGTTATCAGGCACCTCAACTAAACCTTGACCAGTGGAAGGGAGATCAGAGACAAAGAGAGGCAGAGGGGAGGGGGAAGTGAAGAAGAGAAAAGGACTGTAGAAGACAGGGAGTTAATGAGATTGTGGGGAGGAGGGGGTGACAGTGAGGGAGAGAGTTGGGGGGCCATGGGGTGTCCTTCTGTCCTGCTTCACGGCCAGCATTTCATAAATGTACCCTGCCTCTTTCAGGATTCCCGTCATAACTCGTAGGGGGGAAAAAAGAGGCAATTAAAATGCCGGTACGCTCAAATGCTGGCAGCTCTAAACTAATAAACACCTGGAGACAAGGCTGCGTGTTGCCGTCAGTCGTTCTCCAAACACAGGAAAACACTGCCATGCCTGAGGCCGCAGGAGCCCTTACATAAAGAGAGCTGCACATACGCACCGTAGTCCTCCAAAGAGTGATCTCTTTTTTCACTTTCACCACCGCTCCTCTTTTTCCTGTTTTCCTGCATTCTTCAAAAGGCCCCCTTAAAGGACCCTATCCTGAACACCCCCCGCTGGGAGATTTCGGGGTTCACTTTTACTCCTGGGCCTACCACAGTCATCCCTGCTCGTGGGCCTTTTTAAAAATTCAACATTTTGAGGACAGTGGGGGGATTTTTTTATTAGTTTAATCATAGTTTCCTTTCCATGCATATATGCTTAAGAAATCTTAGCCGTTTTCTTCCTTTTCTCTTTCTACTGTCAGCAAAAAGTGTTCCTTTGCTGAGTTTTATTATTGTATACCATTTTATGCATTTTCACACTCAAAGTTTTGTTTTACTGTTATTAAAAGGCCTCAAAAATTGAAATTGCCTGTGTATGGTTCTATTCAGTCGAGTCGAGTAAACACTAAAATAAATTTAACATGCTTTCACTTTACAGTTTACAATGTTTTGACAAGAGCCATTCATCTTTTATGTCTCTGCAAACACAGGAAGTAAAATGTAACTGAAAGGAAAATGAAACTTTTTAAAATAAAACTTTTCAAGCTGTTCGGTCACTTCATCAGAGACACATCAAATTTTGTCAGTGCTGAATTGATTACCTGTTTGTTTTATGGTGTCCATCGCATTTAAAGACAGGCTTAACTTGTCCAGAACACAGCATGTTTTGACAGAGGGTATAGGTGAGACAGACATTGCTCCACTATACCACGGTGTATTTTGACAGGAGGTGTGAGTGATTGAGGTGGGGCACCTCTAGCTACAATCTGCACACCTGTCCACTAATCGGCTCCATCCAGGTATACTTGCCAGATGAAACATGTTGCTGCTGCAATAAACCCAAAGCTCTAATCACCTTGTCAAAAAAATTGAGAGAATATGTGCACCTGGGATACTGCGAATTTAGAGTGTCAGACAAAAGAAAAGCCTCAATGTTCAGATACAAGAAAACTGGCATTCATATCCATTCAACAGACAGGCCTGTTTTGTATCTGAGACAATGCAACTGTATATCCATTGCAGCTCTACTCCCACAATGATTTAATTTTATTTTTTCTATATACCACCTTCTGTTGTACAGCAGATATAGACTACTGTTTTTAACTGTGAATTCAGGAAGTATATTAATGCTTTGGTTTTCCATAAGCTGGATCTGGAGGGAAAAAATGAGCTAATTCATAACCAATGAATACTCAATTGCTTGTTCTTCTGGAAAAGTTAACACATTTGAAATAAATGGCTCTTCAAAGGGTATCCAAGTTAGCGAGGCTTCCGCTCCCACCAGCTTTAATATTTGAATTGAAGATAAATTTGCTTCTGCAATTTTGCCTCTGTCTGTAATTGAACACGCAGCAATGTTTTTACTTACTGCTTAACAGTGTGAAATTATCTGCTGAAAAAGAGCTACAATTAACTGCAGCACTTTGCAGACATATTATGCAAAAACATTGTAATGACACTTATGTGCAGATTGCTTCTTGTGAAATATTTAATAAATACAGTTAAACAACTGTGTTTGTCATTAAATTACATTGCTGATGTTTTCCACTCCCAAAGACAAATAATTTTTAAGATTTCAGCAGGGCCAAGTCACAAGTACTATTGGGGGAAAATAGAACTGATCCATTGCAAAGAAAAGAATGAATGAGAGGAAAGGTCTATATTGGGAAACAGACTTTTGGTGTCAATGACACAGTCCGAATCACGCCACACCACGCTCCCTATTGTCAGCCAAACAGACAGATGTGTCAGCAGTTTGGAAAAAGCACCTTTTGTTTTGGGTTTTCATTTCATGGGGATGAGCTAAACCTCCACGGCGGACAAGCTATTGTCAACATTCTTTCCATTCAATCATTTCAGTCTTTAGGAACCTATGAAATGAAGAAAATGTAATTTCATATGATAATAACTGAATTCCTAGAAGTATCTAATTTCAATCCAAAATAAAGGGGAAAAATTGAAAAATTACAATTAAATGTTGCATGTGTGATTAGCATGTGCCTAGTATTAGTAGTGATTGTTGCAGCTATATTAGTTGTATGACATCCAGAATAAAAATTGAAAACATATGTTTATGTCTTTGCACATAAAAGTGTGCCTGTCGGTATGTTTGATAATGGTGCTGGTCTGGTAGAGCTGGACTCTTCTCTTGGCATAGGCACAGAAAATAAGGAGCATGGCAGTATGGGAGTTACTGGTTACATCCTTTTGGCTGGCCTTAGACACTGTGTGGAAAATCACTAGAGGCCTAGCATTACTATTTGAGTGCCCTTCCATTTCACACAGCAGAATAAGAATTCTCTGTTTCTACACTATTGTGCACAAGATGACCAAAGATATCTTTATGTAAAAAAAACAGTTGTTTGCTATTATCATTTAACATGTCCTGCTTTATATTTGTACCATTGTGTGATATCGGTTAAAAATCATGAAGTATTGAAAAATAAGCCCTAGGAAAGGGATTTGATTGAATGTACTGTGCAAAACACTTATAAGGCATACAGATAAATACTTGTACAACCTAACTCAGAGCTTTTTTTTATTTATTGATTTATTTATTTTGCAGATAGCTCTCAGGGCTCTCTTTAAAAGCTGGGCATGTGCACAAGGGATTCTTTCTTTCTGAACATTTAAGTCACAGCTTGTTTTCTGATTTATGTCATACTTGCTTTTGCTAACCATGATAGTATATTTGCCTTGAGAGCTAAAGAGTAAAACACATTTAGTTGTTTTTATACAAAATTAAAATCAGATACATGAGCAATGCCAAAAAACATGACCACAACAAAGTAACAGCACATTTACAGTATGTTAAATGCAAAAAAGAATGCCAGTAGATAAGTAAATACTAGCATTTTTACAGGTTCAACATCATCATTAGATAGGCAGTGGTTTGACTGTTGGTTATTGTTAACAGTTTTATTATTGGAAAATAAATGATGCCGTAAAAACTCTGAAAGTTATTAGCACCTCGCCATCTGTGTCTGACAGCTGCATTAGGAAACGCAAAACTGCAATTATTTGCGGATTACTATTAAAACGGCCATTATTATTAACAGCAAACAGTGCTGCCCGCTTTCTCTAACAGAAGGGCTGCAGATTCCTTCACAGGCTTTAATCGTTCGACCTCCTGTAAGTCTGAACTGTTCCCACCTACGGTGGAACTGTGCGATGTGTGCATATCTAGCGAGAGGGGACAGGAGGTGGTATCTTGTAGGGTTTGTTGTGTGGCAGGATATGTATTCTTTTCCGAGGGCAGGAGAAGTAAACCCTGTCTTAGATAATCACTAGCAGGCTGGTGAAACTCCCAGCAGACGTGTCAGGAAAGCCCAGGGCCAGGTCCCACTTCGTGAGTGCGAATGTCCAGACTTAAAGGGTTTTAATCCAGAGCTTCCTGCGTGCCGAAGGTCACTTCAGGCAACCTTTTATTTGAACATCCTGATAAAATCCTGCCACTCTCATGTGGATCTGTATGGTCTGGTGCATGGTATTCGTGCTGCACAGAGCCAGCATGCATCCAGTTAAAGCTACAGGGACAATTCCGCTCTCATTAGTTGACTATTACATTCAATTCACAAGGGCTGCAAGGGCTGGTGAATGTATTAAGAAGCCATTTGTTTGCTATTGGAGGGATGTCATGTATGGCCAGTGAGAGAACTCCAAGAAGCTTGTATAAAGAGTTGTAGCATTCTTTAATTTCATAGACAGCCTGTAAATGATATTCTCATGATATTTTCCCTTTTTTTGTTTGTTCCCTTTTCCTCTGCAAATCCCATGAAGGTTTGAAACACTGCAATTAAAAAAGAAAGTCCAGCCACAATCCACAACAAATGAGCAGGCAGTTACCATTACAGTTTACATCTGCTCTTTATTACTGTCCGTAAACCCTTTAACCATGTGGTTTTTTTGATAATGTATATTTTCAAAAACAACTGCAGTGGGGAAAATAAAGCATTTTCTTCCAAAAGGAACTATGTGGTATTTTTTTTTTAAACAAACCAATTCTTAAAGTGGCGAGCATATGAAAACAGAAGCTGGAGTGCAGTAAGTTTTGCATATTGGAATTCAGTTGTTCAATTTAAATGTGCGTATTACAGATCACTAATACACAACAATAACTTTTTTCGCCCTGAAAGAAAATCAGTTTTAGATACTTTTATGTGTCACTCCCAAAACTGTCCACAGTGGATGAGGTGTGTCTGTCTGTAGTCACATGTGGTGCTACCACAAATGTTTGGGCAGAACTGTTGTTGTCCAGGTTCAGGACAGGGAAATGTCTCTGTGGATAAAAACTATGCTCTCAATTTAATATTTTGCTGTAAGAGAATGATGGTGGGTGGGGGACTTCTCACATCGGTCTGTTCGGAAACCCACCAAAAAGGCCCTGCCTTAGAAGTCCTTATGTTGTTCCTCTTTCACAGGGAATCCGTGGCTTCCAATTACTGCGTCTGCCCACTGTGAGGTTTCAAAGGGGCTGGTAGAGCCTGTGCCGTTTGGTTTGTCGTAGCGTGCCAAAGACGCTTTCCTGCTGATTTTTGCAGCCTCATGAGGCCTCCCACTTGTTTCTCACTTTGATGTAGCACTATTTCTGTTAAGCAAACACATGCTGTAATGTGTGCATTTGTATGTGGACACATATTAACAGTAAATAATCTGATTGAAATCAATATTCAAAATGAAATCAAAAGTGTAAATGATAATTTTACTTACATCTGTATGATGTCATAGTTATTTTCAGGTCACGGTGGATTTAAGAATCAGCCATTAGTGGTTAGTTTCATAAGATCCACCTTCTGTGATTTTTGTTCCATTCTTTTATGTTAGTGTTGTTTGTGTGTGCTTCACTTTGCTCAAGTTGCAAAGCCACATCGGGCTTTATTTAAACAGATAACCTACTGCTGGAGGCCCCCCAAGCAAGTTCACAATCAAGGAGTTCTCATGTCGTTTCCAAGTCCCTCCAAAATAACCCCAAGCAAAGCATGACGCCTCCAGAAATTAGCTGCTTATTTGCAGACTTTGCACAATTTGGTGTCTCTAGTGGAATTTTTCTTTGATAACTGAGGAAATACTTTTCCTCAGATAATACAGCATTGCTGGGGGGTCTCTTGCATTTGTTCAGTAAATCTGCACACTTATATGCCGTTTTCTTTTGGTGTGCCGCCACGCAGTCAAACAGCATGAAGGACGCAAAAAGGCAGTAAAATCTATTTCACATGCCGATGAACAGTACCTGTTCATGGAAAACTAAACGATCAAAGAATGTGAATATTCCATCAGAAGCACATTTTCTTTCTCTTTTTTATAGAAATAGAAAAAACCTTTAATGTTAAGCCTTTTTTTTACTTGCTTTTAATCCCACCTGTTTAGATGGCTTTTCGCTTCCTTGTGTCGAAGTTCTGTTTTTGACAGTTCTATAGATTACGACTAAGCTAAATCTATAAGGCTGTTTGAATCTCAGATTGTTTCTCTGTCTCCTCTGAAGGAAGGTAAATGCATGTCTAATATGGCCTCATAGAGAGTGACAACATGTGGACAAGTTATCATGGAAAGCCCACACTGGGGGATTTGAGACAGCAAACATAAAGCTGTAGTTTCTCTCCTGTGTTTGTCTCAGTGGTTCTAGTACTTAGGACTTGAGCGGGCAAAAAATGCCATGCATGTGTATTTGAGAGACATTTGACAGCACAATTTGAATGATAAACATTCCAAATTTGATATCTACCCAATGGTTTCTGCTCATGCAGACACATGTAATTAAGGGATGCAAGTCTTCTGTGACAGAAACTTCCAGCGCCATCATTTCCATTAAAATGTTACAGTACCAGCTGCAGCTGCCAGGCTATCATTCTGCTGAAGCTATTTTTAATTCTTCTTTGTGAATTTATACCACACTGGGTGGCTGCCTTATTAGAGGAGTAAACACATTTTTCAATGCACAGTTGTGCATTTTGTACACCGCTTGGAACTTCAGCTTCAGAAAATCACAAGGCGCATATGTATGATAATAACAGAAAAAACATCACTCGCGCACATCCCTTTTAACTGATCGCACGCGCCACTCTGCTTGTTGATAGTGCATGTGCGACATTTTATTATTGAAATGGGAAAAATGTTTTGAAGTAAAATGCAAGATATGAAAAGATGCCACTGCTTTGTTTATCTCTGTTTCTTTCCACAAATCCAGGCACCTTTTATTGCCATCTAGACAATGCCCCTGCTCGGAGGTCCACGTAAGAGATGGCCGATATGAGTGTGTGTTCGGTTGCATTTGCATAGCATTGGCAAACGCAGTGCTGCAGTAGTGTGTCTCTAACAGGGAGCTTCATTGCTATCGTTGGCAGGCCGGTATGTCTTCATGAGAGCAGCTCAGCAGGATTATCCGACCCCCTGTTTCCCTACAGTCCCTTCTGATTCCTGCTTTTCCAGGTTTTCTCCTCAAATACTACCCTTTATACCTTTTTTGCTGGACAGATTTTCACATTTTTTTTCATTTCTATTTTATTTTATACATTCTCTCATCTGTACCTGGTGGTAAGATTGCATTATTTCTTTCAAGTAGTAGACCTATTTACAAATTTTTTTCTTCTATATTGGCAAAATTGGGAGGTGTGGGTCAGACTACGTTTACATCTGTTTGTTTATTCCAGTTTGTTTTATTCAGTTTTAATAATGGATACGTGTTGTGAAATCGGTGCATCTCTCTCGCGCGCACACACACACACACACACACACACACACACACACACACACACACACACACACACACGCACCTAGAATGGGTACTGTTCCTCCAGGGAGCCGGCAGACCACAGCCCACAATGCCCACAGGCTTATGGCCTGGAGTAGATGGATGGGCTTGATGTGTGTGTGTGAGTGTGTTAATACATGTTTGTGTATCTGTGCATTTGTTTGCATCTGTCTGTATATGTGTGTGTGTCTGTGTGAGAGTGTGTGTGAGTATGTGTATATGTTTGTGGGTGTGTGTATCTGTGTGTACGTGCATGTGTGTGTGCGTGCGTGTGTATGTGTGTGTGTAAGCGATCCACCAGTGCCCGGCGTCCTCTCCCATTCGGACCCCAGCAGATAAGCAGCTGAGCAGAGGCCAAACCCACAGACACAGGCCTCTCTGTTTCAGCCCACAGCAACTGCACACAGCATATCACACAGCCCCGACAAATACTTAACACCCCTATTAAAGAGCTTTAGCAGATCACGCTGCTCGACTAATATTTGATTGCATCACGTTGGTGCCCCAACAATGCACATGCTTGGTGCTGGGCCAGGGAGGAGCAGGCCCAGAGCGGAGCATGGTGAAGCTCCACGTGCCCGCTGTGGGGAATTAGCATGGGCGCGGTGTGTGAGTGGAGCAGGAATTAGGAGGATGGGTGGAGTGTGGGAGTGGAGTGGGGAATTAGAGGACAGGGTGGAGTGCGGGAGTGGAGTCGAGAGGAGGAAAGCAGGCCAAGTAGAAAGTGGAGAGGGGAGCCTAACAGATGAAACAGGAGTGGAGAGAGGAAGGAGGGGGGCGTGGCACCAGGCGGGAGACGGGAAAAAGGTACGTATTTCACAGTCCAAGAAACCTGACTCTGAAAGCGATATTTCTCTTCTCTACAAGCTGGCAAGTTTTTGAATTCCTCCAACACTGAAAACCAAATGCAGGCAGCTGAATGACACAGGAAGTATAGCCGTAATAATGTCCTGTAGGCAGCCATTTTATCTATTAGATTTAATGAACAATAAAACCAACATTGTGTTTGGCTCCACATGAAAGTTGCAGTTTAGGTTTTGCTGGAGTTATCAAAGCGACCACTGTGTCGCCACTGCCTCTGAAGTCATAGATGGGTACTTGTGAACAGTTGATGTGCAGACTTCGCTCAGACCACAAATCAATGTGATGGCTCGCAAATGCCACATGAATGAGCGGATATTAAACAGATACGCAGTTAAGAAAGAAAACAGGCAAGTGGGGACGCTGCAGGCGGTGGCCCAGCTCTGGCCCTCGGCTACAGCACGGCTCCAGAGAGGCGGCACAGGGGTGAAGCATAGGCCATGTCAGGGAGAGATGGAGAGAGGGACAGAGGAGTGCAATATGCTAGATCTGTTTACACTTTGTGTCCCTCTGCCAGGCAACACTAGTATTTTTAAGGATGTGCAATTCTGTTGTTTTCTGACCCGCTAGTTAATTACCCTACCCTTCTTCAACTGTAGGATTGAATTTACTGTCAGAGACTAAGGCCTGGATTAAAGGGACATTTGTCCTTAACTTTAACTCACAATTAAATTCAAGCACCAGTCAGTTTGTAAAAAGAAAACCTAATGTATGTGTCTAATTGTAAGTCAAAGGGTAAGGACAAATGTTGATTGAATCCAGGCCTAAAGCCTAGTGTCTCTGTGTTGTTGTTAAATGGCAAAAGAGCAGGTGTGTCCTTTTGCTGCTCTTTTATAAGTGTCTAGTCACCATGACTGGAGCCCAGGCGCAGGCCGCAGCTCAGCTGATTAAATGAATGAATCCCTCTACAGTGCTCCACAGCACTATTTCAATTACCTCCGAGATCTATCAATGTATTCACTCTGTTTCATCCCAACACGTTCTCCACATTTTGTCTGTTGTAACTGCTTTGAGTGTCCTTCAAAAGACACTGCCTCCAATTGAATACATTAATCTCCTGCAGCAGACGCTGAAGCCGCGGTTCAATCTCTGCTCACCTACTCGCCTCGCAATAAACCCCCTGCTAATGAAAAGCTTTATATTTCTCTTTATTCCTATCATTGCTAAGAACAATGTGTCCAAGCTGATATAATAGTCATTTAACATCTCTCTTCAACACCACAATGATATTAGCTCCTCACACCTTATTAGAGGTTAACCTATAAGTACCAGTATTACTGCTGCTTACTGTTTCTTACTGCCTCCATGTGCATATATTTCTTTGTAATTTCATTAGATTATTTATGTAATTTATGATAGATTATCTGCATGGCTTCTTTTTAACTATAACAAATTTCACTGGATTTGAGGCTTGAAGTGGTCAGTAAGTTGTTTTAAGCACTTGAATCGTAAGGTTTGAATACATACATCTTTTTGTTTATTTTTGTAGAATGCCAAGATACGACAAAGGAGAGAAAAATTGGTGTACATGATAGTAATAAAAAAGATTACCACTGTGGTGCAAGCATAATCTCTGGTTTGCCCTAATACTGGATTTAATAGATGTGTGTACATGCTCTTTGCTTTGTGCCGGGTGAATCTGGGCAGGCCCTGGCTGTATAATAGACTTCATGTGCAGGAGCGGCAATCAGATTACAGCGTGGGGTTATCAGCCAGGAAGCTGGCCGTTCGTGTGTTTAATCAACTGATCGCAATCAGTACAGGCAACTCCACTGAACTGGGCCCTCCATGACAACCCGCCTGCCGATTCAGGCTTCCCTGCAGCCAGCTGTGCTATCTGTGTCCCTTGCCTGCCCCAGCTGCCAAAGACACAGTAACCCCCCCCCCCAACCACCTCTGTATGTGGCCTGTGACCTGCCAGGTCTAGTACTACTGCAGGGCTTCCTCTTGGATAACTACACACTGCATTTTTAAGCTGTGTTATAATGCTTGATTCTGGACTGTACTATGTAGCCTGTGAGTAGCAATGTGCTTCTCTGCATACCGAACCTGTGTGTAATTATCTCATATGCAATGGTGTGAGAGAAAAGGAGCTCTGTCACTGCTACAATAACGCAGTGATAAACTCTCACAATGTCGACGCACTGTTCATTTTCACGGGGGCCCGCTAACTTGTAGTCAAGCGCCTTTAAAATAGAATCTGAAGTGAACAGGGGGGGTTAGCCGGCACGCTGATGACGGATAACGTCGGTAATAACTCTTTGTTGTTACTTGGCTAAATGCCTAGTGTGCTGTGTAGTGTAGCCGGGAGTCTGTCCTTAACACTGTCCACTTTAGAGCTGGAGTGCTGCGTTATTTTAAAGGGCGGTGTTCTGTTTTCTTACAAGATTACTCATAAGAGAACGGGCCCTTGTGCTGTGTTGTACGTAATATGTTGCATTAGAGAAATGTATCAGGATATTTTGGCAGAATTAAGCAGGTGATGGTATTGTTTTGTAATATGATGCATGCTGTAAAAACTGTTTAATTTCCTCAAATCCTCCTCACAGTGCCAGGCCTGAAATATTTTACCAAGGCACTGAAGGATCGGTGAAGCACCTCTTTTACATTATACCTTCAATAATATTGTAAACATGCAAGTATGCATGCGGATGATTATTTTTTGAGTGAAAGAGTTAAGGGAAGATAAGATTTTTAGGGTCGCTACCCTGGACTTGGATTATGCCTAGTCAAGACTGCAAGCTTTTTTTTTCAGAGGAGATCTTTGTTCAAGTTTGCTTTTACTGTAGTACTAGGCTTATTCCATGTCTGGGAATCTCCCCTGAAATTCTGTGAAGCTTTAGATTTGAGCATGCTCCTTACTGTAACCTGATTTCAGTGCAATACCGGTGCAAATGCAGTAATTTTCATGTGTGGTTCCAATTGATTCATTAAAGTTAATATCATGGATCAGCTGAAATTTCTTTTGTCAAAACTTAGAAAATCAACAATTGTAAGCACTAAACATTTTACTCCTCAAATATGAGCTTTCTCATGCTGTGTTGTACTGTATATAAATTGTATCTCACCCTTCATTTACATCTGTTTCTTTTATCATATTAAACGAAGCATAATTAATTCATAATAGAGTATATAATAAACAAAAATAAACATTTTAATTAGTGACAACAGAGGATAAATTAAAATTAATACATTACAACATGCATAACAGAGAAGAAAAGGAAGCATTGAGATCACATGAAGAGGTCTGGTTAGAAGTGGTGTGTTTGGAGGGTTTGTGGAATGTTGTGTGAATATGAGTTGAGTGGTTACTGGCTGACGGAGTTTTAGACCCATAATCATATATAAGGGGTGTTCTTATTTTGTATATTTATTACCATAGCCCATTTGACATTTTAAAAATTTTAAAGCAAGAAAAACAATGGGTAATTTAAAATAAAAATACTAGGGTCTTTAAGCGGGGCTGATAGTTTCCCGTAAAAAGAAAAGCAAAACCTTCAACCACCAGACCAACACAGCTTGGCACAGACAGCTTGTTTTTCGGTGTCAGTTTAAGAGTGAGTGTGCTGGCTGTGGTAAGTGAACCAAGCATGAGTTTTATGTGTTGGGGTATTGCTGGAGAGGGTGTGCAGTTAGTGGACAGACCGTATCTTCCCAACAGAAGGAAAGCTATGGCAATAGTAGACTGAGATCTGTTCAGCTCAGAGAGAAAGAAGGTAAGCCCTCATTTAGACCGAACAACCCTTCATACCCATAACCTTCCCTGTCTTCCTCCTTCTTGCAAGGTTAGAATCGCCCCTCTCTCCCCCCGTCTGTCTGCACTCTCTCTGTGGAACCGACTTCTACTGTAGTCTGCCTCTACAATGGACAATTTGAAATATTGCCGCTAAACCAAAGACAGCTTTATAACTATAATTCCTTTTGCTCTCTGCTGAGAACAAAATTGTTCTGTCAGAAAAAAAAGTACTTATCTTGTCTGTTGTCACCACAAGGTAGCCCAAGCAATGAAAACCAATGTACCCTCTCCCAGGAGATGCATGGAAAATTTAAAGAGATGTTTTACCCTTGAAACAATTCCATTTCCTACCATTTTTAAGCATTTTATGCATACTGCCTTCTGAATTAATATTTCAAGAAGTTACTCTTAGTTTTGTTTTTGGATTTATTAAATTACATTGCTCAGTATTGAAAATATTCAGACTGTAACACAGAGAAAATGTTATTACATAAATGGAATTTGCAAGACAAAGGCGTCCATATTGTCTTAATTAAAAGTGAAGTAGCACCATATGTTAGGGGAGAGGAGTTGTACTTCTCCTCACACAATTAGAGTAAAAGCTTAAAGTGAACAGAAAACATGCAGCTGTTTTTCAGACTTTCATTTTTTTCCCCTCCTGCGTGCGCTGACTGATGAGGGAGCGGCGAGTGAGATGCAGAGCGGTCACTGCAGCTTTTCCTCTCGCAGTGACCACACCTCCGTCCCTCTCCCTCTCTTATTGAACCTATGCGGTGTGTGTCTCCTCAGCCTCCCTCACCAACCACTGCCCCCTCATTACTCCCTCCCTCCCTCCCCCTTCACACAGCGAGCCCTTCTCAGCTCCGGGCCTTTCACACCACACACGCACCCCCGCTGACCCCTCCTCCCGACCCCCACGGCTGACCCCTCCAGCTCACGGAGCCTGTGCGCCACTAGCCCCCGTCCATGCGACCTCTCCCCCTCTCCCAGAGGCAGTTGTCACGTGGGCGCTCACTGGAAATCCATTCCTCCTACAGGAAGCCGTTATATAGTTACAGTTATTTTTATTGTCTGTCTGGGTATAGTTTTTACCGTGAGCTCTGAATGAATCGATATTGTCATAAAAGCCCGCGTCACCCTGTGCCCTTCGTGAGGGGACATCGCTGGTTGGCCCGGCAGCCCGTCTGTGGACTGTGTGCCACTCTGCAGATCATGCACCCCCTCCTAGACTGTGATCCCTCTCATACTGTTACATACATACACAGACACACAGGTTCTCACACACATACACACACAAGCAGTTGCACACACAGGTCCTCATATGCACAAACACGCATAAATACACACTGGCAAACACACACCCCGGCACTCATATGACTACACTGGCACGCAAATGCACACGCACATGCGTGCATAGACATAGATTCACATTCAAACTCACAGACTCACATAGGCACTAACATGCATAAACTTGTGCATGCCAGCACACACAAAAGTAGAGACATATGCGTATAGGTGTACACATGTACATGCAGTCACACACACACAAACACAGAGGAGCATGAGCACATACACATGGCAACACACAGGAGCAGACATTGACACATAGGTGCATATACACATGCTCACACATGTACGCACACACTCCCTGTTCTGCTTGATATACTGCGGTCAGAACCCTTCTCAGGCTCAGTGCAGCACTGCCAGCCCACACGCTTTCAGTTGCATGCAATGAGCAGCTGCAGCTGTGCTTTACACTTTTATCACCCTGGACACATATAGGCTCATCTTGTCTCTCTTATAAACAAATACAAACTTGCCTTAGGTTGGAAATTTTTATTGTTTCAGTTTCGATTTTAGTTTTGACGTGAGCTCGCTCAAACACACAGATATGAATTCAGACGCTCTAATCTGGCCTGAGGGTCGCTCCTCCACCACAGCAGTTGAGCTCAATTGCACGCATCCCTCGGTAGCTGCCGTCTGAAGTGGTTTATCAGCGGTGGCCTGATAGGAAGCCGGGGACAGGAGAGGAGCAGCTGCGTATGGCGTCTGTCATTCTGCTGTCTCTGTCCTACAGAGCGAGACTCCTATTCTCACCCAGACTGAAAGCGCCACACTGGTTACAGCTTACTGAACGCAAGAGGCCCCGCTAAGAGCCCAGCGTGTGGTCCCACAAGGAGGCGGATAAAGAGCATCGCAAATACGCGGCGGCAGAGAGCAGCGCCATGTATTCCCAGAGAAACAGTACTTCACACCCTTGTTCTGCCATCACTACACTCTGCGAAACAACACGGACATCTCAGCGAACCTAAAGCTAATGGTCAGAAATGTTGCTGCCGAAAGTGCAGTCCTTGACTCCGTGTTTGAGACTCATACACACCAGCTCATGCTTATAAAGGCATACTTAAACACACACATGCACATGCACTTCAGGGCACACTGACAGGTAGTACACTGCAACCGCAGTCTCTGTTGACCCCTGGTGTAATGCTTGCTTCCATCATTTTTCAGTGCCCTCTGAGCGGCTCTCAATCGTATACGTTTGGTTAGTTTCCATTGACTGTTCGACCCTGAATACAGCACACAAAAATAGAAAATAAATAAAGAGGCACCTATTCGCTTACAGATTTGTACAAGGTGATAGGGTACATGCAAAAGGTGCATCAAAACACCTCGACGTTTGTCTTTGCGTGTCCACTTATCGATCTCCTGTTGTCGGTCTCTGAACTTAGCCATGTGAACGACAATATGTATGTATGTATGCACAAAAAAGTTGCCTTGTTTGCAACTTGTTAAATATTTCTCAGAGACAAAGGATGAGAGGTGCGGAGCAGGGCCTCTGTGTCTCTCTGCTGGCTGCCTTGGGCCACACTCAGCCTTGCAGGCGCTCAGAAGTGGCCCCCTGATAGTGATTGTACCGAGAGCAAGACGAAGCTAATTGGATCCTCCGTTAATGCCAAGGAGAAGTCAACATCAACACTTTCCCTTTTGCCGGCGATGCTTGGGGTTCAAGACAACTGTTAGATAGCTGCATGTGGTACTTTAGGTTGCGCAATTATGTACATTTTATTAATCTATCAACAAGGAGAGGCTCGATGTGTTTCTGTGTCAGACAACGAGAGATCTGTGATGGAGGCTGCCGCCTGTGCGTTACCAGGCCATTCAGAGTCCACCGTGGTTTTATGGACTGTGTACTGAGGTGAAGGGCTCACTCAGTCTCGAGTTAAATGGATCGGCAGTGCTCTCAGCTTGATTATGGTTTGGGTGTACTGTGTGCAGAGGAAAGCAAATGTAAAATTACTGTTATTCAGTGGTTTTCAAATTGCCCTGTTGTCAGCGTATCCTCTCCCTGTAATGTAATGAAGTGATTTAGTCAGTGGAAGAAATTCCTGTTTTGGCTTGGTCCCTGGGTCTCTGGTCTCAAGGGGGGGAAGGTCTGTGCAAGTCATTGGGAATTAATGAATTTTGCCGGCAAGGCCAGAGCGTGTTGCAGCGAAACGGTTTCACACGTGGATTCTTCACCAGGGCTTGTGATATCCTCACAGCGGCAGCAGAACTTGGAGACCTGCTTTGACATCATCACCATTTCCCTATGTGCCATGCATATACACTCACTCTCCAATACAAAATTGTGCATGCTTCTTTGTGCGTGTTGGCGTGTGTGCATCTATCCACATGTGAGTTTGTGTGTGCGTGTTTTTAAATGTGTGTGCTCTCATGCTTTTTTCCTTTTGAAACTCCTGAGTCACAACACGTATTAGTTTCTCTGCATGTTTAATGTGAATGTGTAGTTAATAAAGAATTTCTTGGTATCGGGCCCAAATAACTAAAATATAGGAATTTGAATTAATTATATAGCTACATTATGAGGAATAAATAGCGACATGTTTCAGCATGCTGATAAATATTTTAAAAACTGTGCAAAAAAGTAAACTATAAATTATGTTAATTTTTGTGTAAGCAGTTGAAATGTGCATGGGATTTTATTTTAATGTTAAAATGTGAGAATAAGTGATTTATTACAAAAAATCTCTTTCTTAACTTTTATAACATTCTCTAAAGACTAATTATATATACAACCTTGTATCTTGATGAGGAACATACAACTGTATTTTTTTGACAGAGATTTTACCATTAATATCTTAAATAAACCATCTGACTTTCTGTACTGATTCAATGTGGATATTGGTTACTGAAAATGAGCACAAGTAGCACAGGTGACTTTTCATAATTAGGCATGTAAATTCCACAAATGGTTGTCATTACATAAGATAACCCATCTTATCAGGTTACATACAGAATTAATTTTAATGTGAGACACAGCCTAATGAATATATGTATGATAGTGAGACATAAATGAGATTTGACTGCAAACACTGAATATCCAGGTGATTTCACATTCAAGCTGCAATATTTTTTTTTAATTGCAAAACTACAGACTCTCTTAATGAACCAATTTCTCATGGCCAGACTTCTGAATCGCCTCATTAATGAAATAATGTTTTTTTTTAGTAATGTTTCTTCTAATAATCCAGGATGCGAAGATGATATGCAGAAGGTATGTGTCACGTGTTAAATGAAATGTGAGCTGCGACCTCACTGTACACAGGCTTCTAATGGCAGTGGCTGCACAGTGTAGCTCATCACAATAAGTGCAATCAGATGGAATACTTCTGCCTTACGAAGTGAATTTTATTATACCACATTTGCTTGCAAATTACTTATTTGGTGGTAATTTAAAGAAATTATAAATATATAACTCAGTCATAAACACACACGCATAAACACAAATACATATAAAACAAATATTTTTGTATGTCTTTAGATTTGTTTTGTGTGTATGTGTTGCTTAGGTGAATAAGTTTAGAATGTGTGCAGGATACATGTTATTAGACAGTAATTTCCTTGCACATTGACATTACAGGTTATATTATGGATATGATATTAGCAAAAATAAAAAAGTAAATAAAAAACAAGGGCTAAATAATCTTTACGTGCATCATGCAGCTGAAATTTCATGTGTTTGTTTTATCAGTTCTGCGATATTATATCTGTGAATTATGGAAAAAAGACGAGGTCTGCTCTATTCAATGGGCCAGAGTTGAGCAGTGGCAGCTAAATGTGAGGCACTGTCAGGCTCCTGCGGAGGCTTGGATCCATTTCATTAGGGGGAATTATAAATAATGTGACGTGCCCGTGTCAGGTGTGCCCTGCGCTGCCGTGACCCCCGCCGAGCTAGATGAGGGTGGAGGTTTTTCAGGCTTTGTTTACTCTCAGTGTTGCGGTTGTCAGGCCAATCCCCGCCCTGGGGCGACTCGAGTCCCCCAACTCTCCTGGCCAGATCACGCTCTCTCCCTCCCTCTCTCGCCCTCGACCCCCAGCCCCAAACCCCACCCTCCTCAGAGGAGGACATAGCCACTGGCTTGCCTGTAACCCCCCCCACCAGAGCCTCCTCCACCCTCCCTTCCTGAGACGAATGGCCTTTTCCACGGGTGCTTTAAATAGGCCCAATAACGCCAGGGCAAGCAGCGCTGAGTTCAAATAATTAGATTGTTCTTCATAAATCATGGGACCTCAAGCAGGTTCATTCTTGGTGTCATACGTTAGCTGTGGGCCGCGCGCGGCAGCCGACGTGCTGATGGCGGGGCGCCCTGCCACGCCTGCGATGAAGGATGTGTAAATCAGCAGGGGAGAATGGACTCCAGGAGCAGGACCCTCTCCCACTCTGATGACAGTTATTGTCCTGGGCCTTTTAGTACTCATGTCAACATGTTTTATTCTCCGGAGACCTCCAGCTATGCGGCAGGAACATTACTGCACACTTTCTCTGGCCATTTCCCTGACCTCTACTGCTTCCTCCTCCTCCCCTACAAAACACACAAAAAAGAATGAATGGATTTATTTATTTGTTTGCTTTGTGTATTTGGATGAAAAATGCCTGTGACTGTAGCATTCCGTGCTTCATTAATGGAAAAGGGTAATGTCACATTCTTCCAAAATGCTACAAACCTTGGGAAAATGGAGGCGCAGGAATTCAACAGGTATGCTACAGCTGGCTTTAGCTTTACACGAGTTTACAGGCTGCCTGTCATTTGCCCTGACAGAGCTGGCCATGCTTCCCAGAGAATGTGTACAGAGTGACTCTGGGAGTAAGGAGTCCACCGACCAGTGACCCCAGCTCCATGTGATTTGCGTCAGGAACGTCACTGCCTCGTCACCTGTTGGTCTGTTACCCTGCGTGGGGGGAGGGAGAAACAGAGAGGAGGAGACAGGGTGCTTTGCAGAGGACTGTTTTGACTGACAGCGTCTGAGGGTCCCTGGTTCGACAGCCCTCCCCCGCTCTTGCATGTGTCATGGCATGTCTGGGCTGACGTTCTGTGCCTTCACCTCAGGGTCAGGGGCAATTATTGCACTCAACCTCATCTACAGATAAAGAGCTGCATGCAAGTTTAAAACAGAATTACATAACATTTTATATAATAATAAAATGTATGCAATCTATCTAAATAATAATGTATCTAAATAATATTTTTACTTATATAAATAACGCTGGTTGTAAACCTTTGCAAAACATTGACTCATTTGATGTTAACAAGGAACACATTATCATAGCATCATGAACCATTATTACAGTTTGAAAAAAAAGGAAAGTCAGTTATGATTTAAGACACAAAATACTTGGCCTGCCAGTATGACTCAGAAGTGTAGCATTTTTTGTATTTAAAGCATTTATTTTAAGGCCATTAATTAAGAAAGATAAATAGGCAGATAAATGTATTATTTTATATACAATATTCATCATTAAATATATTAATAATCAAACTATACAAAACAATTATTCTTTATGGCCATATATTTTACATCAGTATTGTAAAATTCAAATTCCTAGATTTCGGATGGTAAACACCTTCTAAAAATGTGACCTTATTATATGTAGTGGTGATGCAGTATGTAGTCCGCTTTCATCGTTATGTGCTGAGCAAATAGGACACATAATTAATAGGACATCAAAATCTACTGCATGACAGGAATGTTAATATATGAAGGGCAGTTAATTTTAAGTGTTCCCAGTTTTGCATAACATAAAAGCCTACAGTGATGCTAAGTGTTCATGAGTAATAGAGTAATAGTGTAGTTTACACTGTGCCCAGGGTTACTAATTAAGAGGGGGGGTCAGATTGGAAATAGCAAAGCATGGAGAAGGCTGTAATTGATTAAAATATTGTATGTCATATGCATTGCCTCCGCCACCTCCAGCTTTGCTAAACCCGGAAACAAACACAGTGACCTGTTTCATTTTTGCGTCTAGATGTGTGTCCTTGTCTGTGCAGCATTCGCGTATGCCAGCACGCCGGAGTCCTGTGTGCTTCCTCCCACCGTGAATCTGCTGTTTTATTTGTGACTGTAGTCGAGTGTGACTCACTCGAGAGCAGGTAGAGAGTGCATGCAGGGGAGATTTACTGTTTCATAAAACCAGTATAGAACAAAACCTAAATAAAAAATGGTTGTGTGGGTGAGTTAATTATACCCTCCTGCATTACTCCTCCTGAAATAGACTCCTTTTTTTTGATGGCACAGAGTCCTGTGGAAAGGATTGTCACCCAAACACAGAGGGAGAATTGCTCCCCTGAAATCAGTCCGGCACCTGGCAAGGCAGCAGTGATACAAAGTCTCCCCGTTGCATAGTGGAGAACAATGAGCCGAGCAGCTTTGTATGCAGATAATATCGTCTCTGTTGATAAATGTGCCCAACATTATTTAAAGTAAAACACTGAATCTGGCAGAGCTTCCCCACTCTACTTACTGATTCCAGAGCTGTGTTCTTCTCCGAGCTCCGCCTGCTCTGCTGCCATATTTCACAGCCCTGTCGCCTTTATTTAAAAGCTGTTTTCATGTCTTTTGGGGGAAAACTGATTGGAAATACAGATGAGCATGGCTGTATTATTGAGCCTCATACTGTAAGAATCATATTCAGATCTGTGATTCTCACAGAACAGCAGTACAAGAAATTATATCAAATTCTCTGAGGCTAAAATAATCTCGGACACAAAGAGCCAAATGGCAGAATGGTGAGTTCAGTATTTCTACACGGACCTATGTCGCGGGTATATTGTGGAGTCCTTCCTATATGAAGTGTCAGAAGACCCCCTTTTTTATTTATAGTATTTCCTATTGATTGTAAACCTCCCATTAATCTTCTGCGCTCACACATTCAGTTCAAACAGGGAACAGGGAACACATTAGCATAGCGTCATCAGGCATCGTCATCATTTTATAAAAAAAGGCGGAAGGCAGTTATGATTAAATGCACCAAACAGCTGGCCCACAATTACAACTGAGAGGAGCGCTCTATTAATGCATTTATTTTAAGGTTGAGAATAATGTAGGTGACTGAAGTGATCTCCACAGTGCTATAGATACACCCAGCCTGCCTCTATGTGGGAGACAGATTGGGAGCGCGTGCCGACCTCCGTTGCACCGGTGCACACGGAGAATGCGACAAACCCTGTGTAACAGTGTGATCCCATTAAACAGTCCCTGCCCCACTCCATTAATTAAAACAAGCTCACACAGTCAGTCAGCAACGCAGAGACTGCAAGTGTTAATCTGGCCCGCGATGTTTAGAAGGCCTTCATCCTTATAGAAGCGTCATCCAAGGAATCTTTCTTTAGATGTCATTTCCTCAATGCCGCACAGCCTTCTGTCGCACCACCTTATTGTGGTTACGTAATGTGGAGGCCTGGTAAAGCCAAAGGGCAAGTCCCTGCTGTGCATCGCCCTTTCTGTGGCCCAACACCTTGTACCTGGTCATACATTTTGTGGGTGACATGATGGGGCAGGGGTCAGCGTGCGCTTTGGTGTGGCATGTTTGGGGGTGGGGTGCCCTCATGAGCCTCCATGTCTCCCGGGCACTGGGACAGGCCTCTCCGGAGGAGACGGGGCCCCGGCCGCTGACCAGGGGGTGCGGTTGGGAGTCGCGCTGCGTGACAGCTTTAAGTCCTGCCTTGAAAAGCCCCTGTCATCTGCGGTCCCTCGTCCCCGACGCTCCTTCCGCTCAAACACTGACCTTCTCCATCAGATAGCCGGCCCAGCTCCAGTCCCCGGTGCCCTCCGCAGTCCCCGAGCATTAAAAATTCATGGGGCAAAAAAAGAAAGTCTCCTCTGCCGCCAAAGCAGAGATGGATTCACCTCAGTGAGCCGCTTCCTCCCTTTCTTCTCCCTTCCCTCATCTCCCTGAGGTTCCCGCAATTAAAGGGGCTACACGCGAGAGATCCGCGGGGGATCAGGGCCTCTAATGTCTCTCATGTAGGAGCAGGGCGGTCTTGTACAGGCAATTCCCAGAGCTGCGCACAGCCAGTTCCTCCCGGCTGGGTCATTAAGTAAGGGGAGGGGAAACACGGACGCGTGGCGATATAATAAGAGCAGCTTTTTGCTGGGATTAGGAGAGCTGACATTCGTGCCATCTTGTAATGAGGAACCGGGACCAGTTCATTAAGGGTGTGGAGTCCCCACTGTCCTCCACTCAACACTCTCTTTCAGATAAGAGGCTCCGAGCATACGAGCATGCCTTGCACCATAACCCACAAAGTTTGCATCGGGGAGATGTGGGGTAAGGCATGTTTGTGTTCTTCAGCACTGGATTCTGCATGTGCATTTGTGTGTGTGTGTGTGTGCATTTGTGTGTGTGCATGTGTGCGCATCCATTTTGATGACCAAAAATCTTTACAATAAAATGTTTGTATGTGTTTGGGTATGCATACAAACATACATTTTGGCATATACATATCTGCACAATAAAGTGTGTTTGAGTGTGACTGTGTCTGTGTGTATATCCATTTGGTTATACACCTTTTTTGATGTATGAATACATTACACACACACACACACACACACACACACACAAACACTTGCCTCTTTACTGGCATTTTAAGTATGGTTAGGAAACCAAAATGAGCTTTATGGCTGCTAATATATGGTTTCCTACAGCTATTTATTCGCTCAGTGGCAGGATCTTACGTAGATGTAACATATAGCAATCAATTACTGCATATTACCAAACATATGAAGCAGTGTGACTTCCCGCAGCTAGTCACGTGTGCAATACGAATACAGTTGTGGTTGACAGATGTGAAAGGATGTGGTAGGAGACAAACCCGAGAAGCAATGCCTCTCACAGACGTGCATCATGCCAAGAACAGCTGCACTCCTTTAGCGATAATATTAATTTTTCATTACAAGTTTGCCAGCTTCCTATAATCAAACATATGGGATCAGAGAAGTAAATAACAAGTGTCTGTTTTAGCATTTTAAACCCACCAGTACTTTATAACAATATGCTTCATGAAAAAAATGACAGTGCTTTGCCGTGAGCAATCGGGCCTCTGTTACAAAGATACCAGAATGGAAGCAGTTTATTTTCCTAATACGGGAACTCTTTAGTTTTGTAATACTAAACAAATTCTCAGACCCTTATTTTCTGTACAGGCATGTAGCAGTCTGAAACTGGAATACAAATACCCACAAGAAAGGTACCACGTTTAAAATTTGGTTTATTTACAAAGTCATCATTCTTATCAGGAAAAATCTATGTTATGTTCAGAACAGATTTTATTCATTTTAAATGTGGAGGAAGCATACAGTACATTTTAGTAGCATTTATCAAAAATACAAAATCCCACATATTTTTTATGAGGTGTTACCTTGTGTTTTGTATTATTTGCAGTAATAATTAAAACTTTTAACCAAGAAGAAGGCTTTTTTGTAAATATATTCTTTGCTTTTTACTCTTTTTTCTGCTACCCTGGGCTTATTTTCCCCCCACAGAGTTTGGCTTTGTTTTCTATTTTCCCCTGCAAGTGAAATATGTGTCACAGCTTTATTTTTAGATTGAGAGAGCAGGGCCCTTTGCACGGATTCCACTACTGGTCCTTAAATCTTTGAGTGCTCTGCATTTGTTTAACAAATCATCAGCTTTAGAACACACAGCAGCCACAGAGCACCAGACTACGTGAAACCTGATATGGAGTGGATGGAGGCTATCAGCTAGAATGGATGAGTTATCAGGAGTGGCCCAGGAGTTCACTGTTAAAAAAGTCTCCACCACCCTTCCCTGTAAAGACCCAACCACTGCGCTCACAACCAGTGCGTCTGGGAAATAGCCAGTCAGATCTGCCGCATTGTCTAACATTCTAAGAATATATATATTGTGTCTGTGGCTCTGATGCACCGTTGCTTGTTTCAATTGATTGTTGCAGGTTTACATAAGGGTATTAGCTATAGAGGAGTCATATCTCAAGCTCACAGATCTGTTTCTTCTTATGCATTTATTATTTCCAAAGAGGATTGTGGTTTGCCAGAGTTGACGATAAATAGTCCACCGATATTAAAGTCTGTTTTCTCTTCCCTTTTAAAATGGAAATGATAAGACCGTGCTGCGATAGGAGAGCAAACTACACTGCAGTTGCCCGCACTGTATAATTACGAAGACACTGGGTTTTGCCGTATTAAGTGCTTTTCTAATTAGCGCTACTTGTGGAGGAATAATTTATTGAGTGAAGCATGCTTTGTTTGGATAAGAGGCTGCAGAGCTGTGGTGCATTTCTCTAGGCCATGTGTTTGTGTATAGCGGCTCTCTCCCTTGTGTCTCCCTAACAGTAGGAGGAAAAAAAACATACAAACGGTGGTGAATATTCCAGCATTTCAGTATTCAGACAGCGCTGCGTCTTTTCTCTGCTCTGTAGTATGTCTTTAGTGTAAAGCTTCAGAATGCTTGTAAGGTAGTGGATCAGAACTCAGTCAATAACCTCATCTTTACTGCAGCCCTTTGGGAACACGAAGGACAACCAAAGAAAACAAGCATAAAGCATTGCGAATCTTAAAAAGCGAAACACAAAAAGAAAAGGGGAAAAAAAACAAAAAAATGAGAAGCTCCTTTGTCTAATTCCTCTCTTCCTCATGCCTCTGTTGTTCTCTAGGCGGGACCCAAAGCAGCTGCGGGAAGGTCGGCAGCCTGTGAAAAGCCACACAGGCCATTCCTGTCTCCCGAGCTGGTCCAGTCACTGGACTAAATCAATTTCATAACCCCCATAGATGGAGAGAGAACGAACATCATTCTGTGGAGGCTTGTTTCAGAAATCTCTCTATCCTCCTTGCCATTGAATTTCCCTGAAAAAACAAGATTTCACATGTAACGCTGAGCGTGGCCGATGGCGTTTGCGCGGCTGTTTTTTTTTTTTTTGTGAGTCCGCCAAGCTGCACAGTGGCCTCCATTGTCTGCCGCTCAGCAGAGAATCGGTGCAGGTCTGTGTACCTCCGCCCCTCCCAGTCTGTCCCAGCTGTCCCCGTGTGCTATATATAATAATCTCCCTCCACCTCGCCACACTCATCCATCACAGGGTTTTGGGGGAATTGCTCTGATTTTCGCCCGCCCCCTCCGTGCGCGGGCCACTGCCGAGAGATTTCTCTCCTGACGAGCCCCGTCCAGAGTAACCCAGTAAAAGAGGAGCCTCCCTCCCTCCCTCCCCGTCAGACGTCTCTCTGATTACCCTGGGCCGGGCTTAACGTCCCCTGGACGGGCCTGTCCACGGCTCTCCAACACTCCTGCCCTTAATAGCTCTGGACTTCAGGTGAGTCAGAGCCTGGGTCTGCCAGCCCGCACCAGGAGTCTCGCACAGACTCACCCTTTACACTTTCTAAAACGCACTCTGATTTATCGCCACAGGTCTTCCCAAACAATTCAACAACACAGAAGAGGCAGGAGCTTAAGTAGCGAATTTGTCATCTCTCATGCCACCAAAATTAATTGGTATTGATGGTGACAATCTCAAATAATAGCTATTATCTCATTTTAAGTTAGACAGTGTAAGATACAAATTGCAATTTATTTTTCATTTGTGGTTGCTAATGGAGTTCCTACTCCATACCATTTTAAAATATTTTTTTGTCTTATTTTTTGTTTACTATTTTGTTTTTCTGTCCGATCTTAAATCATCCTAGTTCTGCTTTTTAGTGCATACTTCTATAACATTGTGATTGTTAACATGTGTAATGAAAATGAATCAAACTCAATTGGCAGATCTGGTTTATCTCACTGTGGTGGCTTGTGTTGTGCCATCAGTAAGTGTATGTTGGCGAAGCACCGATATCTTTGGCATGCAGTCTGAGCAAAGAAAGATTTATTTTGGGAGCAGCAAATTTCTGTTCACTGTGTTCATGTTTAAAACACCTTGTAAAAAACGTTAGAGTGAGTTATGTACATATATTTTTTTTAGGGTTTGTTGCAATAGAGTGTAGTTTGTGACCAAGGTTCTAAATCACACACTGGTCCCTTTTTATTAATTGAACTTATTGGATGCCAAAACACACTGCTCTGTAAAGGACAACAATGTAAGCAGCAATATGGAATATGCTGGCTGTCATAAAGTGAACAAATAATACGATTCCAGCCCGCCAAGGGGAATATATGCTTTGGCCGAGCCTGGGCCAAAATGTGATTGGGTTCAACTGTAAATGTAAAACAGCAGGATGCCAGTGGTAGTTAAAATACAGTTGTAAATATATTTATGGAGTGTAACGTGATCTGCACCCGAGTTAAAGATGGAAGGGAACGGCATATGTATAGGCCTTTGTTTATGTGCCGTTGCAGGTCAGTTGTAATCAGGATCATTCACGATTATTGGCTGGTTGGGTGTTGTGCAGGTGTGCTGGGAAATGCGGTTCTCCTCCTGAACAGGAAGTTCATCACAAGGCTGCTTGCAGTTCTGGCTACCCTCCCTGTTCCACTGTGCAGCTGAACCTCCTACTGCCTCTTTAACAGCCAGAGGAGGCCAGCTCTCTCAGTAAACGCTGGCCTCCCTGTCACCACAGGTGGCAGGACATTTATAGCCTCCCTAGTCTGGCCAGTAATACATATAAACAGATACAAATGAACTGAATTTGAGAAACAGAGCTCACTCTGCATTGTAGCACCCAATAAAACACAGGGTGCTTGTCATAACAGTGCAAAGTGTTGAAAAATTTGATTGAATTAGAACATGTATTCAAATATAAGACTACTGGTAAAATCGTTCTCTATTAATTCTGGCTAGTCACCTGTAAGACTTTATTTTTAACGGACAAGAACAAATATTGTAATAAATTGGCGAAAAACATTTAAAATTATTTTACCAAATGAATCAGTAATTCTAATTATTTACTTAAATCAGAGCCTATCATGCATACATTTATTTTCATGTGAGTTTCATGTCATTTAAAAATACGCAAATTAATCCTCACCTTGAAATTTGTAATTCAAATAAAATGATGAAGTGATTTCTTAGCTGGGAGTGTTGTTAGTGTAGCTTCCTGGTTTACAGTTAAAGCCTTCAGCTTCCCCCCAGCTGAGTAATGGTCTAAGCGGAAGAGAGTCAGATAGAAAGCCCCATTCTTCTTCATACCTTCAATATTCAATGAGAGTGCTAATTGCATGGAGGAGAGAGGAGGGAAAATCATGGTTTGCTAATAGTCTGCAGGGGATTAAAAAAACAGAATCTCCTTAGGAGTTTCCTTTAGTGTGTTTTTACCTGTGAATTTCTGAGTGTTAACGCTTTTTGCTGAGTATTGTGTTTTCAGCAAAAACACTCTTTCAGGGGGATCTTTCCCAAACTTTCTGGGCTACTCCCAAAAACTAAATTCTTTCACTTTATAACCAAACTTTTTTTTTTTTTTTACTGTTTCACAGATCAGGGGATCACAGTAATTGCCGTTGTCAATATAAAGTGGAATTATTGAAGAAGGAAAAAAAAGAAAAATCCATAGATCAGAACAAAATTATTTGACAAATCAGGGAAAATTTGAGTGTCTCATGTTCTCGGCTGTGCATTTTTCTTCCCCACCAGCAGTGAACTTCAGTCATGCAGTCTGCTGGGCACGCAAGCTGTTGTGTGACGTCAGGTAGGAGGTCACACTGTGAGATCACTGAAGGCTGGGCAACACAGAACCTGCAGAACCAGGCCGAGGGCTGGCCACCTGGTTCCCGCCGCTTCTCCCAGGCCTTTCTAACCTTGCGTCGCAGTTTTCAACATCCCAAGATGTATGGATGATGAAATATCGCTGATCGTATATTATCTCCATAAATCATGCTGACAAAAAAAGTAATAAAACCTTGTGTCCTTACATATGGCAGCAGCTTACAAGCTTGCTATCACAGCCGTATGCACCAACAAAGTGAGGAAATTATCTGCAGTCAGCTTTGAATAAAGCGTGTGTGTGGACTGTGTGTGTGTGTGTCATTGTGTGTGTGTGTGTGTGTGTGTGTGTGTGGATGTGTGTGGAGAGAGGAAGAAGAACAAGCAAATGTGTGGCAGTTTGCACGTATGTGTGTGTGTGTGTATATGTTTGTTGTGTGTGTGTGCGTGTGTGTGTGTGTGTTTATGTGAGTGTGTTGCCTGTTCACGTATTTGAGAGACTTGTGAGTGTAAGTATACACATTTGCAGGTTAATGCATGTTTATCCTGGTATGTGAGTGGAGGCACTTGCCTGTGTTTTGTCCATGGGGATCATTTACAATTCTCAACATTTTTAGAGCAGCCCATTTGGTGCTATTTATATTGATCAATCCCCTTGCCAGGATCTGTCTCAAAATACACCACTATACTGGCCAATGTTGATTATGCAGTGTGCACCTCAGTTTTTAAATTCCCTGTTTCTGCGCTGGGGAGCGGTAACAGGGCATCTGTATGCATGTGAAGCACCTTTGACAGTGTGTGACCTCATGTGCCTGTGTTAGGCAGGGAGTCAAACACAGTGGCTGCAGAGTTATTCTAACATAATTCACTGTGCTCTGTGCTAAATCAAACTTTGCCTTAATTATGACTCTGTTGAATGCCGGTCGAGAGTCTACATTTAGATTTGCCAGTGGCATTTCAAGCAATTCTTCTGTATGGATAATTTCAGAGTGTAATTTTTAAAAAATGTACTATAAATAGTAACTCCATTAAAGGGACACTTTTGCGGGAGGGGTGCGCAGTTCACAAACTTCATTTGAACGTCAGAGTGATATGGCTTGTAAAGGCTGATTTTCTCTGCCGATACTGTGAGCTGTGCTGTTCTTCAAGGGGAAAAAATAATGTAATTTTCTGCGTACATACTTTCATTCTGGGTGAAACTGATTCACAGCATGAGAGCTATTTCTCTCCCTCTCTCTCTCTCTCTCTCTCTCTTTCTCTCTCACACACACACACACACACACAAACATACACACACACTTATGTATTAATGTAAAGGAAATATTAATTGAAATAGTTGTGATATATTAGTGTTGATATAGAAAACACATGAACTAATTGCACATACTGCTGTTTTAGTTTTAAGATCTGTAGTCTTGTATGTAGAAATATATGTAGTATTTATTTTTTCACAAGTATTTTAACATGCTTTTTTCATGTCAGGATTTGTTGTGTGCCCTCTAAATCTTGGAAACTAATTAAAGAACCAAATGTTTGAACACTCAAAGGGGACATGTCAATGATCTTAAAGTTGACTTCTTATTTATTAGTATTAAGGAAACATAAAACACAATTCTATCAATAGAATACATAGGAACTTAGAGGCCCAAGTGGGTACTGTGTCAGTCTAGACTCTTGTAAACACACCACAGTTATGAAGTTATGTGGATGTGTGTTCCTGATGGAGCGGCTAGCGTATCAGTTGACTCTGTGTCCATCTGTCAGGGAGTCTGTAACATGAACTGGTCTGCTGGGGGGTTGCTCATTTTGATGGCCAAGATTACAGCTTCTCTCACCGGGATTAATGTCGCGCCTGGGCCCCCGCCTTGGATGCAGAGGGGGAGACCAGATAGAATTAGCTTGCGTCGGCTGGCGTTCGCGATGAGATCACCAGGTGAGCTTGCCCACTGCATTGTCTCGCGGTGAATGCAGCACTTGAAGATACCTCCTGTTGTGTGGATCCCACTGTGGAAAGCACTACGGTGACAATTATGGGAAAGAGAACCCCGACCCATCTCACAAGCATCTGTGTAGACAGGGGCCATGGCCTTTCAGTGCGGTGGGGGTGTGAGAGTGTGTCTGTAGAGGAACTGTGTCTGCTGACACTCATGGAGGGATCGGGAGGAACTGGACCAAAGTGTCCAGAAAGGCAAAACCCCCACCACACCACCTCCCCACTTCAAAAAATCTAAGAGAGGCTCTTGCCACTCAAGCGAAAGGAAATGGTGTTTCTCTCAGGGAAAGGAATTATTTAAAATAAACGACTTCCTCCCCAAGACATGGCAGTCGCTGGGGAAAAGCAGCCCTCTGGTTATCTCCATAAACAGCACTTTACATTAAAAGTGCATCAAAGACATAGTACCTTGACTTTAATTGTCTGTTCTGAAGTGGTGTTGGCACAGGCAATCTGAGAAACTGTCTCGGCAAGCTCTCTGCATCCTGCCCCTTTGTTATTGCTTGAGGACCATAAACAAAGAGCAGTGACAGCTCCTGGCCCGGCCAGTGGTCCTGTGAGCTCTGGGACAGGAAACTGGCCAGGCAGAGGGGTCCTGCTCTATCTGGCGTTGGGTCCACACACATCGCTGTGTGGACAGCTCTGATAAAGGGCTCCAGAGCTCTAGCTGCAGACCAGGAACAGGAAGCAACCTTAGACCCCACCCCCCTGCCCTCATAATCCCCCCTCCCCCAACTCGTGTCAGGTGGCATGAAAGGGGGTTTGCCCTCTGCTCTCACGCAGGGTAAAGATTATGTCCTTTCCAGAAAGAGGCCATCTCATTTTACCAGCTCGGTGTGACATGGCAACCCCCACATACTTCTTTGTCACTCACAGGTGGCTCCTGGTGTTTATTTTATTAGGGAAACTATTTGGGCTCAAAGGGGAACGCTGGTGAAATGGTTATCATTGTTTGTCCAGATACTGCCGAGGACCCTGAAGAGTTGTCTTTGGAGGTGACACTATAGAATCAGGTAGACAAATTATTTATTCAAAACAAATTGCCCAGGACCTTCAATAGGTCAGTTTGATTGAGCTTTCTCTGACTTTTATTGGCAGTGATCTTACATTTTGAAATAATGAATTAATGAGGGCAGGTTGCACCGAACCTTGCCAGCATAATGAAAATAGCTAAAGACACAATTAGAGCACTTTGAGAAGTGGGCGTATACCTGCTAAAATCTGCAGCTAGAGATTCGCATTTAAAAATGGGTTTTTAACCATATGTGTTCCTGGGACAACAGGAGATAACAGGGACCATCAAAATGACTTAATTTAAGTGTCATCTGAAATCTTCTTAGGGGATTAGATTAGAAAGGTAGTTTCTAGAGAGGGGGTGATTAAACAAAACTAGGCATTCTGGAAAAAAAGAATAGAAATATAGTTCAGGTATTTCAAAGAAGGGTTTTGTTGTATAAAAGTTTTGCCTTATAAATCTATGAAATGTTTTGAAATATTTGCTCAGAGACTAAATAAATGGGAGCACAGCTAGTCACAGTTCATTGTCTAACCTTGACAGCTTGCTCTTGTTTCGTTCTACTCAATAAACAAACAGAGCCAAAGTGGAAAGGGGTCTTTCTGAAAAAAATCAATTCCCTCCCCCACAAAAAAACATGTTTGACCTCATACCTGTCTATTTCACTCAAAATTTATTTAAAGGTCTGCTCTGATTTTCACCTATTCAAAAGAAAAATGTGACCATACTTGACCCATTTAGTCTTCCAACACTTAAACCCTAAAGAATGTTCATATCTGATTGGGATTTGCTTGTAAAGCTAACTAAAATCAAAGTTATCAAGGCATTTTTCAAACTTCATTTGAAAAGGTCCTGTAAAAATGGGATGATTCTATAATTTTAGATTAGAATTTTTTTTATTATTCATCATTTTGTGCACAGTATATTGTATTCTATGCATTGACTTGTTGCCAAACTCTGATATGTATTTTGTGTTTCATTGGATTTTAGTTGACACATGACATGGCCTTGAATGCTGAGCATTCAGTTGTGTACAACAATGTAGATGTAGATTATAGGCAACACATGCAGAGTAGGAAGCACAATATTTTGTCTAACAATACAAATACACAATATTTTTCCTTTTGGTATAGGAAAATATATATAGTATTAACAGGGGGAAAAATAATTTTCACCATAACCAATAAACTGATGAGTTCACAGTTTTGTCAATTTTACTACAAAACTGATTTCAAAGAAACAGCTGAATGTGGTTAGCATCAGAGAGCTAAGGGTGTGCGCATACGTGTTGTTTCTCTGTCTGTCCTCTGATGCCTTTCATATTAATCACACTCTCCGAAAAAAAGCATGAGCCTGTGATTCAGTGCTGCGTTTGTCTTCTTTCTCAGTCATCTTTCGAGCTGCAGGAGGGACAGGGCCTGTGACTATTAAAAGCCAGTGTTCTAGTAATCCGTGGGTATATCAAAAACCCTCACACCCACTGTATGACTTACCACGGCCTGCGGGGTAACCGTTATGAAAACAATTTCTCTTAGCTCACTGGTTTCTCCACCGAACAAAAAAAAAAAAACACCTTCTGTATGCACAACTGTTTTTTTTTTCTCAGACTTTTAATTAAATTACACGTGTGAAACAGACAATTACACAAATACCATCAGAAAACCCCACTTCCCTTACCTTGGCAAAGGAAAGTGAAAGCCCTTTGATGAGTTGCTAATGTTCCGTTATGCACTGCCATTTGTGTTGCATTCTCAGTGGGATGTGATACTGTGCTGTGCTGTATTTACCCACACGGGGGTAAAATAGATGATGAGAGTTTGAGTAACAGCAGTGATGCAATTCATAAACGTAGCCTTACTTTGCAACTTTATAGAACTGTGATACTTTGTAGCTGTTTTCAGATCTACATCAATATTGAGATACGACAGCTTTGGGTCGTCAGATTTTTTTGTCTTGGGTTATCTCTGGGTTATAAACCAATGAATGTAGCACAGCATATTACACATCGATATCCAGTCTGACTCTTAGCTGATTCAGTGGAGGTGTTGAAACATCCTTTTCGTAGGTTTATTTATAAGAAGCAAGAGGCTTCCAGTGACAGGAAGCCCCCCCCACTGTCAGCTACCCTCTGGGCCTCTCAGTCAGTCCCTGCCATTTGACCAGAAAGGCAGTGAATGCACAGAGAGCATACCACTCACTCAGTATATTGGCTCTGAGTTGTTTGAAAAGGCTGGTTGGCAAAGGTTAAAGTGTAAGGGCCAGTGTTAATGCCTTAGGTCATTATCTAAACCATTTGAACCATGCCATATCGTTGCCTAACTCCTGTTCATGAGAACTTACATACAGCCACCGAGGGGTATGGGGTGGGCTGGGATGGGGTGTGGTGGGGGAGGGGTATACAATGGAACGAGTCTCAGGAAAAACACACTCCCTCTTGCTGTGATGAAGTCAGTTGTTAGGAAACATGATGGGACACAAAACTGAGGGGGAGCAAAGTCGAGCTGACTCTGAGGTGGCGTTAAGAACACAGAGCTTGAATGTCTGCCTAAGTGATGCTGAGTCAATAGCAGTTGTGCGAGTCCTCCATCCATGTCTGTATCCTGATGCACAGGGATGCAGGGAGCCTCAGCTGTAATGAGCCAGCTCTGACAGGATGGCAGTGTTGCACAGTGTGTGCCGAGAGAACAGCTCCACACAGCTGCTCTGGAGCTCAGCGAGCAGCACTATTCATCTGGGTGCAATAAGGTTACTCTCATACCAGTAGGAACGGCAAATTGTTCCATACAGGCTGAAGTTTCACCTCTACATTTTTTAATTTAACTTTTTTATCATATAAACATTGTGTGCATATAATAATAATAATAATAGTAATAGTCGTTCTAGTAGTAGTAGTAGTAGTCATATTAACAAGGATGAATATGTTTTGAATTTTTATAAAGGTGAATTTTGAGCTGGTGAAAACAGTTGGCAATCAGTTGGCGGTAATCAAAAGTGTATCTGCCACTCATATTAGAGATGAATGGAAACACAGTGTTATGGAACAACAAACAGAGACCGGTGTATGAGGTGAGATTCCCATGGGTTACATATGCAGGCCTGACAGGGAATATTGAGCACTGTATGAAGGAGCTTATTGGATTTTTGATTATTGTATTCTTCCTTTTTCAGTTCAGAAGAAAGCACAGTTATAGAGAATAAACTTGTGTTTAAAGACATCGAGGTTCCCATCTGAGGGATCGATACAGAAAAGTCACTTCTGATGTCAGCTCGCCTCATCCCATGCCTGCATTATGAAATTAGCTACAGTTTGCAGGCAGGGATACACATATATTCATTTATGAGAGGTATGAAAATGCATAGATAGTATGATTGTGTTATGCCTGTTTCATTCTCTGAAATTATAAACTTACATTTTTTTCTTTTTCCCTACATTTATAATTATCTGTTTTTATCTGTTCTGTTTAAAAGTATAAGATATGTTTTTTCCCTAAAAAAAAGTTTGTTATTAACATAGTAGTAAGCTTTTTACACGTTAAATCCATTGTAGTCTTAAGTCGTCCAAAGCAGCCTAATTAAGACCTTTATTAGCAACGTGTCAGAGCTCCACAAAACATGTATCCAAGAAACCTTTTTCGTTTTTCATTTTTTTCATCAGTCAACGATGGTGAAAACAAATTGATCTCCTCTCTGTTGTGCGTACACTATTCAGTCTTACAGCATCTGAAGCCCATCACCTTTTTGCCACTAAAAACTCTGCTTACTAGAATAAAAAGCTTCATTATGGGTCAAGTTGACCTGTGATCATGGCCCCGGCTCAAAATGAGCCGTTCGGTTTCTCTGCCATGAGAACACTGCTAGAGAATCTCTAATGTGTCTCTTACATGGTCTCTCCCGTTCCATGTTGTGACCTAAATTAGTGTGTGAAAAAAACAAGATGGAAGCTCTGTGTTCTCAAGAATCAATACAGCAGACTAAAGGGGAGGTCATTTGTATGCTGGTGGCTGCACTAGGTTTGCTTTACGAGAGTAATATAGATAGGAGTTAAAATATCAAAGGTTAATTTCATACATCATCGTCGAGCTGAATATTTTAGCAATGAAGACATTGCAGCATTTTTTGTCCAACTGACAATATTTTCTTTGATCATAACAATACATGTGATGGTTGTAGGCCAGACCTTCAACTTCTTTGCTGTTCTGCAGTTAATAGACTATATTACAATTTAAATGAGTAATAGAAAGTAGGGCTTTCTTTGCCATCATGGAATTTTGGCATCATTGTTAAAAGTAGAACATTAACTATGAGGAGTGTACTTTGTTCAGGTACATTAAATACATTTAAAATATGAAATCACATAAAGCAAAGACTGAGATATAGTCTTACATTTCCTTGTATTGTTGATCACAGCAACAATGAATTTATGGAAGCTTGTGCTCACTGGTGTTTAAAGATATAACTGTCATGGAAAATCAGCTTGCAAGTTTCCATTAATCAAGCTATGAAAATATGCTTTCTTTAAAGAAATTGTAGGCAGTATGGGGACCTTTTTCTCTCTTATTGTCAAGCCCTCTGACATGCTGGACCATAGAAATACTGTGACCATGCTGTAAAATATTCAAGCTCAATTAGGAAACTGAATATTAGTAACAAGCTTTAAAGGTTTAAAAAGACGCTATCTGGCCCTAATTTGAGCTAGAAATATAAGAAAAAAGGAGGGCATTGTTTTTACAAAAGTAGGCTTTTAAACCCCTTCACTGCTCAGGAGCTGTCATTCTACCATAGCTTACCAGCACCTTACCCATAATCCTAACTTCTGCAGAGTCTCACAGCAGAACTGTGTCTACCAACCACCAAGTGCAGCACAACGCACCTAATTCTGTGTCTGAGTCTCAAAAGAGTGTAAATTGGAGCCCCCTGTCACAGGGAGTGGATGGAGAAATTGAAGGGCGGGGGTTGGGGGGGGGTGGCAGTATCTGGCTGAGAAAGCCGCCAAGCACTTTCTGTATCAAACTAATAGAAATACACTTAGCTCATTATTACACATATTTGAAAATAAATCTTCAAATAGCGATTTCAAAGGGCTGTTCCTGTCGTAGCTAATCTGGGCTCCCCCTCGCCTGGGATGGAGCCACATGCTGCCTCAGGCAAGGGCTGGAAATAGGGAACAAAGTCGAGTTAGTTCACGGGATTTTGTTACAAATAGGGAATTGTGCTTGGATAGAGCACCAGTGTAACACAGTAGATGGTCGGCGTGTCTCACCAGGGGTCTGCCAGCATACCCCTGTTAATTAGCAGGAAAGCAACACGTTAGCCTGTTTCTCAGGCATACACACACACTTCCACTGAAATCCTCTGCTGCACTGCACACCATGAAAATGTAGTGCGCTTATTTTCTTCTTATTTGTCTTGTCATATGTCATATTTCTTAGTGCCCTTGTCTCACACTCAAGTCCGAGTTAGTCCACAGATTTATTTAGTATTGCATACGACTTCCTTTCTGACTTGTATTTTCTCTTCCGGCTGAATATGAGAGTGCGTTTATGCGTTTAGTTATATTTTAAGCTGTTAAAAAGGATGCTCCAGTCTGTACAAAATATTTTGCTTCGAGGTCTTCCCCCGGATGGCCAGCAGGGGAGTTGTCAGCCTTGACACTTGTCCATGTCCTGTGTAAAGAAAAGGCATATCTTTGCTACCTGTGTGTGTGTTTGCCCATGAACTTGTGTGCTTGTCTCTGTGTGTGCATTCATATGTATGTCTGTACGTGCATGTGTGTACGCGCTTGTGCAAGTATGTATGTTTGTTCATATATGTTTAGTTATGCTTGAATCACTTCTATTCACATCACACATCTCTCTGTTCCCTCACCACTACTGTGCACTCGGTTTCTGCTGGATTGCAGTTTCAGAGTGAGATTACTGGAAAAGACACTCCAGATTTTAATAATCACTAAGGGTGTGTTTGATAATCAGGGGTTTTCAGTGATGTTAACCATCCGCTAAAAGGGAATAACTGTGCCTGCCAAAAATGACTTTCCTATACTTAATCTACTGTATGCCCAGTAATACACAGTGTTAAGTGGGACCCTGGAGACTGTGACTCAAGTAGCATTGGTTCACATCCCAGTGTCTGCACTATAATTATGCCATTCACTACAGTATGAGAGTAAAATAAAATGTATAGAAATGAGCAATGCAGCCTGTACTTTGTGCGTAATTAACTGGTACATCGTAATGAATGAAAGTGACAAAACAAACTAAACTGAAGTTAATGTATTGCGATTTCGGTTTCTTGGAAAAGTAAAATCCTGAATTGTCATATATGTCAATTGATATTCCATAAAGAGTATGGAGATCACAGTGTGTTTGTATGCCTTTATGCTTCCCTCTCTAGTGCAGAAGAATCCCTGGTGCCCTGTGCTAAGTGTGAAAAGTCATTGACAGTGATTGACAGCTTTCTAAAAGGTATAATGTATCAGCCATCCATGCCAGCACAGCTAGAAGTGATAAACATCAGTAATTTAATACAGAGCCAGGAGAAAAGTTAGAGGCTTAGACGTCTTTGTTCTTTGCAGAAAACAAACTTAATGCACCTCTGATTAAGCAACGTAAGACCCCTTCAAGGAAACGATAAAATATTAATAGGACATTATCCCGCTTTATGGCAAGTAGATTTTGGCTGCATTTGTAGTGTTTGGTATTTTTACTGGTCTAACACATTGATAGAAAGTTTGTCCCCCAACATTTTTTTTATTGCTCTGCAAATTGCCCCCTCAGCCCCTGTCCCTGCCCTTGCATTAATGACAATGTTAACATGGGAAAGTAATTTGAATTCTAACAAAGTGAAGATTAGCTAGTGGCAGTTTGGGAAAATGCCGATTATTTCTAAAAATAATCCTCTTTTGATATGCATCAGTGTTCCAGCAGGAATTTCATTTTTCCCCCTAGTGCTCCATGTAAACAGGCTGTGTGTTTCCTTATCAGAAAACAGCACAGGGGGAAATGAAAGTGCATCAGTCCCCCCGCACTCCGTCTCTGGTTCGGGGCTCAGCAAAGACGCTTGTCTAGGTTTCAACCACTTCTTTCATTACGTTTCAGGTACTTTTTTTATTTACCTGAAAAATCATTTGCAAACGTGAAGTCATCAAAATAAACTGCGTGAATATGTTCTGCCTGGTGAGTTTTCCCTGCACTGAGCATTCATAGGAAAATATGCAGGCTGTCAACAGCTACCTTTACCCAACAATACAGCTGAATAATGTCCCTGGAGCATACTATGTTTGCAAACTTGAGTTCATAGCATGTTATAATTTATATTTTTATAACATGAAAGAAAAACATCCATAATTTGAGATTCATTGGAGTTTTTTTTTAAATTTATGTTCTTAAAGAATTCCAACCAATAGCCAACTGTTAGTCGCTGAACAGATCTTTAAAATGTTGACAGAGTGAATTCTGTTCAGGTGACAGAACTGAAACGACAGACAGTTTTTAGAAGCCAAAGAAGTAGAAGAGTGAATCTGATGTGTTGTTATTCTTAACCTGTTTTTGTGTGGCAAGAACATCAAGTCTCTGTTTAGTTTTCTAACTGATTGATTGCTTTAGCCTGAGGCCCTTATGCACAATGCACATCACGTCTTAATGTTTATCAGGATTATCTGAGGATAAAAATACTAATCCTTGACATTGTTTTAGACTTTCCATTTTCTAGTTTGTTTACTAAAAAAGGTTGCTATAGATTTAACCTATTAAAGTGACAGAATCTCATTTATGCTCACTTCCTGGAAATTTTCACCAAGATATAAGTACTTCCTCTATACTCATCAGGAAGTGACATAGTTAAAACTGCTGCACCCCCATTTGTATAGGTGGTGTAGTTTTGAATAGAGGTGACCAGCGAGATGAAACTGCGGTCGCTTGAATTACGAAACCTCCATTCGATACAAGGCTTGATGTCCAGTTAATGCTGACAATTTAAATCGATTCTTGCCGGATCCTTTACGTTCATAAATCTTTATGGTCCCACCTCTGTCTGCACTAGTTATGCTATGTATTGGCCAGACTGCATTTGCGAAACGAGAGTTTGATGCTTGATCCAGGGCAAACACCTACAACCAAATATATGCAGAGGTCATAGAGCATCCAGAATTATAAAATCATTTCTAACAAAGGGCTTTTGGCAGCCACCATAAACTTTTAGTAGTTATGGACAATAAGCAATTTATGAAGAGCATCTTTGGCTTTCAGTTTGGTTGCTGCTGTAGATGATTGACCTTAGCTGTTAAAGATATTGGCACAATAGCCCTAACAATCACAACTTCTATCTCACTTGTTTTTTTAAGAATAGTGCCTCTGAGGCACATACAGGAAGAGGTGTAATCATTTCGTACATCCATAAAGGGCACTACAAATCACAAGTGGATGGTACACTAAAACATTGCACTTTGTTCGAAAAATAACAAAAGGGCAGAGCCCATAACCTGACAGGAGACAAAGTGCTCACTGGCCACTCAACTAAGACTCACCGTGGTACTTATCAATGACTGTTTGCTTCATTGGATCCATGTGAATTCAGCTGAAGACATTTCTATTGCCCTGAAAAGTCTCAGAGAAATTGCACCCATTTGACAGGTCAGGTTTTTTAAGGTCTTTGATAACCCCAGAGCTGTAGTTCAATATTTGCCAAGCAAGGCCAGGGTCTATCACCCACTAATAAATATTGATTATATCGTAAAGGATTTATTAGGCTTGTGGAGGGGAGTTTATTACCGTAACTTGCTGTATTGCAATAATAAAAGTGTGCTTGATACAGTTTTGAAAGAAGCACCGACAATTATTCACAAGGCAAAAGATGCACCCCAGCAGGGCGATAAAATTAAAAATAGCTCCCAAGATCCCTTGCTTTCTCTGAGCCCTGTCTAGTGTGTGTTTCCTGCAGGCCTGTGAGAAGTGACAGGGGCAGAGGAGCCACTGGCCATCAGCTCTGTCCACAGAGCCATCTGAAGTGCGGCAGGAGGAACATGACACTGTCAACAAATTGTCAATTCCTATTTCCCTCACGCCATGTCAAGAACACAGTACCACAGCTCCTTTCACAGCACAAGAGGACCTGCAATGTCACTTCAAGGGGCTGGCACTTCAGCACCCTAGGTCACAATGTTTATTCCTTCATTGTTCACTTTGGAGATAACCAGTGGAAATGGTTATTTATACATATATCCAGTGGTCATCTCCAAAGTGAACAATGAAGGACTAAGGAAAATTCTTTTTTACACAATTTTTTAACTGTCCATTTTATTTCATTAAACTTTTACATGATTTACCATTATTATTGAAATAACATAATGTTAAATATTTAACACACCTAAATAAAACAAGAAACCTCACTCTGTAGTTTATGCTGTATATGCGGTTTCTACATTTTGTCAGAATAATTAGTGGAGAGGTTCCTTAAAAAAAAATAGCTCTCTTACCTGCCAAAGAAAATTTCCCAACCCATATTAAGTTCCTTGAATCAGACTCCATATGAGTGCTCTTGACTTCCAGCTGATTTCACATGGAAATTACAAGTTTGTTTTTTACATCGATTGTGTGAGAAATGTATGATACTGTGGATATGTAAATAATCTTGGAGTTGTAAACAACTGTAACTGAAAGAAACATCTTAATGTTGAAGAACCTTGTTCCTGGAGGCCGTTGGCTATATGTGTTTACTTTGTATTAAATACTGCATATATTAATCCATCTGTGGACACAAATCAGCTTCAGCTTGAGCTAAAGAGCTCCAGTAGATACCCCTCCATTGTTCTGCTACCAGAACAATGTGAGCAAAAGCCCCACATAAAGCAGGAGTATGTGATCCCCACACACTTATCTTCATTGCCTTTTGTCACAATGTTTTTTTTTAGCTCCCATAAAATACATGAAGCTGTGAATCAGCTCAAAATAAAACCAGTATGAATATTCTTGCATTATAAAAATAAATAAATAAACAGTGTGAATTACCTTTTGCTACACCCCTCATTAATCTGCTCTAATACATTTAGGCGTGAATTTCTCAAGGAAGAGCAAGCGACTTTAATGATAATACAGAAGAGTGGAATCATTACTACCTTTAATGTTCCCAATCTAATTGAGGTATTAATTTGAGTCGAGAGTTCTACTGAGTATTATTTATAACTGCTTTTTAATTTAGAGGGCTATAAGTGGGAATATTTCATTTTCATCCTCGTTGGAGAAAGCCCTGTGTTCCTCATGATATAAAACAGATACAGCTAAAAGCCTGTGGAGCCATCTCCCCACCATGCAAACTTGAGCACACACTGCATTATTTTCACAGTAGATGCATGCAGTGAGATGACGTTTTATCGCTCACCTGTGTGTGCAGTTGAATATTTACTGAGGCAGCTCTGGAAGCAGCACCTTGCTCAAGGGTATGACAGCCAGGTCCCACATGGGATTTAACTCTATGGCTCAGACCCCTGGAAGCTAGCCCAGTTTTCTTACTATGGCTGCTGCATGTGGATAACTGGTAAACTGTATACACGATGCCAGTGATCATTATTATATAACATATATTATTGGGGCATTGTAAGGTGAACAATTGTGTAGGATGCAACATTAATATGCATATGAATAAAACATGAGTACACATAAAAATTAATGTGAAAAGAAATAAATATTTGGTAGGTTATAACACTGTTCCTATATGGTTATACATTGTTTCAGTGGCATGAAACTGAGAAACAGAAATCATTGGTGCTGCAGTGTCTGAGTGACCTGCTTGAGAGAGTTCGGCAACACGTGGGTCACAGTAACCTACTGAAATATAGCTCAACCAGAACAAATTTACATCCAGTCAGCTCTCAGACCATTGCTGCTGGATAACTACAGCAAGAGTAAATGGGGAGTTATAGAAAACTATGTATTAAAATACTTGAAATACTCAGTAAAGTATTATTGTGACAAGTAGTGCAAAGCCAAAAGTACCTGCCTTACTTTGACTCCTGTACTGGCTGTGCAGTATCACTGCTTATGTGGGTGCTGTCATTACCCAGGGTTTGAGTGTGAAATAGAAGCTTTCTTTTATTTTTCTGCATGACCCCATTTCTGTGACCTCAAAGTGGTGTGGAGAGCGGGCCTCCTGGGTGGCGTGTCCGGAAAAGCGTCAGTCCTTAGTGCAGAGCATAGTCTGTGGTCCAGAGTCAAGTTCTAAATGTGCATCCGTAAGTCCCGTAAAGCAGTGAGTGACTGGGTATCATCTGAGTATCATGACATATTTTTGATTCCTCTGTGTGATGCACATGCAGTCTACCTTTGCTGAGCTGTACGGGAGCCACAGATCATAGACACAAGGGCTGTGCTGTCCGGTTCAGCTGATGGACTGTTGAGTGAGAACAAGTGGCTGGGTGTTCAGGAGAAGCGGCTCAGAGTCACTTCTGCAACAGCAACAGCTGTGTGTTTGTTTGTGTACATGCAACCTCCAGGACACTTGTCCTGCTTTACGTCACCACACTCCGTCTCCTCAAAAGGAGTCATTAGTGAATTAAGTCTGTTTTATTTACTTTGTGAAAGGTGAGTGTGTAGAAACTACAGAACTTAAAGAAAAGGCTGTTGGCTTACAGCTGTTTTCCTCGTGCTTAGATCTTTATTTTTGAAAAGGGGCATGATTATCTTTTCATAGACGGCGCACATACACGCTAAATGAAAGCGTTGATTACACACGATCATTTACTGCATTTGTCATTCTCTGGGAGTGGATACCTTTCTGTAGGTGACTTTGAAAGCACAGCAGCGTCGTTTTTTTGTGCAAAGAACCCCCATTTGCATATATTGAAGAAGGTGCAGATTACCTTTTGTAAGGTATTCCGAATGCGTGTGAGGGACGCTCTTTTTTTTTTTCTGTGAATCTCGTATTCTGTCAACTTCCAGGAAAGCCACAAGAGCTGATTAGGGGCAACTCATTTCAGAAGCAGAGGCGATGTGTGGGCTGGAGCTCCGCAGGGCCCAGGGATCACACCTCAGCCAAACCCTGCTCTGTCTGCTCTCCCAGCGTCAGAAGCACGCCCTCGCAGCCGATGGCCTCACCGAGCATCCACCGCTGCCAACGGCAATAAAAAAAAAAAAAATCGTCCACATCCAAAAATGTCTCACACAGCGTGCAGGCCCCGAGAGGTATTTATTGAAGTGGCGGACATGCTTGGCTGAGCAGCCAGCGATCCACGTTGGCACTGGTTTTGCGTGCAGAAATGGACGGCCGGAGCAATGGATGGGGGGGGGGGAGTTGGACGTTAGGCTTGCAGGGTTAAGTGCAATTTAGAGTGGAGTGCTTTTCATTGATGAATACATTAGACCACAGAGACTGTCCACTGCAAAGTGTTCTGTATTCCCTCCACCTTTAAAGTTTCTGTCAATTTCACCTTTCATAAGATACCTATTGACTTTCACTTTGTGCTACAGTTTCTCAATGTATATTCCCTGCCTCCTCAAAGTGTGTCAGACATGAATAGCTCTACGATGGAGCTGTAAGGTGAGTGTCTGTCAATTTGTTTCCATTAAGACGTATGTGTGACTGTGTGCTGGTATGTGAGTGGGTGTGTGGGCGGGAATGCAGTCATAATTCTCATAAACTTACAAAGTTAATTTTTTTAGCGTATGGCAGTGCACCTCTTTTAAGATGTGTGATAAGATATCACGAGTATGGTAGAATCGTAGTGTAAAAAAACATGTTACTATGACCTGAAACGTAGGTGTCTTCACAGATTCATTCATATGTGCATTTCAACATATAAAGGCAAGCTTACTGTTACAATGTTACTGTTACCATTTTTTCTGGTATTGTTTGTTCAGTGCCACGCGTGATGATTTAAACCTAGGTTGTTTAAAACGTTACAATCTTAAAAGGCCCAAATCAGAGAGTGCTGTTTTCCCTTAAATGTATTAAATTGTTGAAAGAATTACAATTAAGAAAATTATATACATTTTTATTCAGTCATGGCAAAATGTATAGTTCTGTGTAACAAATTTATTTTTAAAATAATCACTATAAGCATTGTGTGGTTACATTAGATGTAGAGTCTATTGAATTGTGGTTGAGTAAGATGTAAGCCCTGTATTTAAACACAAAAATATGCTTGATGTCAGTGTATGTTGTATGTTTCTGATAATCAATGTATTTCTAGCTTTCCTGAAATATGTTTAATTGTGTTTATTCCATATTAAGAAATTGTATTTTTTTAGCCTTTAGGGTGATTTTGCTTTTCATGTGTGTAAGAAACACAGCAGGAGAGCAAAAAAGTAACAAGAAGCTTATTGGTCTTAAGAAAATAAAAAGGAGGAAAAGGGATTTTTTTAATTCTAAAGGATAATGATCAAAAGTAAGCCCGGCTCATTATTCAGCAGGCGCCATAAGGCCAGTTTTACTGGGAGGATGAAGGGATGGGGAGGAGGAGGTGGGTGAAGGGGTGGGGGGGTTAAATTAGCCAAGAACCGCACGCAGTGCAGAATCCTCCCACCGCGCCCCAGCCGAGCTGCAGCTCTGCTCCCTGCTCTTCGCTCCCTGCTCGCCACTCCGGAGTCGTAGATGGAGGAGTTTGTTCCAGCGGCTTTCATGTTC
This sequence comes from Albula goreensis, assembly GCA_022829145.1. NCBI lineage: Eukaryota > Metazoa > Chordata > Actinopteri > Albuliformes > Albulidae > Albula > Albula goreensis. Next base: position 14,420,088 of record CM040741.1, read on the forward strand.
TGCAGGGGCCCTCCAACCTTTTGGTGCCCCCACCTCCTTTCCTCCAGTGGAGGTGAGAGGAATGGCCTGGGACAACAGCTTACAGGTGTTCTCTGTGTGGGCCTTTTTCTGACTTCATTATTTAAGATAACGGAGACAAAGTATCATGTACCCCTTAATATTTTATCATTTCCTTCAAAAGGTTTCACTGTGCCTACTGAGGTATGCAACTCTGCTTGATGCGAGCGTTCAGACTTCCCGCCTGCATCCTGGACCTGGATAACGTTACTCCCTGCTTTGCTACATTATCGTATCTATCTGCCAAGGCATCGATTGCCGCAGAATGCACGTTAAAGCCCAACAAAAATGCAGTCCACACACATTATACTCTGTGGTTAGGGGACGTCTGCCGGGGAAGGCCGCTTCCCATAGGGAAAGACGCACAGCCGCCCATACGATGGAGAAACAGCTCAACGTTCTCTTTGGGCATGTTCAGTCAAACCAGGATTTCAGGGGTCGGGAAGTGGGCGATTTAATACCTTCCTGCTTGGTTGAAGCATGAGTCAAATTTGCATTTCAATTAGCATGGGTTGCCAATACATAGAAATATAAATAACAGAAAATAAGTTATTCAGGTTTCCAATTACTGATGAGCAAATGGACATTTTAAGAAGTAGTTGAAACTTGGAGCAGAACTGGACTTCAAAGCTGTTGAGGAGTATAATGTTCCCAAACACTTCATAAATATTGCAGTATTCCAAAGTCACTCCTCCCCATCTGAAACATAAACTTCAGAAGAAATCCTCCCTGTAGCTGGCAGATGGCCGGCGCATTAACTATTTAAGTACACAGAAAGTTATGATTATGAATAGCCAGCATATTAATGCAGACCAGAAGCATTAGTGGGTCTTTGGAAGTATCCTCCGATTCTATTTATTTCCTCAAAAAGTGCATATTGAATCCAGTTAAAATTACATTGAATTTTATAACGACTAAATGCTCCGATCGCATTTCCCTGTTTAAAAGAGTGACGGGGTGGAAGGATGACCAGTAATTTTGTGTCCATTCTCAGAAGAGTGAAGGGTAGCGTAACATTCTGTGTTCTTTCTCTGTAATTTGTTGCCATTTGAGCAGTTGCTTGTGCGGGTTTGACTCCTCCTCAGGCGATGCTTTTGCCGAAACAAATGGATAGTTACGCCCCCTTTGTCTTCCTTTTAACGGAGATCTAAATTAGCTGGGGAAACGGCTGCCTGAACAATAAAAACGCTGGCCTTTTTTAGATGAAGAAGAAGAAAAATAGTTGTGTAATACGTGAGGCACCTTGAACAATGTTAAAGGGGGTGGGGGGGAAGCCATAAAGAGACACAGCACAGAGTAAACACCCCGGTGTTGCTGTCTCTTCATTATCCTCTCCCCAATGTTCCCCCTGTGAGAGCACACTCGGTCAAGTCTTCCTCCACAACAGCCATAACCTGGGATTTATTTGCCCCTCTCCCCTCCGCGTGGGGCATTACCATGTTCCGGGGGCTCGGCGAAGCCATAAAGAATCTGCAGCGCCTGCAGAAGAGTGCGTTGGCGCCGGCTGCGCCCTCCCCGCAAGCTCGTTTCGCCTCTCGCGCGGGGAGTTTCCGCGGGAGCGTTTCTGTCAGGGTTTATTTCTGTTATGTTTCCTAATTAGCAAATAAAGGTCACCACGTTGTTAACGGTAGACTGTTGCATGCAGATGAAGCCAAAGGTCAGCGGGATTTGTGACCGTCTCGCCCCGACCGTGGACTGGGCTTGGCTGGAAGACGCCATGCGCGCACCCGTCGTATAAATATCCACGCTTTATTAATATAACTAATTCATGTTTATTTACCACTTGGCCTCCGGACCGTCTACCTGAGGTCGCTGTGGACAGAGCCTTGCTTGGAAGGCCAGGGCCTCTGCTCCTCACCTCTACCAGTATCTCTTGCTCATTTCTAATCGTATGGTTCAGACAGGCCTCGAAGGAAAATCTCAAAGCTACACTTAGCCAAAGAAGTGATCTCCACAGTTTCATTTGCTCCTTTATAGGAAAATAAACAGATGGCAATAAAATGTAATACAGCATATTTTTTAAAAACTATTAAGCAACTAATAGGTGGCCACAGTCATCAGGAAGTTTACATTTTATTTTATGCCTCTCTTTTGTAAAGAGCAAATAATAAATATATTTTCCAACCATTCAAACATTATTTAAATGTAAAATAATTCAATGCTATTTAAATGGCTTCATAATGTAATATCCTGAAATACATAAAGTGAAATACATGTCTGAATTACTGAAAAGGAAACATACTTTAACTCATAAATACCTATGATATTTAATTTCATCTCAATTATTTGTGAGTTCGGTGCCACAATCAGTGTTTTCAGGTAAATGCAGATACAAATAATTTAAATACACAGTAGCAAAGGAGTGAACTGAAAACCACATGAATACATGACAACCTATGCCCATCCCTTCAAATGCATATTTCAAAGTTGACCTTCCATGATGTATTTTAATGTGACAAAGCAGTTCTGTGAAAAACAGAGACGAAAATGTTGTTTGGTAGGAATGTCTCCAGGGTGTTTCAGACAGCCACTATCACTAAGGTTGATAAACCTACACGACAGCGACAGGGTGAGATAAACCACTGCCTGTAAATCATTCAGCCTTTGAGCTGTCACCCGTTTTCATCAACCAGCTCAATCACAAATTACACAAATTGCGCTGCCCTCCTAAGCATTGTGTCTCCAGCCACAGCAGCCCAGACAATCGCGCCACTGTTTACGCTCACTTCAAAAAGGCTCGCGGGCAGGCGAAATGCCAGCCTGCAGTCAGAGTCAGGGGGATCCATCTCACTCCATGACTCTTATGCACACTGCCTCCTGTCTGTCCATCTATCTTCTATCAGAACGTCTGCATCCCCAGTGCTTTTGATCCTGCCCCTTTCCTATAGGTCCAGAGGTGGTCACATGACACATTACTGCTTGAACTATCACCTCAAGAATGACTCACAAGTGGGCACCAGGGATTAGCTTGTCAAATGGTATTAGCCCAAGCAGGGACAGAGGAAAGAAAAAACTCATGTGGGTATGTATGATAAAATACCAATGGGTATTTCACAGATGCATTTTCATAATGCATGTTCTACATACACCCTGAAAAAAATAGCACAGTTCAGGGCCAAGTGTAGAGGCCTATTTAGCCTTTTGTTGAACCACAGTATGGAAATGTGATACTGTGAGATAAATAATTTGTGCTTTCACTTTAAACAAAATACATTGAAATATGAATGACTAAAACATGTCATCAAAAGGTCACTCAGCTGCTTCCCGCAGCTTTTGTAAAGTCAAATTAAGAAAATAAATATTATTCAGCACTAAAGAAAATCCCCTCCTAATGCAAATGTATCTCCAAACGCAGACCTGGATCAGTACTCGCTACTGCAGACTCAATGAGCTTTTATTTTTCCTTTTTTAAAGTGTCACTCTCCCCTGCTTTCAGTATCAACCTTCTGAGGCCCTCCTTTTGCTGCAAATCAGTGTTCAATCTTCAGCTACTGAAAACTCAGAGCATTACAGGAAGCCATTTGAAGTGCACATCCACACCATTGTTACAGCGTGTTCCTTTCAGAAAGCTTTTATCACTCTGGTTGAGCACTCTGCTGGGGGAAAACAAAGATTTGTTGATAGTTTGCCGCTACAGAAATTGCACCCAGGAGAATTGTGCGTTTAACATGTGAAACGTGTAATAAATTAAAAACAACAAGGGGTTGACGTGGATAAACGGGATGTTTCCTGAGTGATGCACGCAAGGTCATGCGCTGCTCAAGAGCTTTCTGACTGAGTACTGGCACAAGTTTCTACCAAGGATTCCTTCTTTCTTCCCTTCTTTTTTCTGTCTTTTGCAATTGGTCTGACAGCGCACTGCTTTCTAGTCACTTTCTATATTTCCTCCATCCTCTCACTTTACTGCTATACTTTCACTCTTTTTCTTTCTTCCCCCTTTTTCATTCTGTAATCTCTCCCCCCTCCTCTCCATTTCCCCAATTGTCTCTCTTTACTGCTATACTCTTTCTCACTCTTCATCTCTCTTTTTCTCTCTCTATTTTTTTCTTTATCTCTCCTCCCCCTCCTCCCTCCATTTCCCCATCCTCTCTCTTAACTGCTATACTCCCTCTCACTCTTCATCTTTCTTTTTTCTCTCTCTATTTCTTTCTTTATCTCTCCTCCCCCTCCTCTTTCATTCTCTGTAGCTCTCTGATGCGCAGTCTGCTCTGCCAGAAAACATTCCCTGCTGACAGCTGGTACTATTTAATATTTCAAAAGAAACTTTTTGTTTCACACATTTGATAAGTGATAAAGACTCTAGCTCCTCGTTCCCTTGCAAAGCTGGCTTTTGTTTTGGGAGCATGCTCAGTATCATTTCCATGTACACTTCCCACTCTCTGAGGCATATCCTCCGCCCCCTCCCAGCCCTGCCATGACTCCCACATCCTATGAAATTCCCAACTTTCCATAAATCATTGCTTTTCTAACTGTTCCTCAAATCAGTTACAGCGTTAAAGGAAAAATGGAACCCTGGCCATTGCCACCTTAGTTGATGTTTTCTGTATTCTAGAACATTTTTAAGCCCTAGTGCAGTTTATCATGAGTGAAGCTTACAATGTTCATGCATTTCTATGAATATGTGATGTCTGCTTCCCGTGTGGTGTTGATATGAATGAAATCCTTGCACAAATTTCTTTTAAATGCAAAATTATTTTAAATGTTGGTATTTCACCAAATAAAATTGAAGGAAAATTACAATAATACCATACGCATATAATAGCAAGTCATTTTTAATCATTTGAAGACTCTGTCGTAGTCTCTCTTATTAGCCTCAAGTGTGGCTGAGACAACTGTGTTCTAATGAAACAACAGAGCATTCTCTATGGGCTTAGCAATAGCAGACCATAAATTAATACTGGAACCAGCTGTAAATAGCACCAATTGTTTACAATGGTAACATGAAACAAGGAGGTCCATTTGTGCAATTACCATATGCATCTACAGTTAATTCTGTACAATGGCCACTTACTGTCCAACTGTCATAATTTTTACTGTCATATATTTCACAGCGGAAGCACTTTTCCCTCACCTGTCAATATCTGCACATGCAAGCCTTTAATGGATAGACTTTAAAGGGAAATTCCATGAGATTCCATTATGGGCAGATGAAAATTAAATGTAAATAAAGACGTGGGATGAAGCACTACATTACACTCTCAGATCGTCCCTTTATTGTTCAGCATAGCTTTCAAAAACTAAGAAAGCAAAAATAAATAAATTTTAAAAATCTGAAATTTCCTAATTACATTTTAAAAACCTGTTTTAGATATGAATGGATGGATGCTCCTGTGTTGTTGACTGACTGCTGTAGGCCTGCAGAATGTCTGCTTGAAACGCAGCCTAATAAACAGTTGAGAGTGGCTTTAATTGTCAGAGTGGTAGGATTATCCTTTAAGGTGATTTATCTTAAGGGAGGGGAGATTTCTGAAGCATCCACAGTCCATTATGTCCACACTCTCGCATGTTTCTTTCTCCATGTTTGATTTTTCCTAAGTGTCAAAACTTCAGTTCAGCGGCTGGTAGTTTTATTGTGATGGTCAAGGTAAAACTGATTTCAGTAGTGGCTGTATGTCAGTGGGTGTGTGCTATGCAGCGTGCCAGCTCCCTCTCTGAAACACAGACTGAGGGACTGTGTGTGGTGGTCTGCCTTTTGCTGCAGTCCTCACCCCACAGTCAGGTCAAGCCCTGGCTTTTCAGTGACCCTCACCAGCCTAAGCTGCTTTGGGATAATTAATGGAGACATGAGTTAAAAGGTAATGGCGGTGTCATAATGTCAGAAACACTAATGATTGATTATTGTTCATTAAGGGCCCTTACATACTATCCGTCATTTTAAGAAGATTAGGATGTCCAGATGTCCCGGTCTAGTCTGGACGGTCCGTGCTCAGCTGGCACAGTCCAGTTTCTTCCATGGGAGGTTCTGTTCCCATGATAGTTTCTTTTAAGATCTAAGGAACACTTTTGATAGCTGAAGCTATACATTCCCTTTTGCCTAATTTGGTTTGTAGTGAAAATGATAGCCACATCAACAAAAAAATCTTTATATTTTATGTACATTTACACTGGATTAGTGCCTTGTGTTCTTGTAAGACAGTTTGAAAAAGTGAGAGGGATGTTGTTCAATGGAAAACACTAGACAATGTTTATTGCGTTTCTTAGTAGCACACGAGCAAGTAGTTGCAGTTACTGTCATAGAAAAATTTATTTATCTACAATTAGTTTACATGGCAATGTATTGAAATAATGTGCCTGTTAGAAGGCATTAAAATGAAATAAATTCATGACTTGTACATAGCATTTCACTTCAGTGAGAGGGGCTATTTACATACCTATTAAAATAACATTTATATAAATAATTCATTCTTATTTATTATTTAACAAAGCACTTTTGTTTTGAGCTTTAAAATCAGGGTAATCATATAGTCTAACTTGCTTGTATTCTGTTTCCCACTGTTTTTAGGGTAAAGTATATAGTATTTATGATATATATTTACTGGAAATGAGGCCAAAAAACATTTATTTCAGTTTTTAGCACAGTGAAAAAACAACAAATCCATGTACTTAAAGAAACAGGCTGCCATTGAATCAAACTGTATGATTATGGTATTTTCCAGGTATGAGCAATTCTGTCCCATTTTGTTTGCCTTTCCCTTTTTTTGTGTAGTTTTCATTGTATCCTCAGTGGTAATGAAGAGGAATGCTGGCCCTTTAAGAAATGTCAGCGGAGGTAACCCAAGCATGGCCGTCCCTGCCAGGAAGTGGAGAGCGCAGTAACTCAGTGTCCGTGCACATGCCTGCGCCTTAAGACATGTCAATTACACTGGGCAGCAAATGGGCGCCTAGCCTCAGCCAATCCAGAAACTACTGTAGAGATGGAGGAGCTAATGGAAATACAAGCTGACAGAACAATGAAAGGGCAATCAGCACTCTTTAGTACAAGGGGAGCTGGAAGCAGAGAAGGAGAGAGACAGAGAGAGAGAGAGAGAGAGAGAGAGAGAGGGAAGTAAGAGGTTCAACCTCTTCAAACTGACCACTTTTGGCTGCTGCATAATAGCAACATTCTACTTAATAATTAAAGTGCAGAGTAGTTGAGATTTATGTTTGAGTTTAGATTTCTGTTCTATTAACGATGGATTTCTCTCCCTCTCCCTCTCTCTTCTTCTCTCTCTCTCTCTGAAGATTTAGTATTTGATCTTTTTTTTCCTTGCACTTTTCTATAAAGCATAATGCAATATGCCATCTATTTTTCCAAAGTACAAAACTATATAACATATATAATTATTATTACTACTATAACAACATGTCCAGCATTGTTTGGACGTATTATTGATGTTTGGCATGTCAGGATGTTAAATTATATGGATAATTATTTGATCATCAATCTGTCTTCTGGCTGAGTCTACTGGACTAGTGTCTCCCCATCCTGTGGTCAGAACGTACCAACAGTTCTCCTTGGGGAATCGGTTTTGGCAATGGGCAAAGCCCACTATTAGCTCATGCTACAGTATGTCATAGCAATTATGTTTAAATTATCAGTGGAGAAACTAGGCAATGCAAGGGAGGTTTGGATGGACCTATAATGCCTGCAGTTAGCATTTTGGACATGGTGCCGTGTGTACTAAGAGGGAGTAACTAAATCACCAGTTAGCAGTGATGAAAGCTCTAATGACAGGAATGGCATGCAACACAGTGAATTCAGTTCTCACAAAATCATCCACTGAGAATTTGGAATTCACTGCAGTCTAGGAGCCAGCAAAGCTAATCTCTGTTCAGTTTGAGGAGCAAAAGACTGAAAATCAAATGGGGAATCTGCTTAATAGGCTGTGAAGATAATTTGTGCCTCATGCAGATGGTAAACTCTTCATTTTCTAACAGAATTATTACTTTGTTTCAGGTCAAATGAATCCATAAGTAAAACAGAAAATGTGCTGTTAACCCAAATGAAGAGAGATAAAACAATCAATACCTGATAATAAGTAGAACATACTGGAACCTTTTTTTATCATTGAGTAGTGTAAACGTTGCATAATAACCTCTGACTTTATGGAATCAAGTAGTACATTAAATTCTGATAATTGAATATCCATAGGGATAGATTTGCTTTGGACCTCAAATCATCACGTTATCTTATTATGCGGATGACATTTCCCGTAAATGTTACTGATATTCAAGGTTTTCTACCTTTAATTGAACAACGTGCAATGACTTTGGCACCCGGACTAGATGCAGAGTGAACCGGTGAAAATCTGCTGATGCATCTGAATGTGGCAGTTGATAAGATCACCTTATTGACAGACATTTGAAAACTATTAAGATCCTTTAGAGAATACACAAAGAGGAACACAACTCTGATTGCCATGTCTATGTTGTTCCCCACCAACAAAAATGACTTGGTTGAACCTTGAAATGGAACAATTTAGAGTTGGTGAGTGCTAAACTGATAGAATGTCATTTGGATTTTTGATAATGATCTTTTGGGACTTTGGCAAGCCTGATAGAGAAAATTCATTGCCAAATAGTACTCACAGATATGTTCCATGATTTTTCTCATAATATGTTCTGGAATATGGCTGCTTTAAAAGAAAAAAATAACTTTCTGTATGAAAATGTGAAAGCCAATTTGGAATTTGTGTCAAAATATTTGGCAAAACATGACTTATTCTTCCTTTTGTTGGATGCATGTCCTGAGCATATTAGTCATGCTGAGCAGTTAAAGCAATATGGACTCTTTGGATTTAAAGACAGAAATATTTACTCACCTGTTTCATTTGTGTTTAAGCTGTTTGGTTGTATAGAGAGCCCCTGGGCTTTGAGTTTCTGGCACACCCTCTGATAGACTGGATTATGTCAAAGGAATCTCCTAAAGGGCCAATACCCAAGATTTATTAGCACCTAGTTAAAGCGTTTTATAAACCACTAACTCTGACCATTTTATGGGAAAGAGGTCTGATAATGACTAATTGGCAAATAGATTGAGAAGGAGAGCTGCATAATATCTTTGATGTCTCTGAAAACCCAAACCACCAAGTGGTTCATTTTAAAATGTTTCAGTATGTGGAAGATTACTCATGGGGGTTAGCTCTGATCGATTCAGTGAATTATGTCTTGTAGGTGTCTAGGGGACTCTATTACATGTCTTGTGGGAACATCCTGAGACGTCCCCCCTGGGGCACAATGGCATCTGCTTTGACTAAAACGATGGAGAGAGATGTGCCTTTGACAACGCCTGTATTATTCTTAGCTATGTGAGAGGCATACACTTGATAGGTCATCAAGGTGGAGAAGTCACTGTATATCTGAGGTTGAATGTTAAAGGATGTATGTGTGGATTTCTATGCGGAAAAGGGCAGATAGGTTTCAATACTTCCTCTGTATGGGGGCACTTTAGTGCAATACTGCATCTGGCAGGTGTTAATGTCATTGTGTGCCAGTGTGTGTTTAGGTGTGAATGTGTGCTTCTTTGGAGATGCTTCCATCACTGCAAAGATGGAGCCTGAAATATGGTGTCACTTAAAATGAAAAATATCAGTATCTTTCAGATCTGAACCATAACCAAGAACTGCAGCGCTGTAAAATCAGTCACATATCTCTGATATGACTATGCTAGGATTAGCAGTTTACCAACATGATATTTTTGCGTGAAATTCCAACGGAAGGGTTGTAATAATCCCCGTTGGAATGTTGCAACAAATTTATTTATGTTGGGACACGAAAATTATATTTTAATTGTGCATAAAACAGTTGCCAAGTGACATAACTTGAGTAACCCTTGGTATTGCAGCAATAACTTAATCAATCACATTTGATATTTCTTGATTTTTTAATTTGTAGTCAGTTCATATGGATTTTCTTTTTTGTTTGTAAGAGCAACAACTATTCACATTTTCTGTAATTTATATTTATATCAGATTTCTAGCTTCTTTCAGAACTGTCAGCATTGTTAACACATTTATTCTCATTCAAATAAGTTTTTTTCATCAGCTACTTAAAATACAGATTTGAATCAACACTCTGATGGTGCAGAAGTTGACATTAATGAAATGTAGGCACTTGTACACCATGTAGGAAGGTGTAGTTTGACACTGAAGAATCAGGTGCTACTGGCTGAGGACAATTTTAGGAAAACTTTAACAAGTGTGCCTGCTGAAAAAAATCTTTATGCAGGTGCTTAAAGATTCATAAATCATGTACAGGTCATATAAAAGAAGACAATGTCTGCACACCATGCATTGTTCTTGAAAATGTGTTCACATGATCAGACACAAGACAATGTTTTGTCATGTGAGTATCTTTTGGTGCTGTGCCTGAACTTGTAGGTTTCTGTTGTGCAGCCATTGCCTTCTATCCTATCAGGACCATCTGTGATCAACAGGTCAGTACAGACCAGAATGGAATCAGTCCTGATGTTTGCCGCACTTGCAGCTTTCTGTTCCTTTAAGACACATGCTGCCTAGGCTGCCCTGGAAGATAAAAGAACAGGATTTATAACCTAAACAAACGCACAAATCACCGAGGCAAATGTACCCGCTCTCACATTATTACACTGGAGACATAATGTAATAGTTCTTTTCTTGTTTGTTTTTACTTAATATTCTAGATAGCAAAGCATTTCACCGAATAGAAAAAAATGGTTTCTTACTAAACCTAGTTTTAATAATTTGTGAGAGACACTAAAAAGATTTCCAAATTTTCTAGTTTCCTTATCTGGAAAAAATATTTTAGATTTATTAGATTCAAATATTGTGTTGGAAGCTTTTGTGCATTATCTTGAGTCTGAAACATAAAGTTTAGCCACTTTCAGTTCTGAATTCCCTCTTGCTGTTTTATTAAATATGTTGGAAAATACTGTAGCTTTATATATGGTTGTCTTTGCACAGCATTTTAGTTGATTACATTCGGAAATAAAGCAAGCTTTCCCATCCTGACAGAAGATAATCATTACCGAGAATGGGGACAGTCTGCAAACAAACATGTGCTTTCATAAACAGGGGTCATCCCTAATTGCCCTGGCTACAGTGGCTCGGTGACTTAAGGTTTATGAAGACCAATGCCAGAGACAGACAGATAGCAGGAGCCAGTGCTTACCACGTTTAATGGCTGCTTGTGGACGAGGGACTTGTAAAAATGGAGGCTGCTCTTCTGGGAGGGTCCTCCCTCCCTGCCCCTGTGTCTGTGCTTTCTGCGGGACAGGGCTACATACAGTAGCTCCACCCCCTGTCCCCTAGCAGAGCACTCTTTCAGCTCCATTGGTAGTACATAGTGGTCAGCAGAGTGGTCTATTCAGTAAGTCTCATCCAGACCATATGGTCAATCATCAGTAAAGGATTGTCTGTGTCCAAGAGCTTTTCAGATCTCTCTACTGAGTAAAGTAGAACACAGAAGCATGCCAACCGACATGTTGTGCATGTTGCATTGGAGCCATTTTGGCTCTCCCATGTGGAAATGTTGGTTGCCATATATAGAGCGGATGTGCACTGTCTGACAGATATATTAGTTGGGAATATGCCTACATTTCCCCCATCTGTATCCACCTGGCGTAGGAGCACTTGAAATGTCTTATTAGAGAGCAGTTTACAAGTCACTCTGTAATTTTTTAGTTGAAGTAATCAGCATAATCAGTTCAGCCAGACCTAAAGGCCCGCACATTATTTCATTATCTGTAACGCAGACAAGGAGCTCTGTGTGTCTGAGGGTGAGTGTTCCCCTAAGAAACGCTGGAGACTTGGAGCTCCCGGGCTCTAATGGCTTTTTAAATGTCACGGAATGTCACTGAATGATAAAACGTGAATCTGTTATCCTATGTCCCGATGATCATCTCTAGTTTAGTGCAAAAGGGTCGTTCTCCTCTGATGTATAGCGCCGAGCTGCACAGGTGTTGGCTGGATTTCACCAGGCCGGATGACAGCATGAGTATACCAATTGCTCAGGCCCCAAAGACTGAGGTAGAGAAACCGTTCCTCTATGTAGCATCTATACATCAGCCTGAAGCACATGGATGGAAACAGCAGGGGCCGGATAATCAGATCCAAAGTGAGCTCAACGCTCTGTGCTGTTGTGTATTGCACATGTGTGAAATCCACTCGCCAAAGATTTCAGATTGCAGTACGCACCTGTATCGATACACAAAGCACACATGACATAACAGCAATACTGGCACAGCGTGTGGTTTACGAAAAGATGAGATTCCCATTCGACTGGAGTGGGAGCTGTCTGGCCGTGGCCACGACCTCGTTCCTGTAACCTTCAGCAGAAGATGAATGGGGAATGATTTTTTCCGAAGTCGGAGGAGAAAACTGCGTCTGAGACTTCAAAGGCGACTGTCCTGCCCCCGCACATTGTCGTCAAACGACAGTGAACGATAAAATTGAAAAGCCCTAATGCGACTTTAAGCTGCCTATGGATCCCCACTGAAGAAAGGGACGTTCTCGCAGCTGCGATGCCGTGAGCCCCAGCCGTGGTCTCTCAGGAGCATTCCCTTTGCCCCAGTCCTTTGTTATCTCACCCGAGGTAGCTGATTGCACAGGCCTGATATCTGGATGAGAGCAGCCTCATCACACGGCATTGGCCCCACTCTCCTTCCACTTTCCCCCCCAACCGGCTCAAGAGAGCACGGCGAAAAGCTTATTGACGCGAGGGGCTCGGCTTCAGATGCTGGCCGGCTTTAGCCTTCCATTGCCCTTCCACATCATTAAGGATCTGGCTCCAGATCAAAACAAGCCTAATGCCCTGTTTGAACAGGGATCCATGGATTTCTCAGGCCGCCCAGAACTTCGCCGAAAACAAGGTATTGGCTTCCAGGCTTTCTGGGGGCAGGGGCAGCCGCAGACACCCGATTTGTTGACAAAATCAAGGATTTAATATCAAACCGAGGCTGTCTTATGAGTAAACCAAAGAGGTTTTGTTCGGAAAGATAGTTGAGCTGGTTTGTTGGGTGTTGGCTGTGGGGGCGGGGGTGGGGGTGGGGGTGGTAAAGGGTCGGGGTGGGGGTGGATGTCGATGGAGAGCTCTGCAATAACACAAGGAGAAAAACACAGGCCTCTTTACACCACCCAGCTGAAGGGAAAAAGTTGGATGGCAATGAAAAGAATGAAAAAGCATCCATTTTTTTCTTTTTCTCTCATATATCTTTAAAGTATCAAGTCTCATGCATCTCATTTCTCCCCAGCATGAATCACTGCTACAGCACTGCGGCTGCCAGCGATGCCATACTGAAAATTAAAGCAAAAGCAACCTTTTTTGGCAAATGGTGCACCAGACAAAATTAAAGCAATGTGACTTCCTAATGTGCCCCACTCCCATCAAAACAGTTGCTGCAGAGGCCTATTTAATATTCATCAATATACCTACATGCAGAACTCTGTAGTATGCAGGGTTTCTTCTTGTACATTTTAAGTTCTGACTTCCCATGGTGTTGGAAAAGTTTCGAAACACAGAACTATTTCCCTGAAAAGACCTACTTATTATGGTCAATTGAGATGAGGGTGTGCATATGAGCTTACATCTACCAGCTCTGGCAAAAATAAAGAGTCCTTTTGTTTCAATGAAAATACATTTCCACAATATGCAGACTGCTGTGATTATCCAGAGTAGCAGTTGCATTTCCATGTGATGGATACTGAGTACAAAACAATTTAGAAAATTTTGGCCTTTTTCATTGTTATCCGTTTAATAAACACGGAAGGGTGAATCAACCCAGTTATGAAACTCAGAGACAAAGATCTGTAGCCAACATGCTACAAACACGCACGCACGCACGCACGCACACACACACACACACAGCACATTATCTTGTCGACTTCAAGGCCTGCCCTATAGTGGAGAAAGTACCAGTTCCAGCTCTACTATTTATAGTGTTAGTTTCCTCTTGAAAGTTGCAGTCACACTTTTTTTTTTCTTTTACAGTTGCAAGACTCCTTAATCCCTTTACATTAAATTACTGTATCAATCACCACTTTTTTACAGTTGGAAGGCTGCTTAATCCCCACCCATTAAATTACTGTATGTCCTTAGGTTCATTCTGCAATCAGTAGCCAGTTAACCTATGGGGCCATGAACAGAGTCCAGTATAAATATTACCATGGTTGGTGTCGGGATGATGGGTAATTTGTTGGGTTCTACATATGGATGAGTCCCTAACCCTGTGAGTCTACATGTGTACCCAAACTGCATTCTAATAGGAAGTTGTAATTAGAGAATTCAGAGGGTAAAAGGTTGAGAAAAATATAGAGCTGTTTGTGACATAAATTATGCAAGGTCTTCAAGCAGACAGTAATTATGGAAGACGATTAAATTAATTGCACAGTGATTTGGACCTCTTGTAATTAATCATTTATATATGTGTTTTTGAAATTTAACACCTCCCATCTGCTAAATATACCCCACCCCACCCCACCTCACCCCACCCTTGCCAAAAGTGATAAAACCTCATTGTCAAATTGGCAGAAGTCTTGTTAAACTAAAATACAGTTTTGTGTTTGTATTATAGTATAGTACTGCTTCTCATTTTAGGAAAACAACATTAACTAAAGCCTGTCCTGGCAAACATGATCATGTGTATGTATTGTTACATTGATATTATATTACATAATCATAGTTTATTTCAATTACCTGATTCTTTTTCATCTTATTTTGCAGTTATTGAAAAATAAATATTGCAAAATAAATCAGAAATGTTTTCACCTCCATTTCTAACTTAACCAGAAAGAAGCAATTGATAATTAATATGTATCAGGCAGTTTCCTCCCTTTCCATTATTTGTTTATCTCCCCTGCAATAATGGTGCACACAGCTGTCGGCCATTTTTTAAACAGCAGATCATATCTCTTTCATCGAAATCCATTAAAATCGAATAGCTGTGGTATGGATGGAAATAGGAACTGTCCTTTTTTTTTTTTATTAACACGCCAGATCTGAGAGGAGCAGAGGGGGGCAGATCGTGAGTGATGGCTTCTGACACAGCCGGCAGTGCTGTGATTGAACCAGCGGCCAAATAGAGAGAAGTGTTGGGGGTGGGGAGCTGAAGGGGGTTGGGGTGGCGAGTTTTGGTGTTGGTAAGGGATCGGGCAGGCTTGGCACATGACGCCCTGGCAGAAGCCGGCACAGCGCAGCAGCTGGGTATCGATTGAATGTGCCCAAACAGACGTCTGAGGTGTCCTGTTCTAATCCCGGAGATTGACACTGCTGATGGCCCTGTGGCAGCTGACATTGCTGTGGACATCGGAGTCGGCCCCAGAGGCGCTCAACAGACTCCACGCCACATCAGGTGAAAGGAAGTCCGGAGCGGTGGATGCCGGGGTGTCCTTTACCTGCCAGTAATGTGAGACACACTATTAAAGCATAGCAGTTTCGTAGAAATAAAACCTGATGCAAAACCATGCAGACAATATTATTTTGTGATACATACAGTTAAATTGACACTTACTGCTTGTTCGGGCATTTGTCATCAAAGATTTTAAAACCATTTTTCCTGGATTTAATGTAACAATAAGGTTATGCACCTTGTAAAATTAAAAGAAAGTGTGCAAGAACGTCAGTCTAATGCCTGGTGTATTATTTATCCATAAGCAGCTAGGGAATATAGTGTAATGACATAAAAATTAATTTGCCTCCACTCAATATGATTGGTATGTTCTTAATTGAGGATAAAAAATGACTGATCACTGTAGGTGTCTCGTCATTCACAATGAATAAAATGTAAACATATAATTGCTGAGCACTATGAGGATAACACTGAGCAGAGTATGGAACATCCATTGCTCTTGGAAGGAACATTTGGTCCTATGACTCCCCTTCACTCCATGGGGAAAATGTCTGTAAGCTCTGTGTTGGACATCGTCACTGGAGTTATTTCACTTATATAAACTATGTCAATTCACTTGATAGATCAACATTCTTCATGTCATGTTGGTCTCCCTTTTGTCTGCAGAAAGGCAATCATATTTTATGAGATCCATGTCAACTAGGTGACAGAAAATACCAATTCAGGCAGATAGACAGCAGTCCATTTTGTGAATGTATCCTATAATGTTGAGTAACAGCTTTTCTAATCTTGGATACCAAGATTGGATTCAAATTGGCCCTGTGTGGGCAAACAAGGGTTTTCTTCTGACAGCATGTGAAGGCATGCAAGACACATATACAAAAGTCATTACTGGTGCTGGGAAAGAGTGGAATCATAAAAGGAGAAATATCCCGCACACAGTTTAATGCTCCCCAGTGAAATGTGTTGGCTGCATGACAAGGACAGTGTTTCAGCCAGGTAGGCCTTATCTGGTCTCTCAAACAGCCCTTTTTGAAGTCCTTACCATAGACCTGGGATCAGTGTGAAGGGGTGTGGGTGTGTGAGGGTGGCAGAGACCCTGAGAGAGACTGAGCACAGGAGCTGCTGTTCCTGTGATAACAGTCATTCCTCAGCGGTGTGGCTGTCCTGCGGTGGCAGTCTAATCTCCTTCCCATCTCCCGCTCTGACAGCCACTTAGCTCTTCTTGGGGCCGAGCCCTTCTCCCACAGTCCCGTCTCACCACCCAGAGACCAGCGCAGATCAGTGGCACCCGCCCTCCCCTGTCTCCCTTTACTCTGACTCTGGAAGTGGGCGACGGGGGGGAGGGGACTCGTGAATGAATGCTGTGGGCACATAGCAGGACATGAGGCAACGTGCTGAATTTTTCAGCATGAAACCAGGAGTATTCTCCACATCAGAGTGTAAATCCACCCCATCCCCCGTGTAATGGCTTACCACTTCTATCGGATAGTGAAAATCGAGTCTGGATAAATAAATCTATTGAACTTGAAGCTCTTTCATTCTGTTCTTTTTAATATCTTGCTGTTAACAGTGGTTCTAATTAGGATCATAGAATTAGCGCAAAAAAAACAGAAGCATGCTCACAGCTCACAGATTGGCACTGTGCAGATAAATATTTTCTATTATAGCCAGAAGCTTGTTTGTATATTTATATGTCAAACTGTAATATTCAATCCCTTATATTTAGAATAATAATTCCGACCTGCCTGCTTGTCTTAATGTGCCACACTGTCACTGAATGGAGGCTTGCAGAGAGGGGTGTGTGTATTTGTGTGTATGTGTGTGTGAGCAGCTACAGTGAGAGAGCTATCTCTAGGGAATGTAAATAAACTGTATAAATAGGGCCCGTTTTCTGATAAACCGCACTGAATGCTAAACTCTGCAGGAAAGCCGTAAACAGTCACAGAGGAATTACTTTTTATTGTGAAACTGTACATGCTCACGGGACACTGGCAGCACTAGCTTCCCTTATACAAACACGCATGCACACTGGGAGTCGTGCTGTGACTTAAGCGTCAGACGCGCTATTTACTTTGCCTTCAAACTTAGTTCAAAGCAAGTGTCATAGCTGGGCGACTGAGAGTCTCCGGGCCAAGTATGTAAATGTTGTTGCATTCTTCCAGGAAACCTAATTTTGCTGGAGTAAAGCAATGACCTTATCTCATTTCTGTTGCATTTTTGTTGTTGCTGTTGGAGTTGTTTTCTGTCCATGTACCCAGGTTCATCCAAGCATTGTGATAAAGTTTAGGCCACATCAATTAGCCAGATGTAAAGTTCACATTAATTAGGAGCTTTCCCCTTTAAAGTTCATTTCAATTACACATTTCTGGCCCTCAGTTTGTAGGCCCAGTGATTTGTCATTGCTCCCCACCCTGTTTAGTACATGCATGCCGTTGTTGACATATCTGAACAGTAGGAAGGGGTTGGAACAGCAGGGAGGTGTGTAAATAACCCTGTTAAAAAGGCATCCCCATCCTTGGCATTTGCAATACTGCAAACAGTAACAAACTGCCTTCATACTTATTTATTCTTTTGTTGGGGGGGAAGGGGGTGATACATAACCTCACTTCGTTCCAAGACATACAAAACATGGAAAGGTTACCACTCATTAACTGAGTTTTTAATTAAAACCAACCAGTTCAGTGTAGTTTTCCAACCATGAAAGGTTGGGGACTCCTTAGAAATCTGCATGCAATTACATTCTCCCAATGTGTTATAACTGCTAAAAACTAAAAAACAAAATCTAACGGTAAAAACTAATTCAGATGACTCTCCTATTTTTTGCAAATGCTTGCATTTATTTGTTTCTCCCCATTGATATTTTCCCAATTGTCATTGGATCAAAATAATGCAAAATGAAAAATGCCACCCATTGGATGCAGGTGAACTACAGAAAGGAAAGGGTGCAGTCTAAGTAATCAATGAGAGTCTGTTGTGTTAGGGATACGGTGTAGGGGTGGAACATGCTTAGGCATGTACAGTAACTGACCTGGCCGTTTTCATGCATACTCTTACAGTACACTACCTGGGCTGATTAAACTGCTGAAATTAAATCCATGAGGTCACCTTCAAAAAAATTTTTTTATTTATTTATTTTTTGTGCGTAAAATGAAACTACCATGATGGAACATTGACTATATTTAGATCAGCTATATGTTAACATATCTCCAAAAAATGCAACGTTTCACACCATGAATTTCGCTGAGCTGCCATTAGATATGAGTCAATATCAATGTTAGACTCCCTGCCAGGTCATTAAAAAGCCCCACTGTATGCACTTTAGTATTTTTTAATTTACAACGCATGGGCAAAAATGTAAAAGAATGCATTGCTGTTTGCCACTGTCAATTTCTCTTTAATCCAAATGAGCTATCCATTTATTGTCACAGCTCTTAAAAATATCAGGAGAGGTCTAAAGCATTAATCAACTGCGTATGCATTCCGTATGAGGACATGCATACTCTTGATAGCCAGAGAGTGCTTATCCAACAAAAAAATTGCACATTCTGAGGGACCAGGTGTAAATATATCCTATGGACCCTGGGAGAATAAGAAAGCCTATACTCAATCAGTATTTCTAAAACCCAATTTGCAAGACAGCAAGTACCCATATAAGATATACAATGCAAGTCCTTCATGTGTTTTTAATTCAATCCAATGTTGTATTTGAATTCAAATTACTTTTTGTCATGTTCATCTAAGATCAGCTATGAATCTTAAAAGTGAAATTAAATTAAATTAAGTGGCATACATACATATATACATAAACACACACATGCATACTAACATGCATACAAAGTTGCATGCAGGCGTAATTTTACTTATTTTATACGGCTTTCCTTGTAAACACACAAACAAACCCAGATCTGCCTAATTAGAAATGTTTGAAATTTCATGTGGAATTGATATTTTTATTCGAAAAATTTTTAAATTCACTATATCATTTAAAAACTGGGGGGAAATGCCCCACTCCATATTTTGTTTCTTCAAGTAATGCTGATAGAGGGAACTTCCTGCCCACCAGTGACATGGTAAACAATGGCCTGGTCATCCTCATGTTTTTGGACTCAAATCCAGACGATAGCAGATTGATCATTTCAGAGGAGCATAGAAGATAAACCAATCCAACCATGACTCCTAAGACGACAATTAAAAAAAAAGCTTTTCTTGTGAGTTGTGTGTTTGTGTTTGTGTTTTTTTTATTTCTGCTGAATACAGCTGCCAGGACCCCGCCAAGCAGAAAGGCCCAATATGGCGCTCCCGCTCAATCGGATGCTGGGGGCTGTGAGGCAGAATTAGAGAAAAAAACACCCAGCGAAATTTAACTTGAAAGACTCCCTGTGGGCATCATTTGGGGAATGATGTTTTTGCCAAGTTCGCAGGTTGAAGTGTTCACCCCGGCAGCAGTGCTGACACAACCACTCAGCCGCGCCAGTAACAGCTCTCTTAGCCGGCACCTGTTATTGAACAGTCAGTTCTACAGAGAGGAGGAAAACTCAATTGTAATCTCAATACTGTCACAACACAGAGCGCGGGTAATTCTACAAGACTATCGAGGAGATTGCCGGGCAGCAGTGCTTGGAGGGCGAGGGAGAAAATAGCACTTCTGAAGCACCCCTCCTGTAAGGCTTTATCTGTCCAATTCCCTTCTCCTTCTCCTTCCCCACACCCCCTTCATCTGCTCAGCCCTAATTCTTCAGCCACTACTAATGGTCTCGTAAATGATCGCCACCGCTACCAGAAATCTCTTTTTTCCCTCCATTTTTTAAAAACAAAATGACATCTAAAAACTTTAGCTGTTTTGTGGCCCTCTTTGCTTATTCAGCTGTTTATTTTCATGTTTTTAGACTTTTTAAGAAGTTAAATCTCTTCAGCTCATTAGGTGAAATTTTGCTAATTAGAGAAGCAGAGATGACTCATTGGCTTTGTTTTCTGTTTTGTCAAATCTAGATAGGCTTCTTTGTACTTGTGATAGAAGGTAGAGTTCATGCTTCACCTTTAGAATTTATTTGTCTGAAGTAAAATAAAAGCTCAAAGAAATATAAGTCCTGTTAAACCTAGTTCAAAAACATGTAAGCTGCTGCAAGACATCCTTTGCATTGTACATTAAAGCAATTTCAGTGAACTAAATGAATCATACACTGGCAATTAAATGAAAATCCAGATACAAGAGTGATGATAATGACAGCAAATCCATGCAAACATAAATCTAATATTGTTGTTCCAACACTTTTCTTAACATAGATTTTAATATTGTCGTGTCCAGTGGAGTAATTTATTGGGAAAAAAGTGCCATCAAGCTTATTTACAAGGAAGTTCTGGTGCTCAGCCAATAATACCATTAACTGCATTGTTCAAACTCATTATGCAATTGAATACACAATAATAATTGTAAAACTACAAATGCAAGATTTCTCTGAATGAGGTAATTATCTGAGCTACTGTTATTAGAGTCTGTCCCTCCCAGTTGTAAATCTTACAAAACCTGTAAATCAACTTCTGGTATAGAATTACCATTAGCATTGTAATTTCTCAGAACTGTGTAAGCTTGCCAAAAAAGAACTGCTCTCCAATATGAAGTATATTACCACAGAGACAGGTGACATTAAGAAATATGTTGGGCCCAGGATGAATTTGTGCTTACCTGTTTGTGCCAAAGCCTTAATACATTCAGTTTAAATTACTGGATACTGCGTGGGTAAAGTCCCAATTTTTAAAACTCACTGTGCATCATTACTCTTTCTTCGTCATTTGGAGGGGAGGTGCAATAAGTGGTTTAAGCCAGTGGTTAAACAAGTGTGGAGGAATACAGCAGGCCTACCTGTGCCCATATACTTTGCACCAGCTTATTAGCAGAGGTGTGGTGACATACTTTGGAGAATCTTCTAAAAACAATTCAAAGGCCCAATCCAGTCAAACTTGCTTCCTGATTTTGATTGGAGAATTACTTATTAAACGAAGGAAGGGAGTGCAGACATTGCCTCACAGAATTAGTTGTGACATCCCCTCATTTGCTCTCTAACTTTATGAACAGTGTAACAATGTTATGGCATATACAACAACATACATCATGGCACATGGGAATCACAGTAGGAAGAGGTCAGAACATATACGTTTTCAATATATGGCTGAAAAATGTCATGATGGGTCAAGAGGATATTTAACATGAATATCACTCAATATGCAAAACAGAATGTGCTGGCTTTTTAGTGGAAGTAGTAATGTGATTAGGCTGAATGAGACTACAGATGCAGAACTCCTCTCTGCTACACAATGACACCCCCCCCAAAAAAAAAGAACATCCTTCTCTGACCACAACCATGTACCCCCGCAGAATTCTACAAACATGACTCCCAGCAAATCAAGTTTAGTTCCTCCAAAGCAACAAAACATTCAGTCATTATCCATTATTTTGTCCAATGCTGTGCCCTTCAGTTTAGTTCCCTCTGTGACTGTGAAAAATTCTGTGTTTGTGCTGTCTGCCATTCACAATTAAGATTAAAGCCAGAAACAATTAAGTGGATTCAGGAAATTATGCTGCCTTGTTTGTTAGGAGCACTTTAGTTGAGTTGGGCTACCCTATGTGAGATGTGGAAGGCATTCTTTTTTGTTTACCTCTCCAGCAACACAGCAGCTGTCCGCTAGCACATCTGGCTCACTGACAACAATGATAGATGCAATATTTTCTTGTTTTTTCTGCTTATGATGAATTAGTTATGATACAGCTAGCTAAAACCCCTTAACCGAACAAAACAGAGTGATGTTTGAAGTCTTGTCTCTCAGTGGTTGAGGGAGGTAAATGTCATCCGCTAATATACAATTCTGGGCTATTCTCATACAGTACAGTACTGCAGGAAAATAATCTGACAGCTTGTTCTACAAACACTTCACTGAACTGCTCGCAGTGAAAGCACACAATCAATTCTTCGGCTGTTGCTGCCGTGCTTTTTAATGCACATTCCACATTTCTTACACTGGGAGGATGACGGCAAATGTCAAAAGAGAAGTTTTAGAGCCCTGACAAAGTAGCAATCCTGACTGCACGCTGATCAATGCCCCTGATTTGTGAAGAACTTGTTGACAATCCTCAGTGAGTCAGTCAAGATTTAGGCTTACTTCCCCTGGAAAAGAAAGAAAGAAAAAAACTCAACAGTTCTCAGGCTGTTTTGTGGTGTGATTGAGTTACCCCAGACAGTCTTCCAGATCCATCCTTTGCTATCATAACGTGGAAACTGCTAAGACTTCTGATGGGCTATGTGCAGTAGTCAAATAACAGACAAACAACATGAGTGAAACACATTACTATTTGTCAGAAGGAATTCCTTTGCTACCTGTTTTTGCAACCCTTTTATGACAACTTGCAAACTACAAGCTTCTCACTGACGTGGGCCTAAACGCCCGCGGTGATGATGGAAAAGGTGGCTTTCGCTTTTTTTTTTCCCCGTGACTGTAACTGGGCGGACCCCCTGCCGAGTAAGTTGACCCATCATCATCACTTTCAGCCTCTGCTCACCGCAGGGGAGCATTTCTTGAAATTAGATCAGTCTACGGGATTCTAGGTAGGGACTCAGTGGCTCCTGTTCTCTCCCTCCCTGCCACACGGCACAGGTGCAGCAGTCTCTCGCCAGGAACATGAGGCTCGGAGCTCTGCCCTTATTATCCTTTGTTGCCAGTGTTAGACCACGTGTCTCCATAATGCTACATATACTGTAGCTCCTATTCTATGTAGCTATCCCATTCATTCAGTATGACGATTTTCTGTGGCCCAGTTTTCACTATCAATAGTCCTTCTCCATTCATGCTGGTGCCCCTAGCAGTCTATATCTGCTCAGAATGGCACTGCCTTGTTATCAAGAACATATCAATAATGGCTGATAATTAATGGAGTTTTTTTATACTCAGAATGCCAGTGCAGTTCTCTGACAGGTGAATAAAAAAGAGCGTGGGGACGTCAGATGCTTAAAAAATATGCAGAGTCTCCAGGAGAAACCTTGGAGAGCACCGACATTTCCCCCTAGAGCATCGAGGACATAAGCCCCGCAAATGACACGCTTGCGCTGGAGAGAAAATAGAGGCATTTGGCTTCTGGGGATAAAAAAATGTGTGTTGAAGTGCATATGGAAAACACCATTAGGAGGAACTCCGGAGCATTTGAATAAATCGAGTCATTAGGCATCCGTTTGTTGGAGAGCAGCTCCCACCTGACAGTGCAGGATGGCAGCTTTCCGCGCCAGCTTCTGTTCCTGGTTCCAGTAAGTAGACAAACAGATTGTCTCGTTTGCATTTCTCGTTTGGCAACAGCTTGTCTAGGGCGGGGTAATGCTTAGCCGCCGCTGTACTTTTTGTAGCCCTCCCGGAGTTTAGCGGAGGTACATTTTTAATTTCAGAAACCTGTTTCCCAAAATAAATACCTTCTGGTTTGCCAGATTAATCAAGCTGTGCGTGTTATACAATAAGCATTTTTTTAAGCTTACTATTCCTCTGAAAACACACAATAACTTCTTGATCATATGGAGGGAGTTTTAGGCAATACTAAAATCCTACCAGTACGCATATGCTTTTACATCACTGATACAGCTTATGAATATGTATATAAAAACCACCAACAGCTTAAATCTGCCTGAGGTGTTCTGGTGAATGCACAAACCATGCTTTATTTAATGAGTGCATCACATACAAAACTTAATAATATATGAGTATATACATTATGTAAAATATATTCTTTCACTCTTGGTTTATCATTTAAAAAGAGAGATACAGTTTTATAAAGATTAAATGCATTCGCATTTGATTGACACGATTAACTGTTGGTCTTGCACATAGTAGCCAATCAAAGATTTGAGTCTTATTTGGTATATTAAGACAGTTCATATGTTGCATGTACTGTATGTTGTCTTTTATCTCTATCAGACTGTGCTTGCAAAATGAAGTCTTATCAGGGATCAGTATTTCAAACTAGCTTTATTTTAGAGATATAAAATTCTGTACTATTAGTTTCTTCAAATCGCTTCTGTTCCTCACTTCTTTATTCCTGCATATGTATTGCTGTTGTATGTGAAGTATCTGAAATTGTGTGGATAACACTTGTAATAATAAACAGATTAGCTTATATGTTATTAAAGCATGTATTATTGTAAAGTATGATGAATAAAATCGATTTTGTAAACGTCTTACCATAATTGTATTAATTAACAGTGAAAGAGCAGCTCTTCTGTGCTTCACTCAGCTTAGAGCATTGGCTTTCCACCCCCTCCAGCCAATTCTCTTTTATAACATAAATTTTATCATTTATGGGGTGATTTTTAAAATTTGAAATGACCAAATTTTTTTTTGTTACCAGTTGCACAGCAAAAACAAAAGATATTTTCAATTCTGAAACTCTAGACTCATAAGGATAAAATATTCTATCCTGCACTTTGTCCACCTACATGTGGCACTCAGACAAACAACTATGCCAAACCTTACTTTTACACACAACATGCACACACATACAAGCATGTACATGGAACACACGCATACATAAGGATAGGGCAGTTTGAATGTCACACTGTGACTCTTTAGCCAGTATAGCCAGCATGAATTGGATAACTCCTTACCAGTTGCAATCAAACAATTTTATAAAGTGCTGTGGGGACTGGACTGAGACAAGCTGAACCCACTCTGTTGGGCTCCTGCTGGCTTTGCTCTCTGACAACAGAGGGGTAATCTTTATGGCAGTCAGCTGCTGGAATCGACAAGCCGCTAAATGGGGAAATGATAGTAATTATGAAACCAGCCAAACAGTCTGATAGTCAGGGTATGAGGCCAGTGTGCGAAGGCTCACAGTAAGTCAGACTACTGGGTTTTGGCTCTGTGTAATCTCCCCCGACCCACGCTGCCTCATTCACTCCTGCATTGTTGCCGATGCGTCTCTGTGAGGCTGGATCGGGCACAGTGTGACTTAGCACGCCTTGAACCTCACTCACCCCTAAACGCGCCCAGCTTCCACCAACTGTTACTCACCGGTTACAGCTCCTCCAGGCTGCGGGAATATCGAAACAGTAATAATTGCCTGCCAATCACTGTGACTGGACAGACTGATTGAATATAAAACGCTTCTCCCTCTTGAGAAGCACTGCCAAGCCTGATGCTGCAGTAATGCTCGGCATAATTGAACCATCTCGCATGGAGGCCTACACCTTGCATGTCAGCAGCATCTCAGATGTCTCTCCTCTTCATCCTCCTTTCTTTTTTTAAGTGTTTATTCCCTGACAGAGGGAAAATGGGACTGTTCTATTTATCCACACGAGAAGCCATTTATTGGGTGGAATGGGGCTCTTGGTGTTTTTGACTCTCAGCAGTGCAACATTGAAAGTGTAAAACAAATGAATAAAGCAGTGTTTTGGCCTAGCGTCAAAACTATCAGCTTTCACTTTAATCCTCGAAGGCAAGGCACTAAAGTCAAGCACAAGTTTTTTATTAGATTTCCATTTTTTTATGTCAAAATACTGGGTCCTGGCCTGGTTGCTCTGTGCCAATTTATTTTCATAGGTACAGTGAGGTAAATAGGGCAGCACTTAAATGAATGCTTGCAGTTAAATCTTTTATTTTATAAGGTGTACGAATTGGAGAGGTGCAAGAGTCTCCCTTTTACTTATAACGATAGTGTCAAAGTTAAATAAAAGTACTTTGCATAGAAATCCCGATTGTATCAGGCAAATAAGAAATCCAAACTCATTAAACTCTGAAGTGAAAAGATTTTTTCCTTTTCTTTGTCTTAAAATATGTAATTAGCAGTATGCATGACAGCAGGTTGGAAGATGCATTGCATGATACATTAACAAATGTGTTCAATTCAGCCCAAACATGGTAAAATAGGCGATCGTTAAATGTGTGATTTTATCATTTAACATTTATGCATTTATATGCATGGGAGGGGATTTTTTTCTTCAATGAAATGATGCACTAACAAGCTCATGTCCCAGCTGGGTGGATCTAATTCTATCTTGTTCTTGGGGATAGAGTAAATCAGGGTCTTATTTTCACTTGTTTTCAGAGAGGGATGCCCACAGAGGGGGTTTTATCAGATATCAAAGGAGCAGTGTGCGTGTGCCTGGGAGACGCAGGAGCAGAAATATGGGGGTGAGCGAGACTCGGGGGTGTCATTAAATCACACAAAAAGAAGAGTGAACTAAATGAATAAGTAAAGAGAAGGAGACATGCCAGCTCTTCCTCAGCACAGAGGAAAAGGATGGGTGGTTAGTGCATGAATAGATGGCTTCACATTACCACCACATGCTTTTTCCCCTCTCCCTGGCTCCCTCTCCCTCTCTCTCTCCCACCCCCTATTTTTTTCTTTGGTGGTTGGACGTGGAGCAGTTGAGTGATGTTACCCATCAGCGCGTTGTGTGCACTGTAAAACAGTCACGCGGTGACAGATAGACTGAAATGGCCAGCTCTTCAATCAGAGAGAGAGCGAGAGAGAGAGACACGACTCTCGCCCCAGTCAACGGGAGCCGGGGCAGATGATGCACAGCTGTTTGGTGTTCTGGCTCTGCAGCGCGCCAAGGCGGCCTGGCGTCCTCTCTCTCTTTCTTATTCCCTCTCTCTTTCCCCTCACCTCTTTATCCTTATCACTCTCTCTCTCTCTCTCTCTCTCTCTCTCTCTGTCTCTCTCTCTCTCTGCCTTTCTCATGCGTTCTCCCAGCGGTGAGAAGGAGTTCATGTCATAAGATGGCCGCAGAGCTTGTTGGCGTGTTATGCAACTTTCTCACCGCCATTAGCTCTTTATTGACTGGCGAGATCGAGAGCAGTGGTACTTCCGCTCCTCAGCTGCCCTTAATTGTATACGTTCTCATTGCATAGCAGTGTGGTGGCTGCCTTAGTGTACCTCTGTAGAATACTTCATTAATGACTAACAATATCACCATACAATAGTTTGTATGTTATACACATTTTTAAAGACAAAAACAATATATTTAGTTATAAATATGGTTAAGCAGGTTGGGCCCCATTGATGCATCTTGATATAGCACATACATAAAGACAATAAAGATTATACAATGAATTAAAGATCTGACTTGTGTGAGATCTTAATCAAAATTCATTTGTATTTAGCAAGTGATGCAAATGCATTCAAAGTTGTGAGAAATAATCTGCAGTTGGAACACAGTTAGCAACCTGCAACAGCATGCTGCCAATGTAGAAACAAAGGAAATAAATGTCGCAGAAGGAAACTAACCTCCATGTCGTTCTGGTGTCTCACAACCTGTGAAACCTTTGTGGGTCAGGACTATAGTTTTGAAGCACAAATGAGACATCTGACTGCTGCCCACTCACTTAGCATGTTTGTACAGTTTTAGTGATCTTAGGTTGGTACTGAGACTGAACTAACTGAAGAGGAAAGAAAAACTAGGGTAAAAACCAAGCTATTTGAAGCAACATTGTGTTTGAGAGAGGATGGTTAGTTAGAAAAAGCATCAACGCCAGCTTTTTTGGGCACACTTCATGGTGTATTTCTATAATCACATGTACACATGCAGTACATATATTGAGGAGGAAAAGGCTGTTCTTGTCTTTTTGTCATTCTTGGTGTCGTTACCGTGGAGTGATCTGGGATGGGAAACTGGGGTCCGTGCACCATATGTTATTTAAAACCCACCGCACTCTGTCAAACAACCACGCCATTCTCAGAGACCAGCGCAAGGGCCCCCCCGAGGCCCACACTAATGCCAACAGAGCCATGCACAATGTTACGTGTCATTTAATGTGGCTCAATAACAAATCCCCCCTCTGCCGGACCCGGTCACACTGAATTATAGTTCTTGTCTTCACAAAGCAGAGAATATCTGTTTTCTCGGGCAGCTTTAACAAGGTGGATTAAATCGCCAGCCCTTTATCAGCCCATGACAAATATATTTATGTAACAGTTTTGATAGATATTGATTCATACAGCAGTTCCTCTTAAAAGCAGAGGGAAAGTGAGCTTTTAAACCCAGCAGAGCCCCCCGTGCACGGCTTTTAACAGCCCCGCTAATGAGCTGACACGTGACGCTGGAGACAGCCCGCAGAGCAGCCGAGATGCGGAAAGGTTAAGACTGTCACTGTGACCCACGCCATTACAAGCTGCTTCATAAAGACAAATTCCGGAGAAAAACAGCAGCTTATGTGAGAAAAAGGTTACAACTGTTGGTGTTTTCTCGAGCAGTCATCATAAACAGTGCCCCCATACTGAGGGCTTAATTAGTACAGGAATATCTCGCACTGTTCTACTTTCGTTTGTTTGTCTCAATTAAAAATAAACACCAATGTGGATGTAGTTTTTGAGGAGAGAATTAGTTTGAGTATTGTTGTTCCCTGATTAAACAGAAAGCCCTGCATAGGTTTGCCCTGTTAATGATTTCTTTTTGCGGTTTGTTTATAAGCTCTGAAGTGAGGCATTCTGGGTCATGCATTCATTTCTCAAGCTGGAGGTAAATTCCTTAGCTCTTATCCTTTGATTTCTAGTAGAGGAAGAAAGAGTTGCGCCTTGTCACAAATATCCAGTTTTTTGTGATAAATTTTTATGGTTGAAATGTGCTTCTCTCACTGACTATTAAAGCATAATTCGCAGAAGGCCTGGCCATCCTTACACTCAAAAAATAAGTACAGAATATTGCTTATTTCAAAATTGTTGATATGAATTTGCGTGATTAATTGCTCTGTCATTACAAGTAAACAATAATAGTTACCTTCTTTTACCTCTTATATCGAGTTTTTTTCTCAAAATATGACGAAAAAGTCTTTACATTGGAGAAAATGCAAGAAAAATGGATGAACTGTGTATATAGTTACTTTAAGAGGAAGTTTATAAGAGGGAGAACCACAATTATGTCGCATTTTGCAGTTCGTTTTCAGTCTCTGAACTAGTTTTTTTCTTTCAACTCCCACTTGGAGAGAGGGACAGCTGTGGGGGAACCTACACACACTCACGCACACACACACACACACACACGCATGTGCACACATACACATGCATACACACATTCATTCACACACACCCACTCGCTCTAAAAAAGCATGTTAGACAACATTTCCCTCTTGACCCACACTTGTCTCACATGGCAGTACCTGGGAGCAGCTGTGTCATACATGGACACCTCAATTCCCACTAATACCCAGGTATCTTTGACCTTGGAGCCACCCCCGATGGTACAGCGGCCCGTCAGCACTCAGCCAAGCGTGCTCAGACAGATTATGAATGTTTCATTACCGCCGCCCTGGCTCCGGCTCGGCTAAGATTCTCACTGGCGGGTTACACAAATCCTCTTTTTTCTTCTTTTCTCCCCTTCCTTCCCTCTCCCTCTCTCTCACTCGCTCTCTCCCCATTCCTTTACCTCCCCTCTAACGCCATGTGATGAATCTCTCGGCTGAGGCAAATGATTGTACTTCAGCCCAAGTGCTCATTTTTCTTTGTGTTTGAAAGCCGTGACAGGTAAGAGCTCGCTCTCTCTTTCTCTCTCTCTCTCTCTCACCCCCCTTCATTCTCTCTTATGCTTTCCTTCTTTCTTCTCTCTTTCCTTCTCTCCCCTTTTCTGTCTCTCTGCCCCATCTCTCTCTCTCTCCCTCTCTCTCATTCCATCTTTATCTTTCTCTCTCCTGTACTTTCTCCTTTTCAAACCAAGAATAGCTTGGGGTTTGCAAGGATGTTTTGGCTACCAGCTATGAGAGGTCAGAAAATGGGAGTGTGTGCACCTCCTAGCATTGCTTGACCTCTAAAAAGGCACCTGATGTTTTTCATTGACATGTCTCTCACATTGTACACAAGCATTGTTTAATTTCTAAAAATAAATAAATAAATATACCAACAGACTACTGCAACTGGAGGGTGTGTATTATTTTTTGCACTTCCTACATATATGCAGTGTGTGTTTGCATACTTCATTTTGCTCATGTTTTGAGGACTAGCTCTTTTTTCTCAATGACCACAACATGCTTGATCCACAAAAAGAGGAAACACTGCATTGGTTTGAAAACTGAGTTTGAATACATTAGCAGATGAAAGCTAGTGCATGGTAAGAGGTAATTGTTAACACATGGACTGTGTGATCTGCTTTCCACTGTGTGCTTTCCAGTGCATGTCAGGACACTCAAAAACAAAATTCGCACATGTACACGCTCGTATACATTTACTTTTTCTGTATAAGCCATTTCAAGGTTTTTGTAGCCTTTTGCATGGCCTCTGGCGTTTACATAGGATTGATCATTAGGTTTGTAACCACTAAATCTGGTTAAATTGTTCTTATCCGTACCTTTTGTGCTCTTTAATGCAGTATTGTCCTCTCTCACTCAAACCAGCATCAACCACAGGATAGGCTACTACTGATCATTTTAAGGATTGAACACCGGTTGTAGTACAACATAATCTTTTGCCCATGTTATCCGTGAGTGTGTACAGTGCTGTCAGGATGAACAAAACACATAGAGTAGAGAGCCATACACCCTACTGTTTACTCTTTTTTTTATAAGAGCTTTATTGGCAATAGGTCTGACCCAGGCTAATGATGAGACAGGAGATCTTATTAGTTCATAGGTCCCATTCAGCAGAGACCTGAGGAGAATCAGATAAACCAAGCTCTGTTCTGATCCTGATTTTCAATCATATAGATGTAGCTTTGTTTTTTTTTGGAAAATACCAGGGAGGCAGGATTCGACAAAGATCAAACCAGGACATCTAGATATCAAATAACAATATATAACCCCATTCTGTTGTTGTCCTTTTTATTTACTTGTACATTTCTCTTTGATAAAGATCAAACGTCTGCTAAACGTATTAAGTTATACATTGTAGTGTCCCTTTTGTCTCATTATTTTTCCTTATTTTTGTGATATTTTGGTAGATTTGATGGCAAAATGTGAACTAATAGTAAATACATTAATTCTGGGTATGGATTATCTGAACTGAACTACAGGGGACCTTTACAAGAGACACGACAGAAAGTGAAACTCAAACAGGCATACGGAACTCATTGTGGCCATTTCTATAAATATGTGATCTGATTGGGCAATCTTTGTCTCGACCCCGGCAAACAGAAAAAATACGGTTCTTAAAAACAGTCTCAAAATATCCCAGAATTAGGGAAGGTAAAGCCAGTGCTGTTTCTCTGGCTGGCTAACCACATATTTTTGGTATGTGGAAACAGGGCAGAAATTTCCACACTAGCAAGATGTGTGGAGATTTAGACTGTTGTAAATTCCAGACTTCCCAATTGTCCGCATTATCGGTAGGGCCTTGAAAAAAGGACATAAAACCTGTTTTGGAGCTTCTGCTTTTCAGAAACTGAAAGATGCACTTGCAGCTGACCCATTTTGCTTCTTGGAAACAAATGCATTTCTGTGTACCTTATATTATATGACATCCTTAGAATAATGTGATTTCTCTAGCCACCAAACAAGCAGGTTTGAATGGTCCAGACTGGTAGTTTCTGTGTTTGTTATCAGAGCTTAATTTATAACATCCACAAATACAGAAGGATGGGGCCGCGAGTGGGATGCAGGATTGGATGAAGGGAATACGGAGAATCTGCATCTGCCTCATGGGAAAGCCCTGTCAAAACAGCGGACACGCATACTCCCAGAGAGGGTAATAATGTATGGGCCTGTTGAATGGCAAACAGCGTCCGCACACAGCGAGTGCAGGGTTCCCTCCTCAGCAGCTCTGCCTGTATGCCACAGGCCACCTCCAGTGTGCCCTCCAGCTCCAGCTCCACTGCAGCTCCTGGCCGCAGATTACAGTGCAAATGTATGTGAGCGCACCCATGTGTTTGTGAACGCTGTGGCCTTGACGTGCAATGTATGGATGCAGCAAAGAGCTCTATATCTGCCAAACTCATACCTCATTAGCCAGTGGCTGTTTTGCATACGCCTTTAATTAGCGAAGAAAAAAATAAATATGTGTGCGTGTTTGTGTGTGTGTGCGCATATTTGTGTGTGTGTATGTGTATGTGTGTTGTATAGCTATGTACTATATTGTGTGTGTGTGTGTGTTGTATATCTATATAATATATTGTGTGTGTGTGTGTGTGTGTGTGTGTGTGTGTGTGTGTGTGTGTGTGTGTGTGTGTGTGTGTGTGTGTGTGTGTGTGTGTGTGTGTGTTTGTACTTGTGCTTTATAGCTCTTGTGAAAGGCACAGAAAGGGTGTTGACAGGGCAGATTATTTACGTGGATTCTCTGGGTGATATGAGTATTATATATTAGTAAGGACTCGTCAGAGAGCTGGGTGATGCTGCTGATGATTAACCTCAGGCACTTAGACGGGCATTTCTATATATTTATTAGGAATATCTGTCACACCTGCCCTTTGGAAAGACTCATCTTCCTTCTTTATACTATCCAGCAGACGTTTCGGTATGGATGAAAACAGTACACAGTAAACTGGAAACTTTTTTAAAACACAGGGAGGGCTGTCAGCTTCATAAGTAAGAGGAAAATTGATACTTAAATTCCTCATTTTAATTAATTTAATATCAACACAGTTTTTTTTTCCTGAAGAATAAGCATGCAGACTATAGTTATTTGGCAATAAGTCATACTGTTTGGCCACAGATTTTTTTTTTTTTACTCATACATAGCTTGTAATGTAAAAAATGCAAAGGTTTTCAATTTAAATGAAACGAGTGATTTGAAAGGTAAGGTGAAATGGTGGCAGCTAACAGAAGTAGCTACATTTTTCACACCATGGCCCAGTTTATCTGAAGTTATGCTTTCTCTCTGTAGCTACCTTGTTGCGATAGGAGCCAACCGAATTTTCCAGGGAATGTCATTTTTGCCCCCCTGCACGATGACTGCAAATGACTTTGTGGAGAGTCTGGCAAATGACTTCATAGGGCTTCTTATCTGTTTGTTGTCATGTTGCGCTTATTTGAGCCTGTAAATATTACCAGCACCAACAAGACAGCCAGTGCACTGCAGGAGAGTGCTCTATAGGTACTTCCCCAGACCTTCTGATTCTCCTCTGCTGGGTCTTTCATAATGTTCTCAACCCATATATAGTACTACTACCTCTACTTCTACGCATGCTAAATACTACGGCTACTGCTGCTGCTCCTGCTACTAGTTCTACATTTAATTATAGTATTACTACAAGTAATGTAACAGAGCATTTGCCAGATCATCACTTTAGACATTTGTGATCAGCATTGTCCTGAATGTTTGAAACATTCAGTAGTGAAATGCGGCTGCACAATCACGCAAACTGCGCAAGGAGAAGGCCGATTTGATCAGGGTCTGCGGTGATGTCAATTAAGTGTGGCACACCTGTCTTAAGATGAACAGGTGAGGTCGTTTAGAATTTTCCCACTGACCTCAATACAGTATGGTGCTGCATTAACTGTGCATGGAAAACACTTATCATCCTGCAGCAACAAAGAACTCAGTAAACAACATTTTTTTCACAGTAGCTCCTGACATGGATTTCCATGCAGAAGAGGCAACTTTTCTGGTGTGTTATGCATTTGTGACACTGACACGGTTACCCAGGCCGCGGTCTACTGCTGCCGCTCCACTGCTGCACCGCAAGCGCTTGCTTTGCAGGAAACGGCACGTCCGCACCCACGAGAGGGACTGCCCCGCCGCCATGGTCGACAACGCCCCCTGAAACACAGACACACATCAGCCGCAGATCTCCATCTCCCAATGCACCCACCCACACAGAGGAAGCGCCGTACTGTCACACTACTCAAGTGCATTTAGGCAATGTAGATGAACATACATATAGACATACATATATACGGAGGGGTGAATCCAAATCCAGATGATGCAGCTCTGATGCTGCATTATGGCCAACATAATATAAATTCCATATGAATTATGACATCAAGCATTGGTTACAGTTTGATGTTTGCATAGTGGTAGTGAGTGTTTCAGGGAAAAAGATGGCATAGAAATATTACGAAAATTCGCTCATCCCCAGACAGCCAAATTCATCTTATTATTTCCTTCATGGAAATAATATTTCCATCAACTTTTTTATGAATCTTTTCAGGGTGTGGACAATATAGTCAAGCCTATTACACTGATGCTATTAGAGAAATTTGTACTTCCTGAGGGCCAGATTCATGGCCAATATGCTGTTGTATGATTTTATATTTTGCTGCATAGATTTATATCTTCCTTTTAATTCTAATTCATTAATTTTCTCCTCTAGTCCAGTTTATTTCAGGATTTACTTGCCTTTGCAAATGAGGGCCGATTAAGTTAACAGCTGGCATTTTATTTATTTATTTATGTATTTATTTATTTATTTATTTATTTTCTGAATTGAAACTGACCCACTGTAGTGTACTTTGTAATCAGGTTGTAAGGTTTTAAGAAGGGCAAACTTTGGCAAAGGAAAAGGGGACAATCTTCTGGTCAAGAGAGGAAAGGGGGCGTCTGAAATCAAAAGGCGCGTGATACAGTAGCCCAGCCAAGGTTATTTTGTGTTTTGAAACTCACTAGATCTTAAGCAGACTTATGATTGTCTATGGAAAAGGAAAAAGAAAGCCAGTAGTCGCTGACATCATAGACAGCGTTTTTCTAAATGTTATCTGAAGAGCGCTGAAAGCATCTTTTTTTGCATCATCTGTAATGTGATCAGAGTTATTCTCAGCCTTCCATTTACATCATAGCCCAAGGACAGCTGCTCTCACCTTCAGGTGTGTCCCGCCGCCCAGAGTGGGGTGCTCCAAGCTCGGGCGGGGGTGCAGCGGACGCCATTTCAATTTCAATGGTGAACAGAGAGATTCCTGTGCAGCAGGAAAACAGCATGGCCAGCCAAGACACAAGCCACAACAATCCGTCTATTCCATCATGCAGTTTTCCCAAGTGAAGCATGATATTCCATAGTGGTGGCTGGGCACAGGCCTATGTTGTATATTTCAAAAATCCCACCATATTTAAGCTTCATTTTCTGCATAATTTACCCAATATGTGCCTTGTTGTTCAGTTGTTGATTTAGGTGGTCTGCGAAGGACGGTTTCTTTTTTCTTTTATGCTTTATTATAAGTGAAATAACCAGGCAGTGAAACAACACTGCTCATTGGTTTTGTTATTCATTGTGAAGTTAATTGAAAAAAATACAATATAGCAGGATATCATTCATTTTCATGATATTTATTATTTTTTTACTGCACTGTTATCGTCTTTCATTTTAAATTTAGATCTTCTTTCATCATGCCAGTAATTGGTTATTTTCCTCATTTAGCTTTGTATATTTTCATATTTGGAACTTGAGGCTAGGGAAAAGCTTTGATTTGGAATCAACTGTAGAATTGTAAATAATAGTTTTTAAACATTCAAATTAGAAATGCAGCAGGGTTTTGGAGCCTCTTCTCAGAGGAGAGGCAATACACTAGGCTGCTCTTTTTGACTCTAGTTTTCATAGGAACTTTTATTAGTTGATATTAAATATGACTATTATTAAAAATGTGATACTGTATGCCTTAAATACAATCATAATGCAAAGTTAATCTGGAAATTTCCATGGGGACCGGAGAGTTGTAAAGCTTACATTTATGCTTCCCCACAAAAGCAAGCCGTGGGATTTCATAAAACTTTGCTACATTTTTCATTGATTTTACAATACCACTTAATAAATATTGATTTACAATTTTAATTACATGCTAATCTCAAAACACATAGATGGCGGCTTTATGGCTTACTGAATTCAGATGGTAAATTTTCTAATAGCAAATATTTATTGAGTTTATCCAGTCCAGTGAGAACTATAAAATAGATTGTGATCATTATGTATATCTGATGTATATCTGCACAAAAAGGCATCTCACAAGTAAACATTACCAGTAAAAGTGGCATAAAAGAAACTGAGATCAATTGTGTTATAATTACTCCCTTTCAGGGACAACATCAATCATAATATAGATGAAAAATGACAGTAAATTAAAATACATATAGACAAACAGCACTTTAAACTGAGAAGACTTATAGGACCAGAGATAAATTGGCAGTATGTTTTCAAATGAACAGTGAAAAGACAGTTTCACCAAAGCAGGTGCACAACGCAAACAATATTTTATAGAACTTATAGACAAAATGTACTTTTTAACAGTTAATATTTTCAGGTTCACCATGGACAATAAAAAACCCAATATGCAGTTATTACCTTGGTACTTGGGATATGGTGTCATAAATGTATATGTTTGAATTTAAATTTATGACACAGTTTCCCAAGCAGCAAGATAATAGTACTTTATCTAGGTTTTTTAAAGTATTTGTGAATCCAGGTAAGTATCCCTCCTTTCCATGATTTTGGACTGTATTTGAGTTTTACAGCCTATAGAAATATGCCGGTAGACGCACTGGCTCGCAGTCACTGAGCAGAAGTCCCATGGAATCATTGTTCGGCTTGTGCTAATGTTCTTTATAATTGCACTGCTGTACGACTGGGGCTGTTGCACTGTGCAGTATCGCATTCAGGAACCACATGCTGTTCCAAATTGTTTAAAACCATAGGGTATTGCAATAATCAAATTGAGGTCAACCAATCTATTAAAAACCAATAAAGCTGTGTTAAAACCCAAACACCAGAAGCAATGGAGGACCTATAAAATAAGATTAAAAACTCATTCCTTTGTCGTAACTGTTATACATACAGATCAGAAATAATAAGATACCAGACTACTGCCTCGTAGGTTGTCAGGTTCTCAGTAGATGTATCAGAAGACAACAGGAGTGATCATCAATTAACATTTGGAGTAGGCATAGATAATTTGGAGATACAGGAGGCATGGTGGACTGAGATGTTTAATGAATGGTGATGCACATTGTTTGTTGTATTTTCCAAGCACTTCAAAGATTTCCCTGGCTCTCACCTCTTTCCGCATTATTTATTTTAATCCTGCCATCAGTAAAATTAATTGAAACTGAAACTGCATTAAGGTGATTAGTACGCTAGGAAATGTTCAGGGGGAAAGCGTCACTTTCAAAGGGAAATGGAAAAAAAAACAAGTAAACAACTTATTATTCATTGCAGACGTTTCCTGCTTGAATTTCACCTGCTGTAAATTACATTGTGTAAATGTACAGTGGATGTAGATTGAGAAAATAGTGTGTCAAAACGGAAAAAAACAAGCCTTCATTTCAGCAAACCTTAAGGAGCAGAAGTTCATAAGCCATGAACAGTATATCTGTGAAAGAGTGAGTGGTGTAAGTCCAGCCTCTGGCTTTGGGCAGAGTCCCATTACAACAGAGTGAGAGCCCACAGCTGATACTGCTACAGCACATACTATCAGTGTGATCACTGCATGCTTCACTTCTGCACTGTGATGGAAAACAAGCATTCGTTTTAATACAGTTTCCAAGCAGAACATAACCTATTAGTTTCCTCATAGTTTAACTATTATTTAGCCGTATAAAATCTCAGAACATTAACACAGATTTTTCCAGAAGTCAGTAGTATATGTCCTGAGTCAAACCAGGGATGAAAGTTAACTGCATGTCTCATACTTTGAGATTGGAGTGCTTGTCCATACCTAGCTGAGTTTTCCTTTATTGAAATGAGCCAAAGAGCACAGGTGAAGGACTGCTCAGTCTGGTCAAAAGATCAAGGTCGGTTTTTGAAAAATGGTCTGTGCACCTGAACTGAAAGAGCAGAGAGAAATGTATTGATTAACTATCAAATGATTTCGATACAGCCGGTCAATGTGGCTTTGTATGGAATCCCCTCAGGGCTGTGAGCTCCCCCTCAAATACGTCTCATGGATCTCTGGGCTTCAAAAACAAAAGCCATCTTTGTTGTTGTTTGTTGAATTTCTCTGTGTCTGAGTGATGTCGCTGGGGTCGATGGGATCTGTGTCTGCCGAGATACTCCTGCAGAGGGATTAGCCAGGCAACAGCCTGAGTGGGGCTGCATATCAGTACCTCTCTCCCGTAGTGAAATTGACCATCTCAGAAGCCAAACATGTTTGCTCACGTCCCATTCACACTGCCTATATGAGGCCTCAGAGGTGGGGTGTGGGGGACGTGTTGCATCACCGCTGTGGCCTTTGCCAGGCGTTGATCCATCTCAGAATTCGCAAATTGAAGGCACTGCGTACACTGTGATCGGCCGGTGATTAGTAAGCAGGCCACGCAAAGTACCAAACCCAGGTGTGTAACCATTTGAAGCTAACTACTTCATTAATGATTAACTGATTTGGACCAATCCGAGCACTTTATTCCAGGAAGCCAGTCGCCACGATTGGCTTGGCTCATCCAAGTCATTAGAGAAGCAGCGAGCTCAAGATGGTGACACCTGGATCCAGCACTACTTGAAGGCCTACTCTCCAGTCGTCTGGATTTACTGTTTGCTACAGCGTGAGCTGAAACTGGGCCTGCAGCTCCAGCTCACTTGGAGTTACTTGTCAGTGCTGTTGTTTGTTAATAGTTTTTGTTGAGATGGGGACGTGTCGTGTTCCTGAGCGGAGACTGTGACCTTTAGCGTGAATATGTGGCACTTCCCCCTTCTGATGATGGGGCAGGGGCACAGCTGGAGGAGTGCTGCCCCCCGGGGTGGGGGTGGGGGCAGTGGAGGCACACAGGCACCCCATCTCTCCCGGACCGCCTGCGGGTAGAGACGCAGCCGACACACAGGGGCCGCAGCCTGTAAACAAAGCGCCCGCTCGGTGCCAGGGGGACAGACAGCGCAAATAACCACCGCTGTCCTCTGTGGCTCCTGTCTCTGCGTCAACACGTTTCTGCCTTAATTGTTATTGTCACTGTTTGTGTTTGCGTTTTTGTTTTCTGACCTTTGAGAGTTCGGCCTCCTCTACTTTTTGTGAGGTGTGAGCACTGCTCCACTCACTACACTACACGCTGTACTACACACAATGGCACTCCATGTCTGTTGCACCTTTCAATTTGTACTATATCTTTTCAAAAATACACGTCATTTGGTTAGTATATCCAACAGCATATTCCATGCACAGAAGCACCATTAATTCTGTGACATGAACTGAAAAAAGTAAAATTGTAATCA
This sequence comes from Albula goreensis, assembly GCA_022829145.1. Classification (NCBI taxonomy): domain Eukaryota; kingdom Metazoa; phylum Chordata; class Actinopteri; order Albuliformes; family Albulidae; genus Albula; species Albula goreensis. Next base: position 14,459,460 of record CM040741.1, read on the forward strand.
GCAAATTTTAAATTTTGAACAAACTATATTTTTGCTAATTCAAGCAAAAAAATGTAGATGCAAGGTTTTTATGATGCTGATAATACAGATAGAATACATGCAGATAACTTTACCATCTTGGCATGTGTGTATGAGAGATTGTGCACATCTATGTTTACATTACTGAAGTAGTAGAGGCAGACAGGGATCTAGAGCTAAGCTTCACCTCCTCCAGTGAAGGTTGTCTGTGCAGGGAAAGGAGACCTACAGCCCTCTGGAAAAACAGGCCTCCTCCTCCGCTCATGGGACCAGGGAGAGTTTATGTTGCCAGTCATGCCATTTGCAAACAATGCTGCGGCTGACATCTCTCCCCTGAATGACTCCATCAGCGCTCTCACTTTATCTCCTCTTGTCCAAATCATTTCTCGGTGGCTAACCCCCCATCCTACAACCCCCAATCCCCCTCCCCCAGTCCATCCACACAGATGGATTAGAGCCACAACAGGTTTACACGCTGCACATCATTAGCTATCCTCCCTCAATATCCAGCAAATAACAAGCAGAGCTCTCTATCACCAGAACATCCATTATGGGCTGACACTTTTACTGCCTCTCCGCTCTCTCCCACCCTGCTCCCATACAGAGGAATACAGCTAATTTGGGGGTGGGCGGGGGTTCTGACCAGATCCATATGAGACGAATATGACCCAAAGCAGACTCACAATGAATATCTTTTTATTTGAACTGGTCACACCTAGACCAAACACACTGATCACAATGTTCAGAGCACACCAGAAAAGCATCTACATTGCCTCAATCAAATCCTTTTTTTAGTTGCTTTTCATCAAATATTTTTCAAACAATATAAAAATAATTTGTTTCGGTGCATGGTCTTTGTCTGAAAAGAATCAGCAGGTGTATTTTTATCTGTGCAGGTTTATGTAGGTATGGCTACTAATTTTTTGAATGTTTCCTTTCATAGGATGTTATAAAAATATACATTATGGATTTGTGTATATGATCACCTTGAACAATGTGATATTTGACAGTGACAGATCAGAGCACAGAACTACTGTTGAGTGGTCTGGATGTTCTGTGATGCTGAACTTCTTTGAGCTAATCACTATCCCACATGTCTATCCTCAACAGACACATAAGCCTTACTTACCCATCTTACTTGGGTGAGTGCTGGTAGGCGAATCGGTCATCTGACCACATAGACTGATACCCCCTATCAGTCCTTTGAGCTGGCACTGTGAGTCCATGTGTTTTTACACCTCAGTCCTAGAGGTTCTCAAGCTCTCTGACCTCCAAGCACTGAGAATGATGAAATATATATATAATTATATATACATAATGAAAAGGTGATCGTCTTGATTGGACCAGTGCAGCTTTACTCCCAAGGCATGTGTTTCAAAAAAGGAGTAAGGGCTGTTGGCAAGTGTATCTGTTTCTGTTCCAATATGAAAATCATGACATAACTAGATTAAATATTTTGCTAAATTAATTCAGGTGGCCACGTGATCCAAGGTAGCCAGTGCTGTTTATTTTTTTACTCTTTTCTGGGACTGACTCTCCAGGAGCAGGATGTTGAAGCCCTTGGCTTTAAATAGAGCTCAAAAACCTGGACTGTGGCCCTCCATGACCAATGATGAGTCTTAGCTTGAGATGGTGTTGTCACGAAGCCCACAGGTGAGGGAGTGGGGAGGCCATATCGCAGGAGGTGGCTGCTAGCTGCTGGCTGCCAGCTGTGGCCTCTCTCCAAACAGGGCACTTTCACGAATAAGATTAGATTAGCAGCCAAGCCGTGGGAGGGATCCCAGGGAAAATGATCACCTGAGAGAACAAGCTCAATATATCAGAGGAGGAAGGGGAGGCCTCGCCCACACTATTAGAGAAGCCAGGTTTATTTTAATGAGTCCAAGATTTTCAGGGAAATTACGTTATATATTATGCCATAAGGTGCAGATTCACGCTGCTTCTGTGCATGTGCGTGTGTATGTGTGTGTGTGTGTGTGTGGCCACACATGCACTTTGACTGATTTATCAGATTTTTGCTACCAACTTGTAATTTCCATGCAATGAAAGGGCCGTTATTGGATATACCTTTCAGACATTAGACCACACAGCTGAAGGCCCACCCACATGCAGTTCAGTTAAGTAGTGAGTCATTCAGTGCTGGAATCAGACAGCCATGAAGACAACAGCATTTGCAAGAGTCTGGAAAACGTATTCAATATATTACTTTTTTTAAACATACTTATGTGTATAAACAAAGACTAATACAGCAGGCTTTGCTTGAGAATATTCACTAAGACAGGTCAGTTCAGCCAAGAGCAGGCCCCTACAATATGACAGACTGGCCAAGCAGGAGTAGAGAGGTCAGGTCTGCCTGATGATTGGCTGGTCAATCAGTCAATTAATCTCCTGGTGCGTAAAGTGAGTTCGACAAAAGGTTTGTTTATAGAGGGGTTCCAGGTCAGGGGAAAGTGCAGCTGAACAGCTCTCAGAACAGAAGCACATGGCCCTGTCACGCTCCCAGAGTTCCACTTTTTTGTATTTCTCCTTGAGAAAGACGCTCCCTTGTCATAGTGGGAAACTTCATTCCTTCGAGACAGAAAAAAAAGCTTTCCGCAAGATTTAGTTTCCGTTTCTTGATATAACTTCCTGGCAGTATGATCCTGTACAGTACGTACAAAATACTCAGGCATAACAAATATTGATTTGTTTTGGTTGTCATTTCCAGTGTTCAGTCCAAGCTGCTCACATGGGATATCACTCAGAGCTTTGCTTCTTAAACTTTTTGACCCTGGAATCCAAAAAAGTGCTCTCTTATAAGCCATCACTCACTGCTGACGTAAATTTACTATGAGGGTTATAGAAAGGTGCAGCGTAGCTTTCTGTTAGAATAAATATCCCAAAATGTGGTGATCAAGTCCATTTGGTTACTCTAGACCAACATAAACAAATATTTTGCAATCAAGAGTCTATTTGCAGTGCTGTTTTAGTAGGCGGCTATCACAGTTATGTCTGATGAGAATTTTGGACAGTCATTTATCTTTGTAACATGCTGCTAATATTTTTGTATTTAAAAATAACTATTATATGTATTTATTTTTGTATTTAAAAATAACTGGTTTTTTACACTTCCAAGCACTGCAGGCACTTACAGCAGTTGTAATGACAGGTGGACCCGGTCATGTGGTGAGGGTTGTGTGGTTTCAGCTCCCACTGTTTCAGGTGGCTTTCACTTGATTCAGTCCCAGCTATGCTGGTGGGTGGTCTCCACATCTTACAACAGTGATGAGTGTTAGAGGTGATTTTCATACAGACTGGTTTCCTCTCTCCTGCACCAGTTCCCTCATCCTGTCTCAGAAATATGTTTTGGAAACTGCTAAAAGGGACAGAGTGGTATTACAGAGAATGGAAGGGTGATGTAATATAGCAATGGGGGAAATGGCTGGTACGAAAAAGACCCGTTAGAAAAAGAGTTGTGGACACAGATATTCCATTTGCTGTGAGGTTCTGGATTTAATTGAACAGAATAACAACTTACCCTTGATCCATGAAAGCTGTTGGCATTAATGTCAGTGTTGTTAATGTCAGACTCGTTGAACCATCAAATTGCAGATAACACCTCTGTTTGTTCTAGAGAAATTAAGAATGGAGAAACCAAACTGACTCACTGTGCATCATCGTTACTGCATCTTTGAAGAGTGAGGTCAAATTCTTTGGAAGATTTGATTGAAAAAAAAAAAAACAAGACCACAAGTGGATTTTGTAAGTAATTGATTTTTAATGTGTCCTTTTTCTCTCTTTGTGTCTTTGCAGAAAACATGACAACAGAATGCTGATGGCTTAGAGCAACCTATGGCACCAAGACTGCCACAAAGCACAACACTTAAGAATGAAAACACCATCCCCGGAGACATTCTTCAGAGCTTCTTCCTACTCTGCCTCTCTCTGCTTTATATTTCCTTCAGCTTCATTTCTTTTCTAAAAAGACTAAATCAACACAACATTGATGATGACAAAATCTCGAAGGACTTCTCTTCAGGTGAAAATATCTACGCATGTTTGATTAAGATTACTTAAGATAATTTAAGAAAGAAAAAAAAAGACTTTGTGCCTCAGTGAGTGGAAAAAATCCCTTAAGAAGACAAACTTGACTCTCTCTGGCACCAACAATTGCTGTGGATACAATTTTGACTCAATACTATCCCTCTAAAGCATTGCTTCTTATTTTCCTTGTAATTACCATTATTCTTTTCCCAAGTTTTTGACTTTTTTATTAAGAAAATGTAGGTTGGAAGTCCTTAGTCTTGACAGTTTGCATAATGAAATACAACAACATGAAACAGTCTTCCTTTCTAATGTCCAGATACATTAGTACATTAACTCAACACTCTAATATAAATGATGTACAGTACAATGAAACAAGCCCATGTACAGGATTGTTTTAATTCATAGTGGATTCTTCAGGTGGATCAAGCTCAAACTTATGAATTGTAGTTGTCTTATCTGTATATAGTGCATACACACAAGCCTGTTTGCATCATCCATTTCTCTTTTAACCTTTTATCTACCTTAATATGGAATTCTAACTCCAATGTTTCCTCTATCTGTATTGCTTCATAGCTATAGCTATAGACAACTAAAGTCAAATTTTGGTGTTTCATTTTCACCTTAAAAGAGTGTAAGTTATGGAGATTTGGCCTGTATGGGTGGAATTCCATTAATAAGAATTGTTTCAAATCAAAGCAAACAGGGCCCCTTCTGGGGAATCTGTGGGTGTGAACAACTTTATAAGGACAGCTTACTAAAATAAAAAAAAAAAAAATCCCAATATGCTGGAACACCAGTTGGCAGAAGCATCTTCCCAAGGCTAGACATTCAGCCAGTACAAGCTCTAGAGACACTGAGGGGGTAAAGGAGAGAGATGGTGTCCCTTTAACCTGCTGTATTCCCATTTCCCAGTAGCGCTCAACATTTCTAATGTCTTTCAACTGCAGTGAATACACTTAGCACTATTTAATCTGTATCCAAGGGGTATAGAAACCTCTACATGATATGCCTGGATGAGATCCAGGGTTGGCAGCTTTCTTGTATAGTACACATCCGTTTTTCTCCCTCCTCCTCCTCCTCCTCCCTTCTTTTTTCCTTTTGTCTTCCTTCTTGATTTTGTGTGGACTGAGGAGCCTGGCTTTAGAGGGCCTGCACGCCGACTCTCTCGCGGACCAGCCTCTCACTCAGCTCCCACAGGCTGGCGGCCGTGGCCTCGCTCTGGGCCTCCTGGGACGGCTGGCAGCGGAAGCAGTTGTTGAAGTACATCCCTCCCAGCCCTTCCAGCTCTGGTGCCACGGCGCAGTACACGGTGGTGGCAGCCCCCTGTTGCTGGAATGGCAAGAGCAGATACACCATCAACACACCCCGCAATCCGACCCGGAAAAGACCTCTGAACACAGCACTCTGAGGAAGACATAGATGACACAAACAACACACACTGACACACAATCATGGACATCCATAACTCTGCATCAGGTGGCTGAAACGGAAGAGCTTCTGCAAGGGCTGTGTGCATGGAAAAAAACAACCAACCCCCAAAAAGCATCTCCATCCCCTGTGTGACCTCCAACTCGATCTGCACTTCCTATAGACACCACGGACCCTGACGGACAGCCAATCCTGCATGATCCAAGAGCTATGTGATGGACAACTCCCTGAAAATAAAGATTCAGCCAGACCCCTGGTAATGGGAAGAAAAACACATAAAAGGAACTACCATGGGAAATGGCTATGTGTATATGTATATATATATTCCGTATGTACAGGAGATATGGCTATCAGCAATCTGCACGCCGATATGTAGATAAGCAGAGTATTATTATAAAACTGCAGACAGAGGTTTGTAATGGTGTGGACAGAAGAAGAGCCCCAGTCTCATTCTGAATGAGCACACAATGGGTTCTATAAAATCTTTTTTTCTCTTTTTTCTTTTTTTTCTCCCAATGTTGAGATTCAAGAGTCATATGCGCCCTACATTCTCTGAGGCTCTTTGACTAAATTAGGCTTCAGGGGAAAAACAACAGAACAAAAAAGGCAAACACAAAGACAGAAACACTGGTGCATTTCCTTATTTCCCTAAAAGATTCAGCTACAAGCTCTTAGGCAAAATGCAGGGTAAAATGCCCCATAAGTAATTTGATGAGAAGTGTAATCTGGCATCTTTGATGTTTTACAAAAACCCTGCCAAAAAATGAAGCGGGGTGCTCCAATTAAGTGCCGCCATATAAAGTGCAGCAGGGCGCGTTGCCAAAACTGTCTATTCATCTCGTGTCAAAGGGATTTACACATCTCACTGAGTCAATGGCGGCTGCCAATGCTGAAAAGGACTGCTCAGCTGAGGAGGAGAGCAGACATCATGACAAGGTTGAATTGATGAGGAATAAAGTTGAGTTTACACCAGTGTAGGCAAACATTGCCGTGAGTTTCCTTCAGAAGAGAGTTGAGACTGAGCGGAGCAGGGCTGGCTGCAGACGGTGATTTTAATGGCCAGCCCCTCGCTCTTGTTCTAGCCACCCTTAAAAAAAAAAAAAAAAAAAAATTAAAATGGAGAAAAAAAAAAAAAAAAAAAAAAACTCCTCGAAACACCCAGCGAGGGAAGTAACTGCTCCCAAGCTCTTTGAACTGAGACTCATGCGCTGTACCAGGATCAGCCGCACTGTAAATCATATCTCAACAATGTTGCATGGAAATGTTTTGACTGTTTCCCCAAGTAGTAACCTCTGTAGTAATCTGACTGTAATGTAAGTTGAACCAGGTGTTGTAACTAGAGGTCAAATATCTGTGTCCTTACACTTTCCCTGTCGGTGACTATTTTAGTCCTTGATATTGCAGATTGGGTCAAGTCTTGTGCACACACGCCCACCCCTCCCCCATTCCCCTCCCCCAGCCCCTGCTCTCTCTCAAATAGGAGGCACATGTTATGTTAACTGGTTGAATTTTACAATACAAAACAGAAAGACAATAAAGATCTGGGGGTACCACAACATCACAGAATTCTTTCTCACATTGAAGCAATCACAATATGTTATTGGACACTTGATGCATCACCACTCTTCAGTGTAGCAGATGCAGAATTTGCATTGGGTATTCAAATGAATTTGAGAATTTAAAAAACATTTTTAGTGGTTAAAAAACCGTCAGAGAGAATTAAGCTGAGAGCTCAAATGCGAGATGCATCTTTCATGTTCTTATGCTTTCAGAAAGCCGCTAAGACAGCTTCACAAGAATTTCAGGATAAAGTTGACTTCTATAGGATGCACATGAAATAAGCTTGTTCTTTATCTTCAAATAACATGGGCCGAGCACTGATCTAAAAACTGCAGGCCAATATTTATAGTAATCGTCTGGCAGTCATTGAGAGAGCTCCACTGATGGAAGCCTTTTAACAAGCCAGTACAAAGCTACAGCCTCATTTGAGCACTGAAAACCAGCTGCAGTCCAAGCTGGCTGTCCCTGTGACAGAGAGAGAGAGAGGCGCAGACTTTGCCACACTGCTGAGGGAAGAAAGAGAATACGACAGCTACGGTTTGGTGAACAGACTTCTCTCTTTACGTAGTTTGTGTGCCAGATTAAAAAAAAAGAATCTTTTGAAGTGTGCATTCCCTTTCTTTCCTTTGGTCAACGTGTCAATAAACACGACATCAAAAGGATGCCTCTACAGTCCGTTACCTGTTTTTGCTGTGATAAGTTAATACACGTTTAGGAGGCAGAAAATATTAATGGGTAAAAAATGTCACTCAGTGCTCAGACACATACAGTCACACAATATGCAGAGCTCCTTCATCTCCCCATCGGTCCCATTTAAAAGCATTTCATTTCAAAGAAACCATGCAAAACGGTTCTCTTAAGCAGCGGAGGTGTGTAACTAGGTAGATACTGCTCTTTTTTCCCCTAACATGGAAGTCAGCAAACAGTTGCACGATGCACAGAGATATTAGATAGTGCACCTTGTGATTAATCATAGACTGACCCTTCCCCTCACATCAGAGCGACGCCCCAAACTGATGTCAAGGTGCTGGCTGATGGCTCAGCTGCGTCTTTTTGGCTTTTCAAGAAATGGGAATCCAAGAATTACATGGAACAGGATAAGCAATGCAATGAAGCTGTCCTGTGTGCCAAAGCATAAAGCATTTGCAAATGTAAGCACGGGTCAGAGCGATATAATCCATGACAGGCATGGGGTAAATTAAAATGATAGATACACCAGGGGAGGGTGGGGGGACTTTTCAGATACAGATCTGCCCCCCTCCTGTGTCGCACCCTTCCCCGGAGTCACACGCGCACGCTCTTTCCATTTAATCAGCCTTCGACACCACCCCCTGTCCGCCCAAACATTTGCAAGCTGTCGAGGCGCACCGCTTCATCAATCTTTTTAGTGTATGTGAAATTACCTCGGAATCTTGTTTTTGGATTAAGCAAAGAGGGTCTGTGTAATAAGGCACCATCATGCTGCTTCACATGCCATTTGTCAGCTCACACAGTCCCGCCCGTGCAAGAAAAGGTTAGAGACGCTTAATAAATTACTGCTCTCTTATTGAGAGAGTTGGTGTCCTTCTTTATTAGAGACGTCACCAGGCGAACGCTGTGGCATTTATCGCCTGCCTTGGAGTGAGCTCCACTACCAGGCTTCTGTCACAAGAAGGCCAAGTCTCACACCCAGCACAGTTCCAGCGCACTAACATCTAACTTATAATCATGCATCCTTTACATATTTAAGAAAGCAATCTTGCCATTTGCTGCTCAGTCACCGGCACAATCACATGACCACAAAGGTGGACTTTCTGCTCCTGTACAGTTATACCTAACCTGCACTGACCCATTTTACAGAACCCAAGAGGAAAATTGTAGTGCAGGCCACACAGAATGTGGCATTTTATCGCACAGGGTTGTGGGAGCTGAGGTAACAGGAGAGCATTTAGCATAGCGGAATAATGGTCATTGTCATGCCCTTGCCATCTCACACTGACTGGCGATAGCAGTGAGCATCCAGACGGGGGGGTGAGGGGGATAGCCTAGCCTAGCCTCAGCTGGCCTGGCAGCTCTGACACCCTCCCCACAGCCCTGCGCCTCTGCCTGGGCCTCTGCCACCCCACCATCCGATCCTGTGCCCCCTGTCCTATGCCCCGACAGGCCAGAGGGCTAAAGAGGTGACCTCAGCTCCCAAAACGGCCTTGAGCCCGCATCACATGCCACCAAGGACAAAGCAGGAAGAAACCTGCCCCTACTGAACAATGATATCATGCAGGTCCCACCCACCGCCCACATGTCTCTGTCTTTGGAAGCAGTGCCTGCCCCATTAATTAGCCCGGCTTACCGATAATTTTGACATTGCCGCAAAGATTAAGAGCTGTTCGTATGTAGACAGACGCTGTTGGGGGGAGAAGGGTTCAGAAGGCCATGGGATTAAGACCCATCACTAAAGCAGAACCCCCTCTCTCCCCTCATGCTTCATTCTCATCTGCTGCAAATCAGCACGTCACCATTCACATATGCACAAACCCACCCCTGTGATTCTACACACTTACCACAGCCTCTGTGCAGAGCTCTGAAATAAACACCCCCTTTAGAGTCTGTTTCCCATGCAAACTGTTCCCACAAACACACAGCTCTCTACAGACACAATTCATTATCTCAAACTAAGAGGAGTTATTGAACACCCAAGTTTTTTTTTTACATCTCATGAATATTTTTTTTTATTGGGGAAATATTTTAATTAGCAATTCTGCAATTTGTGTAATTCTGATCTTACATGTCATAAAGGTGAGCAATAATGGTGTACTGGTACCTTTTACTACTAATACTGTAACACCAGACCTGAGAGACAAACTTCATCATCTCTGGAAAAAGGGGAGAAATTATAACCCTATAATGATCAGAAGAAAGGGTAGCATGGCTAAGATTATACAGAGCTAATGGATCTTGTGAATAATTTAATTGTAAAGCTGCCGTCCCTCAGCAAGCCGATGGATTGAAATGAAGAAGAAACCATTCTTAAGCGGTTTAACCCTTACAAAGCCAGGATAGTCTTTCAAGAAGATTTGGTGGCTTGGAAAGGAGCAGATTAGTCCAATAGTCTCAAACTCACGCTTGCGGAAAAGGCAGAGTTAGATGACTAACCCCCTTTTATTCCATCGTGGTAATCATGCACAATACACGAGTTCTGTTTGCGCTTGGGCTGAGCTCTGGAACATGTCCGAATCTCACCACGTATTCCGCTATCAAAGGAGAATGGCAAATCACACACTGTTAAATAACTCTCTAATAGTGAGACTAATTCATTTACTGGCATCGTTTCATTTCCAAATTGGCTGGTTTTGGGGGAAGACACATCTTGAATGTTCAACTCTTCATTAAAGAAATAAATAAATGAGATGAATTAATTGCCACAGACAATGAGCAGGTGGCTTTTCAGGCTGTGCCATTTAAATGTACAATCTGCTTTCTGACAGATTGATTTAAGCTCTCGAGCTGAAAAAGAGAGAAGGCGAAGGAAATCCAAACCACTTTTAAAAAATTTGTAGGGTTGAATGTGTCTACATTTTTGAGTTGATGATATGAGTACATTATGTATGTGTGAACGGAGCTCAGCCTGGTCAGACGGAATGAGGGATCCTGGGCAGTTTTCCGCTCGGTTGGACCCTGGTTCCCCGGCAGCTTAAAATCACTGCTGCGGGACTGGCTGGCGGACAGGGATTGAGTCACCCCCGGCCACCTGTACAGCACATTACCGAATCTCCAAAAATAGCAGCAATGACCAGATCTGAGTCATCGGGAGCCGCTGTGAGTGTACTGATCTGAGCACGGCAGGGGGCATTGAACAATTCATGCTGAGAAAAAGGATATAATCCTTCTGTCTTAAAGCAGTGAAACAGCGCAGTCCAGAAATCCCCCCTCTTTCTCTCTGGAGAACAGAGTGTTCCATAGCAGCTGGTGAATCTATACAAGCCTCTCAATTCTTCAGTAGAATGATTATTACATAGCACAGCCGCCAATGAAACCCTCAACGGTGCCAGATCAGCTACATGGAATCTTCTAATTATGCTGAGCTATTTATGTCCCTCCTTAGCCAAAATAATTTAAAAAAAGAGGTCAGTGATTTTTCTTAATCTATTCATTTAATATTTTTAAGTATTAGAAAATGTGTTATAAAAAAGCAATTGCCAAGTTGATGGCTTGAGAACAAATGTTTTTTGGAATTTTTTGTAAAGCATAATTCTTAAGTCCCTTCTTTCACTCTGCACACTTAATAATTCACCTTATTTTATCTCTCAGTTGTGAGGTTGCTTTGTAATGTGGTCATTTTTAAAGCTCTGGTGCTGACGGAGGGTCCGAAAGCCAGGCGATGAGCTGTGATTGTTAAAAGATGCATGAGGAATTGTGAGCTGAACCAAAAGGCACTGCATCTTATTGCTGTTTAGCTCAACCCCTCGTCACTTGACCTGAGTGACCCCTGTTGGCGATAAGCTTTATGAGATAATGCATTAACATGCTGAGCCACCCACTGCTGTCATTTATCAAAAGCGGAGCTGTGAAATCAACTGTGTTTATACCCCAGAATGAAATTCAACTGGTCCTAATTGGCACCATTTATAGAGAAGCACACACATGGGTTGCGTTACCATTGACAGGAGCAATTCAACTTCAAGTGTTTTATAATTATGTTGAAGTGTACAGCTCAGCTGCACTTTTATCTGTCTGGCAACAAGGCTGTTTGTCTATTAAATCACTTCAGATTGCAATGTTATCAGTAAGATCTCTAGCTGTTGATGTAGTTGTGTGTAGCTGACTGAGGTGGTTATGATACTGTGGGTAATGATTAAGTACCTGCTTTTGTGTGGGGAGGAACATGCAGGGTCTGACACTCAGAAATACCAGGGGGCGAGATGAGTTAGAGGCTGGATGCTGCAATTGGACGATTGGCAGTGCAACTTTCGGTCTGTCCAGTGAGCTCGCTCATGGGCCTTGACAGACACCCCAGTTCTCAATGTGGGATTCTCAGGCAGTTCCTTTCTTCCTTGTGTCAGACTACAGGACATGGCCCAATGTGGTCATGCCGCCCATTTATGCAGCAATATTCAAGGTGAACAAGCCAAAGTGTAACATTAACACATCTGGAAATAAAACACAACCCCAAATAAATGAGGTGTGAGCATGCCTCAATAATACTGAATTCTGGGTGGACAAAATGTATAGAAACTAACGAAAGGAAAAGTAGGAACGAGATTGACACCTGCTTTTAGAGAAACAGCTTTAACAACTGCAATAACTCAGCCCACAGCTCAGGCTAAATCCAGTGGCTTGGGGCTTGATCAATGTCTTCCAACTACAACACAAAATGGCATAAGATAAAAATGAACAGATACACAACAACAATAATAGAGCTAGTATATGTATTTTTGCAATAAGTAACTAATCATAGCAAAGACCCTTAAAAAAGTGAAGGAAATATGGGAGAGGGGAGAGAAGACTAAGGGGTCCTGGTAGAGCAAGGCACTTCGATGTTGTGCTCATATGTGCTGTGTGTACTCGTGTAGAATCTAAGGCCAACAGACTTAACCTCACAACTCAAAGGGTGCTCAACGCCACCCATTCCAGTTAATATTTCATCAGTACATCCTGCCTCATTTATACTGCTTCCATAATTAATGACAATAACACAGGCCTTTATACTGAGGGATGGGTGTCTTTTGGCCCACGGTTCATGTGATGAGAATGACTTAGATTAATGCCACACACCAGCACCTTACTAGTTCATAGTGCTCTGTAGTATGTACCGTTGCTTTAGTAGCAGAGTTTAATGTGGCCACTGTAAATGAACATGTCCTGGCCCTCAGTGCTCATAGAGTGTAGTACAAAAAAGTAAACCGTAACATGCTATTCCTTAGCATAGGGGAACACAAAAAATGATGGACATAGGTTATATCTTTAAAAAAAAAAAAAAAAGGTTGCGTTCAGTCATGCAAACAATCTCTTTATATGCATGCAATAAGTATTCAGACATCTGTATGAAGCCGCCTTTTTCTCCTCCTAACTAGAGTTGTAAATAAGACAAGAGAACATAAAACATAGAAGATTCTGTTTGTGGCCCCATCTCTTGTAAATAGGTTGTAAATAACTAACAGCTATGCATGCTGATATTCTAGCAATTCTTTCAGGTACTTTTATAATCCAGAAGTCTCATATGGCATGTGCTAAAAAAAGAAGAAAAAAAAAGATCAAATGAGAAAAAAAAAATAAAAAAAGGAAATTGTTTGTCAAATGACTTCAGATCATTGGGGAAAAATGTCTTAGTTGTTAATGTTTTTCCTACTAGGTGGTTCCTTTTCTTTGCCTGTCATTCTCCCAGTGTATACACTCTCATGTTTCTTGTTACCTGTCTTCACATTAGTAAAGGTAGGGTTGAGGCAAACCAGGAAAAAAGAAACCCACCCTAACGACAACACTTGGGTGGAGTTGGGAGTAGAGAAGAGCCCCAGTCTCTGATCCTGTTTACCATTGCCCTGTAGTTCCTCCAATCCCGTTACACACTCACATGCATAGTACCACAATTTAACAATTTAATGTAAATTTGTCAATGCCTTCAAATGTTACTCCCATCTGTTATGCCATGGAAATATAATTATTTCTAAAAAAAAAAATAAAAAAATACAGAAACGAATATATGAGGTATATGTATGTATTTGCAAAAGCCAGGTTCGGCTGCTGTTTGATGTATATAACCAAACCAAATTTCACCAGCTTTAAATTGTACTATTTTTAACTGGCACTTTTATGTTTCTTACATAAAAAAAAACATGATTAAAAAGGGGGGATGGGGGTGTAAAAGTCGCCTAGTTTTATTTGAGCGAATCCTGAAATAAGTTTAATACAGGGCACTGTTAATTTCCGAGACTGGTCCTTTGTCATGGCGTTAAGATCAAAAATGAAACCTTCAGCTTTACGGCACGGCCTTTACTTGAATTGGTTGCTACATACAGAGTGTTTCATGATAAGATTTGCCTCAGCCCTAAGGACTGAAATGTACATTATGAAAGGATGGACTAGGCAATAGATATTATACCCAGAAGGAAATGTTGGACTGGATAGGGACTGTTTTTTAGGAATGTTTATTTTCAATCATGTAAGACCCATGGCGATCATGATAGATGGAAGTGTCTGATTTTTAATCTGTGCTAAAGATATTTTAAATTTAATAAATAATCATTGTAACAAGACTATCCGCTCCATCTGTGTTTCATGCTTTGAATTCATGTATTCAATATTAACCTCAGACGGTTGAACATTTGTTGTACCTCAAATACAGAGAATTGCAAAACTTCAACTCAATCAGGGTATGTAAACTATGGTGTCCTTCATAAACTGTTGCACAAATCAAAACAAACATCAAAAAAGTGACAAATGACCTACATTAATATGCAAAACAGGTAATTAACATATTCTAGGAATTATTCGAATAAATGGTTGTTTTTTAACCAGGTATTTCATATTATTTGAGGCATATAATGTTATAAGTACCTACTATGTGTGCAATTATTTTTAAACAAAATTTCATGAGTGAGCACAACTGAATCTAGTATTTCAAACTGCTCAAAAGAGTATTAACCCAATTCAACCACTAACTACGTTCACAAAGCACACTGCAGGAGGCGACAGGAGATATTAGATGCAGTGAGCCTGATTAAGCACTGACTGAGAAACCCCTCCCCAAAGATACAGTCTCTGTGAGTCATCTCAAGCTTCCCCCTATCCCACAATTCCTCTCTCTACTCTCTCAGCCATTGTTCTGCCATATGCTGCAGTGGTGTGTGTCGGTATACAGCAGATTGGTACACTCGTAGAAGTTAATGCAGGGCAGCACTCGGTTCTGAACGAGATCACACCAAAGAACTGGCTTTCTAAACCCTTGCAGTTGAGTGAAGAGGCCATCCTATGAGGGCCCTTTGCTAAGCTTTTTTTGTTTACCTTAGCACTCAGCAGATCGGGCTTTAGCGAGCCGACAGCCCATCTGAGCGTGCTCCACACAGCTGTGTGGAGAGGCTTGAGTGACAGCCTGGGCCAGATAAACAGCTCCAATGACAGACAGTTCAGCCGCACCGCCATTCAGCGTGTCCAATGAACCAGGTGGGAAAGGATTTAAGCAACAAAACACACTCCACTTCAGGCTAATTTGCTCAACCAGAAAGCCGCAAGCGAGTGGAAGCCTGCAAAACAGATGAATAATGGCTGGAATCAATGGCCTTTCAGAGAGAGAGGCCTCCTGCCTCTTGCTCTCCAGAGGCATACAATGATAATGTACACTGTCACTAAGTAAACAGGCCCGTATGTGAATCAGGCAGCAAACAATATGGAAACTCTGTGCTTTCAGCACTTCTCTTCAAACTATGCAGCCTGCTTGGAGGTCAGGGAAAGAGGGCGCGCAGTGGCAGGGAGCGCTTCCTGGTAAATAATGCAGGTTAAACGAGAATTAAGAGAACTCTGCATGAGATTTGCATTTTCTGTGTGCCACGGTACTAGCCTTTTTTTTTTTTTTTTCCAAGTTTCTGATTTTCCACTTCCCTGAGCCAGAAACCACCATTTTCTTATCTTGGCATACATAGTATAACCACCCTACCTAAAATTATGCTTACAGGTAATACTATTTTTAATAGCAATTATACTAATTTTTCACTCTGTGACATAGAGCATTACCAAAACTTTACCAATAGTCATCATCTATTGTCATGCTTTATTTTTCAGTGCAGAAAAAGAACCAAGCATTTAAAAGTTCAGTGAAATATCTCAAGAATGTATATTTATAGATATACTGCATCATAAATGATACACATTTACAGAAACTGTCAGACCTGGGGCAGTGGCAAGTCAGTGTGGACTGAACAATGCTAGCACATTGTGGACTTTGATGTCACAGACAGAGTAGCCCTGTTCAGAGGGGCCTGCTCCATGCTAACATGTAAATACACCTCCACTCCTGAATGCTTCATCCCACTTTGAACTGAACACGTTTCATGCAAATGCATCATTTATCTTTTCACACACAAGACACTGGAGCATAGTGGTGTCTTTTATACCTTTCCTGGGAGATTCACTCAACTCCAGCCTACAGTTTTCTGCTACAGCACCCAGCTGGGCATTGGCAAACACAAAAAAAAACATTTTAGGGAGGACATCAAGCAGTGATTAAAAGCACCATTGGATGTGTTTACGGGAAATGGAGTCAATGAGAATTCAACACAAACCGAGAGCAACACCTACGCAATCCCCACAACGAAACTGCCCGCTCACATACAGCAAGGGTTAAGATGAGAGCAACCACTCTGGGACAAAAGAAACAACTGTCCCTGAACTGCAGTGTGGACCTGTTGCATGGGGCAGTGAAACATTATAGACCTTTGTTCATTATAAATGAGTGGAAGAGGTTCAGAAGTTTATATAAATTTATATCCTTCCTGTACTGATATTTACATTTCCACCACTAAGGATCAAAGGAATAAACAATAAAACATGTTTTTTATTGTGTTCTATTAGGTTAGCCATTTCAGTCTGTCTATACTCAATTAAACAAAGACAATCAACTCAGTGATTATCTGACACTACTAGAGAAAACAAGAGTATTTTTACCATCAGTTTTGTCCAATTTTTTTTCTCTCCCAGTTTGGGATTCCTGATCATCTTATCATCATGGCCAAGCAAACACTTTCAGTTCAAACCAACCGCTGCTCCTTCCTGTCATTCCACAGTCATCTACCTGAGGCTGGGCAGCCAAAGCACTGGAGGATTACACTTCATGGATTGTTGGCAAAGACAGAGAACAGGTGCCTGACCAGAGGGGTTTTTGCTGGATGAGACAGGGAATGAGTAAATGCATGATAGGTCTGATGAATGAAACTCTCCCACAATTATTTGCCGGGCCTGCAGGCCTGGCAGCGACAGTCACCAATAGCACTGTCAGGACTATTCACAACGCTGAAAACTATTGCTTCAGAAGGACACACCCCTCCAAAACCAGATTCTAGGAGTGTGAGTCATAGTCATTGCACCAAACATTTCTGTCAGATGCTCTGCACTCTGGAAGGGGGACTGTCCCTTTGGTCTCCTCACAGATGTGTGGGGGTATTGTCCCCTCCCTGTCCAGAAACAGTCTGGGGGATTGTCCCTCACCTCCCTGGCTGGCAGCACCAGGGGACTCCACACAGAGGAGAGATGAAAGATGATCAATCTCTCGCCTAGGACAAGCAGTAAATGAACCCTTATGATTAGACTCTTATTCCTCCGTCTGGGCCATAAGGCAGCAGGACCTTGCCCCTCCATATGCATTAAATCCTATTAAAATCGCCTTCATTATAACATGCACTACCTTGTAATAGTGGCACAAAGGCAGCCAGCTCCCCAGAGTGGCATTAAGGTGATGGTGGAGTGCACGCTTCCCTATTTCCACAAAACCATTTTCCCATTTTCAAGGGTGAGTAATAATGATATGTTCAGGGGTGTAGGAACCAATGGTTCAAACCCTGTGCACTCTTTGTCTCTCTCTCTCACTCACACACACACACATACAGACAACAACACACATACACACCAAATGTATTAAGTCATTCACTGGACCCAAAGAAACAGCCTGTACCCTCTCATTTCCAGTGAGCACAGTTACAATTTTAGCTCCGGGAGCTTTAACAAACAGCACAGAAGGGATGTGAGCCAAGAGGATGGATAACAACACTTAATGCATGCTGATCACACTGCTGAAAGGTGTGTGTATCGGCTGCATTCCTTATCAACTAAAATCCACATCAGCTTTATTTACATTTACAACTTCCCCCTATTCTAAGATGGTACATTGGTCAATAAAATCCAAAAACCGAGCAAAAAGATATCAATCCACAAAATAGATATCAATGTACAAAAATGACTACAACCTTCAAACTATCTACAAACTGGAAAAAGTTTAATAAATCAACGGAAATGATCATGTATATTTCGATTTTTTACTCAGGTTTCAGAAAACCCTTTATTTCTGAATGCTTGTTTTAGAAAATGTAAAACAAACCTGTGAATAAGGTTTATGGATATTAACATCAAGATTAAAAAAAACTATAATAATAATAATAATAATGTTACCAGTCATGTTTCAATCTTATGTAAACAACTGTAGCCTGCTTAATTAGAAGGATTGTACTTCCATTATGTTTGTAATGGCCGCCAATTTTCTATCAAGTTAACACATGCTGTTTAAAACCTTAATCTGTCACTTTTGTGTAAATGTTCCCTCTGAGTAATCAGCGAGAACAAATAAAAAAATATTTAACATGGTGGCTGAGTGCTGGATCTTGGTTACCTATTTGATTCCCCTCACTTCCTTTAATTGTTTTGTGAAGGTTATCAAAGACTTTGCCCATTAATTAAAACTCGCTCACTGTGGGGTTGAGTTTGTAAGTTTAACTAAATCCCTTACGATAGGACACATTCAATTAGTTGTTTCATTTTACCCCTAGGTGTAATCAATTTGGAGGCTCAATAACAAAGTCAAGGCAACCTGTCAGCAAATTCTCATCTACATTTTTCCAAATGATGGAAGACACCTTTCTCTGAGACACTGTCTGCTCCCTCCACGCCGCCATGCTCTGCCTGTGTAATCAGAAAAAAGCAGCATGCACAAGCACGCACGCACGCACGCACGCACACTCAAAGAACTCCTATACGTATCTTACATTTAGGGTAAAGGAAAACAAAGTAAGCACTTTCCTTTTCATTCATGTTGACCACAACAGAAAACTAGTTCATGCTGGGGGCCTATATTCCTTTTTGTGTGATGATAAAAAAAAAAAAAAAATCGTGCATTGCGTAAAAAAGTCTCTCATTCTGACACAAAGATTAAGAATTTCACAGACTAATTTGAAAGCTAAACAGTTATCTAAATAGGAGAACAGGCATTAATTTTTATGTATGTTTTCCTCGTCATAAAAAACAGTTTTGTTCTTCTGTATCTTTACATTGACAATAACTGTCAGATTAAAAACTGTGTATAGATTGACAGTGTGGAAAAAAAGATATTTCTGATATGACCTTGTGTGAAACCCAATATTTCAGCAACATCAGAAGCTGGAACGCACACTGAAGTAGATAAAAATGGACTCTGTGCAGCTCCAGCAGGAAGCTGCTCATCCACAATGTCACAAAGCCTGTGTGGATTTCACAGATGAACTCATCACTTGACAATAAGCTCATAGAAACTTGTTAAGCATGAACCAAGGGTAATAGAAAAAGATGCTGATCTGGATCGCATGGCTATATACCAGATTATCTCTGTGTTGAGCCAATGTCTTACTGTATGTTACACTGTTCTGTTTAGCCACTGTCTCGTCAAAGACTAAGCTGTAATAAAATGGTCTCAGACCCCTTACCCACAGGCCGATGAAAACTCTCGGAGAACATCATAGCCATCCCAGCTAGCCTATCATTGTTTGGCCTAATTCACATCATTATGTACTGGACACAATGGGAGGCCTTCATAATGTACTCACCACAGATTATCTAGAACACTATGAATGAAAGCTGGTGCTGTTTCCAGTAAACGACCAATCACAAAGGGCACAGAGAGGCTCTGGAGCAACCTGCCACAGACTCCGCTCTGCATGCGGCGGTAATAACACCAGTGCGCGGCACAAACCAGCTCCTGCTGCTTGAATTATCACAATGCTGTTTGCTGTAAAACAAGGGCCTCTTCTTCCATAGAAATGTTTACTTTTATTTTATTTATTTATTTTTGCTTAGACCGAGACATGGATTTAGTTATATCCTTGAAAGATACGGAGTAAAACCCCCAAAACTACCCAAGATGCATCATCTGCTCTTTTCATACTCTGTTGATGGCAAACTCAGCTCAATGAGGATCATGCCCCTGTTTACACCCCTGGAAAGAAATATATATGCTGGAACAGTGTTTTTGCAGAGGGTGAAGTGAATCGCACTCCCCGCGTAGCAAGGTTAATTAAAAGCCGCTTTTGACTCCATTTGGCGGCTAAGTAATGGGCTGCCATTGTCAGAACAGTCAGCACCCTCGCTTCGCGGCTCTTATGAAATAACTCAAAACAAAGCAAACAGCGTTTCAAGAAACAGTCATGAGGTGAATGATGAAGCCCGGGGGGGGAATAAACAATGTTCAAGTGACAATCACTCATCAGTCAAGGGCTGGAATTTTCACTCTCCCGATAAGATCAAGTGTGTGTCAGTTGTCAAGTGTCTCCTGTCACACTTCAATGTGAACTGAAAAGGGAATGTATGTGTGTGTGTGTGTGTGTGTGTGTGTGTGTGTGTGTGTGTGTGTGTGTGTGTGTGTGTGTGTGTGTGTGTGTGTGTGTGAGAACGTCTTTCCCAGGGAGAAAGGTTGGGGTTGGGGGGGGGGCAATCGGGAGAGGAGGGGGTTAGGACAAGAAGCACCCAAGGGGAAAACGACCCAACTCAGAAGGACTTGTGCAGCCACTGTGAAACTATCTCATTTTTATCTTCCGAAAGGACTTCCGAGGTGATCCGTAGAACGTAATTATTTTCATCTAATAAAAGCAACATATGCTAAGACAATAAAAGCTCTTATTGGACATCTATTCATTAAAATTGGTTGTAAAAAGGGGGAGAAATCTTGCATGGGGATTAGATTTGAAAGGGCTTTTCTGCATTTGAAAATCGGCTTAGACTTCTTTTAAAGCAGCAGTCTCCATCCAGGTATTAATATGAAATGGGTGAATAATACATGAGAAGGTGTGAGTTTATTGGGCGTACGGTCCTCTGTGAAAGATCTTTGAGGAAGGCGAAATTCCAGCCATTTATCCCCACTAACATTCTTTTTTTCCTTGCCAAGGATAGTGGCTGTGTGAAAGAAATTGTTTCACAGCCACAGTGGAACCTACTTACAAAAACTCCAAGATAAATGCATGCAAACTCCGCTGCAGGGTTCAAGATCAATAAGGCACAGTGCTTAGTGTTTGCATGTACTCAAAATCTGCCCAACCCCAGCTATAAATACACCAGGGCTGTGTATGCCCTTATACTCTGAAACCCGTCTGTTCCCCTCTGCTGCCACAGTCAGAACTGGTGACGGTACCTGCTCATTTGACGATATGTGACACACAAACACTCCCACAAACAATGTTACTGAACTAAATTCTGAATGAACACAAGAGAGAAAACAGAAACGATAGTTCTGTGTAGTAGCATCAGTATTATGGAGAGCACTGGGTGTAATTCATTAGCTTTACAATGGTAGGTGATGGCAGAGTGTGGTTTCCTGAAGCTATATTGGGCAGGGATACAATGAGTTACCAATACTGACTTGTTTGAACCAATCAAATGAATGGACACATGGCTGCTCTGCCTAATGTAGCTTTTACGACACCACATTCTTCCATTACTAAGATGACTGGTCTGTAGATTTCTACAGTTGCACTGAAATGCATTGGTCTTAAAAAATCATCAAGTAGGAAAACTCCAGGTTCCACTGCAGTGGCATGAGGGCACAGCACACAGTCCCTTTAGGAGAATCTGCAGCGCTTTTCCATCAATGAGCTCATAAACTGACACTGGCTCCTAGCTGACTTTAAGAGAACCTGGCACGCTGTGCACTGTGCAAAATATACCCGATGATATCAAACTGATGACTCAAATATTGGTTTCAATTAGCTCAGTCTGACCTCACTAGAGGCAAAAAACAAAACAAAAAAATCAACAAGTACTTTATGGTCTGGGTGGGGGAGGAAGCACAGCAACGCCTCCAGAGGAAGTGTGCACAGGGAGCAGGGCTTCTCGTTCGCGTGGTACGCCTGGGATGGTTAGCGGTCTCCTGCTGCCGCCACTGTCAAAAACAGCGCGTTCATTTAATGATGCAACGCATTTCAGAATTACGGCACTTCCACACCATGACCTTATTTCTGACACTCATTTGTTCCTCATTGCTTTTTATTGTTCAGCATCTGCTCAAAACAGTAAGGCATCGTTTCGGCCCGCTTTTAACAAGACGCGCATTGAACTGGACTGCGGCTGTGTGGCCAGAAAGCATTAGGAAGAGATGATCTGGCATTTTTCAAGAATATGATGGGTTATTAATCAGTCGGCTCCTATTGTTGAGAAAACCACATTAGAATAAATGAAAGACTCGTTTGAATGCGAGGCACCACATATTCATTGTGATACAGACAATGTGGAACAATGAGGTTTATGAAATTATGAGTAGATTGCATAGAGGGTTTACTAACATGCCTTTGTTGTCTAATGTGGGGGTCACTTCTATAATGTTGTTGACTGTGCATGGATATTGCCTACAGAAAAGATCGGAGAATTGTTACAGCACAATGGAGATTTTTTTTTTCCCTATTCAACAACTGACAAAAAATTAAGTCGTGTGCTA
Source organism: Albula goreensis (assembly GCA_022829145.1). Classification (NCBI taxonomy): domain Eukaryota; kingdom Metazoa; phylum Chordata; class Actinopteri; order Albuliformes; family Albulidae; genus Albula; species Albula goreensis. The sequence continues at coordinate 14,481,898 of CM040741.1, forward strand.
TTATCTATATCATTGTTATGGAAAAACTGGGTTTTCACAGAAAAAGTATGCCCATCATTGGAGATTGGCCATATTGTTGCAAAGATGAGCTTAGTGAATATAAATACAAATTATATTAGACAGTACAATAAAAACCTATACTATGGCAGGGAAGGTGTGGCATTATACCTACTGTCTATATAGACACAAGAGTGTATACTGATGGGGTGAAATTCGTATGATTCATAAAAGCTGTTTCTGATATTCTTATGACTGACCGCATTTGCGTAAAAGAAGGTGTTAAATATGCATGAATCATTTTCTTGTTTGTTTTACATGAAACCATGTGAAATCTGAATCTCACACTTATGTCTTTCATTCCTTCTTTTTTGCCCTCTCTCTTTCCCTTCAACGCTCACTCAGTCATTCTCCAGTTACGGAGGTCGTCCGTCGAGCACTGTTTTAAATAAAAAGTATTGCTGCACCATTAAACGCCGATAGTAATGATATTAATTTGCCAAGACTGTGTCATTTTCACAGGAGAGCGACTAGCAGAAAACATTATGAAAATGTCCAAGAGGACTGGTAATTGAGTTGATTAGTGTGACCTTGGTTATGAAGGTAATAGGAGAGCGAGTGGAGCGTCGACTGAGTTATAACCCCTCTCCCCTCCGTGCTGGAGTGCGGCCTCACTGCAATTTGTTGGGGGTGACTGTGAGCCGTGCTCTCCTGCTATGACAGAGTAATACCCTGTGACTAGCCGAGCTTGTCTAGCTACTTAGTGCTTTTTTCCAGGGAGTAATGAGGGTGCCGGGACTGGGGCTATGCTTGCAATAAAGGGGTGCAAGCAGGGCGGCAATGGGATTAACCAATTCCAAGCAAAAAAGCTTTGCATTTAGAGTAGATGGCAGACATGGGTACTGAAATAAATGCTGGAAGCAAAGCACCCCCAGGCAAAATTTCATCTAAATCCTTTAACTGATTCACCCCCACCTTTCGTTTATCTAACACTAGCACCCTGTCCACAGCATGAATGTGTACACACAAGCACGAATACATACATACATACATACATACATACATACACACACACACACACACACAAGCTCAAACTGTATACTAATATTTATGCTGCATTTCATTAGTGCATCTCACCCAGTAAGCTTTTGATGTCCAGCTTCTAAGCACCAGTTTCTCTTTTTATTTGTTTTATCACGCTATGAAACTAATAAGCCCATGGCCGGCCTTTCCAATCTTTATTAAAAGGGTTTCTCACTTAACTACATTACACACTGTGTGAGTCACTCCCCATTAACTCAGATACCCGGTGAAATTTAAACATCACAGCAGAGTAACATGCCGTGTGATGCTCCAGTTTATTTATTTTTTTATTTTTTAAATCATGACCTTTGATTAGTTAAAAGCGATCCAGTTTTCAGTAATATATTTACATTACTTTTCTAAATGAGATTATGTACTCTGCCATGTTCCCTGAGATGTGAACTCCTTGCCTGAGATGTTCTGTTCATTAACAAAGAACAACAGCAGAAAAAAAACAGGGCAGCAGGAAAAAAATGGGATGAGTGAAGTTCTAAAAACATCAATTAATGTCTAGGGGAAACTGGAGGTTGGTTACCTGCTTCAGTGTAAGCAGTCTCAATACATTCCACTCCTAACTACCATTACAAGCATCTACAAGTGTTATTGCTGGATAAAACATGCTGGGAGACAGCATGCCAAGCTCCAAAGCAAATTTATGTCACAAACTAGAGGGAAGCGGGATATTGAAACGACCTCTTTTAGGCATACGCAAGCTGTAACTTGTCAGGCTCTGTTGAAATCATGCTTAGCTGCAATATATTGTGTTTCAATAGCAAGTCAATGACCCAGAGTCAAACATGAAGTTACAGTACAGTTGGTCCTTCCCAGTACTGGTGAAAATAAACTGTCCACAAATCTCTGGAGACATGCACTCAAATTAGAGACTGAATTTGATTAAGACATCAATCGCACGCAGGGCACTGAAATGAGAAGGGGTCCTGTGCCAGTGTTTGAGAGCTGCCCGTGTTCGGGGGGCATTCATTAAACATCTGCTTGAGACAGGGTTTCCACGGACACAGCGCCGAGCCTCATCAGACTCTGGGCTGCTAATTGGCTACCTGTTGGGTAGGGTCAAAGACCATCTACAGTAGATGATTTCTTAAGCTGCAGAACTTTTTTCCACGTTCAACAAATAGCCTCAGACTGCCTCCCACCATGCACAGGGAGACATGCCTTGAAGCCTTCCAGAGGTGAACCTGCTTGAATGGTTTGGAGATCCATGGATGCTGTCTTCATTCAGTAATCAAGTTCAAGATCCTCCACAGTGGGCCATGTTCGAGGTGCACTGGGCGTTTCTGTTAAGTAGCTAGGCCACAGGGGCCCCGTTTTGCACGTGTGCAGTGGCTGAATGAAGACGTGGGGTTCACAGACACACTGCCGACCCCTCGACCCCAGCATCCAAGGCACCAAGGAAGAGCCCAGTCTTTGGAATGGAGACTGGGGGCCAGACGCCGCTTTGTCCTTAACTGCTCCAGCATGCCCACTGACCCCTCCGCCGGCGGCCCTGACCACCGGAATGCGAGCGGAATAAATTAGTGCTGACGCTCCCGATATTTAATTATGCCGCTGTCAGAGTGCCCCCACTCTTCAAATTCATTTTAATAAAGTGGAACTTTTCTCCTCAAGGTTATAGCCCGGGGAGTCACCTTCGGTGTCATCCTGCAGGGCTCCGGCGCACCGCTGTATTCTTCTGACTGTCAGCGGGGCCTGATGGGAGGCCAGATAAGAGCTATTGATGCGCGGGGGGCCCGCCAGTGGAGCGGCGCTCGCCTCCTCCCGCCACAAACCGCCAAAGCGCATCAAACGGCCCCCGTAAAACAGCCAAAATGCGGCGCCGCCCACCATCGGCTTCAGCAGCAGCAGATACCAGACACCTGTGTGCCTGCCCTGCTGCGCCTGACGAGCGCTGTTCTGTGGCCTAAGGGGGTTGTGACATAGTACGCCACGCAATCGCACCTTTTCACAACACGCTGCCGCAAGGACTTAACAACATCCACATTACATGTTTGCTAACATTGCACTTTGGGGGGTTCGAGGTAGGCGTACATGCTGCCTTAAGCACAAAATCAAATAATTAATAGGCATGCATTATTGTACAGCAATTCTTAAGATTACTTACTGCCATTCACAAGTATTTATTGGCACTTCTTAAAACTGATGCATTCTCCCTTACAGCATGTTCTTATGAGGAGCTGCATACTGTATGACTATTAATGTCAGTGGTAATAAATGGGTCTGAATGCTTAAGAAGGATTATGAATGTTGTTATGCAATCTTAAGTAGCATTCAATACAGTATCATGTGTTTCCCCATAACAGTCCACTAATGTAAAGAATTACCCAAATTTTCTTTGTTGGAAACTGCTTTGAAGTTCTGAGAGGATTATGGAACCAAAATGCATCACATGCAGAGTTTTTTTAGTATCTTTTAATGTCTATTTCCAAGAAACTGGAAAGCATAAGAAAGGCTGAGCTACAGCACAAATCTCTTATTTACAGTGAAATCAATTGCATATCGACCAATAACTAATTACATGAACTTATTTTATTTATGCCAGATAAGAATTGATTTCCAGGTATTCATTTCCTCTTTAGAACAACGGACATGTAGCAGCCTCCCACCTTGAGAGCAGAGCGATCTATAAGAGGCCTTCAACTTAAGAGACGCCCAAGTTCACGTTGCGAGGTGTTTATTATGATTGGATATTCACACGCACATATCCAGATGCATCAAACAAAGAGCCATAAACGCCAAACCGCTTGGATGGCTTCGAGGTCTACGTGATTTTGAGCTCCACTGTGAACTTAATTAGTTCCATCCATGAGCATTCACAGCCGCTGGGCATGTCCCATTAAGCTCAGGTGTGCAGATTAATTAAGATGATATTAAAATCCCACAGGAGTGTAATCCACTCTGTCACTACACTATAGCACCCCTGCATTCTTTGCACATACATGTAAAGTGTAGCGTACATTTTTGGGCAGGTTGGAGTTGGTTGGGAATGAGGCACCCAGTGCAGGGTCGGGTTCCATCCTCTGAAGGGCTTGTACTGCAAAAACAACTGTGCTGAAGGGGACCGCTCTGAGCTCTGATCTTAGACAGCACTCTCCTATGCACTTGTGCTGTAACCTTGCATACACGTTACAACCCCCCATCCCCCCACATCTAACCAACCCGCCACCCCCCGTAAACGCATACCCTTCATACGAGCGTATGACATTCACTGCTCTTTTAATTGGCCACTGTCGGTATGGTTTGTTAGCTTCATATAATTTATGCTTGAACTTTGCTGATTGCTAGATATGATCTCCTGCCTTGCATGTCTTCAGTACTTTGTGTGTGCAGAGCTGCACTGTAGCAAGACCCTGTGTAATACAGTCGGGGATCAAGTTCTCAATGTAACCATGACCTTATGAAGGTGTGCACAGCAAGCCTTGAGACAATATCAAGGGATGTGCCAGTAAGTCTGGAAAATCCTTCAATTTGCCCTATTTAAGTTTCACTTTGTCTTAAAGATTGGATACCTTTTTCCTTTAAATGTGTACATTTTTTTCTTTTAGTTTCAAGACTCATTTTATCTTGAATGTTTCATCTTGAGAAGCTGGAAGACCTGAATGTTCACTCAAACTATAATTAATAATAAACTGGACGGCACATTACAGTTAATGAGACAATTAACAATATTAAACCGAACATACAAATTCTGATTCAAAGGCCTCTGCATACTGGTTTACAAGCTAAATCATTAGCTAATTCTAAGTGAGGCTGGGCTTGGTTAACACTGGGAAGGAAGATAATCCAAGAGTAATAGAAGGGTTACTTTTCTCAGTGCTGTTGGTGGACCAGTCGGGGGGCTACAAAGTGGTAGTCATTTAGGTTGTTCTCCCCCAAATTTGATGCTTCATGTTGCATGTAAGCTAAGGGGAAATTGGGGCCATGTACAGTATTAATTGAACCAAGGAATGACAGTGCAATGTGCTTAGGATGTAGAAGAAAAATCTTTCACCGAGAGGGAAAAGGAAGTTAACAGAGATGCAGCACACTAAAAAGACATTCTCCACAGAGGGGTCACCCTCTGGCAGGGTGGCTGGCAGGGCCAAAACCAAAGAAACAGTAGAATGATACTATAACTCTCAATGACTGCATCACTGCTGTGCCCAGAGGGAGCAGCATTGCTTTGGGAGGTATTTGAGTGTAATCAATAGTAACACATTGTCCCCTCCTAAGGAAGGTGCAGACTTTAGAAAGGGGGGGTTGGGGGATCATTTGACATGCCGTGAGCTTCTCTCTCGACCCTCGGCTTTCCGAGAGGCAAATTGCATTAGAAAGTGACACGCCATTCATCTCGGGCGTAGTTGCAGGAACATTTAGCTAATTAAATGATTAATAAATTTAACACCGCTTTATAATTTCATTTGGCCGTGTTTGAAATCACATGGTGCACTGTGCGTGCGCTAGGAATGAGATGAGGTGGGTGTTCGAGGTTTTGCGGACTGCCCCTGATAATTGAGATTAGTCTATTACCGACATGACCTTTCTCCTCCTTTATGTCTCCCATTAGAAGAAATTTTTAAAAGTAATGCATTAAGGAGAGTTTCCTTGCACGTTAAATGTGTGAGGGAAAATGTATTCTTTCATTAAAAAATACCTTGCATTATTAATGCTGCAGAATATATATTCAACATGCAACTCTTACTCTACTTCCTCCTCTTAATTTTATGTCTCATGCATGTATGCCATTGGTGCCAGTACGATTGGTGTCCAGTACGTGTTTTATAGAAAACAACCCAGTAAGATCATAGTAATCTTGTTAAGGCCACATAGTTAGATGTGAAAATCTGATAAGTGTGATTTGTTAAGGTGTGCATGTCTCTGTCTGTTTGTCTGACTGCCTCTGTGTCTGTTCGTGTGTATACATGCTTCCAGGCACTTTACCATGTACATTACAATTTCATTTCACTGAAACCTTTAAATTAAGCCTTAATTCTAGACCAATTAAAGCCTGGTCCCCCTGCTGGTCACAAACAAAGCGCTTTATCTATGCAGTGAGGGAATTGTGGCTCACGGATAGAAATGTAAACTTTGGGGAAGGGGAGAGTCTTCATTCAACCAGCCCCTCAACAAAACTGGCAGTACCTTCAAGAGGTGATTTATTTTATTTCAGTCGTAGTTTGGAATGAACATGAGCAGGTTGATCAAATGGATCAGACAGAGGAGCGAGATTCTGGAGAGATAGGGATGCAAAATGTGCTTCAGTCACATTTTGGGAAATCAGCACCAGTTGGCACGCACCCCGTTGGTTGTGAAAATGGCGATTCTGCTTGGCACAGCTTTTGGAGAGCCTCCAGAGGCCATGAAATACATTCTTTTCGAGTGGAGGATTACAACATGTGTGGCTTACTCTTGTTTCCACCAACCTTAAAACATTCCATGGGCCCATACACAGCTCTCACGAGGCTACTGACACTTCATAGCCATAGAAAAACTGTAAATGTAAAAGACTGACATGGTGGGGATCGAAAGTACTGATGTGAATCTTCTATGGGACTGATTCAGCAACGCACATGTACAGTAAACTGTGTGGAAAATGCTTACATCATTTACCATCACTGTATGCGATAACCCAAACCCACTTTTCAGCATGGAATTGTTTCACAGTGTGTAAGTAGGCCAATGTATTTCTTAATACAACATGCAATGCTAACAGGGGTAAAAACCTTTGCAACCTGAAATGAGAGAAATGCATCAATCAGCTTGGCCGCTCCAAACAGGCGTATTCGAAACGTGTGTTTTGACCATGATCCTGTTTCACTTAGTCGAGCACATGGTCTAAATGTTGTGACTGCAGAAAAGCCGACAGATACTTCAAAGGAGTGAATGATTGGAGGGGAAAAAACCCAAGGTGATGAGGATACATTCGTCCTCCACAATGATTTCCCTTTCTGGCAATAGGTCTGAACAGTTGTGCTTGGTCATCGATTTGTCAAGTCTCGAAAGCTGCCGTGAGGTCTGGATCACGTTTTACCTAGCATGTTTCTGGTACATTAGAGGAGCACAGACCACCATCATCCCCACTGCCCTAATACCAAACGGCAGTCCCGTGAGGTTCCTGGTGGCTCTTTCATCTCCTGACATCAAAGAGAATTACAGCACTTTAAAAAAGATAATGAATAACAATTTTTCAACTGATAGTGACCAGCGTGTTTGTAGTGTTTAAGGAGACAAATGTAAGATTAAAGTCATCTCTTAGGACGATGAACGAATCTGATTTGACCTACAGTATGTTACAAGGAGAGCCACAATTTCATCATCCAATAGAGTGGACTCCATGCGCTCTTTTGAAGCAGAGGAATCACTTCTGTTTTGAGTTATGCACTTTGGAAAGTTCTTCGGCACAGTCACCATGGATTTACAGCAGGGGAAGGCTAAAGGAGAACTGGGCCCACACAAATAAACAGGGCCAACAAGGTAATAATCTCATATTGAATTATTCCTTAAATTGCTTGACCTAAAATGCTTAACTCTGCAAATTACTTGACCCTGTGTATCCGTTTACAAAGCGACGAAAGCCTATGATTTAACCACTAATTCAAACAGCCTTAACAGTGTGTCTACTGCTGACATATGCATGGGGGTATGCTTTATTTTCGGGGTAGAGAAATGCAATTTCGGTCTCTAATTTATCACGCAAATCACGTCCTAAAACATAACCGCACAGAGACACACTTTAAACAACACCCCTTCTCCTTTCCCCAGTAATGAGAATGAACCCTGTTACGGCAGGGAGGTGGTGAGAGGGTAGGATATAAAGTGGGTTCGTGTCTTGGCCCTTCCGTGGCCTGCTCTTTGGAGCTCTCTGCGAGCCCTCAGGACCCCATTAGTTTTAGTTCTAATCCTCCTGCCCCTGTTCCCTCAGGCTCTGGCTGACCCCTCCGCCTCGCTTACCCTTGCTCCATTCTTCTCACTTCACACATTACTATTAATGACCCATTGTGAGCGGGGTCACTGCAGCCCCACAATGTACATATTAGAGAATTTAGATAGCCGCCCACCCTTCACAAAATCCCTCTTACCCTCCCCTACGACCACCCTTTCCAGACCAGCACTGGACTGACATCACCAGAGCTGGTTCGCAAGGGGAACTTGAGAGGACCTCCGGTCAACCTTGCGTGTCTCGGGTCAACAAAGGGTGGGTGATGCTCAATCAGAAAACTAAAGGCATTTGGAACAGCTTGTCCACTTGTGGGCTTATTTTCACCTCAGCCCCAAATTCATTCAGTGCAAATTTCCAAATGCAAAGTTACACCTCCATCCCATTCGCAGCAAGTGTTAATGACGCTAACCAACCATTGATCCCATTATGAAGATATGTGTGATCTTTGCTCACACATCTTTATTGGAAATCAGAATTGAGTACTGCAGAAACAGTGAATGTTCTGTACATGCCTTTATGAGAAATTAAATCATATTTTAAAAGGGACAAGTGAAAAAATCAAAAAAATCCATGTAATCTCTGGAAATAGTATAATTCAATTCAATTCAATAGGGTTGACACTGCTAAACAAAGCAGTCAAAGACAGAATTCATTCATGGCACCTCCAGGAAAATCCCATGTGGAAAACAGACAAAATGGTTTTTTGCAACAACCTTCTGTACTTGGCTTCTGAATTAACATTACACAGAACTGTCTTAATGTAAACTAAGTGCTCTATAGTAAAAATGAGAACCATTTTCATCCTGTTTTCTGAGTCCATGTATTTTTGTCCTTGTTGCATGTGTGCAATAAACTTGGTCTCTACTTTCCACAGGAAAATGAGATGGCTTTGTGATAAGTGATATAGACTCATGCATTTTTTATTTTTAACACAACAGAGTGCTTCTTAACCAATAAAAATGCAAAAATGCAGCCAAGAGTTCTGTGTTGAACTACTTTTCTTTCCAGGAATCTAGATGTACTGTAATTTAGAGTCCAAACACTGGATTCTGTGAAGAGAACAGCGTGACACATACAATAAACAACTAGTGCTACAGTGTCATTCTTTTGCTTTTACAAAGAGGCTGCTCAAAGTTCAGATTCCCAATGTACAGATGTTCCTCTTGGTCTGACGTGTGTGAGCTGTTTATGTGTTAATTACAAAGGCGGAGTGGACACCTGGAATACACCTCCCTGTAAGTGCCACCATCACCCATTACCCTCCACCCCCTACAAACACACTCAACCACTCATTAAAGGCAGGTATCCACCCCTCTAATGCAAGCCTAACTACCCTCTGCTATAACAAACATGGCTCCTCAGAACAGCGGCTGAATTGTTGAACGTGTCGGGCAGGGGAAGGAGGGGGAGAGGGGTCAAAAAAATCCAGGAGCATCATCTGTCAACACCTTAAATCAAGATTAAGTTCTGTGATCAAAGCTGGTTGCTCCTGGCAAGACAAGAGAATGGCCGTGCTGTTATTGGTAACATAAAAAGGGCTGATTTATACAGGGCTTGGGCTCCACACTGCAGTTAACAGTTAATAAACCTGGATGAGGAAAGATCATTTTAAGAACTCAACAAGCAGGCTGCCAGCCTGGAGTTTACAAAACATCTGATGAACTCACAGAGGCACAAAATACATATGTATATACAATATGAATGCATCTTTTAATTTCCTACATTATTAAAACCTGAACTCCATGTATTTGGCAAAATATGTGAACAGTACATAAACAGCAACAATAATTATGAAAATATAATGACATAATAATCATCATCATTATAATACAGAAATACCTTCTCATACCACTTACACAAGCCATTTCATACATTTAATATACTTAGTTTTATTGTATGAGCTCTCCTCTTACACACATGTATTGCAATGGCTTAGCAGTTTTGATGTGAATTGAAAGGATTCTTCAAAAAACATTTTAGAAATGCTAGCCTATAAGAACTGTTAAAGATAACAAATAAGCCCTCCTTTCCAATTACACTTTTTTCATACTAAGAAACAGATGAACATTTGGGCAGTGGCATTTGTTTGGAAAAAAACCCACTTCACAAATACCTTCTTGTGAGGAGCTAATGTTACAAGGCTGTGTTTGGAGGATTTTTCACTTTGAAAGACTTTCACATGAAAGGTGCCCCTCACCAGTGTACAGAGGCACAGTCCCAACTACTATAAGTCTCCTGCCAAAGTACATCTGCAGATCTGCGTACACCTGGAAGACATCGAAACCGATGTTTGGCACGAAGCAGAGAAAAAAGGCGGTGGCCCTGCCTCAAAAATAACCTTGAGAAGAGGGCAACCTGACTCAGTCCTGCCCATTAAAGAGAGCACAAACACTCAGAGGGGCTCTGTGGGCTGTGCTGCCCTCCCTCTGTCCAGGGTCAAAGGTCATCGCTGTCGCTGCAAGGTACACAGACAAAACAAACGCTCTCCACATTCAGAGAATTCTGCCCGGAAGACATGAAAAAAAGGCACTTTTCTTCTGGTGGCGGCATACACGCCCTGTGGCTGCTGGTTGTTTATTTTGGTTTTTAGTGTTTATTGGTTGTTTATTTTGACTCTGTAGGCACTTTCTGGCAGCACTAAAGCTTTGGTCCATCTGTGCAGAGTGGGGAGGTAGTTTCTACTGAGACACAGTATCAGCTGCTTTCTTTAACAGAACTGTGAAAACCTCTTCTCAAACAGTTAAGCACACACTCACCAAAATATCCCCAGCCAGTGTTGTGTTTCCTAGTCATTATCTCCAATTAATGTCTGTAATTGCTGTCAGTGTTCAAGTTCTACCTTGTACGGTACCTCAAAAACACATTCAACACATCCAAGCTGCACCCAAAAGGAAAGAAAGAGGGGAAGAAACTATTAATACAAGGCAGTAGTGAGGTTATAATGAACTGAACTTAAATAATGAGAATCTTAAAAGGGAAAAAAGGACACTGAATTCATTCCTCAGAATTTGTGCTGCGATGTATTCCTAAGTATAAAGTGTCTTGCCCATTTCCGGTTTTTTTTTTTTTTTATATTTCTTAAAAAAGGAACAACAGAAGTGCTTTTTATCCATCCAGCTTAACTGAGTCTTTTCTGGTGCCTGAGGCTTTTGTTTGTTGGAGAGCTGGGAGATTGTCGAGTACATCTGGCCAGGGCAAGGACATGTTTTTCACTTGGCAGTTGGCTATTTACACTCTGTGCCTCCTTTAGCGTCAGGGTCGGAGGTCGGAGTATTAGTCCACCGCAATAGAGGCTTCCAGGAGCTGTCAAAGCTTCCCTCTTTTCTCTGCTTGATCTGTGCAGGGGTCGGAGGTCAGGACACATCCCGGCACATCCTCCATGGCGAGAGGGCATTGTTCCTTAGAGCGGCCTGTCACTCTACTCGCTGGGCTCCCACTGTGCCGAGGGTCAGTCACATTTAAAAGCAGGAGGGGAGCTGTGACACTGACCCCCCCAACCTCCTCCCTGCACCAGCCAATCAGCCTTCACATGGCAACCCAACCTCTGAACGGAGGGGGTAATAGGGACTACTTAAACCTTTTCAGTCCATTTATGAGGTGCTTTGTTATGTTGTAGTTTGTGCCTGGTTGAGTGTACGTATCAACGCATGTGTGTACTGTGTAAGCACTGTAAAACAAAATGTGAATTTCTGAACAATATCTACAATATTTATTTAATATTGTAACATGTGAAGTGGTATTCCGTCAATGATAAAAGCCAACTAAAAGAAAAAAATCCAGCATTTTGCTTATCACATCATCAATTTTAGCCAACCTCTTCAGTATTTGACATTAAAGTAAAAGGTGAACCAGTGTTGTGGCAGATTCATTCTTTTATCCTTTACAACTACAAGAGAAGATAAACACAATTTTGGCCACTGAATAGGAGAGAAATTTTGAAATTGGCTGGAAAGTGAAAGCGAAAACCTGCCCAAACATGATCATTCAACATTCCGTCATGTTTCTGCAACTTGCATCCAGGGCTTTGTATGCTACTTGGTCTTCTTGTAACTGGTTTAAACAAATCATCAAACCAAATTATGCACAACGCTAGGGAAAATTAGCAAGCCTCGTTCAGCCACACAGAGAGTTCAAGCATCTTCATTCCTCTTGTAGGTGAAGTCAGTCCTGATTAGACTGATTTGCTGAAAATCATTACAGGCATCCTCGGGTCTCAACATCTCAAACGTGCAGTAATATGAGAAATATCAATGCACAATGAATGTACAGAGATTGGCATCAATGTGTACCAATGTGTTTGCTGCTCAATTATGGTGCTTTGGTAATTTATTACGGTGTTATTTTCAATTTGGTAAATGCTATGTGTGTTTCCTGCCAAACGTAAGGACAAAGGCTCCACTGACTGTGCCCCTCCAGATGCTGATGCTCATAATGGCAATAACAGACAGTTATTCAGGTGTGTGATGTCTGACATGTTAACGTAGCATGCATTTATAACGCAGTTTATGCTGGTTTGACAGCATTGCTTCCCTGCGCATGATTACATTATCTCTGCATGCTGCCGAAGGTCAGCGCAAACCACAGTGAAACGATCATATTTTTTAAAAGCCAAGGTAACAGCTTGAAAAAAAAATGCCCAGGAGAGATCGCTGTTTATAGAGAGAGCTAATGGATGGCAAATATCAGAGTGCGACGCTGAAAAAAAATTACCGGGGCCGCGCTTGGAGTTCCAGACACATTTTTCTGAAATAAAATCGATATTCATTCATTTAACACCTTTATCTGGAGTTACTTCAAATGTTTATCTGAAATTTCAAACACATTTAACAATTAAAAAGAAAAGTCAGTGTTGATGGTCATGGCCCCAAAATAGCTGATAATGAAAACAGTACCACAAGGGCTTTTAAGCTCTGTCTGCTAAATTGAAATAAACCTTAAAAACTATGAACTCAATACACACACTCCAATGTAACCCAAGCCACTTTGCTCCCTACTGCATCAACAGTTCATTTAATCACCACTGGAAGAGGTCAAGCCTTGACCGCCAAAGACAGAGCAATGAATATGATATTGGCCACCGCTGTGCCAAACATGCCCGGACACTTTCACCTTTGCCAGCACCATAGAAAGAGAATTCTTTCATCTTTATCTCCCAGTTCCCCCCTCCCTATGTTTCCCCCACAAACACAAAGCCCACAAAAAGTGATAAATCAAGCTGAAGTACTAAGGTTTTACCACATATGTATACATATTAAAAGAAGGAATAGAATTTGGGTGGAGAGTCAGAGCTAGATTTGAGGGGGATTTAGGTGACACTAATCCATTACAACATCATTGTCTTCTCTGGGCCATTCGACCGGCCTATTTAATCCATCCACCCTGATCCCACTGAGGGCCAGAGCTCCCCTCAGCTGCCGCCACATTAAAAACGACAAGGTTATCACTTCATATACTAACACCTAGCAGATGATTTATGTGCCTCAGTAAGCCCTTTTCTCCTGTAACAATACATATTTTCTGAATGAGATTACCTCATTTTCTGCTTAGCAATTGGGGCCCCGTTTGATTATGCTATTTTTAAAAAGGATAAGAAGCTCTTTATAGGGTGGAAAAACTTATCTCTATGCAGAAGCCTGAAGTTCACATCTCACATTAAGGATTTTCTACTCCTTATGGACCTGACTGCTTCCTGCTGTCACACTATCCCCATGACAAGGCAAAATCCAGTTTTTTTTTTTCTGCCACTTAAAGGTAGTATTTGCATGGAAAGCTATTTAATAAAACATACAAAATTTATGTTCACCTTTATTTACAGAGGTGGCTCAATTTTTTGAACAAAGACATGGTGTGCATTCATATGTATTTAGTGTATGCATGGAAAACATTGTTTACAAAACAATAATTCAAAATAATTTTCTGAAACGAAAGGACAATATAATGCTATCCAGAAATACGATGGACCAGACCTAGGTGAATAGTTTCTTCATGGAAATTATTAATTTTATTTGGTCTGTGCTAAATAAAAAATCAGTGTTCGAGTACCTCCAAGGTTATTTGGAAAGATAAAACTGGTTCCCTGAAGCAGGTCTCCCATCTCCCCCTCAGAATCTATGTAAAAAGCCTTGAGTGTGGGGAAAAAACACCTGCTCCAATCTATAAGGCAATGTCATCTTGACCTTTTTCTCAAATGCCCTTATTCCCGGTCTCTCCTGTGACCCTCGCTGGGTGATCAGAGGACATGCCGGAGCTCAGACGCCAGCAGACTCCCACTCACTGGGGATTTCTCACAGAAGAAGCGAGAAACAAAACAGAGACACAGCCACTACATCATTTACTGAAATCTATTTATAAATCTGGATCAAAACTAACAAAGATAACAGTTTGTTCTGATCGTCTTTTCTTTCTCCATTCCTTTGAAGTACAAAACAAGGAACATGTTGCACTGCAATATATATTTTTAAATCGAGCAGGAGGAATGTGCAGGCAGGTGTATGGCATTCTGCAGAGGTACAACGGTAGCTTTGCTAGATATAGTCCAGTGGAGGCTGCCAGCACTGGTGGCTGAGAGGTGAAGAGAAAGAGAGAGATAGAGGGAGCGCTGCATTCTGAACAGAACCATGCTTCCAAACTGCATCCCAGCCGCGCAGCCTGTCCGTGGAGTGTGGATTATTAACTTGCTCAAACAAAAGGTAAATAAAGCAAACGTGACACTGCTTGCCAAGCTGTCCCCCCACCCTCCTCCTCATTAGGGCGAAGGAGTGAAAGTTTGGAGCCGACCTGATGGCTCTCCCAAACGAAATGTTTTACACGTTCATGCACTGCTGCTCTGCGTACATAATGAGGTGTGACGTATCAAGCAAAGTGGCTAATGGGGTGTGAAGTCATTAGTGCAGCGCCTCTCTCGTCTCTAAACCCCCCACCCCCAGTTTTTGGAATCTGATGCTGCGTTTTAGGCTCGTTAAAGAATGCGCTGGGCAAAGAAGACTTCTTTACTAACAAGCAAAGCGCTTTCATACTGTAACTAACACACTGTATTTGGAGAGGACTGAAACTTTCACAAGTGCCTATTATACATGTTTTTTAGATAAAATGAGAGAAGTAGCTAATAATGCTGCTTAAAAAGACAGGCACTGGGAAAAATACATCGGCAGAGCTGGGCTAGATGGATATTTATCAAATCAAGCTTCCTAACCCACAAAACTGTAAAGGCTCATATCTGGTTTTCTGTGAACAAAGAAACATGATGAGAGGCATAAACATGGCTGATGATGGGCTGATCTTTATTTTTATACATGGCTCTCTTGGAAGACAAAATTTTAATGCTTTCAACACACACACACACACACACACAAACACACACACACAGTGCACACCTGGCGAATAACTGTCCTTGTACCAGCAGCGTCGAGCACACAGCAGCTGTCTGTGTGGGATCAGACAGAGTCGTAAACAGATTTAAGAATAGTGGAGAGAGTTACAGAAGCGGGATGTAATGGTAGCAGTTGCTCTCCTCCTGCTCAAGCTGTGATTCCACCTTTCTCCTTTCTTTCCATTTTCCATTCTAAAAATACCTATACAACTTGCTACATGAAATGCAGCATGGAGCTCACAACTGTTCTTGGAGGCTTTATATATGGTACAGCAAACAGTTTGAAGCCACATGTTATGAGACGCGGCCCCTTTCACAAGGTGAGGGAGGCAGAACCGCAGGCCCGGGGACAGATTCCGCAAGTGGTTGAGATCGCACACAAAGACCTGGGTGCCATTTTACCGTGCTGGCTAAAGTCATCGGGATTACCCAGCATCACCCAATTTGATTTGGCATGGTCCACCATGGAAGGCTGGCACAGTTTTAGTGTGGTTCCCAGGTGAAATGATCTTTTCAATGTGAGCCAGGCTTACTGTGTGATTACCTTATATGCCATTAATTTACTGAAAACGTTTCAGGGTAGCCATGGTAATCTCCCTTTTTCCCCACCCTGAGCGAGTGTCATTTTTGTGGTTTAATGACAAAAAAACTTCAGAAAAAAAACCTGTTTTCCATTTTCATTTTTCTAATGCTGTGCACAAAACTGGAAAGTCAACAAAATAATGGCTACAGATAAAATATTATATAAAACTATTCTTCAGTGTTAAATCTGGCTACAATACAACTACAGTATTAGCCATTGTAACATAAACTTTACTGTTTTGACTTTTGCAGTTTTAGGAACAATGAATAAATAAAACAGTTCTGGAAAACTGCAGCATATATTTTTTATAAAGGGGTTTTGAAGGTAAATGTGAAATAATACCATGAGTATGAAAGAGATTAAACAAACCTAAGTGAACTAGTGAAACCTCATTACACATTTTTAAAAGCTTGACATGGCCACTTTTCAAACCTTGACAGCAACTAAACTACTTGATCTACCTATGTGAAATAACAACCTTGTTTAAATTCCAAAAGTGTCACACACATTGTAATCAATGTTCGCAAACGTGCAGACATAAAAAACTGAAATTGTCCATATGTTAAGTAACGTTGTAAAGGGACATACAACAGTTGAAGTGTATATGTTTGCAATTGCCCCTGTGTTTATAGCTCTCTACAATACTATACTCCTGCTCCTGTAACAAAACATACATTTCCTTACTTCTTTCTATTTTGGACAAGCTGAGAGACAGCAGATATAATGACAAGTTTGTCCCATGTGAGCTCCTGTTGCCCTCCACACCTGAACCAGCCAAGGCCTTTGCGTGTTGACGATTCCTCCTGGAGGCAGTGCGGTGTTTAATTGATGCGCTTTTAGGAGCGCGGGTGCGTGATTTGACAAACAGCTGTTCGGGGCAAAACATGTGCGCCGCTGTGAGAGAGGAGGCCTTGTCAGCACCTGGACGGCCCCCGACGCGCAGCGCGGACAGCTGCAGACCTTCCCGGCCACTCTCCCTGCACAGGGGGGATGGGGATGGGGGGTTGCAGGACGCGGGGCGGGTGGCCGTTTCCACGCAGGGGTCACGAGCCAGCTGGAAGCCAAGGAGGGGGGCCTGTTTACGCACAGGCCCCAGGTTTGCCAGCACTGAGTGAGAATTGCCTCTGGTATGACCCTGATGGGTACTTAACATCCATCTCATTCACACAGACCAGAGAGACACTTGCACAGGCCTATGAGAGCGAAACAGCAGTGTTGCACAAAAGAGTGAAGAAAGAAAATACAAGAGACAAGTTACAACTTGGCTTAATCTGTGTGTTGGTTTTGGCTTGGCTGCTTCCTACAGTTTCAAATAGACCTGCTCTCTATATTAATGCAAACAAGAAAGCAAGTGTTCCCTAGCCTTTGCACACATAATGTTGCGCAAGAAGATATAGCCAGCAAGAAAAAACATATTACAAATATAATTAGGCCATGTTTAAAATAAAACTGTTTATTTTTGTGGCCACCATGAAAAAGAGCCAACTTTTTTTGGATCACTTAATAGGTACAGTAAAAGTACTTAAGGCCCTTTGGTAACCTCTCCCAGGAATTAAACTTTTATTTTAAAAAAACTTTTCATAAACAAAAGGTTTCAAATTTTTACATCTCATTTGTTTCTCAGCAAAAACTATCTGATCATAACTATCTGATCATATCTTCATGTCTTTTAATTCAATGCAGCCTTTAAATATTCCTGTAAACTGTATATAAAAATTTAAATAAACCTATCAATCCATGTTCCTCTAAATAAAAGTACTTTTGAGATGACATGATAAGCTGCACTATCCTGGAAGCCTACTCCGTCAACCTCCTAGCTTCCTAACTGTATAAATGCCTCCTCTGCCGCGATTCATGACATATGCCTCACGTTATCAGCAATTAAATAGCTTTAGATAGGAGAGGACTGTAAAAGTCAAAACCTGCTTGGTTATTACTCTTATTTTTTTACTCTGGGGTGGGTTGGGGGAGCTGTGTAATTTGATTAACCTTTAGACAGCTAAGAGCACATGTACAGCATCTCCCCATGGGCTTAATCACACAAGCAAACCCTCACATCTGCTTTGGGTTAAACTGCGCTGCGCAAACATTTGCACTGTGGGACCCGCTTTGAGAAAACAGGGACGGGGAAAACACGCGCCGACGGCCTTCGACCGGAGCCCCGGCAGCCAAACAGCCGCAATCAGGCCCCACCGGCAGCCACGCAGTGTGGGAAACACAGGAAGGAGGGGTACTCTCCAAACTCTGTGGGGTTTAATGACAAGAGAACGGGGAGAGCCATAGGCACAGGCCAGGGATACAAAGCTCCATTTCCCAGCTCCAAGGGTTAATATAAAGCCCTCCTCTGAGTGTGCTTGCGTGTGCGAGTGTGTGTGTGTGTGTGTGTGTACAAAGCCCTGAAGTGGTACTCTAAAAGCCTGTCCAGCCTCCCTTAATTATTTTAATTGCAGGGTCCATGCCAAGGCTGAGAGTTCCCCCAGCAGGCGCTGCCTGGCTTGCCAGGAGGCATTGGCGACGCTCAGATTAATCTGTCAACAGGAGATGGAGCTGCAAGGTACCTGTCAACAATATTTCATAGGGAGGCACAGGAGCGAGGAGGGCGGGGAGCGGGGAGCTGTAGGAGCCCATCCCGGGAAGCGCAGAATAGGCATCAGTGCTGCCTCTGACCATGCAGCTACCGCCTGGCCTAAAACACTCTCTGCAGAGTGTATGAGTCTCCTCAGCAACATAGGTGATATCAGGCGAAGGGGAGTGTAACTAAAAGCAAAGGCTCTTATTTATTTACCTATTTATTTTTCAAGTGAATACTATACCGAGTCATTCTAAAATTCCTGAAAAAAATACTTCTGATGCATATTCCAACTTGTGAGTACTGCATTATTATTTTATGATTTCAATTGATATGTTTTGGTTGAGTAAAATGGGTATTTCACTTCATGCGAAAAGAAATTTAAAACGGTACTAGTACTGATCTTAGTTTTCTGAAGACACATATATGTCATTCATGCTTCAAAAAAAAAGGTGCACTTTCAGGTTTCATAATTAATCATTGTGCAAGTAACACTGTTTAATGTTAATCTGTCTGTCATCAGTATGATTCATGTCTTCTGTTTTTCATTAAAGACGTAACTTAGAAATACAGTATGTGCAACAGATTCCGAATTGCTGTCAACTCATGTGTCAAATAAAGTGGAGTGGAGAACATTCACTGAGAAATAAGGAAAAGCAGAGTTGTAATAGTGGTATATAATGAGGGAAAAAAATCTAATAAAATAACTCAACAGAAGGAATTTTCATGGGATTGGAAAAATAAAACAAATAGGAAAAAAACCCAAAGCCATAATTTACTCACAGCACTGTCTCCAAGAGGTCTGTAAGTTTAATCCATAGGCATGTCCTTATGAAATCCTATACAGTACACCACAAATTCATACCCGATATTTGTGAGAATTAAATTAGGCTAATTGGACAATAAAGTACTGCATATTCCAGTCTCAAAGGGAACCCTCTCTGAAAGTGCTGGGAACTTCACAAAAAGCACACCCCTTCCCTTTGGAGTGACTCAAATATGCTAGGAGGACCCCAGACTTCAAGCATCTCATTAAAACTATTGACGTTTTAATTCTGTGGAGTGCATTCTAGATTTCTGGAATCAACTGGGAGTTTCTTGGGTTTTTGATAGGTTATACCTTATGCAACACTGGGCTTAACCAAGATTTGCCTGCAGCCCAGCTCCCTGCTATTAACCTGTTAACTCCCAGAAGACAGGGGAGTAATACTTTCACTTGTGCTGTCTAACATTTCCCTACCTTCTCTCTGCATTTTCATTGATCGCAGTTGCCTACTACACCCTCGCTCATTTCATTTTGTGCAATAAGGAGTTTCAGCAGAGTTCAGCTTTGTAATTTGTAATAAGGAGTTTCAGCAGAGTTCAGCTCTGTAATTTCAATTCTGATCATTCTGAATCTTTGCTGCGTCAAACATCACCAATTTAAACTGTGCCATGCACATGACTCCTCAATATTAGGGGTGATATTCTTTTATGATGCCTACATCTAAGATGTGGCTTGTTAATATCTACACATATGGGGTTGTGTATTTGCATTGATCTTTGTATTTGATGTGGGCAAGGCAGCTGCATTAAACAATTTCAAGAGCTCCCCCCAAAAACAAGATGCACATACTTTGCACTGTGACAGATAAGAATGCTTAAAATAGTAATTGCGTAGGTTTGGATGTTGGAAATGTGGGATGCGTTCTGCTTGGGGTGTGCTTTTTGCTGATGCAGTTGCTCAGAATGGTTACAATATGATCCAGTAAAGGCTGCAGGTATTCCTCTCCCCACAGTTATGCATGGGGGTTTCAGAAACAGTCTTTTATCCCTTGTGCTCATACTCTCACATGTCTGCACATACATGCACACTAACAGATGCACAAACATATACACATGCAGCATGTGCTCCTATCAGTGTGGGTTTCAATTATTTGGCTCAATATTTCCATCAAAATGTTCCATGAATATAAAACAATATAAAAAGCAAGTACACTACTCGGAAACAACACAGAGAAGATGAGGAAACTCTGTCTGAAAAGTAGGGAACCCTGATCTTAAGAAAGGGCAAGGTGGGCTAAACACTTGAGTGAGATGTGTTAAGGATGGATTTTATTCAAAACATTATTTTGTATTCATAAAGTATTATATGTTAAAATAATATAAATCTGAGCTTACCTCGGTCTCCCTACAAACCATTAGATCACCCATTTTTCAGCCTATAGTATTATTACCATTACTATACAAAGAACTAACAGAAAATCCAGAGAGAACTTTCGAATCCTCAGAAACCTACCTCACAAATTTGCGAGTGAGAAAGCACATTTTGTCTGAAACGAAGCTACGTAGGGTCTGGTCATCGATAATACTGTTCACTAAATTATCTTAAAAAATAGTTTATTTGGAATATTATTATGACTGTGATATTACATATATACACTGACACCACTGAATAAACATAACACAATAATTTATCCAATTATGAATTCATTACTACATTTAAGCATAAATACTCTGTTAAAATGAAGTGTTATTTATTGTAACCGGAAGGAAATAATGTTTTTTTTTTCTGTGCAGTTACCACAATTCTCTCCATCACTTCTCAGTCATCTTCTGGCTTTCACACATCTACTCATCTGGGTCTCGTTCTCACACAGCAGTGCTGGACCACTTCCTGACACCCTCTGCTGTTTCTCGAAGCTTTGTGCTGTAATTGCGTTAAATCTTTGTTTCATTTAATACACAGAGCCCACAAATCCTTAGGGTGAATTTGCACATCTTTCCAGCAGTATAAGGCAAAGCACTGACATATAGTTTATGACAAGTGTATAATATTAATATTAATATAATATTATTGAAAATATTTTAATATGTGGTGTTTCATGTCTTTCTTTCTCTCTCAGTGTCTCTCGCTCTCTCCAGTGTAAGCTCAGGAGACGGTGCTGCATGACTCTCTTACTTGTGGTTAACCCAAATCCCACCAAAAACTCTACAGAGGACATCAATGTCAGATCAGATAACCAGCCAGTATCTCTGAGATACTCTCAATCTCCCACCTTGAGCTACTGTATTTGACAGAGTAAAAGTTCTGCTGAACCTGATAGACTGTAAACAGGATGTGTCTGATGCACAGCTTATTCAAGAATTGCAACCAAATGGAGTGTGTATCCCTCCAATTTCACATACACATACACAAATCTACATGCAACCATACACATGTGCTCAAGAAACACTCATATAGACACATTCGCATCCTCAAATACACATATATAAATACACACACATGCAAGTTCACATGCAAGTACAAACACATACACACACACACATGCACTCGCAGAGGACACACAACCTTGCTGATGTCTTTATCCTCTCCTAGTGCTCCTGGTGTAATGACTATTTTCTTAAGAGGCTGCAGGTAAGGGCCCTGCTCTGGACTGCTGCTTTCATTTGGCTGCACAGTGATGATGAGATTTCTCCTTGCCAAATCCGTGTGACGTGCAGGGCAGAGCAGCGGCCCTGCTAATCCTATTGTTGAGGGTTTTAAGTAACAGGACGGGCTTAAAAGAATGGGGTTCTGAAGGGGATGCCTCAGAGGCACTGCGCTGTGCTCTAATTGCAGCTGGAGAGGCAGGGAGGAACACACAGACACGGCCTGACAGACGCTGCCCAGGCCAGAGCAGGCTCAGCACGTAAACGCACGCAAAACCACAGAAAGAGAGGGAGGAAGGAATACGCATGAAAGAGAGAGAAAGAAAGCAGGAGTGAGAGAACATTAACCTCTACTTCAGCTACTCATTATGTTTCATTAATGTATAAATAAATACATAACTCAGAATCAAACATGAATAGTTGCCAATGGCCTATGTTTCCTTGGGAGTGATGCACCCAAGTAAATAACTAAGAAATACAAAACTTCATACAAAAAGCTGCATAAAAATTGAATGACTGAAAGCACTCCCCCGCAATCAGCTCCTCCCACTCCCTCCACCACTTCTATGGCTGATAAATAACTGCCATCAGCAGCAGCAGGCAGCACCGAGCCTTAGGCCCAGGCCCGCTCCAAACAGAGCGGCTGAGCCTGGTGCAGAGCTGCAGGAGCTGGGTCCAGCACTGTCAGTCTGCGCTACATCAGTCTCTTCACCCATCACTGACCCGAGAGCATCAGCTCTGTCTCTCACACAGGTGAGGAGTCACAGCATCACTCTCTCTGTCCTGTCTCCCTGACCGCGCTGTGGCAGCGGCGGGATGTTTGGAAAGACAAATGTTAGCCGGTTATGGCTCACCCTATCCAACAAAAGCACCTAGAATTTCTCCTACCAAAGGAAGCTTAGCCAGGCACAGAGAGACACACGTGAGAAGGGATTTGGGGTTCCTTAAAACAGTGGTCCCCAAAGGTCCTGAGCCATGAGCTACTTAATGAATGAACATATTTTCTCTGACAATGCATTAAAGTGAAGTCTTGTATATATTAAATTTAAATGTTATTTTTGCACCACATGTGAACACACACTGCAAGTGCGCAAGAACTAGTGCAGTGCATGTGACATTTGCAGAGTCTTATCTAATTGGCATGAATGTTTGCAGTAACATGCAGCAAGTTATTTCTTAATGTGTCATCTCGTGATCCTCTGCAAAGTCTCCCACAGCTCATCAGTGGGTTCTGACACACTGTTCAGGGCTGCTTTTAAGTCTATGCCATTTGCTTATGTTCATCCTACATAAGACCTGAAAACTCTTCTCATGGTCTCACTGACACTTGTAGGGTGGCTTGTGGATGTGAACAGAGCAGTAAAGGGGCCACATTGATAAGGCGGTACAAAGGCCTTGCTTAAGCCTGCAAGTGGACACTGCTGGCGAAGTGCTTCTTTTTTTTCCACTATTTTAAAATTGGGGACAGCAAGCTGCAGTGACTCTATTCCCTGTCACTCAGATGCAGAGCATGCTGTTTGCACCAGATCCTGGCTATGGTGCTTGCCAAGTTTAGCCTGAGCAGAGTTCTGTGCTGAGTGCTAAAACTGCTGAAGTAGAAATGAGAGCTTTGTGATATTCACCGTACCCTGTAGTACAGAGCGCAGTCCTCAAACACGCAGTGAAAAGAGGAGTGCCCAACCACTGTGAATAACATACTCACTTATGTGAGTACCTGAACGGTCCACTCAGAGTAAAGCCTTCAACGCCAGGGTGAAAAAATATTGTAAGTGAATTGTAAACACGCAATATGTAAAACCTAATACCTGCCCAATTTCATGTAACAGTTCTGCAAGCAAATAGTAAGAAAATATAAACTGCCGATTTACATTGAAGTATAAATCATTACTTTGGTGTAGTTTTGTGAAATCTACCGTGTCCTTAAAATACCTAATGGCACAGCACCTCGTACACCAAACCACATTGAAATGACTAAGGGCCAATCATAATTCCTAGCAATGTAGAACCTAGTTAGGACTCATACTCATATCGAAATGGCACCCAGTGATATTCACCATGAATGGGACGTAATCACATACTCCTCAAACTCAGAAAGGACTGCTGTGTCTCATTCAAGCAAGCAGTGTCTCTAGTGCTGATTACAAGGCATGTGCTTAAGTAACTGTGTCATACAGACTGCTGTTACAATGCACAGTGACTCAAACTGATCTTTGACTGAGGGCAGGCTCACTGAGATGTAAATGCTTGTTTGTAACCCCAGTGGCTTTGCTCAGACACACATCCATTCCCCAGAGGCCTGCACAGCTTGTGTTTGTTAGCGAGTCTGAAATATCTCCACCCATGGACGTTCCACGCATTCCTGCTCCAGCCTCACAGACCTCACCAACATTGTTCGGCTCGAAATAAAAATAAAAGGGACATGATTCCCACTCCTGACTAGTCACAAGCATTCTGGGAAATAAATCAGACATTCACTTTAGTGCTAACTGGTGAAGCACAAATAAATCCATTAAATTACTGATTAAAATGAGCCCTAATCTGGAGTTTCTCTGTGCAATGGGTAAGGTACTTCTGGTGGTTCTGTCATTTCAACAGTATATCTCATTATTTATTCACCTAAATTGAATATTCAGGCATAAAGGCAAAATGTTATGAATATGATAGGATCTGACTTCTTAGACAGTGAAATGTCTGCAGGATTTAAGACATCAGGTAACAATTTCTGAATACCCATACATGCATGTACTGCAAATTCTATATTACCATGGGAGGCAAGCAGCTAATCATTAAAATAAATGAACACACAGCTGAAATAGTGTGCAACAATAAACAAATCTGTAAAGCATATAAAACCCAGGCATGCATGTGGGGACTGAACTCTGAAGAAATGAGTGGCCCGCAATGCAAATGCCAAAGTGGCTTCAATTGCCTTCATTCCTCAAAATTGTATTAAAAGTACTTTTCATTATGCTCTGGGGAGATATACCACTTAAAAATCACACCATTATAATTTTTCACACAGCAAACAGCTTGCACATTTTTATGTGGACATAATTACCTGGTTCTGTCATGCGAATGAGATGGAGGCCGGTAATTCCACGGCAGAGTGAAAAGAAAGAAACCTCACACACACACACACACACACACACACACACACACACACACAAACACACACAACACACACACACACACACACACACACACACACACACACACACATGCACACATTTTTTTACATCTTAAAAGGTTGAGTAAATGACAACTTAAATTTGCTGTCAGAAGGGATGCCAAACATGAGTCCACTCAAATGAGGCCAGGTCAGTCTACTACAAATCTACTGGTAGCTGAGAATCAGGGTGAGGAGGCGGAGGGGGGAAGAAGGGAAAATAAACTAAAGAAAACAGAAATACCTTGGATTCACGCCTAAGTGGACACGGAAGGAAACTCAGGACGAATGAGCGATTGGAGCCGTTTTAACAAGTCAAGTTTAACAAATGAGGCAATATCAGATTTCAAAGCAGGGTTTACATTCAATCAGTCAAATGGCTCTCACCAATCAGGAGGGGGTCTTGAGTGTGTACCTGTTTAAAACAATCTTCCTTTTCTCCGTGTCACGGTGTAAACATTTATCAACGTGACATCGGCTGGGGTAGGCCCCCAATATTATTCCACTGGGGTCTGGACTGCTTGTCAAAGGCGCAGTTGTCTTTAATTACGCCCGCAGATAAAGCTGGATAAACTCGGCTGAGGAAGATTAACTGGGCCAGAATTTGATCACATTTGACTAATTTCTTGCATAAATCTTCTCCATGCCAGTGGAGTCTCAAAGGGATGCTATTATCACAGAAGTGATGCTTAAACCTTGAGGAAAATATGAAGCGGAGCAGCTGAGAGGCATCTGAGCCAATGGAAGGCCGTTTTTTTTACTTTTTAAATGAAACATCTGGAGGGCCAGCGCACCATTCATTTAGTTCAGCCATACTCATATGGCTCTGTGCACCAGTACAGCAGTAGTTTTACTTTGCATTAGCCTCACCCTTGCATCCACTACACCACTGAAATGAAAACTACTGCCTGAAACGAAAACTATTCTCGTAAAACTATACAATAAAACAAAATATATCTGCATGTAGAAATTACCATGAATTGCCCGGATTCAGACCTTGGACCTTGAGGTGTTAAGACAGCAGCTTGACATATTATGCTTTAACTCAGACAAATTTATTGTTGTATCCAAACTTAGGGTTTTGAGAAATAAATTCCCCAGTATTAAATATGTAACCTAGAATTAAATGGCATGAATTTTGGACAGTCCCCCTGCAATTTTGCTACAGGGAGAATCAAACCCAGCACCTTTAAATTACTGGCACTGCAGAATTCTGTTGTACACCTCAGGGAAGACACTTAAGCAACAGAATCCAGTGCTCAAAACTGTCGACGATCAGATGTGCAAGCATTACCTGCAATTTAGTTGAGCAAGTTCATCACAACTAAAGATAAGTTCAAAACACAAAACAATGTAATGTTCAAGCACTTTTTATAAGTATTAAGTTATTATTAATCACATTGTAATTATGTAATCAAATTAAATAGTAATCACATTGTAATTATGAGCAAACATGACAGACATCCTGTTTTAATGTAGCCATACTGCTTACGTCAGACATACTTTTACAGATAAAAATCTGAATATTATGATGGCAGGGCAGAGATGAACTGTGGTTGATTAAGTATACTTTCACGCCACCAGAGTAGTGCTTCTTCAGAATAATATCGTTTCAGTTTTTCCTGTCTTTGTAATAATCCTACCAGCAACCTCCCCTAAAGATTCAGAAGAAAACTGTTGTCATTCAGATGATGACCTTTTCACACTGAACAAGCAAGTGAAAAGAGCCACATTTCAGAACACTTCGGTAGGCATGTTTTGAATCATCATTATCTTTCTGAAATATTAATTTGACTGCTGCCTTTTGTGACTGTTGGACATCTATGGCTTTTGAGTTTGCATCAGATTAGTCAGCAGTGAGCAGTGAGGGAAAACACATTTTAGCAATGAACCCACAGGTTACCTCTGCGTTTGCTCTTGCCTGCTGTTTCAAGCTTGTTGATATTAAGCAACTTTAATTTCTTTACTTAAGATCAATGTTCGAGTCATTTGTTTGTTCATGTTAACAATGGGTGCCGAAGGTTCTTAAAATGAGGCATTGCTCATTTCTCCAAAGGCGGCGGAGGGCAAAGCGAAACACACTGAGCAGATACAAACTGATGTCAATCTTGTCTTGTGTGTTTCTCAGTCTCCTCCATGTGAATGTTATGTTCCTATGGACCTAGAACTGGGGCTACCAGAGAAGCAAAGACAGCTGCAGATAGAAGGGGCGGTGGAGTGGTACAGATTGAGATATACTCTGCCTTCCTTTCCACATCCTATGTTTCTCATTCTCTTTCCTTATTCCCCCTCTTTTTCTTTGTCATCATCAGCCCATTCTATTTCCTTTTTTGTCTCTGTATCTCTCTTTCTCACTTTCAGTCAATCCTGCCCCTATTTTTATTTTCCCTTGTCGCTCTCTGAGGCAATGCTGTCTCTCCACTCTTCTGTCTGTCTATCTGTTTGTCTTTCTCTTCAGATGACTATTTAACAAAGGGCATCATTGAGGGTGGCTGGGTCAAGTACATTGTTTTGCATCTGTTGTGAATATTTAATTACATCAGTAGCACTATGTGTGCATAAAATACTAACATTCAACCCACTTAAAGGTTTGTGTTAAAAGCAAATCATTTCAAAATCAGGATGGAGACTAAAACCTCTTCAAATGGATTCTGTGACTTATCTTAAACCCTGCTAAGAGGGTTTGGGAATGTACACTAAAACATCTCTGGCACGGGAATGATCTACACGTAATTAGATTAATATTCACATTTTACAATTTAGCTTTTAATATAAAAAGATTAAAGGTACCCCCGAAAGGATTAGGCATACATTTAAATAATACCAATGTGTTGCCATTACCCATGAAAGGAATTAGAAAACTAATTAGTTGAAATTTGCATTATGAACTAATTGGATATACATTTTAAATAAGACGGAGGCATCGAGTAGTTGAACAGTTTAGAATTCAATCTGATTTATTCCTCTTCTCTAACACTCTGACATAAGAAGATAATATAATTTGCATATATTGGGTCTAATTTGAGAGTATGAGAGGAGCAGAGTGTGTTATCTAAAGACAAGCAATGCGACAACTAACTACTTCTGTTTCCTTCTGGTCTCGGAGAACGCTGAAGGACAACCTTAAACGAGATGTGATGGCTCCTGGTTAATAGTTTAATTCCCAACTCCCTGGGGCCCTTTAGGGAAGCTCTGTGTACACTGCATGTCAGTGACACCAACAGACAGGTAGAGGAGTCAGGCACTACTGTTTGTTGCCAGAATGAATGAGCTAGAGGAGTAGAGCTGGGCCATTTTCAGGTGCTGTCTCAATATCTGTTTTAAATGAGTAATAACCTAAAGCTTGCAGCACACTACACAATTTAATCCAAATGTCGCAATGCAGACTTTTTGCTGTGCTATTCCCATAACAGATCTGTCAAAGCTGTAATCATATTCTCTCATGTCTAAAAGTTGTCTGAAGGCAATGAGCTCACTGTAGAGAACCTAGGTGTGTTCAGGACTTGTATATGCTGTGATTTCCATGACAGCACAAGCTTCTGCTCTGTGGGTGTTGAACTGTACTTGGTCCCTGAACACCTGTATGAGCTCTTCCTGTCTTGGTTTGGAGAATTAGGGAGATATGATGTGAAGCCAGAACCTGCCTTTGTACTTTGTACTTGAGGAAATAATGTAAGCATATATGATGCCTGGTAATTAACAGGTATTCCCTTAAGAGCTGCTCAGAGCCATCCTAAAATAAGTGCATCTCTGATATTCTGCTTCATTTACACAGTATCGTACAGCTGGATAATTCCAAAACACAAAATGAAAGACTGATTTTTGGGTTTCCAGCACTACATGGTTTGTAATGGTGATTCAGAGCAGTGAAATTTCAGGGCAATTACATACAATTAATATTGACTTTATAATATCATTAAAAGTACATATTGTTCTAAATAGATTGTTGATGAAGCATGAGGTGGACTGAATGTGACCGTACTGTGTTCAGCTAACATGGAGCTCAGTACTGGGCTCACATGTGCTAAAGCATCAGTCAGGGGCATGCCATATTTTACTATTACACCCTGAGTTACTGGAGCAATGAGGAGCACCTGACACTAGCGCTTCTGTTGGTTTCCTGGAGATGGAGGTGACAGCACTGTGACCCGTTAACACAACCATGTGTCACTGTTAGCAGGAACATGCGATGGTGAAAAGATCACTCATAGCGATGCACATGATGTCACACACATACACACATGCACACACACACACACGCACGCACGTGCACACACACACATACACACACACACAGAAAAGCATGCTTATGCAGAGTTATAGTAGTCCAGAGTGCATAATTTTGTAGAGCCAGTGCCAAAACATGGGGGAAATATGTGATAACGTCCACAAAACAAGAGGGACAAAACACTAGAGACAGGCGTAATAACCAAACGTGAACTCAGAATTCCTAATTATGACACGGGGGAAGGGAAAACTGCTACTGCTGAACCAAGCAGAAAATTGCTGGTCATTTGTAAACAGGTAACGATGTGGACCAGGTGTGCAAGCATATGTACTGGAAAGCAGAGGAGGAGGAGGGGGTGGGCGGTGGTGCTTCTAGGGACATTCTATTACGAGCATTTACACATCCATACCAAGCGGTGTGTTTGTGTGTGGAAAACCTTCCCAGAGCCATCTACCAGGAGGACCATCTGCAGGCCTGAGCAGAGGCCCTGGCAGTGATGAAACCGGGCTCTCCATTTCCACCTCACTGTTGCGTTTTCATCAGAGGGACTGTCCACTTACAGTGAGGAGAAGAGACAACAGAGCATTTGGCCTTTGGTGTGCAGATGTGGTGACTGCTGCAACAGGCCAGGTATGGTCTTAAAACAAATGAGACAGACACCTGATCATGGGCATACACCTATAAGGTCACACGTTTGTAATACACGAGCCTGGGTCCATCCCTAAATACCACCAAAGTTTAACGCAACACTCTGCACTGCCTTCAACCTGCGATCAACTGGACCTCATTAGTGGTCAAACTGTAATATTTGCAAGGACATACCAGCATGGCAGTCCAATGCAGTGATTGTTTCATGCTCGGTTTCCATTTGAATATCTGATAGACAATGAAAATGGGCCCATTAAATTGTCCCTGGCGCTTTTCAGGAAGGAAATGGGGAGATAAAACGATCTCTGGGGAGTCGCTGAGATTAAAAAATAGCTGGGGGTTTAAGAGAGGACTTGCACTTAAATGTAATAGGCATTGCTTCACACTGAAAACAACCTTGTCCCAACAGAACAAAGCAAGATTTATTTAGCATGACTTATAGCTGTGGCACTCTCCATTTGTGGAAAATGGTATTTAACTTGTGAGAAGTGGCTAAGACAGAGTGACCTCTTGAGTCCTTTCACTGCTTTCCACAAGCAGGGCCCGTGAAGAGCTCATAAAAGGCACGGGGCCCCCCTGTATCCACTCTATCTGGCCTGCATCTACAAAAGGGCTACTGCGAGCCGGAGCCAGTAAATAAACCCCCAATATCCCTCTGTGTTCACCAGCCGAAAGGTTAAATGGCTGTCAGGGCGTTTGACACAATGCTGAAAATGATTTTGTCACATGAACAAGGCCGAAGCAGTCAGGCTTGGGATGTCTGCCCAAGGGGATGATAAAGGCAGTCAGGCACGGAGACAGACAGTTAAAAGACAAGTGTGAAGACGGAGCTGCCGCGGCCTGACCCTCTGAAAGCCGGGAGTGCGACTCAGCGCTGAGCAGCTTCCACCACCATCTCTCCCACGAACCACACGGTCTGACCACGTAACGAGCCAAAAAGAATGCGTGCAAATCCATTTCTGCAAATAGAGCATTTGTAACACTGCTGGAAAAAAGGGAAAAAAAGCATGCAAACAGATTTGGTGACACTTGTTTTCTCTGCTTTGCAGAAGCTTCACAGAATGTCAAGCACTCGCTCGCTCAACCTTATTCAGTCAGAGGTTGAGCTTGGCTCACTCTTTTCCTGTTTTACTGCCCTACTCCCAAAGCCGTGCTTCATTTGTGAGCACAAACGACAGTATCCCAGCTGCCCGGACGCTTCAAATGAAGGAAACGGGAAAGCGCGGCAGCTCTATTACAAAGGCACCCTTGCTCGGCCCAGGGCTGGCAAAAACCTGCATGCCTCTTCTCTCCGGCTTCCTGCTTGCCTCCCTCTGCAGCACAAGGACTTCCTGAGACGGCCACATGAAAGTGCCACAGCTACGCAGCTGCGAATGCCGCTGACGGCCCTCACCTTCACCGTCCTCAGCACGACCTATAATTACAGCACCTCTTTCTGCCCTTAAACAATACACGGAAACCTACGTTCTCTCTCTACAAATCACACAGAATATACTGTTGGTAGGCGTTGCACTTCAAGAGATAGTTTTGAAATGTGACAATAACAAAGGACTCTGTGAAGTAAGGAGGTGGGCACCAGCATGCCAGCAGATCAAATCAACATCAGTTCTTAACGTTTACTTACACGTTAAACGTGCAAATGAATCTTTTTTCTCAAACAGAGTTTGGCAAAATCATTTTGGTGAACTCAACAAACTGTTTGTGGAGACAAAATATAACTTGTTCAATCAAAGATTATTCAAATTTGGGGGAAATGGCAACTGAAGCCAGGGCAAGCTAGTAGCATTAAGTCAAAACTTTGTTGTGAGCAAGTCCAACAATTTGTAATAAATTAATATTCAAAACAAACTAATGGGTGTCTTTAATTATCTTATTGACCATTTCGGTTGTCAATAAGACCACCTGAACCTCAGATCCTAATGGGTTATCACTTGACACTAATCAAAATAATCTAATCTCACAAAGCTTTTCCTATTCCATAGAAAATATGATAAAAAGAGGAAGCTAGGAAGTAGGATGAAAAGAGGTCTGACAAATGGGCTACGTGACAAATACAGCTGGGAATTACTGCATCTGATTAAAACCTCTGCTGGTATAGGTTGTAATCCAGGATGAAAGTGTTTGTCACATAGTGTGACTCTTTTTGACAAGTAGACCAAACAGATCCTTGACGTCTTGCAGTGAGCACACTTGGTGGGCGAGTGGCCCGACTGCGGCGTATCCGCCAAGGCTGTCCTTGGACTTATCCACCGGTGTGGGGCTGGCGTTTCTACCTCACAGAGCACCCGCTGGCCTGGGGTGGCATGTTGTGAATGTACAAGTGAGAGAAAAGTGTGTCATCAGACACGCGACAAAGGGGAGTCAGCTCCTTGCCTAGGCCTCTCTCTGATGTGATGAATCTCAGTCTAGCTCCGTCACTTATTTGCTCAGCCAAATGAAAAATGCAGGGATGCAACCCACTTTAAACCCAGACACATTTAACCAACTCGGATCACAACGGATGAGTTCTTAAAAATAACAGATGAACCAGCGATTGCTTCGGCCCCTGAGAACTCCCCTGTGATCTAAATGCAGTCTTTGAGAGGCAACATTTTGCTCAGATGAATGTGGATATGTCAGAGGATGAAGCAGGCTCCTCTCCTCATCTTTCAGTAATGCACTGTTGAGGGCACTGTGTGGCGCTGCGACTCACTTATGGGATGAGTGTTTGTTGCACCAGGCCTGGCAAAGCATATACCACAAAATTTTCAGCTGCATTTCACCTAAACTCCCACCTTTCATTTCAAAAGTTTTCTTGGGTAGCTAGCCTGGCTGGGGACAAAGCAATGCATTCAAATAGTGTGGTCCACGGCCCACCTGTTTCCACCCAGCCTGTTCAACAGAGTGCAGGAAATGCCACCTTAGAGTGTTCTGCAGAGAAAGTGGATGAAAAAATAAAATGGATGGACTCCCCAATGCACAGTTTCTGAATATGTGATGCACGTTTCACAGTCAGATTAGATCCATTTATTTTAACATCAGCTATTACCAGACACACAGCCAGCCTGTGGTGACACGTCATTATTTAAAGTTTCCCGTAATCACTTTTGCTATGTTCAGTTTAGCATCTTAATCATGGCAGTGATCATGGAACTGGGAACCATTAGAAGCCTATTCCTTTTTATTAAGGAAACATACAGTGCCGGCTGTAGCACTTAGCTTCTTTCAGTTCAGTTCCAGGCCCAGAAGTCTCTCTGGCAGATCTGACTTCCCCTACCCTGTGCACCCTCCCCGGCGTGCCAGGCGAAATCAAGGTCAAATGCGTACAGATCTTCAGGGCTGCATTTGCATCTGTACGGCATTCGGCTAGTCAAGGATTTTTCAAAGGAGCTGTTCATCCAATGAACCACCTCATCTGTGAAGTCTACATCGCTCGAGACGTGCTTTTCTCTGGCTGCACTTCTCGCGTCCTTCAGACGGCATCAAGACCGAATCAGATGGTATCACATCAGGCAGCTCAGGGAGGGGAAAAAAAAAGAAAAAGAAACTTTCGATCCCACAGCTTTTTTACAGGCCAAAACATATCTTTACTCTCAAATGTCAAGCGGATGACAGAGCAGTTTGGATTTGAATTTCTCTGCTGTGATAGCAGCAAGAGGGGACATTTAAGAGAGACCAGTTGAATCTGACACGCGTCATATTCTGAGTTTTTATGCTACAGCTCTGGAATCTCTAGCAGCATTTCGAAGCATGCGAGATAATTTTCCATCAGATAAGGTTCTCCATTAAACTAGACATGACATCATTCAGCAGTTACAGTGAATGTACACATTTTCCTCTATTAAAAGGATCCCTTTATTGGAAATACGTCTTTCTGAACTTGTTTGAGGGGGTTTGTTTCAGAAGGCATCGTTTGGAGGCTATTCAGTGTAAAACTGAGTAAAACTGAGTAGTCTATAGTCATTTTTCCCAGTAACTATCTCACATCAGTTTCTTATTCTTAATTATTATTATAAGTATGTACCATTTTACATACAGTATATACAATAATATATCACAGCTGTATCAGTTCAAGAATACACTTTTGAAACAAAGATGCACATTTGTCCAAGGATCGATCACACACAGCAATTCAACATAATCTTTAAATCAAGAAAAATACAGTATGTGTGCTAAATATGCAGTTGCTATTGGTATAATATGTATATTACAGAAAAATTGGTTCTCACAAAATTTCTGCAATTTAAACTTCACATTACTTACAGGTAAAATATGTCCAGTAAGCATGTTAAAAATGCTGTATTAAATATAGCTACTTACATCAAAGAAGGAGGTGTTACTACTTACAGTATTATCTTTCAATATTATGTGGGAAACAGGAAACACTTTCATGGTACAGAGTCTCAAATACAAAATGTAATGAAACTATAGTGCTACTGTGTCATTACGCTTAGCAAGTGAAAATTTGAGAATGGGAAGATGAAGGCTGTTTTCGCCTGCTTTTTAAACTTCACAACATTCAAATCCAAATGTGCCACGGGCATAGCCTCAAAGACTAGTGAACATCAGCCATAATGAACCATTTTCGCCAATCATTGGGTAATGACCCCATGGGCCGTTTACTACATTACCTGCTATGCTATGAGGGCTAGCACAAAGGATTGAACACCATTAAATAATCCAACTGATCAATAACAAATGAATCATTCAACTCCAAAGGGTCTATCAACTTGACACAGTGATACTCATGCCATTCATATATATGTTCCATTTCTAAATACAGAGAAGGGAATTGCTGTATTGAAAGTAAACATTCCACAACCAACACTTTTAATTTTACCTCATCATAGAATGTTTGTGTAAAGATAGGGGAGGTCTGTACATTTGCCAATTCGCTGTGCCAATAGTAAGAATGCAATGAGGAGTTAATAAGTTCTTACCTGGGCATTGACGGGCAGATATCAGATCCAAGTACATAAGGAAAAGAAAAAGAAAAAACAATATTAGTCAAATATTTAACGTATGGGCTACCAGCAGAATTTTAGATTTGTTAGCCCTTCATTCATTTCCAAATTTAAAATCAAAATTTGACAGTAACGTTCATTCCCAAGTAAAAAGTGAGAATCATAAATTGCTCTTGAATTGAATTAGTCACTAGAGCTGTGGTGCACAATAAGAGCAGGAGCTGCCCCATGAACCAGCCCTCTGCATTTTCAACTCTGCTTAAAAAAAACCTACACACATTCTTTTGGACAAAAGACCACAACCACCTCTGTAGCCCGTGACAAGGTGCTAACTATGAGCATGAGATACACCCCGGTACTTGTTTCACAGAAGCTGTACAAATGCGGTAAGCCAGTCGGGGAGCCTGTGCTGGAAAGGTCAAGCCTAAGATGGGAAGGGGATGGGGGGGCAGTGGGGAGGAGGGCTGAGGGAGCCTCCCCCCCACCCCCACCCCCACCCTCCTCACCTTGGGAAACATGCAACACAAGGCACAGAGGATAGAATGGCACCTTGTTTGTCCTTGTGGAAAATCCCTACGTGCCTGCTCTCTCCTCCCTGTCCCTCTCCCAGCCCCCCAACCCCCCACCCACCCCCATGTGTCTCCCTGTCTCATTCTAGCCATGTCTTGGTGTGGAAGTCTTGGAGCTGGTGAAGAATGTTAGTGGAACAGTAAATGGAGCATGTCTTGCTCTGAAACGCCTCTCCCCCTCCCCCCCTTTTCACTTCTCAGAGGTTGATAAGAAAGCCCCTCTTTGCCGTTCTTTCCTCGCCATTAACTACAATGAAATTAGATTTTTTCCCCCTCTCTCCTTCCATCTCCCCCCCCCCCCACCACCCCCTTCCATTGTACCAGCACTCCATCTCCTGTATCACACCCACACCTGACTGGCTCTGTCACCACTCACATGTTAGGGTGGCACTGACGGCCATCTCCACGCTCCTGTCCAGCATATGCTAATGTGCGTCTATCAGGGAGGAGTGGTTGTGACCCAGAGATTAGCCAAAGCCACGCTTCCATTTAAGTTTCCCTGTTTCATACCTGGATGCTATTCTGATGTTTAAAACCTAAATGCACACGTTTTCTTTGCATTGCATTTTATACTCATTATTAAACAAAACAGTAAGAAAATAAGATGGTTCAAGAAGAAAATCAAGATTGTTGTTCAGACAACAAGAAGGTAATGACTGTGCTTATCAGGCTGCTGAACAGAGCTTGCAGCACAGGGCAGACTTGATATCATTTTGAGGATGATGTCATTTCGAGGTCATACACAATCTTTGAAATATACAGGGGAATGATTTTACATTTTGTTACATATAAATTACAGCATGTAGGTGTATATGTAATATAATTACATTTGAACTTTTCATTGTCAAAAAAAACCAGCACAGACCAGATACTCCACTGTGACCCAAAGCAATTCCCAATTGAACGGACAGCAACTAAATGGAAGACCACCACTGAAGGGACCAAAGAAGAGTTGGAGTGCCAATAGGCAGTGTGAGGAAGAAGAGGACCACCAATGGACATGCTGTCCTGTCAAGCTACGGCCGAGGGGTTAATGACGCCACCCCTGTCTGGGGTCAGCCAGATGGGGATTGGGGGGGCAGATGGAGAAAAGCAGGGGAGAGAGGGGGGTTAGCAGTGCTACACAAGCCCCTGTCCCGGCCCGGGCACAATATCGCGGCCTGCAGCTGATAACACTCTAATAGTCCTCCTTTGAGGACCCAGCGCTCCTCTGTCCTGATTACTCATTTATCACACCTGGCAGCCCCAGTGAACCATAATTACTCTTCCCTTATCCTTCTGCACTGTCATGTCCAGGCGAGAGAGAGAGAGGGAGAGAAGGGGGGGTGAGAGGAGAGGAGAGTTAGAGAGTCAGAGGAAAAGAGGAGGGTGTAAGCCAAGTGCTCTCCATTATGACACCTTACCCTTCTGACAAGCAACTGAAGTGGAATTTGAATTTTTAGATATTCGAGAGAGAAAAAAGAGGAGGGGAGGTGGGAAAGCCCACTAAACCAGCGATCACTTTTTTTTAGCCACTCTCCCCCATTTTTAATAACTTGGAAAAGCTGAAAGTGGGAGGAATCTAATCTTTGAAATACAGCTTGGACTGACAAACCTGTCTTTGTGTTTCAAATGAGAATCAGACGGAGTACAGGGCTGTGCCTTAGTCCATTCAGTCGACAGCAGCACACCTCCTGAAGGTAGACTGGCCTCAAAGCTCAGGCAGGTTAGACATGAACTCCACTGTTCCACACAACACAGCTTTTAACCATTTACAGCATATTGCAAAATGTCTTGTGAACTACACTTGGTGACAAAGTAAAACTTATATATTTTATTAGCTTTAACTCCTCCATTCAAGATGTGACTGGCTGTTTGTAAAAGCCTGTAGGTTTATTTAGTTCTGTTTTGTCTACACTAAAGAGGGCTTTTTGCATCTATTTCAAGTTTGAGGGCTGTAAATTATTGACCTTTCTGGAAGAACTCTAAGGCCTTGCCTTGAGATGTTTTTTTTTTTTTTTTTGCCACTTGCTCAGCTGTTGCTACCATGTACCCCAGGCCCTCTGAATCCATTACAGACATCTCAGACGTGCCACTTTAATCTTGGATTTGAGCTGGCTTTACTTCTGCATAACACACGTGCCATCCTTCAAAAAAAAAACCCTGACAAGCTCGTAATCGACAGCTGAGCTCGTTTTCATAAGAGACCTGTCACAGTACAAAGAAACACAAACGGATCAAACTGCCCTG
Source organism: Albula goreensis (assembly GCA_022829145.1). Taxonomy (NCBI): domain Eukaryota; kingdom Metazoa; phylum Chordata; class Actinopteri; order Albuliformes; family Albulidae; genus Albula; species Albula goreensis. The sequence goes on from CM040741.1 coordinate 14,519,627, forward strand.
TTAAAGCGCACAATGAAACAATTATGCTTTGGACCTATCCGTGTTCACTTTGAGAGGTTGGTGCAGTAGTGGGGGTATGTTTAAAAGCTCAGCACACATTCATACTTTCAAAGTGGTCCAAATACCTGTTTGTGATTTGGTAGGAAACCCTATATGTGAATGCTCTGCAATGGAAATGACAGAATAATAGAGTATATATTTCATTATAACTCCCTACCCAGCCAATAACTGCTCATGTCATACATTGGAATGATTGAAGAAGCTGGCATTTACTTTGTATGAAATGAAACCACCCACCCACACACACACACACACACACACACACACACATAAAATAAAATAAAATAAATCACTTAGAGAAGAAACCTCTGATGTAATGTGTGTACATCATGTACATCATAAGCTAAATCCTTAACCCTCATGATCAGGCTTCTACCAGGTCAAATATTTAGACAGGTTAAAACCTTGTGTTATTTTTCACAGCAGAATTACTGCAGAGATGGTAAGGCAGACACAATGGCTGGTCACCCCTACAAACCGGCGCCGGCATTGGAGAGATTTAAGGAATGAACAAAAACCGAAGTAGACTTCAGCTCATGCTTGAGCAGAAATATTGAGCCACCGTCTCCTGGCACACTTATTAACATCTGTTCTACTTCCTTTATTTACAAACTTATACACCCTTGCCCCGATCAACACCATTCCAACCTCCCTCCTCTTTAAAAGCACCCCCATCTAACCCAACCCCTTCCCCCCAAATGACACTAACGTGACAGCGCTTCTGTGAAGCTGCTTAATTACTCATTAAGCCTCTCCGTCGACAGAAGCCCCCGCTCTGCCGTTTAGCATGAGGAGCTCAGGAGTTCCTGTGGCTCCAGTGCTCCCTCACAGATGGGGATGTGGCTGGGATTTTGAGCCTTGCCTCCAGATGTGGAGGAGAGAACCATTTGGGGGGGTGGGGATAGGTTGCAGGAGGGGGTTACAGGAGAGGGGTGGGGGGTTGGGGGAGCGATCCAAATGTATGAATTTACCGTCATTAACAACCCTGACAGCTGCATGATCCCAGAGGGAATGACAGCTGGGTCTCTCACTCTCTCTCTCGCTCTCTCACATGTTCTGGGAGAGCAGAAGTCGGGAGCGTTGAGGAAGGGAAGGCTGGCCCTTTTTGTTTTTAAAGCTGCTTGCCACGTACTTCCATTTTTAACAAGCTTTTTATAGAGCAGTCTTCTTAATAGACGTTCCCTTATAAAACAAAGCTGCGCGTGACATGCAAATTACTCACACAGGCAACACTTTAAAGGATATGATGATGTATGGGCCTTCTGTGCTCGACAATTAAACCGAAACTCGTTCAATTCGAGTACGGGCTGCATTAAGTCTCCCACCATGGCCCGCATGTGCGACACCCCAGCTCAGAGAGCCGTGCGAGTGCTGCATGATTAAGGGGAGGCATCAATACTCCTTAAACCGGCGGATTGGCTTCCTCTGGTACGCCTGTTTAATCACATGTAAGGCCTCTCTTTCTTTTTTTGTTTTCCAGATCTCACCGATGGAGCGATGCCTATGATTGCACAAATGAAGAGAGGGCGCCGAACCACCGAAAACACAATGTGGTTCATGCTTTTGAGGCAGCTTCCAAGACAACAATGGAAACTCCCCCCTCACACGACTTTGTTCCAGTCCCTCCTTCCCAGACAAAACATCTCCGTTACCAGAACAATGGTCTGGCCATTAGAGCTGGCTTGTAACTGCCAGTGCTCTGCTTGGAGTGGAGGCTGGGGAAGCGAGCAGAGAGCTCATCTCGAGACACATCCGTGCGAGCGTGCGAGCGTGCAAGAGCTCCTGCAGGCGGCGGTCTCCCCTCACTGCGAGACTCCCTGACCCGGTCTCCTCGTCCTTATCTCCTGGAGTATCACAAGCTCCCGGACCTCAGAGATAAATCACCCTGGAGCCGTTTCACTGGGGGCTTGGCTTTATTTACACAGGGACGTCCCTCTCCACCACAGGAAACCGGCAGCCAGTGTGTGTACTCTGAGATGGAAAACCAAGACCCAAGCAATACCAATAACACTGAAAATAATAATAAACCTATAGAAACCGACAACCTTTGAAATAACATCTACTCTTCTCAATTTTCTTGGAAACAATGCAAAGCTATTGCTGACAGGACTGATACATTTACTTCAAGTCATGAGACAGCCACATTCCCCACATGTTTTCCTTGTTCTTTTACACTGTTTCCATTAAGGCTGCTGTGTTGTCCCTTATTTGGTAATGGCATGGTACCATCTCTTGGGCTGTAGCCTCTATTGTTCTCTCAGGCATACCTGAGGGGTGACAAAGCCTTTTTTCCCACTAGCGGATCACCATCATTACAATCTAAAAGAGGGCACCCAGTCATTTTGTGGAAGTGGGTCTGCGTCTGGGTGACTCCATTGCAAGACCCGACATGTAGGAGGGCTTTCCCAGTAGCATAGTGCAGGCTGTTTGTCAGGGGCTGGGTGAGAGGCTCTCCTGGTGGACCCCTGGATCTGCCGCCTCCTGTTCTGCAGCCCCCAGCCCCCGGCCACCACTACCACCCCCTAAACCCCCAGTCCCCCAGCCCCCATGAGCCCGGAAGGGTAATAACATCAGAGACTCTCTGATCCTCACACCACAGTAAAATACATATTCAACAACCCCCCAGACAGTCAGGCATCGGAGAACAGAGATGGCAGTTTATGAAAGTGTTCTGTCGTTACATGCATGGTATATAAAAAAAAAGATAGAGAAAGGGAGAGAGGGGATTGCGATCGCTGCTTTGATATCCCAACAGAATGAATGGTGACACTTGGTTGAAACCAACAGCAGATGGAGAGGATGAAGAAGAAGATGATAATTCTACCTGTTCTGTATCTATGTTAGCATTGGTTCTGGAATCAAAATGGGCTTACAGCGCTTGCCTGGTAAAGGTCAAGCCAGGCAGCCTTTTCTCACACATGCAATCTAATCTCATGCACTGGTATCCATTCAAGTGCGTCCTTTCTGTGGTAGTAACAGGGATGAGCAGTAGGTAATGGTATTAAACCACTGGCACAGATCACCACCTCTCAAATGTTATACAGTTTGAGAAAAGCACACGCATTCTTGTGAACCTCTGCTGCGAGATGTCACTGATAGAACTGCACAGCGCCGTTTAAGTCATCGCGAAAGCGACTAAACTGAGGAGCCGGAATTGTGGATAAAATGTCCGACGGTGATGCTGCATTCTAAAAATAGCCTCTGGATTGTCCAAGACCTTTGCCTCCGCTCAATCATTAATGATCAAGACGCTGTTTGGAAGGAGATGAATATGAGTGAGTAAACAGGAGAGAGGACGCAGGGTACAGTGGCATCGCTCATAGTCACCCTGAATATGTCCGGCGCACTACTCTGTGACGACATCAATCAAGTCGAAGGATAATTGCCATCGTCCAGTCCCTCTGCATATCAAAGATACCATGAAAGACTTTAGCCCTTGGTTGGAAATTCAGACCATGCTCTTTTTTTTTATGCTAAACCATCACTCCGTGGCTGAACTCTCCCATGGTTTTTACCAGACCAATTACCCACCTATCGGAGCTCTAAAGAGGTTAATTGTATCATTTTTTGTACCTTTCAGAGTGTCAGTGGAACGGTCCTTGAAGATCCAAATTGGGCAGGTCTTGTGTAGTGAATGAGAAATTACATTTTTGCCCTTTACGGCGTGAGAGAGTGTAAATTAGGCCCTTCTTTCTGTAATTGTCAGGTGAATAATTTACTCCAGCAGTTAAAGTTGAATGCCTCTTTCTCTCAGGCCAGACCAACTTGTCTGGCTTTTGAAGTGTGGTGACGCTTCCTCTGCTGCTGTCTCTATGGCCTCAGGCCTACGTCCGCAGCCTCACAGAGACCCAGACCTTCCCTTTGGCAAATGGTGGGTCTGCACTTTGGCGCCAACATGTCCGCAAACACAAAACACTTTCAACCGAATGTTCTGTTTGTGAGGGAATATTCGCTCATTTCACAGAAAAAAGAGGCTACGTAAATCAAAATCCAGAACAGCAGGATGACATAATGAACGAGTGTAAAATTGAAATACATCTCATAGACAGGTTAATATATTAACTGCCCTTTGGAGTTGACACAGTGAACTGATGGGGGTAAAATGTGATGCATACCCTAGATGGCATCACTGGTTCCAAAACCGAAGTGCAGAGAGATAAATCCTACTCTCTGAACGCACAGCCATTCCACAGCAAAGCTATCTTTCTTTCTTCTAAGTCCTGGCCAAGGTTAGGTAATGGTAAATAAGGAGGAAGAAGAAACCATGTTCTAAGGCTGGAGCAAAGGAGAGGCCTCAAAGCCAGTGCCACTGTCCCTGAATTATGGATCGGGGTGGCTGGCAGAGGTGCAAGCCGTTCAGTCCCATTGTACTCAAAGACAGAGAGCCGGCAGCACTGCCTCAGTCAGCCAGAAAGGTGACATTTCTATTCTCTGCGCGGCCTGGCCCCTGCGCTCCGCAGCGTGACAGGATCAGGGCAGATCTGCACTCAGACTGCGAGTGCCGCTCACCTGCAGAAAATCTCCTCTCCACATGCCTCCACTCGGATCTCTGACCCCACCAGCCAGCCATCCACTCCCAGCTACCTCTCTTTCTTCTCATTTTTTTATTCAATGCTTCCCTTCCTTTTTTTTCCCTCCACAACTGCCCTGTGGGAGGAGGTATCAAACAAACGCCTCCCTCCATTTCATGTCTAGGTGAATGTAACCCTGCCACAGAGCATGATGGTTAAAAAAAGAGAAAGGGCAAGTGAGAAAAGGACCTGAAACAGGAAAGAGCACAGCCTCTGTTATGTGTAGCTCAGAGAAGCCATGGGGTCAGAGTTGTAGGGAGGGGATATAATTGAGATGTTCCGATGGGCCTGTCTTTCCCGTTGCAGCCACACTGCAGGAGATACATGCCGGCCCAGCAGGGCAGACTGCTGCGCTCCACTTAATCACACCTGTCCCGCCAAATCACTCGTCCCGCAATCTATCATCAGCGGCACGGTGGGGTTGTGGTCGGGGAACCTGCAGGTTGTTGGTTCGATTCCCACGTGGGGCACTTTTGAGCCACATTTTTAACCTTATGGACTTCAGTAAATATTTATTTGTGTAACTGGGTAACACAAGCAAAAAAATAAATAAATATTACTATTCATCAGCACAGTTGTAGGTACTGATTGATGTGAAATATCAGTCTTAAAAATGATTTATTAAATAAAAGTTTATATTAAGACCCAAGAAGTTGGTGAGACCTCGCTTTAAAACCTTTCAACATTGAGTGTATTGGACGCATGCTCAGTGCAGACATATAGTGTAGTGCATTTTTGAATCAACTAATTTTGTACAAGAAGTTAAAGCTTATTTTCATTTTATTAAGATATTGATTAGAATTTATTTGGAAAAGGCAGTATATATTTGAAGTTGGAAAAATACTTATCTGTACATGTAAATTTTACACTCTACTATACAATCTATGCATTTTGATGTATTATTGAATTTAAAATACACATGCAAATTTAGTATAGAGACAGTAGAACAAAGACATTGGAATTTTGGTGACAAATGCTGAAGCATCTACTCATTTTTTTCCACAGTCATTTTTTCATAGAAAATACATGAAAATATGTCAAAAGTGTGTTCATTTTTGAGGGAACACAAAATGTAGGGCTATTTTTATGCACATTTATACTAAATTATCAATAAAAACCTACAATGTTTTTATTGGCTTGAAGATGTTATGGTTTGAAAATGTAAAACCATTGATGTTACCCTGAAAGTGAATAACAAGAAGTATGATGTGAAGGTAATTTGAAAATGAAATTTAAAGCATTTAAAATAAAATCAAAATTCTATTACTTCAGTGATACTTCAGTGAATTACTGAGTAGTATACACACTTCATCAACCTCCATCAAGAATTAATGTAGATTAAAGTTCTCTCGTTTGCTCACAGTACATAGAAAAATGTTACAGAACTCTTCATTACCATACAGTGGAATTTTTTTAGGAGCTAAATTCTAGAAACATAATTTAAACAATCATTATTCCAATATTCATTATCACACCATTAAAATTTTATGGGGTCATATTCTGAGGAATAAATTAATTCCATGTCTCTATTCCACAATAAATGAAAATAATCTGACACACAAAGGCACGTTTTCGGTGACGACAATGCCGCTCTGAGGAGCCGCTGCTTCACAGACACAAAGCATTAACCCAGTTCATTTTAGTACTGGGTCCTTCACACTTTGTCATGGAAATGGAGCCACAGGGCCAAAACATTTTTAACATACCTGCCTCAACAACCTTCCTGCCCCGTTCAGGGACCTTCTGAGAAATTCACCACTGAAAAAAACACAATTAAATAGGGTTTTCTAAGCACAATACTCATGAGATGGCTAATGCCCTTATAAAGAGTGCCTGGGTGCAACGCTATTCTTCGTGGAACTGGGGGAGGCTAAATGAGTGGGGCAGAGCAATTACTTTATTGAACATTGTAAAGCATTACCCTCTGCCTTCATTATGATAAGGGGTTATCTGATTGCAGGTCCTATTTCTGTCTCAATGCGGTGTGCTCTCTCGCGGGCGGACATGGGCACGGACGCAGTCGCCATGGGAGGGGCTGTTTTCAGGCCCCCTCGTCAAAACGGTAACCTGAGAGTGGGCCTCTGCCTCGCCGATGTAGGACTGACCACTTCCTCTTCCCCGACGAGCATGGCCTTCATGCCCCCAAACAGTTGTGTGGGGCCTCCCTCAGCCGCGTTCCTCCTCACAGCACGGTCGCTCTCGAACTGAGGGGTCATGTGACCGTGAACCGACAACAAGGTGCCAGAGTTGAAGGGCGGTGGCCTCAGGCAAGGAGACTACCAGAGGAAGATCATGGTTCAGTCTCATTAGGGCCTGTGGCACCCTGCTGGGATCCAGTCAGACGGTGTTAGGTGGCACTGCGACTGGCATCCCTGAGGCCTGCCTCCGTGTGCCTCAAGGTCATTCCGACCGCATTCTAACACAGCTGCACTTCATTAACTTACTGCAGGCCAGGGTTGTATGGTCCATTGGACATGGGCTCTCTTGGAAGGGAAGCGGAACTGCTCCTCAAAACAGGGGATCAGGGCGAACGCGATGAGAATGTTCTGCACCATATCACTGGACAACTGTCATTCCACATGAAGGACACCAGTGGCTATTCTCAGTAGTTTACCTCATAATTATCTTGTGACATGTGAGACTAATTCAGGCATGAAAATCAATGTTCGAGTTTCCACTAAATTGTCAATAAGCATCTGAAAATGAATCCCAAGGAAAGCTCAGCTAGAGTTGGACATGCAAAGCATGCAGTACATTGAGGAATTGGACCTATAAAGGTAGATGCATGAATCCTTTGTCCACCCAACCAAAGCCATCCCTGGGTTTTATTTTCTCAGGGAGTCCCTGTATAGGTTTTTGAAAGTAAGAAATTTGCAGATCAGCGTAAAATGTCAGGGAGAAAGAGCAAGAATATGAATTCCTTATGTTGGGGTTCAGACTGTCCCCGCCTTCCTCCCACACCCCCCGGCCCCCACCCCCTGCATGGCTCTGTTTCACCTGCCCTCAGAAATGTCATCACCACTTAAGGGGATACATTTCTGCCATCACAAGTGTTCCACCTTCAAAGTGACCGCAGTAATTATTTCTGACTGACAGACTAAAACACAAAACAATTTAATAATGAACAAATTTAGCTGGAATGGAATTAGGCTTTAACCAGAGCACAAGAGAGGTGTGAACCCAACACAGACCTTATGTGTGCGCTTTCAGAATGGCTGTCCAGCTCCCTGTGTGCTTCAAGTTAGGGGTCAACTGCTTATTCACAAAGCACATAGACCTTAAAGTTAAGAATATTATTACATTAATACTATAATAATAATATAATAATAATAATAATAATAATAAGTAAAAAAACATTATAAATGGAAGGTTGTAAAGAGGGAGGGTAAGTTGATGGACAGAAAAATCTATGGACCGGGATCAGTTTTCCCAGTGTTCTTTGGGATTTAATTTGTTTTAAACAAATGTAATAGAAAAAAAATATTTCAATTCCGTCCTACATTTCAGTTTAAAAATAAATACTCTCATGTTTTTTGAGAGTGTCTGTTTCTAATTTTCAAGTCAGATTTTTATCATTGAAATTTGAATTTATGTAATGCATTACTATTTTTATTATAACATGAAAATGAATGGTATATAACATAATCCCTATCAGAGAGTAAAAATTAGCACATAGGTGCACAGTAACAGCAGCACCGATTCATAAACAGCTTACAAATTACAATGGAAGATATGATAGTATCAGTAGATATGGTACAATTCTTGTACATGCACAGAGAACATATTCAATATGTATGAGTCCAAACAGATCTGTAATAGATCATTTTCTTATGGTCACAAAAAGCTATATGAATTACAATGCATATACACACACACAAACACATACATGTAAATGCACACAAAAAAAACAAAATACACATTCACTCCCACACAAACAGGTACTGCATATACACACTCCCCATCAGACAAGCAGTACACACACACACACACACACACACACACACACGTACATACAACACACAATAACAAATGTTCTATTTTCTGCTGCCTTGCAATGATTTATGAAAGGTGTGCCTCAGTCTGGTGGGAAGATAATGCCATTTGAAATGGTTCATTTCATAAATCTATTCCAACCCTCCGGTTTCCCCCTGCTGAATAGAGGACTCTGAGCTCTTGGAACCCCAATAACGTTTTCATCCACTATTGACACGGAAACAAGGGGACTTTGTTTGGAGCGAGGTAATGATGCAGTAACACAGGAGCCCGTGCTAAAGCCGTGCTCTCTAGGGCTGCCCCCCCTCCCTCAACTGCCCCCCTCTCTCCGCCCTCCCGCTCCTGCCTGGCAAACAGTGTGCAGCTGCGAACAAGGGAACTTGTATAAACAAAACCAAGTTATAATCAACAAACTCAATTCCCCACTGTCCTTCCCTGCTAGCAGCGCTAATACTCCCCCTCCTCCACACACATTAATAATACAGAGGGACTAGGTACATGTACCGTTGGTTATCAAGGAAATGAACAGTAGAGCAGAGAAAATGAATAAAAAAGAAACATGCCTTTAAAACGACAGTGTAGAAACAACTCCTTTCCCTCTCATTCAGAGCCGCTCTAGAAAAACCAGTTGTGTATATGAGTGTGAGCTGAAAACAGCATGAATAAATGGGTGAGTATTATCCTAAGAGTGCTGTACTATATAATTATTTGACAATTATAACTGTATATTACATTCCACATAAAATTTGTCAATGTAACAATGGGGTAACATGCTGCATTAAAAAGCTGTGCTATCCATCTGTGAATGTACTGTAGCTTCTTGTCATAATAAACTTCTCATATAATTATGCCAGAAAACAACACAGCACTAATTACACTGAGACACAGAAATGAAAGACTCTGGGGCATCTTTCCCTATCTCACTCACTCACACACACCCACTCTCTTTTCCTCCTCTCTCTCTCTCTCTCTCTCTCTCTCTCTCTCACACACACATTCTCTAGCACCCAATACCCTGAACAGTGCTTCACTCCCACAAAACGCACACAGCTTGACGGTGGCATTGCATATGTAGCCCAGCTCTAATTAGAGAGAGTGGCCCTGGAAGAAGAAAAAAAAACTTCAGTGGCAAGTTCAAAGTTGATTTGCCAGAAAAAAAGGGGGAAGCAGAAGATGCAGGTAGTGGCGGCCTTGGTCTCATTGCTCGTCAGCCTGGCCGCCCAGTGCACTGAGGTACAACCTGTCTTGAATAATGGCCACATCCACCCAGTTGGTTTGATCTGCTTCTGAGCTCTTGTTTTTTATGACTTCCTTCCCTCTCGTCCTCTCTGCCTTGCTTATGTTTAGCATAAATCACAGCTTTAAAATGACAGAGGGCAGAAGGGAAAATATTTATAAAATAAAAGGAACCAAGACGAACCCCAAGTACCCATTTTATGGCCCACAGGAGTGCTTTAAAACTAGGACCTGCTAGAAAAATTACACTGGAAAAAATGGGTTCTCTTTGTAGTTACACAAATAGACTGGAATTACAAATTGGTTTGAGAAAATCTATTATTTAAGGACACTAAAATTTCAGAACAGCATGTTTTAAGTGTTATTGCACCCTTACATTTTAATTGATTAAAATATGATATATCATTGCAAAATGAGAGTTTAAAATATATATATAGTCTTTTTAAGACATTCAAGAACGCAAGAGGAGGCACCTGATCAGTGATAGGTGCTATATGCTGCCTTTTAAGAAGGCAAAATATGCCAGGAGGGTATTATTGAAAATGTAATGTTCACATTCGGTTTGAAATTATTTCCTTATGACTTAGTCGACAATAAGTATAATCATACTAGAGGAAATCAGTGTTGAAGTGAATTCTTGAAAGAATGATAGGCATTTTAAATTCCATGCATAACAGGAAGACTATCACAGAGAGACTAGCAAAAAAAAAAAAAAAAACGCAAGATAAAAAAATCCTACATGCAAACGTCAGAGATATGCATGTATGAGGAAAGGAGGTATTTCAGGACGATGAAATATTTGTCCATTTTGTAAGTGATGCACCAACAGTAAAGAATTATTATGATATGATATCTTAAGGGCTATTCTCATTTTGTGATATGGCAAGCTGGCAGGTGAAACAGCATGTGGAGTAATAGATGTATAAGTCAGAGAATCTGAAAGCTATTAACCAAGAAAGTTTTCGATAGAAGGATACACAGACCATACTATGAATGACTAGTTAGCCGAACGCTTACATCTTTTGTACAGCCACCAGTTTGTACAACCATCAGGTAACATGAGATTTCCAGTAACAAGACAGGCATTAGCCTGAACAGTCAAAATAAAACTTAAATAAAAGTAATGTAAACCCTAACATGGCCGTAAAAGCCTTTTAAAGTGATGGTGAATCTGTGCCACTTCAGAGGAAACACTCAATAAATCTTCATTTTTAAAAAAATGCTCTGAAGGCCTGAGCCTTCCAATCTCTTAAAAAACAATGCTGTAATTGTCTGAACAATGCTGCCTAATCTCACGAACAATGCATTGACATAATCAGACCTTTCCCTCGTATTTTGCTCAAGAAAGCATGGCAGCTCTATCGCTTTCATCTGCAAGGAAAATCCCCCAGAAATACGTGTCTATCAAGCCTAATTACTTTAATGGGATGGCAGTGATTAACGTTTCCTGGCCGTGGTCCCTTTGTTTGTTCACTTGTTACTTCTCTCTGGTCCTCAGGATACAATCCCCACCACCCCCCACCCCGCCACTCTTCACCAGTACTACCCCTCACAAGGACCCGGGCCTTATCGGGGTAGAGTTGGGTTATCACCAAGAGCAAGGTGACTGCCAGGAACCAGCAGAGTCCTGCACATTGTGATAATGCAGGCCCTGTGAAGGGATAATTAGCTGCAACAATACTTTATTACTCTCCTCTCCTATCCGCCTCTCTCTTTCCCTTTCTCCCTCACTTTTCCTCAGAGGGAACAAAGGATGGGGAAATCCTAGCTCTGGTAAACTGTTTCAGTTTTAAATCAGCAAGTCTGATCCACCCATGTATTTAGCAGGCAATGAAAATGGGAACGACTCCACTATTTTCTTTTCAATCACTCCACATACTGTGTAGGTTTGTAAACAATGGATTATTCTTGAGGGCCTTCAAGCAAACCTCATTTTGTACACTTGACTATGAATGTTTTGGACATATCTGGGGAAGCAGTTGCCAAGATCTTCTAAACGTAGACTCAGAAGAGAGCTTTGTGTGAAGTCCCACACAAGCTCTTCAGATCAAAACATTCTCCTTGAAAATATGAACCCCTGTCTCCTCCCCATATTGAACAAACTGATTCTGAAAGGAGGAAAAAACACATAAAAGATATTCTTGAACACAGTCAGGCATAAATTTAAATTTGATTATTAGCTAAACATGATTTTATTTGCTACAGGTAGGAATATATCTAGAAAATCTGCCCTTCTGAAGACACGTTTATCTGACGCCCTGACTCACTGTAGCCATTAAAGATCCCAAAGCACTCATAGCAAAAACAGGGGTGTTATCCCTCCATCCTGGCCAAATTCCCAATATGGCTCTTTCAATCTGGCCATCTAATCATCCCCCCAGTCTAATTAGCTAATTAAAATCCTTGGCTTTCCACTGATGTTGATATGTGGTGAGCACTCTGAATAAAATATCTGTTATGCATTATCCAGGTGGGTGCTGCAATTTGGTGGTGACCAAGACAAGAGCCCCCCACCCCTGGCCCAGTCTCAGCTGTAAAGCGCTCTCAGTCTCTTGGGTGAAAGGTGCTGTATAAATGGCAGTCATTACACAGCCAAAAGGAAAATGCACTGATGCTTAATGATGGGCTGGTAGCAAAACCGTGTTTGCATTAGTCTGATGATTTTGTTCTGCAATATACATAAGGCAATTATACAAATGAAAACTACAAAGAAGGGAAGCATGATTCTGTTGTATACTATGGCATCACAATGCTGAAGAAAATATTTTTTAATTAGGTCTGAAAAAGAAATTCTATAATTGCAACAGGGTAGACGGAAAATGTCAACTGAGATGCTATAGGCCAGGATGTCCATACAGTGGAGGAAAACAGCCAGACCATAACAGTCCTGAGTAGGGATGGAGGGTTTCCATCAGCCAGACACTTTGTGTCTCATTGCATCATTGTGTTCCATATTTAGGAGGACTAGCTTGCTATTCTGTCCAGGTGTAAGCTGTGGCTTTGTGATGGCTTACACCTGTGAATGGCCATTAAAATGTGGCATATAATGGAAAAATATATACGTTAGATGTTTGCATAAAAATTCTGTTTAATGTGCCACTGACCGTCAAAAATGTATTAATAAAAAGGGCAAAACAAAGGAAAGCGAAAACTTTTCCTAATCTTGATTCTGGGGTCATAAAAACAATCCTTTTCTATTGTTTGTCATTGCACTGGATGCTCTTGCTTAATATCTATAAATATTTGGTTCTGTTTTCTCAATTAAAAAAACCAAAAATTCTCACAATAGAACTAGCTAAATTAGAATTTTTCATTTTTTAAATTTTGTTTTTAACTTTGTTTAAAAAAGGTAACAGATAAATAACTGGAATACTAACTATTTTGAAGAATTTGTTATTAAAAATAAAACATAACAAAAGAGTACAGAAAAGCTAAACAAACACAGTATGTGACCTCCTTAATTCACCCGTGTTATGGGGAGACTCCTTATCTCGGGCCCTTTCTCCTGTATCATTGATATAAGTGGAGCGGTGAGCCTTGCTCGGCCCCCGGGTCTCCACGGACAAGGGCTTGATGGTTTAGCCGTGGCATCTGGGTTGCGTGGGAGAGCGAGCTCTGGAGAGTGTCAGTTTTTCTGCTGCAGGGGCCGAGGCCACGATGGCGGTCACTGGGGATGGAATGATGAACAGCTCTACAAGAAAGCCAGCTGACTCCCTGGCAGAGAGACGATCCCCCTCCGCTCCGCTCGGTCGCCACTGCGCTGGCCTCCCGCTTCAGCTGGCAGCCGTCTCCCCCTCACCCAACCCCCCCTCCCGCTCCTCGCTTCCAGCCACCTTCATCCCCCTGGCCCTCTGGTGGAGGCACAGAGGAAGAGGAGCTGGGGATTGGAGGTGTGAGGGAAGAGGGCACGGTGGCCGCGTGGGAGCCACTGTCATTGCGTCCTTGAGGTAATTAATCAGCGCCGGAGAATCCGGAGGTTTGCCGGTGCACGCATATACCGGTCTTAATTCCCGTAAAATACCACGTCTAATTCGCTTAGCCTGATCCACATGTGAAAAAGAGCAGGATGGTAAAAGCTACAATGGAAGAGGGTTTTAGTTCAAATGAAAACATGGCCTCGACCACCAACTGACGATGGTCTGTCAGCTTGTTTACTTAATCTGGATCAGCCCTACTCAAAAAAAGCTTGGCTTGGCAACAGAAAATGTGAATCTAAGTGAAGCATAGTATGGGTTTAGTGTGGCGCATGACCTCACTCGCACACAGGAAACAGGGCATTGATTCAAGTGCTTGGAGATCAATGCTGAGATTGGGACTGAATGTAAGGAAATGTAACAGGTCTGTTTTGTACACTGTATTCCTGTTGCTCTGCTGACCAGATGCCCTGTTCTTTTGCTTTCCCATCACCCTCTTGTCCTGTCACCCTTAAGCACTGCCTCTCTACTCCCCTGTCACCTTGCTTCCCTGTCTCCCCAGTGCTCTGCCACCTTGCTTCGCATCTTCCCGTTGCCCTGTCAACACACTGCACTGTCTCCTCACACCGCTGCCACCCTGGAATCCATCTACTGGCTGCCTTGTCAACCTATTCCCCTCTTGCCCCTGCAGGCTGTCACATTGTTAAATGTTGTCACACATACACACTGGCCTGCCACACTGCTGCACTGCCTCATTGATGACCTGCTCCACTGTTTTCTTGCTGCCTTGTTTCCTCACTGCACTGTTTCCTTGATGCCCTTTTGCCCTGCTGCCCTGTTTCCTTAATTCCCAGTTTCCTCGCTGTCTTGTTGCCTTGTTGGCACCACTTCCCTGTTTCCTTGCTGCCCTCTTGCTCTGTTTCCTGTGCTGCCCTGTTCCTCTGTTCCTCACCGTGCTCTTTCTCCTAGCTGCACCACTGCTCCTTTGTCCTGTTGCCCCTATTGCCTGGGCCAAGTACTGCACCGCCTTGTTGAGTCCCGTTCGATCCACAAGGAAATGATGTTTTATCTCCTCCTCGATGTGACTTAAATGAGTGTTGTGGGACAGCCTGGGCATCTGTCCAGGTTCCAGGCCAGTAAATGACTGTTCTTTCACTAGATTTAGCCACTCAATCCCCCAGCCTCTTCTGGATTAAGAGCAATAAACACTCCAAACCATTGTTATACTAATTCTCACCAGGGCCTGTCATTGTTGTGCTGAGGAAGAGAGGCTCATGGGCGATTGCTGAGATGAGCAGCAACACAAAATCCACACAGCTGTTAATCTAGAGAAAAAAAACACATAAACTGTCCATACAAAATATTTAGGCACCAAGGAATATTAGGAAACTCTCCTGGAAGTTTTGGCATGAAAAAGCATTAGCTGAACATACTGGAACTGTAATGAAACCAACAAATGCTTAAATGCTATATGTTGTCAACTTGGCTTCAGTTGGCAAATCACTGAATTAAACAGCATTCCAGTCAATTGTGAGTGCTACCTCAGAAACCAGATACCAAACCACTATAACCTCTCTTATCATTTCCGCTGGTACATGTGCTTTTTCTCTTTCTTTCCAGGAAGACAGACACATCAGAACAGAAGGTGCAGGGGGTAAAACACGTTTCAAGGTCAGGATATGGAGAAAGAAATAGGAAGGCAAAAAAAAAAAAAAATCAGATGGAAATGAAGATGACGACTACATTTTCAATTTAAATACAGTACACTATGAATCTGAAGAGATAAAGACAAAAAAAACACTCATCAAAATGTGTTTCTCCTCCCATACATAAAATGAGTAAGATTCAATTCAGATGAATGAGATGTGACATGTATGAAATCATTATATATATTTTTTCCCTTGGCGCAGGGCTGTGTCTTTATCATTCAGACTTTGTCTGTGATGTTGGGGTATGTCTTGGAAGCCCTTTCTTGTCTGCAATCTGTGATTGTTGGATTCCAAGGGGGGGAGCTGAGCTGAAAGGACTGAATTTAACAAACCTAATTATCATGGCTTAATTAGTACCAAGGGTAAACCTCCATGGGACACCTGCAGACTTAATTTATATCCTGACAGAGAGGAACAAGTGTTAATGTGCTGTATTTATGATAATACCCCAAAGTATGGAGACGGAACCCGAGGAAGCTCACCTCATCAGCACTGCTATACATAACAACAGAAAGCTTTAGGTAATTAAAGGAACAGGAACTATTAGGGGACCAAGAATTCCACTGTAAATACATCAGAAGCCAGCCCCCATCTATGCAATTGAAAGAGTGTTTCAATTGGTGGTGCATACATGCATGTGGTTTTATTTTTTATGATTTTAAATAAGGTTTACACACATAATTTAGGTTAATACATATTTAATTGTAACATTTAAAGGAAGATAATCTGCATTTTCATGTCACTGCTGCTGATGAAGGCTTTTGATACGCACAGAACCAAAAAGGACTCTTGCATCATAGACACGCCTGCATTTGGTGTATGCCGAAAAATATAGGACAGCTCTAAGTCTGGTAGGAGAAGTTACATGGACTATTTGTCTATCTTCACACCACACTGACATCTAAACAACAGCTAAAATGGGTTAACGGCACTTTAGATACGAAGAAATGCACACATATGTATTTTCGGTTCTGTTGCCAAACCCACCACAATGGAAATGTCCCACTACTGCGGGCAGCAAAAAGGTATGATCTTTTCACACAAAATGTTTTCCTATTTATTTCACAAATGTTCACAAAATAATAGCTTTTTAACTAGATTTTAATTAATAGCCTTATAAATACGTTTATTTTTGTCCTCAAATTTGAATTAGAATTAAATGTCATTTTTTTTCCTTAAACATTTGGGCAGTTTTTTGGCCACCAAAGACAGTAAAACAGTTTTACTATCCAAACTGTACTTGGGAAGAAAAAATAAAACATTTATTTATTTGTGATTTATGAGCCTATAAATCCATAAAATAATAGAAAGCTGTAGATTAGCTGTAGATGTAGCGCATTATTATCGTGCATGCATAAAGGGTCTTCAAGAGATACTGAACACACAATATAAGTATTACATACGAGAGAAATTTGACAGCAAGTTTACTGGCAGATACACAGACTTGAGCAAATTATGGTAAACAGTGTGGCACCACTGACATGTACCGAACGCTGCTGTACTTCCGCTGTACATTCAGAGCGGAAGAGCATGGAACATCAAATGGAACAAGAAATTCAAAAAATTTAACCGCAGCTTCAACAATGTCACTTCCCAGAAATTAACAACATTGCAAATAATTAAATCGAGTCACCTCATTTTTTTCTGCAGAGGATTGATCATAATACATAATCCCACAAAAGGCCATCAGAGTCAGCTGCACATTCGTGACCGAATAGAAATGTCTTCTCATAACTAAACTGATGTTTTCAAAAGTCGGAAGTCATTCTCGCCCATCGCCTCATGATGATGTCTCTCACTCAGTCTTGAGGCCTGGGTGAGATAATGTGTGGGAAGACATGAGCTCCGCTCTCTACAGACGAAACTTCTGAGGAGATAAAAGGATGTCAGGAGTATTCCAGCCAGGGTAATTTTGCTCACATTCAAAGCCTCGAAAAAGCCTAACACTGCCTGCATACTGTGAGTGTATTCAAGTAGGCGGTATTTCTCAAAAAAATTCTCTAAATTATCTAGAAATCACGTGGTAACACCCAACAACCCTTTTTATTTATGAAAATAGCACAAACAAACCCACAGATGTACATATATTTAATGAGGCATCATAACCATTTGACCAAGCAAGTTCATTTTAGGAAATTATTTTGCCTTTTTTTCCCAACGTAATGGCAGCTGTGAAGCACCATGACTAACACACCTGTTAAAATATGATCACTTCTTTCAATTAAAACTGATAACCATAACAATACCCATTACTGTTACTCTTATTGTTGTGTTGTTGTTTCATAAAATTACCCAGCACCAACACCGCCTACTTGTGAGTAAAGATCCTTTTTTTCATGAGCAGGAAAATTAATGTCCATGAGCTGAAGATAATCCATCATGCAGTGAAAGCAGAGGTCATCCAGGAAATGATAGCAGGTAAGATTAGGCCTCTCCTTCATGGAGACGCTCTCCCCTGCACATTGCTGTAGGAAAGGTGTCTGGCTGAGTGTAGGGGGCATTGGATCTGAGAATAGCTAAACTCCACACTTTGCTTTGACTTTGCCAAGTGGAACTCGCCGGAGCACCATGTTCTCCACCATCTCAGTTTTAGTTTGGAGAAGGGTGATCCGAGCATAAACCTGCCAGATTTACTGGATCCATTTGCCTCAGCTAAGCATGACAAAACAAATGCCTTTGACCCCAGAGAATAATTCACTGAGTCTACTGTGTCGGCACATTGAGGGGTTTCAACAAGATGACAGACGATCCCTTGGGTCCCTTATCAAGATGAAGGGAGTCCTGAGAATAATTTTTAAAACAATTAGAAAAGAATTTCTGAAATATAGCCAAGTTCTCAACAACATTTCTGGCAGTATCATAAGTATTTGCACAGAAACTGCATCTTGCATGGATAGACTTCATAGTTGTGTGCCATATCTAGCATGTTTCTTTTGTAAACATACTGCTCTTGAATGATCTACAACACATTCACTGCACTGCTCAAAGACAATGCTATGAAAAATAAAAGTAAAAAAAACAAATTAAATGTATACACATGCTATCCAAAATAGTGCAGAGTTGACCAGAACATACTGTAATTGGATTCATCCGTGGTCTTGGTACCTAAATCTCTGCTCAACTGTGATGACCCTTGATTGGGATTTCACAGAGGGAACGTACTGTAAACGGCGAAACCCCATGTGCTGCCCATGCATGAAGTCACTCTGTTTCCCATAATTCATACAAAAACAGCTGTGCAGCGTTTCTTCTCCCAAAGCGGATGTAAATACTATTTTTAAATTAATTGCTGATAACCACATCCATAACAATTATTATTATCCTAATTTCATTGATATTACAATGATAATCGTAGCAATATGTTCTTATGTTTTCCACAGTTTGCACCGTTCGCCCATCCAGCAATGTCCTGTCGTTTCAGGAGTTCATAACATTTACAGGCTCTTTCAGTTCATCCAGGCTTCCAGCACGAATCCTCTGAACCATTCACCTGACAAATAATTAAGTTTCACTTTAACACTGAGTGATAAAAGGCCCCTGGAATCAGGACACGCTTTAAACCCAAAGCAATGCAGGAATTTGATTTCAATTGAATGCATTTTTTTCCATCCTGAAGTTTAAGGAGCGATAAATCATGTCCGCCCGATTTAATAAACTATCTATTTTCTGTTGATTTTATACGGCTTCTTATTTCCTTATGTGTTGCAATTACCACAGCGACCGGGCTGAGAAGGGAGACATGCTGGGCTGAAGCATGGAGACGGCAAATGAGCGATCGCCTCAAATCCTTCATGTCTTCCCGCAGCTGCCCTCAGAATTTCACTGCGCTGGTTTATTTATTATTTTAACATTCTGCATTGGACAGGCCCATCTTTAGCCGATTCTGCAAAGCGTTATACTGTACGCGCCATTTAGGGTTTTGGCAAGCAGTCAAGGGCGGTCTGCTCTATAATGTTTAAAGAATCTTATCTCCTGTTTTTTTTTCTTCTTCTCAATGCTGGCAGCTTATCTGTGAGACGGATTTAGAGAGCCTTGAACCATGAATGTGTGTCTACTGGCATGTGAGAAACCCTCAGCACTCACAGATGAGGGCTCTGCATTTCCCCTGCAACTCAATACTGCACTCTGGAGCCAAGCCACAACGAGACAAGAACATATTGAGATATCAAATTTCTCTTTTTTCCCTTCACTTAAAGGGCACCTGGGGCTGTTTTCAAAAAAAAAGATCTATGTTTTAACATGTATGTCTATTCAATATGTCAAATTAATTTTACTTTTACCAGAAAGTTTAAGATTTCTGGTAGAAGTACAGTAGGGTTTAAACACTAGGAAATAATGTGACACAAGTTTCCCCCATACAGGTTAGTAAAAAAAGGATGGCTGGGTTTTCTTTGACCATTTCTTTAGTTAAAGCTCTGTTCTACTATCACTTCTCAGTCTTAATATTGATCTCCTTCAGATGCCTGAGAGCCTTATTTGGTAAAAGCGTAGCCCATGAGATCTAGGTATGGCTGAAGAAATCTGTCATTGCAGTTGTGATGGTTCAATCCACATCTCCATTGTGCAGAGAACCAGCATAAATTCTAAACTCAGGGCTCAATTGGATGATGAATCAGAGTCCAAGGTTTCTTATAGCTGAGGTTTCAATTAGGTGACCTTGATTACAGGACAAAATGACTTCTGGTCACCTTGGATAACACCATCTCCCAAGAAAAAAAAAACATCCTTCTCATACTTGCCTTTGCCTCATATCCTCTCAAGAGGAAAGAGAACACTGGCCACTCAAGGCTGTGTTCATCACAAAGGGACTGACTCCAGGTTAATATTGAATAAAACACTCCCTCACGTACTCCCAACATCTGAAGGTGTTCTCAGATTAATCCTCCGCATTAATTATTGACACAAAATTTAATTTGAAAGGCAACCAGTCACTAAACCGGGGGTCTGTTTTAAATAATTTATACCAGCCATACGAGTATAATCATATTGCTATTGATTATAATACAACAACTTAGAGCAGTCAAGCGTACCTGGTGCTACGCAGAAATATTCCCCTCTTACCATCAACTCATTGACTCCTTCCACTGGGAAACGTAGCACCGATATTAAAACCTGGGGAGGTGAACATCAATAGAGGCCCATCTCAAGGGTTTGGCTCCACTCATCTGATGTTTCAATCACAGCTCAAAGTCTAGGATACACACTGGGACAAAGTATCACCAGACTGTATAACAAGAAACCCATGCGGTGCATATAATAGGAAGATTCTTCCCCTTCCATTGAGAGAGAGCGGGAGAGAGAGAGAAGGAGAGAGAGAGAGACATGGCATCTTCAGCTGGAGAGACGCAGAAAGAAACAGGCAGCCTATCTTAATGCCGAACAATTGAGGTTAAGCGATTCTGCCGTGGATCAGATCAAAGTCAGTTTACCTTCTGCTGTTTGAGGAGTTTGCCTGTCTCTGGGCCACGGTCGGCCCCCAGAAAGGTAACGGGAAAAGTTCATCTCTCAAAGACGATTCATTAAAAACATGAAATATTCATGGCTGACAGATTGAGGGATCGCCGTCCAGGTTTTATTCTAATGCACTTTTCCTCTTTGTCAAAGCCCATCGCTGGTGTCATGTCACCAAAGTTTTATTTACATGGGGGTTTAGTGGATGGAGTAGGTTTGTGTAAATGAAAAATTCATCCCCCTCGTTAGGGAGATTTTACAAGAGGTGTTGGGATTTTAATGAGCATGAACCAATTACTGCTTAAAACCCACCACACACACATGCATGCACACTCACACTCACACACACACACACACACACACACACACACACGCACACACACACGCACACACACACACACACACACACACACCACTCTCCACACTATCACTCTCCACAGTTTGAGTCTGCGAGAGATACTTCAAGGTAGAGTGAAGTTGTTTTTGTTAATAAATAAAGATTAGGGCGTTCTCTCTCGTCTGTGGTGAAGCGTCCCTGGCAGGCCAGCTCCTACCACAGCAGAGAGAGCTCTGAAGAGCACTGAGCAGACGTGCTGAATGCAAGTGAGATTTCCCACAAAAAAATGTGTTGCCTACAAAGAGCTTCAGTCTGACAGGGTATTTTGTGCACATGACAAGTGAGCAGGAATAATATATACTTGGTACTGTATGGTAGTCTGTTCAGTGGCATCCCCATTCAGTATACAGTTTTAGGAAAATGCAGAAATACTGATGATAATATATAGAGAGAACGAATATCTATTGCTGAAAATAATCCTTTGTGTTAATAACAATCCCCAAGTATGACCAAGTTTGTTGTTACAAGTGAAAAAAATGGGAAAAAGGTGATTTAATTGAAGCTACTGGCACAATGTAAAACCACTGATCAAAACATCAGGGGTCTGTTTCCAATTAAGGCGAATATAAAATGAGCTGCAAGTGGTACGAATCGCTCGTGAGTGAATGCTAACTGCTGCGATTAGATCTGTTCAAACACAGAGAGAAAACTCACTGGACATGAAAAGGCCTGGGGCTGCCTCATTTTATGGCAGTGTAATATTTTTGGCTGTGGTAAGGCATAGAGAATGTTACATCCATCCAGCAAAGTGACAGAAGCACATTAGACTTAAGTCTGTTCTTTGTCTGACCTTATTCAAGGCATCTTCTCACAGCGGAAAAATCACATGTCAGTTTGGTAAAAATGCACAACTGAAATACAATAAATACATAGTGTTGGTCGACTACATAGTTTAACATATTATCAGAGAACAGTGAACGAAATTATCAGAAAATTGAAAGATAATGTATGATTGAATCAGATCACTGACTGTCAAACATATCATTGAATAAGTGCAAGTGCATGAAAAATACATGCATGTGTATGTGAATTATAACAAGCAAATGAAACGCATATGATCAGGTACTTAGTCCTGTTGATTGTCTTTAAAATATTGGACTAATTTGACACTTGTTCTGTAAGCACAATCTTGAGGCTGTCTGTTCCTGTCGGCCTCAGGGCTGGTGAATGTGCCTGAATATAATACAGACTGGGCTTTTACACAGCTGCTGGAAGAACAGTACCGCTAGGCCTGCCGCACACACTTTATTATTCAAAATGAAGAAAATGAAATCAAATTAGAAAAACAACAACACATAAAAAAGCAACTCTGATAACAAAAGACCTGCTCCACCCAGCACTTTCACCTCCCACCCAAGCCACAATGGCAGATTTACTAAATGATTGAGTTCAACCAACCTTATTCCAGACCAAAGTGCTGGGAGAGTAATCTAATAGATATTGTATTGCTTACAGCAGTCAACTAAGGGGGCCGCTCTTTTCAATGGCAACAATGGGGGAGATGAATAGAGCTTGGACTTCTGAAGGACACCTAAACTTAATTTGAGTGAGTTAAAAGGTTTCAGATGGTATTGAGCTGCACTTCGAGGCCATGCAGTTATTCAGCGATTTCAATGGCTCCCGTTAAAGTGGGGCGCTCGAGTCATCCAAGTCTTCTACAGTTCTCCATTTCATTTATTTTAAAAGCCGGCCCCCTTGCTTGTGTGGCACCTTAAAACGTTATTAATAAACGCAAAAGCCACAAGGTTAGAGGGGAGGAAAGGGGGGTGTGGAGAATCACACTTTCACTCCCGCCATGCCGTAGCCAACTTCATGCACTTCAGTTGCAGGACAGTTGGCGATCCATACTGCAGATAATCATAATTATGGAAAAGGAGTGCACTGAATCAATACTCTTCTCAAACAGAGACTATTGTGTTATGGTGCTGTACCTTCTTCTCACCATCTTTAACATAAATTGCAACACTTCTGTGTCATACACACTGGCATATGGGTAAGATCAAGGTACTCTTCCACTGAACAATTTTAAAATCCTTAAAAAAAGACTTTTATAACTGGTTTGGAAGTCACATGAAAGGCACAGGCAAAAAAAGGGCTTCATCTTATTTCGAACAACAACCTGAACTTGTCTCTGAGCTAGAATGCTTTCCTCATTGATACAATGTGTGTATATGAAATAAGCTAAGAGAACCAGAGGGGAATGGAAGCAACACTGCAAGATATTACCCTTGAGACTTAATGGTAAATATTGTGGAGTAATGTGGTAATTTGTTCCGGCATACTTGTTTGATAATAATACCACACTGTATCTGAGAGTGAGCACTCAAGGCATTGTGAGCAGACAGACGCACACACATGCACATGCACATGCACACACGCGCACACACACACAAGCACGCACGCACGCACACATGCACGCACGCACGCAGGCATGCACGCAAACACATTTTATTTCTAAAATGCCCTGTGCAGTCTCTTTAGATCAGAAACAGCCTACAGCTTTCACTCAAACCCGGTCAGGCTAATGTTGACATGTTGCCCATAAAACAGAAAACAAAAAAGAATCCATCAAATTTAACGAATTAAAACGCTTGTCAATGTCAGCCATGGCTCCCTTCAAACCCTTTCAGAAAAATGAACTATGAAAACTGTAAAAATGTAATTCCAGGAAAGGTTTGGAATAATTTTCCATAAAGAACATAGAATTGTCATAGGAAGTATTTGGATGCATTAATATACAATATCTTGGTTTTCTGTAACACAATCCTTTGTTACCAGTAGTTGTCTCTAATAATAGAGCTGTGTAATTGAAGACATTTGAGTAAATCTGCTGGGACAAGGGTAATTTGGTCAGGCCAGAGCCGGCCTGTATCTCTGAATCAGACGTGAGAGCGGATACCAGGGCCATGGCCTGTGCAGGGATCTTGCAGCTCTGAGGAGCACTGCTGATGTCACTAGTCCCAGAGCATTCCATCTGCGCTCCAAGCCTGGTTTTTGCTCCAGCCAAACCCCAAGCTACATCCTTTGATTGAATGGTAGGCCTAATAAATGTAGACTATGTGCTGTTCACTGTTCAGGCTCTATGTATTCAGGAGGCTCTTAATAATCTAAAAAAAAAAAAAAAGTGCATTCAAGCTTAAACTGAAACCTTAAAACGTTATGTCAGGCCTGTACAGGTTCAAGAACTGATCAGTTTTTGAGATTGTGCTTTTCTGATGGCATTGACCCTGTCACTCTATGACCAGCATTATCTAGCCCTGCTCTCCAATGCCATAGCAACCTAGCAAGCTGTGGTCTTTGGAACATAACATGTCTAAATTAAATGCATAGTCTGTCTGGACATACATTACAGTGAAGGGGTATAATAGAACACTGCTTCCAGAGAAGATCTGATTCCTCTGAAGACTTAGTGTATGTCCCTTTTCTAATGGCTCAAGAGTTTCTTTTTTAATCTTAGATAGCAAAACACAGCAAATACAGCCTTGCATTATTTTTAATGACAAAAATGATTATATAATAATAATGTGCAATAATAATGTGCATGCAGGCACACATGCACACACACATATTTCATTTCAACAAAGAAATAATCATTAAGAATAACAGAAGAGTACACACGCACACAAAGCAATGGTTCGGGTGAGCAGTGTGACAAACTTTGACTCTAGGGCTGTTTCGCTAAAGACAGAGTGGCATGATGTATAGGGATGGAGAGGGTGTCCTGGGGTGGAGGTGTGTTAATGTGAGCACATGCAGAGGGCCTGGAGACCAGCAGCGAGCAGGCTCCACTGGTGGAAGGTGGGGGGCAAGAAAGTTCTGATGAGATGGTGGACAAGTGCTGTGGCATTGAGCGTCCTCCGTGAGGCAAGCTCCTGACATTGCACCTCACTTCCCATTACGGACTGCGCCACACAGATCCCTTTGAGCACCGAACCAGGTTACCTATCAGGTTCTCCGTGATTAAAATTAAAGGTAATTGTCCTGAAATGTGAAATAAGGAGACCTTCTTTTTCTCTTATCTCTGCCGGCACCGCATAATTTCAGTCAGTGCAGTCCATGTTAGACACCCACTCCGATTAATTATGATAAGGAGAAAATTCACTAAGCTAATTTCAAGAGGATGACTCTTACAAATTCTTATAATTTATTATTTAGTACTTTGGGTTTTAATCATTAAAGTGCTTGTATAGCCTTTGTAGGTCAAACCTGTATTAATAAAATGCTAAGATCTATTTTTAACAATGTATACTTAATGTACATTGGAGTGCTGGAACAATGGTACACTTGAAGCTGCAGGCTGGCCTCCTACATCTATGAAAGTTCAACAGAAGAAGAGCACTGAGAGGATGTTTTATAACAGCTTACTTTGCGTTAGCTGTATATTCTGGTAATCCAATAATTATGATTAAGCATAAACATTGTTTCTGAGAGCAAGAGAAAGCTTTGTAATTAAACTGTATAACTTCTGCTTCAGGTATAATTGCCTCCATGCAGTGAATTTAAGAAGCTAGGGGGACCCATCACTGCTTTCTTTTTTAAGACTCAATCAAACACTAGCACATATCATAAAGTATGTCTTTAATAAAAAAAAAAAACAAAGTTTCATTCTCTCTATTTTCTAGCAGTCACATTATTCAAATAGGTACCAAAAACTTCCATAACAGAATAAAGCAGGGTACCCTGGCACTCTTAGGGAATGAGTGCTGCTCAGTGCATTTAGTTCTGATTTCATGAGCTTACAGTGTATGATATTGTGAATAATTCTGTATCTACAGTTGTCATACTGTAGATGCAGCCTTATTGTTGTGAATGAGGCTGTCGTCATTGTTATGTGACGGATGTCAGTATTTTAGTTTTGTGGCGTGAAGATGTTGTGAATGATGTTGTGTCGTTGTGTGAGAGATGTCAGTATTTTGGTTGGGCAGTGTGAAGGTGTTGTGAATGAGGCTGTATTTATTGTTGTGTGACAGATGTCAGTATGTTGGTTTTGTGGTGTGAATGTGTTGTGAATGAGATTGTGTTGTTGTGTGAGAGATGTAATTTTGGGTGGGCAGTGTAAAGGCGTTATGAATGGTGAATGGAGTTGTGTTGCTGTGTGAGAGATGTCAGTATTTTGGTTGGGCAGTGTGAAGGTGTTGTGAATGAGGCTGTATTTACCGTGTGAGAGATGTCAGCATTTTGGCCCTGTGGCAGGGTCCCAGCTTCTGTTCAGCACATTGCAGTTTCACGCTTTAATAGGATTCACAGCAGCATCCCCTTCCTTTATTAGCCAATGGCACCTTTAGCTCTGCTGCAATGTATAGCATAATGGAATTTATGAAGAAGATCCACTTTGTATGCTACCGATGCAGCATCAAGTCCTAGCTCTCTGAAAACCCACACATTTTTATAGATTGCATAATAGCTTGCATGAAAATGGTTTCATACTAACATAAATCAAATGTCAAAATACAAGCCATATAAGACATCTCGCAAGGTATGTGTATACACTTTTTTTTTCTTTCAGAGCTGGAGCTCTGCATTTGCAGATATGTGTAGTTCCTAATAGCATACATGATAATTTATTAGGAGATTTAAAATATTCATAAATATTAAATTAATCATTTATAGTAGATCTTTAAATTAAAGGGTGTCCTTGAAGTTTTAGATGTAAGGAGTATCCTCAGCATGGAGACAATCCCCTGTGGACATTTTACATCTCCAGCTAACATCACTTCAACTGCAATTGTTTTATGAATATTCAGCTTTGATACAGACAGCCTTTTCACAAAGCAAAAAAAACCTTACAACACCAAGAACAAATGTCACAGTGTAACTCTGTAATTGCCTATGGAATAATTATGAACATTTTACTTTGTGAAGCATGTAACTGTGTTTCTTAAGATGCATTTACCATAACAGTCAGAAAATGAAAATGCATATTGAATTACAAGGGATATGCATTGGTGGGCAGAGATGAGGGCTTCATTCTGCTGGCCTGAACACTCACTCGTTTCCACCTAAAACCAGCAGGTGGTAGAGCATTCTGCTTTGAAATGTTTTAAATGAAAGGACACTTTTCCCTTCACAGTAATAATTCATTATATTTCCAAAACATACACCGTCACAAAAAATTCCTTCTTCTGCAGATATTCTTTTTTTTGCCTTCATATCAAAAGATTGTGAGAGATTAATCACTGACCGGATAAGTCATCTGGCCCCGATAATGTATGGCATATGGTGAGCACGCATGCAAGTTTGTTCCCAAATGTGTGTGTGTGTGTGTGTTTTGTGTGTGTATGTGCATGCGTTTGCGCATGCGTGCACTCCTTTGCACTGTGAATGTGTGTTCACGTGAGCATGAGTGTGGGGAGCTGTGGGCTTATGAGTGATTCATTTTTGTGGTAGATAAACCTGACCCCTACAGGACATATTAATTGTTTCCTTTATTTTACATGGACTAGAGAGACTTGAGAAAATTACAGGTGACAATGCTTGGCACACGTCTGCAAGAGTGCAAAGATTAACTCTGTGAGAGTTAAAGATGTAACTGACACCGAAAAGAAAATTCAAAAACAAGATGGAGATGATTCAACTTTAGATGATGTCATAATAATTACAAAGTAAAATTTAAAGAGCTCAGCAACAAATGTGCATTTAATTTTATCAGGAATGTTCCAAAGAATGCAGTGAGGCTCTGTGCCGTGTGTGTGTGTGATAACACATGCAGGATGCATCCACCCAGATATAAAGGGAGGGGAAGGACGTGCCCGTGTGAGGGCACACAGACTGGTGGAGGAGCACGTGGTGCACTGACGCTCAGCAGCCCAGCTTCGGGCACACCTGTCCCCTCCCCACCCACTCACTGGACCCCCCTCCCGGGGCACATTACAAGGTCAGAGTGTGCAGATGGGGACCACCTGAAGTGGCCTGTTGTTGGGTCACTGTGTAATGCACACCTTCATCATAAATTATATCCACATCATGTAGCAGGCAGGAGGTACCATTCAATTTCTCCACGTTTTAATAGAATGACAACAAAAATGTCTCAGCTAAATGTAAGGCATAAACTAAATGGGCTTATGTGGAATGGCTAAACACTGAACAAGGTTGGGTGTGCTTTTGAAGAATCACCACTGCTGACAAAAGGTTGAAGAATGGCCAATATATTCACACACACACACGCACTGACGCACACACACACACACACCACATGCAAAATACAGAGAGGGGGTGGGATGCATGCGGCGATGGACTTAGCAAACGGGTGTTCATTTATGAACTTCCTGTTGTAGCCAAAGCGGTCTGTGGGCTACAGTGCAAGTCACCTAGTGAGAGTTCAGTAGTCAGTGCATTATTACACGGCCCTTAACCCGTTCAAAGCTGCATCTCATCTTATGGAAAACAATCCCATTATATGAGGGTGCGGTGACCCGTCCTCTACGAGGGACAGTACGCTTCCAAGGGCAAGAGGCTCTCAGGTGCACTGCTTTAATCCTCTCTGGGCTCTAAGTGACTGCTGGCGGCGGGAGCAGAGCCGCCCATCCTGACGGATGAGGTGTCTCTGTGCACTCCAATATAATGATGAGCGGGTCCACCCTGTTTCGCCAATCCCCCCCACAAAGATCTCCTCAAACCTCCTACTGCTCCTAAACCTGGTATCAGTTTGGCACTTTGACGTTCACTAGTACCTGCACTCCTGCAGTGCTACCTAAGAACACTAGCTTTTGAACGTGAGGTACTTTACTCAATTATGGGTTCACAAGTGGCTAGGGTGCAGGGAGGCATCAAGACTGCTTATAAAGATTATGCTGCCATGATAGTGAATAATCAAGAGATTATCCATTTTGTGGACCTTCAACATTGTACACTAAGCCCCTTATTAAAAGGCTTACTTTTACATCTACAACTGATGAAAACCCGTTTCTTTTTCAGCTTTACATACACAACTTGAAAATCCCATTACATATGCTTTCCTTTTTTGTACAGAGGGGTGTGTTGGACTGAATTATGCAGCTCATATCTGTGCGCTATAGGCTCGAGGATTATTAATTGTATTGTTTTGCCAAAATATAATGTTTTGGGGAGAAAAGGGGGGGAAAAAAGGATTTTATCAGATCCATTACATTAACCGATGGAACCTTATCATGATGGCCGATCTACAGATAAGGGGATTACCAAGGCCGATAAGCTCCATTTTTTATCATAAAATTCTACCTCAATTTATATTCTTATTATGACAAAGGAGATAACTGGCACTTTTTGAAGATTTAAAATGATTTTGCTTACATCGCACCTTTTGTTTGGAATCATCTAGTGGCCTAAAACAATTCGGTGACTTTCTAAAGCCTCCCGTGCTTATTCAACCGCTGGCCGTGGCTGGAAATGTATGAATAGGTGCTGAGCTTGCAATATTGCTCCCTCACAGATATATCCAGTGTATTACTTTCACAGTTCTATCTTGTGGAGGTAGGGTATGCATTCATTTTCCTATATGAATGTGTGCTGAAGTGCGTGGGGGGGTGGGAGGGACTGCAAAGCAGGACTGGACAATGGACTTTACTGTTCCGTATGAGTGCAAAACAGGGAGGAAGGGAGAAAAAACTGCACAATGCATGCTCTCCAAATTAAAATGGCCTATGAGGCACTGCCATTAGGTGACTGACAAAAACAAACACACTCATATTTCCATTGTTTTTTCCAGCTGCAGTCTCATTCTGTTTTCGCTTTTTTGCGCTCAAATCTTTAAACTATCATCAATAATTTCACCTAATAGGGAAAAGGTAATTTTGTTTGGATAATTATAAACCTCAAATATCAAATTTGAAACATTAATTTTGTTTGAAATGTGCAAAGATAAAAAACAAGCAATTTTTGCTCCAAATTTGTGTTGTTTTTTATTTTTAATAAAACTAGGGAGGACCATATGGCTTATATATCTTATATAAGTCCACCTTTACAATCAACTGCTAGAAAAACGGCCACTTCCTTCCATACACATTATAAAAATATTTTGTAAATAACAGCTTTTAAGAACATCAGATGGAATAATTAAACACTGAGAAATTAAGTATAATAACACATATGTAATGATTTTTTTTTTTTAAATATGAAAGACTGCCTACAATTATGACACTGCAAAGGATTTTCTTTAATATAACCTCAGCTTTATGCGATATGCATTGACTTTACCTTTCTTTCCTGAAACAGGCTCAAAAGAGGAGGAGCTGCAGTAATGTGTGCTGTAATTCGGCCTTTTTATAACTCACCTCTCTCATTCACTTATTGAGAATTCGCTAAGCTGCCGCCGGCCCTGTCACTCTCCTGCGGTAAAAGGATACAATGAGTACACGTCCAGGCCGGCTTATGAAGGACACCACTATTCATCACAGTATTGTATGATGGATAACACAGACATTCGGGATGAAAACGAATGCAACACAAAACACACGGAAGCCAAATGGTGGGAATATATATTAGATCCATTTAATCATCCGCAGGTCTGTTTGGGAAGGTGCGCTATCCCTTTCTCCCGCTGCCTCAAAAGCATAATCCCTCTCACAGATTGATTACGTACAAAAAAGCAACCAACAGAAATAAATCAGAGTAAAACCCGGGTGCGGGGAATTCTGTCGGCGTGCTAAAAGACGAGGCGCTTTCGCAAACTGTTACAGCCAAATGAGGCACCAGTACACTTGATCATCAGACACATGCATTAATGGAAACTACTATCAATATGAAGAATTCAAGAAAATTTGAGAAACAAATGACCTCTTCCCTATGAGACATTTAATCTTTAGTCTACACACTTTTTTAAATTGATGAAGTGTTAATGCCAATTAAACTGTACAATTCAATGTAATTACCCAAACAAATTAAGAAAAATTAAAAGAAAAAAATATACACAAGAATTACATGAAAGATTTTGAAAATAATAAAATAATAATATAAAGGGAATGGGAGATTGTATTTTGTATAAATATGGCTGGTGATATATGAACCCTCTGTCGAGGTCACAGGTTATTACAATAAAGCAACTGCAAGATAGAACATTCAGGTTTTATGTCTTTGAGGAAAGAGGCTATTACAACAAGGAGGAAAAATCAACACAGAATATGGATGTGTCTCATTTTAATCTTGGGTTTTATGAACTCATTTGCACCCCAGATTGCTGAAACTGATATCCTTCCCTTTTGCACAAACACACATTTTTCTCACTTCCCCCACCGTGGGAGCAAGTGCTTAAGGACATCATTTGCTTTTCCCCTAAAATCATACATGCACTTCGTAATTAAAAACAGCATGTATATGAGATGTGTAGGGTTAGTGTGCAGCCCGCTATATCCAACCAGTCCTTCTGTTCAAAGAAGGCAACCCTGAGTGAGGGAAACAGTGTGTACATACAATCAGAGAACCACAGGCTGCATTTAACTTTGATGCTGTGTGGTGTGTGTGTGTGTGTGTATGAGAGAGAGAGATGCTGTTTGACATGGGGTCAGGGAGAGAGTGTACACAGGAGCACATGCGTGCACGCACGCATACACACACACACACACACTCACACCAATGTCTGGTCTCTGCTGTCGGCCATCCTGGCTCGGCCCTCACACAAGAAAAAAATTCAACCCTGAGGAGGGGGGCATCGCTTGGGAAAACTGATCGGCGGACGAAAGGAAAGAGACAGGAGGAGAGATAAGAAACGTGGCAAACAGACATTCCACACCTGTGGGTCAACAAAGCGCTCTGAGGTTTCCCTGCAAAAGTTGAAGGCAAGGGGGAGACAGAAACAACAACAAATAAATCTAAAGTAACCAGAGTCGGTAAATTACACTGGGGTAGAGTCCAGGGTGACAAGACCGGCACGGGCAGGAGTCACGCTACCAGGAAGAGACACATCGGCCTTGGAGGGGGCAAAACATGGCAGCAGGTATCCTGTCCCAGGGGGGCACTCCCGGACGCTAGCATGCCCCTTCCAATCCACTCACACGCCAGCTTCCTGCAGCCAAATCAAAGTGAACAGCCCCATACACACCAGTGATCCAGCCAAGCTCCGCACAGGGGAATTACATTAGGGGAAAAAGGGATATGTTTCTATTAAATTTACACATTGTTTTAAGTTTGGGTTTGATGGCCTTCTGCTTTACGGTGCATGAAGTGAAGGGAGACAAGGGTAGATCAAAAGAGAATAGCAATGGGGAGAGCTGGGCACATGGTATAAAGAGACACTTTCAATAACGGAGTGCAAAGCCCCTTTTATGTTTCTTTCATGAGCACATTTTCTCAGACTGAGTCCTGTAGAGGCCTGCATCTCATATTTTAATATACATGCTGAGGTTGAAGTGCTTTTTTAGAGGATTCAATAAAGCTCTTGAGTTATAAATATACATGTGCGATATGTAAATAATATTTTCGGTTCTTTTTTCCCTTTTGCTTGTTTTTGTGGTCATAAGATTTAGGCAGGTTTATGTGGTCTTATTCGCTCTTTTGTACTTTGTTATAAGGAAACTAACAGAGAGCTGCCATTTGCAAAACACTGAGGTTTTTCTTGGTGCAGTTGCATTTCAACAGTAGTGCGGTTAACCAACTATCAATGCAAGACCCCTGAACATGAGATATCACAGGAGAAGGTGTTGCAGGTTAAAAATCCTTTGACTCGCACGGCACATTAGTCTCCTTCTCCCTTCCGCGTGCAGCCGACAGGCACCTCTTCACCTTTGGCGCAACTGGGAAGGTGCAGTCAGGGAGGGAGAGGCCAGGTGAAAAATGAGGATGTCACCCAGTTGTTGCAAGGTTAGCACACCCTCTAATGGAGTGGTGCTGCAGCAGGCAGCTGCCAGGGGCCCCTGGCCACCCCTCCCCACGCCCCCCCTCCATCCCCCCCACCCCCAGCGCATGCAGGGGCGCATCCTCAGCCCAAGATAAACTACTGCTGGGGGCACAGAGGAGACCGGATCCTCCATACCGGTCGCTATACACACCAGTGCTATTGCTTGGACCAATCCTCTAGTGCAACTGACCGCTACAGAAACAACCCAGTCTCTTTTATTTACATGTATTTTTTTATGTATTTTTGTATTTTACCTGACATCCATTCAAAAGCTACATTAAAATGTCCCTTTTGTCCACCATGCTTTATAATATTTTACTCAATAGGGTCATTTCAGCCATTTTGTCTGGTGTAGAACAACAGTAACAAAAAAGCATGCATGAGGTAATTTGTTCATTTTTATCTCATGGTTCACAAATTCATTCACATTAGAGATGATTCTCAACGTTTCTTCAAATTTATAGTAGAGGAATTGGGGAAATGGAGGAAATGGATGGCAATGACTGGAATTGAAGCTGAGTCTATCTACAGACTTAATTCCAAACTAGCAGCTGATTAAATAATATATTAAGTAAGTATTTATTAAGTTTAATTTTTATTACTTTGTATTTATTGTACGGTGAGACAGTGTTTGACTCCCTTCGTCTCATCTTACATAATTATTTAAAAGATGGGGAAGCATGTTATGAGAGCAGAAAGTCTTGCTTTTAACAAGCTGTTAACTGTCAAAAGCAAGGAGAGCTAAAAGTGCTAAAAACTGCCAATTATAGTTGTGTAATTATTTGTGATTTTATTAGAATTAATTAATTTTATGGGTTGGTTTTATGTCTGAATCGAAATCACGCGGTGCAGGAAATGATGCTGCTTGATGAATAGTTTAAGAGAAAACAAAATATTGACCATGACTCACCAATGTGCATGGGCATGTCAAGTCAAGAGGGGTGGCTCAGTGAAGTGTAATCCATACATACTCAATGTTGTTCATGGACAGACTGGCAGTAGTACTATTAGTTAATGGAAATGCTCTCAAATGTTTTGTCCAGGAACAGATTTCTCTGAAAATGATCAAAATGGTCTGGTCAAATTCAGAAAATAGTCACTAAATTATTATTTTATGATAAGTCAAAACCCTGGTTTTACTGCTTTGTCAGAGAGAAAACCTATGTCATTGCAAATGGAAATAACTACAAATTCATCAAAGGCATTGTCATAATCAAACGCAAAGACCCTGACCGGTATACTTCTGCAGGCTTCTATACCATAACCAGGACCAAAACCAAAGGAGTCAAACAAATGCTTTGATTATTTCACAGGTCTACATATTGTGTGGCCTGCATTAATTCAGTATCATATGATTTAGATATAAAATGCTCTCTCTGCAGAAGCTAAATACTGCTGTAGAAATGGTGTAATAACAGGAAACCCTTCACTGGCAACCATCAATGTAATTGAATCTGCAGCTCAGGAATAAGAGGGAAATGGGACTACTGTCTGGTTTCGATTTCAGAGTCATTTGCCAAATCCAGTGGTCTTCCAGTTCCATACTTTACATGGGAATATGTTCATATCAAAGCCATTACACAGCACAGATGATTTTAACACAGGCAAATAAAGCTGCGAGCCCATGGGTATTTGGACAATGAAAGACGAATAAAAAAAGAATAAGATGTGCCATTGGTGTGATCTTACGCCTATGACAAAGCGATAAGCAACATTAGGAAGAGGAGTCATAAAGCTTGGATAGTAATTTTGTACCAGAGGAAACATACAGCTTGCATGAATAAGTGGCTGGCAGTGCAGAAACCGTGTTAAATGATCACACTCATCACACTAAGGCTATCAGTGTGTACATGTTAGTCGCAGCATGGAAAAAAGGGGAAACGTTTCCCTGCAGGGTCCTTAGGAGTCCTGCTTCCTGCCAGTAGAGGCAAGGAATGCTGACAGCTTCCTGTTGGCAACTCTGGACTGTATTTCATTGGACAAGAGGGAATCCAAACAGTTTGTGCTGTCATCCAGGAATTTCAGGCTAAAGTGGATTGGTAACTGGAGAAATAATAATCATGCACAATTAAAAAAAAGAGAGGGGTATAGCTCCTCTTGGATTGGGGTTTTTTACGAAAGTTGTGTGATGAGAAGAGCAGGTTCTGGAGTGTTTTCTGGACCCCTACATGGATAGACACCTCCTCTCTCTTCCTCATTAGAGATATAAAGAACTCGAAGTACAGAACTTCAAAAAAATGTACCTTAAAAACTTTAACCCACTTATGAACTGTCTCTGACTCCTCATTTTCTATAGTGAACCCACCTACTGTCCTCTTTTGTTTTCATGAATAGTAACATGAATAATGTATCCTCCATCATTTATGAGCACTTAACAAAACCCTAACCAACCCAGTAATTACATGGATGAATAAATTAATCAAAAATATCAAAGGAAGGGTTAAATTCATCAGAGTGTTAGAAAAATAAGGGTCTCCAGAAGCAATTAGCACAGCATGAAGTAGGTAGCTACTCACTGCCCACTGAAAACATTTGTTTGCCGTCTCTCAGGACAGAGTCGAGTTATTGCTGCCCACTTACTTGCTAATTGCCTAAAGATGGTACAGACTTTATAAAGCTCAATATCCTTAATGAGAGCATGTAATACTGACCATAATCATCACCATTTCAAACATGGTTTATTTTAGAGGTTTTCGTCACTCTTAAATGGGTATGTAGCATAAAAAAATTGTCCTGTTTCTGTGCTTGCTTTACTGAATCAATGCCTCTGATTCCTGTTTAGCAATCACACAAGTTAGTATCCATACTAAAGCTAGCTTAGTTACAAAACTCAGTATAAAAAAAAAAAGTTTTGGCTCGAGTTAAAATACTAAAAATCAAGTCAGCCTCCTTTCGAACTTATCTCTTTCATACACAAAAAAGATAGGACAACTTCCAGGCCTGACACCATAAGGGTCCAGAAATGGTAATTCACCTCCCGAGGACCCTAAATGTGTCAATTTGCATTGGGAGCCTTCTCCTTTTTGGTTACAATCAAGCGGTATCATTAAAATTAAAATTAGGTTCTGTGACACCTCAGGCCACCACTTTTTTTGTCTAAAATGTACCAAATATTTATGATACACAGTTTTATGGCCTGTACCTTAAAAATTCCAAACCCCAAATAATTATGAGTAATAATAACATATGTAACTGTTGAGTTATGTTGAGTAAGTAAGTTCAAAACAGAAGTACAGAAAATATAAAAAAAACTTTGTTCAATGACAGCCAGCCCTGGAAAGAGACTGGGTTTGTGGGGTTCTGCTTGAGCCATGACGTCAACCGCTGTCTCCACATCTAATCTCCAAAGTCACACTTGACGCGTTGAAATGTCCTCCCTCCTGCTTAACTTTCACCAAGATAAGCCTATTTGAAACTCAACCAGGAGTCGCAGAGTATCAGAACTGATGTGAATGACTCACTGCAAAATGAACAGACTTAAGAGTCATCCTCTTCCTTACCCCCTAATCCAACAAGCCTGCTTTTATTTTACACGGCAGGCGTGGGGCAGAAACGTAAAATCTTAAATACTGGCTGTCAATTACCTTCCTCCTGAATTCAATAAGGGCTCATGTAAGCATACAAGGGAAAAAACTAATCCTCTACCCACATAGTATCACCCATATGGTGCCAGCACCTACGGGTACAATTATGTAGCAATTTCCAATGCCAGCATCATCACAGTGCGATGTGTTTCCATGCACAGTGGCAATTAGGGCTTAACTGCATTGTAACCGGAGTCGCAATGGCGCTCGCATGCAGAGGCTGTGGTGTCATGCGCGTCCCGCTGAACCCACAGGAAAACGTGCCCGCTGCCAAACCATTTGTGGCCACTGATCTACGTTAGGGATGCTTGTTCGCCTTTCAGGTCAGCTAATTGTTAGTGGCCATCACGTAACACCTCAACCAGCTCCAAATTGAGAATCAAAGCACTTTCCGGTGTGCACTCATATGTGTTTATCAAAAGCTTGCAGCATTGCCCAAAACTTTCACTCTATTAACCAAGTAAACTCTGCAGGGGAGTTGGTGATTGAAAATGGGCAACATTATAAAAGGTGAAACAAAGCAGTGTGATAGAATTTAATATAAGTTATGATCAGACCCTTTTAGCATGAAAATCAAACCCTTTGCTACATCTAGAAGTTTCCCTTGTGAAAACATGGAGACATAGGAAAGTTTGTATGGGAAGCTTCTAGGAATGCTTCTGAGGACTACAGGGCAAGACAGACCTGCACCTTGGAAGCTTGGCCTTTCTCTTTCCCTCCCTCTCTTTTGGTCTCTCTCTCTCTCTCCCTCTCCTGCTCTGTCCTACCTCCAGAATGGCAGGTTTAGACACGGTTCACCGCACTCATGAATTTCCCATGTGTCAGCCCACATCGTAAACACTTTTACAATGTTTGGACGTTATGACAGGAGGTGGCAGCGTGCTTGTTTGCAGCGGAGCCCTGTAAAACCAAGGAGCGTGACACAAGTTTGAGGGACATAAGAATGAAACTGGAGCAGAGATTATGAACAAGAACCTTTTTTTTGGTGCGGGGGGGTGGCGGGTTGGGTCAGTAAAATTTTGACGAAGGATTTTCATAGACAAATTGATCAATGGCCCGATTCATCAGAAATCTGCACATCTGATACACAAAGATGGCTGAAGCTGTTTCATATTTCTTTTTCATATTGATTTAATAGATGGATTTAGGCCATCAACACTCTTCTGTATGAAGTGGTGAAAAGGAGAGAACATTTTATGGCTATGGCTAGCATCTGAGTTTCCTTCCACAGTCCCAGAGTTTCTTTATGGTTTTGGAGATCTTAGTTTAGTGTTTAATGGCTTTAAAAGCCAAAGCTGAACATGACACGCTCAGGCTTTCCAGGTCCAGAACACAAAGCCCACAATTTCTGGTCAGTGAGTACAGAATAGTCATGAGGGTTATGAAAGATTAACTGATAAAATAAACATACGAGGCAGTGTAAATGCCAGGTAGTTAATTGTGATCAAATGAGCGTCTAACATCTGCAAACAATTAAAAATTGTTTTCTAGTCCAGATCTCGGGTTCCACCCTCCTGAAACAGTTTGTATGGTTCTCAAAGGAAGAGACAGATCCCTGATAAACTCAGAGACTTAAGTAAAAAAAAAAGTTTGCGGGTGTCTCTGAAGGCAGATGAAGGCAATATGGATGGAGTTTGTTTTTCTGAGTGCCGACCAGTAGTGTGGATGTGGGATTTGCTTTTGGGATCGTACTGTTTACACTCCTCTGTCACCCTATCATCAGCTGAGCTCCAGGCCAGGAGCTGTGTCTGTGTGAAGAGGCTTGCCCAGATCAATAAATCTGCATCTCAGATGGATGGAGGATGCTGCGGTAATGGGACAGGTTTACATTTACCATTTTGAATTCTAACTGGGTAATAAAGAAAAATTACCCAAAACAAAACAAAATTTTCATCTCAGCATGCTGCTCTGCTGTTCATTTCTTTGTCATGGGTCCTCAATAAAGTATTACACCCTGCTCAGCTTTCAGACTTTTTGACCAAACTGATGAAACCAGTAAGGCCTTTTCAGATTTTGTAAGGGAAAAAAGGACAAGGGAAAAACTGCAATCACCAGGTCAAAGTCATATATGCAAGGAAGTATATTTAAATTCTGTAAAAGAGACAATAATCCCATAACCAAACACAATGCAGCACCATAACTTCATATGCAGGTAGTCAGCTGTGTCTTGCATGTACTGCCAACCTATATTTGTATTAAAAAGACAGCTGGCATCAGGCCTTGTGGAGCCTTATGGAGAGATGGAAGGTGAGTCTCAGCTGTGGTCTGGTGCTGGGGCCCTAAAGCAGCCAGGAACCCAGCTGTAATGGAACACTGGGCCGAGAATCAGAAACCCCCCTGGGAAGAATGGAAGAGCCACAAAATGTGATTCAAATGTCCTTCCATCCAATAAGAGACATTTTGATGTGGCTTGTCCCCCTATAACACTGGTTTACAGAGTAGTAGCATGGCTGATGGTCTGCTACTAAATCCTGAATGTAAGACTGATATATTTCACTCAGGGAGGGAGGGGTACAGTTGGCAGGCTCATCCACTGCAGGGGAGTGACTCCTCTGTACTAGCAGGGGCCTGCTGTCTATGGTACAAGCCCTGAATAAAATGTACTCTTGTGGTGCAGTAACAGCATCGCTCAATCGGTGGACTGCTAAGTGAGAAGAAGCAGAGTCTGGAAGCTCATATATTGGAAGAAAAGCTCTTATTTTAACAAGTATTATTAATTGATAGAGAACATCATTGCACTGATGAGACTGACCTATGGATGTTTTTGAGTATTTCCAGATATTAAGAGAGAGGAAAAAATCATGCATAAAACTTGTGTAAACAAAAAAATGTCTTGCTGAGAATGTAGTCTATTTAAAGCCAAATATACAGAAAGCAGAATAAGATAGGAGAAAATAACATTGTGATAGTGTTTCTTGTTCATTACAGTTCTATGACTATAAAACAGTACAGAATTCACCAACTGAATAAAATGAAAGAAAAAAGAGAGTTCTGGACTTTGGTCAATGAGTGTGAAACATCACAGGGGTATCAAAAAATATTCAAAGTTTGAAACTATGATACTTACTCAAAGTACTTTCATCCTTTTCTAAATGTCTACTGCTGATGAATGACAAAGAATACTATATGTGGGTCAAAAAAGTTGGTTTTGTTGTTGTTGTATTTTGGTTTTGTTGTCACTCCAGACTGGATGACAGAAACAATTGGAAACCTAACAATTCGGCTGGTGTCTTTATGGGATAATGAGCATTGGTGGAGGTGAAAGAGTGACTCATTACCGCTCTTCCCCAGCCCAGGTAAAGCTGCAGGTGAGTCCCTACATTCGTTTCTGCCTCTGCTGGAGTTCTGCTGCCTGCACAGGTATGAGGGTCCCCACACGGTGAATGCCTCTTACCCATCATGCTTCATTCTGTGCAGTCACAGTGTTCCCTGCTGTATACACAGACAGTGGCTGGTTCTGTGAAGCAGTGAGGAGGCAGATGGAAATAGCCAAGGCCTGAACAGCATGCAACACGTAGCAGAGTGTGCCATTCCTGGCCTACTTAGTGGAACCGGTCTATTGGTGGCTTCCAATAAGTACACTAATGTGTTTCTACTTAGGTCTGGAATGGCTCAAACTACTGCGCACTGGGAGTGCTATTTACATCCCTGAGACGTTGGGCCAGGGGGATCTGGTGGCATTTATTTTCTTTACCTCTAATACACTGCAGATGCTAAATCATTAATTCAGGTGAGTTCGAGGAGGTAAATGGGCTCTAAAACTAAGAATCAATGTTTGAGGCTTGAATCATTTTAACCTTTGTATATGCAAAAATACTAAATTCTGTTTTTAAATATAGATTTATTTTACTAACCTGATATTGTCAAACTGGGTAGTTCTCGGTAAAGATGTCCTAATTGTATTAGACTATGTGGAAACTGGGCAACTGGCTGGCCATTCTCTCTCTCTTTCTCCTCTCTCTACCTCTAATTTATTTTCTCAGTCTTCTGCTCTCTATCTGTTTTCCTTTTTTTTTCCATCCGGTCAGTCCAACTTCTCTGCTTGATATCTTAAATCTCATGCCTGAATAAAACCAACAACAAATAACTAACGCTAATAAGAAAGTTCTCCTGAAAAAGAAGTTTTTACCCAGTTAGAAAATGTTACCAGCTCACGTGTTCACTCAAGAAAATGCATTTCAGTCAGAGGATTAACTTTGACAAGACAGCCTTTTCAACGAGTATAAAGCACCTGCTGTTTGAGGCTGTGGCTCAATGTCCTTATATTTAACTTTGTGTCTTAATATGGGTATTCTGTGCTTTACAATTTCTGAATAATCATTTGAATATGTTTCAGATGTTTTCTTCCTTGAATTTTCAGAGAAACATCAGCAAATGTATAGGACATTCTAGATGTCCTAGACAAGATGCAGACCTAGATATAGAATATTCCCGATGTCCTAAAAGATCTAGATGATAGTCTTTACAAGTAACACAAAAAGTTGAAGTAAGTATGGAGATGAGTGGATAAGGGTGACTAGTGCATAATCACTGAAAAAAGATAAATCAAATCAATAAGTCAGATTCACATAAGTGAGAAGAGTTTGAAAACATCATGCAAAATATTAACTGTAAACAGCCAATGATTATATCATAAATATACAAACTACAGTAAAAATTTACTTAAAATGCTCTTTAGTCTATGGAAATAAAGACGACTGGAAAACAGCCAGGGATTTTTTTTGTCTTGGTGAGAAAGCAGGGGGAGGCTTACCCAAGCTGGGATATCAAATTTAAATTAAAAGGGCATAATTAATGAAAAATTTAGTTTCTTTTTAATAATCTTCCTCCTCATCCCTTTAAATGTTAAGTATAGAGGAATAGAAGCAGGAAACAGCTTTTTAAATGATTCTGTATGCTGCAGAGAACAACCCGCAAAATACCGCACACAGACTGGGAATCTCTGACCTCCTACTCATTGAAGTTGGTAGGCTATTGCATATTCACTCTGATGAGCTAAGGCCTAAGAAAAAAGGTCCACAACTGAGGCTGCTAAAAGCAGACCACCCCAGGCAGTGGAAAAGAACCCCTTATTTTAATCTGGCAGGGGTCTTAAGACTCTGACAGAAGCAGCAAGTGACGACTGTGTGCCGTATTAACCCATAATGCACTGCTGTGAGATTAGTTCGGAAGACTCTGTTGTCCCGTGCCGTCAATCTGTCAGGTTGTATGTGCACTAAATTCATCATATAACCCATGTGGAGTACACGTTGGGAATTTTCTCATTTCAAACAGTGCAACATCGTCACTCTTATTTGTCAGTAAAGGCTATCTTTTCTTCCTTACCATCCTTTCCAGTCATTTTTTCGGTTTACAGAAACAGAAAGCAATATCAACGAGGGCATTTGAATGAGTTGAGATTCAATGTTTGCGCTTGGGGTTGCTTGACCTTGATGTGCTAACAAACTCTCGAGGGCGAATTCTCACGTCTCTATTTTTCCTCTTTCTCTAGCTGCATTGATGCTGAGCCCAGCTCAGGTATGACCATAACCAGTGTAACGGATGTACTGACATCTGTCCCATCACTTTTATAAAGACATTAACTAACAGATCATCCATTTCCCAACCTTCTCTCCTTTGAGCTCAAGACACATAATGC
Organism: Albula goreensis; assembly: GCA_022829145.1. Taxonomy (NCBI): domain Eukaryota; kingdom Metazoa; phylum Chordata; class Actinopteri; order Albuliformes; family Albulidae; genus Albula; species Albula goreensis. The sequence goes on from CM040741.1 coordinate 14,561,986, forward strand.
AGGTTTATTTTTTCCCATGCGTGAGCAATGTACAAATAGAGATCTCATGAGGAAAGGTATCTTTAGAAACCAGTATTATGACCAAAAAAGCACACCGCCCACAAAACCACAAAGACAACAAGCGTCTTGACGACTCGTTCTTCCGATAACAAGCACCTACACAGTCCATGTCAGAAAGGTGACAAAAATAGGGGTACATGGTGACAAAAACGATCAGCAGAAATCTAAAAGGTTTCCGCCAAACGTGCAGGTTTGAGAAAAGTGAGAGGCGCACAGAAAAAAAGACGTCCACTCTCTGTCATCTTCCTCCAGACCTGACCACACTGACAGAGTGGCTGGTAATCATTTCTGCTGGGAGAGGGGGCGGAGGAGAGGGACTTGACTCTAAAGTTGCGATGGAGGAGGAGCAATGGGGAAGGGCCTTCGAAGAGAGAAGAAGGGTTAATAGTCCAGGAAAGACAGGACTGGCACCAGCAAGATATAATAATACACTTGGCAGCCAATTCTATGTCAAACCTTAATTCCCCCAGGGAGAGAAGGACACTGCCTAATCTGTATTCAGTCCTGACATTGTCCACATCTGATATGGAACATTAGCCACTAACTCTCTCTATAGACTAGTGTCCTTCAGTTTATATTACTTTATGTTAATAGAAAAAAATTACATACAACATCGTTTGTCATTGTTACCGGGGCTCCCTGCACCTGATTTAAATGCATGTATTTACCAGAGAGGGGAAGGCAAAGCTAGAGAGGGGGGAGGTTTCACATCTTTTCCGCCTTTATTGATCTTTGATCCAACCCCCCTCAAATGTTTCGTTCAATTTTTATTGTTTGTTTTGCGTGCCTCGGCTGCGTGCTCTCTGCAGGGCAGAGCTGTTCTTAAGAAGGTAGAAGTGACCATGTGGAAAAAGAGACCAGGGGCGGAACGGCTACACAAACCTGCTGAGATTTGAATCTGTCTCTCTGGATTTTCGTTCAATGAAACGCAATACGGCTGCAACCACGCTCCGGCATTTTGTTCCTCCATGGTTGTGAGTTCAGCTGCTACACTGTATCTGTTATGTGTTTAAGTCATTTAAAAGGCACCAGGGTAGTTCAATAAGAAAAAGAAACCCAGTGAAAGTGTTTGGTAGAATGTGCCAAGAATTTCTACAGCAGCTTTCTGAGGGTGGTTGATTTGGAATGTACCTGATATGTCTAACAAAACTTTTACAGGAATTCAATAAAAATAGTAAATTAAAAATATGGTACTTCAATAATGTGCTATTTAAACAAAGTTAGTTTTATTCATCATGAGATAACTGAAGATATACTGTAAGATAAAATTATGAAAATACAGTTATACTTTTTTCAACAACAACCACAGTGAAGGAATATTTGATATTAAAGAATTCAATGCAAAATTACAATGCAGACACACACTCACACATGCACATGGACACACATTCAAACATGCAAACAGAGATGGGCTGTATTTCAATTAAATGTATTTAAAATATGTATCTAATTACTTTTGAGTATTTTTTAATTTGTATTTTGCTGGATGGAAAATAATCAGATGTAATTTGTAGCAAAATACTTTGAGAGATTACACTTGAGAGAGAGACAGAGATTGTGCATTTAAAATACTAAATCAAAAATTTATTCTCAAATAAGACAAGAATTTTCATCACCAGGCTTACTACAGGACTGCTAAATATAGCCTATCACAGTCTTTGGCTAGATGCAAGTAAATCACGTGATACATCCTGTTGGGTCCAGCATGATGGTTGTGAACTGTTTGTTTGTGCAAATTTCCTTAAGGTAAAGTAAATAGTAAAATATAGTAAAAATATAGTAAAATATCAGATATTGCTCATGGAATGTTATAACTGTACTGAAGTAAAAAAGCAATTAGCAAATATTTGTGCTCTAGAACTTGTGATTCTATGCAGCGTTCAAGACACCTCGGAACTGAAATATTTCAATGTCAGGCATTCATGCTGATTACTTGGGGAAAAACAAACATGGATGCCTGTAGGAAAGTCTCCTTTACTTTGTCAGTAAAGACAGTTTTACAATATGAATTATGAAGAATAATTCATAAAATTGAAAGTGAACTGACTACTGCTTACATAACAATAGTTCTTTAGTGTCTGCTTATGTGAGTTGTTAGGGTTTTTTGAATGTTGTGGGTATTAGATTGCAACTGGTAATCTAATTAATAATCATTTTTTTCTTTAGTTTGAAGTCCAAGTCATCTCAAGGGATGAGGGAGGATAAAGCATTAGAGCCTTGCCAGGCTGCCACATCTACAGAGGAAGCTACACCGGTACTCAAGTATGCGATGTCGGATGGCAAATACTTCAAAATACTGACTCAGATTCCAAATGGAAAGATAGAGGCTGAGTGCTGTGCACAAACAAAAAGGTCATTATTTGTGGCTCTCTTGCAGCGACATAAAATTTTAAAACCCACTTGAAATGACGAGTTTGCCAGTGGAGAGTGTAAGAAAGCCAGGACCTCATACAGACAGACTCTCTTGTAACATCCTTTGTTACTAAAGGCATGTACCCGTTGGCCATTGATGAACAAAAATAATTACCAGAATTAGTACAGGGCCTTTGCCAGGGTGCTAGTGTAATGTCAAGGAGAACGCCCAGAAGAACATATGACAAGGATTTCAGTACCAAAAAAACTCATTTAAAGCAGAGACTTATACATACAATGTGTATACACCACTGCAGATATCTGGTCAAAAAAAAAAAAAAACTAGTTACATGGGAGTTGCAATGGATAAAAACAGACACATTAGAATGTGAATCAACTGCTCTTGCTGCAGGCATTTCTTCAGTCCACATATCTATAATTGCATTGCAGAACTTATGGAGGAAATCCATAAAGAATATGGACTAACAACTGACACTACTGTGGCTACTGTAACTGACAATGCATCCAAAGGCCTTTGAAGAGCTCAATATCACAGTTGTTTCAGAGGAACAAAATGAGACAGATGAGAAGGGATAGGATCTTTCATACATTACAACAGATCAAGAGGGAGAGGTGTCAGAGAGTGCCATCATTCTACCACCCCACATCAGGTGTGCCACACACATTGAGTTTGTTTTCAACCACTCATGCCAAAAAAGCAATTAAAGACACATGGAATGCTTCTGACAGACCAAAATGTGCAGAAATACTCAATGACTTGACTGACCAGCAACTCAAGACACCCTGCATTTTTAGGTGGAATTCTCTCTACGACTGTTTGAGTCAGCTGACATTTCTTTGGGAGAAGCTTCCTCAGATCACGCCCACCTTGCAACTCTCACCATTCAAAGAAGAAGAACTTGATTTCATGGAGGAATACTGCCTCCATGAAGTCCTCAAGCCCATTGCCACTGCTATTGATTGCCTTCAAGGTCACACCTCATGCTGCTGTGGTGAGCTCCTACCTACCCCTTTTGCTGTTCAGGCTAAACTACATGACCTGAAAGCCTCAAACCTGAGGTACTGCTCACATATTTTGCAAGCCACCATAGCTGGCTTTAAGAAAAGGTTCAATAGCTTCTACCAATGAAGACTGATGTCAATGAAGCCATCCTGGCTACAGCAACCCACCCATTTTTCAAGATAAGGTGGTTGCCTACCAAACTAACCACAGAGACCCTTCACTTCCTGCAGGACCCCAGGAAGGACCTGTCTTCACTGGATTCCTATCCACTGTTCAAGCTTCTCTTTGTGCACTTTGCCATCATCAGCACCAGTTGAGCATCTCTTTTCTTTTGAAGACATGGTTTACCACCCTCACAGAAGGAAACTACCTGCTGAACTGTTGGAGAAGTTAGTTTTGCTAAAAAGAACTAAACTGAAATGGAAGGATTGTAGTGGAAGGGGGTACATGAAGGAGAATATTTTGTTTTATAAGTTGTTTAAGGGAGGGAAAGCACTTCTCCTTTCTCTTATACTAAATGTGTTGTATCTTACTGTACTGTAATGGCACTGCTCATTGTCTCCTGCACTTCTTGATTACATGTAAAGTTAAAGATCTATGAAATTAGCTTACTCTACTGTTGCACTTGTAAATCACTCCTGAAAAAGGCATCTGCTAAATGCCTACAATAGTGGTACAGATAATCTTGAATGTATTTTTGTATTTTGAAATTACAAATTACTTGTATTTTAATTAAATACATTTTCTCATACCAGTATTTTGTATTTTATTTTGATACATTTGATGAGCAAGTATATGTAATTTGTAATAAGATAGTTCTTGTTGTGTTTGAGCCCATCTCTGCATGTAAACGTGCACATGCACACACACACAATGCAGTAATTTCTAGATTCAGGAAGCACAATCCTTTGATGATTAAAGGAGAGAAACCCTTTGAACACAAAGAGAAAACAAAGTGAGTGATGAGCAGATGAAGAAGAGGTCTGGAAAAGGCAGTGACGCAAGTGCATCTGTCCCTCTTTCATAGCTGCAAGTACCTCTGGTGAGCAGAGCTGACTCAACCTGGGGTACTGTACGCCACCAAGAACGCCCTCTTTCATAACCACCATTCGGGCACACTTCCTCCCACTGCCCTCATACCCTCAATGCAACCCACAGCCGTTATTCTGAGATGACTCACACTGCACAGCGACAGTTCAAACAATACAAAAAAAAACTCATTGGTCAAAAGTAAAGTCTCAGTTCCATTTCTGGCGTCAAGCAGTGCTGTGGCAACTGCCGTTCATCTCTGACCTTTGCCTCTTGAGGGCATAAATAAGCTGCTCATCCTACAGACATGCAGAAAAAAGAAAGAAAAGAAAAATCAAACACTGACCTCTGCTACAATCAATAAATCCATCCATCGACAGGAAAAAAGGAGTCAGCAGCCGCCTTAGAAACAAGGTTCTATCTGAATTCTTTTAGCTGTGGGTAAAAGTTCAAGGGTTTCAGACATTATTCAAACCAGACTGTCTGGGAAATTACATATACATCCAATCTGTGGATATGGCCCTATTGTTTTTAATATTGCATGTGCATTATATACATATGAACCATAATAATAATCAGTTAGAAAATATTATGCATTGTATTGTTCTACAGCAGTTCTACAACTATTATTATTATTATTATTATTATTATTTAAAGACAATGTAAGATACTACACTAATTATTTGTTATTGCTATCATAACATTAATTTGTTCACTATTGTCTGGTATATTTGATTCAACACTGGTTTCAGTACATTAACACAACCTACATGTTTTTTTTTCCAAAAATGACAGCTTATCCCTAAACATGATGTCAATTATAATTATGAAAAGATTGTGGAAAGAAAAGAAACTGACTGGTGTTGAGATAGAATCAAAAGAAATGGCAAAAACCTTTAATCAGACACAAAAGGAATATTGCCTTAATCCTTCAGTGTTCTCTGAATTCTGAGGGGATTAATCGCACTAATTGTCTTCAGTCCAATTAAGAATTTATTCTCCACTGCAGCGTGCTGTAACAGCATTACAAATGTGAACCCTAGCGTGTTAATTGGATTTCATTTGTAATTATTTCCAAAGGAATTCAAAGAAAAGGAGAATGTTATGCACTGGTATTAACTTTTAATTCATTACAACATACATTTACATAGCAATAGGAGGAAAAAGAGACACTTAAGTAGCCAGTTATCTTTCTTAATACAACCTGCCATTTTGGTACCAATGTGGACTACAAATCATCCAGCCTAAGTATGTGTAATTACTATCATGGAAAGGTCTCTGTACTGTGTGCTGCTCTTACACTGATAGGTCTAAACTGATAGTGACACATTTCAGCTGGTTTACCAGATTGAGACTTCCACCAGCTATGTAACAAATGCAACACGCTGATCAATCAAGACTTTCCTGTTTCATGACTTTCATCTAAATGTTTGCCTGTATAAAGATAATTAATGCATAACCATATCATTTCAGTTTTTCAGCCTCAAGTGTTAACAGAATGCACATATGATTTTATATTTACAAGGGGTGAGGAGAATTTTTTTTTTAATTCTTTGATAAACACAGAGGAGAATAGAGTCCCTCAACTGCAGCATCCTGTAGTTTTCCCAGCAAAATAATCATTTGCAACAAAAAATGCTGAAGAAAGCTCAGGCCATTCCACACTGAACTTCAACACCAAAAATATGTCATCCAGTAGCCATGAGGCTTGTCAACAAGACCTTTTCTCTTTACCTGATACCTGTGCCATAATCATCACTTTTAAACCTGTGCTATTCTTACAACGTATACTTTTTCAAAGTCTTACTAAGAGCCTAGTGCAAACAAGATAAATGGACAGAGCTCCCAGGTACATTTTTGCATGCTTCCAGGTGGTGATAACTGGTTACGCTGCTGTGGCGCGGCCACATCAGAACCAAGTGCTGCTTCTCAGAATCCACTGACACAGGACAGCTGCAAAGTGGCCGCGATGGCAGGCACACATCTCTGTGAGACCGGTCGCCACCGCTCCTCTCCAGAGACGGAAATGCCATAAATCTGAGCATGGCGTTGTAAAACCCCCCAAATGGAGGCTAGCCTCCCCGCTGACTATTTCCCTCATCCTTTTAAATGACAATAATAATTAACGACATTAAGGCTTATACTTCAGAGCCTCTTAAACAGAGTTTTATAGCTGTATGAAAGGTTAGCCTATTAAGACATGTACATACAATGAGGTACTCTACAGCAACGTCAGAGCTGAGCGTATACTGTATTAGTGAATGTGTTTAGTGTAGGGGGTTGATCATGTCTGTAATAAATATTCTGAACAATAGAGCTTGTTAATATGAATAAATAAATACATGAGCAATGATTAAGTGAATAAAACTAACAATGCAATCATAAGCCGTATCATGTATCAAACTAGACAGACCACCCACTGAATGTACTTCAAATTAGCCACCCCTGTTATAATTGAAGTGCAATGTTTCATATTGCAGTTTACTCAGTTGAATTTACAGTCTGTGTGGTACACTGATTATGTATACACTACAGTCCAGGACTGCTTAAATACTGCACATCTGAGTTAGGTAAGTGTTTTTTATTGGCCAATTACTTTAGTGCTTGTTATATAGGTGTGCACTGATATTTGCACCCAGTGCTACACTTAATCACTATGATATTTTTGCGAGCTTAGGTACAGATGCTTTTCAACACTGACAGTTATCTGACTTAGCACAGTGACATCATTTTGGCTTCATAATTTCCACAGAGCTAAAACCCATGGAAAATACAGACGGGTATTCATTTTTAGAGCACTGTCTTGTCTCCCTGTTTTGAATAAGCGCAATACTGGGAGCTTTACTATTGACTGTTTTTCAAGTAGTAATATGTGTAACTGTGAAAGAAATCACTCTGTGCAACAAATCCTCCTTAGGGGCACTGTTCTTATTTAGAATTAAGCTACCCATTTAGAGGACGTGTTTGTGGGCACATGTGTATTTATCTGTGTAAAATGCATCCGTAATCCATTCCTCTTTGTTTTTCTGTGTCTTGGCCTCTCAAGAGTCTGTCTGTGTTTCTGCACTTGCATGTTTGTGTGTGCGTGTGCGTGTGTGTGCGTGCGTGCGTGCGTGCGTGTATATGTGCGTGTGTGTGTGCGTGCATGTATGTGTGCACGTGCGCATGGGCAGCTGTGGTATGTGTGGGAGAGACGCTGGTAGGGGATCCTATGCTGCTCGCAATGCCTCCCAGCAAAAAGGAGATTTAAGCTAATAACGCAATTTAAAAACAATAACATTTGCAAGTAAAACGGAGCACTTAGCTGATGGTTGGTTTGAGAATGACAGGGAGATAACTAGAGGATAAAGAGGCACTCCTAAGCAGCCCTTGAATAATGTGTAGAAGAAGCTGTTTAGCTGTAAAGTCATTAAGAATCAGATCAGTCTGTTGTGCACTACCAACACAGCCAGAAATAAACGAACGCCCTTTGCCCTTTTGAGGCATCCATCAATATTCTGTCACAATTCTCCATGCTATGCAGTAGAATCAAACCATTCCTACGTATACTGATACAACTAGGAATGAGCACTATATAATTTTATGGAAATAACATGTTTAAATAAGTATGTTTAAACAGTGAGGGGGAGAAGAACCAGTTTCACATGGTTCCTTCAAACAGGAAGTGAGAGGTCTCAGAGGTGGCTGACTGTGCTTGGTGCCCATAGAAAAACATGGTACATATTCCACAAACCATTCATAGCAGGCCCACTGCCTACCAAACAGAATGTGACTCTACCCACCTCTCATTTCACCAGGTGTTCACTCAGGTAAGACTATTCTCACCAACGTATTCCTGTTCATCTCCAGCACAGCTCTACAGTCCATATATGTACATTCTCCTCTATGCCTTGGCTCTATTATGCCCAGTAAGTTAGTAGTGCTGATGAAAGGCTGTGCTAGGTTTGATGGCTGATGTCTAGCTATAAAAACATTGCCCTTGTGCTCTGAAAATACAAATGAAAGAGTGTGCAGAGGGCAGACGAAGGCCCTGTCTGGAGGACTGTCAGAAATGACTCAGTGAGACATTTCATAAGACGGAGCTCATGTCTGCCCTGTTAATTTCATCTTGCAATTAGGAGTTCTGAAACCTGTTAGTTGGAGAACAAGAATGTGTGGGCCGATGCGAGTGCATATAAAGTGTATGAATCACCAATCATCTTCTGACTCTCTGAACAAATGCTTCTCCTAGATTTAGCTCAATTACACCACGGATTTCCATCTAGTTTAGACAATTCTGACAGTATCCCAATCCAGTTTGGAAAAACAAGCTTGCTGAATACTGGCACTCTCTCACATACCCAATATGCCACACTGGGATGACAAAGGTCCAGACAACTACCATGCACTTTGACTGGTTCACAATGCCTGGGGTTTCACTAAGGTCACTATGTTCTATCAGGATGGTATTCCCACTTCCCAATCCATTGTCCCCTCCTATCTGGCCTGGAATATCTTACACTGACATGCTTGGCACTTGCTGAGCATATTTTTGAAAGATTTTGACACAAAGAAGCCCCAAGTGACACCTCTCCATTAAGCCACATTGGGATCAGCAGGGAGAGCATCTGGAAAAACAAACAGGAAATCTGGGAAGATATCCAGAGATAAAATATGGCTTTGAATGTGTACTCCATATCTGTGCCATGAAGCAGAGACCGAGGTCACATCCCACTTGTACTGCATGGCTCATGAAAATATAATAAGAATCTTTCCTCCTCTTGGGACAGGAACACAGAAAAGACATTACTTATTATAAATTGTGGTGTGTATTATCAGATTTGAGATTACACTTTAATTCTCAATATGAAGATTTAAAATATCAACTAAACAAATTATGTTTCTAGATGTCTGAGCCACAAAACTCCAAATTTCATCATAAATGATGGCAACAACTCGTAGAAATGTCAAAAAAAAAATCAGAAATAAAGACCAACTAATAATAGGACTAATATGAAATAACCAAATGTATTTATGTAATCCATTTAACCAAAGCAATGATATTTTTCTCCTACATCTGCTGAGGCCTAAATTTGGACAAGTGTAAACAGTTCAATAGCACTGTCAAATATGTGCAAGCCAAAGTCATCTCAGCTTTACAACTGAGCAAATTCTTCACCTTGTTATGAAAATGGAAGGTAGTCTCTGAATTCTTCAGGATGACAAAAATCCTAATATTGCACTGCTCATTGAGTATGAAAAGTAAAAACCTTAACAGGAAAATGATTAGTAAAAGAATAATGATAACAAAAAAAAATACTAAATCAAAGAACTGTGTGTGTGCAACCTTTTTATAACAACCAATCAGAGCACATTTTGTACACCAGGATCAATATGAGAATCAATGGGCCTGGGTCCTCCACCCAGATACAGCACAGCCAACTAAATGAATAAAGAGATAATAACCATGCTCTGTAATGCAGGGAATGTTCTCCCTCACCATGTGATACACTGCCAGCTTCTTTCTGGAGCTGAGAACTCTTCCAGAGTGGCCCTAGACCAGGCACATGCCATTCACATACACTTCACCGTAATGTGAGAGCATTTCTGTCACTCTTCAACATCTGGATCTGATTAGGAATTAATGGCTTTGCAATACTGGTTGTCATTTAACCTGCAAGCAATTGACCCACGTGTTGAAAAGTTTTCTTGGACACTTGCGGAACCGTTCGGAACACAGCCCATAGCGTCATAAATCATTTTTTTTTGTTCAGCTCACTGGCAAAACGTATGGTTGTAATTTCCAGGCGTCTTTCAGGAACATTTACATTAATGCAGAGGTTGCTGCGATGGTATGTCAGGGCTGTGGAGGACAACTGCAAACAGACAGTTTGAGAAACTGTTGGGAGAAAATGTCCTTGCTAAGAATAACTGATTGATGCCTCTGTGCAGTACAGGTCTGACAGATTTTCACTTATTTGACACTTTTCTTTATTTAACATTGATTTGGATTGGTGGGTTTGATATGGAGCCAAATCCTCAGCAAACAGTTCCAGCAGGGAAGCCCTGGTTAGAGTGACTCGGACTGATCCAAAATATGTATGTAAGGGTTTCTAGGTTTAGCCTGTAAAATAGCATGCCTGGTTTTTAATCACCCTTATACTTCAGTTTAGGAGAAAAAAATCAAATCAACAGCTGCATGCTGCTGTGAGCTACACCCTGCCTTTTCCCAGTAGGTGGTGTTGGGAGGGGTGGGGGTGGTGGATAGGGTGAAGGACAGCAGCCCGTGGCCGGGAGATGAGGAGAGCTGGTTAATAATTCAGCTTAAAAACAAGCAGGGTCCCAGAGAGAAAGGGCAAGATGCGGCTTGTCAAGAACTCTATCAAAAGGCCACCGAACAGACCGAGCGAGAGCAAACCTTTGAGGTCAGGAGCTGTTTGTCTACCACAAACCACACGAAAATAGCCTGTCTGTTGGAGTGAAGCAGAAGCAGACGGCGGAAGACCGCAAGACGGTCAATGGCGGAGGAGACTCTCAGGTCGCAGGGAAAGCGGGAGACCAGCTTCAAAGATGACGGTGGCTGTCTTCATCCTCCCCTCACCTTACGTGTGAGTCACTAGCTCGCACAAAGGCTCTGCTAATGGGGCCACACAGTCTTCCCCAAAGACAGAGACACCTCACACTTCAAAGCTTCTCTGAATTACACCTTTATTCCATATATCACTGGTAGCTGTCCTAAAAAAGGATAAGAGAGACAACTGTATGGTTACAGATCCTAAGCCTGTTTAATCATAGCTGGCCACAGCTGTAACCACAGACAGACCAAAACACGATTTCTGACACTGTAGAAAATGAGTGTAGGATGTTCAGTGTTGGAACAAATCCTGATGCAGTGATTTACCTTGGAACACCATGCCCTTGTTTTCATCTTTTGGGTGAACCACAATGTTCAATATGCATATATGAAAGCCGCAATGGTATTATAATTACACATAAATACCTTTGACATTTAAGATCAAAAACTTTCTGACCTAGAGAAAGTCTAACATAACTTCCTCTATCATAATTTCCTCTACATGGCAATGTTACATTTGCGATGAAAAAAGGGTGAGTGTCCCTAATCTGTTGTTTATCTGCAATATAACTAAATTTTAACCTAGATAAGAAAATTCAGTTTTCCAAAAACAACTGCATTGGAGCTGGAGTACATTAACTTAACTGATTTTATCCAGTTACCTAATTTGTGATGTGAAATCATATTTAAATGCTTGTCTCATCAATGTAATGTCCTCTGTGAAATTTACAAACACAAACCCTCATTTCAAGCACAAGCTTCCAGCCATTGAAGCGCCTAACCAAACACACTAGAGCTATGTGCCATCTTTCTGCATCATAAAAAATACGGCCTTTACAGCTTTGACCTCATGGCATAGCCGTGGACTTAAAAGGACTGAACAAAATCTTTTTAAAGCTTTCTGTCTTACTTGTCCAAGGAGATACGGTCTTCCTTTCACAATCTCTTAAAACTTGAACATGAGAGGCTCAGCTCGTAAAAAGAATAAAGAAAAAATCAGACAGTCCCAAGAGCTGTAATGCCATGTTATCCATTCAGAAGTGATAAAACTATGGACAAGTAGTATAATCACCACGTAGCCTACATGTAATGTAGAAAAAAACAAGACCTCAGGGAATAAGAACCCCCTTAGCTTTCAGAGGCCAAGTTGAGCCTACTTTTAAATAAAGTACATCTATTGATTGATAATGTATCTACATGAGATAAAATGAGAATCCCACACTGAAATTTCCTTTTTTGAAATAGTTAAATGGCAGTTACACAGTAATAAAAACAGAAATACAGCCATGTTCCAACACTGAGAAGTCATAGTGGTACCAAGGACTTTACTTCAGACACTACTGTGACTGACTAACTGAAAAACTTCTCTATAACCTTTTCAGCCGAGGCTGGCTGCAATCTCAATGGTGTCCTGAGATGGAGGAGGTGGATTTGGTTGCGGTTATGATCTTCATGCATCCACCCCTGAGACTGTGCTCAGCCCTTCCCTGAAATGTGCTTTTGCACTTAGCTTTGCAGTATAGGTCAGCACTAAAAAACTGCATCACTGTTTTGAACATCTTTGTGTACTGTGTTTTCAAAATTAGTACATTCTCATAGTTTTGGTAATTCTGGGAAATTGTCAAAGATAGCATTTTCCACTTTCGTCATCTAAGCAAGTTAACTGAATTTGCTGTGGAAGAGTGGTGTCATCGTTGCGTTACAGAATCACAGGCGCTCTATGCTGCAGTGTACACAGGTTATACTGGCCATACATAATGACCTATCACCCACAGAGGTAACTTTACATAGAGACACAGCACTTGTAGTAAATCTTTTTTTTTTTACTACTTTTTAAATGGTGGCAAGGCCAATAATCATTTCTGAGAGCCCTCTTTTAGGCCTGTCAGGCTATGAATTTCTCTCTGGTTTGATGCAATGTTGCAGGGCTTTGAGTTCACTCATTATTCAATTCCTATCACCACTTACATCTCTTAACCAGTTGTGAAACTGCTGATTAGGTTGATAATGACAGCTGTAATTGTCAGACTAACAACGATATACAAAGTTATTAAAATATGGATATTGAAAGATTGCAAACTTTTGTTTTGATTCACAGATAAAGTTAATGCTTTAATCAGAAGTAATCTGATTGGGCTTTATATATATATAAAAAAAGATATAGCCTGATGTGCACTTTCAAAATGAAAACTGTATTAAGAAATGAGATAATATCTTGTCTGCCACAGTCAGTAGAAAGCACTGGTCACACAGATTAGATAATAAAACATTTCTCTTACTCTACTGGCAGTGTAGGGGGTATCTCTAAATCCTCAGGTGACAAATCTCACAGACATGCAAAAAACTGCTTCATAAGAAAAACATTGACAAAACCTGAATTAATACAACTCTATATGCAACTTTACATGTCACTATGGCAGTCATCTCTATAACATAGTGCACAGTCTTTAATGTGCAGTAACCATGGCAGCAGCATACTATTAAAAACTGCAATGCATGTCCCAGGTCCAGTGACAATGGATCCCTGGCACAACGGATGCTTAAACATGCTGTCCCAAAGTACAGGCTACCTTACCTATAGTCATGAGTTTTTACATTTACTGAGACATTAGGAAGTTGAAGTGAGAGACAAATGAAAGCAAAAACAGAAAAACTGAACCCACAGCCTAGTGCTACAACTTTGCTACCGAGACTGCCTTTACCAACCTAGCCACTCAGGCACACACTGGGGCACAGAATAAGCCATGTGATGTGCTAGCTTGGCTGAGGTGTCTCTGTCTGGGCCTGTGTGCAGGTGGATCTCACCAGGAGGGGCTGACACAGTATAAACACGCCCCTGCTGTGCCAGCGCAGGCCCATGCTGACTCCCACCAGGAGGGCCCGGAAATCAAGAGCAGCTCCACTCAGAGCGCCTCTGCCAAAGCAGCGCTAAGGACGCCACTTGAGCGTCCATATTCAAACAATACAAAACAAATCTGCATGTCGCTGCCGCTCCTTTAAATATAGCACTCTCAAGTGCTAAGGGGATATGAGCAGGGCAGCCTTCTGCTCTACAAGGAGTCTTCAAATTTTAATGTCACACGGTCACAACTGTCTGTTAGAATGAAGGAAATTCTACATCAGCATGCCTTGGGTATTGTATATTGGACACAGTTATGTCAAGTCAATACCTGAATGTGGATATAATATAAAAAATAATAAATAAAAGAGACAATGTGAATAAATAAAATTAAATATTCTATAACACCTCAGCATGAATATCAACCATGCAGCTCTTCTGCAGTTTGCATATAAGAGTATATAGTATATGTGTCTGCTTTAAATAACAGTACGAAAATAATCACAACACCATGGATCCAAGCCCAGGCTATGTAATTAGCCTACTTTGACCGGGGCCTGCAATGGAGGGACACAACTGTTTTTCTACCACTAGTGTTTGGTGGGTTTCGGTCATGCAGGATTCCTTTGGTTACTGCTACATTAGCTTCTCATATACCAAGTGTAATGGAGAGATACTATATCCCTCTCTTGTGACTGGAACTATCTGCGCTGTGTGGTCTGTATACGGATATTAGTCACTAACTTGAGAGAATGGCAGCAGGTTAGGCTTTCGCAGCACTGCTCCTTGGGTGGGTGAATAAAACATACCTGCATCTCAAGCAAAGATTTTATCATGTCATAATTTAATACTGCAGATTTTTTTGCAAGAGGCATGTGTGTGGCTTTCCTCTTCTTTTAAGCATACGAACTCAATTTAAGAGAAAAAAGAATTATGAAGTATTAGAAATAGAGACAAGTTGATCCCAAACCAGTCCCAGCGGGCTCAGGAGACTGTGATATCTGATCCTGGTCCAGTGCTTGGGGGGGACTATTTACACAGAGCTTGCTTAAGGTTTTTAAAGCAAAAGTCCTAGTTATCACGATATTTTAGCAGCTCTTGGGAAAACAAATTGGATAGACCATTGTATGGAGCATTGAAATGCCTCAACTAAAAAGGTACATAAAATGTCATGAATTAATCCATCCATCAAAATTACTGAATTTAAATCTATTATATTCCCTATAATTCACTTCAATAGCACCATTCAAAATGTATGCTATGCTGACAGCCAGGGAGCAAGCAGCCAGTAAAGCAGAACTGTGAGAGAGTTCCTTGGTTGATGTTTACATAATGAGCTGGGGTTTGAATATCATAAGGCACACACAGACACTGAACTGTCAACCAACTGTTTAAGGCCCAGAACGCTGTACTCTTTTCACTCAAAATAGCACAATATGCTAAATGTTAAATGTCGGAGGCCATTCTTCATTCAGAGTGATCCAAACGCTAAAAAAGGAAGCCTTAAATAATAAGCCCAACCAAAATTGGCAGCCAGATACACAGATCAAAATCTGGTGAGACACAGAGACATATTCTATCAGTGAGTCTGGTTTAACAATAGCAGGAAATCCCATATTGTGCGAATGCATCACTCATCCAAATTTTCACATGCACGATAATCTTGTAATGAATAATGATATGTCAAAAGGTGCGTTATTTATGCAGAGGATAATTCTTCATCTCATAGGCGAAATAGACTCCATCTCTCTGGAAGCCTGGGCCCATGACGATCACGTACACACTCTGAACACACACACACACTCATTCAAAGCCACATATGGAAGAAATATCGCACCTGAATGACTGAAGCGTCATTTTTATTTCTGTAGCAGGTTTAAAAGCTGCATCTCACCAGGCTTAGTTATACATGAGGTGAGAGGCACGGCTAATGAAGGTGACCAAATTCAAAACCAGTGACCTCTTGTTTGATGAAGTGGAGCCTGGCCACACCACTACAGTTAGCGGACTACATCTGCAAAGCCTCACCACATTTGTCCGCTTCTCGCCATCTCTCCAAGGGTCAGCTTAGGGGTAGCCGGCCTGGTGTGATGCGGTGGAAGCTGTAATCTGCAGGCGGGGGGGTGGGGACTGAACACCGTACACTACCGAGGCCAGAGAACCAGCCCGTGCTTATTATTATCAATTAGGGTCAAGTTGAGAGGCGTGAATAAACAGTGGATAGCTGGAGAGATGGGGGCATATCTCAGGAAGCACGGAAACAGCGCCAATTAATTCCAAAGCAGAGACAATATTAATGATTTAGTGGCTAAATGCGCGATGCGATGTGCAGAGAGTCTGGTCTGAGCGCCTGGCAAGGTGTTTTTTTTTTTTTTTAAAGTAAGGGTGCTCTGGCAGCCTCTGCCCTCTGTGCCTCGAATGCGAGAGCAGGCCATGCCGAGGGACCAGGTGGATGCCGCCTTGTAAACACAAAGTACCCCTTTTCCTTGCGGATTCCCCAATCATCCAATCATCTCGGCCGAGCAGGTGCTCTCAAGGTAAATTGGCACCAATCGACACGCCGCTCTTATTTCACTGACAGCTTTATTCCTTTTTATTTCCCCCAGCTGCTGTTTTTATTACCAGCTGACTGTGCATTCATGTTGAACAATATTAAACATGTATAAACTGAATTATATATCACATCATACAAAGCTTTTAAATTGCTTAAACTGCGTGCCAGAGCCTTCTGAGGTCGAAATTTGGTACGGAGTAGATTCCATGTAATAAACAAATGGAAATCAACATAGAGAGGGTGCCTCCTTCCTTTTGGCGCAATTTGATACATTTTAGAGACACACAGGGAATATAGCATATATGAAACCAGCATAGATGATTGTATGCAAAGAAAAATGGTATTATAATAGAGTTTATTAAGGCCATCATAACTTACTTGAATAGACTGCACAAAGGTGTCTGGATGAATGCAAATAAAGCTTCCACTCTCTGAGAATAAAATGCAGCTCCATAACTTTATGAAAAAAAATATGGAACATCTATAGAACCTTGAGTTTCTTAGGGCCGTTCTGATTTATTCCACCAGTCAACAGGGCAAGACAAGTCGAGGGTAAGGAGAGGGTGTCGGGTGCAACGGCACTGAAAATGATGACCCAGACCCTCCAAGCATGCAAGCTAATTAATAACGGCTCTGGGAAACTGTCTTTAAACAGGGCCTGCTTGTATTCCTGGTGTACAGTAACGTCCCTATTAGACAGGGGGACAGGAAACTGTCAGTTATTAATGGGCTATTGTTGTTCACCGCATATCTAGCCAGAGCCATGTGCTTATCGAGCCTGTAGGACCGGGCCTTTACAGGGGCCCTCTGACCCGGAATCGCCCTAAATCTCAGTGCCTTCACCCCTCACGCAGATAAGGCTGCCATGCTCGCTTAAGATCATGAGCCTTGCCTAAGTGAGTTCATCTTGTTTTCCAGATGAGTTATAGTTGGTTTCCTGCACACTGCGATTAGGAATAAAGATAGGTGTGGGGGCGGGGAGGGGGGGTAGGTTGGGTCGGGAGTGAGTCTGTGATTTTCTCACAACAAATAAAGGTTCCTTTCCAAACAGTGAATTGCTAAACCGACACAGGACAACACAAGAGACAGCAACAGGGGCTATGGAGCATGGGGGAATGTCTGAGCCACTGTGTCACCAAAGATCTGCTCACTGAACCTGCAGTGACTTCACCCACCTCCATCTCCACCTCCATTATGACCAGAAAGACTGATGACCCCGATTTCTACTAGGTTAAATAAAAAAAGAAAAAGAAAAAGAAATAATATAATAATAATAATAATAATAATAATAATAATAATAATAATAAAGTGTTGTTATCTGTGTGTCTGAGAAACAGAGAAAAACAAAAGGTAGCTATAATGCTAATGCCAAAGCATTATCTGCAAAAAACATTGAGGTGGCGCAGGGAGCCATTAAAAGTAAAAACAATAACCCTGATGGTCCCATGTTTTTATAACAAACACTGAAAATCAATTTCTGCTTGGTTCTCGGAGACTGGCTCCAGGACGGAGCTCGGCATATGGAACATGTCAGGCTCAGAAATGAAGCGGTTTGGTTTCACTGGCCTGCGACTGTTAAATCTCCCCTGTTTTCCTGCTCATTGCACAAGCAGTCCTGGCTGACTGCAGATAGTCAATAGAAAGAAAATGAACAAAGTGTTTTCAGGAGCTGCCCCGCAGGGCTGAACGACTCTCTGTATCGGAACAATAACAAAACATGTCAGAATCATTATCAGCGCTAAAGATATGATTAAAACAGCACCATGGCTTCCATTTCTTTATATAAAGGAACTGCCCCCACCCTTCCCCCCTTTTTTGAATGGCGCTTGGAGCACTGATCTCTGGGGCTGAGCCAAGGGTTCAGTTAACAGAGTTAACACTGGGCCTGCTCTGCGGCAGGCAAACAGGTAAAACACAGTCTGCGAGGGATTGACATGCTCCTTCAGTACCAGCATAACGCATGGATACCCATGTTTGAAAAGCGTATGAGAGGGATTCAATCTCTAATTTGAAACATTTTCTCTTATCTGTTTGGATATATACAGGACTGTGTGAAACAGTGCTTTCTGCTGGCAGTGAGGGAGATCGGGAGATAATGGGAAGCACTAAGAGCACATCTAAAATGGGTCTATCCCCACTGAAACAGGAAGAAGGACAGAAAGGATAAACAAAAGGCACCATGCCATCGGGGGGGAAATGGGTTTCCGAGCTCTAATAAACCCCCGCCACTTGCTTTCCCCCTCTGTGAGAGTGAGGAATGGAGAGATGCAAAAGAAAGGGATAAAAGTAAGGAGAGGAAAAAGCCTCCTGCTGGGGACTGGAAGTGAAATGCCTCTAGAGCTAAGCTTCAGCGTCACGGCGCCCCCTCTGGATGGCCGGGCATGAGCGACTGTTTTCATTAGGAGAGGGGTTACGGGGGGACAGGCCTGGAAAGCCTCTGGGGCCTGGGGCTGAAGGAAGCGGGTTTGGCCCTGAGGGGGTGAGGGGGTCCCCGGCCCTCTCTTCTGAGCCCCCAGCGCTGGGAGCGCATTGACATCCTGCCGGTCCCCCTGCGTGGCTTCTAAGAACACATCCTCTCCCTCCGGCTGCCGCCAGAAATCAGCTCCGGCGCCTTATTAAAGACAAACAGAAAACTACCAGAGTAGCTTTTACCGAACAGAAGTATTTTGACAAGAAATGTTCATATTTCATTTGAAATTTATGAAACCTCGCTGCCTGCATTCCCCAGAGCGGACGCCATTGTAAATGAAAGTAGCAGGCGGTCGAGATTAATATTATTTCGCCTGGTATTGGAAGAGCACTTTAAAGAGGAGGCAGCCCGCTTCATCCGTCTTTTGACTCCCCGGGACTCGGATGGGAACAGACTGCAGCTTCTAAAGCCAGTTTAAAAATATTCAGAAAGGGCTTTATTAATTTATGTAGAGGAGAGGCTGCTATCATGTCGTATAAGTAGCACGCTCACAAATGCCAGGTTGAAGTTCATGAAGACGTGGTGGATGTCAGTGGCTCCCGTTGTAAACGCTTGTTCCAATAAAGATCAGGCTCTGGTGTCTGTAGCTTTCTGTTAGATGCTACAAGCATTCATCAAGGTGAAGGATGACAGTCCAGGACAACGGGATGTTTCAACTCCGCCGCTCCTCAGGCCGGGGCGGCTCTAAAGGTGAGGTGACGCATGTTCGGAATATCGGATGCTGGGGAGGAATCAATCCGGCCGGGTCGTGGCGTTGGCCCTCCATCGCCCCTGGCCCAGAGGCTTTAACCCTTTGCGCTCCCAGCTGTGCCTCAGCTGAGACTGAGCTAATGATTTTCGACGCTCTGGACCAGCGAGGTGCCCCCGCGATGTGACACGTTAAAATGATGGATGTCGGTCGCAGGGGGGCGGGTCTTGGAAACAGTGGGTTCGCGGAAACCTCTGGGGCAGGTCCAATGCCATTTCAGAGGCATGACGAGACATGGCCAAAGACGTGGTGACATTCTGGGTTTCTCCCACCGAGAAAATGAAAACTCTGAAGGGAAGGCTTTCCTGAAGGTCCCCGAGAGGGCAGAGGAGAAAGAGAACTCGGCGGCAAGACACAAAGTGTGGTAATTGTGGGTGCCGGGCATAAACCCTAAAACTGTTTACTTCTCTGGAGGGTAAAGTGATACTGCGTCACCATTTAGCTGAGAACGACCAAGTTCCTTTTTTGGATGAATTAGCATGAATCATTTATCAGCAAGCGTTTTTGAAAAGACAAGCACATTGTGTCCAACCAACAAAAAAACAGTTCTTACTTAACTAATTACTGAAAAATCCTGCATATAGGAAAAACATTATTAAATAAAACTCTTTGTCATTCGACGATTATCAAGTCGCATCAATGATGGATCTGTCATACTATATCGTTCATTACGCTTTTGTTTTGTTATGCAGATTTAAGTATGCAAATACCTTAAATGACGATAGTATGACCTATGTTGTTCAGGGATGCTCTAAAAATACATACATTCAAAGTACTATTGCTTGTTCAGAAATGCATATCATTGCTGTGAAAAACTCACCCTGCCCTTAAAGATAAAATCATGTTCATTAAATATGAGTCACAAAAATGTTTTGATGACGTCAACTCTCAGCTATCGACTGCTATGCGCCATTCTTCAGTGCAGAAGACCACATTTTAAATGAGAGTGATCTTTCATGGAATGAGTAAGATTGCAGACATAATAAAACACGGGGGCATGACTGAGATACAGTTTGATTTCACTATGGTTTATGCATACTATCCCACAATGCACTGCACCATAATAACACAAATCAGCTTTCCGTGTAAATGATAACATATTTTTCGAAAATGAACTGATCAGTTTGATGAAGGTAGTTCACATCTCATGGTAGAGTTCATTTTTATCAAGCCATTCCATACCAAAAATATCTGTGTAAGTCTCATTTCATACACTATGCATCTGCTCATTACCATTTTAAAAATGCCTGTAAAACACAAATGTACATTTTTAACAGGACTAAGAAAAAAGGCATCAGTATTTCATGGTCATCAAATAAAACCACACTGTGTCATAAAAGAAGCACTGGAAATCTTTATAGTAAAGTGTAACTAATGATAGAAATAATATCATCATCAGCAGAATCAATAATGCTGCAAGGCTTCACAAAATAATATTGAATAACAAAACAAAACCACCGCAACACGGTGCTGCAGAGAGACCTGCAGGAAAGACGGCAAAACATATACTGAGAGACAGCTGCGTGAACAAACAGCAAACTTTGAGCCAGGCGGCCCGCCCCGGCTGGATCTCTGCCCATTCTGCTTTAATAATTCAGCACGATTTGGGCTCTGTTCTCCACTTTTCCCAAAAACGTGCATTTAGGGAAAAAAGAGGGTAGGAAAGAAAGAGAAAAGAGGAAGACTGAGGGGGGGCCTCAACAATTTTAATAGAAAAACAGTATATCAATTCAACTGCTCCTGTGTCACCAGATTACTCTGCCTAAATCTGCCAGGGATTCGGAGAGCCAACGGAACGGCCCGCCAATTCATTTCAATAAAAGAAGACTTAGCTGAGAGGAGGATAAATGACGAGGAGATGCTTTAAACTGATTTATGCCTCGCAGTAATAAAAAGAGCATTTCTGTTCTCGCCTGTTTAATATGCGAATATGCAGAGCATCTAGCTCCTGACAGCATGTCATTAATAAAACCTTGTAACTGAGCAGAGATACCAATATTTCATCTTTATGAAAATACATGATGATGGTTTTACACTGTATAATTTTTAAAGTTGTACCAATGTGCCAGTGCAGTAGTGATACTCTGTAATACACACACTCATAACTCAGAGAGCAGAATCGGCCCACACATTTTTATATTCTGTAACCTGAAGCAGGCCACTGGCCTATTGATTAAATGTGTAAAATTAGCTTGCATTTAGGCCACCTATGAGGGGTGGGAATGACAAAATACAAGCTCCCATACCCTCACTCTTGCACACACATGCACACAGGCACATGGGGCAAACACACACAGGCACACACACACACACACACACACACACACACACACACAGAAGTCATTATTGGATTCTAAGGATGACTCAAGCTTTGAAATTCAATGGCATGTACAGTAGATGTAGAGCACTAGACATGGGAAACTCAATAGAGACAATGTTAGGGCCTATAGTAAGTACTGAGGGAAACCTCATCCAAGGTTAGAATCATTACAGTTTAGCCCACTATCATTTTACAATAGATGCACATAGATCACATTAATAACACCACTGTTTCCCAATATGATATTCCATATTTCAACACATAATTAACAATACAGAATTCATTATAGGTATTAGGTAAGTATCAATCATGTTAACAAGTGTTTGGCCACTTAACTACATCACAATAAGGGCATTATAGGCAACCATATGGGCAATTTTTTTTATATTCTGTTAATTTAATGAACGTACATTAATTTATGAAATAATGATACTGTGGCTCAACAAGATAAATACCCATGTTTATATAAAAAAGTCTGAATATCCCACTATGAAATGTATATGGACATTCAGAGGACAAACTGTTCACTGAGGGAGCAGTTGGAATTGTATGTAGGGAGCGTCTGCACTTACAGGGTTCTGCTGAAACTGGAAAAATGGAGTTCATGTGAATGTATCCAGTTAAAAACACTACATTACAGGACTGGCAATACTAATCACCTGGCTTAAATTCAGCACGCCTTACTGACCATATCATTAAAAAAACCTGGCACTTACAATTTGGTGTCAATTAAAAAAAGGAAAAACATAAAAAAAGGGATAGCATCCCCAACACACACACACACACACACACACACACACCTGTCACTGTCATTTTCAATTCAGCTAACAGTAAATTCAATCATCCAATGATGAAGGCCTGGTGATCTAGTAGGTCTGGCATTCCGCACTGCCGTCCATCTTTCCCGGCTGCAGGCCAGACAGAGCGCTACCGGCGGGTGGACGGTGTGCTGCACCAGGGCTGGCAGACGGGTTGGTGGCCTGAGCACACAAGCGTTCTCACATCTCCAACAAGTACGTTTACACACTACAAATCTCCACACGCAGAAATCTGAACCTCTGCCTCTGAGGAATCACCCAATTTAACCATCTCCCAGAAGTCCTTGTAATATCTACACTTTCCATGTATTTTGCATGAGGGAGCCACAGTGGGAGGATATGATAGGAATCTCACACTATTTAAATACAGAATTGGGACATCAAAGCAATCCTGATATTGAAATAACAGAAATAATTAGGGGAGGAATGAGGAGTAGAAATACCTGATTTACATAAAATGTTAATTAATCTCTTGGCTAGTGAGGTCAGGCAGAGAAACAGTTATTTTGGCTTGCATATCCACAGCTGTGGAATCATGGCACGGGACATGGAAACAATGGCAAAAAATCTGGTGGGCGGCGGTACGTTTTCCCAATCCAAGATTTCTCTGTTTGGAGCATTTAATTGAAAGAGCAGTTGTAAGGCCATGGGTTTCAAAGGGGAGATTCTATAGCCTGTTTAATGTTAGTTTATGAGATTATAATAAAGGCTGTTAAATTGAAAAGGAGGATAAACTTTTACGCCCTACTATACCAGCAAAGGAGTCATAAAAGGCCTGAGTACTACTGAACCACTTGGACAGTTCAACCAGAATCCAGCACCCCACCTATTAAAACACATACCTTATTTAGCACACCAGAGACAAAGGCTGTGCTCAGGGAGACTACTCTAATTTTTACAAAAGCCACATTTTATTTTCTTTCACATGTGTATTTTCAGTGAACCATTAAAGTAATAAAATAAAAAGGCGGACCACAAAATTGGCCTAATAAACATTCCGCCAGCAATGACAGTTTCAAAAATAAACTACACAAAATTAAAATTCAGAAGCCATGTATTATTTGACACACACATGTAATAATGTTTTCATGCCTTGAAAATTGCTGGTGGATGCAGGGCCAATTTGGCTTGGCTGTGTCGACTCTTGCCAGAAAGCGATCTCTAGTCATTTCTACAGGGCCAAAGTATAAAGGTCGCTAACTAAAACAGCCAACATACACAGAGAAAACAAATAAAAATGGTTTAGCTAATTATATGCCCCAATTAGATGAGGATAAAGCAAACAATTCTCACCTTCTACTTTTTTAAAATACTGAAGATCAAACCTCTGCCTCTCTCATACTTCTAGCAATTAAGCTGCGTTTGTTACCTTTGACATGAAAGCATCCGGTATGAACTTCCTTCTTTGCTCTCCTGAACTTTGGACTCGGTGGCGGTGATGTTGTAAATGACTTCGTTTAAGGTCAGCATGCACACAGGGCAGCTTCAGTTTCAAGCTGCTGCAGGAAGTGTCTCCTATCCTCAAACTTTCATTTACCAGGGTCAGGACATGTCAAAATGACTGAACGTTACATTTCTTGTTATTCAGAAGATGTTTGATATGTAGCCTCCTCCAGCCTCAGTACCTAATGGTTGAAAGTCTTTCACTGTTGAATTCTGTGTCTGTCTGATGAGCTGGCTGAACTAACCATCATGATTAGTACAGAGAAACACCTTTTGTAGGTGAAGACAGGGGGTGAAGAAACGCCAGTTCCTCTGTCTGGGGCCAGTCAGAAGAGTGTGGTGGGCCTTTCATGCACCGACCCTTGGAAACGCTTTAATTACTGAACAGTCAGAAAACCAGAGCAGCCAACGAAAGGGAGGAAAACTGCAAAACTGTGACAATGTTAAAAAAGAACTCAAAGGCCTATTTTTTTCCCTCTTTTTTAATGCCTGTCATTTGTACCGATTACAGAGTGACAGCTTCTGGGTTCCCAGTGATAACAGCCATCGGACTAGATCTGAGTTCAATGATTCTCACTAAAATAGAATTATCGTCTTTTGTGATGGATAGGGAAAAGTAAAGCAATACATCCTGATATACGCCAGGCCGACCCTTTCTTCCCCAACCCCCACCCCGCCCCACTCATCCCGCGGTGACCTTGCGCGATCTATACGTGCTCGAGCAGCGAGCGCCTAACACACTGTTGAAATGCATCAGGACTTTGAAATTTAAGTAGCTCTGAAATCCATCAATGGAGGAAGGGGAGGGGTGGGGTTGAAGGGGGAAGGGGGAGGGAATGGCCTGAGAGCAGCAATGGTTGATGCTCAGAAGCCTCCTGGGAAAACAAGCTAACCTGAAGGTCAACATGAGGAGCACTCCTTCCAGTAGTGTGCGTGCTTTCAGCCACTTGGACAGGGTCGTGGACACAGGCACTTGACTATGGTGGCCCACATGGTACACACCATGCCCCACCACATTGGCCATCTGAGGCCTAAGCTCCCTAGTCCTGGACCAGCTTGTGTGTGGCTTGGTAGGCTTTCTTGGTGATGATGTAGCCTCCTAGAGATTTGATGCCTGCTCAATGTGACATTACTTTTCCTGAACAATGTTATTGTGAATGCCATTTTATGCCACCAAACATACACTTTCGTGGCATTGTTATCATAAAATAAAATACCTTTCCTTTATAATGCCTTTCAAGGAATTACTTTTGCTTAAATGAATACACCACAACATTAGTATGCCTATATGGTACTCTGGCCTACTCAATAGACCTCAGCATGGCATACAGTGCCCCCTGGTGCTTGTCATTATTTTCAAAGGAAGATTTCTTCTAAAGACTTCATACATCAACCATATATCATGCAAGATCAGTGAATCCCAAAAGACAGCATTCAACTTCAGTCCAGTCTTTTACTTCTGCCACAGAAATATAAAATAACCTTGCATATTATCACAGCTAATCAGCATTAATTGGTGTATAACTATGGTATCCAAACCACAAGGAACAATTTTCTATTTTGCTCAAAATTATGGGGGAGCTGTGTAAAATCTTCCTTTGGGTTGGCAAGAAGTAGACGCCTCAAAAACAAAAACTAGTCCAAGAGAGACATGTCCATCATCTAACAAGGAAAAAAGAATTCATTTCCACAAGAACACATGTTATACATTATGTTCTAAAATAAATGGGAGAGCGGTTCTGTAAGATATGGTAATACACCAGAAACAGATTGGAGCAATGGAGCCAGCCCAGGCTGGTGAAGGAGACGACGTTTAGCCTATCCACACAGACCACAGCGATCACGGATTCATGTGAGTGTCGGACTGAGAATGTGTCCCTTCTCTAGGAGATGAGTCACTTCTGAAAACCAGTGAATTGGGAGATTAGGGTGAGTTTAAAAGAGTAAAAAGATTAATAAGTGGAATTTGTATGGAAACTGCAATAGCATGTGTGTGCTAATAACAACACTGCTCGTCCTGTAAGCAGAAACCCATTACAGTCACCAGTTTATGATTTATTCAAGCATTAGTGTTTTTTTGGAGGGAGGGTGGGAGGGCATTAATTCGGATTGGCCTGGAGGGGAGAGAATGATGGAGGTCACTCTGTTTAATATTTCCTCCCTCCCCCACCCCCACTCCCAAACTGATTTAACGATGCTTAACCAAACCAAAGGCACTCTTTTTTTTCTTTTTTTTTAAAGGGCTAAATAGAGAGATGGCTTCATAACACCGCTTGGCTTTGAAAGCGTTGTAGCGCGAGCGCCAGGCCCTAATGGGGCCAGGTTGGACTGCTGATTAGACACTGTCTTTGTTCTGGGGCGCTTGTGGCATTGCGTCACACAAAGGGCAGAGTGGGATCTAGAACAGAATAAATCTCTTTGTGTCCGCAGAGCTAGCGAATGTTCTGATGGGCCACAGACACTCTGATAACTCCGCTTTCATTGTTTCGGCCTTAATTTTTTCCCCTCTTCTTTTTTTTCTGATTACATTCTATCAGCATGAAGTAGTGCGTGCAACAATAAGCTTCCAATTATCTAATTACCGCAGGCAGAATGGACTCATGCCAGTCTTGGCGGCTGGTTCTAAGGGCTGGAGTGGGGCGATTGACACCGGATTCTCTGAGCTCCATTAACTCTGACACCTTCACCAGAGCAGGCCCGGCGGACTGCAGCATCCATAGAGCAAGCTAGAGAAAATGTAGCATGTTATGGCTTGTAAATATAGGCCCCCTGGACTGAGACTGAGAATAATCCTATTACTCTAAACACCAAGATGCCTCAATTCTGAGGGAAATTCACTGCAATAGATGACTACTGTGGGCCTCTGTTCAAACAATAGGAGAGAAGAGCTTTAAACATGGGGCTGAGCAGTTGCGGTGTTCCACACTGGGCCGCTCTGGTTCCTCTGCTCCTTCCCAAAACAATTTAATGGTTGACCGAGTCAGAATGTAAAAATGCGGCAAGAGTTGGCAACCCGAATTTAATCAGAATAATTACACACAAACACACACACATACGTGCACAGGCACACACACACACACACACAAAAGTGCACGCACACACAAGGTTTTATAATGAAGCCACGCACAAAAAAGATGTTTAAATAAAGTTCAATTTGAAGGGGAAGTTTGATTTGCCTTGAGGGAGCCTGCTCCATCTCTGATGCAAACATGACTTTCTCCTGGGTTGTGGAAAATTGTGAAGGCTGTGACACTGAAACAAACACACATCTCCAACATGATTCTCTGTCAAGTAGAGCCTCCAGGCACATGCATTACAAGGGATCCAAATCTCTGGAGTCATTCATAACCGTAAGACTAGCGCCGTCTCCACCGCTATCTCAAAAACAGGTAAAAGTGATTCACTCCAGTCGGAGCGGCTTATCAAACATCATTGTGACGGGGGGAGAAAAAAGTTGTTTGTGATGGATAGGATAAGACTGTGGAATGATAGGCTCTGTTAACTCTGAAATTAAGCAGATGTTTTCCCCAGTATAGAGTTACATCAGAGTCCCCAATGTTTTATCCAGAGAAAACCCTTCCTTCTGCTGTTCCATTTTGGCGGGTGTCGAAACATTGCAAACCCATGATTTCCTATTGGTGGGCATAGCCGACAGACCCCAGAGAGAAAAGCCTTTTCAGATTTGTCCCATATTCTGGAGGACATTGGGGGGAATAAAGAAGAAAAAAAATGATGGCAATTGTGCCATCTGAATCACAGCGCAGAAATTTAATTACAGGGGCTAATTGGACACCATCTTTATGCAGTATGACTCTAAGCTCTTTGGTTGCTACCTCCATCCTGGGGAGTGAAAAAAAGAACACTTCAACTCTGCACTTTGTATCTCCGCTGTCAAACACATTTGAAAATGTTCTCCTGATATAGATCTTTTCCATATGGACGGATTATCGGCGCCCTATTTTCCTAAATGTGTTATTTCCATAATCCACTAGCCCCAATCATGTACGGTTAATAGATGGCCCTAACCATTCGCATTGGCAGCCTTTTGTAGTATATAATGAACACTATATAGTCTGATGAATGTAGCCGGAGCATAGAAAACGTCAGTTCTTTCATTAAGAAAACCTTCCCCAAGTCCCCTGTATTGAACCAGGGCTTTGGCAATTAGGCTGATGCATGACACAGTCAATTCCAGTTACGCTTTAATAAGTGAATATTTATCTTCGGCCATCTCAAAAAAAGGAAGCAGAAAACCCCAAATCATTTTTATCAGCAGACTTGTGTTTCTTTTTTTTTTGTGCATCGCTCTCGCTGTTAATCTTCTTTGTCAGAAAATATCTACGGCCAAGACTAGAAATGATTTATCTACAGCATTGCAAGCTTCTTCAGCGAGCATCTAGCACCCTCAAACGTGTTGTGCTACGGAAATGATCCATTCTATGCTTTTCACAAATATGCTTTCCGACATATTATATCCTTTTGTGTTTGTGAACTGTGCATACTATGCTCAGAAAATGCAAAGCATACAAGCTGCATTAAATACACAATGTGCAGCAAAAGCCCATGAATTAAGGATCACTAAACATACATATTAGATATAAAAGGCTTTTGTGAGCTTCCTTTGCTGGCAAAAATAGCAACTGGTGTAAAAATAATAAATGAAAATGAAACAGATTACTAGAGAGCCGACATATATATGAATAATTCACAGACGCATCTATAGCAAGAGACAATATCTATGGTCATTCCTACTATACCTAAACAGCAGTGCAGTGAGTGTGGCATTTCTGTGAGTGCATGGATTCTCAAATTGAGCACTAGTCAGAGACAGAGTGAAGAAGAGGCAGAGGCACACAACAACAACGGGTGCCTGCTCACGTGGGATGGAAAAAAAGGGCTCCAAGCTTCATCTATGAAAAGTGACAGAAATAAAAACCTCCCCCCACTGAATACACCAGCAGCTCTCCTAGATACCACAACAGTTGTTGTCAAAACAGCAAGACAAGCAATATATCCAATCAGCTCCTACGCCGCTTTCAAAAACGCACTGGGCATTTGGATCTTGTGCTCTATAAATAAGGAAATGTAGGGGGAAAAAACATCTAAAAAACAGAGGGAGGATGAATAAGAGTTAGGATGTGTGAGATGACGAATTGCTCCCCGCTGAACGTGAAACACAGACAATGTCTCATCTCAATGGAAGAGACGTTGGGGAGGCTTTTCTCTGAGATAAAAGCTGTGTATGTTGCATACGTCTGGATTAGCCTGCTGTGATAAACGGTGATGAGTTCTCCTGTACACAGCCGAGGTACAGCCCCGGGCAGATATGCACCTTGCTCTCCTGAGTAATAGCTGCTGGGTGCTGACAGATGCCTGACCTGTGACGCAGGCTTTATGAGTGTTTGACAAAGGGACTCTAAGCTCACATAAGTGCATGGTCCAACTCTGTATTAGGCTGATGGAGTCATACAGGAAATCAATGTGGTATCGAGAGGAGAAAAAATGCCCAGCCAGGGGGACAAGGATATGTGGTGTTATAAATTGGTGTGGCTACAGAAAGACTTTCTAATGAGTTGTTAAAAAAAGATTTTTTTCCTCTTGCTAGAGTGGTGTTAGTGTTTAAGCCATCCATAGTTGTGACTCTACTGTAAACCCTTGTGCACAGTGTGCTGAGATAATGTCAGGAGTCCATCACTGTGATCTAAGGTCCATGCTGTTAAACACCGGACCATGTATGGGCATGTTCCCATTGCAGAGCTGACAGAGGCTTATGGGCCAGACACGTGACCCATAGCAACGGCGCTGCACTCATCTATCTCTGTCTCACCTCTGGCCAGGGGACACCAAGCTGTCCTTTGCTCTGTGATACTTCCAGGGCATTCTATGGGTCAACGACGGCCTGAGACCTGCAAATACTTTGCCTAGCATTTTCACCACGAACAAGGGATTAGATTTATTATCACCTTTTTGGGTTTCCCGTATGTAGATACGTCATGGAATTTAACTCCCGGGTAAGCTAGATTTAGAAGCAGGGTAAGGTGAAGGGCAGGTGAGGCTTCACCAATAAAGTGTTTCTTTTTGTCTCCATGCAATTGTCTCTACAGCACTGTCATCTTCAATTCACATTGTCTTAATTGATCCATATAAACACTCAATCCAGCTGTTCACATCTATGTCATTTCCTTTAAGTTAATCATAACTAAACCCTCTGGGATGAGAATGTTTCTATGTCACAGTGCTGATTGGCAGTACTTTTTTTGATATCACTCAGTATTCATGACTGTACGGCTGATGATCACAATGAAGCCCCACCCACATAGAGAAGGACGTATGGAAAAACTGTGCTTCAGTTTTGTGCATTTGTGATCAGTAGCACTGTTTTCCTAGCCACAGAACTATGCAAAAAATACCATCCCTGTCAGTCTGCATACCACATATCAGATTCTTAGATCCTAGTAATGTCTCACTTGACTTCAGAATTTAATGCATTGCTTTATCACACTTTAAGTAGAAAAGATCCACAACAGCATTTGATGTACTCAAGTAATTCACAGCCGTATTGTTGCTACTGTAGAACAGAAAACCAAGGAGAATATTACTCAATGTTTTACTGAGTTATTTATTTACTTAATTAGCATAGATATAAGACAAACATAACATGCTCAAGCAGAGTAAATAAATGACATGCCATACTGCATGTGAATAAGGGCTGGTCTGGATGGCCCAGGTGATATTTCCTTCACTGAGATCCAATGAAAGGGTGCTGCAGGTCTGACCAACATCGCTAATCCTGTATGAATCCAATACTAGCATGTTCTTCCACAGAGGAATGACAAATGGCTCTCACCCTTTTGAGAGGAATCTCACTGTGCTCTTTGAGCACCCCCAGTGTACATATTATGTCATTTTGGTGTGAAGAAATCCATTTGTGGCTCTGCTTACCTGCAAGTTACTCAGTTAATTGTCCACACTCTGTATGCGCTATGATATTCTATTTCAGGTGCTGCGGCTGTAGGAAACGTTTAATAATGCAGCAGGCCCTCAGATGGGATCCTATTGATAGAAATGACAGGACGGCCACTTGAATCCTAAGAGAGCCAGTTGCCCACATAGCCAGTTCTCTGGCTATAGTAGAGTCAAATCCAGAGTGTTCAAATTGTTCATTTTTTAACAATGGAACAGGACATGATTAATAAAGATTATTTTAGTGTTTATTCTGATAAATATGAAGTGGTTGGCTGAGAACCATGAATGTAAGCTGGAAAGTTAAGGATGAAGATGGTGAATTGTGAGCTTTATTTTCAAATGCAAGCAGACTGCCATCTCTGCAGCCAACCCATTAACTGTCTGCTGGTCCTTACTCTTCTAAGACCTGGGATGTGGCATGAAACCACACCATTAAGTCAGAGTGCAAAGAATGCAATATAAAGCCACTATTAAAGAGCTGACAGTGTGACAAAGAAACAAGATACACCAGTAAAGAGGCATCAAGTGTTCTCAAGTGCCCTTAGCCTTCAAGACACTGCACTGCATTTGCTTGGAATGGAAATGGCTGCAAATCGTTACAGAGGGAAAACAATTAGCCCTATCTGTTTACTTCTAAAGACAAATGGCACATAGAATACAACAGCTAATATTCTGATACAAACACTGAAATGGGAAACAGAAAAAAATGAGAGATAAAGAACATGATAAAGAAAGAGATAATGCAAAGGATAGAGATGAGTATAAAGGGGTAAAAGGGCAAAAGAGGGAAATAAAAAAGGGTGAAAGAAAGAAACGAGGAAACAAGTTGGAAAACCATCAGTTAATTCATTCAGCTCTTTCGATTATTCCACATTGCCAAACGACTGAAAGAGGGTCATATTTCTACTTTTTGCAAATGCAAACTGATAAAATATACACTTGCTCTTAATGAAAACTACTCACACTCATGAAGAGGAATAATTTAAACTCCCAGTTAATTTGAGTATCGAACCAAAATCACAGAGCTAGTTTGTGCCGCTTTGCTCAAAAGAGAAATTAATTTCAGTGACCAAGTGGAATGGAGTGGCGCTCTGTCAGGTAATTAGTCATCAGCCTTTAGCTACTCAGTGCCTATCACCACGGTAATCCATACCGGAGGCCCCAGCTCCCAGCCCGAGTCACGGGCAATGTCGCACACACTTCCTGACCAGGAAACAGAGAACCTGCCCCCCGACAGCCTCCAAACAGGCCTTGTCCAGAGCCCCTCACAGTACTAATCACCCCTCATTTAAACAATACACCTCAACAGAATAAAAAGGGATGAATTAATGCATCTATTCATGCATAGTTTTTAAAGAGGTGAACAGAATATAATCTCATAGTCTTATTCAGGCCTCCCACATAACTAAGAACATCAGAAGATATAATGAACTTCATGAACATATTACCGGGAGTTCTCTGAGGGGGCAAAACAAAGTTATTCTACTCATTACTATTAAATATAGATATGACCAGGCCTTTCAGCCTAAATACACTTATCATTCATCTACAAAGCTGGACAGTCTGGACCACAGTGATGAAAGAATATTATTTACATCTTATTCCTTATTTTCAATCAGTAAATTGTGTTAATTATTCTCTTCCTCACTTTCATAACCAGAATCGTAACATATCTGCGGGACAAAAGCTGCGTTCTGATGGTGATCCATCAGCTGAGACTCCTGCACGGTGACATGTAATAGACTGAAAGCACACAATGAAAAAATAACATTATCGAAATACCAATGGAGAGGCACTGTAGTGAGTCTGGTTCATCACCTTCCACCTGTCCTCAATGTCTTCCGTTTATCGTGAACTATGACCTCCACGTCATAAAGACAGACAAATACACTACCTGCACTCTGGAATACTGTCGGTTCATTTGTCACGACGTTGTCACTGCCTGACACCTGGAAAGCAAGGCCCTTTCTGCTCAGAGTGATCTCCTTAGAGAGCAGCACTTTGCAACATGAGGTAGGTCAAAGGTCATGGGTCCACCTACTGCTCTGGCACATTTACAGTATTTAAATGTGATCTCACATGCTCCATTATTAACTAATATTGAAACAGCTTTGATGATAAGCTTTGAGGAATAAGTCATTTTTATTTGCAGTGAAAGTTGAAGGAAACCTACTTGTGAAATTGCAGGTGTCGGTGTCCTATAGTGACCGGGCTGAACACCGCAGATGAAACTCATTACAGTTAAGTACACCGCAACTGTTGGAATGTCTTTATCCACATGGATTGAGCTATTAATCAAGCTGAGGATTGTTACAGAAGTAATTTAGCTGAAAGTGTCTTCGGAGAAATCTCCAAATTGCCACACATGCGTCCTGCCGGTGTCGCTAAAACACACAGGGTAGGTTTGGGGGGGGTGTCGTGATCATGTGACCGAGAGGTACTTTTATGGAGTCTTTACCGTGCGTCACTTATGATGTTTTGATGCAGGCTGAATACCAATAGGGGACAGCGAGCTGGAACACTTTGCAATTTAATTAATAAAGAATAGGGAGGAAGAAGGTTGGGGGCGTGGGGGGGGGAGTACGACAACATTTATGAGTCTACTTAATTGTTTAATCTTCCTTCAGAGATTGCAGCATGGAACGCATGGTGCAACAGCGCGTCCTGAATATGGAAGTTAAAACAGCCTGGGGACACTTAAAAATGTTTCTCTATGGAGCAGAGAAAACCACAGAGAAAAAAGTGGGGTCACACGGAGTGCTGACTATGGGAAAGAGCTGCTAAATGAAAGTGGAATCTCCAGCCAATAGTCTAAGAGCTGTGCCCTAATTGAGCTACAGAGATTTGAGCAACATATTACAACCTCACACACAACAAAAAAAGAAAACAAAAAACTGCATTTAAGT
Organism: Albula goreensis; assembly: GCA_022829145.1. Taxonomy (NCBI): domain Eukaryota; kingdom Metazoa; phylum Chordata; class Actinopteri; order Albuliformes; family Albulidae; genus Albula; species Albula goreensis. The sequence continues at coordinate 14,596,068 of CM040741.1, forward strand.
TTAAGTGAGAAAGAAATCTCTGAAAATCAAACTCAAGAATAAGAGTGGTAAGATTTGACAAGGCTTTCTTGCCAACACTGTTCACACTGCTTTGCTAACTGGCCCAGTGCTCTATGCAAGTTTACAACAAGCAACATTTATTCACCACCGGGAAAGCCAGTAGATTGTATCACATTTAGTAAATATTTAATACATTTAACAAATATCTTACACTGTTCATCAATGTTTAATTACTTAAATGCCTCACACATTTAATTTTATATTTGAAACTTTTATAACTTATACAGTAGCTAGTTTGAGTATTTGACTACATTGGATTTATAATGGTGACTGCTGCATGGAAAGAGACTGTTGTCTGTGAAGAATAAATTTGTTTGCTGGTGTTTCTGGCAGATAGGAAAATTGAACAAACCGCATGACACCATACATTTTCAGTGTCACAGTTTAAATTGTGCCAAATTTAATGATAACAACACAGAAGAATAAATAATTCATACACAAAACTCTAAACATTCAATTTCTTTTTGCCAGAGTTTGTATAGCTGAACACCAGTGAATGGTGTTTATTGAAACCTGCCAGAGAAATTTTCCCATGGCAAAAAAACAGATATCACACACCACATCTTGAACCTCATAATGGTAAATATACTGTGGGTAGAAAGTATTCAGATCCTCTAACTTTTTCCATACTTTGTGTTATAGACTTAATTTAAAATGGATTAAAAATAAAAATATATATATATTTTTCCCCATCGATCCACACATAATACCCCACAGTGACAAAGTGTTCTTTGGAAATTTACTCAGAGTAAAAAAACTGAATTAAATTGCCAAAAAATAACATTTCCACTTTCTTACTGTATTATTATTATTACTAACATTATTATTAACAAACGAGTCACAGATACTTAAATTCTTTGAGAAGCAAGAAAACTTGATTTTCTTTTTTTTGGGGTAAAACCTGACTGAATTAAAGTGTGCCAAGAGAGAGAGAACCAAGACCAGACTGCCTGGTGTGAACAGAGGAGTCAATCCAAGAGACAACGCTGCAGGGAACACTGAATGTTTGGAGGTAGAAAGAAGGAACAGTAAAAGAGAGTACAATATCCTGGCCTGACTTACTGCCCAACTGGCACTCAACTTTAAAAAATCCTCAGTGCACTTATTGCAACACTCTTTTACCGTCCAAACAGGGCTTCACTCACAAGCAATAGGTACAATTTAACTATTGTATTTGCTCTAACAAGGATGAATCATGTTTATTTTTCGTCTGTTTAAGGAGAGCTCAAGCAAGCCACTCAACCAGAGCGAGGGGTTCTGCACATTGTTGGCAGGGGCCCAAATGGGACAAACTGTCTTCTCGAATTCCCATCACACATTCTGGGCAGGAGAGAACAATCATAGTCCAAAACAAAGATCAACTGCACACCTGATAAAATACGCAAACTCTTGCCGGCAGCAGAGAACGGCTTCAGTTTCCCCAAAGGCCTGCAGTGAACAGGTTTTACAGAACCAAGCCACAATTTTATAGGTATATGCCAGCCTTTCAAAGTTGATTACGTGTGAGGAAGGGCATAAAAAGTGAAATATGCTAGATGAAGAAATTGTGATGACACACAGTGTCCGGCTCAATGAAAACAAAACGAGCAGAGGTGAAATGTAAAGGAATCAATACGATCAATAAATGAAACAGATTACTCCGACGCACCATTTTGGCTTAGGGAGGTACTCTGCCACATGGTAACCATTGGAAGCACAGCTATGACTTGCTATTGAATTACAGGAGTCAACAGCTCATTCAGCCAAAATAAACATCCCCAAGTCCTCCGGAATAGAGTTTCAAATAACATATATGAAAGATAGACATTAAAATGTGAAATACATGTGCCTCTGTGTCCCTCTTTGGAAATATCTTTGAGGGTTTAAGTAAGCAGTAATGCAATATAAGAATAACACAGAGATGAATCGAGGGGAAGAAAAGCTTATTTTGTGCTCCTACCACTCTGTGCAGTAAATGACTAAATATTTAATGTTACAGGGCTCCTTAGATTAAAGGTAACATGTTGTCAGTATTATTGAAATAACTTCAAAGAATTTAAATTATGCATTTCCTCTAGCATGAAAAAAATCAAAGAACACAATGAAGATTAAAGGTTAGGGAGTTCCATGCAGGATTTTGACATCACAAAAAAGCAGAAGCAAATGAATGGGACTTCCTTTTAAAGGTTAATCCACTTTGATTGTGCTTTACTTTATTGAGCCTCTGCCATTTTGATTTAATCTGTTCCGCCACTCATAGAATGTACCAAGAGTTACGAGGATGAAATTTACAAACCAGCAAGTCACAAAGCAATGAAATTACTGGTGCAATTAAAAAAAAACAACATGACTTTCATAAGCTCTCCCGCAAAACAAAACAAAAAAAATCACAATTGTCTCATTCAATGTCATGTTGTTCATTTTAATTAAGCCATTACAAAGTTGCAGATAATGAGGGTTTTGTGACATGCACATCCAATAGTATGTGCTAAGGATGACGAAGTGTCACAGTTTCTCACGTTGATCCTGTTTCCTCAGCAAAGAACAAACATCCGTTTGCCCCACCCAAACAAACAAAACAATTAGAAATTATAATTCATTTTATTACTATAAATTTATTTTTGAAGGCAGCTGTGCAAAAATCATTATTCAGAGGTGACCTGATACAAGATGTGATATCCTTCCTCTTCTCACTGTTTACTGTCTGGACAATATTTAATTAAAAAAATTAAATTAAATAATAAAAAAAAATATATATATACATATTACTGGCCTTAACATTCTGGCCTTTTTCATGATTGACCAAACAAGACCTGGAGCATAACCACTTCCAAACCTTGCTCCTTATCTAACTGTAACAGAACGAACACAAGAGGGTAAATTTGCTAGCTTGCACTTGGCACACGTTTTTGAATGTTTGGCTTGTTTTCCTGCAATTCCTTTTCAGAGTGCTTCCCTCCCTGTTTCACATTATACAGTGTTTTCCCCCCAACAGACAGTATTGCTTTTATATTATTTTACACACTAATCAAATGGAATGGCAGAGGCTTTTTCACATAGCAGTCAGGTGATCCAACAATGGGCATACCTCCACCGTGCTGTATTTCACTGTCCGCGCTTAAATTCCATCTACTATGCAGTTTCAAAGAAATTAAGGGAGAATTGAGGCCACTGATGGGGGGGTTGACATTTAAAACAAAGATTTTGCATTCGTATAACTGCCTTCCATCCCTCCTGGAAAAGGAGCGGATCCGTTTTCAGGCCCAGACGTCCACGCGGCGCTAGTCCGCGCTTGCACCCTGACCATCAGGCATCCTGTCTGTCAGGCACCAACAAAAAGTCAGGACCATTAGCATAGTGTCAAGTGGCCCTAATAGTCACATTCCATTACAGTCAATGGCACTTACCACAGTGATTTGGAAAAGTCAGGAAGAGCTTCAACAGCTTTGGAAAGAGCAGGAGGGCATTACGTTGCCAATGTATCGACTTAAGATGACAGACAGGCAGAGGGGCGTTTAAAACTGAGCCAGACTCAGTTATGACCTCCGCTTCACAGTGCCACAGCCTGATGCCAATTAACAAACAACTATACCTGGATCATCCTGTCACAGTTTAGCATTGGATTACAAATAGCAGTCAAAGAGTTTCAGAACTTTGTTGCATGGAGTGCTATATTGTTTATATAATCATCTTTTGTATGAATGACAGCTTCTGGGGCTGTGTATTGAGAAAGCAATAATACAATCTGCAGAAAGTACAATGCTATTTCATTGAAATCGAATTCCCTTTTAGCTGAACATAGCCCCATTGATTAAAGCACCACTACAAATAAGCTTCACAATTAAGTGACAAAGCAGCAAAGTTTGCAAAAAAAAAAAAAGAAAAAATATATCTGGATATAGAGAAAACAATTCAGGGTGTGAGTGTGGGGAAAGGGAGGATGATATGCCTTTGTATTAACTTCTTGCAGCTAAGTTAATTAATTTGCTGAAGATACTAATCAGTTCTGTATTGCTTTAATATACAATACAAAGTTGCTAAATATTGACAAAGGTCTGTCTGTTGTTCCTGCCATTGATCACTGCATGCTTGAATGTCAATGGGCTGGCTACAGTATGTGCTTTTCTGAGCATCTATTGCTGGACGAGCCCTGGTTGACTCTGTGGAGTCGGCAGACGGAGGACTGTCACACACGTGCGGTGGGGACGCTCCCGATCGGCTAGCTCCTCCGGCACTGGACCATAAACAAGCAATGAAACCCCACTAATTAATGAGTCACGGACCTCTCCTTTCCTGCAGTTTATGAATATTGTGACCTACAATATGCAACCTTTTGACTGCTACAACAAAAACAATAATTGCAGTACTGGGGGGTATTTCAGAAAGGTGGTTCAACAAATCTTGTACTTAAACCTAAGCTCTGGGTGAACAAACCAGAGATAACATACCCCAGGTTTTCTGTTCCAGAACAGCCGATTAGAATTATTTCAAATAACCCTGACTAAATTGAATCTAATTGAAGCGCGTTCATGGTGAAAGTCAGAAGTCATCATCAATGGAGCGCAGATATCCGGATGCAACATGGCAATGAGTCAAAAAATTCCAGAGCTTCATTCGGTTACTCGGCGGTACACAGCATTTTCACTCAAGAAATATTAATGTCTTGTGAAGCGGACATGACTTTATCGCTCTGTACAGTAAGAAGGCAGCAGCAGCAGCAAAAAAGTGTGAGTCAGTGTGGGAAAAATGACAAAGAAAACAAGTTTAAAATAAGTTTAAAATGAGTTTTTAACACTGTGACATTATATAAAGTGTAGTCCACTTATTCAATTCACATATACATATGGCAAATCCTTTAACAAAGATGATGAATTTGTGATTTACTTAAATGTTGGTAAACTATGAAAAAGAATATTGAAGCATTTTTATTTTCAGGAAATGAAGAAGACTTAAAACAAAATACAAATGAATTTGTCTTTAATTTACACATGACTGCATGACTGATTTGTATGTCGTTCTCCTCTAATTGTGGTGATATGGAACTTGACACAATAATGTCACATACTCTTTCTGGGGTGACCCTAGAAGTCTTGAACAGTGCCTGGCCACATTTGTAATGGTGTGAGCAGTATCACATATTGTCTTCACAATGCAGAAGAGTGATAGCAATAGTAACAACAGTTGCCTTGCTAATGTGTCTGCATTTTTGATGTGATAAAAAAATGGGGAAAAAAAAGGGCAGTTTATAAAATTGGTACTGAACTGAGGTCAAATCCACAATTAGTAACATTTTAAAAGTGAGACTGGAGAAAGTTTCTGAAATAAATTATAATTTTGTAGAAAAAATGTAACGTTGAAAAGGATTTGAGCTTCATTGTTGACAGAATCACCAAGAAAAGGGCACGCCATGTCCGACAACTATCTCCTATCCAAATGCTGCAGGTTCAACAGGTGTTCTGATGAGTAATTTGATTCGATTTAAGTTTAAGTAAACCTCCTCCTGAGCAGGTTAGCTTCAGAGTATAAATTGCCATAGTAATTCAGCTCGAGTTAATCTGATCTCACTTTTTGAAACCAAAAACCCCAGATTTCCGTTAACTCTGAGTTAACAAACTCTGCTTTTTTTTTTTTATAAACGAGGATTTAGACGAGGTTGGCAAAATGATAGATGAACAACAATGCACCCTTGAACATGACTTGTGATGGGAAAATTCACAAATAGCTCACACACTGAGACTGTATTCAATACTAATGTGGGTCATTAAACAGTCAGGTTCATAATCAGGCTAAGTAAAGTTTAGCAGCCACATTTTTTTCTATTCTGACACAGATGTTCAGTATTTGATTTGAGCTGAATCCAGAACACTTATCACATGCTCTTATTTTGAAGATTGTTGGACTATGAATATATGTATATATATGAATATAAAATTTGTTTTATGCTACTATGATAATTCCCAGTATATCCATGGGACAGCCTGTCCACAAGTGTGATATTGGTCATGCACGAGCCAATCAATGCAGCAGTGCATATGAATTTTCTGACCATATTAAACTTCACTCAGAGTCAATCTTTACTTATTAATGTTTAGCTAGCTGAACAGTGTAAGTTATTAATGCCCATAATAAGTTACCATGACATAATATTGTATGATATGATACTGTGAGCAGTACAAAATATCCAACCCTATTTTTAAACCCCTGCGTATAAGAAGCTAATACGTCACATATAATCCACCCAACAACTCACATATATTTCACTTAATACAATAAATATATACATAGTAATATATTTCACTTTTGTTGTAGGCTTTGTACTTGTGATGCTACTATTTGCACTAAAAAAATGTACAAAATTAACACTGATTGGGATATGCCACCATCACTGATCAGAACAAGATGCAATATGGAACCTTAACCCCCATTCCCCTGACATTTGACCTTTCTATTGTATTATTTATTATTTGACATCAATATGGAAGCTATTCACCCCCTGCCACCCACCCACACATAATTCAATACATGGAAACAATGTGGTGACAATAAATGAGTCATAACTCAGTGATTTGTAAAAGAGTTTGGTAATCCTCCGCAATGTAATAAAAGACATGATTTCCCACAAAATGCTGTACTGTTTGATTGCATCATCACAGGAGACTTGCAAATTAAGTGCAACACCAATAACAGTTTTTACCCCAGCTCCATAAACACAGAAATGATATACATAAAAATATGCACAAATTCACTTTCTGAAATCAGCCTGTGTTTCAAGCCAGAGGATCAGACAGCCATTAGATTATGCTGTCTTTCTCCAGAATTACATGCCAAGACTCCCAGAAGCCTTGGTGTATATATCACGCAAGAGCAATGTTCTATATGATTCTGCTGGGGCTGGAGATGTAAGCTGTGACTGAGCCAGTGCATGATGGGCCAAATTGTGCTTGTGAGAACACCCAAAAGTGCCCACTCCAACAGGAGACGCTGTGCAAAAGAAACTGTGTACAGCTCTGATCAAGACACTACTCACAAAGGCAAATGTTTTACTCAAGATCAAAGACTCCCGATCAGCGGCCTTTGGGTGGCTCATGGAGCAGAGACTGCTGTTTGTGATGCAGCTGTGTGTTCTGTCTCTGGATGTTTGAGTCTCTACCATGCGATTATCATCTGCAGCCGGATGTCCACATTGGCATGGCAACATCTGACACAGTCTCACTGGGGAAAACAGGGGTTAAGCCAGTTAAAATTCTGGTCTCATCGCTCTCTAGTGGCCTCTCCTGGCCAGTCCATAGGAGGCAACTGCTCATTGTGGCTGATTCAGCAAGGAAAGCAGTATGCAAAATGCAGAAAAAAAAAAATCCTGATCAGGAAATGTATAAAAGCACTTAGAAATGTAGTACAATCTATCCTATATTACAGTATAATTAAGAAACTTTACATTATTAAGGCCATAACAGAGAATGCCCACATGTTCAGGAACAAATATGCCCATTCATACATTGGAATACATTGTAATATGAATACAGACAGGATCAAATGGGTGCATTTGACCCACACACATCAACCCTATCATTAGTTCATTAAAATTAGAATGATAACCATTGCCTAGATTAAACTGTGACACTGAATCCTTCTGTGCATTAGCAGGGTATTTCTACTTAAGCACAGCACATCTTACTCTGAACTCGGTGTCCCACAGACTGCCATGTCCATATGAGCATTAGAGAGGCAGGCTATAATGGAATAACTGAACTTCAGATACAATGAAAGGAAGCTTATCCTTTCTTAGGGAAGTGAAGTGTATTACATTTTTTTCTTCTGAGGTGTGTTCTAAACCCTTTAAAGTACCCTCACTCTCAGCACTCCATCTGTATCCACCAGAAAACAGACACACCTGAGGAGGCTGAGGACTCACGTCAAACTTTAGAAAGAAAGTAAAAGAAAAGAGAACAAAAGAAAAGCTCCAGGAATATTACGATAAAAAGAAAAAATCAAAGAGAAAGAGAGAAAATAAAGAAGTGAGGGAAAGGAGGGGGTGTCTAAAATAATGAAGTAACAAAAAGGAAAACAGAACAAAAAGAGCAACAGAAAGCAGATTATGAACGACTGTGAGGAGAGAGAGAGAGTGATAGAGGGAGAGAGAGAGAGAGAGTGATAGAGGGAGGGAGAGGGGAGCAGTGCGGGCGCTTTAAGGCATCCCACCTTTCACAGTAGCATTCACACGCTCAGTGGGGAAACGTCCTCAGAGTAGTGCACCCCACAACTTGGATGCCCTCTAAATTTACCCTCTAAATTTACCCCACCAAACATTATTTCTATGCAAATGCATCATAGAAAAAAACGGGGTGGAAAAAAAAAGGTGGACGGGGAGCTGGGGAAGTGGGGAGGTGGGAGTGGTGGGCGAATGAATCTAAAACACACTTTGCCAAAATCAATTCCTCGCTGCCCTCACAGCTGTGCTAGCAGAGGCGATGGGATGACATTCATTTTTGTTTCTCGTAAGGGCTGTGCTTTGTGAAAGCAGTGTGGTGGCTGTGTGATGGGTGGAGGGTGGGCCTGGGTCCGGAGTGGAAAGAGGTTTAGGCCCTGAGCCTCGTATTCCCCACCCTGCAGAAGGAGTCACAGTGATAGCGTGCGGCCACACAGGTGACCGCATGAGACGGCTCCCTTTTCTGAAAAGAAAAAAAAAGCATTTGCTGTTTCTAAATGATTCTGCTTCCTTTTGCTTCTTACTTGCTGCCCCATCTGTTAGGATACAATGAGCAAGAAATTTGAGGGAGAAAAAAGCGATACCGACATTTAGAACTCTTCCTTTTCCTCTGCGGGCGCCGTCTTCAGTGACCCGCTTTGCTAATTTCACACTGTCATCGTTAACAAGAGCAAAACACCCGAGTAGCAGGCACAGAACTGCCTTTCATCTCTGTTTTATGTCAATGTGCAATTAACATGTACTTTTAACATGAAATAGGTCACAAGTGTAGTCATATTGGACATAACTTAAGCACATCATTTTTTCCGCTTTCATGATAAAAATAATACTTGACAAATCGCTTTGCCTTTCAAGTGACAGATGAACGCAGGGAGTCCTCTGAGTTATGGTAGTTCCAGTAAAAAATAAAATATATATAATTTTTTTTTTTTACTTCAGCTAAGAGAAAAAAAGGAACTAGATAAACGGAAACTGGGAGATATCAACGTTCCTTATAAATTAGTGTGTTTTATGATGAGATGAAGTGCCTCAGCAGATGTAATCGGCTGTATGTCAGATCCTTAATTGGTCCAAAGATGTTAAAAAATGGATCAAACTTGGTTTTTAAATTTGAACAAGTGTTGAGCTTTTGCTATTAAGCAGTGCAATCACACAGACAGTGTGAAAGCTGAGGTGTGGTCTGAATGACTACTGCAATACTGCACTTTTGACACAAGATGGTGAACATTTCTTTGTGTGAACCCCTCCCATTGTCTGTTTTAAAACTTTAATTAATACAGCGGGAAACTGCGCAGTCGGGAGTCTGCCCTATTAAAGGTGGCAATAACTTTAAAATAACAGTTTAGAGGAAGGGGAAATAAAGAGACCCATAATTAGGTTTTCACAATATTCTAGTGTACTAGTGAGGCAAAGCACGATTTCATTTACACTGCCCTGCATCAGCATGCTTAACATACATTCCTCAACTTGAAAATATATCATTATTAAGTGAAAATACAGTCTCCTGTGCAATACCATTCTGTAGTGTATTATATTCCCCTATACGTTTTTTTTGGCTGGTCTACTCATAATCTCGGCCTGATACAGTGATACTGTGGAAACCCAGTGTGTGTGGTGAGAGTGCTAATTAGCATATATTCCAGCAGGTCCAAATGGGGCCCGGAGGGTCCTGCAGCAGGCACTCCACGCCCTCCTCTCTCAATCGTGTTTTGCATGTGTTTTTGGGCTGTTTTAATTTCCACTCTCATAATTGGGATGAACAACAGAGAGTAAGGGTCCAGCGGGAAAACATTGTAAACATGTTGGTATGTTGCACCAAACAAGCTTCCACTCCTATGCCATACAAAAACACAATTCATTCCTCTCAAATAAACAAATAAATAAACTGACGCCTACGTTCAAACACTCTATTTTAATTACCACATTCGTTTACGTGATTTAATCTATGTGAGGAATCTGAATAAAATAAACAAGCTTGACTCTGAACAGCCTTGGCTCCTTTATCTAGTTGAAACGTTCAGTGATTAGAAAGCAATAGTTTGTGAGCAGTGCAGGTGTATATGCTGCAGCGCACAGAGGGAAGCAGCATTCCAAAAGACACTCATTCAGCAAATGTTTGAGGGATGGGATGTTGCGTATTGTTTAATTATCACCACATGTCTGTTACACATTTTGTTTTACTTGATGGCACTGTTGAAAGTTTCACACATGCAAAAAGAAGAAGTTTTCATTATAGTGCTCAGTAACACACAGGGCCTCCAGTTTATGTGAGCTCATGGGAGTGGGTTACAGAACATAAGCAGAGTCTGCATGGGTTATGGTGTGTGGCCACATCCTGATTGTCATAATACGCTGTGTGGTGGGGAAATCGTTACCGCCTGTGGAAGATTAAACAGAAAGACATGAAAAGCGCAAAACCTCTGTGAAATTTTCTGAACACTAAAGTCACCTTGAAATGAATCAGTGATGTTCCACTAGCTGTCAATTTCCCCTCTGGTCATAGTCAAATTAAGTTGAGAGAAGGTTTTCAGACTTAAGCGGTATAACAAAACTGTCAAAAACTACAAAAGAATTTGAACTAATAACAAGAAAAGAAGTTTGCGGATGAGTTCCTGTGCGTGGTTGCATCACTGCCCTTGTTTCCAGAAAAGTGCGGTCACCTGAGCCATTTGCTGTAAGGGTGAGCAGTAGATCTGAACCTACTGTAGGTGAAATCTGATGTGTTGGAGGCTCTCTGCTGTGCATATGAACTAGCTGAAATTTCAAAAAATACTGTTGACAATGCATAACCTACACAAGACATGATGGAACTCTACACTTGCCAGACTTTATAGATCTTTTTGCGGTTGCGGTATTTGAGGTACCTCAGGGTATGTGCATGTGTTTTCAGTTTTTATTTTATAATTATTTATAATTCCTTGGTAATAAGCAGAATACTTCTATGATCAACAACAGGACAATGGAAAAAAATGTTATAAAAATATAAATAAAGCACATTTAAATGTACATATTTTATTTTAGTATTGCGCTTAACTGCATATATTCGTACAGTGGAAGGGAAAAAAGAAACAGGAAAAAAACAGTGGATCCTGATTACACAGGTAAAATACCAACCAGCCAATTACGAAAAAAGAACATTTTCAAAAAGGGTATAAATTTAATGCCTTTTTGGTATAAACCCAGGTACTTTGAATTTCATGGAAGGAATATAGTTTGTGTCATTTGCATGTGTATTGTGAGAGAATGCATGGCTCTGGGACATGGCAGATTTAAAATGGAATGCGACACTGATGCAATGAAAGGATGCAGGGAAATGAGTTGAAAAGCTTGGAGTGTACGCTGTCCACATTACAGAAATGTACTAAGCTATGTAAATCTCCCGTGCTCTCTCTCTCTCTCTCTCTTTCTCTCTCTCCCCCTCTCTCTCTGCTGCTACAATTTCGGCTGTGACTTCTATAGAGCTAATTGAATTTCTTATGGGAAGACTGGCAGCGTGTCTGTTCAAAACTGAATAGACAGAAACACTTTCTTCCTCCTCCAATACAGAGAATTTAGTATGAAACAAATGAGTTCAGACACTCAACAGAGAAAGGCTTCAGAGCCCAGTATGGCCTAGACATCTCTGTGTCACAAAGCCTGAATACAGCAAGGTGACTGGGGGACACATCCCAGGGGCACACGACTGGACTGGCCAGGGCGGTAGAGAGATGGGTACTGCTCGGGACCTGGTGGGTGAGCATGAGCTCATTATAGTTCCATGACTTGGAGTCATTTACCTTGAAAAATTGAGATACTCCAGACAATTCAGTTTTGGGGAAAACATTGTGGATGCTATTGTTGTCTTAAACTGAATCGGGAGCTTGAAAGCACGGAACACCCTTTTGCACAAATATAAATAAATATTAAATATAAAAATAAAGGGCATACACAAACAGGAAACACTGAAGTAATCACTGGAAAAATATTTAGGTGATTCAAGAGACAAAGAAGAAACCTTTCAGATACTGCTCATAAAAATAATACAAATTGTTTGAAATTAATCATTTCTTTGTTGTTCTTGAATTCTTTTTTAACTCTGATGGAGACCAAAAACATCTATACACTGACTGCTGGCCATTTTTTAATTTGTCTTTACCTGGGCTTTAAGCTTCCAGTGCAGTTTTGCTATTTTTGGACTTTTTTATTAGCAAAAAATAAGAGAAATAAATCATAGAAAGGCCATGCTATTTTCATTTGAATATTTTTAATATTTGGATGATTATGCATTTGGCACAGTCAGCACAGTGCACACAAACACACACAATACCAGAACATACTGTTCCCACAACAAAATGTAACCTACCTCATATATGAGTATTTTTATCCCACTATGAATCATGCAGTTGTGAGCTGCTGAACATGTAGGTGGCCTACGCTAGGGCTCTGGGCTCTGATCAAAAGCAGTTTCACAAGAGGTGGCCAGTGGCGCAGAGACAGCAGTCTCACAGCCCTGTCTGAACCTGGGGAAGCCCCTCCCATCCCTCTCAGAACCAGAACGGGCCATTGAGAACAACGCAGCACCACACTTCAAACACAGAGTGCCAATTCTGAAAGACATGGCATTCTATCACTGTCTTTCAACAAAGCAGGGTGATTTACATTCTTTCGTTCACACTTTTATTTGTCTGTGTTTGCGAGCAAATACATAAACTAATGCACAATTGAATTTTAATTTGAGCAGACACTTTCAAAAATTTCTGCTCAAACAAAAACTTATATTTACTGATAATAATTACCAGCACACAGTAGTGATTTATTTATGTTTGTATATAGTTTAAACAACACTTTCCTGCAGTGGATTTTTTCATCTGCGTTAAATGGCTGAATTAAAAAAAAATTGCCATGTTCCAAAGTGAAGTGGTACTTACTGTAGCAGCTATTGCTGCAGGATGACCATCTTATTTAATCAGCCATTAAACCACAAAGTCACTTACAAAGCAGTGTGGCATTAGGTTTGATTCAGTTTTAAAAACCTACTTTAAGGTAATTTGTTAAGTGTACACATATTGTTGAAAACAGGCATGACATTTCAGTTCAGCATTTAAATCTGAATAAATCCTGATTGTTGTATTTGGGAGGAACTGTGATTTTTAGGGGCTGGTTAATGGTCAAGTTGAACTCGAAAGGAGACAGTCCTATATTTCACACCGAATATTTAACAAAACTGAATTTGTCATAAAGTTGTCACTTATTTTTTTTTAACTCATCTGTCTAGACATTAAGAAATTTTTGTATTTTTTCCATTCCAAGTACTGACCTGTATTTTGGGGTGAGATTCAGGGGGAGCAGTTTAAGCGGTTTCCTCTTTAAGTGAGGTTGCCATGTTGCTGTAGCTCCTCCTGACCCACAGACACTAATTCCCTTTTACACTCATTTCATTACCTCACACAAAGACCCTGACAGCCACTCTCTCTCACACACACACACACACACACACACACACTCACACACACACACAAACAAACACAGACCTTTCCCCTTTATTTCTCCTCAATATTTATCCAAAATAACTTACTTCCCTTGTACAGGCCAAGGGCCAAGGCCAGTGATAGATTTGACAGTCATACCTGACAGCTTGAAGATATTAGAGATGACCTTCCGTCTTACAATGCTCCCTGAATAGAGTTCAATTTTCTCTTTCAAAAGACAGATTCACTCTTTTGTAGACGTGAGAAAAAACAGTTATCTTCCATTCTGGTGCGCACAGCCCCTTCACATTCCCACACACTTGAATAGTAATTAAATTGATTCTTTTTTTCCCATCCTTTTTTTCCCTAAGTCTACACAGCGCAAGGATTTTTGTGCGGGGAAAAATGCCACATCTAACCTTCTTGTGTACTTCATATCTCTAAGAAGAGTTATGAAAAGAGAGGTAACGGGATCTTTATCAGAAACTGAATTAACGCTCAAAGTACCCCATTTAGAAGGTATATCAAGCGAATCCATTAAAAAAAAGCCTTCAGAAAGGCCCCGCATGAGGACACCTTGAAAATGAAGAGAGGACCTTGCCATGGAGCGGGAGGGAACCTTGCTGAAGCAGCACTATTTGGAGAGAAAGATCGCAATCGGACATTCGCACGGGTCTGCACAATTACCTTCTGCTAAATAAAGGTCGTTTGCGTCACTCGTACACGAGAGGTGGAGGGGGGGAAAGATTGTATTTATTGTAACAGTATAGTAAAGGAAAGGAACGACACTCATCCTTAAGGGCCATTACTCAGAAATATATTTTTTTAATTCTTTATTTCTTTATTTTCTTTTCTGAGCTCACCTGAAAAGACACCGCTGAAAAGATGGCTACTAATACACGTTTAAATGATTACATCACACATATCGAGGTCTGTTATTTGTCTGTTTGACAAATCAGGTGCTTCTTCAAAATAGCACAAACTAATGGTGTAAAGCCCATCTGTGTGTATAAATACATACTATGAAATCATTTTATTGTGGTCTTAGACTATTTGTTTAATAAATAGCAAAGTACTTCTCAAATGTTTAATTTACAAAAAGATTGATAATGGAATGTAAATGCCTTTAAATTAGCCATAAAATACAATAAAAAGGACAGTGTGCTGTGAATAAGGTTTAATTCTTTACACTGGAAGTAAATGTATTTCTATGATCCATTTTTCTACAGTAGATTTATTTCCATCATTTTCCGGATGCTTTTATTTTTGCCCCGTATGGTAAATATAATAACATTTCTAATTTGAAACCAGCCTAAGTTCCTGGCTTACAGCTCCATCAAATCCTCAAGTTTCATTGCAGCTACTTGGCGGCAGTGATGTACACTCCCTCTCTTATCAGCTGCATTCCCTGAGACAAACAAAAGATTTTCCAGTCGCGCGCTCCATTAATCTTCTTGTAGGCCCTGTCCTCGACGGGCCTGCCCAGGTGAGGGAGGGAGGGAGCGGGGGCTGGGGCTGAGGAGAATGACCCTGTCTGGGCCGGGCCTCCGGCAGCATTAGCCCAGGCCGAGGGCAGGATCGACCACACCAGGTCCGCCTTCCCTGAGCAGATCAGCTCACGTCTCCTCGGCCCATCGTGGGGGCGAGGCCTAAATTGAGAGCCGGGAGAGGGGGCTGGCCGGGGCCAGGCTGCAGCCCTGTCTGGGCTGACAGGAAGATGTAAGGCCCCGCTCGACCGCGAGCCTGACCCCTCAGCCTGACCCTCCGACCGGGGGGGAGGCTCCCTCTCGAAATGCAGGTGGGGGAGCGGAGAAAGAGAAAATAACTGAAAAAGACACTTTTATAGACTTTAGGACTCTCAGTCCATTTATCAAAACAGAGCTGTTTGGGTTTTCTGGGAAGTGGCTCATCCCTCTGTTTGAACCCTGCTTTCAGGAGGAGTGAACTCCTTGTGTAAACCTAGTCAGTGGTTTGTGTTGTTACTGTTTGACTCCTTATTAACAAATTGGCCAAGATTTACAATGGCTTTATTATAAGGCAATCCCCCCACCCCTTTTATCCATGAGATTTAAAATAAAAAATAAGGATTTTTTCATATCAATTTCATTGATTACATGTGAATTACAATTTATTTTACAGAATACAACATATTTTCATGTGTGTATATTATTGGATCATTTAGCCTCAGTTACATCATAGATATTCACTTTTTAATGTTATCTTTTTGCATAAGGGAGCATTCACATAGCTGAAATACAACATATATCACAAACTCTCCTGTCTATCACAGCCACTTTAAGGTTTGCATTTTTTCTGTCTGTATACATTTCAATGATGCTTTTTGCCCTCTCCATATTCTCATGTTATTTTCTGTTTCTTGGCAGCCCTGCGATTTTTTTGTATGTCTCTTCATGATTGACCATAAGCTATAAGATTGTATTATGACTGCAGTCTTTTGGTTACCTTCCCAAATTTTGAGCCGTATTTCTGACACAGTTGCACATTACTTCTCCATTTTTCAGCTGCCCTGTTGACAGTTCCAGCTTAAGCACCACACAGAACCAGAAGATCCATTGACACACTGCCACCAGCTACCAAAGCTTAGCACAGTATTATAGCAATAAAGAGCCAAATAGTCTGCAAAAATAAAGTGAGTGCCTTTTTCAGAAAAAAATCCCTGGTTGCCATTAAGGGCAATATGGTGTTTCATAAATCTTTTTTTGTGAAACGGAGAGTTCAACAATTCTGACCAAATCACTATGCATGTTTATTAAATCAACTAAATCAAATGAAGATCATAAACTGACCCATGTAACACAAACGGTATTATGAATGTAGGTATAATTATGGAGGTAAAATGAGAAACAGCATGGAGACAAGAATAAAAACTTCCTTTCTTTATTGTTTGTGCCATGTGAGATGACCTCATCATAAATGTAACCAGCATTTCAACACGCGAAAGCTCATCACTTGAGTGAAACAGAGGTGTCCTTTCCTCAGCGCTGCTGTCAATTCAACCCAAAAAAAAAAGAGCTCAACCTAAAATGCATCCTGGCGTCGACCCCTGCATTCAGCAGAGGCTTCGCCCACAGTGTCTCGGGCACGGGGAATAATGGCCCCGCGTCACTTGTTCAGACGCCCTTCCTTCCATTTGCCTTTTTTTCGCAGACTCCTGGTCTTCTGCCTTAGACAAGGCCCCCCTCTGTCCCTCCTCTACGCGGCGAAATGAACTCCGCGCCGGTTATTATTGTGGATCTCGACAGACAGGGCCCTCATACAGCCTTCACCTCTCTCTCAGACACAAAGGAGGCACACTAGAGGATACAAGTGCTCAGTTACACTCAACACAAGAGCAATTCACTTGTTCTCAACAAGTAGGCTATTGATTGCAGCGGCCTCTTCTTTTCCAATTAACCCTAGGCTCTGAGAATTGGGGACTGTATTCCAAACTTTTTTCTTTCTTTCTTTCTTTCTTTCTTTCTTTCTTTTTTTTTGCTCAGTTGAGAGGCATTCTAAGATGCTGTTTTATTCTGAGGACTGTGGACAATCAGGAGAGGTGGAAAAAAAGACACGCCAACTCCTGGCATACGGAAACACTCTGTCCTTTCAGGTAGAACAGGGGGACACAAAGAGGCTGGGGTGAGTCTGAGGCACACTGAAAGCAGAACAGGGTGTCTGCCTGCTGAAACACAACACACCCCGGCCCCTTTTCAATACTAAATCATTCATTTTTAAGATATATACCTCCAGCTGAGACTATTAATCTAGTGCAGCGATAGTGTAACTGCAAACAAGCTGGGTGAAAGCAGCGGGCTCTGCTGAAGTTTCCAGTCAATTCAGGAAGACCGTGAGACTTGAAAGTGTTTTTTGACATTAGACGCAATGGTTTAAGACCACTCTCTTCTCTCCAGAAAGTGGAGGTAAACCCACCTGAGATTGCGGCTAGCACAGATTATCTAATTACAGTCAGATGGGACAGTTTAAGCTGAAATGAGACCTGGAGTGAGTGAGAGAGCTATGTGAAGGGGGGCGTTTTATTTCTCTTTGTAGCTGGTGACGAGGCTCGGGGCGCCAGGGCAAGCTCTCTTAACAATGTGTGGTCATATGCATTAGTCTCTTGGCATCGCCTTCCCCAGTTCGCAGCAGATCGCTTAACAACTAGCTACAATCAACAGTAGTTGAGTGGTTTTCAGTTACTTTAGTCTGGCAGTGTGGTTTAAATTATCCTGCGCCGCGGAAATGTAGAATTCACTCGCGGCAGTAATTTTATCTTCCAGTGTGAAGGGGAAAGAACACTGACACTTTTTCATAATTAGAAACAAGCTGATAACACTGGAAAGAACCGATTCTGTATTATGTCTGCAGTCTGATAACCAAAGCACAGCAATGTAAATTTGAACAGTCATGTACAACTGACAAATTTTAAAAAGCTGATAAACAAGTGCGCGCATGCACTTCAGCTGTGTGGAGAAATTTTTAATTTATGTTTATAGAGGCATGAGATCTGAGATGCAGTCTACCCCTAAAATAATTATCAAATTGATATATGCAATGGCGTAACACCAGCTGGGATGTCTGTCTTATGAAAAATGTGCACGTTCTCTTGATAATAAAGACTTGCACCATAAGCCATAACTCAAGAGCTGTGTGAGCAAGACTGAGGGCACAGTTTACTTCATACAGACATACTCCTGCTGCTTATTTATCTTTTTTAGATAAAAGTTCAAATGTTTAATGTTTAATCTAAAATTCACCATGTTCTAATTGGGGGAAATATGCTATGTTTTGAAGAAACAAATACGTTTTTTTTCTTTTCATGTTTTAATTCATTATGGTCATAAACATAATTTAATTTTAACTTTCAATTTTAAGAACACAATGTTCCTCTGTACAAAAGACTACCAGGTGTACACATTACATATGCATAAAACTGACATTGCATTTTTAAAATTTATTAAATTATTTTTTAAACATGATTTAATGTACAGCAAGCAGGCTGGGATTATTTCTGCTCGCACATGAGAAAAGCAGAATAATGTTCCCAAAACCAATCACAGTGCAGCATTAGCAGGCTGCCCACTCGAGCACTGAACAATAACCAATATTATATCAGTTTATGTGCAATGCCCTTACAATCTGCTGTTACACCACTGCAAAAATGTACTGGCAAATCTATGCTACAACAACAAATCCTTTCTGAAAAGAAAAGAAGGATGCATTTGGGAAAAACAGATTTTTACAAAGGCAAAAAGAGTTAGGATATATGTCTTTGAGTAATGCTTGTGCATATGGCACTGTGACACCCTCCTTGTGTGGATTGGGTTCTCATATTTATTATCATATTAATCTTTCATCTTTGATTGCGGCTCTGCCTGGATTTGCTTTGCTTCATTTGAAAGTCAAAAGACAGACCAAAAACTACTTGTTTTACATTTATTACCGGCTACAGATACAGTGTCATATTAAAACACAGTAACACCTCACTCTACTGACACGCACAGAGAAGATGAATCTATTATTGCCTGATTAAATACGCACAGTTCTCTTCAAGTGAAAAACCATGGGGCCCAGTTTAATCAATGAATATAAATAATAACAGCAAAATGTAAATCAATTTATATCGCAATTAGAAAGCGACCATTTTTTCCCGTCCTATTTTGGATTAATTTTTCCCAGTTGCAGAGAAAATTCTGGGTGCATTATTTCTCATTACTGGAAGTGGAGAAAGGAGTCAAGGCAAAGACCTGATAATACAAATGCATTACAGGCTTAAGGGATACGGTCGGTGCCCTGCAGCTCTCTATGTCTGCCTAAGAACAATCTGAGTACAAGCCCAGCTTGTGGATTTACCCAGATTTAGCCATCTCTTCTGGTTTTAGAGTTACCTCATGTCTGCCGGAAAGACTCCAGGAAGAAATAAATACAAGACTTGAAAACAATAGAGTCTGAGATTTTCTGCTTTTTAAACATTTTTATCACATTCTGTCCTGTTGTGAAACTATTTCCAAAGGCCAGTAAATTAGGCATGTGAAATGCCTTCTTTATTTTAAGTTTTTATGTATGTATTTTCACAGTATTAGAATGCAGTGCTTCTCTTAATCGGTAAGAAGAATAGTTACTTCTATTACCATTGCTAATGTGTTACATTAAACTTGAAATAAACACATTTTAATTAAAAATGTTACTGTTATGGTCTATTTTATTATGATGCATTACATTTACATTAACCTACATCCCATCTCAAAGCATATATCCACTGAGGACTCATCTACAATCCACTCCAGGCCCGATCACTCGCTCAACATAATGAAATGCCTTTGGATATTAAAAATACACAAGAAATATTCCTCTGACAATTTTAAAAAGACAGAATAAAAAACATTTCCTTTCCGATGAATATGATGCTGGAAAAATCAAATCCTCCTTATTATGGATTTGTTTCTCCCTTTGCTGGGTGAAAATCCATGGGTCCCTAAACACTGGTCTTTTAAAGCACATTGACTGGAGGCCTCATGCCTAATTCATGAAGAGGAGTCAGGAGATTGGTGGTGCTGGACAGGCCCAAGCAATACTTTCATATTCTAATAAGCGCAAGAGTGAAAATTGCATTTCTAAAGCTCTAGTATTAAAGGGCATTCCGCAAAACATGACCTAAACATAACTTGCTAGTCCTGCGCCTGCCGTAAAAAATATAAAATAAAAAAGCAAGACTTTGATTATGATAAAAGCCTGCTGACAACAGCAATAAAATAACCAGCAGCAATCTTTATGAAGAAAAAAAGGAATAAAATCCAGTGGTACACTCTTTTTGTTGTTTTTTTTTTGTTTCCTGTTAGAAAGAGACCTGAGAGCTACGATGCTGAATAAAACCATTGTTTGCGCAAACACACACACACAAACGAGAACACATAATTAGACGTATAGGATGAGAAAAGAATAAGGCTTTGGCCATTTACAAGGAGGCGATGAAAAATAATCTGCCAAGGAACTTCAAAATGGAGGAAAGAGGCATAATTTATGAAGCTTTGACTGAAAACTTAACAAATAAAAACTGCTCCACAGAGTTATTTATTTCTGTAAGATGCACATGTACTGTTTACCCCAAAAAAATCCAAACAGTGTGACTCACACTGTGAATGAAGTAGGAAAAACTCATTCATAAATTACACAGTGAACACTGAAGAAATTATATTTTATCAGCAAAATGTGCATTCAGCTGAGGACATACCCTTTCAGATCTGCCCTAAGAAATGCTCTACCCAACAGATATAAAATGCAGTATTAACCATATCAATACAGATGTTCTCAAATGTATAAACTGGCAGAGCAACTCCCAATGCAGAACAATGTGCTGGAAAATTCCTGAACATGGCACACAATGTAGCCGATATCAATAATTTCTTGCTAAGCCGTCCTGTGTGGATTACCGTACTTTCTGTGGCAGCTTCCTCCTAATAACAATGGGACATTTGCTCCAAAATTTGCCATGAGGTTCTGTATTTTATTTCTTCACAACTTATGCTTATGAGAAGCCCCATATTAAGTGCAAATTCATTACCAAGAATGATCTGCCATTTCAGGGGAGGATTGGGAAGCAGACCCCAAGTGCCATTGTTGTGGGTCAGACAACACAATGGGACAGTGACGATATGGTGTCATTGTGGTTCATGACACTGGAGGTATAGGATCTGTGTGGTCCCGCAAATTGCATGAGGGGAATCCCTGTGTTCTGTGTACTAGATGTGGGAGATCCCTATGTTCTATGAGCTGGAGGTGTGGGATCTCTCTTTCTGCGAGATGTGGGATCTTTCACTCAGCAAGGTGTGGCATCTTTTGATCAGTAAGGTGTGGGATCTCCCTTTCTGTGAGGTGTGTGATCTCAGGCTCTGTGAGGTGTGGGATCTCTCGTTCTGTGAGGTGTGTGATCTCAGGCTCTGTGAGATGTGGGATCTCTCGTTCTGTGAGATGTGGGATCTCAGGCTCTGTGAGGTGTGTGATCTCAGGCTCTGTGAGATGTGGGATCTCTCGTTCTGTGAGGTGTGGGATCTCAGGCTCTGTGAGGTGTGTGATCTCTCTTTCTGTGAGGTGTGTGATCGCAGGCTCTGTGAGATGTGGGATCTGTGCAGTGTGAGGCACTTGGTGTGAGGTGAAGCCTGGTGCTGCAGAGTGTATGCATAGCTGATTAGAAGACCTCTAATACAGGATCAAAAAGGGATCGTCTCCTACAGCATCAGAGAGGACCGCTCCTATGGGCTGGGAGGAGAGTTTCTTCCTGAGCTGAATGTATCATGAGCTGTCACACAAACAGGCACATGCAAACGTGCATGCATACACACACATACACATATGTGCAAATGCTTTTCTTCCCCAATCCACACACACACACACACACACACACACACACACACACACACACACACACACACACACACACACACACACACGCACATACAGGCAAAGGCAAAGATGAAAACACACAGGAATACAAGAATACATACGCTCACATATACATAAAAATATAGAACACACAAAAGCACACAGACACAGATGTATGCAGTCATAGTCGGACGTGCTCACAAACGCATACATTCACACATGCATGCATATTTTAGGAATAAACCGCCATGCATAAGCACACATTTATACACAGACAGTGTAATGCTCATGCATACACATGTACACACGAACACACACAGAAAGTAAAGCTGAAATCTTACATTGCCTTTAGGTGATGGAGATAGAGACATTACAGCAAGGTAATGTGTGCCACTCTGCACTTCAAGCAGGGGTGTTAAAGCTTAAGCAAATGTGAAGGTGGAACTTTATGTTCGGTTCTGGATCAGTGCTAATGGGTTTTGGCACAACCAAGAAAACAGCTGAGGAGGAGAGGGAGTCGCAGGCCCATTTTATGGTTTAAATCACAATTAGCTGCACCCCACTCCTCTGTCCAATTACAGAAAATCTGCTGCATTGTGTTTGTGCGATTACTTATTTTTAAGCAAGGGGACACATTACGTTTGAGTAGATGGGGCCTTTTCAATAACCCATCAAATAAATGAATAATTAACAACTCAAGACCAGACTTGAGCAGACTAAGCCACACATTCCCCCAGAAATCAATACACTGCACCTGGCTTTGGGTGGCAAAATGAGTATCAACCTGTCAGGAGAGTTTATCTCTAAACACTGCGAGTACCTCTTCTCCAGACAATAATGTTGTTTATAAACTTTTCATTACAGGAGGATGGATACACAGCTCTCTGCTTTCCTCATCTAATTGGACATGACTCATTTCAAAGTTGGAAAGGGACTAAACAATAAAGACAAAAGTATTTATTTCTGTCTACTTCAGATGCTGCCCTGCAGTAGTTAAAGCATGCAATTTTGTGTCACCTCATTCAGCTCAGTTTCCCTCTCAACTAATGGAGATTAAATGAAGGTATTAGCATAACTATATGTTGCAGATCACTTTCTAAAATAGTGCCCTCACTTTTGATTGTCATACAGTGAAAAAACAGTGTTATGCTGTTACCAGATAAATATAAAAGAATCACAAACATCTGTTCGGCCAGTGTTGCCAACTACCAGCTAAAACACCCAGTTAGATGGCTTGCTGGCTTCAGGTACTCAAAATGAAATAAAACTCTTTATTTCATAATGATAACCTGTAATGGTACAACAATTGAGACATGAACAGTAGACAACAAAAAAATTATGTAATTTTCTGTCATAATATCCAGTGTGTCTTGGTGTAGTGTGTTATCTGTTAAGTTCTATGGTTCTAAGGTTCTCTTAGAATCTATTCTGAGGTTGCAATGTTAAGTTTCAATCAGAATCATAAGGATTTACATATGCTTTATGATATGTGCTATTTTCATACATAGAATATAAAAGTCATATTTTTTTATATATTTAGACTTTGAGATGTTCTTTCTGTGATGCAACACAACATGCGAGGAAACAAAATGAGAGACTGGGTGACAAGACAGAAAAACATATAGCTTAGTTTCCTACAGGAATATAGGGATATATGGACAGCATTCTATGGCATAGCCATAGTGCTTGTTTAGTTATTTTAAAATGCACTGGTGAAACTTTGGGAGAAACCTGGTGGCATTTGTAATGTACATTTAATTTGTAATTTAAACCTGTATAGAGTAAATGCATTGTATATAGGAGTAAAATTTTTATGCTGAGAAAAATTTTACAAGTCTCAGTTACAAATGTTTGGTGCAGCCAAACACTCTCCTTGGTCCAGCTTACCTTTGGAAAACCAATGTAGTTAGCTTTTTAATACTAGTAGCTTGAAAATGTTGAAAATTAATTTTTAAGGAATTCTAAGCACATTCATAAAGGATCCACACTGAGTATTTTTATTTAAAATGAGGCTATACGATTTAAACGTTTCAGAGCATTGCTTTCAGCTATTAAATGGTGTTATGCAGCTTATATACCAATTTGTAAAAATTGATCCCAACTCTGATGTGTATACTGGAGGCCCTGAAAAATCCACTCTGATGATCTGTCTAATGTGTGCAGGCCTCTATACAGTAAACTAACTGTCAATAACCTGAACACATTAATAATGTATTCAGTGTTTGTTATCCTTGTGTCATGGATTCTCTGTGGGCACAAATGGGATTTTCACACACTGGGTGTGAGCAGGAAAGAGGAGTAATTTTGGAAAACATACACACTCCCCTGGTGTGCAGGTTTTAAATGGCAGAAACTTACATACTAAAGAAGTGCGTATGTGTTTATGTGTGAATTGGAGACAATCACTGTGAGATGTTAAGAGGTGTTGTGTGTACAACACCCTTGTAATAGAGGGTAGAGCTGTTAGTTTGATTCATTTCCTTATTTAGCCAAGTCTTCATTTCCTTTTTTCCAGTCTTTTTCCTCTCTCTTTCATTGCAATTCCTGTCTGGACAATGGCTTAAGCCGACCAGCAAGCCCATCGACAGTACATAAGGCCAGCCTGACACCCTGGTAGGATAAACAAGAAATGACAGTCAGTATAATTACAATAAGGTGAATCAATCGTCGCTGGACTCAAAATATCCCCCTCTCCTCGTTTTCACTCTCATTTTACTCCCATTCCCCTCAATGAGCATCTCATTTGCAGCTTTTCAGGGAGAGAATTGCGGGGAAAAAAGAGACAATTACTGGTGGTGTCACCGCAGGATAAGAATGCTAAAAGCTGCCAGATTAGCAATCATTAGCGCTAAACAACAAAACCGCTCAAAACTGCTGGAGTGACTAGTGCTGCAGCGAGACGGTCACTCAACAGGTCGGGGAGTTCATCGGCAAAGCTGCCGACTCCATCTGACCTCATCAATATTCCAGGGAGGAGAGGGACAGTATGGTTTTATTATTTGTGTCTGGGCATACCTGACGGCGACACACGCATTTGCAACGTTGCTGCCAGGGCATTCAAGCTCTCAGAGAATCCTCTTGGGGGAGAAGAGCCCTGTTTCCTGAACCCCCACCACCCACCCCCACCAACAGATGCAAATTGACAAGTAATTTCTCCCTCTTCTGATGTGGAGTACTGTCCTCTTTAAAAGCGCTATCTACCTAGATCTGCCATTTAGAATATCTTGGCACAAATGTATTGTTTCTATTGTTTTTTTTTCACATTTACAAAATTCTAATCACATAGTTTTGGGGTACATAGAAAAAGGCTTAAATAATATGACTGATTGTTATCCAATTATACACAATGTATATACATTGTATAATTAGTTACACCTCCCTGCAGCTTGGAGTCCATCATCAGGCAAGGTAACTTGCACATGCAGTTCACACTCAGTGGAAGGATGTGGTATCACTGCGCCTCCCCTGTTATTTACTGGAAGCAGAGAAGAATGGGACTCTGGGTAATTGCAGTTAAATGACACAAAGGTGCTTCCACCACTCCCCAACCCCCCTGTTCTGGCTACTGTCCCAATGAAGACAATAGTCTCATGCCTTGTGCACTTCATTATTTCATTAACACACTGTCGCTGTGGCAATTAGCCGAGATGAGCATGTGTAACTTGTGTCAGCTGTTTTTAATCGGAGACAGTAACCTTTTCAATAAAGGGAGCCCCGCAAAGAATGCCTTTTTTCACTCTTCCTAATTACAACATTAGAAATATCATGTTAGCATATTCAGTCACTTGGAGTTGCGCTGTCACCGTGCATTACAACACAAGGGAGATGGAAAGCGAGCTGCACTGAAGAACAGATATCTTACAGAACTGACTGTAATGTTAATCAAATCAGAAGCCCATGGGAAATATTAAATACTGACTTTATCAAGAGAGAAATGCAATTCATTAATCGGTATGCTCAAAACATCACCATTCTTCTTGTACTGCATGTAAAATTGTCCTTTAAATAGGCATAGTGTTTATTCAAGATAAATGTGCATTTTTAAGTGTATAAAACAAAAACATATGACAAATCAGAACATGTAAGTAGCCATAATTGCCATAACACCTTGGATTGACTTTCCTGTAATTTATCAAAGAAAGAAATGGGTTGCTCTAGGAAATGATACAGTTCAGGGACATTCTTGTGTTGAACATGTTTATAGGCTCAACACAAGTGGACATACGGTGGATTTGTCTGTCCCATATAACTGCAACACTTGCAATATATTGGTGCTGTTAAGACTGTCAGAGACAAACAATAGCACAAATTGTAGTTCAAACTAAACTTTAGAAAAATTGAATCCTTTCCAAAAAAAGTGAATACTTATTGTTAAATTAGCACATTCAAACTTTTATGGTTGATTTGGAGTAAGAGGTGCCCTATAGATGATTGCTGTATTGGCACATGTGGTTGGCTGGCACATTGCTTTGCTTCTGCCTTTTATGGAGCCAAAGAATTCTCAAACAGTTCTTTGTTAAAGTGATAATCTCCTCAGGTGAGGTTTTCCTGCTCTAGGCCATGTTGACAATATCCTATATTCAGATTTTTTTTGTGCATGTGATTATCACAGAGGATGTCAGCTACTTGAGGAAAAAAAAGGAGAAAAAAAGAAAAAAAAATGAAAAAATAAAACAAAAGAAAACTACTTGAATTCATAATATAAACCACACAGCCTTATTTTACAGTATGTTAACGCCAGACGTATCACTTTTTCTGCAAAACCGCCCACCTCTCACCTCCTGCACAATCTCTTTTTCCAAGACATGCCACTCCCTACTCTTACAATGTGACCACTTCCTCCTTCAAATCCATCCCCTCATGACTGTCAACACACATCACTCCATGGAATTATGCTCCTGTCTGAAAAGCTGGTATTTACCTGATTAATAATGTAAATGAGGCAGAATGTGCAGACTGTCTTTGCACAGGGCTGATGTTACAGTCTGTGTCATAGATCCTGCTTTTGTGATGAGCTTTGCAAACAAACATGCCCTAAATGGGGCAATATACAAAATCTTTGTCACACCGAAGAGGGAGCAGTGTGTGGACCAAATGTAAAGTGACAGGAATGATGTCCAACCTCAGAACCTAATACCTGTGGGATCTAGCAGCTCTTTGGTAGCCAGGGGACAGACTGTGGTACTGAACTGATATTTGAAAAGAGAAATTTTCCTGACAGCATAGCTCAACCATGGCTGTGCATCAGCTATGCTTCAGACTGAACTTAATGACATGACAGGGTGATTAAAACAAGTTAAAAAGATGATGCAAGCAAGTAGGTGAGCACTGAAAATGGAATGTCCTAGCCTCCTCCATTAAGTTGGAAACAATGGACATATTTCACATTTGCTATCCATATTCATTAACACTATTAAGGGCCTTCCCTCCTACCTCATCATCCTGAGAAATTTTGAATCAGCCTTTAGCTAGAAATGACCGCACCATTATACCTAATTTAGGTTGTTAAAATGAAGGAAGTTATTAAAAAAAACGTAAGAGCTTTTGAAAAATCTATTGAGCAGATCTGGCCCAAGTCTGCATTTTAAAATCAATACAACAGATTTCATCAAAATGATTATGTTTCTCTTAAGAGTATGCTGGATTTTATTACTGTGTTAGATGGGGCAGCATTTTGATATTGCTTTACTTGTGAGTTTGTGATGAGCACTCATTATTGAAGTTGATCGAATTTCTTCCGATTTTTTCTTTTTTATTCTCTGAGCATGAACAACTGGAGGAAGAGTAGTCTCGGGCTAATCAATGAAAAATGGAACACTGGAAGCACCTCAAGTGGTTCTGAGAATCAAGACTCATGGAAAGTTCTTATTAGGACAGATGTTCCAGTTCATTCTGTTCTATAATTTATAAAACAACTAAACAAATTTCAAACTTCAAGAAAGCACAGGATAACCTCAACATAATGTAAATGACTAACAATGGTGTTAACGCCACCAAAACACAAAAGCACTTCCTCTAGTGACCTGGATAAAACCTTAAAGACACATTTTGTTTTACACACACAACCTTCAAGCTGTGAGAGGCTTTCCATTAAGCCAATCTTACTACAAAGATATTAAAACAGTGACTTCGCAACACACATCTAAAGCAGTTAATGCTCGTAAACAAGATGGTTCAGTCCAGCTAAAGTCTCTTGTTTCCTCCCACATGACATTTTGGGATTATTGCTAGCTGAGAAGTAATGGGGACAACTGAAATAGTGACAGTGAAACAACTGTGGCTGTTAAATCAGAGAGCAAGTGTGGGGCTGACTTGTCTCCAGTACAATGGGAAGATAGGGAGCATTTTATTGATAGAGCTTGGTACAAATGTCATTCTACAATAGAGATACCCTCCCACAAAATACTGAAGCTATTCTACCCAATATGGAACAGCAATAAGAGCATCCGTCCTGTCAGACAATGTCCTGAATTCAATATTATACACTCCCTGGAAGAATTTCCATATTTCTTGGTGGATCGGAAAAAACAGAGGAAAAAAACTCATAAATAAATGACAATGCACAGCCTGGCTTGGAAAAAGAAATATAATTTTGTGTTTGCATTTCATTCAGCCGCGTAAAATTTAATCTCTCTTTTAATACTCGGGATTGTATAAACAGGGGAGGCTGCTGAAATAAATATTAAGAATGTAACCTTATGAAAATCGATTTGGCATTGAAAAATATTATCTTTCCAGTTTATTTATTTATGCAACTGTAAGCGCCGCAATAGCGACGACATATAAATACCCAGAAAAGGTCTTTGTATTTTTTCTTTGTGCCTTTCATGTTAAAGAATAAGTGGGGATTTAGATTATATGGTATATTGTATAGGTATTTAAGATGAGGCACTAACAATGTAATATAAACATGAATGTCTGCTACATATTTTTTTTTTCTTATCAAAATTAAGATAAGGACAAAAGCTACAACATTTAACTATTTCATATTCAGCTGGGATGGATGACTACATAACAGCAGAAAGAAGTCACACTCTAAACAATTAAACAACCATATAAACATAACAAAAGTTAATGTTACCGTGTCTGCAATAAATCAAGAAGATAACTAAATAGTAAACACATGATTGTGTCCCAAATGAATATTCAGTTACATCTTTTTTTTTTCCAGCAATGTATTCAAAGTCACAATGAGTGGAATGTTCCCTCACACAGGCTTGTAAAATTGATAAACGCCACCCACATTACAAAGTGCCATTATTGTATTGTCATATTATGAGGGGAATAAATTGAAGGTAAAGTCAGACAAGAGGAGATTTATTCTATTGGATAAATCCGGGCATTAGGGAACAATTTGCTTCTCAAGTAAACTCCATAAAAAATATCTAAGATTCTGAGGTGACTGCCGCAAAGAAAAACAGACTGATAGATATCGCGGAGCCATTCATTCAACAGTTCACGCATTCGCCGTTTTACTGCTTCCTATACAGATATATTAATAAGGTATTATGCACAATAACAGTTTTATGGATTTTAAATGGCCATCATTTACCAACACTGTGCACAGCTATCACATGGAAGGACAATTTTATGCCCCTAAATGTAAATCTTTCTCTTTTTTTCAGTGATCAGTTAGGAGGTACCACACATTAAGTAAGTTTTATCGTTTGAAAAGTCATTATTAAACATGGTTTTAGTGCATGAATGCAGATTGATCTGCTGATCGTCAGCTCCAGAAAAAGCTAAAAAAAATGTTAAGGATGTACTCCACAGTTACTGCACTCATATATACACACTGAACAGAACAAATCTTTACAAATTTAACACTGACAATTCAGAGAAATTTGCTCTCAGTAAATCAAGAAAAATGTATTTTACTTGAAAAAGGAAAGACATAAAGCCCGAAGTATATGAAACACTAAATTGTTACAGACAGTAAAATCAACAGTTACAACTAGGTTTGGAAATCAATGAAGGCAGTCGGCAGCAAGATCTAACCACTTTTTTTATTTGTGTTTGTTTTTAGGAATGAAATAGTAAGAAAATAAAAATAAACCTTTAGTGATAAGGTTCATTTAGGTTCATTGGGAGAGGACTGCTTCCTTATTACTGTACAATGACATGGAAGTGTGAAGGCCTTTACTGAACCTCAGAAACCAAGCAATTACACCAGTATCAGGATTTTTTACAAGCTCATCTTACGAGGACATGAACCACCATTAAGAATGTGAGTGTTTTTTTCTCTTTCTGTGTAGTTTACTCAGCTCTAAATGGTGTCACCTCACTGTGTTTGAGCCTCCTGTTTAAGGTATCAAAAATTCATGATATTTCTTTACCATCTGTATCACTTCTTTTAGGAAATTTAAAACAAATCAATAGATGGATTAGATGACACATGGAGATCTCTTGCTCACTCTCTCTCTCCCCAATTCAGCAACAGATGTGTGCCCAGTTCATCTGAAGTTGTCCTTTTTTAACAATCTGAGAGCCAGACAGTCTCTTCCTTTCCTGTCAGGGAAAAGAGCACTGTAAAATATCCCTGGAAAGGATTGTGTGTGTTTGTGCATGCAATGTGTGCATATTAATTGCAAAACTGATCATGAATTCCTATAATTGCACTCAGTGTTTGCTTTGGCTTTGCTGTGTTTTCACGCTGTTGGCTAATCATTTTGACAAACAGATAAACCACAAAAAGGTACATAAATGTCATTCAATTCTGCTAATTCGTACACTGTGTCACTGCAGTTCTAATAAGCTCATGTGACCTCTGGTTTGTATTTCCTCAACAAATGGAGTGATACATAGTTGAAGGTACAGATCAGTCAGAAGTGATTTATTATAGTTTACCAGCACACATGAGAATTATAAACTAAATTTAAATCTCTGTTGGTCGTATCACAGTGAAAACAACTGATCAATAATCAGCAAGAATAAACCTTATTTCATCACACAGATCTACAAGACTTTGCAATGAGGCACTTAATGTCATCATTTCAAACTCTCAAAGTGTCTACAGCTAGCTTTGTGTTCATGACATCAACTAAAGGAGAAATAAAGTCTTAGAGACCTTACAATGAAATAAGAGATGAGCGAGGGGACTTTGTGAGACAAGCAAGAATTATTTGGAAAAGTTGTATGATGTATTTGCCAAACCAGTACAGATTCACAACAGATACATTTATTGTCCTTGCTCACAGTGTCATTTTGACCACATTGTAGACCAAAAATGATGGCCATTTATTTCCAAACATCCTTGGTCTTACTGACCACCACACAGAAAAAGGGTGTTAAGCAGTTTAAGTCTTTGAGGAATATGTCCATGAAAGGGAGTGAGAGCTTAAAGTCTAGTGAAAGCACTAATGGCTATGTGATTTGTTATTTTAAACTTGGCTTTCAGCTGCATAAAGCCTCATCAGCCGGCCATTAATGTTGAATCTGCTCACTGTAGACATGTGTGAAGTATTCCCTTTTTCTCTTCTTTTATTCTACTTATAAGTTTTCAACTGATTAGCTAAGTGGCCTCATAAAATATTTTGACATCCTTGAACTGAGTGTACACTGTAACAGTCTTTGATTTATACAGTACAAGAGGCAATAACTGCATCAGTGGTTCTGCATCTCCATGCGAGCATCCGGTACTTTGTAAAGGAGGTCAGATCCGGTGATGTGAATCAACACACACATCACAAATAGTAACAAACCCTGGTAGCGAACATACACACAGTCACACAATCAGAATCTCTCTCTCTCTCTCTCTCTCTCTCTCTCACTCTCACACACACACACACACACACACACACACACACACACACACACACACACACACACACACACACACACACACACACACACACACACACACACACACACAGCAACAGTTGCCCGCTGATAACCACACAGTGCCCACCCTCGCTCTTCCTCAGCTGTGATGTTATCTGTTCCAAGATCTTGCAAGCTGTGATGAGCCATAAAGCCTGACAAACAGGGCTTGACAATCTCATTGGACACGCAGTCTGGTGGAGAGATCCCAGTACTTGCTCCAGGATTAGGTTATTCATCTGTTTACACAGTCTAAAAGCATGGCATCGCGAGCAAGACAGCAGGAATAACAAGCCTCCCAGAGTGTGACGGTGTCACTGTCGTTGGGCCTGCTCAGTGGGTCAGAACCTCAGAGGCCTTGTACTACAGTGCTAGCGGACAATGCAGGAGAGGGGAGACAGGGGCACGAGGGAGGAACATCGGGAGGAACAGAGAGAGCAGCGGCGTCGACAGGTTTATGATATTCATTTATTTTCCTCGGTGGAGCGCTGGTCACGCGGCAGAAGCTTTGTTTTATTATTTTGTTTCCTTTATGGGTTACATTAAGTACAGTTGAGTGAGAAGAAAACATACTCTAAGTTAAAGCGCGGCAGTCGGGGGAGATTAACGGTGCTGTGCCTCAGTAGGTGCCGACTCGCGGTGCCGACTCCGCCGCTCAAATCCATCAATACTGAGCTCAAGGAGCTGCTGCGGCCTACCGGGGCCTCTCAGGCAGCAACACGCACACCTCCATCAGGGGGTCTGGACAGACCCAGCGCTGGATTAGGGCTTTAACAACAGCGGAATAATCTCATGTAAAACCCTTGATGCCCAAAAACAGACCTTAGATAGCCCATCTGGGAAGGAACAGACTGACTGGGTGCACTGCACTGGGAAAGCACCCAGAGTGCAAAGCCATGGGTGTGTCAGGAGGGGTTTGTTTATGGTGAATAAAGGCTGCTCTTCTCAGAGGAGTGTCCACAGGATCGTTTGTGAGGACACTCAGCTAACCTAAGGATGTCTGAGTGAAAAAGAAAAATGAAGAGAACAATGTAATTATGCATACATAAATCAAACAGGATTCTTAATTCTAAATTAGTGATATAAGAAAGGGGAAAAAAAACAACAAAATCTTAAAGAGCAAGTGAAGCCCAGCAAAACGAAGAGAACGTTAATCTGTCCCTTCAAGTGTGGGAAAGGAGAGGATCAGCCAAGGACAGCTGTGCAAATAAATGAAGAAATATCTATTATTTCAGAAAACAATGCTGTGGTATTGGCATCCACCCCACTGTAATTACTGCATTAGCTAATTTCTCCCAGCTGAGCTGAAACAAGGTACATCTTGATGGAGAAGATCTAACACAAAGGGGGGGAAAACAGCTGATAAACAGCAGACGTTGGCGAGCCCCTGATCAATTACAACTATGAAAACACAATGGATTTCACATTACGACTCCAATTCTCATTATTGGTTGAGTTAATGTTTGTTGGATTATATTCTCCGCTTCGGCTCGTGGAAGAGTGCAATCAATGCTAAAGAATGCCTATTCCACAACCCGAACTGCTTCAAACTTAATCAGGAGCCTCCAATGAGAAAGCACAATCAAAAACATAGGGAGGAGGACACACGCCACTTACATGAACAATGGTTCAATTAAAACCGGCCTTCAAACTTTTCTTTTAATGGGTACACTTAACATTATGCTCGGCAATAGAGATGTTCTATTTTCGGTTTAGTTCCCTTTTATTATTTCATTATGTGAACACCCAATTCATTGGCTACTTCATAAATCGTGTTTATGAGGAAAATAAAAGCATCCTGTTGATTTCAGGGTAGCATCTCAGCTTTTTTTCTATTTTTATGGGAAACCATGAGATTATGGATCATGCATCTACACCACTGATAGCTGTGGTGAATAACACTGTTGCCTGAGAAGGTATTCTGGAAGCAAGGGCATTCTGGCAAGCACCCACCGGAAGGTACAAATTAGAAAACTCTTCACATATTTACAAAAAATAGGGAAGCAGCATTGCTTTTGCCACCTGGGTCAGGGAGAAGGTCACCAACGGACCCCGACGGAATCCACAATTACCTGCAACATTAATTAAACCAAGGGGGTCGAAGAAGCAGCATGCAACCAAGATTGGCTCAGCATTAACTAACAATGATTTTTAAGATGATATGTACATAACTTGACGCTAGCAGTTGAGCTTTCTCCATTAATTTATTCTGCTAACACAAAGCAGTGAACCTGAGCAAAATGACAGTGATGTCATTGGTAATACTGTCCAGAATTGTATTCTGTATGATGAAATCTGTGTACATTTCCTGACAAAATATTTGCTTGAGTTAATGTAACAGCATACTTTCTTATTCTGCTGCTCACTGGACACCATGTGCAATGTCACTTTTCATATCAACAGAAATATTGCCACTTAAATCCTTAATTTCCAATACAGAAGATAATAATTCAATTACTCCAATCAGCTGTTTTCCTATGATCTGAAGCAACGCAGTTTGCTTGAAAACACTTTTTTTTGGAAAAGTGAGTAAAACACCAACAAATGCCCAAATTCCTCAGTCAAGACTAATGACAAGTCTGTGAAGAGGGAGGACTGAAGAGCTGCTGTGGTATAGTGAGACCATCCATTATTATATGCGCAGTGCAGAAGGGTCAGTCAAAAGTATCTACAAGAAGGAACTGCCACACAAGTTGGGCCAGTAATGCATGTTTACAGTGGTTTATGGAAGCAGGCAGCCTGGCTGAATACGGAGATGCATTCCCATTATGAAATAAAAGCAGGTATAAAATGGGCCTCTTGTATTAGCCGGAAGCTTTTACAGTAAATAAAGCGCTCATCTCTCCAGCTCTCAGGCACGAGGCCCTGAGCTTCTCCACCCATCTACTGTATCTTACTGCCTATCTATCATTACTGCAATTAACACAATGGAGCGCTACCGGGCTACTGTGACCCTCTCTTGGCAGCCGCGTTAAAAAATTAAGTGTAAGGGAGGCCAGACCTGCCAAACAGTGAATCATCAGATTTATGAAATATTAAAAAGAAAAAAAAACTTTCTTTTCAACGGAGATTTGAGTAATGGCCCTGCTACAAAGTATTTACCAGTGGTTACTTCCCTGTCCATCTTTATAGCCGGAGATCCTGACCCGCAGTAATTGCCTCTTGGCTTATGTATCAAGCTCAGAGCACTGCTGTAGTACAAACACGAGAGTGAAGAGGCCTTTTTACTTAAAGCAGCAGAGCTTTTATTTTAAAAAAAACAAATAAAAGCCTGTTTCCAG
Organism: Albula goreensis; assembly: GCA_022829145.1. Taxonomy (NCBI): domain Eukaryota; kingdom Metazoa; phylum Chordata; class Actinopteri; order Albuliformes; family Albulidae; genus Albula; species Albula goreensis. The sequence goes on from CM040741.1 coordinate 14,631,236, forward strand.
CTATTATTGAAGTTCAAGGCCTTGTTTGTATTGAAAAATATACATGTTTACTCTGATACACCACATCATTCTGATTACAAATTGAGACACTTTTGCTAGGGACTACATTAATTAAATGTCAGTTACAAATATAAAACATAAACTGAGTCTCCCATTGCTAAACATCATAGTATTACAAAAAAAAAACCTCAAGCAGGGTCTCTGACAGATGAGCTCGCTAAATGTATCTATCATCAAACCTTTTCCTCCATTCCATCCTCCCCACCCCCACCCCAACTCTTAGCACCTCCTAACTGGACTCACCCAAATTCTTCTTGCTGTGGATGATCTGGAGGTCCAAGCAGTTCTGGCTGAAATTACGCTGCCTAATTGACCCTCCTGTGTCTTTCGTAGAAAAAAAGAGCAGAAATGTGGCTTGTAGTCTCTAATTGACCCTCTAGGTACCTTTGTAGAACAATAAATGAACCCTCAGTAAATAATAGAGCCGGATGATTAATAGCTAGGGGTTAGGCCAGATCGCCGGCAGCTGGAAAGGTGATCCCACTCCTAACACCACACTGCATCCCCCACCCTGGAAAATCTTAAATGGAGAGAGGATCCTGGGAGAGCTTGGGCCGCAGAGCGGGGGGCCAGGCAGGCCCAGCCGGGTCGAACCAGGTCAGTGGTGAGGGTGCTACTACTCCCTGAGAGCTTGGTCAGCCAACCATGCGGGCCTGTCTGCTGGTCCTTAACAAGCCTGACTATATCACCCACATAATGCCCAGGTGTAAATCATATTACTGCCCAAATGCTCAACAGAACAACACACACACACACACACACATACACACAAAGGGCATGCACACACACGCACACAAACAAGGTATATTTGTGTATAGAGATCAACAATGTCTTTATTTCCCTGATATACATTTATGGACAATATTATATCAGATGCCATAATGCTAACATGTCAATTTGACACTTTATCATGCTTATTCACTTTTTCTTGAATTACAGTGTGTGACATTTTATATTCGTGCTCAACAATTTTATGTGATGACTTGACTTTAAAGCACTTGAAAACAATGCAGCTGCAAGATCACAAATATGTACTTCAACAAGGGGACTTTTTCTTTATCTTTCCCGAGTGAGTCATTTCATTTCACTGATAAATCACAAAACAGAACTTATGATATTATTTCACGTATGCATATCGTCAAAAACCTTTCAGACATAGTTGTCTTAAGAGTAAGAGCACAAAAGAAACAGGCGTGTGTGGCATGTAGTGTGTGTCTGATGGAGGGGCGTGCTGCAAGGGCTAACAGGGACCTGTGTGGCATCAGAGTCCTCCACTGGCAGAAAGTGATATGACATTGTCAGCTGTCTGTTAGCTTTAGCTGTGACCAATGAGTGTTTCTATTCCTACTGTTTTCCACAATCATGCAACAAAAACTAGTACAACACAATGCAAAATCTACATAATTACAACCTGCCCCATCCTGGCTATGAAGTGGAAACCTGAAAACTGCTCCATTTTTGGTTACTTCCACTCCCTCTGGAGTGAGAGCTTCATTTATAGATGATTATGTATACAGTTACTAATGTCCAAATGCTGTGATTTCAGAATGTTACTGAATCAGGACCAAATTACATTATATGTCTCAGATGTATGTTTTGCTTGATTGTCTGTTGCAAAATCTCAGTGCAAGTGACCTCTGAACCTCCCTCTTGTCCTTGGGGGTCACTGGAGCTCAGTCACCCAGCCCCCAGCATATCCTCCACTCTTATTTGTCATGTACTGACCTGCCTTTCTGTTTCAGCATCTGTTAATGCTTTCTGTTGAGGCACAGAAATTCCACCCGACATCATACTCAAGATACATCATTTGTTTGGCACATTACCACAAAGGATGTATTACATTTTAGTTTGTGTTTGGCAATATGATGTCCTCATTTCCATTTATGATGTACCGTGTGAGCCATGTCAGATTTCAAAAGAAACTTCCAAAGACACTCGCGGTGCGGAATTCTGACGATCATCATCGATGGGAAATTTGTGCGACTGCGGAACATGAAAATCATCTCTCTTCTCCGAGTGGACGAGGTGCCCAGTCGTGTGAAAGAGCTAACAATCAGGCCCCACCGCAGCGCTGGCTGCAACAGACCCTCTAAAAGGGTCCCTCCCATAGCCACCTCTAACACATATCAGCCGGAATCCTACCCAAGGGATGGGCTTCATTTTTCATGCACACTGTAATTTAGTAAGACTGCCTATTGATTGAGAGAGGCTTGTCTCCCAAACAATGCCACTTCAATCACCGCTCCTGGAGCATGCCCAGACTGCTGCCAATAGCCTCGGTGACTGATTTAAGAGATGGATAAAAAGTAGATACGTCGAACACGGATCCCGTGATTAATGGAGCTCTACTGAACAGCCCTGAACTATGCATCATGATTTAACCAAAAGCCTTGATGAAGAGATTAGGAGGGGGTGGAAATGCATTACTATGAAGAATTTCAGCATAGAAAAAGAATAAGACAGAGAGAGTGAGCGAGAGAGAGAGAGAGAGCTACGGAGGAAGAAAGAAAAGAAAACTAAGGAGGAAGATTTCCATCTTGACAATTATCTATATTTTTGAATCTTTGCAATCATTTGAAAAAAAAAAACACTCCATCAACCATGGGTCACAGAAGTGAATTCAAACACTGTGAACATAATCTGGAATGTGTATTAAAATAAATCAGTTACTTAAGAAATACTACAAAAATGCATGGATGGGTTGCTCCTGGCAAAGCCATTAACAGGAAGATTTCTATCAAGCCATTGGCACTGTAGAGGTTAGCCTGACCCTCTGTCACATTCATAGAAATGTCTTCTTAATCATCAGGATTTAACATTGAAATGACGACAATGTCTGACACTCCTAGCCTGATTCACCAAGGCACATTGTCTGAACGACTGCATGAGCTTCCCTCTCTCAACTAAAATCCCCTCCAAGTTTGTGTAACTGTTTATTCATACTACCCACATACTAAATTCCTGTCCTGTGTTTACTAATATTTCAGAATGCACACTTTGTTGGCCTGATGAGTGTTTAAGGAAAGAGCTCTTGGTTCTGAGAGCCTGAGCACCAGACCACAATGTGCAACATCTGCAGCAACGGCTGAGGCAAGTCTCTCTGCTAAATGAGGGTGCCTCTCACAGCTGATAGAGCTCCTAACAAACTACAGCACTAATTTCCCTAATAGTGTGCCTAGCCTGCTGAAAACTTCCCCATTACCTCTTGTAAATTACAACTGTCAAGCTCAGGATTAACTGTGCGCACATTAGGTTTGGGCAGAAATTGACATATTTGTAGATTTATTGGTATTTATTAGTATTATGCTTGTTTAAAGTACAAAACTGAATCATCAACTGTGCTGTTACATTGGCTTAAACAAGCCATTAGCAGCACAATTTATGCATCTAATAAATTATAATAAAAAATAAATTAAAAAGGGGTGGGGGAATCCATTATAAATCATATCCCATTTGCAGTTTTTAAAGTTCAATATTTGGCAGACTAGCAGGTAAATGAAAGAATTATTTGAAAATTGTAGAGTATCATTTTTTTTTTTTTTTGCTTTGCGAAGAAAATTTTGACAGATTTGCAGGGCAATTGCACTTGAAAGGCATTTGCTTTACTGTCAATTTTAATGAAGGAACCTTTCCTCCTCATTATTTGTGCTGTGTTTCACTCAAGCCAAAAAGAAAGCTGTGTCACCAAAGGGCTTACACATTGCTTTAATTTCCTGTTTAATTCCCATCTAGGTATTCAATGGATTTATATAGCACCGCTTTGGGCAGCCCACCTAAATGTAATGTAACTGCCATTATTGTCTATAATATATTACACCTGAAGGTGCATTTTAATTGTCAATTTCTTTAACAGCATTACATACAAAATATACATTTTCTGCTAACACAACATCATTCTGACAAGAATGTGTATGTATTATAATATGAAACATATAATCATATTACAATGCATTTACCAAAAGCTTCACTTTTAGACTAGCTGATTATTTATTTTAAGTTCACTTTCCTACAAGTGATACAACAGTGTTTTACTTCAATAAAAATAACTGAATTTGCCTAAATACAATAAAAATGAAAAAAGTTTTCCTGAACATAAATAATGCCATTAAAGTATATAAGCACTATAAAAGACTGGAGTGCTAATACTTCACATTAATGGCAGTTATTAATATAAACCTTCATTTCTTACTGTAAAATAAAGACATTTCCAGTTTGCATGGGAAATGTATGAAATATTGAGGACATAAGTCTGGAAGACTGTGCAAGGGAGGCCTGACTTTCCATGAAACACTATCATCTCAGATTCACCTTGAGGGAAATAATGGCAAATCCCTCTTAATGCATCCATCTTTTTTCCTTTATTTTTCATTTTTTGGATTCGCTCCTACACAACTCAAAAGACATTTTTTATACTTTATGAAGCATTCTCCTATCTGTGAATCTGGGAAAATCCTTAAATAATGTGGTTAAAACCCCATAAAATAAGAAAACCTCAGCCCTGATGACATGCCCAAAAACACACCATGATCCCCAATTCTAAACAGAGGTCATAAAACTAATCTAACGTAACAATTTTCTCCTTAAGAACCACAATTATTGTAATTTAACATGAATGCATCACTATTATTATTGTGATTAAGGGTTTAGGATTAATAGTGTGATTGATGTTACGACTGTATTGTTTCTAAGTCTGAGCGGAGGGAGCGAAGGGACTTGGAGACAGAGGATCATGGGAAGTGTCTCAGTGATTGTCAGTACCAATAAGCTAGTATGCTCCATATCCCAGCCTGCAGGTACTGTAAGATGGTCTTTTCATTTAGAGGACTGCCATGTGATCCTTGCAAAGCTTGCTGACCTCTCTGCTTTCTTCCACGAAATGAAAAGGAAATTTGGGTATTCAGCCTGGGAAAATATTTCCAATGAAACAAAAAGAAAAAAATAAATAAATAAAAAATAAGACAGAGTACAAAAGAAGACATCCAACAAAGTCGTTCTCTTTTTAAAAGATGACCTCTACTTTCTGAGTTTTAGCAGTAATTCTTCGGAGGGAAGGGAAAAAATATGCTCCTGTTCTTTTTAACTCAGTTCAAAAGCTTTCCTTGCCTTCTTGTTTCTTTGAAGCCCTTAAACATATATAGTCCCCTAAACCCCAGCTACGAGTCACAGGGGGATTAAATAAAGGATCCACTGTGTTGTTGGGAGGTCTGATTCACCACACGGCTGTTTGGTAAAGCTTGCAGTACCATGAATGACGTTTTCTTGCCTTGTACCAGGCTCCTCCTGACAGGTGCTCAACAGGAGACTGCACGTCCCTCATTTACACCGGCTCCTGCTGCAGTTGGTGGTTCAAAAAGAGACTATTAACTCTGGAAAACTTAAATGCATCCATTACCAAGAAATTGGGACTGCGTACTGGACCAAAGACCGTTTTTGCCTCCACCCTGAAACATGTGGCATTGAGCGGAGGGCTGGGTGCTCTAGGATAAGCAGGTGTGAGAGTGTTTTGATTTAGTGGTGAGTGAGGCTATAGCAACTGGGTGTAGCCACAGTCCCTCTCAAAACACTGGAGCAGAACTACTCACTGTTCAAGAATAGGAGGAGGGGAGATTGTCAGAGGTCAAAGGGCACAGAGTGGTAGGATAGCTCATTGAATATCCAGCAATTATGAACAATGAAAAAGTTGAGCTTCTACGAAGTCAATATTTAAACAATTAAGCAATGGTTTAATTAATAATTTTGACAAAAAAAATGGCACATACTGTTTTTGACTCGTATCAATTTAAAGAGGGGACATTTTGACTGGAGAGAGACTTCAACAGAAATATTCAATATGGTAATACTGGAACATTAATATCATTGATGATAAAATTGAAAGAAAAAATATGCTTGTGTCATGAAAGCACACCTTCATTTACTCAGAATCCCTGCAATCTCTCTCTAGGCTATATGGTCGAATATAAAACTCTCTGCCACAGAGGGGAAGAGTATCTCCTTACTGTTTGCGTTAAACCCCTACAAAATGCCCTGACTTCCTGAACAAGTCACTAGGTGCTCTATAAATAGAAGAATTGCAGCCACACTAAGCCAATAGGTTCCTTTTCCTATGTAACATTATCTGTTATACACAAATACCATACCCCAGATCCCAACTGCATTTAATAAAATTAAAATCCACCTTCATTAGTGAATAGACACAGACACATACAATCACAAAGAGTCATTTACACACATACACACACACACACACACACACACACCTTGTTGAAGCAGACACAATCCCTGAGCACCAAGGACAGACCAAGGGCTGACAGAACAATATCAGCACCATTAAGGGTTATCTTCATTTGTGTTTCACTAATGCATCAACCCCCACTTACAGAGCATGGCCTTCTGCATCCAAAACATAGAGAAAAATGACTAACACACCACTTCCACAACGTAGTTAATCAAAACCAAGGTACCAGGGGGAAAACCACGAACAGTACTTGTGGAATAATTCATGTGTTGGTCAACAAAACTAATATGATTTTTTTCCCCTTTTCCCCCCCTCTCCACTATGATAACGTGCAGCTTCCAGAGTGCTGAAGTGAGCCAGGTCATGTGACTCAGCCAAGGTCATGCAGCAAGAGAGTTACACTAAGTAGAAAGGAAAGCTCATGGAATACCCTTGTGTCTTGTCCTCTCCGCCAGTCTGCGGATCATTTCCCAATTAAAAAAATGAAAAGCTTAATTTCACCTGAGCGCAGATTTGTATTAACAGGATAACACATCACCTCCTCTTAGCCCAGAGCCTTCAATAATGAGAGGAGTCTTTCTGCAGAATTGAAACGGTGCTGTTGAGAGGGGATTTTTAAACGCCCGCTTACTTTGCCCTTATTGCATGCCCCAGCTTTGACAGAAACACGGCTTCCTGCTGCCAGCTGTACGTAACCGAGCAGCTGTATTAGTCGTGTTTGGGTGTACCTCTATCACACTTTATCACGTCTCCCAAGCTGCACAGTTCATTTGTCTGAAATCTCACCTTTAACCTGGATATATACTGCGATTAAAGCACCCCTCATTAAACCGGCCAGTAAAAAACTAAAGGCAGGTTCACAAGCCAACCTGTGTGATAAACAAGCATAAATAAAAAGAGGTTCCCAAGTCAATGGCTGTACCTCCGTAACTGCACAAATGAGTGTGTGTACAAAAGGGGGAGGAGTACAGAACTTTAGAAACCTTCAGTACCTCTGTCTACGTGCCTCATGTTGTCCATGTGAATTTTATTGAAGATAAAAGGGAAAAAGAACGAATAGCAGAGATGAAATATGGTCATTACCACTCCTTATTCACAGGTATGACTGACAGCAATTATAAATTTTGCCTTTAGGAGAGGGCGTACTGTACCATTCACAATGTCCTCATGAATATTTCATGCCCCCTTAAGTACCTCCTGGACAGGTCCCTATCCCGTGTATCCGACCTCAGAGACTCATTTAGCTGTCAGGGAGCTAACCCATAAAAGGCCACTGATTGAAACTCCTAATAGATCACAACAGTGGGAGAGGGAGAGAGTGCAGGCCGTGATTGAGGTGAAATATGATGCGGGAATGCGAGTGGCTGTGGCGGTGCACGTGCGGTGACAGAGATGGAGCGGGAGGGCGAGGGAGCGGGGGCAGAGAGGGGAGAGGCCGGGGCCTCCCTGTCGTACGCCCCGGAGATAAGGTGGTGCTGGAGTTCAAGCCCGCCTGCCAAAAGCCTTGCCCTCCCTCTAATTAGAACTAGGGTGCCGGCCCCTCCCGGAACTCTCCCGGTTCAGCACCGGAACGCGCTCCACTGACAAGCCTCCTTCCCCTCACCGCTCAGAAGGCTGCAGAGAGAGATGTGTGAGGCCATAGGTTCTGAAATCAGACGATGGTGTGACGCTTTTGCAGTGTGTGTTCTCAATGTTCCCTGCTTTCCCATGACCATCACAATGCTTTTACACGTAATCTCATTTGTGACCTGAACAGCAAAATAAGATGCACCAACTAAATTTTATTTCAGGTTCTTCAGACACAACTGTTGCGTATTTGTGCAAAGTGTGGTTTTTGCAACACTTTTGCACAACACAAGCTCTTTTACAAAACATGGAGCATGGGGGTGCCACTGCCTTTATACAAACAAGTATATAAATATATCAGAACTAGGAGCAATAAATTGCTCACACTGAGTTTATATTTCTACAGATAAACTTTTACAGAGATTCAAAGACTATAATAAGTCAGGCTGGGATATCTAATAAGTGGCAGAGGAGATGGAGTCCACAGGACCTGAACTCTTCACGATGAGGTAGAAATTATGGAAAACAATAGCAATCCAAAGGAAAAAAAAACAAGAGCATATTTGATATTTTTGGCTTTATGTCACCTAATTATTGTCTGCCTGTACCTATTCATCACTCATTTATTTTCACTTGCAATTGTACTACAATTAGAAACATCCCAAGAGGATCCCAGAGGTCCATTTAGTTTAAAGCTCAGTAACTCAGAATTTAGAAAAATGGATCTGAAACACCCTGTGACTGAACTGCAGAGCTGGTGTCTGTTTTACTCCCGCTTTCACTGAGTGCTCAGATAGATGTTCTTGGTATAATTTTGCGAGTCAAAGACAGCATCCAAATCCTCACTCATGCACTGAAAAGATTGTATTACAGAGGGAATCGTCTCCTTTCCCAAACAAACTGAGCCAAAAGAAGTAATTCCATCCAGTTTAGTTTGTGCAAAAACAAAAGCCTGAGCTTCTGGTTTCAATGCCAAAACCAGCATTCTGTGCCTTTAAGAAGTACTGCTCGTAATTATGTACTGTTGCACAACAGAGAAAAACAACATCTCGGTCGCAAAAAATAAAAAAAGTCACGATCTGGCATCCCAGGCATGGCTGGGCTCCATGGGCCTGACTTTGACGAATTTGGAGAGAGGGGTACAATAAAAGGCTTACAGTTAGAGTGGGAGAAACGAGCCTGCAAGACGGCAGGGCGCTCCAGCCCCCCTCAGCAGCTGTCACACACAGCTCATCCTCTTTGTGCGGCGGACACAGGAACTTACCTCTGTCAGAGCCATGAAACAAAACTGATTTTACACCGCCGCTTTTGGCCAAAACAAAAAGGCAATTTGTTTTTTGACAATTCCCTTCTGAAGACAACTATCCCTGGCTACTCATAAACTACATTTAGTACTTTTTCAAATTCGAACATACAGGCAGACAACAGATGGCCTTGTTTTTTTTTTTTTCCTGATGTTCTTACATCTATTGACTGTTAAAGCTATTGTCTGGTCTATTACGTATGTACACATATTTTCTATGTGTCACTTGTCATTACAGCAAAAAATTATACTTGATATTATTGGATAAATAACACCATGAATTATGAGTGATAAGACAGTGATAAGACAGTATGAACAGTGAAGTGTTAGACAACAGTGCGGAGAGAAGTATTGGAGACCAGTGAGGTTCACCTTTTCAATCAGCAGAAAAGCTGAAATTACACTGACTTCATGGCTGTATCTAAATGGCCACTGGTCTTTAGAGAGCTAGACACTCGGGTAGGTGGTTCTGCCCATCTCCCAAGGCAACAACCAGGACTACAAAGCTGCAGCCACTCATCTCCACCCGGTGCGTAGCACACCCTGGAGCTCACTCAAAAGAGTCCGCTCGCCTCCACCCGCTGTCCGGTGCAGCGTGTTTACGGGCCTGCCTCCAGCCCAATGCCTCTGCTTAATTACCCAAATACCTAATTAAACATGTGAGGGGAAGCAAGCGCGCTGCTCTCCCCTCTTTTATCAACCACAAAAAGTAAAAAGCGGTAATTGTAGTAATGGCCGCAGCGATGATGGGAGCGATTCCTGCAGCTCCGCTGATTGCTCATGCAGCGGGAGAGAGCACCGCAGGTAGCGAGGCGCGGCTGTGCTCTCTGCAGACTTGAACCCGGGCAATCTCCCAGCACCCCCGCCGCCCCCTCCTATGCTGCCCCCTCCGCAGCCGGCAGCCGGCCCGGCGCATCCGCTCCATTACTTATTAGAGCAGCTAAAGAACACCATTTCCTCCCCGCGGCTGATAAAATATTAATCAAAACAGAGGAACAGGGCGATTCTCCCAGTGTGGATGTCTTCTAATAGTAATACATGAGGATCGGAGAGAGGGAGGCGGAGGTTGTCTAATAGCTAGAGAGAGAGGGGAGGCGAGGCGGGGGGGGTGTGTGGGGGGTGGGTGACACAGCCTGTCACACGAGAGAGAGGCATCCTTTGCTAGGAGGGAGGGAAACTGAACCTCCCCCCATCTCCAAACCCCCAAACCCAGATTGATTAAAACCTTCACTTGCCACAGTGGGGGCCTCCAGCAACTACACCACTGGGTGTGTGTATATGTGATTGCATGTGTTTGTGTGTGTGTGCGTGTGTGTGTGTGTGTGTGGGGGTGGGGGGGGGGGGGGGCACGCTTAATTAATCTTTTTTGTCTTCAAGGGACGTGTGGTTAACATCTCATCATCACCTTATGGTTCAATTTCAGAGATAACAACAACAAGGGAAGATCAGGTGCGTTGTATGAATAGCACCCATCTCGGCTGAGTATTTGGGTCCAGAGCCAAGCTGTAGCTGGCAGCCTGCCCTCCGAGTCCAGCACATCCACTGGAATTTCGGCTGCATTACACGCTAATCGTTCGGCTTGGATCTGCTCTTGCAAGAGACAGTAAAACAGTTACTTCCCGCTAATTCCAATTTGCTTATGGAATGTGCATAACAGGTCGGCTCGTGGACAGTAGCGGTGGCTTGAGTGAAAAAGTTATTATGTTTTATAGAAGAATAAAAAGTGTAATGTCTGCATGCCAGATGCCATGCAATTTAAGCAAAATTTAAGCATCTGTCTCCCTGTGTGAAATGCAGTGGGCAAAGAAGACATTCTTTCCCTTTTTAGCCAGCCCTCACTTCCTCTCCGGCAAATTCATATTAAAAAACAAGAGACTGTCTCTCAGAATCTCCCTGTTTATTGGTCATGCGAGTTAAGCAATTTAAAAACATATGGGCAGCCAACTTCTGGAATTACAAAAAGATAGAATATAAACACCCTTCCCAAACCGCAACCCCACCCATTGTACCATATGCAAAACTGGTTTTTTTATTTTATTTTTTATCCAAAACATTGTTTTGGCTTGCCTAACTGGTCTAGTCTACATGCAAGACATGAATGTTCCAGAAGCCATTAAAATGAAAAACTACCCCTTATGCTGTTGCTGTTGAAGTACCATTAGGAAATGGAGACAAATGCAGCAGAACCTAAGGTTTGTATGGGAAGCACAGTAAATCAGACATTGACAAATAGTTGCTCTATGATACTACATGTATAGGAATACCTTGCTGCAAACATGGGTATGTTCAACAGACCGCATGTACTTACTGCAGATCAAACAGAGTCAGTCTGTAATTCTCTTAATGTCGTGTCTCAGAATCTACCCTCACAATCCAGCACAGCCTTACAAAAGATCCTTTACAGTAACTCTTGCTTCTCTGAACAGTATTTAAGAAGTGTGTCTTCAGCAGGAGGAGGCTACAGAGCGAGAGCGCTGTGTGTTTCTGTCCCCCTGTAACGGAAGATTATGGTGTTTTGCAAAGCAAACATACACCTGTGACCTCTGACTGTGGGGCTGTGTCAATAATTGGAGGCAACAGATACTGTGCCATATGCAAATACCCTGAACGTGGAAACAATACATATGATATCTCTCTGCTGAAAAACCATGGCATGGGTTTAAAAAAAAAATTAAATAACACTACGTAAAATACTGGAAAGCTACCAAGACTATTCTCAGTTTTTCTTTTGCACAAAAAATGTACCCACAGAGCCGATTACCTTTAGTGCACATTTAAAAACAGGCAAAAAAAAAAAAAAAAAAAAAAAAAAAAAAAAAAAAGGATCAATGTGTATTTATTTCACATTATGCTGCCCTTATAAGACAGCCCTTGCAACACATTTGTAGTAGTTGTCAGAAACCTTGGGCACGTTGCTGCTGGTATTCAAACACACCATTTTTCATGCTCAATCCATACAGGCCCATCAGGTCTAGCCCATGTCCTCAAATCTATTCCAGCCACAATAGCTTTCCAGGGCAGGAGCTCTGTGGGGAGACAGCCCAGAGCTCAGGGATAAAGCGCCACTGTGAAATAGCTGAGCATAAATTCAATGGGTTGGCAACCCCAGGCCCTCAAGGGCATTTCTATGGCTTTACAGAGGCCCAAACCCCAGGAGGGGGCAGGCTATTACACATCCATATTCAAATCCACAGTAACGCGATGAGGCTGAGCATAATTGTATGAGATAATTACATTCTGACCAATCAAAAGCATTGAAGTGGGGGAGGGGGAGGTCGGACAATATACATTTTTTTTTTTTTTTTTTTTTGTTTTGCAACGTGTGGAAGAGCGGTGCGTTCATCAACACATGCATCCACAGACAGTGAAGCTGACCTTGCGTGCATTGTGAAAATGTATACGTTTTTAATATGAGGATATAACAAGGCCCGAATACACACAAAACAGCGGTCACTCTGAAGCATCCCCCTTGCAGTCAAATGCACAGGGGTCCTGGGTGCTGATGGACAAGAGGAAGAAAAATACCTGGCCCTCTCTGGCAGACATTTCACAGGAATAGTCAGAGGGAGGGAGAAAAGGGCCCATGCTAGTCACAGCATTTCATTCATTGTGTTACTTTGCTTAATGTAAACCGATAAACCTGGCTAACCTTGTAAGCACGGTCGATGCTTATTTAAAATATCATTGATTAACAGTTCTGATTATTGATTATGTCATCCCACTCAAACAAACCTGATACAACTGATAAGAGGTTACCTTAGAGCAGATTGCGCTATCCACACCGGGTGTTTTGTGTCAGGCAGACGTCTGGACACATTCAATGAACGCCACGGAGAATATGTAAATGAGATCACTGTCTCTCTTTCTCTCTCTCATTTATCTGCGCTAGGAAAAAAGGCACACTTTCAGATGGACACACACACACACACACACACACATGCGCGCACACGCAGAGCCTATTCTTTAAAATGTACAGTAACACATTCATATTAATATGAACTGTTCAGAGGCACTGGTAGCATCCCCAAACCACCTCCGAATGATGACATTCTCTGTGCCAACGTTAGCTACCCACAGGACAAGCAGAAGGGTGTTAAAATGAGCTGGCAGTAATATTCAATTATTGTATGCGAAACGTCTCCAATCTGCTCACAATTGATTCCATTTAAAGCGGGAGACGCCGTTCCATGTTGACACGCAGTGATGTTCCCCTGTCTGAGACTTCAGACTTAAATTACAATGCCATCTGTTCCCACGATGTGCCTGTAGTCCATTCTGAATTCTGTCATAATGAATATGCACTATCTCCGGTTCCCATCGACGACTGCTTCAACAAACTTAATCTTATTCTAATCTCTCCCCATTGTAATTTGAAATTGTTTTGTGTTTTACTTTAGATTGAACCTCGAGGCCGCCCCTGTGCAGGCGCAGGTTATGATGGGAGATGTTTTCATTTAAGCTGCTCGCCAAAAAAACACCTTTTCATAGCATCTTTACATAAATAAGAAAACCCTATGAAAAGCAGCAGACGGAAAATCGACAGGGAGAAAACAAAACAGCTCTAATTTTATTATGGGCAATGGAATTAGTGACCCCTTACGAGAGACTGACTGACATTTCACCTGGGTGACATAGACCAAAGTGACTAAATAGCCATAGAGCAACAGAATAGTTATTGCTGTAACAACCCAGAATCAACTTCATGGTTAGAAGACATACAAATAAACAGAATGTTACAAAAGTAAGTCAAAATATGGGAACGTTTTTGCAATTGTCATTATTCAAGAGCATAATTTGCATAACAAAGGCACAGCATACAGTGTAACGCTTGTTCAGTTCTATTTTTGACGGCATACTGGCTGTATTATAAAGAGTCATCATAAAAGGGGTTTACAACATTGCCATTATTAAAGATAGAGCAAGTCAATCCAAACCGTCAATAACACAGTATCTTGGGATTACATTTATGGGTTAGCTAACATATTGCACTCAGCATTTAGTTAATTATTCCATTTTAAAGGGGGCCTGGGAAACCCAAATAGACTTATGAAACAGCATGATACAGACGTGAGAGAGAAAGAATAAATACATGTAGGTACACTACAAAAATAAAAAGAAAGAAACAAAATGAAAGGATGGCAGGTGTTTGTAGTAAAGATTGCAGGGTGCTGCTGTGGCTAGAGAGGTCCACTTCCAGCCCTGGAACCCCAGCGCAGAGCGCGCTACGGCACTCAGCTGTGCTCACCGAGGCTAGGAGTGGAGTTATTTTCAACCACCCCAACCCCCTGCTGGAAAGTACACAGACCATCGTCACAGTACCCCCACCCCTAAAACCCTCCTGCATTCTCCAGGCAACCTTGCAGCCCAATCCTATTGGCAGACTGCTCTAAACACTCTCTCCAAAGACTCCCTTCTCCTGAAAAAAATGCACGCTCCAATAATATGCCCTAACTATTATCTGAATCAAGCCTCCACATTACGCAGCATCGAATGGATAAAGAGGATTGCTGTTACCGATACACCCTGAGAGAGGGAATGGGGATTTTGTTAAAAATATCATATTTTGCATGAGCTCAGCTCTGAGTAATTGCTCAGTTACAGGATGCAGATTGTAAGAATGTCTCAGAGTGGGAGGCTCTCTAATAGGAATGCTGGGGTCTCTAGTGTCCTCAGTCGGTGGTGACAGGTTTGCGTAACATGCGAGTGTCAAGCTCTGCATTTTGCAGGGGGAGGGTTCTTCCGTGGAGCGCGTCGCGTTGAGATATCATGTGAGATATCTCAGATTGTTTTACCGCAGCCAAGGTCAGTGGCCAGCCTTTCGCCCCTGTCATCAATTCAAAACAAACCACTGTGTTTCAACTGTGATCAAACAATACAAATACCCAACACAGATAATGTGCTTAAGAATCACTGTGTTAAACTTGAGGTTTCACTACATTTTTTGATACAGATTTATGCAATTTTGAAGACAATCCATGATGTAAACTTATGGGAAACAAAATAATATCATACAAGTTACATTTCACTGTAAATAGTGTATGTATAGAAATAAAATAATTTTAAATATAAAACATACTATAAATCTGAATATAATACAAAACAGCTTGCAGTCTTGAATATTACAAATTATTACAAAATTTTGTATGCCAATTAAATTATTCTATAGCAAAAAAAAAAATGAAAAATCTTGACAGATCACATTTTGCATGTTTGTTTTGTATTTGTGCCCCTTATTAATAAATATGTCAAATATGGACACACAATACAGGGTAAAGGAAGAATATGGAGTATCAGGCTAGGAAGAAGCTGCAGCTACAATACACCTAGCCCCTTCAATAATCAATGGACATCCCCCACACATATCACTTTCAGTTCAATGTGGGACTCTTGGGAGAGAAAAGAGGTGCATGTTAAAACTATCCCACTCACCACTGTGGTCAATGACCTACATTCACCATGTCACTGGGTGAGAAAAGCTTTAAAATAAAGATGATCACCGATGAAATGACACCCTTGCTTCCAACTGAGGTGCAGTCATGTGTGGCAGCGTTGCGTTTACAAGATATCGGTAGATTTAAGTAACACACTTTGGATGGAGGAAAGGTTTCTGAATTTGAAATGTATTTGACCAACAGTTATTACAGAGAGATTCTGATTGGTTAGTACGGAATGGACTGCTGTCTGATTCTAGGCGTTGTGCTTGGGACAGTAGTCCTATGACAGTGAAGAGCAAAATAACAGTGAGATAAATAGGAGCAGGAGTTAAATGGGGTGGGGAAGCAGTGGTAAGTAGGAGAGGCCAGGGTGTTTATTATTCAGGGTGCACCCGCGACGTCTCGCTGTTGACAGACCCTCTTGACAAAAGCCATCCAGCAGCAGGCAGGAGTATCGAGTCCAGCTGAGGACAAATTTCAAGATGAACCTGAAATCAATTTGCCATCAAATTTTCATGCCTGTCCCACGCTCTCTGTGGCATTTTAATTACCGCCACCTCGGGCCAGGGGTGCTAAAGATATTGACACTTAGCTCCGTACAATAAACTTTATTGGCAAGCCGTGCCTGATTGCAGTGCTAAACTAGAATAACAAGGAATATGTGAGGGTATATTATACGTGCGGTGAAGAGATCAGCACTGTAAACCTTATAGCCTCTGGGCACGGTCCAGTAATGACACCCACCAACAATCGGCCTGCAGCGGACCACTTTCAGGGGGTCAGCAGCCTTTATCACCTGCCAGAATGACTGCACGGACTGCAGGCAGCCGGCCCCCTGCAAGGGGCCGACAAGGCCAAAGAGCCCAGCAACCCCCGGTGAAATTCCATCACACCGTCAAGATCTTCATTTTGCTGGGAAGACAAATTATTACAATTGGCAAGGATAGATGGTGGCAGCGAGGGCACAGTGGTACAGTAACAGAAATGGACACAGATTAATAGACAGAGAGAGAAGAGATAGAGCTGGATGGATAGATAGATGGAGGGAAAGGTGGATGGATTTCCTGTCGTTAGTGATCTATGGGCAATCGTCCGTCTGTTTTCGGATATACTGTTAATGACTATTGGCTGCCATTTAAATCTGTACTTTTTGAATTGCTAGCATCAATGTATTGGCATGTGCTTGATTGAATGTTCGTCTATTTTGTGAAAATTAGGTCGGATTCCTTTTGTCATTTTGACAAATGCATGTGCATCTAAAACAATTGTTTGGGTTGAAATTCTGAAATTTCTCAACATCAATCACATCTCTTCTCTTACATCAATCACATCATTTAATTCAATACTATGATAAACAGTATTGTTCAAATCACAATATTCAATTTTAAAGTAAATACATATCAATACATTACCATACAAGGCTGTGTACTCATTCAATAATGTATAAACAATTATAGGACTAATTACCAGTCTCCTGAATTTCACACTTTCACTACAATGTACTTTGTGTTTTCATTTACAGTTGTTCTAAAATAAGACAAATGACCAAAGACAAATACTAGTTCTGTATTCAACATGTAGACACAATATTCATAAAATCTATTATTTCTCATGTCAGTAATCACGTTACAAAATAAAAATAAAAAACAATACCATTTTCGCATTTGCAAAACCAGACAAATTCTTTGTCTTTATAAACTTCCTTCATATTTTGATGTACTTCTGGGTAAGTACTTTTTTATGCATTGCGTAAGACTTCATCAAATAATCGTGTATTTGGATAAAAGCTTTAGTTGAAAACACATAAGGATGTGGGAGGGCACATGAAGTCTCGCAGACAAGCACGCCGCATTGTACAAACACTTCTGATGGCTGGGTGATTCGTGGCAAAACTGAAGAAACCGTGCATGCAAAAACACACAGGCATTTCAAAAGGAACACAGTCACCGCTATTAATTCCTGAACAATAGCAGCCCACAATACCTACAGGGCAAATTCCTTTTGAGTGTAATAGAAAAAGAAAATCCTCTTTATATCGGATACAAAATTACAAGTCAATGTGCTAAATCACTTTAGCAAAACTGGCAGTGTGCAGGGGAGAGAGACACCCAGAAATGTGTGTAAGAGAGACGCTGCGGTCTTGCCCAGAGGGTTTCTCTTCACACGCTGAGAAGAAAACACATTTCCACTGAGGAGCGTAGAGGGTGCCGCTGAAATTACAGGCTTGGGTGCTGCACGGTGGGAAACGCTCAGAGAGGGTGGCCAATTTAGGCACTCAAATCCCCTTACTAGAGGTGTGTGTCATGAAAGGACTTTGTTCTCCTTTGAATTTCACAGAAATAAAAATCTCATTTAAATTCATCCCAAACCAAAACAAATGTGGTTGCAGTTTTATTGAATTGCTAGTAAGAGATGGTATATTTAACCAATGGAAAGTACTATCATGGACTGCAAAAGATGCATCTATTTTAACAAGTCAGTCCAGTGTGTAGTTCATCCAATGAAACTGTATGTTTATACTGAAAAATACAATTCATGTAATAATAATAATAATTATAATACTCTGGGAGCAGTAATTTTAAATTAAACTGGCATAACACAGTGAACAAATATAAAACAATTTAATATGGAAAGAATTTTCAGATGTAAAAAAGTTAGTGAAATTTAAACAGACAATACCCATATGTACATGATTGGAAAAATGAATGAATATTAGAGATGGAAAAACTTGGGTATCAAGGTGTAAGCTCAGTTTATTTATATTCCTTATATAACAATGCATTGTTATTATTATTATTATTACTATTATTATTATTGTACCCAACCACTTCCAAAAATGTCATCTCTCTCTCTCTCTCTTGCACACACACATGCACGCACGCACACACACACACACACACACACACACACAATATAATGCCAGCACCTGTAAACTATAGAACAGATCGGCCCCCTCTGTTTCCTGCGACCAGACACATCTGGGGCCGCTGCTCATCACCAGATCAATTCATTGTGTTTTTCTGAAGCGATTAGGTGTGTCATAATGACAGCCAAAACAGGGGCAGATTGGCTGCAGACGTGTCTGTGTTCCATGACAGCTGACCTGACACATCTCTACTACCTGCAGAGTCATAAGGAGAACAAAGGAAGGGCATCAGCTATTCCTTTTCAACAACACATACTTAGAGAAGAGCCAGAACAAACCCAAAATGAATACGAATGCACCTTGCACCTGGAGCAGAAAAAGTTCACCTTTAGATTAAATGAACACATTGACAGTCACTGATAGTTACCTCTTGTTTGGCCACATAAGAAATTATTTGATCATTAAATTATGTACCAATTTACTTTTTGGCAGGAGGAAATATAACATAAGATTTGACAAAATATGCAGTAACTATCATGAAAGACTTTATAAAACTGTGATTTTCTATCATGAAAAAATTAAAACACCCCGTATAGACCAAAGTGCATATATAATCAGGATATAAATTTATGTGTGACCTAACTCAATTAAATACCATTGCATTGTATATCTGCAGATTTTTCAACAGCAAATCTAGAAAATTCCAGAAGTATGTTAATTGATGCAACCCTTGACTAGCATATCATTCACATATTTGAACATAAAGGGTTTTATTAAAATTATTCTATTCAAAACAAGGACTTAATGACAAAGGGACAAAATAAGTAACAGCAGTTCTGCTTTTTTAACAAACAAAAACAAGTCAAATCTATGTTGCCAAATTCAAGCCTTTTAGTCTGTGGAATGGACAGTTAAACCACAATGCCCCCTACTGGTTCATTGTGGTATTGATTTCACACAAAAGAACCTCTCCAAATGGCCATATATTTCTTTCTTTTCTTTTTTTAATGACATTGATACTCTCACCTTACAATGCAATCACCACGCTGTGTCATGCATAATTTCCTCCTCTCTACACTGAAAGAAATCTATATACTTAATTGATAAAAAATCTTATTCGGTTGAAATGACCAATTAATGCTCTTTAATAATTAGCGCATACAGAGGCATTCAAATCAATTTAAAAGAAAGGAAGGCATTACTTTGCATTAGCGGATCGGGTGATTGGCACATTTGGAGCTGACACCGGCGGTATTTTATGCGGATCATTTACGGTGGCATGGAGGGCCCCGTTGACTGAATTGCGTACTGAATTGAGGCATTCCTCTGCTGTGATCGCCGAACCAAAAATGTACTTAAGACGAGCGCAGAGGCCGGGGGTTAGCGCTCCATGTCCCCCTCCTGATATGGGTCCCGCACCCTTCCCCTCCCTGTTTTTCTGATTCCCGGCAGCTCCCGGCCGTGTTGCGATAGGTGTTTTTGGGGCGTGTTGAGACCTGAGTGCTGGGTTATTCTGCCCCTGCTCCCCTCACACTGGTGAACACAGCGGCCCTTTGTGTCTGCATTCCTGGACGGGCGAGTCTTTACACAGCTGCAGCCCATCTCCGTGTGGATGGGCTGTGAACCGGTTCACCAGGCCCTCCCCGCAAGGTGGCCCGGGATCCAGGTAGGAAGAGGGGTGCAGGAGGGAAGGCGTACTTAGACCTATATACAGCCTGGGCATTTTAAAAGCATGTACAGATGTGAATATGTGTAAATTCGCACACAGTCATATTGAGTGGTATAGGGATTTTTATAGGTGGACTTTTAGAAAGGTGTACAGAAGTACATGGATTAACACAGGTGTACACAGTGGTGTAAGTGTACAGCGGTATAGAGCACAGTTAAAGGATGTACACTGCAATATGAAGTGATACAGTTGTGCACACATGTGTGGGCCGGTAAAAGTGAACAGAGGGGTGTTACAGGGATGTGGAATGTTAAACAGAGAGGTAAAGTGGAGTAAGGAAGCATAACAGTTCTGGCAGCATCCACGGCTAGAAGTGCACTGCAGTTTGAGAGGATCTCCAGCCAGGGAGCGTTCCTCCTCTCTGTTCCAGCCTGCAGTTAGGAGGTCTTGGCACCACCTGGGAGTGACTCATACAGCCACCGCTCCATCTGACACCAGCCTGGCATCGGGTGGCCAGGGGGACGCGGGGGGCAAGTGGGAGGGAGAGGCAAAGCTGAGCAGGAGGGGGACAGACAAGCAGGGCAAGAACAAGGAAGTCTACCATGACACGTCTAGCCCTGGCTAACTGTATACTTCCATCCGCAGGGCTGCCCCACACACCAGCCTCACCTTGAGGAATCGCTGACCTCAAAGCCAACAGAAACCTGAGCCGAATCAGAGGTTGTCTCATACTGTATATAAACTGGTCTTATATAAAGTCCTTCCTTTGGCATAGCACAGCACAGCAAAGCCACTGTTAAAAAGCATATTTTTTTCATAGAAATGATTTAGGAACGTCGACAAATGAAAACAAAACAAAAACTTTTATTTATTTTACAGAACCATTTAAACTAGCACCTCAGGAAATGTTTTAAAAGCATTTGTTTCACATTTATTTTAGTGGGAAAACACAGTACTTCACAAAGTTTTACTGCTTTGTCTTCGTTATACAACCAAAACACATAACACCACAGGTATTCCTTTTTAAATGGCGAAACCAGGAATTTGATATGATCTGATCTAAGATGCAAAGCTACAGGATGTAAAAACTGTTATTTTTACAGTGACTACATGCCACAGAATGCTGAAACGGCCTTGGGCTTGCTTCTTTTGAAGAAAAAAAAAAATTGGTGATAAATTGCCAGAGAGCACAAGAATGATTTGAGAGAAATTTTCCCCGATGAGTATAACAATTTCTTTGGGAAAATGTATCTCTTGCAGAGCAAAATATTGCAGCCAAAGTAAAGAAATATACACACAGTGTGTCTGTGTGTATTTCATTTGTGAAATATTTTGAAAAAAAAAAAATTCATACAGATATGACTGACACTAAATCCTATTAATTAAACCTTAATCTTGTAAAGTAAAGAGATTATAACATAAAAGAAAGCTAAATCACCCAAGACAAAAGGTATGGTGTTTTCTAATTCTTCTGAATACAGAAGGTAGTCTAATCAAAACTTTACATAGATTTTTCCTGTCTTAAAATAGCCAAAGTAAAATCATGCATAATAACCGCATAAAGTATAAGACACGCCTGGAACACGCATCAAAGAAAATCCAGCCTTTTCCCCCGTTTTTCTTTTAATTAAACGAGTTTCCAAAATTCAAAGCCAGTCAATCTAAACCCCCTTTGATCTTCTCACCATAGACAGACGTAAAAGTAAGAGTCAACTTAAAAAAAGTTGTAATTCCTTAATGTGGGGCAACTCTTTCCGCTAATGTTTTAAGTGGTGTGTGGTCACATTTGGAGCTCCGGTCGGCACACTGTAAGCAGCTAGCACATTATCTCACAAAGAAAATACAGAAAAGGCACCCTCAAATTTCTCAAGGGCAGAGATTCTCTTTCAAACTGAACACTGTAAATACAGCACCTGTCTCCTAAAAAACAATTCATCAGTTTCCTCCATGCAAATGCAAAAGAGAGCTTCCTTCCATCTAAAGAGGACATGCTATAACTAAAAATGATGAGCGCTGACAGTTAACTCTGAGGTATGAGGAGAGAGCTGCTTTACATAAACGTGGTGGCATTTTCATTTGGAACTAAACAGAATTAAAACTCCCAGGGCAAAAAATTTAAATCACTCACTCTGCCTGAGAAGTTGTTGGCCCCTACAAAATGACTCCAATTTTGAGCCCATGCAAATAAGCAGACTGTATCATCTTACAGCATTTTCATCAGGAGATACACTCCTGATAACAGCTCGATGTTGCTAAATGTAGAGCGCAACCACCATTGAACTCTGAAAGAGCTAGTTCTGGGATGCTGTTTTCTGGACCCAAAAAACAAAAGTATTTCCAGTAACAATTTTCAGCCTGGTGATGAAAAGATTAGACTTAAAAAAAGAAGAACATGTGGAAAGGGGGAAAAACAGGGGGAGGACAAAAACCTTTTGAGTGGAAGCTAGGGTGAAACGTTGTGCAAAGCCAGCTTGGTATCTAGGTAACAGAAACTTTTTTAATAAAGTTGTGCTGGTCTAATGAAAGGCCACATGCAATTTGGTGGCTTAATCTCCGGGCTCTCGTTGACACAGAGCAGATCCGGTCTGGCGCCCTGCGAGTGGTGAGGTAAAGAAAAGTCCAGGACAGGGGTGGGGAGGCAAGGGGTGGGGGAGGGTAGTCTGGGGGCCAGGTCCCACTGGGCAGGTTTTCTTAGAGAGAATGCAAGGCGATCCACACTTGGCCAGGGGCTCCTTGTGGAAGACAGTGGAACCTCTGCAATCTGGCCCTTTCTGTCCACAGCCAAGTTAGACGGGGTGAGGTGCTGCACCCAATCAGAAGCACAATCACTCATTTGGGAGCGGGCGTCCTTCAGGCTCAGGGGCTGACACGGTTCCGCTCCACACTGCCGTGGACTACACTACGGGCTGGGGCATCAGCCACCATGGTCTGATTCTCCACTGTCTCAGAAGCAGGCACAACAGCACATGCCAACTCATAGTTAATGCTACACAGCTTTAATTAGAGGTTTCAGAGCAAGGATTAGAAAAAAAGGGGAAAAATGAAAAGCTCAAGGGTAGAGCAACATACACAAACAACAAATAATTACAGAACAGCCTTACAACACTCTTGTTATTTCCCGGTAATCTAACAAGCAGCTAAGAACACACTTCACGCCCACCGGTTCTGTTTGATTTTAAGATTTTAAGTTGGCATTCCTTTCATTTGAGTGTTTTTTGTTTACACATTTTTATTATGGTAAACACCCTGACAATTTTTACAGCAAATACTGAAGTATTTGCTAACTTATTCCTGAAAAACCAAAAATGTTCACATCAGAACAATAAAAATGGTTCCTTAAATACATACTTATTATAGCCAAAGCACATATAATTTTCCTGAGGAGATAGGTGAAAACACATTTTGTCCCAACCTTTTCCCTTGAAAATTCTTATAAAACTTGTAACAAAACTGAAGAGTGTGGGGTGGTTGTGTCTGTCTAGTCTTATGGATGTTATGTGGAACTTTCGTTGTGTCAAAACTATCATTTCCCTGCATGCAAAAGCTCGAGTGAAAACCGTCACAGGCTACCAACAGGTTTTCTTACGGATATCAAATATTAATGTGAGTGTACTCTGTGAATCTGTTCATACTTTATTTCACTGCCAATCAGTAAAGGGCTGTCCGAGAGACCTGACATAACTGAACACGTGAATGCTCACAACCACTTGGCAATACAAGAAACACTTAAGCTTTCTGCTCATACAATACGTCTGTTACGTACTTCAGGCGGGAACACATGAAAACGTGTATCAAGTAACAGCTTGGTCCTATTCCCCCTTGCAGAGGAAAAAAGAGTATGTTATCTTTTCTTAAAAAAAAAAACCCACACCGTATGCATGGTACCAGATGAAAGACATTCAGCAGAGCATGAAAACGACTTAATTAATGTAAATCGCTTTTGATGAAACACGTTTCCATTATTTGCCTTGCTTTGGAATGGCTTCCACCCAACTGTAACCCAACTATGCCAAGTGTGATTACTGACATATTGTAATTGTGCAAAAATCTACTCTTGTTGTGGCTCTCGAACTTTCGCTGAGCAGAGGATGCCACTCCAGCTGTGAGCCTCATTAAGGCACAAATCAGCGCAAACGAAGCGGGTATCCACCATTTAAGCTTCTTATGCACTGTTCACACCGAAAAATAGACATGGCACAACTCTACAGCTATATTGTACCTTGCAGTCCACCAGTCGGTAGACCCATCCCTCCCAGACCATTCTTATTTACACAATTTGGAGGCAAACATGAATAATCATGAAAATATAATTGTCTAATATTGATCAAAATACAGCAAAGGTAAAAACATAAAAATAAAAAAATCAAGGCGGTAGGGTGTGGCCCATGTGCTTTGTGTACTCCCTATTCGGCCCACTCAGGTACAGGCCACACTCAGGGTTTCATTTTCCTGACTGGACTTTGGAAAAATGAGAACAGTTTTT
This sequence comes from Albula goreensis, assembly GCA_022829145.1. Lineage (NCBI taxonomy): Eukaryota > Metazoa > Chordata > Actinopteri > Albuliformes > Albulidae > Albula > Albula goreensis. The sequence goes on from CM040741.1 coordinate 14,655,852, forward strand.
TTTTTTTTTTACAAATTCAGATAAGAAAACTGTGTATGGTATAATGCATAAATATTTGAAGCAAAAACCAATACTGCAGGTAATTGGCGCAAAGAGCTTTTTTGCTGGAACTGTTATGGCTAAGATTTTCCATTTATACTCTTTTCCATTATGCTAACACAATAAAATTGTTTATTAAATAATACAGGGGTTGCCTTTCTATTTTAAATATGAAACTGTAAAAATATACAACACCTCAAAAGAAAATGTTGTTTGTCCTAACAATTCATCAAATACATATTCATCCAATTAACAAATAATTAATTTCATATCAAATAAAAATCTAATGCACAGACACAAAGTAGTTGGCTTATTTCCAATAAAGACATCTTTCCTTACTTTGTCTAATCCATCCTCCAAGGAACGAACCAGCAAACATTAATTGCCACTGTCCCTTAAACGGTCGTCTTTCACGTATAAACTCAATAAATGTTCTGTTGAAAGCATTGGCAGAGAAATGTGAAATTATTTTCCCAGCGCCATTCTCAAGGTGATATCCGTGACATTGGGAGCAGCAGACAGTCTCCCAGACTCACAGCACCACATTTTAAACAGCCTGCCTGACGTGATTTGGGGCTTGCTTAGTCTGCCATTGTCGCTGTTCAAACCCACGTTTCTCCCCACCACAATCATCCAATCATAAGTCAGAGTCCAACAAATACAGATATAAATGCAACTAATCAAACCTTAAGTGTAATGATTGATCAATGGGTGAATGCATTCCTTAAAACTAACAGCACAGGTGGGTGCTCTGCTCAAGATGCATTGTTTAAATGATTGACCAGCCTGTGTAACAACAGCCGGATCAATAGCACATATAGTAAGTAAACTCAAGGGGAATGTGTATACATAGATTAGGTCCTGTCCAATCCAGTCTCATAGGTCTGTGTTCCCACCCTCTTTTTTGATTTTTCATCATTTTACAGATGAAAATCTGATTGTTTCTGATGCCTTTAAAATATCATTACAGTAAAGTATGGTATATGCATTCATTCACCTGCACCCTTTATTGACCAAGAAAAGAATGCACACATATTTATTAATTCTGGGCATCTTCTTCTAAGTTAACAGTTTGGCTGAAGTAATGGTGTAGCGATAAAACTCCTGGGCAGGCATTGTAACAGGAACAACTGTGGCTCAGTGAAAGGGTTGACAAAGGCATCTCATTAATGACTTCCTCCCATCTGTCCAACCGCAAACATTTTTTATTATTTATTTTTTTCACCTTTCCTGAAATTTATTGAAATGTATAGCATATCTGAAAACAAAGGGGGGTGAGGGGAGGGAGGTGAATTTCAGAACACCTGAAAAACAAACAAAAAATATTCATATTATGTGCTAATGACATTACTCCTTGTCTAGTAACTGAGCTCTACTGGACAAGCGCATACAAATTAGAAACACCTGCTGTAAAAGCAGCTGTGAGGAAACAGTATGCAAAAAATAAATAAACAAGTAAAAAACACGATAGTTTATCGCTTGGTTCAAGAAATTCTGGATTACATTGTGGCCTAAAATTTAAAGCACAAGACAACCAAATCATACAAAAAAAAACTAAGACAGAGAGAAAGGTCTGCTACCTGCTGTGTCTAAGGTTTGAGATGCCTCATACAGCTCTGAATTATGAGGTTTTTATTCTTCATAATAAATTTTTAAACATTTACCTCCAGTTATTTTTTAAAAAGGTGTTTCTTCACTTCATCTGAAGCAGTCCCCGCTTGCTCTTGTCATCACCCGCCAAATTAGAAAACACTGAACATGTTTCATTGCTTGTTTGTGCCACAAAAACAATTTCCTTATGCTAATGTTTCTACAACATGAATTTCCTACAGGCAATGCTTACCTCCTTTTTTTTTATTGTCCAAGTGCTCAGTGGCTCAAAAGCCAAAGCAGTGAATCATTTGCAGGTGGGCCTGGGGAACACACTGTCATAAAACCAGACTACTCTGTCTGCCCAACTGCAATTACAAACAGTATTATGCAAAAATATGCATATTAATGTGGTACCATTAATTTATCTACTTAAAACACTCTATATTCACATGAAGTATACTGATTACATACTTACAGGCACATACACACCGACACACAGACACACTCATGCATTCTCACTTACACACACAAAAACAAGGGGTGTGGGGGTATTTCAATGTCAGAACAAATAAAGAACCTGGTAAAAAGATGCTTGATCAGGATTTTTAATTGCTAAAACAGATGTATTATACAATATAATCATACTTTTATTATCACTGCCGATTCGTTAGAGTGAATACAGAAGTGACCAAAGCCCACGCTCACTGTCACACGCATGTGGAGAGGGCCTAACCACAGGACAGCTCAGTGTCAATACTGCTGGGACTATCTGCTGAGCTGGCACTACTACGTGCAAAGGGGATTAACAGAATGTATGTATGATCAGTCTCCCTGCACTCGTGTCAATGAAGCACAGGGACACAGGTGCAGTCTTTGTGGTCCCCTCTGTCTGTACTCGGAGACTCAGACCCACCCCCACCCCAAAAAAAAAAAGGTCCATTGATGATAATTAAGCAGACATCGGTGTCGTGCGATGTATTGACTGTATTGGCGAGATGCCAAAGAAAAGCCCTGCCCTGGCCCTCTCTAATGTGGTCATAGGAATGATATGCATCCTGCTCCACACAACACCCCCCCACCATAAATGATAAATCTTACATCAAAGTAACAATGAAAAAATTAACAGAAAAGGGATCCTCCCCCACTCTCGAAAAAAAAATCAGCGATGGCCATCTTCGAAAAGGTTCTACGAGTGAGCAACTGATGGAATCGTTGCAACCTGGAGCGGCGGATCCCCCCCACCTTTGCTTTCGTGATGCATGGATCTGTGGCCATTGTTGATCATTTCTTTCCTTCTCTCCCCCTTCTGTTTCTTCTACAGGGGACGCTACATCTTTGAAATTAATTAGCAGCCCACGCCTTATTGAGTAAGTCACGGCGTTTAAGTGAAACTGATGAAATATTGGTAAGCAGCAAGGACCGCGGTATAAGTATGTGAAGGGGGTCAAAGGTTAATCCCTATTGATTTTCCCAGTCTGCATACAGCACCGCTGGGAGAGGCCGGTTCTGTTGGCAATCAGCTAGCACAAATACATTATAAATCTTACTGTCCACATCCACTGATCACTGTCGCTTACTCCCTCTGCTAAAGGCCATTAGGAGAGGAGAGCAAATCCTCTGGCAAGCAGCCACCGCTGGAGCAGCTAACTGAACGAAGGAAGATACACCACATCATAGGGACGTGGAACCAGGAGGGGGGTTTAACTCAACTGCCCGTCATAGCAAGCCGAGATCGAGAACAGCCTCAAAACCACAAACCGGAAAATAAGCATTTTACTGACACTCAACCAGTGTCTTTCATTGTGTCTGTAGAAAGCAATGCATTTATTCAACATTCATATGGTACCTTCTTTCTTCAGAGTCAAATCAGTCCCTTTTGAGTTAATATTTGCAAATAAACATTGACCACTCCAAGGCCTACATGGAGCTGCTGTACTATTGATGAGCAGATTTGATTTCAGCAAAGAACCATGGCGAGAAAAACACAACATGCGATTGGATCCCGTTACAACTACAACGAAAAGTCTGCCCTCGGTGAGTGGCTTCACTCTGTGCTCAGCACTGCCATTGAAACGTTCTTGAGAAGGAGATTCAATACGGACACTGCGTGTCACTACTTTCCAACCGATGCAGCCTTCTAAACAAGTGAATTGCTAATCAATTCTCAGCAATCAGGAGATCAATCTCACATTATATTATTGGCCTAATTTTGTCGGATAATATCTAATCAACAATTATTTCCTCTCAATACGCTACTAATGCATTTAGGTGGTATTTAATGAGCCACGCAGACAAAGCGGACGGCTTTATTCTAAGGTTATGCCCTCTTGTTATGCCTCCTCCTCATTGGAATTACTCAGCTCCAGACAATCACTGCAAATGAAATGGAGGACGGCGAGAGGGGACATCTATCATAGTGTCTGCATGACCGAGCCACAAAAATCCCAACAGTCAAAATCCTTTTGGCGCATTTACAAAACCAGATGTACTAATTGACAGATTATATTCAGATCGTCGGATCTGCGCACAGGATCGACAGACCTCGTGTGATGAATGTGAAATGTGAACTGATTAAGTTGGGAAGTTGGTCAATAGTCTCATTTGGTTAAAATAATACAATCGTAACGAGCCCGCGACCATTTTCAGCTGCAATGAATTCCAGTGGCAAACATCTTTATTTGCATTGCAACGGATGGCAGCTTATTTACTGGCATATTTCATTGATTCCCATTAATACTGGAAAAGAGAATGCAATTCTCTACATATGTAATTCTTGCTTTTAATAGCAAATGTGCAGTATATTCTCATGAATTTTCTTGAAACAACAAAAATAAACAGTTATGGTAGGATTTGATATTTAATCTGTCAGAGTAAACAATCTGAATCTTAAAGTAACAAAGAAAATAAACGCAGTTCAAAACAACTGTGCATGTGACTGTGACTGTGTGTGGGTGTGCATACATGTGTGTCTGTGTTTCAGAGAAAATATTTTCCCCAACAATTACTTTATGCAAAATGCTCCAACCAGTATAAGCTAAAGCAAAATAATTTAGCAAATGAATTTTATTATTTTTCTGCCTCTATTTCTCTCTCTTCCTGGCTAATCCTATCATGCGGGCAATAAGTGTATGCACCATGAACACATTTAATTTTCCCAGTTAGTTTTCAGCAAGCCCAGAGGTGAGGTTTAATAAGGATCAATGGCACTTTATCTAGGACAGGACCCACTTCACAGCATGCAAATTAAACACCAACACTTAAAAAAAGAAATGGATTTAATTAAAAAATGTAGAACCACAGGCTCTGGAAATTCAATTAAAGGATTTATGCAAAGGTTCGCTAGCTTTTTTGTGTTGCAGTTACTGCTTATATAATGAGCTTTTCATATTAAAAATCAATAGGTAATCTGGAGTAGAAGATCGCCCTCTTATATACATTTTTGAAATCAATTTGAAAAATAGTCCATCAGGCCCAGTGTCACTACGCTGAGAGCGGGTGGAGCTGGCCATGTTGTTAGGAGAAACTTCGATGGCTTCTCTTCAGAGGGTGGGGGGGGTGATTGGCTGGGAAGGATGGAGTGGGTGGGGGCCAGGTTGCCACAGTGAGGTTTGGCGCTAAGCATTTCCCTCTGCACATCAGCAGTAGATGACAGCTGTTTCCACTAATGACAGGTCTGCTTTTACAAGAAAACATACACACACATGTACACACACACAACCTATCTGCACAAACACTATAAACACTCAGCCATTGGCCTCAGAAGAGATGGACAGCACCTTATGCAAACAATTATGTTTTCATATTGTAAACATGAAAGAAAAGGGTCACTTCAGTCAAATTATATAATTTGAGATGCTAACGTATATACAACATAACCTTGACCTTAATGTAGAGCTAGCCCAATGAACTCCTCTGTGCCAAGAATTGGTACCTATATTTTCATACAGCCAAAATGTATTGGTAGAAATTGATACATTTTTGATTCACTGAGTGTTGTGTTTATCACTGCCAAAGCTGACATCCTAATTCACAGACTGCTACTGACCAGAGAATTAATGTATATCAGCTGTCAATCAGAGCACATCAACACTGATTCAAATGCATATGGTACGCCTCTCTTTGACAGATGGTTCTGTGTTGCTGAGAGTGTCTTGATCGAGTCGAGCTGGACTCGTGCTGAGAGTGATCCTGTTTGAGAGATTTCAGCTGTGTTACACTGCTAATCACTGTGGTGGCATCACAGAGCCTCACTGGTGGGGGATGTAATCAGAGGTCATTCAGGAAGGGCAGTGGTGCTGTAAGGCACTGCTTTCATCCCAGTCTTTAAAGGGTGGCCTCTTTCCATTAGAGACAGATCTCTAATCTATGGGACCCTCTGTCTAAGAAGGCAGGACTCCCTACAAAATGATCTCTCTTCCAAGCTGGGCTTAGTTCTCTAAGCTCCACTGTGGCTGTCTATGTCACCGTATCAGCCCGAAGGTGCACTGACGGAGAACTAAGACAGCTTCCGAATTGAAATAAAATGGCTCAGTGTTCAAGATGATCCATAGTGATCTATCCATTGAGTTTCAATAGTCACCTTATTAAATTTGTCACAAAATCTTATTCAGGTTGTAAGATGGTGACTTAATTAATTATTACTGGAAATATCGTGAAAAATAATTAACATTAAAACACCGTAACTCAAATCAGGGCTTGAAATCTAAAACAGCAATGATGACTGATGAATAAAGCAGTGAGATTTTCTGAGGGAAATCTCTTTTGATATCAAGGCACAACATCCACAAAGTCTGGCATCATTTGCAAATGCAAAGACGGGTGAATACATTCCACATGAATTTTAAAGGCTGCGAGATCTCCTATAGCATTAGCGTATTTAACAAGTTTGTAAATCAAAGTCTTTCCTTTGCTTTCTGAGTGCTTTCTTCTTCCAGTGGAACCAGGTTTAACTCCTGACTGCTGAGAGCAGTTCATAGCATTAGCTCTCCATATTAATGAAGTGCTGTCACTAACACCAGAGCAACCACACAGCACAGAATACCAAAATGAGAGTGAGAAGAAGGGGGATGGGCAGAGTGCACAATCTCAGCAGCTTTGCCCCTGTGGGGATCAAAAACTTCTCTTTCCCACTCTTTTAGGTCATCTATTTATTTCAAATAGAGTCTGAATGAAGCTCAGGAGCATAAAGGATGCTTGTGTGTAACACCACATTTAACTTCATGGTTAGGGTCAATTTAGGACCTGCACCAAGTTTCTTTGTTTTGTTTGATTTTGCTTAGTTCATCTACAATTTATTTTGAGTGATTTAAGAATGTGAGTGTTAGTAGTGATGAGATCCCAACCAATGAGTAGCAGTGGTTAAAGTGAACTATAATATTGTAATTAGCTTCTTTTACTGAGATTTGTTTTCATTTGATTCATTCATATACCTATAATGCAAGATAATTGGCCAATTGCGGGGTGTCTAAAAACAGGTGGTGCACATGCCCTTTCTAGCATCTAATGGACCATAGCCAAATACAGTGAGACTAGGTAAAATTAAGCCTGAAATCAAGATAAATTAAAGAATGTGTTGTAGGACCTTTCTGATTTTGATTGGGCCATCTGCTTGAAGCTCCTGGTTCATTCAACTGAACAGAAACTGGGGTTCCAATACTTTGTAATATTCACACATTTTAACCAGGCAGCTCCCTATTCAGCTGTCAACATGTTAAGTGATGCTTTTAAAACAGAGCTGTGATTTTTTTTTTTTAACAGGGAGAAATGTTTAGCAGCAGTGTACAAAGATGAGGCCTTCCAGTCCAGGTACTCTGCAGTCTGAGGACACCTGTGTCTCAGCTCTGGAGGAAATGGGGGCTAAGCATCAGTTGGCCTGCTCTTTAATGAAGATCCATCTTCCAGGGGGTTCACCTCCTAATGGCTTCCCTACGGTGCTGCTTGTGAGATGGGATTGATGTCACAGGAGCCTCCCTCTTTGAGGTCGAATCCAGCGAGCCTAAATACCCCACAGGGTGGAGATGGGTGCCCAGAGAGGTCAGAGGTGTGGATGGAGCAAAGTCCCTTCACACTGGTGCTGCAGGGCAAACCCTCCCTGACACCCACACTCCCAATCACAATGACTTTAACACCTTTTCCACTGCTTTTATTTAATTATTTTTATTAGTTTGTCATTAGTGCCCTTTTCGTACCTTATGTTACCAGGAGGTTAATATAAAACAATGTGCCTGTGTTTTTAGTCACATATAACCTATAACATTCACAGTGTATTTCTTTTACATTAATATATATTACACAGACTCTCTATGATGGCTGTAAACAGTAGTGAATCTTACAACAAATGCAACTCATTGAATGTTAGCTTTTTAAGAAAACGCACAAGCTGGCCAGAGCTGCAGACAGGTTAGTGACTCTGGATGATGGCTGATTGTAGATACATGAAGAGGAGAGGAGTGCATGCTGGGAGCTTGTAAGGTGTTGTTCCCTTGGCTCTATATTGAGAGGCCTCCACAGAACGGGAGACAGGTCTGAGGACTGGCTGCCAGAGTCTGATTGGCTCTGTATTGATTTGAGCGTTCTTTCGACTGCATCAACGGATCCACAATAAACCATTTACAGAGTTTCCTTGTGCAATGAGCCGAGGACTAAAAAGCTTGAGCCTCTCTGGTGCTCCTATTGTGTGTGTACTTGTGTGTGAGAGCCTGTACGTGTTCACGTGAGTGTGTGTGTGTGTGTGTGTGGGGGGGTGTCCACACATATGTACATGAGTGTGTGTTTTATTTTAATGAAATGGTATCTCCTTCGACAATAATCCCTGTAATAGGATTGCGCCAGGACACACATGTCAATACAGGCAAATGGGATTGTTGGCTTTTAGGTCCCAAATTCTCTTGCCAGCCTTTTAATATGTAGTACAGCACAGAAAAAGACTGGAGACTGATATCACATCAATTTTCCTCCCAACCAGATTAAAAGATTAAAGCCCCTGAAGATTCTCTGAAGTTTAAGTTGATACACAGCCGGACTGGGGATCTTTCGGTGAGTGGCAACGAGGTGCTGCGTTCGCAAAAAGGAAAATATGAAATAAAAAATACAGTAAATATTGTGCCAGTTTATTAAGACCAGCCACAAACATTAGCCTCTCCCACTTCTTGGCAATCTCCATGATGCAGCAGCATCAACTTTAGGAGAGCTTGGCTCAAATCAAAACATTTTTCTGGGCATTTTTTATTAAACTGCAATATAAACCACATGCACTACTCTGACTTATCAATCAGTGTGTCCATTTCAATAAACGACACATTTGTGGTCCTCCAGGTCTCCAAATACCATCAATAATTCACTGTCTTTTGGATACCTATGAAGGTACTGTCAGACAAAGTGTATTAGGCCAGTATATTTAGTATTTGCATAATTCCCTACCCATTTCATTACAATGGCAGTCCGCTAGTTCCTTGGTCCAAAGTTTAAGGATGATTAGAGAGTGTCTTTCATTATTAATGAGATATAGGCTTTTATGATATTTAAAGGTCAGGAAACATTTGCATTGACAATGTATGCACTCAGTCCAAATAAGACAAGAGTGGCTTCAATTTTCAGATGAAGGCAAATGTAGATATTAAAGAATGTAGACCAGGGAGATAAAAGGGGGCTGTTGTGCTCTCGGGCTGCTGACTTAGTGTCATAATAAATGTACAGTAAGTCCTTAAAAAGTGAGGGAAAGGAAGATTAGAATTACAGGCTGCCTGTAAATTGAAACTGGACAGTCTATTCACATCCTCGGTCCACTATAAATAGTTTGCCGCGTGCCCCTAATGCACAGGATTAGAACAGGGAGGCAGACTGGAGTCATCTCCTCATCCCCTGTAGACTTCACCCAATATGCAGAAGCCATTATCAACATTTTCAGCTCATTCAAAACCTCTTCCATTCATGAAAAAGGAGGACCCGATACTTGCTTGGAAGTTGAGATTTTAAAGGACTCCATTCTTTCATTCTCCACAGCTTCTGTATTTTCATGAGCAGCGGTTCAATTTTCAATTCAGATAAACTGATTTGTGCTAGTGAAACAGGAATTCATTGAACATAATTAGAGATACTATAAAAAGAAATACATAACAGGTGAAAAAACAGCTCAATAGGCATAAATTACAGGACACAAATCACTCTTAAGTGCACATTTTCGGCAACGAGATGGAATTTCTTTGTTATCTGTACAGTGTCAAAAATGTATACTCAACCAGCATCAATTATGGAACTCAAAATATACTGTAAGCAGTCTCTGAAACAAAATCACCAAAATGCAAACACATAACTATTCAGTTTGGGTTTACAGCTTATTAATAAATGACAGTCAGAAGTTTGATTTAATACAGTCTTTCCACCTTTTTTCTAAGCCTTCCAATAAACACCACTGCTGCATCCTGGAAAAAAATGAAGCTATAAAGTAGTCTCTTCACAAAAGTATTTTATGAAGAGGAACGGCACGGAGAGCCTGGCCCCGTGAGTTTTCTGTGTGAGTGAGTGCGGTAGAGTGCAGCTTTAATGTAACGCCAGTCTGTATTAAGATGTTCCCACACCTTTCCAGGTCCTAATCACCAATTATGACTCTATTAGCCCAGCTTGGCAGCTCATTTGCTCCTGAGGCAGCCCAAGGTGCTGGGGCTCCGGACCTCTGCTCTTCAGCTTTCTGCTTCAGTGAGTGCGGCGCCGCGCGCCTGTCATCCACAGCCGCTCAGCGGTGGCGATGGGGCCTTGTTCCCTCAAATAACAACACCTGACCTTACAACCGTTTACTGGGAGAATACTTGCTTTAATGGCAGCCCCCCGCGTGAAAGCCTCTTCGGCGAGCGCAGGAAAAACCGGGAGAGAGGGGGAAATGAAGAAGCGGCCAGGATAAATCTGAGGTGCGCTCGCTAGACACTTCATTAAATCGCAGTTGCTTCGTCTTGTAGGGCACTAATAGAAACAGAGCCCTCGTTAGCTGGTGTGAAAAAGATCCATCACGGGCTAAGAGATGTACTTCTGTCTCCATGCTTCCAGGAGAGACCAGTCGAGGGAAAAAATGGGGACCGGGGAAGGGGGTGTGGGGGGTGAGGGAGACGCATTTAAGCCCCGTCAGGACGCCTCAGAACAGCCTCTCAGCAAGTTACTTAAATGACCTCACCGGCGAGAGAGACGAGTGCCAATGCTCAGAGGAACTTGTTAAGTCTCCCTTTTTAAAGAAACTGCCTCCTAATATACGACTGTTGGGCCTTGGTCAAAAGTTCATAATGTGCATATGTAAAAAGGTAGCTGAGCGCCTGGGGCGGAAACTGGGGGAAAATAATTGCGGCAAAATGCTGAAAATGCTCGGCGATGGGCTGAGAGGGCTCCCCGAAAGGAGTCCTGTGGGGGTCCAGGCTGATTGGAGCGCCGTAGGCCCCCGGGAGGCCTCTTCCCAGCATCCCCTTTCTCCTCCTTCCCCCCTCCGTTACAGCGACACAGCAGCCCCTCTGGCAGGAACCTCAGCCCAGCAGCAGCCAAATGTCAGACCCAACCTGCTAATCCGGCTGTCTGACGGCACAAACAAAGGAGATTACATTCCTAAAAGGGTACAAGCAAATGGTCCTTTCTGACTTCAGCCTACAGTTTATGAAAAAATATGTTCTAAATACTGTACGCGCGGCTACAGCAATCATTGAGGGTATTACCTTTGGTCAGGGCTCCAGAAAAACAGTTACAAAGGGAACATTTAATTCTACCATACAGCTAATTAAGTGTTATTGAGGAGTATGGATTCCATCTTAATTACTAAGGGTTATAAAAGTAAGTGGGGATATTACTGGCAATCCTCAGATTTGCTCAAGAACAAACCAAGGACCATAAGCATTCAAGAGGTACACACAGATCATTATAGAAATCTTTCATTTTCCTCTCCATTGTCAGGTCATTAACACCATTTAAAAAAAATACAGAGCCCTTTGAATTAAGAATGTTCTTTTATAATCGCAAAGCAAGACGAACGCACACCATGAGCCGGCCCTGGCAGCTTTGACGAATTTGTGGAGCACTGCGGGCAGTTGTTGGGCTCTGTAATAGAAAGAGCTCTCAAGCTGTGAAGCCCCTTCATCTCGGAGGGCTCGGCGCGAAGTTTCTGTCGGAGGTGATTTAGATTAACCTCTGCCCAGACAGCATGAATTCTCCAGCGAGGCGAGACTGGCTGGCTGCTCGAAGGACCGGGCCCAGATTTTAAACACACGTTACCGTGCCGACACTGGAGGGTTTGCTGGGAACAAAAAGCGGGTGAGACGGGCACAGTGTAAGGCAGGCAGCCATTTGAGGGCCTGTGTGCATTAGTGACAAGGGCCCAAGGGAAGGGGCCTCTTCTGCCTGCGCAGTGGAAGAACAGAGTGAACTCTGTGTATATCACAGCATGCTCTTAGTGACCAGACCCTGAATTAATCTGCTGCATATCACGAAATATCCTGAATTAAGTGATGCCGAGAAGCAAGAAAAGGGACTGGAAAGCACTGTCCAGGAGATGAGAAGAAAAACAAAGCAGCAGACACAGTACTACTGTATCCAGATCAGAAGAGCATATCAAAGATACAGAACATCGAGCTAATGAAAGACTGTAGTAATGATTCAAATGTCAAGGACCTTATTAAGTGCTTCTTTTCACTTTTCTGTGCATTTGCATTTCAACAAAATATCATTTTAAGACAAATGCAAATTGTACTGCAGTGTCTGCACAAGTGCTTTGCTGAATGCACTGTAGATACCTGTATAAAGGACAAGAAGCCCTACAAAAAGGAGGTCACAACAATACACATGCTTAATAAAATATGAACCTCTGCTCTTCGCTGAATTTCCCCATTCCGTCCTTCACCACATCATTGTGATTCAGTCTCCAAGCACTAAGGACCTCTGTGTACTGCCAAACGACTGTATATGAGGGAAAAACCCAACAGATTTAATTGAATGATATAATTATAAGATTCACATCACAAACATCACCTGTAATGTTGATACTTAAATGTATTTTGTAAAATGAAGACAGCTTGCTTTGCTTTTGTCACTTTTTATCCTTATAAACTGACAATGTACATAGTGCAAATGTTTTTCCATCAGATGTTAAGATAGAGATGTCATTTCTAGGGTAATCATTTCCTTTGCAAGGTCACAACGATGATGATTTATACATATATATATTTTTGCCAATGTACCAATTCATTGTTGCAATGTAAAATTAGACCAAAGAAACAAATCACGAAAGTGGCTTGGCAGAAAGATTTAAAAAAAGCCCTAAGGCCACCTGTGTGTCACCATTACAACAAAGGTATGCATTTGCAAAGACCACAAACAGGTCCAGATGTTTTCCACCAATAAACATAAAAAGAAAACGTTATATAACCACACTATAAATCATTCCGAGGTTTAAAATGAAAGCAAATTTGTTTGGAGGAGGCAGTGGCCTGCTCTGGCTTCATATTGTTTTTGGTCCCTTCCTGTCAACATTATGCTTATGTTTGCAGCCCTGAGTAATCTCTACGGATCCCAGCAGCGTGTACAAGCAATTAAAACGATACCATCTTTACACCCCTGCAACCAATAAATGAAATAATATCACTGTTTTATTAAGCCCCTAAACGTCTGGAGCAATAGCAAGGCAGGATTTTATAAAGGGGATGCACTTTTAATACCTTATCATCTCCCCGATTTAAATAAGAGCAAGTGTTCAGCTTTAGGGACTCTGTGAGGAATCGTTATCTAAGACACAAACAGCAGAGTCAACACATTATACTCATGAAATTAATTAACAAATCTACCTTCTTCTTTTAATATGTACAAATAATCATTATCTACCAACTACTTACTTATCTACAAAAATCTAATTAAAGAGGTGGCAAAAAGCTGATAAAAGCACTAAAACAACTTTTGAAAACGTTGTTACCTTGTTAATTAATCTAAGTATTGTTAAAGAAAAGTTGCACTAAAAAAGGAAACAGTTTTACACACATTACCTCTGTCTCCTCCATACAGTTGTGTGGGCTTGCATAAACTATCCGATCCACTTTCTACCCACCTGGAATTCTCATACTGCTCCACACTTTTCCATATATATTCGAGGAAGCAATCCTTTCAGGGGATAAAGTAGTAATAAAATGGATGGAAAAATACATAAAGGAATGTTTTTACTTCCAGTTCCAAAAGATGGGAACACAAAGTTAACGATAAGACAGTGCATGGAAAGTCATTCATCCACAGCAGTCGTGTCAGTGCACTTGGGCCATTTCTGAAGGCCAACATTTTTTTTTTGTATTGGCATGCGACAAGTAACATTTAAGGATCAGGAATACGCCTCTGTCACACCAGACTGTGCAAGAGAGCTGGGGAGGCTGTTACACAAGAACTGAGAGGTGCCTTTGTGCTTCTGGGGACCACAGCCACAGTAGCTACTCTGAGAGATTCTGAAGCTGTGGTTTTGGCAGGTATGGCTTTGCTCTTTGGGTCCTGCCTCTTTGCTTCTCTGTGAGAGATGCTGTTTGAAGAATGCTCCCTGCAAACTAGTACGAGTTTCACCCCCCTTCCTCCTTGATATGTAAAGTTCAGAGAGCTGGACTCTTTCGCTTCAGGTTCAGTTCCCAGGTAGGGCACTGCTGCTCTACCATTGAAAGGTACTTCACCTAAATTACTTCAGTAAACATCCAGCTGCATGAATAGTGTGTAGAACTTTAAGTGCTGCATAACAGCATTTGCTAATTGCCAAAATGTAATATAATCTAATGTTGGTTCACTGTACAACTGAACTTGGTTTTAACAGTTGGTGTTTTCTGAGTTCTGCATGAACCAGCAGAGACATGGATATGTAATCAGGGATTGTCCTGACAGATTAGGGAGTCACTCAGAGTCCTTTCCCCTCAGGTGTGCACCGCATCCCCCTGAGACAGCACACATGGAGGATCCAGGCCACAGTGAAGCTGGGGAGCGTGGGCATGTAAGAGCCCATGAGTGCACTCTCTCCTCCCACGCCTCCTCCCCAACACTCCGCACCGCAGCGCTTCAGGCCAGTGGAAACGATGGGCGAAAAGCGTGTGAGCGCGTCTCGTGTTCCCGCTTCGCTGTTTTCTTTGGACTCTCCTGAAGGTTTTATGGAAAATGTTCTTCAAGAGGGCCAAACCCTCCAGTTTCCTATTACTTGGACAGACCTCGTGTTTGCCCTCTCCGCCTTTTTTTTCTCCATTTTTTTAAAACAAACGTCTGAAGAGATTTTTCTTGATATTTTAAATAAATAACCTGCACAGCTGAGAAAACAGAGCCCACTCAGAGGTGAATGTGGACAGCAGAGCTATGAGCTGGTTCTGGTGTGGACGGTGTGAGAAAGCTGAGGACGGCAGAGGACAAGCAGTTGCAGCATCTCAAAAGGTGTAGTGTTATAGACACTGATGAGGGCTGGGCCCTGTGGAAAGACCCCAAGAACTTCATGTAGAGCCAGCAGGGGGGCAGACAACAAGCTGAAGACCTTTAGGAGGCCAAATAAGACATACTGTGCAAATTTTACCCCATAATTCCAAGGCCAACCAAGTGAGGAACTGGCCAACCAAAGCAAATTGAGACCAGCAGGGAACTGACATGTTGAGAGGAAAAAGAAACGTCAAAAAGGAAACAATGTTCTCGTACAACAAATGTCTGACCTGAGCTTCTTCAGCACCGAACCAAGCTAAACAATCAAAGCAACATAATCATACAGTGCATTCATGAATCAAGGATACTTGAATCTAGGCCATTTCTTATTAACTTCAGATATTTTAACTTGTAATCTTGTACTTTTTACTGTATCTTGTCTAATAAAAGGACATGTAGCTAATCTATTCCAAGTACGAGGTTCTCATCTATTCTTCTTGAAGATTGTTTGCGGTAAATGCAGTTGATTTATATTCTGCATTTTCCCCTACCAGGTTTAACAGTCAAAATAAGGTGAAACAATACAAAAAAGAGAT
Organism: Albula goreensis; assembly: GCA_022829145.1. Lineage (NCBI taxonomy): Eukaryota > Metazoa > Chordata > Actinopteri > Albuliformes > Albulidae > Albula > Albula goreensis. The sequence continues at coordinate 14,671,463 of CM040741.1, forward strand.
ATTATGAAATTTAAATATAAAAAAGCATATATTAGGCATTGGTGGCCCAAAGCAATGGTGCTTTGAATAAACCCCACAGAACAGGAACCCCATATGGTCTGTATAATAAATTACAGTATTTAGTTTTATAGTTCCGTGCTGCAATATGTATCCAGCCTCACTTCAGGCAAAAACACATGAAAGTCGATGTCTCCTTCCAGGTGAAACAATACAGTTGATTCATGGAGCACATATGACTACTGAAATATGAAACTGAATCTGCTCAGATGCAGTAGGCCTGATCCACTGAATGCAGAATGAATTGTCTTACTGCCATCAATACTGTGGTCCCAACAGCACCCTGTCCATCCATTGGCCTGTAAGAGCTCAGGCACTTTAGCTAGCCCTGAGCGCATCACTGGACACGCTAACGTTTCACCGGACACCATATCCTCCCTTGGCCCTGGGAGAAATCCGCTATTCCCTGGCCTTCAGAGGTGTGGACTGAGACAGTGCACAGCTTGTCTGTGGATAATTTATGTCCCCGAAACAGGAGCAGTTCTGGAAAGCAGGGAGAGGAGAAACACATCTGTGAGTGCGGCAGCACAATGGCTGGCACAGCCGAGCGGCGGGAATGCGTAACTGAATAGTCTCATGGCTGCCGCGAGATCTGATCAATGGAGCGGCATGGAGGATCTCAACGCAAAATAAACAGATAACAGAGGATGGAGGCACAGAAAACAAACGATGAAATCTCTTTTTAAAAATCCAGGGATCCTGGAGATGTTTTGTAAGTTCCCTGTGCCCGAGAAGTACTTTCCCTTCCCTGCTTTGGGACAGGCCAAGAACAATATTGTGTCTGAGAGAGGGATTGCATTGGGGAGCTGTGTGATAAGCTGTGGCCCTGCGCATCAGTTACAGCACACGCAATGTCAACATTTACCCCTGCTCCAAGCAGTCCGACCCAGCCCCACAATGACACTCCTCTCCGCTCTTGGAGCTTAACTGCACCCAACATGAGATCTTACCGCACAACGGAACCAGAGGGAAACAACAGCGGAAACTCTTTCTAAACCTCTGTTAGAGTTACAGTGTCAACCCTTGTCCAGAAATAACCGACATGGAAATAGAGCATTGAGTCCTGATGAAACCAAAGTTCCTAAATTGCACACACAAGTATCAAGCCAAAAAAATACAAAGACCATGTATTTTCAAAGACACAGGAAAAAGAGAGACCGTTAAGAGTGTTGCATCACAAGTAACGGGCCACAAATGAGAAGAAATTGTTCCTACCATGGACTTGGTAAAGGGCCGGGCAAAGTTGAACAGTAGAGTCATCAGCCACCAGCTGCGATGGATGGAGGTGTACATCATGTTCCCAGGATGCACAGCATTGCAGGTGACTCCGTGGGGGGACAGACGGCGGTGCAGCTCATTAGAGAAGAGGATATTGCAGAGCTTGGCGCGGTTGTATGCCAGCATGGACCAGTAGTCTTTCTTTGGTGGTGACAGCAGTGCAAGGTCCACTTTTCCACATGTATCCAACAGGTCAGTGAACCTGCACATGAGGCATCCAGGTTCATAATCACACAAAGACATTTGTACAACTATACTACAATAATAATAATAATAATAATAATAATAATAATATCATTTTAGTATTGTCACAGAACACCATGTCTTATAATTACTACTCGTAGCAGCAGTAGTATTTGTAGTCTTAGAAGTAGTATTTGTTAAGCAGACATCATTTTGCAGGGAAAATTACATGGCTCACATTTTTGCACATTATTTGCCTATACAGCTGGATATTTACTGAAGCAATTCAGGTTAAGTACCTCGCTCAAGGGTACAACGCAGTGTCCCACATGAGAATTGAACCAGCAACCATCTGGATATGTGCCCAGTTCCTTAAATACTAATCCACACTTTTACACATTAAATGATAATTTTATCACACTGGACTGAATTTAAAATGTATCTCTACTAACTTTTCCGTTACTTTGTTAAGAAGGAATAGCTGTAGCCATCAAAATACTGCTGAGGAATGTGCTACATTACAAACGCAATCATTTGCATTTGCTACAGGGAGTGTGGGCGAATGACAGGCCCTCCATATTTGTCAGACAGTGCCATCTCAAGCACATCCTTTGTTTTCCATGGGGACTTGGCTTCATAATCAGGATTAACCTCTAAAAGAGGCAGGAACACGCGAGTGTACAGTACACAGAGACGGAACGAGCTTTGGCAGACGGCAATGTTTTCACAGTATACTAATGTCATGCTTGAATACAAATCAAAGAAGCAACATGACGTTTTTTAATTGTCTCTGACGGAGCTGTTAAATGCCAGATGTTTGACAAGGTCCCCGAACAAGGGGCTGGAACACTACACGGTATGCAGTTGCGAAGTCGTGGTAATACATCACAATCGTGGAAAATATCGAAGTGGCAGGGACCTCCCTGAACACACGTTTTTGTTTTAGTTTTTTTTTTTGATTAAAGCAATGAATTCACAATTCACATCATAATCCATTAATTATAAAACAAAAACAAAATTACCTTTGCTTCACTAGGCCCAATGTTGTGCCTTTGGACACACAATACAACATCTGCATGGCTTCTTTTATACTGTTCCATGAACTCTTGGGGGGTTCAGTGTCATGGCTTCTCATTTAGCATGACAGCCTCCAGCCAGCAATTCTGGCATTGTTTTGTTAGCACCTGTTAATTTTACTGTTGTACAGTGTTCAGGTTTAACTACATTCTAGCTTCTTTATTTCAGCCATTTTGGTCTAAAATATTTGCCAGCTGGTTAATTTATATGAGAATGTGTGCATTTTTTTATTGAGCATGTGTGTGTACTGTACTCACACGTAGTTATACATTTGTCTGTGTGTTGTATAAACAAATACTTTTATATGTCTGTGTGTGTTTGGCACTGTACCATTTATATTGATATTTGTTACCTGCTTTTCTTTGTTTAGTTACAGTGCTGATTGCACCTTGCCTCAACTCTGAACTATGGTCAGTTTGAAAATATTTTTATAATACCTTTGACAAACTGGCCTAATTCTACAAGATAGGGTCAACCAGATTAAGGTTACCATCTAATTACAAGATAAGGTTTTGTGTCTTTTAACAGTTCAGCAGGAGACGGAGGGCAGCAGATAGTTTTTATGGCTTTTCTTCCTTTAACGTGAGCTGGAGCTAATGTAATAAGGAGAAGTAAATCTATCTGCATTGTGTCAGTTACACTGTAAGCCCTGGTGTTGGGAAGCGATAAAGTTTTCATTTGAAACCCTGGCTCGCTTTTTTCCCTCCATTTTCTCTCTGTCTCAGTCTCTCTCATACCAGTCCCTTGGGGTCAAGGTTTTATTTTATGGCAAGGGGCTTAAAAATAATCTGCACCAAGGGTCAGAGGTCAGCATCTGAGCTTTCCAGAAAGAAATAAAATAAAGGAGCAGGGGAAAAGGCTTCAATAGGTGCAATTCCAAAAAGTCCTAAATTAAGTAGCCTTTGTGAAAGATGTAATATCAGATATTTTTTCTTCCCTTTTCTAAAAAGGTTTTTTTTCCTCTTATGAACCGGGTAAATTTCATGAAATCAACTACTCCTTGTCGATATGAACTCTGTCCTTTAACTTCACTGCCCGCTGGAACATATACCCTATCTGTCAGTTGAGCCTGCTTTTTATTAACCCGAATTATGAATGTAAGGCATGTAATATTCTGGCGTTAGCTTATTTAGGGAGGTAAAACAAAACCTTAGAGAAGCCATAGATATTTTGGTCCTTATCACACAGCTGTCATAACCTCGCTCTTCTGATTGTTTGTAATATCTGCAAAAAATGTCTCCAGGCTCCCTGTCACACGGCAGTTGGAATTCATCGAGCAGGACTTTAATTGCATTGCTTCTTCTGCTAGAATAACTCCAAGTACGTTCTTGGCACGGCATCGGGGGTTACTGCATGGCAAATCTATCGAGGTCGTTCCATTCTGATTTAATCAATCCCTATTCCATCTCCAGCCAAAATCAATTCCTCCCTTCCAAAGTGACCAGCATGGAATGCTTGGTGAAACGACGGGAGTTCGGGCAGGCTTCAAAATGACCACTGCAGAGCAGATTAGCTACAAAAAAAAAAAAAAAAAAAAAAAACAGACGGAGGGGGTCAAAGAGAAGTCCTGCAAATATTGGGACAGTGTGTGACTGATTCAGTTGATAAGGCCATTTGTCAAGTTGATGATGTTTTTTCAGACTTCTCACACTTCATATGACTACACATGCCTGAAGAGTGGCTTGGCAGTAAGACACGTCACTGAACAAGCTGATCTTTTGTGTTTCTGAAGACTGTAAATGGACAAGGCTGTAGCTGAGGGAGAAGCACACTGACCTATGGGACTCAGAGGAGACCACCACTACACGAGCAGGGGCAGAGCGGCGCAGGACGTCCTGAAGGCACTGCACCAGGTAGAAGTGGCCCAAGTGGCAGATCTGGAAAGTGGACTCCAGGCCATCCTCTGTTAGCCTCCAGGGCTGAGTGCACACAGCTGCGTTACACACCAGGATGTGCAGAGGCCTGGAGGGGGGTACATAACACATAACATCAGAACTCCAGCTGTAAAATACAGTCTTATCACTCCAAGATACATTACAGTGACTGTGATGCTGATCCACCTTATCAATTTTATACAATGGGATGGTTGTTTCAGCACAAACTTCTGAAATCCTGGCATGGCTGCTTCAATTTGCAACCTGCAACTCCATTTCATTTCTATTTTTGAGACATAATAATAAGAAGAACATGCTTCTCCAAACATGTCAAACAATTTAAATAAGTTTTTCACCTTCTGCATTTTGTAATAAAGTTGATAGTGCCTTGTGGATCAAGCATAATCCAGGGGGCGTTTATTTTCCCATTAATCCAGCATCATTTCACGTTGGTTTTTCATAAAGGTTGATGCCAGGGATGTATGACTATTACTTCCTAAGCTTCAGCTCTTGGTCTCTCCCATCTCTCCCGCCCTTATCTATTCTCTGTCTCCTGGATGAGCAATAAAACCAGACGCCCTCATTAATGGTTCATGGAAGATATTCTAGGGGCACTTTAAATTAAGGTCATTTTGATATGTGTTCTTTAATTAATTCACAATATTAATTCTACATCATGCAAGTGAGTATTTGAACACCGAGGTCATGGAGAGACGGTTTTACATCAAAGTGAATGTAAGCGGTCTACAAGGCAGATGCAAGGCAGCCGAGCTAAAACAACGTGCCATTTGTCTCTTTCTTGGCTGGAAGGGGCAGATTCTGACATGCTGCTAAAGAAGATGGCAACGGCTCCTTCCCAAAAAACCTCCATGCACTCCCATTCTCCGTACACGACAGCATTTCCTACCAAGGTTACATAACCAGAGGCCTGGTGACTGGCAGCTGAGCAAATATCAACTCCGCCTAATTACAGCTTTAAAACTCCTGCAAGTGCTTGGCCCTGCATGGTCCAGTGCTGCCGAGCTATGAGACAAGATGAGCAGGAAGGAGCCCATTTCTGGTTTTGGGTTGCCTCTCTTTCTGAGTTTATGATTAAGTAAAGTTAAGACAGAATGAGTTTATACGAGTCTGGGTAATTACTGACATGCTGTTTAGTTTCCATTGAGAATCCCTCGTGGTTAAAAAAAGGTAGATACTGAATATGGCTTGGCAGCAAGCCAAGACAAACACCGCCTTGAATAGTCATCATAACCCACGGAAGAATACAGGCCTCTTTGAGAGAGAGGAGGAAAAGGGAGCGGACTTGATTAGAAAACCTAAATGGGCTGCTGCATCACATGGGATCTGGGCCGAGCTCCAGCTCGTGCAAGCACCACTCTTTAAAAGAATGAATAGATGAGGAATTATCTCTGCACGAGCGCAGAGCACAAGACTTACAAAACAAATTACTACATACAACTGATTGCATTCTTGATGATCCTTTCCTGAGGCCCATTGAATTTTGAACTCCATTTTGGATTACCTTGCAAGGTGTAAACACAAAGGATGTCATATACCGTAATGACCTCCTACCTCAATACCACCTAATTAAAACTGGAAATGAATTTAAAGATATTCTGAAATGTATTTGATATCTTGTGAAATATCTTGCCGGATATTAAGAAGCATGTCTTCTAAATGAAAATCACCATTAGCTAGTGTTGGCAGTCCATCACTTCTCTTTCTGACCCCATAAATACATCTGACAATCGAACATAATAACATTTAAGACGAGAAAAGGCTATTCAGCACAATAAGACTAATTTTTTTAAAATTACATACAGGGCTTAACATTTTATTGTATATTTGTCTCTAATTGTTTTGATTACAAAATGGCTTTAATGCAAACAGTAACTGAACAAATATTACTTAAAATGAAGGAAATCACCAATTTAACAAATTATTTATTCTGAATCACAGATTTAAATAAGTTATAAGACGCAGCCTCTCAATGGGTCAGTATAAAAACGAATTCCCAAGAGGAAAAGGTGTGGTCGCAGGCCGGCAGTTAACATTTTACATCTGCGCGGGTGAAGCAGGCGCTCTGTAGCATTAGGGGCACGCGTCCGGGTATCAGAGCTCAAGCTGCACTTCATTACGTGTGTGGTTTTGGACATACCTTTCTCACACGCGTGAGTGAAAGGCAGGGCTGAACTGCTTAGAGGTCCAAGCTGGTGATAGCAGCGCTCCAGTGGGCTCGAAACTACACCAGTGCTGCAGAACAATCGCAATACACCCCACCAATTTTTAATTTCTTCCATTAGAATTCATTATGAGGACCACAGGCAATTTGTGTACTCTGTGTTTAAGACTGCCTGTGCAATTAATTAAAAACTGGATGCTGGAAAATGAATCTGTGAATTGTTATGCCTTACTATAATGAACCATCTTGTGCCATTAAAGGGAATTGTATATTCACCTTCAGGTTACAATGGCGGCTGTTGCACAGAAATCTGTGTACTGGCTCCAGTCAAAGGAACCCAGAGGCTGTAGATATTTTGAGCAAGGCCAGATAAAACAGATAGAGAAATCTCAACTGTCCTTAATTTTAGTGAAATTTGGTTGCAAATCAAGCTAAATGCCATGGACTATTCTGCCAAAAAGAGCAAATCACCTCCGAAGACAAACCTAGATTTAAGATAAACGAAACTAAAGGAAAAAAACTGAAAATGAATAAGACTGCAGATTGTTACTGCCCATTTGTAACCCAAAGCCCTATTTTTGGTCTAATAGGGTATTCTATGCAGCCTGCAGCCTTGTATCTTTACGGCCAGGAGCTGGCAGCCAAGAAATCCTGTCTTCACTTCCAAGATCAGCCGCTGATTTCCAGAACGACCTTGAATCTCTGTGCGGGCTGGGCTCCCTCTCACCAGCCCTCTTCCTGTCCCTTTCGCCCTCCCTCCACCCCACGCCACCACCCTTAGTGATACACAGACAGGGGAAAGAGTTCCGCACTCCAAGCCAAGCCCCTGTCAGGAGAAATGCCTCTCTGGAACCAAGCATTCAGAAATAATGCTCCCCCAGAAACCACAGGTTCTACCGTTTCAAGAGACGCGCGTCAGACACACACACGTCCCACCGCCACCGCAGATTTCAGTCGTTTTTCATTCGGCCTTAACAGGGCGAGTCGGAGGTCAGTGGCCACTAATTTTAGAGCGCTGTTTATTTCCGTTTCTGCAGAAGCGTTTGATGGCATTCCTTGCATATGAATGATGCAGAAGGGTGTTTGCTTTCACCTGCTCTTTGAATTCAAGTACCAGGAAGCTGGCCTACTCGCTCAGTTTCTCAGAATGAATGGCATATCCAAGATCACTAAAGAATGGTGTCCTTTCCCACTTGGCCTTTACTTACAGGCCACTTTGCTGGGGTCTTCCACAGGCCTGTGTGAAGTTGCTGCCTGTGCCCCTGTCTTTGGAACTGTTATTTTGCTGATTTTACCATCAGAAAAGGACAGTTTTAGCTTCAAATGGGAGTCTAATTATTCCTCTCCCAAGGTTTTAGCTGAATCAAAATACCCCCGCTTATGGTCAGTCAGTCAAAAGTGCTCTCCAAGGACAATAGGCACTGATAAAAAGTGGACCACACCCTGACTACAAGCCAGATTCTGACGGGAGAGGGTCTCAAGAAGAGACAGAGGACAGTATGTATGGCAAAATCCAGCACAATCTATCAGTCTGAAATACAAACCCATATATCCTGCTTTCGGTTTAAGAAATAAAGTTTCGCTGCTGTGTCCCTGCAACCTTACAACCCTCTCTTCACCCCATTAATTTGACCCACAATTCCACACAGGTGCACATTCTGTGGTCCACAAACATCCCAGGTCACAGGCCTAAAGTAATGTACATAATTTACAGTGCACATTAGAGTATTGCTATTCCTCAGGGAGCTCAAGCAAATCATGGGTTGGCACATGATTAAAGCAGGGGAGAGAAGCACAGAGACAAAGGGAAAACCAACATCTTAAACTCAGAACGCTCACCTCTCACCTGTGCTCCCTGAAGGAAATGTCTACAACAAAACAAAAAAAAAGAGTAACATAATAAAAGAGGTGGCATGGTTCACCAACTCCAAAAGGCATTTTGGATTTTAATCAAATAAATCATTACACTGTCCTTTTTCACTGGGAATTAGCTCTACAATGCAGTTGTACTTGGGAAGAAGCACAACTGTGGGACATTGACAGCTGCCTGGCTGAGTTGTACTGTACCCTTTGTTCGGCTGTGTTGACAGATAGGCAGGCTTTATACAAGCCCTCTGATCATCCTCTGACTGAAGGGAATATGACAGAAAGCAACATGCTTTTTGTAATACAACATAAGATAAGAGGCATATGAAAATGGAATGCTACTCCCTGAGTTTAACTGTAAAAGACTCACTGAACAAAGCACGTAAACTGAGAGATTTAATCAGAACAAAATACATCTGTGAGCAAATTAAAACAAAACCCATGGGTGACTGGGGGCCTGTTCGTCTGTAGCTTCTTAATGAGGTTAATACAGTGTGAATACAGTGACAAAGTGATTCACGCAAATACTCGGTGGACCACATTACAATTAACTGCTTGGAATTTAACTAATTTAAGTGGGGGAAAATGCAATGAAGTCAAACAAAAAAAAACACAAAAATGAGTACCACAGCAATTCAGGGCATCAGACACAAAATAAAAAAGCATCAACATTCATCAGGGCACAAGATCTACAACTCACAATTTTTCCTCACAATTTTCAAAAGCCTGTTGCACCCAAGTAATGTTTAAACCTAGCCCATCCTTAAAGTATTTACAATAAAAATGAAAACAGGAAAATCTTTCCTGTCTATTGCGTTGTATGACAAAACAATTCTGAGCCAAGATTCTGGTTTGGTTTTTGTCCCATAAACTAAAGTTAAGTCCCCTAGAACAGAACATGTAATTTAACGACATGCCTTAGCAGCTAGGGCTCGGCCTAATTGCTGGTCCCACAGAGCTCTCTGTTCATAAGCAAAAGCTAACAAATGTTTTTAATAGTGTGGCCCACATTATTTTAATCTTCCCTCTAACACATTAACACATTGGGGTTTCTCTGAGAGAGAACCATCATGTGAGAATCTGCAATTTGTACACACGTCAGCTGGGAACGTTAACTACCATACTGGGAGGAATTACACCATATATTTACTTTAAAAACCCCTCGGGGGACAACCCCTGACCCAATAATAATCTCCCCACAAAGAAAATGATTGCTTTTCTCTGATCTATCCTGGACTTTTGGTCATTAACAGCGTCTGCAAATTGTCCAAGGAGCTATAGCTCAGTCTAAGGCTAGTGTTTGGAGTTCTACAGCAAAACACTCCCTTCAAATTTGTATACATTAATCTTTTTTTTTCCTTTTCCATCATCTTCATTCAATAAAAGAATTATATCTTGTTCCCCCAAGACAGCAGTTGATGGCATAAAAGTAATACGGTGATAATTTTAATTCGTAATTATTTTCATTGCAAATGGTCTGGCGAAATTATGTGTATAATTAGATCTGCCACTTGATGCAGTTTATTTAGAAACTATAACATAAAAATAACGCTGCTGCCAGGATCAGGGTTGCCGAGTGGCTTGTCCTGTTAAGACACCGAACCAGTGTACGGATGGCTCTGGTATCGGATTTGGACAGTTGCAGTGCCATACATGGTCAGCAGCCCCTTCGAGTATCACATAACTGGCTGAAGCAGCACCCAGGGAGGGAAGGATAGCTCACCAGCAACCCCTTCTGGTCAGCTGGACATCAGTCTGCCTGTACAAGTGGCATATGGAGCATCTATCTTTGTTTCATGTCTGTTCAAGTTCAAGTTGTGGACTGTGGTGTGAAATGAGCAGAGTCTGACATCACGTTTCAGGGAGAGAGCACTCTCCTGGATTATTAGCAGAGGTTGCAGTCATAAGTGGGGCATGTGAATTTGAATGTGTTATTCTAAAAATTGAGAGAAAAGTGAGGGAAAAGTAAGGCAAGACATTATACTGCAGAAAAAGGTTGGGTATCTCATTCATTATTTCCTACTAAAACTTCCATGAATGCACTGCACAAAAATAATCAGTCGTTCTATGTGATTTGGGTTCTACATACCACAGAGTAATAGTTATGGTAAGGCAAAATGATTTATCAAAATATCAATCGCCAAGAAACATAACTGAAAACTGAAAGCCATTTCACCATTAAGAGGGGTTAACGGAACAAAAGAAATAATTTGCAAAGCGGTGGTCAAACCATTCAAAAGAGAGACGAGGGAGTTGAGGGAGGGGGAAAAAAACTGATTACATTTCACCTGCCAATGACAATGATTTTCTGCGTTTGTGCCTGAAGATATACGAGCTGTAATAGAGTTGAGAAAGCCCCCTCGACAGCTGCTGCCTGCCATTCACACCTGAAAGCTTCCGTGTTCTGATGAAAATTAATGTACTCTGACGTCCTCTGGGACTCCCTGAGCCCCGGGAATAGCTAATGAAGAAATACAACCTTGCAAAAGAGAGGAGCACATGCAGAGGGGCATCTTTGGGCTGTGGGAGAAAGTTGGAGACACGTGTGGCACATGTGTGGTAGAGGAGAGAGCCTCGCTCCCTCCCACACAGCTCCAGCTCTGAGTGTCAAAGGCCATCTGGATACAGAGCGGTCGCATGGCCACGTGTGCTCGCCGAGGCTCGCGTGTGCGTAGCAGCGCGATCGCATGACGCATGTGAGCTCGTGCTGAATCTAGTGCAGTGGTTCATGAATTGTTTTAGATTCTAATTTCAGTTTTCCTGTAGAAGAAAAAATTTGAAGGACTCTGCGGACTCTATCATACTTTGTCATTTTACAATTTTAGGCATGTGTGTTAAAATTCATCACTTCAGGTATGAGGTTCATATTTTCTGTGAGAAAATGACTAGGATCCAAGCACATTTTCTGTAGCCATAGTTATTACAACAAAAAAGACAGATACTAATACAAGCACACACACACACACACACACACAGAAAGACACAGAGGAGTTACTGTTTTTACATGACTAAAAAAAGCCATGCTGTGTATTTCCGTCAAAGGCTGTGAGATGTGTGCTGCCTTTGTACACAAACTTATTTTGTTTTTGATGGGATTGTATAAGAGGTACCATTTCAATAAACTGCCGCGAAGCAACCAGATTGGTAGTTTTGATCCAGTTTAACTATCTGGGACCAAGGGAACTACCCTGGAGTTCAATGGTCCAGGAGGATTTGCAAGTCTGCACCTCAACAGAATCCTTAAAAGGATCCAAAATGGAAGCAGTGTCTTGCTGCATGGCACTGAAAATGGAACGGTCTGTGGAACGGGCTGGCATCCTGGCCAAGGGACATGCCTGCATACCTGATGGCTTCACGCTGTAGAGATCCAACCCAATGAGCTGTCAAGATGAAAAGACGGGCCAATTAATTATCCTGAGGTAGGCATGAGCCCACGTCCCATAAGGACGAGGGATCCAACATCCCACTGGGAGACTGGTGAATACCACACACTAGCACCTACCACTATGCTCTACAAGCAGAACAGTGTCTCCATTTAGGCCAATTTATATGAGAATTTCTGCTGAAAGCTTTAAAAGTTTATGATTAAAAACTATGCTTTTAATTTAATAATAATAATAAGTGAATTTAGACAATCATTGTTTCTTTTCATGTATGTGCTTGATGAAGAGACTTGCTTCCAAACAGCAAAACTGCTCACATTTGAAAAGAAAGTGGAGCACATATGACGACTGAAGGGTCTGGGAGATTATATTTGGAAGATTAAAAGCCATTTTAAAATCAATCTTTAAAAACAGAATCTCAAGTTGAATGGCCAGTAAATTGGATGTAGGTTAGTGGCGTCAGAGTGCAGAGAGGGGTCTGCAGGGGTCAGGTTTGTCCTGAGGTGACGCTTACATTAAAGGTGCGGCAGCAAGGCCTGAGAAAGTCTCACTTTTCCCACAAATCTCTGCTCTCAGTTTGGGTCACTGGGCCAAATAAATGATTTGGGTCCCCAATGGTTTCTAGCTAATGGGTTAATCTTTTTTTCCTATTAAATGCTATCAGACTCTATTATGAACCTTATGAGAAGATCCATTTCAGAGGCAGTGGTATATAAACGCGGTGGATTTGCAAACGTCTGACCCCGTCTCTCTGTGAGCCACTGAGCCATGGCAGGGAGAAGGTCTTACATGGCTGCGCCTTCCCCCGCTCCCTCCGTCCCCCCATCCCCCCACATATTTCCTCCAATATGCCGCTTTCTCCAGCATATTTCCACCAACAAAGTAAAGCACGTCAAGTTTCCAGGCCTCAACTACATTTGGCAGAAGGGTCACTTTCACCAGTCGAGCGGTGAAAGGTTTTAATCAGGGGAAGATCGGAAATGAAGATTCATTACCAATTCCTCACCATGAGGCACGGGGAGGCTGGCTGCTGACCAAGGAAGCGGGTCTTGGCACGCGGAGCCAGGCCCCAGGGGCAGCCGGCGGCTATCGGAGCCCTGGGGCTCCCAGAAGGCCAGTCAAGGACCCTGACTGAGGACACAGGGACCTCTGCCAGCAAGAACAACTCCCGACCACAGGACACCAAACGAAATCCACATAACCACCGGAAAGCTGACCGAGACGAAATTCTTGTCGGGAGCCTCTGGCCGAGTGACGTCAGCGCTTGCCCATGTCTATCATTAGCGCATTCAGATGGTATACGGTCATGTCATCCAATCCCGGGGCTTGGGAGGGTGCCCTCTGATAAGCCTTTAATAACTTCAGCGACAGACCTGGGCAAGCTCCAACCGGCCCGGTTACTGCAGCCGCCAGCTGCCCCGTGTTTTCCTTCCGACTTAATTTGAAGTTAATTTAGCCTCTTTTTGGGGGCACATGGTACGTGCATAACGGCATACCTCCCCTCACGTCGTTGCCAGGATCAGGCCCCATCTTAATCCAGAAAATTATAGTGTAACTGCATATCTGGAAATGCGCTGCAGCCACTAAGGCCAGCCACGTTCAGCTCTGCTCAAAGCGCACTTAACTGCTTGAAAACATCCATTTAAAATACATTCCTCAAAAAGTGAACAGATTTCCACCCCTTTCATACAGATGAATCAGGCTGCTCCTGCTTTGCAGTGCCTGTTACAGTTATCCACAGATAATGACAGGAATAAAGAGTTGTAAGAAGACAAGTTGTTTCCACACAGAGATTTGCTTTACAAAGGATGCTTGTTGCAGAGCATGAGCCTGCTAAATAGTGCACAAAATCTGCAAGAACATTTTGAATTTTTTCTAAATTTTATTCTACATTATATTGGTGAGATTCTCTTTTCTTTTCCTTTTCCTTTCATTTGTCTGTATTTTAAGCCTGTAAATGTTCTTAGAAAGAAAAAAAGTCAGGAAATGGGGAGGGGAGTATCAAGGACTTTGCTTACGAAGTAAAAATGTTTGTACAGAAATTTCTCTTTCATTCACCGTAAAATTTTCCCACACATTTCTCTCAAAACAGTCGCTTCAAAGTCCCTGGCAAAAGTACACCTCAGGAACTCAGGAGAGCAGCCATCCTGTAGGCACACAGTACAGACAGCTGAGTAAACATTGCCTGACAGGAACAAGTCATATATTATAGACCATCATATTTTCTTACTTTAATTCTGTCAAATCCCTCACTATGTCCCCCCTCATTTGCAGTCTTTATTAAATCTTAATTGACAAATCTCAAATCGCGAAGTCAAAGTGCAGAAAATACAAGCCAGATAACACTGTAAAAGTCAGGCTTGTATTACGGTTGAGGTACTTGGGTCATTAGATGTCAAATAAGCTGTCTGAGGTTCGACTGTCTGAGATGTAATGGCAAGTGAGAGCTCCCAGAAAATGTATTCACTCTAATGTGGCCTCATTAATAAACATGATGTTACATGATCGTGCAATAAACATGGATATTTCGTGAAGCACAGACATTACGTTCAGTCAGTTGTGTTACAGTTGCACAACAAGCTAAATTTGCAAAGGCATCAAATACATGTATTTGATGCCTGATTCCATCTAAAAAGAGAATTCTAGGAACAAAAATAGAGGAAAAATGTCATCTTTCCCCTCTCTAGAAAACATAACTTCATCAAGGCTTGGATATAATTGGTTTAACTAGGGGACTGTGAAGGACTTATTACTCTCTAGAAATCAGTTTGATACAATTATTTTGTAGAGTGGGTCAGTTACTTACTGACTTCAGAGGAGGGGGGAAGAATACGGGGACACAACTGTTATTATTTGAGAGATTGGCCCTGTGCCCTCTCCCTGATTTAATAGCTCTCTAATGCAAGAGTGGAGAAGGTCGGGCCCTGCTCCGGACCATACCGACCACGCAAATGTAATTTAAATGCGAGGACAGAGTTTATGATATATCTCAGAGAGTGTTGACTTGTTATTGTAATTTTGATAGAGGGAGAGGGAAAAAAAAGGTAATTCCATGATTAACAACCGCAGCGGGGGGCGGCAAATATTATCCGTGCCGACTAATACTGCTGGATGTGCACAACACCTCGACACACAACCTCCTGGGTTCGCAGTGTAATTAACACGCCTCTATATGAAAACACCAACGCAGTATTTTTCCACTGAATCACCAAGCGCTGAGCCTAAAGAGCGCAAACAAGGAGCAATGTTAAAACTGTGTACCCTGTAGGTTTAGCATCATTTGCTTTCCTGTATGTATCTGTTGGTCTACATATTAGACAAGGTCATCCACTTCACTATGACCCAAAAGAGAAGACAGTTCACTTTCAGAATGATAGGAGTGATGGGGAGGGCAGGGAGAGGAAGCAGGGTCACTCACAGGTTCTTGGCCTTGAAGGCCTCCGCAAACTCCTTCACACTGCTCAGTGAGGCCAGGTCCAGGCTCAGGGCTTCCACCTTGGCTTTGTGCTGCAAGAAAAGTAAATGAAGAGCACAGACATTAGCCACAACAAGACCAGAGCGCAAGGAGAGATGACTCACTGAGAGCGAATGAGACACCCGGTGAGTAAGATGAAGGCTCCTACCGCCCAACTGACACACGCACACACAAACACACGCACACCTATAATATTGGTCAATCAGTTGAAAGTGCAAAGGACATGCGTGCTACACTGTTACTGAGAGCATTGCCATACATAAGTACATTTCAGCTTTACACACTATATTAGAGCTGGTTTTCTGAAGGAGGCTGTAGAGGGGTTAAAATGAGCATGTATGTATGGGAGTTAGGAATTTTATAGTCTGGTAGTTTACATAGAAAATTGGTAAAGATTACTTTCTTGGGGAATACTGACAGTCAGTGAACAGGAAGAAACATAAAAAGCCTCCTATGTCATAATATCCATAATGGTATACAAAATGGCCCTCAGAATTAGATCATGGGTGACAAAAACAAAAGCTATGATTGAGAGCCTCTCAGTGCTTGCTTTTAGGTTTAACAGCAATCACACCACACTATGTTATAAATCCTTTCAACACCCTGTGGAATTCACAGCTCTAGTGCATGTTTTGCAGAGCAACTGCCCGTGTCGGTTCTTCATCTTCTTCAAAACATCCATTACACTTCCGTTTCAACTAAATTTTTGGGCCCAGTAGGTGTGACCGTGCATCTAATATTCCTTGTAGGAAAAAGCATAATTTGTTCGACCACGCGGTTTCCCACACTTGAGACAGTTGAGGCAATCGCTGTGACAGATCTGTCTGAATTCAAGTGGATGTTAGAAAGTAAAAGCAAGGAGAGATGGAAATCATGTCATGTGAGAGTGGTGTTTGCCCTGCCATCAAAGTGGTAGTGGGAATGCAGCTCCACTGTACTCTCAGACAAGTCCCACGGAACATACTAGAATCACTAGTGTCCCATATATCTACCTCAATAGAACCCACAATAGAACACAACAATGATGATGATGATGATGATTATTATTATTATTACCAAATTCCAAACATTTACAGTACATGCTGGAAGGCGACAACAGAGGCCATAATATAAACATTTCATACGTACTCAACACACACATTCTTCTCTCACATAACCAATGCACAGACTGCACACAGAATATTGTTTCCGTAAAAATTTAAGGCCCTTTAAAAAAATCACTATAAAGGATTAGAGGGTTTATTAGGAGGCTACAAACTAAAGTATGTATCTAAGTGTATTTTTTCCTCCATAAATAGATGCGTAATAACAAGGCTGTAGCAGTGACTACAACTTAGCAAGAGCTTAGCCCTCAGAGTCTTGTTGATAAATAGTTAGAGGGGATGTCTTAATATTAAAAAGAGAGAGAGAGAGAGAGAGAGAGGTGCTCCAACTGTGCTGTATACCTGCACAACCTCTACAGGGGCTTTCCTGAGCACCATTTCCCGGCCTTGCCTGACAGGACGCCCCACGGCTGCAGAAACCCTCCTGCTTAAGCCGCTGCAAGTCAGATTTAGATCTGCTTTTCCTTATATTAGAATCCCCAATAACTGAACTTTCTCCGCCTCTTCTGACATTACACAATCCTTCACTGAGATATACCTGTCAGCTGGGCAAAAGGGCTCTACCTAATAAGTCTCATTTCAGAAAATTAACTTTTGCCTCCAGGGTTTCTCCAACTTGGAAAAATGATTATCTGATAACATCAAGTCGTACGCAGGCCTCAGGGTCCTTTCAAACTTTGCTAGCATGTTATCTGAGAGCGGCCGGGTATGTAAATGCTGTTAATTGATGTCAGTGAGAGGAAAATGGCTGTTTGATTCTGCTCATATGGCTCCTGCTTGTCCTGTGCCGACTAGCAGGGCCCAGTGAATGTAGACACAGCTCACACGCTCCATGTGATGGGTATTTCATGGTGCACAGCAGGAAAAACAAAAACCTAAAAAGAAGTAATGAAAGATTCACTTGTTCCAACCTCAGTCTCTAAATGGGAAAAAGTACGCCGCTGTAGCTGAATCACCACAAACTGTGCATCTGCCTGATTCTGATAGACTCCAGTTGCACAACTCCAATGCCATATTGTGTACAGTATGGACAGATTTGAGCTGTTATCGTCGTAATAAACTGATTAATGTTTCCATTAATCAGCTGCTACTCTGCATAACCAATGTGAAATACAGACAAGCTCCAATGGAAAACATACCCGTGCTTGTCAAATCAAGAAATGACGAGAGCGCACGGACAGCAGTGCAAAGACAGAGGGAGACAAGGAAAAGCAAATCAATTTCCATATCAAATGAAAACTGAAATAATGAAATAAACACCTGTGATGAATGCAGAGCTGTGCAGTCTAAAAGGATTGCATGCAGGAAGACAAATGATCAGTGTGGCTTTTTTTTTTCCATAAAAAAAATTTCTTGAGTTCTTATGGTGCACACCGTTTCAATGTTAACCTCTGACAGCTGTATGCAGAGATTGAGGAGTGCTCTTTTTACACCCCAGGCGTTTAAATTGCTCAGTAAGACAATGGAGCGTCAGTGACATGTCGCTGTACAGGAACACGCTTTCCCCCCCTCTTTGTCCCGTTTTTCCCTTCTCCTTCTAGACCCCGGATCCCTAAATGACTAACCTGGAGGATGACAAGTACTTATCTTCTGCACCACATTTCCTCTCCCAGTGGCATTAATAATCCACTGGTAGCCATTAGGAGAGATGATTAACAGCACGTAGTCTGGGGCCACTTCACACAAGACTGGTACAAGCAATCAACAGGAATGGAGCATGACTTGCTGGGCCTGTCATAGATATATTACCATGCTGAGAAAAGTGCCAGATACAACCAGAGTCCCCAACACCATTCATCCAGTGAACAAGTGTGATAGGGACCTTGTCAGTGTAAGCTTTTCCCATAAAAGCTAAATCATTTGTAAAATGCAAGAGGCCATCTCCATAAGATATATATATGTGCGTGCAGAATATTCACGCGTATGGTATTTGCGGGCCGTGAACCAGGGACTGTATCTCAGACAAATGGGCCATTGAGCTCATTTCTCATGAAGGAGGGGATTGTTCCCGGGGTCTGGGAATACCTGCTGGTTTTTTTGCAGAAGATTTCAGCTGCCACTGTCCTCGTCTCCCCCAGGAGCCCTGTCAACTCCCATTACCCAGGAAGCGTGATTCGCTTTCTGCCTCCTACTCTCCTGTCACCCATTTGCAAATCTGATATCTATTTCAGGGTATCTTTTCTTTGTCTTTTTTTCCATGTAACTGGCCATACATGACACTATGAGTCAGAGCAGATGTCTACAAACAAGAAAACAAACTGAAGGTTAAACAGATCTGATCAACTGAAATGAGACTTTTGTCATGCAAGTGCTTCCTGCTCCTACACCTCTGTCTTCCCACGCCAGCTGCTGTGGGTACGAGCACAGCTCATGCACAGTAAATTGAGAAACAGGCCTCCCCGCACCATTGCTGAAGAGTCACGCAATCATTTGTAGGGCATCAGTTGACAATAAAATGCCCCATGTTGTAAACGCATGGTGCTCGACACGGATTAAAGGATGAAATGACACAAAACAGTAATGGCTCCATTTAGATATTTCAGGGGGGAAAAAACACAGAAACCAATCTCTGCCTTTCAGAATTGTCTCAATGCAAGGAAAAATCTAAAGTGGCTAGCATGGGTCGCATTGAGACTGTTTGTTTCTTTCCGTTTCACACTTCAAATCAAATTCTATCCTGGCTCACTCTGTCACCCAAACATATATTATCACAACCCCCATAATATTTTGTTTCTTCAAAGAGCAGACCTTTAACATCCATCCCTCAAAAGAGGTGGGGGGAGGGGACGGTGGAAGGCTAGGCAGTGGGGGAGGGGGGGGGGGCAGTGGCTGCTGCAGCTCCAGTGATGGCTGTATTTACAAAGTGACAAATTGGGTTTCCTGGGATATGTGGCAGCCGAAACAGTGGACTCAAATAGGCTGATAAATGTAAGATGGAGGCATGACAAACTGGTTTATTTTTATTACAACTACAACCGCAATCTCTTTTAGTCCCCTGTTTGTTTTGTCCCGATGGAGGGCTGTTAGATTTATCATACACATCACGAGCAGGTACAATTGCATGTGACAGGGGAGGGACTGTGCCGGGGAAACTACAGAGTGCTGCTTTCGGCCAACATTCTCTCCCTCTGGTCAGCTGACCTGGGGACAAAACCACAGCAGCAATAACCAAGGCGCCACCTTTATCAAGACAAATAATTAAAGCCCATATCCACCCCACAGCCCTCAATAGCTGCGTGCTCACAAAGACACTGACACAAGACAGACACAACAACAATTGCATGGGGTCAACATGGCAAGAAAATAAAGGGTCAAAGGCAAAATGTTCAAGACCGCAAAATACTAACTTCCCTCGCAACTCCAATGAAAAACCCTTCAGAATTTCCATAACATATTAATAAAAAAATAAATGCACAGGGACTGTTACAGATGGAAATTATGCATCTCCCGGCACAATGCCTTTGAATCTGATTTGCTGAATAAAATGTCTTCAAGGAAGCATTATAAACCACCCCAGTTTTAGAAATCTATATATGAAATGTACATACTCTTTATTAGATACACACATATGTAATCCATTATCAATTTAGAAGGATGCAGAAAAAGGAGTTAAACCATCTAACCAATTCTCCAGATTCGATGCTCAGTGTCTGCTTGGTTCTGTGGAGGCATTAATGGAATTTCCTGGATGAAGACTTGGGTGTGCTTTTGAGCCCCAGGACAGAAATGATGTGCGAACAGACAACATCTCCATGAAAACGGGAGAGAAAAAACTGGAGCGTGTCCAAAAGGAAGAGGTGCAACCTGGCTGCCTGCTATCCCCCTGCAGATTGAAGTCTTGCGAAGAAAATAAAGTTTATTGCCTGGAAAGAGGGGGGAAAAAAGCATGTAAAAAGCACTAAAGCAATGGAGGTGAACAATTAGACAGATGGCCAGGTTTCAGGGAAAAAAAGAGAGAGGAACGCAGAGACGCAATCGTTCAAGAATTTTATGAGAGGGCTGACAACTCCACCGCTCTTCAAGGGCGTTGGAAAAGTTAAAACCACTGGAGCCTCTGTTTAACTTTGGAATAATTGCTGAGTGCGCAACACCAATGGCACAGGTGACAATGCTAACTGCTTGTAGCAAAATAACATTTCTGGCTTCGGCTTTGATTCATATTTCCATCTTTCCCTGTAACAAAGAAATTTGATTAAAACAGCAGGAAACAGCCCAGCACATTTCTACTTAAACTCTCATTTTAACAATGATTCTGTTTTTCAGTAACTTCAGATACGTGAGAACATATTGTTCATTCTAATTGAGAAACAGAGATTGTCTACAGAAAAGCTTTTCTGATATATTCACCTGGTTGCAATTAATACGCATTTCCGAATGCTACTACAAAATATAATTCAGCCTGATTACCTATATGTATGAAAGAAGAATGCCTGGCTATGCAATCAAGCTACAGTGCAGTGTGACTAAAAGTAGAGTGAAAATGTGTGATAAATAACATACGAAGGCTATGTGTACACTCTACTCACTTTATCCAAGGTGCTAAACAAAATTCTCACTTGAAAATTAAAAAGGGCTGAAGGGGAGGTGGGGTGAGGGGTGGGGGTGGCGAATTGCAAAATGAACTACCACATGGCAAAGAATCTTTCGACAAGGTCACCAGCTTGCTAACCGTCCTGTGACTGCTGAAAGCGCCTGTGAAATAAATGTTGGTCTCAGCCCATCTCCTCAAGAGAACAGCTGTCCATAACATGTGAATGACCTTTCTGACATTCACTGCGCTGGGAGCGCCTGGGCCGGAATGAGAATGGTAGCGCTCTTCTGGGAGAGAGCTCCGCCTCGGAAAGGCTGAGGATTCGCTTTTCCCCCCTTTCTCCACTTTTTTTTTCTTCTTTTGGACGATGCACAAGCTCTTCCCTGTGGGGTACGGTAAAAGATGCCCATAATGATATTTTATAAACTTCCTCTTTCTCAGGTGCCTTTGTTCGTTTGTTTCTTTATTTGGCTGCAGCTAATGCACCTCATCAATTCGACAAAGGGGGAAAGAAAAAAAAAACAGAGCAAAAAAAAACAAAAAACCTACGAGTATAATAGAAAGAGAAGCAACATTCTATTTTTTAAATGATTTATGGACTATTGCACATCTCATGAGTCAACAATGTACAGCAGTACCAATTCACATCTTTGTAGCTCCATTCACAGGAGCTCACGTGTCAATAGGTGATAAATCTCCCAGCCCTCCCGTTCCCCTGACGCACGGGGAAACGGCGCGCATCGCCTTCACAGGTAATGCACTTTATTCGCCCTTCAGTCCCATGGAACTTGGGGTGCACCGTCCACATCCTTCACCTCAAACAGCATGCAAACACCATCCGTGTGTAGTCTAGGCCCAACTGTCCTAACACCATGCCTCTGAAACACTGCTCAGGGCGGCTAATGACTGCAGCCTGTGCTCACACACAAACACACACCTTTTCATTTTAATGTCAACATTTACAGTTTCACATTTCCACAGTCTGACATTCAGACCCAGCAATGGTTTCAAGGTGCTTATTTGTTAAGTCCTGTGTCAAGGTCATCACTTGTTGATACATATTTGATTAAAGCATCTTCTCACTAGTGCTTGTGTATATAATAAATAAAGCTTTATTTTTTAAAAAAATAACTTATTCACAGGGATCAACAGTAAAAAGACAATGGTAGTCTTACTGCATTTGTATAAATACCTTTTTTATACATTAGTAAAAAAATGTTTTCATATTAAAGATTGAATCTCCTCAAGTCAAAAAGTTTTCTGTTATTCATGAAAAAACAGACTGAAAAAACAGTGCTTACTTCCACAGTGCTTAAGGACCACAAATCTGGTACATATTTCTGACAACAAAAATATATGGCCAACTTCATAAAAGAGGAGTCAAAATGTAACAATGAATTGGAGCACTGTGCACTGGAGGATCACAGCACAGAGCAGGAGTAGAGGGGAGGAGAGAGGAGGGGAGGAGGGGTTCCTTGTGTGGACTGATACAGCCAATGCATTTCACTCTCCCCCTGTCGCATGCATTGAGGAGCAGCGGTAATGCAATTATAAATCTGGCCGTCCAATTCAATCAAATTAAGAGATATGAGATGAAGCGAGCACCTTCCTGCTCAATAAGATGGCAAGACACTCTACTGACCCATTTAATAGTTATAGAATAGCCTTTAATGGAACCAGCTGCGTGGAACAGCAAAATAATGCAGAGCTTTAATGCACTGGCCTCTCACCCCTATCACCCGGCCTGAGGAGAGGCCTCACTTAAGTGATCAAAAATCACTCCCGCCCGATGGCTGCACCGAGCCCCAGCTCACGCGGTGACGTTGCACCAATCCATTCCCTCAGCACAACCTGCGCCATTTCTTCCCCTGTGCTCTGGAGGGTGAAAGGGCTCCACAGAGTTAAGAGGTTAGGACTGCACTGAGTCAAGAGGTTAAAAAGCACAGATAAAAAGGAGAAATTTCATAAAATGGAGATTAGGGATTTATAAGGTTCTATTTTCAAACAGAGAAGTTTATTTTAATTCACAGCATGAAGCATTGTACTGCTTCAATTCTCTAATATGATTAAAACATAATTGTAGGTGTCAAAACTTTTTTTAGCCTAATCACATGACAAAGACAATTCATGTTAGTATCTCAGTTTTGTTAAAGTTCTAAGGTCTCGCATGCCTGTGTGTAAACTGGAAAATAAACTACTACTAGGCTGCTACACTGAGAACACAGGATCTTGTTTGTGGGTGAGTAAACTGGAGGAACATGGTTATTTGACAAACACAGGTTTCTAGGTAGCGTCAGCTTTTCACCGCCACAACTACAGTGAACATGACCTTTACGTTCACTGGTTAAGCAGGTAAAGATAATGTTAAAATACACCCGGATGTCACAAGCTTGTTAGGACTTCGGCAGAAAAGGGCACCTTATCAAGGATACAAGATCAAATGACTTTGACCAACTCATCGAGGCCCATAGATTAGTATATGCCTTGGAGGACTGGGAATTATTGGAAAAAAAGAAGAAGAAGGGAAAAAAAACCTGTGACCTTGCCTTGACCAGACCACACAAAAATTGGTCATCAACTTTTAAGGCTGTATTTTATCATATATTTTTTAAAAGAAGAAAAAGAAAAAAGGAAAAAAAAATGCCAGCGCACAGAGGCTCATTCATCATCCTGTCACAATTATGACATTCGTTCATAAATACCAACCAATCTCCTCTCCACCTGGCTGAGTCTTCTATTCAGCCCCCGTGTAACTCCCTAATTACAGCCTTTTCTCCCCTGCCCCTAGCACGCTCCGCCCCGCACGCGCTCCATCACGTTATCTCTCTCTCTCCGAAAAGAGTAATGATGGAGCGCCGGGGCCCGGGCAGAGACCCTTAAACTTTCATACATACACACACACCGCAATTAATAAAGAGTCCAGCCTCTCCGGAGGAAAGGGAAAGTGCCTGTTCAGCACATGAAGGGAGAATATGCAATTTTCTGAAGTTAAGTCTATAATAAATTGATTTCTGCTTTCTCTGACACGGTTCCTTCCTAATGAAAGCTAGATAATCTACAGGTTTTTTCGCTTTTTTCCCTCTACCCCCCAACCCCCCTTCCCCTTTTTTTCCTGAAATCAAGTTACAAATCAAGTCATGGGTATTGGGGAGATATGGAAGAGATGCTGGAAGGGCACAGGACGATTTTCCGGCTGTAAAACGCGGAGTAGGACTTACATTCGGCCATTCTTCCGCATGTTCCTTAAAGCACCAAAACCAAGAAGGGGTAATGGAATGGTGCTAATTTCCCCAAAGAACAACAGTTACTTTTCAGGAGGGGAGATTTTTAAAAAATAAAAAAAAAAACATCAACCTAATCAAATCTGAGGAGGCACATTAGATTTATATATCATAAATACATTACCTGCACTTTCTTATAAAGATAGGAGTTCATGTTTTCTTAATGATACCTGTTCAATAGGTATAAATGACGTATGTTTTTGAATAGTAATGCTTTGTCTATCCAATGTTAATTACTACAACAATTCTAAAACAATACTTCACCTGGCCTTTAGTACTGATAGGTTTCAATCACAAAAAGATATGATCAACATAAAGAAATATAATCTACAATTTTAAGATGGGAAGAGGACTCTGACAAGAAAACATCCTGGGTACTGCAAATGGAAATCCATCTCCCTAAACCAGTGGAAGGAACATAATGGGTCTTAAATATTAGCATTAATGTTACACACACGCCGTTTGAAATTTTGAGGAATTAGGTGGAACGGTTGCTCTTCAAATAAGAAAAAATATGGCCTTTTGCAGATAGCTCTAATATACAGATGATGCATCAACAGTGATGGTAGTATTTCTCACACTTTAAACAGCAGTTAGGCACCTCACCTCAGGACTAACAAATGACTGTAGCCGTTCCAGTTCAGGTGCAATGCTGCACGGATAATTAAAAAAAAAACACATTAAATAACTGCCATAAATGGCCAAACAAGCCTGAACCTCAGTCTTCAGTGAAGCTGGCGGTTTATATCACCAGTAAATTGTTTTAAACTGTCTTAAATCTTAACTTAACAGCTAAACGGTACTGAGCCAGCTTGTTTTCTTCCCCTCCTCCCTGGCTCGCAATTTGATTATGACTACAGTGCAGAAGCATTTCCACAAACTGCACCTTTCAAAGCTGATTTAACAGGAGGGCGGTTTTTGCCCTGCGCTTGTGCTGTGTAGCACAGTGCTCCCAATAACATGGACATTGTTGTGCAAGCAGGCAGCGCGCGTGACAGTGCATGCGGCATAATAAACAGCCAGGGTGACGCTGCGCGCACACATTTAATGCATGTTTGGCCTCCAGCTCCCGTACTGGTTTGACACCACAACAACCTCTGTTTGGATGTTTCAATATTTAAAAAGGGGATGGACAGAATTGGGGGGCCCTTGTCATAATTGCAGATGGTTTGCTTTTCAAATAAGACAGACACCACTGGCCCTAAATCAAACAAGATTTAATCAACATGAGACATGTCTTGGGTATGAAACTGGAAAAATTTTAAATGGGCTAATTACACAGATATTTTGAAGGAGGACTTTGGGGAGACCCTAAGGCTCAATATTATCAACACCGCAGTCTGCTACGTCTTTATCTTTGAATAATGAAACACAAATAAATCATATAATAAAGTGTTTTAAACATTAAGATTTGGATGTTTCATGAAGAGAGAGTTCAGAAAAAAATGCTGATGATTGATAAAACCATGATTTCGCTCTTAGGCTTTAAAAATCAAATCATTTTTATGCAGAAATGCAATCAGTTATCCATCATATTTATGGTGAACAAAAATACAGCTAAAAAGAGTTATTCTAAATGCAGCCTCATTGGTATCGGTCATAAAAAAGTAAAAGATCAAACACATAACTGAATACTTCTCCTCTCTGTTTCTCCTCTACTTTGCCTCTATTTTCCTCTAAACCCAGCGGGGTTTCAAGCCCAGGTTCACTGAGAGTTCAGACTTGAGTATTTATGTTGTTTAGAATACTGTTTAAGTGATTCATAATTTGAGAGATGAATTTAGGGATCACCCAATTTAATGTGATTCTAGCTGGAGTTTATCAAGACAATACATTTCTTGAAGGACACATCTGAAACATACCTTCATTCAGGTTATTACAATACAGACATCAAAGGAGGTCAAAACAGACATTGATTAACTGAGATCACCATGAAGGTCTGCTAATTCCTATACTACATCTATACTTCTCTATACTATGACACGTCACATTCCCTCACATTCTGCCACTAGCATGCATGTACTCTTCTGGCTTCAAACATCTGTCTGTCCCCCTCTACTTTCATTTGTCCTTTATTCAACAAAAACAGCAAAAACGAGTGGAAATTCGATTTGCATCAGGTAGTGATGTGGATGGAAATAATGCACCTTTATCGTCCCAAGTATTGAGAGCTTTATTCCCAATTTCCTGCACCACTCCAGCAGGTCTGCACACTGTGCAAAATTTGTACAGATATGTGCCATGTTTCCAGTGCCCCAATGGCTGTATTTTCACACAATTTCCTATTACTCACTAATATTTCATAGCCACAAATAAGATTTAACAATTACATATTTACATGGGGCTCATTTTGCACTTCAGCATGTGGCTTTCCCGATTCTGTACACATTTTGTCGAAACAGAAACAGAATTGACCACAGATATAATACAGAGCTACGGTTTCTTCTCCTTGGGTTAGAAAACAAAGAGGTTGGTATGAAGTCTATGGTCCTACTTAGCGACAACTTTATGTCTCAAACGTCAGCATTAATATTTACTTTCTGATTCATGGGCTTGTGCACTCTTTCAAGGGCTTTGCTTCGTGATAACTTTTCTTTTAAATGAGTTCAGTTTTTTCCTGCCTCTGCCAAATACAAGGAGAATGCCAGCACCCTCCTCAAAAAGCCTCAATAACTAAAGGGAGGGGAAACACAGAGGTTACATGGTGATGCTTTCCTTCTCTTTGATATTTGATTATTGTTCCTGAATACATCTGCATTATAAATATGACCGCGCAGAACTAAACTTTTCTTTTGGACCTACAACAATTGGAATCAAATGAGGAAAGAAAAGCTTGTGCAATTAAAGAGTGTGAAGGCCTTTGATCTTCAGAATTGTCTTTCCGATAAGCAAATCTTTTATTCTCAGGATCATGGACACATATGAGAAACATGAAATTAATAAACTATCCACATTCCTCTACCCGTCAGCCTAATACAATAAAGGCATTTTTTTTTGTTTCTCAAAAAAATACATGTATCACATTTCTTTGTAATGCAAAGGATTTAAATTATGCTCTCAAACCTTATTATGTGATTTTTTAAAAATAGATTTATTTTTACTTTAGAAAGTTTTTTTTTCAGTTGTTATAAATTACATTTTGAATGCGAGTCCCCTTCCGTATGCAGCATGTATCTGGGGAACAAAAGCATAGTCCCAGAACAGAATAACGAGGAAGGAGTCATGATGAATTTGACTAATGAAAACAGGGCTTTCATTAAATCTTCCAGAATCAACATGATTAATTCAAAACCAAAACAAAAATATCAGTCCTTTTCACAAAGCAGAAACAACAACACAATTCATTTGTATATGAAGAAACTTTTACATTAGTGTAAGCACCACTTAATTAGATGTAAAGCTTTGTCAACTCTGTCAAACTATGTGTTCACAGTACATAAGTCACAATAACAACAAAAATGAGATAAAAAAGCATTGAGCATAAATCTGATTAAAGCATCTCTAATAAGGAATATGTAAACCTTCTGACATTATTTATTTATTTATTTGCTTTTTTAAACTTTCCTTTTTTCAGTCAAAAACTGAAAAAAGACAGCAGGCAGGTGTTAAAATGCATAGGGTAAAAAAGAAAAATCTATATATCAATCTTTTTTCTTTTAGGGTAAAAAACATTAGCTCATTTCTTACATGAATGAGTTCCTCAATTTAACGCCAATCTTTGAAGGTAATGTCACACCGTCTGATCTCACCAGCCTCCACTGTGTAACACGGCATTATTTACATTCTCAACAAAACCTCGCAAAAGGAATAGAATGACACTCAATTCTACTCTCAGCTTCGTATAATTGCCAGAAGTCTCAAGTTTGCCAGGCTGTTTGAAAAAATCCTTCATGTTTATGCAGAGAAAGGTGTTTATGTATTCAAGCTGAATTGGACAGAGGTACGCTCCCACATATGGTAATTAAAATAGGATTAAGCTGCATATTAAATGAAAAATATTATTTGGGACAATATCCTGTAGCTCACAGTTCTGTTTATATTAATACATAATTCACATTGAGAGAATCAGCTAGCAGCTGAAATGGTCACCTACATCAATCCATCAAGTTATATATATGACATTTGATTACCTCTCAGTATAAATTGTCATATGTATGCTTTTTTGCGCAATTTAAATTGAATTCATAATCAGCGTGAAATACTGTTGTATCGGCATGACTCATGATTCAAAAATGACTGTTGATAATTATGAATGAAAAATCTACATACCATTACCAATTGTGGTTACACAAATAACATTACGGGGGATACAAATACATACCAAACCATAAAGTCCTTCTTGCAATGGCACAATAAAACATATTATATTCAGTAACAGACCTCATTTTTAATTATTTTACTCACACACCAAAAGTTAGGGTACCAAATACTGTGGGCATAGCAGATTTATAGATTAACACTTACATAGATGAACTTATTTTTTAATTCAGTGTCGAGTACTGCCCACAGTGCACTAGTGTTTCAAGTTAATATGACATGACATGGGCTGTTAATTGCACATATAATTAAATCTTTTTTTCCTGGCCATTTCACTTTGTCACCATGCTATACTGTCCACAATGAACATCAATGGGCTTTATGGACACACAAAGTCCACCAATGTGGTTGAACAGCTTTATAATGGTTTGAAACTTCTAGCATGTACACCCTTTGTATGTATGTCCATAACTAAATTGCCTAATCAAACAGAATGTATTTCAAGTTATAATTCACTGTTCCCAGCAATTAAGCTAGGTGGGTGGGTGTGTGAAGGCCATTTCTACTGCTGATTAGTTGGAGCCAAAATATGTTTTTACAAGGACCTACATTTTGCACTACAGCCCATAACAGTTAATAGGAGATCTCTACGGAGCTACACCAGATGTTGACTCTACCCCATTGGGATGATGTAGATAATTTTTCTAAATATAGGGCAAACCATATGCTTTTTATTCATTGCTTTTATTCTTCTTTTTATTTTGTTTCATTGAAGAAGACAGTAATCATTCATCAAGCCATCTAGTAATTATGGCTGAACAGTCCCGTTCTGTCATCAGAGTGGGGCCTTTTCACTGCTCCTCCGCTGAATCAATCCAGCCAACACAAGAAAAATTTGATTTATTTTCTATAGAATTTTTGTTTCTGACCTATCGTGTTTTAAAATCAAAATGATCATTATGAGCAAATCTTTCAAGTAGCAATATAATGTATTATTAATTCAAATTGCATTATTAGTTTTGAAAAAAAAATCATGGGTGAGCTGAGACACAGGTACGAGAAACATGTGTTTGTATCATTAATTATGAGCTTGTTGTAAACTTCAATATACAATAATTGAACAAAAATACATTTCTCCAAGAACAGTAAGCCAACTAAGTGCAGAGGGAGGCAACACTGCCATATACCCAGAAACCTAAAATCTGAACATAGAATAGGGCATTACTATATGAACCACTGCTGCTAAATGTTACTACACATTTTTTCACTTCACACCATCCTACTCAGGGCTAAGTGGGCAGTGACAGCCAGGAACAAAATAAGCACAATAAGCTCGTCCCAGCATGCATTAGCATTTCATTGCACTGAAACCTCAGGGGTGCCGCATTTACCATGGAGTGACGCACTTCACAATGGTCAGCAGCAGACAGGAGGTTGCACCAGGTTAATTCTTTGGCCTGGATCAAAACGGCCCCCCTTATAAGGCCTTTCCCCAATGGCTCGCTAATTACACACTAAAGAGCAGCCCATTTCAACCAACAGTGATCAATATGCTGCATCACTTCCAAATGATACAACAAACTCCTCCACAATTAAATACATATTCCACTCCACAAGCTAACATATTAAACAAAATATATGTAGTAATATAGGAAATCATTTTTTGATAAAACAGCAGGCACCTATTCTTACTCTTGCAAAACAAAAGTTGAGCAAAATGACACCAAACTTTGCTCGTCCTGACGTCCTACTTTGAAGGACGAAAGCAAAAATAGTGCATTTTTGGACACAAACTTAAGTGTGCGACAATGCATGGCTTTGTGCTAATAATAAAAAAGACACAGGCCGACCGAGTTACATGAGAGAACAGGAATGGAGAAGAGAGAGGGGGAAAAAAAGCCGGTGACAAAAGGGCCTTAAAGCAATCTGAGAGAAGGAGAAATAAATTAATCAAGCTGCCAAACGAAGAGGGCCGGGGGATGACCTCTTTCTGGTCTCATTACTTCTCCATTACCCTTTTTGAAAAACATCCTCTTTGTAAGATCACTAATTAAGGATCATGAGTTTGGGGGGGGTTGGGGGGGGGGATTGCACGCTCCCATCACCACTCCAACTTACCTTCATTCGTCATTCTAATAACTCACTTTTGAAGCCTTTACGAATGGACAAGGTGCTAATGGATGATCATGGGTTTAAAAGGTGATCTTTTTTGCCACCTTTTTATTCCAAGTGTGATCTTTTTAAGGGGTGTTTGAACAACGGCACAGACTTGCGAGACTTTACTTGGCTGATGCTGAGCACTACTGTGCTTTACAATTATAAATAAATAAGAGAAGAAAATATACAGGCATAAATCAAACAGAGCCCGCTTTGTGGCCTGCTCCACTGTAGAGGGATACACCTGGTTTGTACAGCTTATTCAATGTGTCACTGTCTTGCTGGGAACACAAACCTTGGGTGCGCGGGCCAAGACAATGCTGTCATTTGGTTTTTAAAAAATAGCTGTGACCAAGGTACGCTTGTTATTCTCCTGCTTGACCATTTGTCTTTGTTTCCTCTTTCTGTAACATACTCTGCAATGTTTTTTTTTTTTACCTTTTTTTGTCTGATATTACTTCATGTGGTCTTTATGAAATATTTCTACAAGCAAGGCTTCTAAACTTCTTTTCATTGCACCCAAGTTTCAGTTAATTTATGTGCAGCTAAAAAGAAGTGCTATGCAAAAAACACAGCTCTGTGCGCACCACCAGCAAGAGCATATACTTAACACAGCACAGGAGAGGTGGCATATAAGAAGCAGCAAAGCTGATCGTACGGCGCCATATTACATGTGCGTGCTGAAGTCTTACCCTCCTGCTCCCTCCAGCACCTGCCACATGAACAGAACATGGCTGACTGTCATGTGCTCATATCAAACATTTTTAATAACATGCCTGATGGTAATGAAGGAGTTAATGGAACAATGTAATAAATCTGCGACGTGTTGAACCATGGTGAGGTCGGGGTTCAGGAAATCACAGGCTGTCAATGGAACAGCGCTTGACAGGAAATAAATGATGCGTTGTAAACAAATTGTATTATTGCTTTAATTCATGCAGCCTAATCCAATTTGTCAGAAAAGAGACCCATCGGCGGGAACCGAAAGGCGAACGGTGGGGAGAGGGAGTCATCGGACACGGGGACCCACTGGATAAATCTGTTTAGACGTGGACGCCTGATCTCTCCATCTACACTCTACCTGTAACCAGATTAAAAGTCTGTATTATGTCGAGAGATAATAAGTTTTGCTCCAAAGTTCATCAACATTTTGTTTCATTCTGTAAATAAATTGAATAACCATTTTAAATTGAGTTTGGCTTGGGATGTTTGTTTGACTTTTTCTGCCCTTACGTATGCATGTTTAGACTGGGGATGTCCAGGGAGGAGAGGGATTGTAAATACAGTATTTAAAGTCATGGCAGACAGTATCCATTTAGTTGACTCCTGAGAATGAGACAGGAGGTAGTGAGGCAATATGTGGGGTGAGTGAGGTTTTGCTGGCATTCTTTATCTAAGTAAGGGATTGTTTACCTTCAACAAAAGCAACCCTAAAGCAGCACCTGATGTGCCTGTTTTAAATAAAAAGCTGTAGGCATGTCATTAAATGTCTTATAATGACTTAGTGGCCCTGACTTCATATAAGTGACATATTGTATATTACATCCTTACATGTATCCTTGCACTACTGGGAGAAATGCAACATCCACACTTACTAAACAAAATACTGAGAAGTGTTGTACTTCCCATTATATTTATCCCATAATTTCTATTGCAATGACAAGTGATAGATAATTAATATCAGTGATAATATAAGCCATTATATCAACATCTCAAAACAATGTATGAAAACAAAATAGTGGCATATGCACACACTATTTATTATGTATTTATTTATTGCCCAAAACAACATTTTGTAGTCTAAATTGAAGGACAAAAAGTGAAAAACTGCAACCCTGTGTAGGGGTAAAATCCGGTCTGCACCATAATAACATATTTTTCTCCCTTTTAAAACAATATGCCCAAAACAAGATAGAAATAATGTAAGCAGCAGTCAGAGCAACAGGTCTAAATATAGCTTACTTTTCCTCAGTAACTGTCATGACATAGAATAATTAAACAAATGAAATATGTTAAGGTGAATACCAAATGTACCAATATGTGTATGCTCAACTTATGCAAACTGCAATTAACTGGCTCTTGAATTCATGAAAAAGATTATGAAAATGTTAATGTTAACTGTAATATTAATTACGCATCACACATATCATGTGTTGTCAAAAGAGGGAGGTCTGCATTCTCATTGGGCACCACATACCCAAGATTTGGGAACTTATTTCACACAAGGAGATTCAAGCCTCCATTTCAGAACTACACCATGAAATGACTCCAAACATCAGCATTTTAGCAATAATATGTTCCTGGAGAATGCTGTAGCCCTTTCATCTGGGATTTCACCCATCACAGTAAGATTAACAAGTTGATTGCTCCCACAGAAAAGCAGGCAGAAGTCTTCAATGATGAAAAAAAAAACTTGCCAATCCTGTTTCAGTGTGATACTATGCTCACAACAAGGGGGGTGGGAAAACCCATCAAGAGAATAAGCAGCTTAAAACAGGGAAATAAAAAGTTAGATTCCTAATAGCACATAACAGAAAACAACACACATTTTCCTCATTAAGTTATAGGTATAAATGCTTTAAACCATGAAATTACCTCTGAGCCTCCATCTCGAAACAACCTGGTTTTGCAAACGAATGATCCATGCAAAGCAGTAAAATGCAGATTATTGAAATAATAGGAGGGATTTAAATTTGCATTTCCAAAACTGTTCAGCATAGTGTGCAATTACTCCTCCTCCCCTGTTCATTTCAGACGAGGGGCTGTGCACAGCAGTCACAGGCTTCCCTCTCTCTCTCTCCTTCCCTCTCTCTCTCTCTTTTTCTCTCTCTTCCCTTCACTGCTGCCTTATATTAAACACTCAAACCAAAGTGCTGGCAATATCACCCCACTTCCTGTTTCATAAGAGACAGAAGTTCTTTAGCACTGAACAATATCTTACTGTAGTAGTCTATTTCAAAGGTCTGTTGACTATTAACAGACAGAAAATAAAGTAGTAAATTACATGGGAACCGTCCAAAATAGTTAATTCTGGAATGTCTGAATGTTCAGATTTTAGATTATTGTCAGGTCGTAACCCTAATAGTTAAACTCTAAAAATAATGTAGTAATGATTTAGTGTTTAAAATATTACAGGGAAAAACAGAGCACATAAATCTTACATCCACTAACTTTCTCTGTTCAAATTTAAGATTAGTGCAATTGACCTTAAATACTAAATCATGCAGTCCAACTTGGGGAATTAGCATCTTAAACCCTTTCTTCCACTGTCGCATGATGTTACTTTGTACTATTTTCGATACAGTGCAACATATACCTTTAAACAGAGCAGAATAAATGATATGCAGCACATTGGTCACATTATTCTCCTTCTCTAGGGCTCGGGACAACAGACAGGTGAGGGGTTTTATCGCTGAGGAGACCATCAATGCATTAGGCTCTGCCTTCTCCACCTATCTCTCTCTGCAATAAAGAAAAATATCAAACTTCAGACAAAAAAACAATAACCGCCCTCTCTATGCGCCTGTCCTGCCCGCCCCAAATGGAGAAAAATGACTGGTATCGATGCTAACGGGTTGCATTTCTTTTGAGTTATGGGGTCGATTTGCAATTCAAAGTGCTCCTTTTTCGAAGAGCTGACCACCTCGGCAACGCCTCCGTAAAGCGCCAACCCCGCGCAGGGGCAATCAGACAGATTTACAGAGCGGCGAAGCTTCTTCCGGTCCATTCCAACTGACAGGGAAAGGGCCCATTTGCAGCCCCCATTTCCACAAATGCACTTCTGGGTCACATTGTGCAGGCAGAGAGAGTGACAGCGCTTAACAAGGGGAAATAAGTCCAAAATAAAAATACACTGGAGGTGTACCATAAAAGACTCGGATTCGCACAGACGTGAGAGCTCATTTTGAGAGGCTGTCAACAGAGCGAACTTGCCTTATATTTTCATTACATCATCACTTTGTTTCCAAACACCTAACTGTTCAAAGGACCAGAGTGTGTGGAGTACTGCATGAACAGCAGACTTTTAGCTTTAGCATTAGTTTATCAGACTCCCACTACAGACTCTCCCATCCTGTTTATCCTCTTCTACAACCTTAAATTATTTTTGACCAATTAGTGGGTACAATTAAACAGTGAATTCTATTAAATTTTTTTTTGTAATCAGAATTTTTTTTTACTATCATGTTTGTATTTCTTTTATCGTTCCTATGGAAACCTTGGATTGGAACTTAGTAATATGAAAAGTGCTAATATGCATAAAGTTTAAAAAAGGAAAGTTGTTTTATTTTTATTATTATTATTATAATTATTATTATTATTATCCTCCACTCTTAAACAAGGGCATGTACATACCCACATGCACATACAGATGCACGCACAAGCACTTACACACATGCGCACACACAGGCATGCTCACAACTGTCATCTATCTGATCTCTGCAATGTTTTAGTTTCAGTGTAATGACAAGACTACTTTCAGGAAAAAGAACTCCAAAATGCTTTGCAAATGTCACTTTCTAACTTTTATAAAAAATATTACTGATCTTGCATGTTCTGTATTAAAGCCAAAGGCTTACAAGGCACCCTGTGGTCTGCTATGCCTCTACAAAGCTTAGTGAATCATTTACAGTAGTCATGACTCAGTTTTAAATAAGACTATCATTCTCTTATCAGATAATTGAAGAAAATCAAACAGAGACCGAACACAGGTTCTAAGATGGACTGCACAATCAAACCTTCAACAAGGAGTTAAGATTAATCTCTGTGATTCTGAGCACATGATTGCATGAAAGAAAATGCCAGATTCTTTCTAAACATCATTTAGAATTTCATTCTAAGTAAGAAAAAATCAAAAACCAAATTCAAAATCTGCAGCACTCTAAGCCGTCAGTGTGACCTTGGCAGCAGAGTCACACCGCGGGCTCCTTGACCTGCCCCATCAGCTTGGACCAGATCGCCCCCAAATGCAACACCTCCAGAAAACTTCCACACTGCCCTACAATCCTCAGTACAAAAAGTTCAACCTTACGAGAAAAAACACAAGGAAGAGTAAGCTAATTATGGCAGAAGGTGCGCGCCGCTCCCGAATTAGGCATTTCTCTCCTCTCTTTTTTACCTTCCTGTGCTACTACGGCTCAGCAAGACTTCCGCTGGAAGCAGTGCTCCACTCCATTTCGGCTCGGCGCCCCGACTCCACTCCTCACCAGCTGCTGAGGCTCCTCATATCGAGTGAGAAATCTGTGAGAAAAGCACTGACTTCCTGCTGCGTGTTAGCCTTGCATGACAACACTCAACACCATCAAAATGGTGCTGACTTTTTTTTGTGATGGGGTAAACATTTTTTTCACCCCCCACCCCTTCCCCCCAGAAACATAGCAGTGGGTAAATTTGCTCTAACTGCGTTAGACCGCTGGTTCTTGGGGTGGCATGAGGTTTTCAGAAGTCCTGGCTCCACCGAGGGGACAGGTGCGGCCCGTTGCCCATCTGTTAGGGCTTGATTGAGCAGTCGCGTGATTAATATTCCGCCAAGGGCTCGGATCACTCTAGTAGCTCTGGGCAAGTCAGAGGCCAGGGCACCATGCTTTGCTGAGAAGTTATGACGACATGACAACAAACTGTGGGGGAATTCTCTCATTGTCAATTAACTGTTTTTGGTGGGACAAAGCTGGGTATGCACCAATTATTCCAATATAAATAGTGGACTGAAATGAATCACCTATTTGCTATGCCTGCTTCTCTTACAGTGAAATGGCAAGAATATGGTCATAACATAAAAATGGCAGTATCACAGCCTGTTTGGAGGACTGCCATTATTTGAGGGCTAAAATCAATCTCTGTTATTTCAGACGGATGTCTATTGTCCCCTCTTGCGCAGTTTCAGGTCTGTTATTTGCAGGCTGTAAATAATTCATCTTAGAACATCCTCCCATTATCCTTGTCTCACTGTAGCACCCCGTAGGAAATCATTTGGAGTCTCCGAAGTATTGATGTTGTGACAATTGCTTTTGTTCCCCTACTTGTTAACGTTAACTGCTAAGCGGGCCTCGTGAGTGATCGGATCAGGGCGGCACTGCGGACCTCTTGGGCATTCTGACTTTAAGGAGGGGAAGAAACAAGGAGCTGAAATAATGGAGTTCCTGCTGCCCAGAAAAAGAAAAACACACAGATCTGAAATACTGAGAACTGACAGCACTAGGAATTTAAATAATGGTGAACACTGACATCTGGGGCAACCAGAAGAAGGTGAAATAATGGAGCAGGTCGGAAGGTGCTGCAGAGACTGCTGGGACAGAAAAGGGTCAGAATTCTGTGGTAGTGAGGTCTGGAGTGCAGGTGTCCAGTTTTTCAGGCCTTTGAGCACACACACACACACATATACACACACACACAATCATGCACACACATGCAAACACACACACACGCACATTCACACACAACCGCACCCCACCCACTGACATACCAGTGTCACCTTCCCTGAGCACACCATGGCAATGACAGTACAACTGGATACATTCCACACAAAGGCAGCGATGAGTTTCACTCCTGATTCCCAAAAATATGACAGTGATAAATTGAGAGCTTTGGTTGGTCGATATTGCCCTTAGATGAGCCAATGCATATCATTCCCCACTTTCACAATTTACTGGAATTGGAGGTGATTTGTAAATCAGTTTTTTTTCTTGGACATGTACTTTAATAGGTTTAATAACATATTTTATTCTTTTTTTTACATGTTTGTTTTATCAAAATGAAATTGTTCTTACAGTATAGGCATACAAAATCAGGAAGAGAATGATCATTATAAAATGTGGAGAAATATTTAATTAATAAATACTACAAAATCCTAATTGAAACTGCAGATAAATAGAACCTGTAAGAAAATAGGTTTGTAGAAGTTTATTTTAAAACAATTCTGGCATTACTCAGTATCAAATAATAAATTATTAATTAGTCAATAATAAATAAACAAATGATTAAACGAATTAGTAAATAAATAGGCAAACCAGAAATAAAAGGTACAGTTTCCGGTATTGTGATCGAATATTAGCTGAAAAAATATAGCCTCTGAAACATTAATCAAACTCTTCACCTAGTGGGCAGCCATATGGCGGAACAGCATGTGAATTGTGCAAACTTGCTGATCTTCAGTAACTGGGTGCAATTAATTCCGCTGGCTGCATCCATCTCACCCTCGTGTTTAAGCGGGAGAAAAAAGTATTTATTGCAGCACCTTTTCATTCAAAACAAGGGAATCAAAATGCGCTTGATAAATGAGGCAGGCGGAAGGGCCTTCCATTAGCGGATTTGGGGAGTGCCTGTGTGGGACTGGAGCGAAGGCTTTGGAGCAGGAGCGGCGCAGGGGCTCACGAGTGCTCGACGGGCACAGTCTGGGCACACGGAACAATCTGCGCTGCTCGACCCCGTCTCCGTCGCTCACTTCCAAGGCAGCTGTGCGCAAGAAACAACCGGCTTATCAATTCGTGTCAATAGCCTCCGTTTACCGTCATGCAAAATTAGAGGCTTTTACACTTTTAATGAGGCAGAGAGTCCATATTGACCTGGAATATTTTAGTTTTGTAAATTAGCTTCTATTAGCTATCCCAGCCCTCTTTCCCCTCATTACACTCATACCAATGTCTTCAGTTACTTGGGGAATATCTACTTCATTAGGAGGTGTCCATCCTCCCCCACCCACCTCCTTGTGCATTTTGGGTTTGCATTTTATTAGCCTGGTGGGAATGTCGTACATTAATGAGGTGCATGTTGTGGAACACTTGTCTATGAACTTTGAAAATAGTCCTGCCTGGCCAGGTTTGCATTTCTCTCAGTTTGCTTATGATTAGTTTAAAACTGCATAATGAGCAGTGGACAGGTTCCACACACACAAACACGCGCACAACTGCAATGCTTTTCCTTTCCTTCACATTACTTTCCTAATAAACGCACTGCTTTTTTGTAACTCTTTGTCAGACCAACAGCATAACCAAATATTGAAATTCAGGGGGTGATCAACGGTGAAAAAAATCAAATCATAGAACCACTCCAATAGCACCTAAACAGTGAAAATTGAAAAACAATGATGAAGGGTACAATTACAGTTGCAAAGGTTTTTTTCATTTCATAAGATTCAGTGATACACTGATAACTATATATGTCATAAAGGTGTATATATGTCACAGAGAATACAGACGGTCCCTGAGTTACGATGGTCCTACTTACAATTTTTCGACTTTACGATGGTGAGATAGCGTCACTTTTAGTACAGTACTGAATAAATTACATGAGATATTCAACACTTTATTATAAAATAGGCTTTGTGTAAATGCTTTTGCCCAACTGTAGGCTAATGTAAGTGTCCTAAGCACGTTTAAGGTAGGTAGGGCTAGGCTATGATGTTCAGTAGGTTAGGTGCATGATATTTATATTATGATATTTTCCACTTAAATTGGGTTTATCGTAACCCCATCGTAAGTCAGGGACTGTCTGTATAGGGTCAGTCCATGCCACAACAGTCCTATTCTCATATATATTTCCATACTTAACCAATATCACAATTGTACATTTTCATATTTATGCAGCTGAAGCTTGAAATTAAATGAAGAGTAAAACCAATTAAGAATTCATAGTATTTGAACATTTAAACTGAGTAAAGTATTTTGCTGGAAATGCTGTACAAAGGTTATGCAGCATTTTATGTACACAGCACATACATTTTCCCCCTTACAAAGCAGCCCATCATATTGCATAAGAATGCTTTCAATAATCAGTTATGCATATAACTAGGCCGATCAATGCAAGATTTTTTTATTATCATTCAATTCATCACATAATACCTTTAAGTCATCTATAAGCCTTAACCTAATGCCATTTTGGATTTAGAATTTGCATTGTATTACTCTTTACGGATCAGAGGAAGAGCCTTTATGGCATTAATACATCTTTGTCATTTGAATTTATGATTATTTGAGTTTGCTGGGCTTCCATATGCAGTAAATGTATTGAATCCTGCTTCCAGGAGCTGCCCGTGGCTTTTAATTGATGAAGTTCTATTCCTGGCCATTTGGTTCTTTCAGCGAAATGGGTGTTACTGCTGTACTGTCTCTAATTGGCTTCATCTGCTAAACATTTTGATGGGAAAAGGGTCCAGGTGCCCATCAGAGTCCTTATCACATATGAAGTTTATCAGGTTTTAAGTTTACCACGTTTGAAGTGCTAATAAACTGTTTTCAAACACAAAACGGATGCTGGAGATCGTCAATCAATATGTTCAATTTTATTTGCGATAATTCATTATGACACAATATTAATGGGTTGCCTTACCCTTCAGAGGTGAGATTAATGCAAATGAGTGGGTGCAATTAACTTTACTGCTCCCCCTTCAGAGCAATGGACAGATGATTATAAATGACAAGTACATGTCAATTACAGTATCCAATAAAGAGAGGCTTAGAGTGCAATCTATCCACTTTTATAGTGCTTTCCTGACTTAACGGTGCTCTTGTCAATCCAGTGATGTCATCACATTAAATATTGCCTGCCACCAAGGGAGATCTTACTTCTTTGAAGAAGCATGCCTGTTTATCTGTATTTTAATTGAATCACCCGAAACTCCTTCAGAGTCATCACCACATAAATGAAAACACACATTTTGCTAAATAGCTTGTTCCATTCATACTGAAAGGAGAATAAAATGTACAACAACTACAACAATATGTTGGATATTGTATCTCTACCACTGGCAAAAAGGTAAAATTCTTAAGTACATAAATCAGAGAACATTAGAGACTGGAAGACAACCCTAATCATCTACTACAGGATGATACCTTTGCAGCTATTGAATCAATTTACTGACAAATTGGTTGATTCCATTATTAATTAATTGATATAGCCTTGGTCATCCATTCATTCCTTCAGTGTATAACCAACAGAATCAACAAAAATCTAATCCAGTTTCAAGCACAACAAACTGAACCAAATTGGCCTTTATTGTCCAAACCCACATAAGAATAACTGGCTTGTAAAATGATGCAGGCTGTCCAGAACTGTGAGTGAATTAAGATTGTCAAAATTACTAATATTCATTTACTGGGTTAATAAGAGCATATACTTTGAAATAAATATGAATTATTATGAGTGCACACTCCATGAATTAACAGATGGACAGGACCTAATGGGTCCTTTTTTTATGAACAATGAATGTTCATCTGTAGCACAGACATGTGACACACAGCAATAGCAATAACAGCGGAATGTGTTGTTTGTGTTAAGGAAATAACCAGCCAAATACTTACACTGGCCAGCAAATGTCCTTAACACTGTTGTCTACGCACTGACAAGCATCTACGAATGATATTGTTTTAGCTGGGTAAAACTGCCACCAATTTTTTCCTTTGTTTGTCAAGAACACATATGGAGTCACCGTTACAGACAATGCAACCAAAAATGCAACTTTTTTAATAAGTGATACTGAAATACATGGTTTCAATTCTTCTTTCTCGAACTAGGAAATTCAACAGCGTCTCATATGGTGGTTTCAAAGACTTTTGAACTTATCCATCGAGTGCCAGTTTGATTTTATCCTTTTTTCTAATATGAATATAATAAAACATTTATTACAAAATAATACAAATGATTCAAGCCCTTAAATCTCAGTCAACATTGACAACTTCATTTATAGTGGCAGAAAGGACGTGACTGTATGGCAGACTATGAGAAATTCCAGCCATATCTTTTCCTTGCTCACTGACCTCATACACCTGGCTGGACACAAAAAAAGTTTTCAAATGTATCATCAAATTATTTCTCATTTTTCATTCTTTCATTGTTCAGTACAGTAGCTCTGCAATATCTGTGTGCTATAACTAATGTCTTCCTCTTTTTCAACATTATTTATAGAAATAATGATTTAGAATAATTGGAATAACATATTCCTGAAACTCCAATGGAAATGTTTTAGCTTGCCTTTAAATCAAAACCATCTGTGTGCTTTGTATATCTCTGTGTATTCCTATATATTTTTTCCTCTCATCGTTTCAAACACTTTTAAGACCTTAAAAATGGATAGTTACTGCTACCTCTGGCACAGAACAGGGAAGAAAAAGGGGGCTTTAAACTGCTCAGTTGCACAGAACTAACATCTGAAGCAAATAACTGCGGATGATTAGCACAACATACAGAATTTTCGTATTCAGCATTTAATTATGGCCTTGCACATATTTTGTTTTAAGTTCTTGAGCTTTGATTGTGTTTGACTGGAGCAATAACCAAACGAATGGACCACAGTCTATCTGCATTTCCCTGTAACTCAAACCAACAGTGCTCACGTTAAGTGCAGCATCTGGTTTCCACATCAGGTTTAAAGTCTAGGTGAGAATCCTCTGAAAAGCACTGTATTTAAATGAAAACCTATTCTCTACAACTGTAACCTGGAAACCCTGCAGACGTGTACTGTACATAAAGTAAACACTAAAGACATATCTTAGAAATATTGAAAAACCTGCATGAGAGTTTAAGAGACCAACAGCGAGAAATATTAAAAATCTCCAAGACAACGAGCTGTTTCACTTTAAAAAGAAATAAGGATATACTGGTTTCCTTTGAATTTCAAGCACATATAATTTTTTAAAATAAGGATTATTTGCATTTGATATATTCCAAATATATCAGTTGACTCTTTCATGGATTGATACATTTGGATAAAATAAATGCGTGTGCACACACATGCATAGTGTGTGAATGTATTCCAAAGAATCTTTGCAAAAATTTAAATATACATACATCTAAGAATATAAACAGAGGCCTAAAATAAATATAAAGACATACACATGAAGAACAATTCCTGCTTCAATTTAATTGTGTACGTATGTAAATTCTAAGAAGTTTTTCATTTTATATATTTATGATAAATGCACTTTTTAAACACTAAACCCTTTTTAAAAACTACATTTTTATATTGTCAATAGAGCAATTGGGTAATTCACAAAACTGGACATTCTTACTTCATCAGTTTAATAATTTCTGTAGTTTAACAGGACTAAATGATAAATATATACACACAGTTAAAGTAAAGATTTTGTTTATTACATTTTTATTTCTATTTTGTATCATGATTGAAATAAAAATGCATAACATCATGGGCACAGAATGAAAATTCTTTCTGCCACTATGGAGACAGACAGTTACTAAATCATGTAATCTATTCATAATTCCATAATATCAACTCCTGCTATTTTGACTTACACACCAGACATGCCCATTGTTTTAAAAAGTCATAAAACAAACAGAACTAAATTTTGCTTAAGCTCTAAACTGTATGTCAAATAATCAACAGCTGCCTTTGAGTTGTGTTTCTGTAAACCCAGGTGCTCATTAAAGTAGCAGACACACTCAATGTATAACACTAAGTGAGATATTAAACAAAGCACAAGAACAAAGAGCCTATTCACGTCTACAACACTGTCTTATTATTCCACTCCGCTGTCTAATCCTGTAAGACAATAAACCAGATAAATGTGTCAAATACTTTAATCGCACAAGTAAGTACGTCTGCAAGAAGAGAAAGCTTGACTTCAGCACTGTTAAACATACAAAAACATTCTTTCATCGTTTCATAAACACTGAATGCATAATTGCACACATTCCTTCCCCAAGGATACCAGTACAGTCCCATGCAGCACCCCGACTCAGCCCAACCCTTTGCTGAGCCCAGCGCAACCAAACCCGACGGCCATGCAGAGAGCGGGGCCGTGCCCAACCACACAAGCTGAGGATCTCAAGCAACGCTGGGAAATATTTTTTCCAGCCAGGCAGGGCTTATGTGACATGTTCAGTGTTTCGATCATTTAAAAACGGTGTTTCAAAGTTGCTGGGAGGGATTTTATTTTGCATGAAACTGGCCGTTGTGCATACAGTCAGCTTTGCATTTGTGCTGATGGTGCTGAAAAGGGCCGTTCACAATATACAGTGCACCTGGAATCTAATCAGGACCAACACCAGCAGCCTAGTGACGACGGCACTGCTTTCGAGACAATCCGCTAACGCCACCAGCAAAATAAATCCAACGAAATACTCGTTAGTTTTTTTTAACCACTTTTGTTGCTCTTGGTTAACGATTTCTCAGGCTTAAGCGCAAAGGGTTAATATACGGCCGCCGTTGGACTCCTCAATCTCCCATTTAATTGCCGTTTACCATTAACAAATATATATCAGTGTTATAGTATTTCCCTTGGCAGGAGACTTCCTCTT
The DNA here is from genome assembly GCA_022829145.1 of Albula goreensis. Classification (NCBI taxonomy): domain Eukaryota; kingdom Metazoa; phylum Chordata; class Actinopteri; order Albuliformes; family Albulidae; genus Albula; species Albula goreensis. Next base: position 14,715,412 of record CM040741.1, read on the forward strand.
CCATGCATGGTTATGGGTCTCTGCAGAGACGCCCAGAACTGCTGACAGCCATGAATGGTGCTACAGTGATATTACTGAGCTTGGCAGAGAAGTACCCTTGCAGCAAGAGAGTGGCCATAATTTTGACTGTCACTTCACATTACACCAGATATTATTTCAATGTATACACAACACTTTCTTAATGGACTACAGATCTCTCTCCGCTCTACCACTGACATGATAAATGGGCACATGGTAATACCAGACCACCAACTTTGCTTGGAAACGTGCTTGGAAGTGGTCAGACCGATAATGCAAACAAATGTTAGGTGATTAACAGTGTCCATTAATAGGGCTTGGCCTTAAACTCAAATAGGAACACTGACACACCACCTTCTACTTTCACAGTGAGCACCTGAACTCCAAACATGACAGCCTCATTCTGTGTGGTCTTGAACAAACCCTTGTGCAATATGCCTTTGACTTTAGAGAGTCAACTTGAAATCCTAAGCTTTCACACATGTATGTAGACCTCAGTTTTGACTTTGGTGGGGGCACAAGACAACATGGCAGAAAAACAGTCCACCATTTCCATGAAAAGCAGTTAACATCAAATTCAAGGCCATGTTCAAGTTATCCTCTATGCTTGAAATAAGCATTCTCTTGCAATTGCTAACTCAAAATTTCTAAAATTTTGATGTTTGTTAACTTTTCACACATAAAAAATGAGGTTTTGAAAAATGAAATGCTTTTTTTTATTTAAACCATTTAATCACCAGCTGTGGTAAACTAGAAAAAATAACTAAATTTGATTTTTGTTCAGATTACCTCACTACTTTTAAAAATATATATATTTTTTATTAACTAGCACACATATTTTTATTATTTTAAAATTGTGCCTGTAATCAAATTTGCATCAAAATTAATTTTGCTGTCATGTCTAAAAGGTATATACAGCACTCTGGGCTGTGCATACATACCCTTAACTTAATTTCTTACACCATACTACAATTGAACTGAGATCTTCAAAATCTACAAAAGAAAAATACTCTACTCTTTATTTAAAAGAATACAGGATATGCAATAGAAATGGTTGGATTCTAGGCTCTTTCTTTACATAATGGCGCTAGAAGCACTTTTCTCTTTCTTTTGTAACACACCATGCTAAATTTACAGTGCTCAATTATGTGTTTCCTCCCTTACGGGTAATTTAATAATTCCCAACCTGTACTTGGGACTGATCGCATGACTAGGACTCAGCCTGGAGTCATGGTGCACCATCCAAATCACAAGTGTGCCAGAAGGAGCGCACAACCACCAAAAACACTGGGGATGGAGTGTTAATATCCATAAATTCTCTTACATTAAGCGCTTAGGTTTGGATAAGAATATTCAATGCATGAAGAACATGTGTCCATTGCATGTTCAGTCTTTATGTACAGAGAAATATCTGTACCACAAGTGGAATTATATTCATTACTTTTGCATAACTGAAACAAAGCTCTTTTTCAACTGTAAAATGTCATAAAATTTATACCTTTGGAGGCTTTTACCAGATACACATCTAATCAGCTAGTCTGGACACTAGACAAAAGGAGAAAGGCAAGACCTATATAGGAAGAATCCATTTTTTTTTTTTTTTGGAACTTGGACAAACACCTTCCAAGCTGTTTGTGGATCGCGCTGTGTTTAACAAGGTCTACAAACGAACCTGGAGTCAGCCTCCCCTCTGTGACACATTAATTATAAGTTCCGTATACAGCCTATCCCAGGCCATGAATATGTAATGCTTTAAAATGAGTCATATTCACATAACAGAACCCCAGCAGTGAATAAATACAAACTATCCATCACTGGCCTGTGAAAAATTAATGAGAGCTCACAGACGCTGCTAAAGCTTTAGTAGCCAAGGGGTGAGGACAAATTATGATGCTTTATTTTAAGAAGTGGGTCAGAAAGTTCATCGGTTTGCTGAAAATGTCTACCTAGTTAGGAAAGACAAGGTGCTCCCTATCAAAGACAAAAGACAGACAGGTGACAGGTTACATTCAAGGGGCTAAAAATTAGCATCTGTCAGTTCTGCAGAAAATGTATGAAAATGGCCAAGGGAATAATTGACCAGTACTGTTAAATGAGGTAAAGGCATGGGTCTTCAAGGTAACCATCACACACTTAGGCCCAGTAAAATGTCCATAAAACAACCTGGGTGGCCCTGCAATAAAAGATTGAAGCTAACTGGGTAATTTGGCATTTTAGTTAGTGACATGTACTGGCATATACTGCAGCTGGAACGTGACCACACCAAAGACCTCAGTTTAACCGATTCAGGTGTCAAGTGTAGAACAGGAGTGCTGAAATGAACTGGAAAGAAAAAATAACAAATTGGAATAAATAAACTGACATAACTAAGCTCATTTTACGGCCATCAAATTGACACAATTGACAAAATCCTTTAATATTTTAAACAATCTTTAAAGTTTCAGACAAACAGTAAGGGGCTTTTCCATTAACTATATTGATTAAATGAAAACATTCTCCACCTGCAGTATACTAAGCTAATTTTTACAGAAACTGATCGGATCCAGTGAACATAATTAATAGAGCCTGTCTGAGTCGTGCGCCACAAGCAGTCTGTGGAGTTCCAAAGAGGTAATGTTCTGCCACTCTGAGTTATTTTATGAGAAATGTGTGACCATCAGACACTCACACTGACTTGTATTCAAAATGCTAGCCTAAAATAGCCCTTAGCTGTTATTATTTTCCTGTTATTATTATTTCTTTAGCTCCACACGCCTATTAAGTCAGCATGACATTTTATGATGGCATGTTATTAAAAACAAGTTCTATTATTCGAGAGCCGAAACTTGAAACAGCTACACCAGTACAAATTAATTAGACTCTGAAGGAAGGGGGATATTTATGAAGGCAAGGAAACGAGGGGAATTGGTGTGTAATGTCTTGCTGTCAGTTGCAGTTTGCCATTTAACTTTGCGCTCAACACAGTTAATGCCATATCAGGCTGAACCTCATTTACAAATAATTCCAAAATATCATCTCCGTTTCATCCTCAACAGAGAGCCTAAGTGGACCGAACAGCTTCTGATTAAATAAAGGCCATAAACACACAATCATATGTAAATTGTTTTTATTACTGCAGTACCTGCAACAGAGAAGCATGAGAGAATCGCTATCAATGTGTGTAGTCAAAGAAAATTAGAACCTGACGTTCCAAATTGTCTATGCTCACATCTGTGGTTTACTCTGCTAAGAGAATATACAATAAATTCACATCAGTATTTGAATACAAGAAAATCCACTCCCATTGAAGTTCAGCACAAAAAAAGCACCCTGGGTTACTGACAACCTGTTCTGACAACAACACTAAATCTGAAGTCAAGACAGTGAAACTAAAAAAAAATCAAACCCATGACTTAATTAGCATTGTTCATCCTCAGAGATGGAGGTAGAGACCTGTTTTAACCTTCTTGCCTTGCATCTGGAATGATCGCCTCACTTATCCAACCCCACCCCCTGAACACCAGCTGCATCTTCCCCTCCTCCAGGAGTCCTGGAAGGAGATGTACACCATTGCGTGTGGGTGTTTTTGATTAGAGGGAGAAGGCGAGGTATGAACACAAAGCGCCATTACAGGCCACAGAAGGTGGCCACTCCAGGGTCCTCTCTTTGGCCCGCCTCAGTAATAAGCAACTAATCACAGATGTCATGCTGCATCCAGAGAGGGAGCAGGGACTGGGCAGGTCGGGGCACAGCCGCTGCTCTGTGATTTAGGGGCATCTTTATTACTGGATGTTCCCCAATCTCCCTCTTTTTATGAGCCAAATTTCCCTGAACACTCGGGTTTATTGAAAATGTCTGTGCCAAAGCTCTGATGCATTGTTAGAGCTGCTAATGCAAAAGACCCACTTGGAACCTCAAGAAATGTTGTGCAAGACTGCAAAGCGAGATTCTTCAATACCTCGGCTTAGTAAAACTAATCTAAATGGAATGCAATAACGAATGGTACACAGATTATTGAGATTAAAGTTTTAAATCTTGGACGCATGCAGTGCAAGTCCTTCCATTTTCATCTGCAGGATCAAGAATAATTATTTTAACTTATAGATTTAAGGTAGTCAAAATGCACTTCTTGTTTGCCTGACGTCACATTTCTGTGGCCAGATATTGTTATATATTTTTTTGCAAATTTAGCATTTAATGACCATTGCAAGAACTCCAATATCAGCAGTATTAAAGATGAAAAAAACTGTAGATTCTCAAAGCAAATACCCAGCCAATGCATTCATTTCTATGCTACGCTAATGGTCTAAAAATATATATTTTTAAATAATAAAAAAGTTTATCCTGCTTTAATGCTTTGTTAGAGGATGTACTTATATGGTAAGCATTGTCTCAAACTTTTAAATGTGAATACTGCCTTAAGTAAGGAATAAAGAAACACCAAATAATTAAAATTTAAGAAAAAGGTCTTTTCAGTTTTTTTGCTTCTTTAATTGTTGTAAAACTTTTTGTTTATTGTGCATACATGCAAACAGGCTATCACTTTTCTGACCATGAAGTGACAAATCCATTTGTTGGAGGAACGTCTACATTTAATAAATGTACAACATAATTATTATGTTTTAAAATAATGTTTTCTGTGTATCTTATCAGAATTATTATTAAGAAAATGTAATATGGTGTAGCTCGCAAACATAATCATGAATATTTCTCAGTGGGTCATTTTCACATTAAGGCTTAAAATGTAGGTGTTATGCTGTTAATTGATTGATATGCTGCAATTGAGAATATAAGTCTTTGAAAACTAAAGCAAATGTATTTATGTATTTTATTCACACACACACACACACACACACACTCACTTGCAGGTGCACTCACAGACAACTGCATGCGCGTGCGCACACACACACACAGGCCACATCGTCACAATAATACTGTAATATTTTCACTGACTTCAAATGCTTCCAGTCATTTAACAAAACTTATAGGTAATTCAGCTCACCAGCCAACTATATCTCATTTGCAGTCACAATATTTCAGACAGGTTAAAGTCCCAACCAACAATATCCAGTGCACCGAGATATCACCATCCCTGTGTAAGATCAGTATAAAAGCAATGCATCTCTGGGATAGGTTTCTTCCTGAGACTCTACCTGCTACAGAGGCACCCTGACACTTTGTGTGCATGTGCATTCTTAGAATAATATGACTGGGCATACAGATAATACAACAGATAAAATCTAAAGACTGGCACAATGCTGTACTCAGTGTCAAATCACAATTTTGTCTGCAGTTCCAGTATGACAGCAGGGGAGAGTGCAGAATCAGTGCTGCATTTCATTAGTGGATCATTTGGAGGTAAAATTAGTGAGTGCTAATTGTTGATTTTCTCGCTCCATGACTTTGTGCACAATAATGAGCTGAGGTTAATGCATCGAATGCCCACTTTTTTTCCAGACTTTTCTGGCACTTATAAATTTGAGATTTATATATTGGCCACTAGGGCTGCACGATATGGAGAAAAAATGTGATATGCGATTAATTTTTTGATTATCGTGATGGCGATATGCGATGCAATAAACCAAAGATTAATGTATTCAATCAGTTTCAATTATTTTTAGATATATATAAAACAATAATTGAAATAATTGAATATCCAATATGCATGTTTCCTGTTCTTCCTGGGAAAAAGAAACATTACTCCCAACTTTTCAGTGACCAGTAAATCTTATTGCATATCACTTGTGATTGAGTGTGGTCGTCATATGTAGAACAGCAATACTGCCACATAACCAAGGTGCTTCTGCGTTTAGGAATCAGATCACTTTCTACAGCTTTGCCGGCTGCCTTGCCATGACCCTCAGGCCGACTCATTTAGACAACAAGCCGACTGGCGTGCCAAGAGGTTTGTTGTGTCACACTGGATTCACTGCTCCCTGCTCGACTTGCACATGACATCATCAGTGTGCACGGATCTGCATCAAGAGCCACTTATGCCAGCACATGTATTCACTGCTCCCTACATTTCCATAGAGTTGTCACATTAAATTAAAATACTTAAATCATGACAATGCATTGCATCGATATGTTTATCGCAATAAATTAATTTATAATACAGCCTGTCCTAAGATTACGAATGAGATCCTTTCCTACGTCTTTAAGTTGAATTTGTATGTAAGTCGGAACAGGTACGTGCGGTTCGTATTTAGCGTCAGTCAAATGTTTGTCTTAGTGTATAGTATATATGTTACCTTTCTATGCATATAAAACACTTCAGAAACACTTCCAAATACACATCTTAAACTGAAGCCATGAAATGTTTTCATGAGCGTCACAAAGTAGTGTGTGCGTTTGGTATTACAAACCATTGTATTTAACTTGAATATTTTACATAACAGGCTTTATGGCAGTCCATTCGGAAGAACAAGCTGTCCGTAAGTCGGCTGAACCCACAAGAGAACCAGTGGGAAGCTCTGCTTTGGTATGTATACTGTTGTGACCATGTACTTTTCATGTCTTAACCAAGACAATAACTGGGCTAGATGCCTGAACATCTAGCTGGTTAAGTGAAATAAAACATGTAGCGGTAATATGATATTGGTTGCCAGCATTGCAAACTGAAAATGCAGATTTGATTTGGTAAAAAAAAAAAATTCTAAAAAGCAAAATGTTATTCAATCTGATCCGAAACCACAAATGTTACACCAAGTTACATTAATTTGCAAAAGCTTGAACTGTTTTCATATTCACTAACATTTTAATACTAGCACTTTGATTTACCAGATTTACACATACCACAAAGATCAACTTAATTAAACAAAGAATCTATGAGGAGATATTTCTTTTCGTGATTTTCGAATCCAAATGGCAGAAAATGCAGTATCATGCACCTCATAAATTCACTTGGCAAACATGTTCCAAGTCAGTGCAGGAATTTGGCTTGACATTCTAATGTCATAGCCTCAGTATCTAAATATCACAAAAAATAAGATATTGCCAGTACTCTCTAAGTGACACACATTTTTTTTTCCAAAAACAAATTTGTATGGCTATCTATGATCTGTAAAACGGCATAAATTTTCTGGGTGTATGCATATTTTAAAAACAAACATAACGGATTTGCTCTATACTCAATGCCCCCCTGTGTGTGTCTCTCTCTGGGAGTTATATCTCCAATTGAACATATATAGCTACAATTAATCATATACTGATTATGCAATAGAGATTATGGCAAAATGGGCATTCAAACTCCCGATTATTTTTTACATTGACTATCTAATGTTATAATTAATTTCTTTAGTGTTTCCCAAGTTTCCAATCCCTTGTTTCTCCAGGCCATACTAATGCACACATTATATCAAATTATTATCATCATCAAATCATATTGTATCTTAGTACATGTTATGTAATCTGATAATCAAATCCCCAGTTACTCTTGTAATTTGGGACATTTACTACAAAAGTATATACTAGCCCCTGGGTCAGTGCAGCGATAGTCTTACAAAACAAACTGAACAGATTTAACCAGTGATCAGGTCAAAGCAAGTCACTTCTCATAGTATCATTCAAACAGTCACAGAGAAGTCCTTTGGCAATATGCAAACAGCAAAGATGGAATGATAACATCCCTGCTAGCAAATCAGATAAGATGAAATGTTCTAGCTAAATCAACAAACTACCAGTGGTTCTGTGTGCACATCAGAAAATATTAATTTGATTTCATATTATGAAAATGCATGATAAACAACTTAAGACCAACAGACTGTGGTATATCATCTATCAGAAAAAACTGGCAACAGAAACTATTTAAATAAAAAATCTCACTCAATGCACCAATACAAATGTTGAACGAACACAAGAGTATTCATTTTTAAAAATGTCATATTTCAGTAGCGGTCATATTTTAGGATATTTCATGTGAATGCATCATCAAGACTTAATATGTCTTTTTCTAGGAAAAAAACGTTATTCTGATATTTACATGTCTTTTGACAAGTTGTTGAAATAGCCAAGCAGCTATTGATAAAATTAATGACAGATAAATTAAAATAATCAAAAAGTGTCATTCAATCAAACTATTCAATGTTTTTGCAACACGTTGGCAGTAACACAGTTGAAACTGGGTTGTTTCCTCATAAACCTAATCATAATCTAACATAACACTATCCTCCATAAGGGGAGGTCAGGTGCACATGCTAAAATAAGCTCATCTTCAGCCTTTAAACTAATATTTATCAATATCTTAAAATGAACAAAATAAACATCAAAAAAGCAGTTTAATGGCCTAAAAACCAACCTGACGCCCCTCCTCCCCCACCCCTTAAATTCACAGCCAAAATAAAAACAATGATTGAATCGACTGTTGTAGTTCACTGGGTGAATTGTATTGGTTCACAAAGGATATCATGTAGGCTGGCCACTATCAGTGCTGGTGTGCCATCTGTTGTGTTTGTGAACACGCAAAGCCCCACACAGCGTTGCTTTGGTTTGTTCCACCTGCGTGGCTGGCAATGAGCTTTTTTGGCCTGTGCTAATCTATCAAATCCCCTCTCTGTTCGCAAACATAAAACAATATTGCCTGCCATCCCCAGCAGGCCCGGAATGCAATAAACGTTTTAACTATGAAGAAAACACACTGAAGCAGTTTTGACACCTCTGGGCATTTTTCGGGGCTCCCTGGGAACAGATCTGATCACAGGTCAAGGAAAAGTTTGTTGGTTTTCTTTTCGGTCCCGGAGACAAAATGAGGGCTTAACCTATAATATACTCTACAGGTCCCCTGGTAGCACTTCTGGTTTTAGTGCCTGGAAATTAGAGTTGTGCTTGCCCTTTGAGCTGAAACACAGCGCCAGGCATTTCTGTGAACTGGAAACCCTTGCTGTGGCGCTGAGAAGCTAACAAAGGCCAATCCATCAATACACAGGGATTCTTCCAAACCCCATCACCCCACTCTTCCACTAAAAAACATGGCAAACTACACACATTGCCCCCATTAAGCTTATTATTTGTTGTAATATTTACAAAACTTTAACGTGAATTGTTAATAGAAACTTTGAAATAACCACAACAGGATTCCAAAATAAAGAGCGTGCCAAGTTAAAAAAAGAAAAAAACACAGACAGAGTGAATTTTTTAAAAAGCTTTAAAAAAGCAGAGTTTTATTTATTGTAAGGACATGAGAAGTGGCTCAGACTCACGCCCCCATGCATCATTTCACAATCAGCACTTTGTTCCAGCCGTGGGCTGTGCCCCAGTCAAAGTCTGGGAAAAATACCAGCCCCCAACCCCTCACGCCCCCAAAAACCACCACCCAGCCACCATGTGACAGGACCTGAGGAGGAACTGAGCTGCACTTGTGCCACTTACCATTACAGTCCAGCTCTTCTACTACATTAAAAACACCTGGGAGAGTCTAAGTGTGATTTTGTGAGGGTTAGTCTTTTTTATAGCATCCCTTAGGAATTTAACATGGAACGCCATGAAGAACTAAACATGGGGTTGGCATCAGACTTTTCCCCAAATTGGGTGTGATCACACATACAGAGCCTGCTGCCATCCAGGTGTTTATGCAGGAGCCAGTTGGGCCTACATCTCTCTTTCATCACCCCTTCCGTCTCAAACGGGCAAGTTTATATGTACTTCACGTTTTAACATATTGATGACAACTATTTAGGCTTTACACAATCCTGACATGAAATGTTTCTGGTCATGGAGTCAATGAAATTGTTAATGCTATCCTATGCTGGCCAACTTCACTAATAAATATAACTCAGCAGGCATTTGATATTCATTATAAATGGCACAACCAGATGCTTAAACTGTATACTAACGAAAGCAGACATTGGCCATGGGCTCCTTCACAGCTCATTAAATTGAGGAGACATGATTCCCGATGAGTATTTAACTAACATAACATCCCTCCCAATAATCCTAAATGATATCCTGATTTATCTGATATTCTGAGAAATTATCATAATTAACAATGGGTGAGTGACTGTTCAAATTCTGATTTTGGCATCCATGACAATAGCGGCCCACTGGAATGAGGTCTCAAGCAACAGCTGGGTACGTGAAAAAACATAATCACCAGTAATCATCAAGTTCATCTCTGAGCGAAATTTTCCATTTCATCATATATAGTGCTTTTATTTATGAATTTGGAAAAAAAGGGAAAGCTTATTACGAGGAAAGTGCCTGCTGCCCATCTAGACAGGAGAAGCTCTGGGCTGGTCTGATACTTTTTCATGGGATTTTTCCAATTTAGACCACACACACACAGGATCACTGGCACATGCCAAAAAACATACACTGTGCCTCACAAGATACTGTATCCACTTTCAGCAACCAAAACCAGTCGTAATATTTTTCCTGCCCGTTTAAGCTTTCTTATCTTTCCAAAGAAAAACCCCTTTGATGAGCTCTGTTAAGTGACATAATAATCACAATGTGTATTTGTGTTGCATACATCAATGTCAGCACTGTAGCCTCAAGGGAACTTCATCCAAATAAATAGATCAAGTTACTTAAGGAGACACATAATGGCATCTATGTGCGTATTAAAGGAGTGTTTTACCAGTGCCCTCCCTAAAATTCACATTCCATTAACATTCCTCCATTCAAATAACCATATTATTTCTTGGGAGGTTTTTTGAAGTTCTTTTTCTGTTGAATGAGGGCTGTTGATTCCCTGTACACACACCCTGGAGATGTATTTCACCAATAGAGTCTAGACCTTCTAAGCTGCAGTGTAATATATATATACACACATCCCTGGAACACCATGGTGGTGAGGGTCTTTTTTCCCTTCCACAAACACCTGAAGCAATGGCACACTGGAGGTGTTTCCACACTATACCATGACGAGCAATAACAGATTCTCCAACCCTAAAGTGAGCATACAAGTGGGCCTTTTACTCATTTTCACTTCTCCATATCATCATGGCTTGATCATACTAAATAATTGTTTCCTACCCTACAATTAATTCAAACAGACATTTAATTTCAGCAAAAGCTCTACTCCTTACTTGCCCCATAGTTTCCTTACTGAAACAGAAAGTTTTTGGGACCGAAAGGGTTGTTGTTTCTGCCAGATGATGAATACATGCAAAGGTTCAAATGTATATGTATGCACACAAAAACAAGCAAAGCTGATACTGCGGTCAATATGCTTCCTAAACGGAAGCCAAAATCCTTATACCGTCCCCTCAGCTTCCCCTTTGATAATAAATTTTGGAATGCATAAAAGAAGCTTCTCAGTCCTTCCTGGGTTTTTGTTTATATTAATGCTGTATTTGATATTTTGCATTATCATAATCAAAACACCAATAATAATAAGAAACAAGAATAAAATATCCATATCAAGCAAGCCGGAAAGTTCTGACACCTGGCCCGCATGGAATCTAGATATTATGTTAACAAACAAATTAGCATTTAAATGAGTCCAGCATTTTATTCTTCAAGGTTATGTTTTTTATGAATATTAAATTCTATTTTTTCATGGCATAAGGATTCCATTTCTTCAGCCTGTTCCAGAGGTGTGGTGCATTGATGTAGGAATGGGGGGGTTGGGGGATAGGGGGTGGGGTGGGGTGGAGTACAGGGGACTTGGAGAGAGGTGGGGGTGGCACAATATCACTGATTAATGATGTGGTGGAGAAGGGTGTTCCACGCAACATGCGAAGAGTCATTTGGCCCACAGATTTCACCCTTCTAACCGCAATGATGAATTAATAGCATGTTTGCGCAAATACTTCTCTCCCCCCTCAATGCTGGGGGAAGGGATAAATTAACAAAATGTTTCTCTACTGGTGGAAAAACATGGAACCCACCTTTAACACACATGAAGATCAAGAGCAGTGGCTGATTGGGCAGTACGCTGAAGGGAATGTTATCTCAAAGATTGGGAGGTTTGGCCCAGCTCCTACCAACTAGATGGATAAAAGAGGGAAGCATATTTTTGTAGGGCAGCCATACAGCAACTGTTTTAACATGAAACAGCCTCGAGTTATGCCTTGCGTGAACTAAGGGGTTGACTTTGAGTTAGTCGAATAAATAAAAAAATACAGACTCCTTCTTTTCCATTCACCCTTTGCAACACCAGGACAGGTGTTAATGTCATTACACTGCAGGGTAAATCATGACTGTGTCTCACCCTCTCAGTGTGCGGTGGGGGTGGGGTCAAGATCGCAGCATCAGAATATCAGCCCCACAAACCCTGGTCTCTAAGAGACAGCACAACTCAAAAGCTCAATCTGACCACTGGACAAAGGCCACATACTGTTCCTCACTCTTATCCACAGCTAACCTCACAACAATTAAAGCTGTAGCAAGAAATACAACTAGATATACCACCGATATATCAGTCGGGCTCTAATTATAACATTAATTGTTTGAGTCATAAAAATAACAACAGAAATAACAAAAATTAAAGCAAAGGTAATCCATAAAGTGATACTAGGAAAAAGCATAAAGGAAAAAGTAAATTCTGTACAATATGTGAAAATTCCAGAACATAAATGTGAGGTTACTAATCTAATGGAGTACAGTAAAATCATGCGCAGTACTCAGTACAGTAAAATCATGCGCAAGATTATGTACTTACCTTGATATCAAAAAATACCGTGTATTTGTGTGCTTCTGCATGTGCCTGTGTCTATGTAAAAAAAAAAACTATACAGAGGTACAGGGTTTTAGTAAGAGTATTCCAAGGACTGCATTTTTAACTACAGTGTTTGTATATCAGGATAAGTGCAATTTTAGCTACAGGCCAGAGGTGGGGGGGAAAGGATAAAAACCACAGTCTGCACCTTGAAACACTTTTTTGTTACAGCACCACTCTCGCCAAATAATATTGCAGAGCAACAAGCCTTACATTTCTAAAATTAATCTCTCTCATAATATGCTTGATTCATGAACCCGTACAAATACGAGTTGTTTTTAATCTACTACTTGCGAGCTCTGCTATTATAATGAAATGTGGATTATCTTGTAAGCTTGGTGATATATAGAGTTTTACTGATTCTTGGGCACAGCATTTACAGTCTGCTAAATATGTATGCAAGTCTGCCAGCAAATAAAGTCATAAAAACCTTTCCCTGAATTACATTAGAAACATAAGTGTTTTCCCCATTTGATGATTGCCTTGCCTGAGGCAGATGATGTCCGTACGGCTTCAGAGCAGGCATTGGAACATACCGTCTTCCTTCACTTAGATGATTTAAGATTCCATGCCTCCACTAATTACAAAAAAGGATGCGATGACTTGGCAACATACTCAAAGGTACAGGGGGTATACAAAATAATGGAAACAACAAATGAAAGGAGAAATTCAAGTAATGAAGTTACTAAACTAATGAGGAGACCACATTTTTCAAATCAGTGTCAACACTAATTCCCAATATTTTTTTTATATGTATACTCAGCTCTTTAATATCTAGTAGCATGAGAAATCAAACACATTTTAATTCTGGTTCAAATATTTAGTGCCTGGATTGCAGGTGCATCAGTCACAGAAACAAGAAATTAACTTAATGTTCCCAGGAGAGCAGTACTGAAAATCATGAAAGCATAGGCCAAGCTAAAAAAACTTACACCAAGAGGAGAAGAAAACAACTGACTCAAAAATGGACACATAACTGAAACTGTACCTTCATCCCCCAGTCCCAACAAAATTGTAGATCCTGAGCTTCACAAAGACGTGCACATGTTTGTAGGAAGCCAAATGCTTCCTTCAACTCAAATCTCCTATTCTGAACTGTTAACAAGGTAGTGGATGTGATAAGGTATGACCAGCCATCTTGTTGGATTCATCTGGCGTGAATACTCTGTATGATCACATTATGGCCACGGAATACAAGGCCATTTTAGGTAACCAGGTAAACAGTGTGGTGCTACCTTTGTTTCCTCTAACTCTCATAGTCCCAGATAATTAGACCCCCATAAACACTGCAAAAGAACTTTAAAGCGGCTACACGAAAATCAGGATTACACAAACACCTTCCATACCTTCCCCATTCAAAAGATATGGGACAATCTGAAATATAAAGTGGGAGCAGATTTCCACCTTCTTCGTCTCTCAAAGCAATGGAGGTTTCCTTCTTGAAGAAGAAGGCTCAGTACCCCAATAGTTCATACCATATTAAACATTACATGTTGCTGCCAGTTACAGGGAGCAGTTGTCAAAGCATACAAAGACACTACTGTCACTAAAACCAAAATGGGTGTTACAACACACTACCTGCAAAATCAAATTCGGAGATCTATAAGGTGCTACATTTGCCTTCACAAAAGCTATTGTTAATATCAGAATTTGTTCAAAGCATTACTCAGATATTTCATGTTTTTATCCTCAATCAGAAATACATACATTGTTCAGTTAGTTAACAACACAGGAGCATCTACAAGCAGGAGCTCCTTGAACACCTCTCCAAAATGAAATGCTTGATGCACCTCCAGTTTTTATTTTCCTCGGTTGGTCATTCAGGAGTGTCCTGAAAGGGCACTCAGTTCGATGGTGCCCTTGACCAGAGGCACAGCTGACTGTCTGATAGCTGCTGTACCACTGGCATGCCAAGGTTTCCTGATTGTATGTCAGAGCGGCTAAATGTCCCCGCTAACATGTTTTGACTCTCTGTTCATAAGAGTAAATCATCAGACTGCCCCCGCCCCCAATGCCCCTCAAAATAAACTGCTGAATTGTGGATTTGGATATGGAGGAGATGGAGGGGATTCACTCTGGTGTCTGCTATGACTCACCGCTGGCGCACTTTAGCATTGCAGATGAACTGTGGGGACAACCGTGCAGTAGCTAAGAGTCATAGGCTTCCGTATCAAAACAAATAAAAAATAAGGAAAGGAATAATGCAAAAAAAAAAAAAAAAAAAAAAAAAAAAGATCAATGATTTGGTCTTGTTCTTGATAATACTTCTGTGGATGACCAAGATTTGACTGAGGACAATAGATTTTGAGCTAACGCTTGAAAGCGCCCACTGACATTCAAGGGCACTGTGCTCTCCTCCTAATTTAGCATCCAATGATCAGAGAGACACCGGATTGTCACAATACTATCCAAACTTACAGTCTGTCTTCGTATTTAAGTGGAGACTGAAAAATCTTTCATGAACTTGGTTTTTATGGTTATAATTACTCCACAGAACACGTTCACTTATTGCCGTGAATCCAGCTGAAATGAGAGACCTGACTGAGGCTGTCGCTCCGGCATTCTTTAGTGACAGATCCATCAGGGAAAACATTGGACTGGAAATGTTCATGCTCCAAATGAATCCCAGCCTTCGCTGCAGCTCCCACACCCTTCCCTGTCTGTGTTTATTTACCCCTGAAATCACATTCCACACCAGGGCCGGGGTAATTTGCGGGGAATTACAATTTGGGGATTTTAAAGGCATTCCTTTTATTTGTGCTTTATTTGTTCTTGATATACATTTTCAAAGGGGCACCCATCTGCTCAATTGGAGTAAGGAGGCAGGAAATTAAGATTTCAGTATGAATCCACCCTTTTTAGAGGCATCTAGTTTTGAGGTAGGGTTTTTATTACTTAGAATCAACCACCACTATTGAAATAAACCACCTGCTAGGGCCAAAAAATCTACATTATGTTTCATCATTACACATACAGGAAAAAAAGACACAAATATTCATGAACACATTAGTGCAGTGTCTTCAACAAGAGCAAACCACCAAAAGCTCAAGCTCACGACAGGATAGTCCCCAACATGCAAAGTGTTTCAGTGGCTACATACCCTCTATAACATGGAGTAGCATATATTTCGCAGCTTTAGTTTGCCAGTCAACCTATACAAAAGTACCAATTAAATGATAATATACAGTTGGTTTTCATTCATATATGAAGCTGGACAAATTGCACATTTTACTGTATGGGGTACTTAAACTCGAAAACTACAAGCCTTGCCAAATTGCAGCTTTGTGTTGGTCAGTACTTGTAATCAGCTGATTCATGCAAACATTGAGATGGGTATGTATCAAACCAAAAACCTCCAACGTCATGAAAGTGCCACATAAACAATACACAATGAGCAGGTGCGAGCATATGCTTCCAATTATTTCACATTGCAAAAGCAAATCTTTTTATCATTTGGTCAGCAATACCAATACCAAAGCCCTTGGCTTTTATTAAAGAAACCCAGTCCCTTTTGGCATGAGGTGCAATTCAAAGAGCCAAGTTAAAGAACTTAAAAGCATATATCTCAAGGCCTTTTAACCCTGTCCCCATCATTAAGAATTTCTGACAGAGGATAATTCTCCCTGACAGTGTGCCGCTGTAAGGGATTCTAACAGAGTTCAGACAACAACCATCAGGGAAGCATTAAAAATGTTTCTCAAAATTTTCCTACATATTTTGTTTAAGTCATTGATTAACAGATGATTGTACACAATTATAAAAGAATAGTATAATAATACACATTTTAAAATAATAGTTTGATATCCTCTTTCATAAGATCCTGTGGCAGGTGACCTAGAACAGCAATTTATAGACCCTTAGTTTCTTGACAGGAAGGACTTTGGTGTTCACTTTCAGAAAATATTGCATATTAGGCAAAAGAAGGCTTAGTTTCCTTTTAATCAAATTTCAATTATTCCTATGGTGGAAGGTACACCTTTTGCGGTAGCTTTATGTGGTCTTCAAAATCAAGTATTTCCCCTATAGCTTCCAAGTAATTAATCATTTATACATGTTTTAAAACATAAGCTTTCAGCAGGCGTCAGTA
Source organism: Albula goreensis (assembly GCA_022829145.1). Lineage (NCBI taxonomy): Eukaryota > Metazoa > Chordata > Actinopteri > Albuliformes > Albulidae > Albula > Albula goreensis. Next base: position 14,732,154 of record CM040741.1, read on the forward strand.
CTATTCCTTTGGTGTAAAATGTGAGTGTGATTACTGCGAACTGAAATAGAGCTGGCACAGAATACAATTTGAAAATATTCATATGGCATCCGCATCTTTGAAAAATCTTTCCATTTAACTGCAAAAAGAAAACAAAAGATGACAAGGCTGGGAGAGGAACTGTAAAATATAGAAAGTCTAGCCTTTTTTGTTTGCTGGAAAACCTGTGAGAGGGAGGGAAGCAATTTAAAAATTCATTTAGTCGTCTCTTTTCCCCTGTCAGTTTATTAAAATTCTGGAAAGAGTGATGCATGTCCCAAGCTATACAAAAGGCATAATCAAGCATTTAAACATTAGCTGCTCACACACAAGGTGAAATTATGTTGTGAAGGCTTTGAAATTCTGTCTCATTCCTCTCCTCTCTCTCAGAAAGCGAATATGGTTCTGAAATGTATCATGAGGATAATAAAGAACCCCTTAATCCGTCAGAGAAGCGTATACCTCTGTGTGATATTACAGTAAAGCCTGCCGTAGGATTTAGAGATAATGGGTTTGTGTGTCGATGTCTTGCAAGAATCAATGGGAGGAAGCTAGAGGGACTAACAGAGATCTCTCTCAGTCAATTTAAATCAAGGTACCAGAACATTTGTCTTCTGAGGAATAATGGAGGGGATGTTTGAAACACAGGCAATTTATGGCAGAAAAGGGGCGAAAATAAATAAAGAAATAAAGTATTAACCCTCCCCAAGAGGGACATGTTACTAATATGTAAGGAAACTGTGAAATTTGAACAATCTTCAAACCAGGGAATAGAAAGCAAACATATACATAATTCTTTCCTTATGTTTATATTGCAGGAGCAACACAGTTTCAACATCTGAATCCAAACAGAAGCTTTCAGAATGCTCATTTCAAGAGCGCTACGCAAAGCAAACTTAAGATGCATTTCAGAGAGCGGAAACAGCTGAAGCTCAATATAGCTAATGTCTTCATTATAAGAAGATCTGCATATTTTATAATATTACAATGATTCAAGCCATACAGAATGATCAAAAGCTTCAGTTGTTGGGCTGACTGAACTGAAGAACAGCATTCACAATAAAGATAAACATCAAATGTCTTATGAAATATAGTATTTCATTATAAAAAATATTATTAATTGAGAGAGGTTCCACTTTAACAATCTTATTCAAAATGTACCGATGTGCAGATTCACTCAGCATGGGACCACAAATTAAAAATATTCCAATTACAAAGAAAGTGGGTTTACCTACAAAATGTTCATGTTGAGACAGAGCCTTAATGCACTCAACACTCCCTGAACAAAGCTTCAGGTATGTGTAGAAAACTTGCTTTTCTTCTAAAATGAAAGACAGAATGGCAGAGAGATATTCAGATTTACTGTATTGTCATATATTTATATATATAATAGTTATTTAAGGCCATTTAATGTCAATATTAAAATATAAGAAAATAACTGTAACTGTTTCAAAGGAATGCCATTTTTCCATCAACTGCTCACTTTTATTAAAATTTCACATGAACCTTTATATATTACTCACATCAAATTTATTTATATGAAATGGTACCATAGTCATCTTAATCTGATATTGTCAAGGGATGCAGTTTCATTAGCTGGCATGTTAAATTATTTCTAATCAGGTTGCAGCAAATATGTTTCTACACATGTAATATTTTTTTCTTTTAATATTCATGGTAAAATTCACACCATAGTGCTGTGTGGCTATGATAATGATTACATGGGTGATATGACTATTTACTATTTACATGATTGAAGATAAGATTCAGTTCCCTAATGGCAAGTCATGTTTGCGCTTTTCTTTATCCAATATTAAAAATAAAGGTTTGCAAATGCTTTTGTAAACAGGAGGCAGCAGCAATGAGCTATTATTTATATTATATACAAATCTTAAGGAAAAGTAAGGTCCCCGTGGCTGACCTAGGAAATAGCATGCGGCTTCCTCTTTGGTCCTGGTAAAAGGAGATCTGCTAGCTTTTCAGCGCTTGCAAAAAGAGCAGCATCCTTGAGCTCGGGGGCGTACTGCAAGAGGACAGGGTCAGCGTTTCGGAGATGTCACTCCCTTTCGCCCTCCAGAGACCTTCGCTCGCCATCACAACAGCCGTCCTAACCGGTTGTCGAGGTGACACGGGAGGTTAACACACAAATCCTAGGGGGCTTGTCTTCGCCACAGATTTAGTTCCAAATAAGTTTGGTCTTAACAGAGCAACTGAGGACGCATGAAGCAAACAGTCTTATGATCAAGGTTCAGTATAGGACCAATGTATTTTTACCTAGACCACTGTAAAATTAATGTAGAATATAATTGTCTAATATTCTGAAAAAGAAACAAAAACAAAGAGGAAAATAATGAATGTGAAAATAAAGATGCATGAAATGTGTAAGTGTCCTGTGCTGATGGTGATGAAGACGTAATTAAAGATTGGTTTCCCCATCATTTCCCCCCATTCTCTTAGTGAAGAGCAGGCGGAAGTCTCAACTGCCATCCAAACCCCCCGTTGCACATGACATCCCGGATTATAAAAAGCACGTCGCCTCACCGAAAATAGAGGTGCAAAAAAAAGAATTGTGAATGGGAGGCGGAGTGCGTCACATTCTTATGTTACCTTATCAAAATAGGGAATAGGCTGGGGAGCGAAAGAGTAGATTACCGGGCCTCTAAAAATAAATGTGAAATATGCTTTCTGCTCTCAGGGCTGATAATGAGGCGTTTAGGGCGCTGGTTTGGGTTTCTGGGACAGTAACAGTACACCTCCTCCAGCGGTCCATGCGGATGGCATGCAGTCAGCCTGGAGAGGGGCTGCATGGAGGGGGGAGGGGAGGGGGTCGAGCACCACTCCAGCCGCACACACAAACGCTGCTTTTCTCAATGGAGAGGAATGGGTCACATCTCTTCCACAAGCAATACACCCTTATAAATGCAGCTCAAGTACAAACCTGTGATCTCTGAAACCATGTACGTCAATCAGCTATCAGCTTAGTTCTTCAATCTTACTAACACATATTCTTACTAAAATCATCTATCTAACCATTTTTGGAATCACACAAGGTGAACTTCTTAAGGGTTCTTCCCAAAAACTGAAAAGCAGGAGAAAAAAAAACCCAATCTCAAAACAGGAAAGAAACATTTTGTCACTATATCACTGTTGAACTAATTGATGTTAAGACTACTACAGACCAGTAAATACACCAACACAGCATGAATTCCACAATGAATTATTGGTAAAGAATGACTATGTAACATGGGTCACATGATAAACAACCAAATTACAGTATAATGCTCAAAGTTAAAACTGAAATACAAGAAATACACTTTAGTACACAAGATGCCCTTGCCTCTGATCACTGCAAAAAATCCAATACGATAAAGTGCCTTTGTCAACATTATTAATCTAAGCACAACATTTTGTTCTGAAAATAAGTTTAACGAAGAATCCATGTTTCCTGATTGCTGGATACATTTCATCTACAGCTGTGAAAGAAAGTGACACACTGGATGAAATATTAAGGAAGAGGGGAACCAGTGCAACCATTCTTTAAAAAGATGTTTAAGAAATGCAGAAGGGGGAGCCCAGTGTTTAAGCGAGAATCTGTGGATTGAGTACTACTTCATGCACGCTGACACAAGAGTGTCTTCTTCACAAGATTTAATTTATGCTCAGCCTCAGATGAACCTCTGGCTTAAAGGAGGGTGGGAGTATGGTATTGCATCAGGGAAGGCTGTAGGAAGCCAGTCAGGTTTTTCCAATCATTCTGGTGCTGTGCCAATTTAAAGCGGTGTTAAATTAAAGAGGGCAATGTTTGCACAACCCCTTTTGTCACATTAAATTATATTTGTTGTTTGCCCCCCTTATACTTCCTCTTCTTCCATTTTGTTATGTGCTGTAGTACTTTTTAATACACTGCCACTCCGTGACATCACGGTGTTCATACTGCTGTTTCCAACAGCAGATGAGTCTACCATGTGATGACTTGTGGGTAGGGAACCCTATCTGCTGAACACAGGCTCTGGAGAAAAAGACTGACACAGGATCACCCTGTGATGCATATTACCATAGTCAGAGTAAATAAGATTAATTCAAGCATGTCCAAAGTAAACGAACAAGAATACTGAATGGTTTTTGTTTTCCACCACAGAGCTGTAATCCCGTCACTCGCAATATTCACAGCGGTGGGACCTGATGAAGAGAAGCAGGTTGGAATTCTGAATCATTTCAATCGTGCAACTGCCAGGGCTGTCTCCACATATAACGCCAGGCGCTGTGTGAGTCTCAAACTGGTGTTAGATCAGTCCCAGACATCCGGTGCTGAAGCTGGGCCTATGCGAAGCTGGAGGATGCACGCATTATGACTTGGCAGATCATGGGGTCAGCAGCTTGTTCTTTCAAAGCTAACAGCCCCTTAGCCAGTTATGGAAAAGAAAAACACCCATACAAACAATAACAACAATAAGGTCCATCTAGGAGATCCTCAAACACAACATTTTCCTTTGAAGATATTTGCTATTTTTAATGTGAACTCTTCTGTCACTACAGCCAGTGCGTGTGAAGTGCACATTATTTTGATTTCAGAAAGCTCAGTGAGATGGCTGTTGACGTGGCCAGATCGCAAGACAGTCCCCCTCTACCGACCCTGTCCTTCACTGCTTTTCTGGGTACGATCAGAAGCTTGAGCTGTCCATTCCGATCCTGTGATCCCATTTCGGCACTCTCCCGATCGGCTGCATTGAAATTCCTCTTGGCACAGATGCGCCTGCAGCAGACACTCCCCATGTTCAACACAGCTCTGCTCAATTAGCAGCCCTTCAATACGCCGTTTCATTTTTCTTTCATCTTCATCTAAAGCCCTGCTTTCAATATGGAGTGCTCAATGAGTCCCTTCTCTCAGCAGGGTCCGTATTTATTCTTTATCCATTTCAAACAAGGCCCTTTGTCACGAGTGCAATCTTAAGTGTTTGGGCTTTTATGCAGATTTTAATCGTTTCATCCTTTTAAATTAAAATTAAAAAAGTTTGGAGGGCAGCTGGAACTTTAGTTACAAGCATATAACTTACAGCAAATGAAGCTGCGGCCAAACAGCTTACCTTCCTCCATCCAGAGAGGTACGGATAGAATATTTGCTGCATGTGGTTTACATGTGTTTAATAAACCTAAGAACAAACTACTGCTTTCTTTTACTGAATTCAAGGAAACCGTGTCTTCAGTTCTCAAAATATGGATATCAATAACAACTGATTTTATCCTTTCAGACTTAAGATGTAAACAGCAGACATAAATGCTGTCTTGCTAAATACACGTCTTGTTATCTGTTTAGAAAAAAAGCTTATTTTAATCTTAAGTCAAAAAACAAAGCAAACATAAATCGAAGGCAACATCAAATGCAGACAGCACTTGCAAAGCTGTGCTTTACACAAGAGGCTAAGACTCAGTCACAGGGGTCTGCAGCAGAAATTAAATGAACTAAAGCAGGACTATAAATGTGCTCAGTGTAACTTACATTTACCGCCTTTTAAAGTAATGTATCGGGCAATAAAGCTGCTCCCCGCGAAATTGATGCGCCAACTAAAAATTCTATCTGGCCTAAATTAATAGGAATTTAATGCAAAAGTAACCGCATTTAGATAATATTTTCTAATTCAATTTCTCTGATAAATGCCTCTGTGACAATGCAGCAATGCCGAGAGGAGGCCGGTGCTCCACAAAGCGCCAAAAGTAAACGTTTCTCCTGTAATGGACGGTTAATGTAATTACGGCTGCTCCGCTCCTTAGCAGGGCTCCAGCACTCGAATGCGGTTTCACAAACACTCCTGTACTGTGGGGTTCTGAACGGGGCCAGCTATCTGAGCTGAAACAATAGTGTGCTTTCCCTATGAGCACTACTCCAGCTCGCTGAGTCAACCAGCCGTGGAGAGGGGTCAAAAGCAGGAGCCCCTATTTGAAAAGCTGCCCAGTGGAAAGTGTACTGTTCCTGAGGTTGATCTACAGGGGTATTCTCACTTCCTGTCCCTGTGGCAACAATCCAGCTGGCACATGATACTTACAGCTAAAAATCCACACTGCTGTGAATCATGTACAGCACATTGAAATATATAAATTACAAAATTAACTATATAAGCACTTTCTTCTTGATGATACAATCAACTATATTAATGGAATTGTAAACGAGGATCTATAATGATAAAGTATAATGGTATAGCGTAACAGCAGTTTCAACTGCTATCGTTAATCGGATAATTGTTTTTCATTTTTTAATTCACATTATTCATCCAATTTTCAGAGCTGTTTGTGTTGTCTGAATCTTTGCTAATTTTATTGCTACTTTTATTATGCTTTATTTATGTCACCTTTTCAACCTACATAATTTGTAACAGTTAATGAATATTGTATTTGTTGTTACTCTTTATTTATGAATGTGCCTGCTGGCCAATGCAATGAACTGTATGCATGCAGCTCCTTAACTAATTATTGAAATAACAGCATAGATCCTTATTTTTAAGCTTAACACCTACCTGCCCCATCCATTTCCTCTCAAAAGAAAACCAGTTAGAGCTAATTAAGTGCTTCATAGGATTACAATGTATCTCATCTTTCCCAAGAAACTTTTCAGAAATTCCACTGTACCATAAACTGGAAGGTGTTCAGTTTATCTGTATGTTTCTCACAAACAAAGCATTACAAATTAGCCCAACAGTTACAGTAAATGTTAAAACAAAACATAACCAGCAACACTGACCTGTATCTCAATGGCTATTGTTAATACTTAGCGCTGTGAGGTTACCAAATAATGTACGCATACAACTGCAAAAATTTACATGGATAAATCTCAGTTAAAAATGTTCTGTTTATTAAAAAATTGTGTATTTGTTTTTTTCGGCAAAACTCTTTTCTAACATCAAAAAGTACTTCTGATATAACTGAAACTCTTGAAAATTAGCTGGATTAAAGAATGAGAACTACAACATGTATCATGCTACAACTACACCATAACAAAGCTCATAAAGGGAATTATACCACAGCAGAAAGCAATGAATGTCGATACAAGGGCAAATGGAATTTAAATTAAGACAATGTCAAAGCAATTTGTTTCGTTTGTTTTCCATTGTTATCCATTGCGTTAAAGATTTAAAACATCTCTGGATAACTCAAATAAACATTTCAATCAAGTCAACAAGCTGGAGCTTAAAAGACAATCCACTGCAACAGTGTGCAGTGATAATAAATATTCTAGCCAAATGATATTCATTATAGTTAGCAAGCAAAACCTTAAGGGCTCTGGTAACAACAGACCAATAAAAATGCAATACAAAACAATGCTAGTTAATGTATGTGTGTCAACTAGTGATGTGAGAAAGTATGAGTCTGTGAAACCCCCAAAAGATATTACTAAGCAGAATGCCACATTTATTCAACAATTTAGTGCAATGACTGTCCTGCACTTATGGTCATCTGACAATAAATGCATGAGCAACTGTAGTCACTATTCCCTTCTGGGTTGAGAGAAAGTGAACAGGATATTAGCACCAAAGACTTACAACTCCACCTGGCTCACTGCAAGAACAACAGAAGGAGGGTGTGGGCCCATGAATGTCAAATTAGAGACCATGTTTTTCCCATGGGAATGAAGGAAAAGGCATTTGTCATTTTAGCTGTTCTATGCGAATGTTAAAGTTATGTTACAGTGTAAACGGTGCTATTCAGATTAATTTTTAAAATCATTATTGTTATCTGTTCTTGGGATTTGGAAAAGTCTTAAGTCTTAAAATGTCAAAGATTGCTCCTCCTAACACGATTGATAGCTGGCATGCAAATCTAGCTTTAATGACATTAAACCTGCTTTCTTCAAACAAAAACATTTGGTGCAATTATTTAGGTCACCATTATGACTAGTTTTGATAAATCACATTTATTGGTTCATACCCACATCGCTTAAATTCCCTGCTCCCACATCATCTCCTTACATTTGGAGCTCCTCAGATGACAAATGCATTCATACAAAATTAAACATCCCTGCACTTTAAGTGGTTAATGGTTTATAATACCAACGTTTTAGCACATTTATTTCATAATAAAACATTCTATGGCTCTAGAGATTCAAATGATCAAACCATTTTCTAAAATACTGAATCACAGAAAAATAACTTGCACTGACTTATACTTACAATAAAATGATGATAAGCTTTATTTAAGTTTTGAATTGCATTAATAAAATAATGATAATATTCACCCAACAACATTATGATCAAAAATGTAATTTAATCCAAGTTTATTTTATGACAAATAAATGTAACCAATGAATAACTCTAATTCAATATTACCAGTTTTCCATATACATTCACTAAATTCATCACAGAATACAATGGACAGCATCCTACTAAGATGTTTCAATTATGAATGCACCTGTAAAAATACTTTTGCCACAGATAAAATAGGCTGCAGGTGAGACCAGAGACAGTGTGAAGCAGCTGCATTCCTCATTTGGTAACACAAAATCCAATGGAGCATCTGGACATAAAGGTACTTCATTGTTTCAAACAATTTATGGAAGCCTATAACTTATTTGACAGCAATTGTTGTTTTGAACTATGTGATCAACTAATAGGTGATTCAGAGTAATTCTGAAGGAACTAAAAATACTCACTCATGCAAGTGAAATAGTTGGTATTAATGTCAAGATGTTGAATTCACATACCTTAATTTGCACAGGAGACCAGAACAAAGAGCATTTCAGAATAACTGCACCAAGTTAAAAACACAGAACATCAGAAAATATTACTGGGTAGCATTGCTGAAAGTGTTTTTTAAACATTCAACCAATTTTCAGACACAGAAAAAGGTAATAAAATTCTCCTGATTTTGCATGTGTCTCAAATTATAATCACACCACGATCAAAATTCCAGCACTGATTTAAACTCATACAGGCTTGGCCTTCATAAACGCAGACACCACTTCCTGGACTACCTACAAGAGGTGAAGGACTGCAAGTGGTTTCAGTGCCTGGGTTACAATCAAGTCAAGCTTATTTCAATAGGAAAACAAGTCCATCAAATAAACCTGTCCTGGTATCTTCCTTGCATAATGTAGACACTGGGGCTATAAACTCTCTTTAATTGCAGCATTTAAAACATCATGCTGCCTTGCCAATCAGAATGTGACAAGCATTTCTTTGACAATGGAGCATTTGAGACCCAGAAGTTTCAAACACATTGGTGGTATAAAAAGCAAAAGTGTCAAACCTGTAATAAATGTGCAGTGATTTAAGTGTGATCTGTACCCATTTTTCACTCAGATCAAGACTGGGGCCGGTTTAATGAAGTTCCCCGGTGGTTGTCCCTGTTAAGAGATTTGGGAGCTGGGGATCACAGTGCCCAATAAAATGACAGGAAGAACCTGTTTTGGTGCCCATTTGTTCCTGGATACAGACAGTAAAACTCATTGAGAAGGCAAAACACAGGCAGTAACGCAATTACAGTGCACTGCCTATCTAGACTGAGTTAATGTTATTATTTGACATTGCAAGGCTGCGCTGTTTTTTTTTTTTTTTTTGCATTGGCCTCTGAGGACCAGAGGTTTACCCTAATTGGTTCCAAAGCACACCCTAACGCAACAATCTACTGTGGTGACTGGCCATGTTCATTTCCACTGGATTGTAAATAGTGCTCTGCAAACAACACAAACATGGTAATAAGAGGCTAGGTGGGTAATTAATGTGGTTACAAAGTGGCTCATTTGCATTTTTATCTTTAAAAAAAAAGGCCTTTTTGGTGAAAAAAATTCAAAACCATCTCAAATATTCTGTTGAGCAGAGAGAAGCCTTGATAGGAGCTCCAATCAGTAATTATACTCTTTAGGGGTTCCATTACACTGTCCTCTTGGGAGAGAGAATCAAAAGATAAGCAGATTTTTAAGGGGAATCAAGAGAAATACAGCTATCGCTTTAGTTGTTAACCATCAGCTTAACCTGCCTTTATTGTGGATATAATATCAACTGCAGGTGCGGAGGAACATATTTCTGCACACGCTCAGGCCTATCCAGACTGGCTTTGAGGCCAGGAGAAAAGCAGCTCAATACCTTCCTAGAAGCTCTACTTGAAATAAACCCACTAACTAATAATGAATCATTCACAATGCAATAAATATGTACTCGATGGAGAGCACCACTACCTAGCTTTTACATCCAGAGATGTATATGGTAGCTGTTAATGATAGATAATAAAGATTGTGCTGTCTGAGGTAAATGATTGACTTTTTTGTGCAAGGACCATTTTAACAAAAGTCACAATGAATGATGTGGAAATCTGCATTTGTAATGGCAATGCTCAGGGTCTCAGGTGCATCAGCACTCCCCGGCCCAAGCGCTCCAGCCCACCAGGGCCGACAGCAGGCCCCTGAGCCGAGCCCCAGGGATGGTGGTGGTGTAAGAATTCAAGACAGACCTGCTCTCAATACCCAGAGTGTGGCATACATGGCATGATCTGAAAGAGGCCACCGACACTCTGGACATGACTTCCAGTACCACAGAAACATAGCTGAAAAGGTCCTTGACTGCAGAAGTCAGACCCGGTTTCAGCACACAGCTGGGTACTTGCGATGCCTACGGGCTCTGCCTTTGGCATACCAACTCAGACATTTTGATATTGATGTCATATCCCAAACCAAAAGTCATGCCTCATTGAAAAAAACAAATAATGTGCTTTTAAGATGAACAAATTATGTGGCCTGGTTTAATTCTAACACACATATTCAATTCAATCAAATTAAACTCAAAATGAATCTGAGTTTAATCAAATGAACATCATGCTGACGAAGACTGCAAGAACAGAACACTGTCAAATAACACAGCTCTTTTCAGCAAAGTTCACTTGATCCTTTGGTAACAATAAAGAAAAACCTGTATGCAAAATAATCTACATAAAGATTAAACGATAAAATAGTGATGGTGATGGTAGCTACCGCAGTAGTAAAGATGGTTTAAACAAGTTGTCTATACAGTGTTTTATTGTCTGTTCATACATATTCATTGATTACATGCATCTCTAAACCAGGCTTGCTCTGCTCCATTCCACAGGCCTGTCATTAAACTCTCTCTCTCTCTCAGGTGTAAATGCACCCCATTAAATAACCTGCTCAAGTTGGTAGCAGTGCAAGCCAAATAAATTAATGCAAACGTCCATGTCTTTAAATCACAGTACATTTAAACATTACATTTGTAAAGTACACACAGAGAGTGTTTTGGAGAGATGAATCAGAAAATATGTAATGGAAAGGTCTTACTGAAAACATGAGCTGATAATTTCATTTTTTTAAATAATACATGAACACTACACTGAAATAACACTGTTAACAATATGAAAAGAACAGACTCAGTCTGTTATACTGTCAGAAATATATAGCTACATATTTAAAAGACATAGTTAACATGTGTGATTGGACTGACATCCAATTAAATGTATTTTTGTATTTTGGTCCTGTTTCTCAAAATATTGTTTATATTAATTTATGAATATATGCATGTATGTCATATGCATACATTAATGCAATGCACACATCTATACACATCTAATTGCACTAATAATGTTTACCATAATGTTAATAAAAGAGAGTAAGTATGTTTGACTTAATCCCAGCCTATACATTTAATAACATGACATGACATGAGGTTGAATAAGAGCCAAAATATTTTCAAATTAATACAAAAGAATTTGCATGTTGCCTTGCCAACTCTGAGATGTTCATGAAAGTTGGTGCACATGTTTCAGTGGAGCAGTGCCCTTAACAGGAATTAAAATATTATGGGGTCATGTCAAAAAGAGTGTTAATTTCACACACAATGTCCCAACTACAAAATCAATGCCACTGGGTTACTGGAAAACAGGCACGTACCACATGGAAAAAAAAAAGACATACCCTCTGGTCTTGAGATGGATGAACTCCAATTTTAGAAGTATGCTGTGATTCCAACCACAAACACTAATGGGACTCGACACATGATTCTGCTTATTTGTTTGTCCAAGGAGAAACCATTAATTGCAAGGCACACATTCTACCCACTGTGTCAGGCACATAGAGGCAACTCTGTCCAAAAGCAAGAAGCACCTCTCTATCTGTTCCTGTCTCTCCTTATAATCTGAGCCAGTCCCTGGCAAAGTGTGTTCAGGGACCTTCACTGCTCTGTTTGTCTGTGGAGCACATCTGCTATTTAATTTTCTGCTGTGGTTTATGGTGACTTCATTACAGACCATAAAAGCTACACCAGCGGAACCCTATAAACAAGATGTACAGTGTTCTTATTGTAAAACAAGCTCGCGATGTAAATATTTGTCTTTTCTCAACTCTAAACTCCTGTAATGAAGCTGATTAATCTGTGCCACATGTCTGTAACTGTTCGTTGTGAGAGAGGAGCCACGCAGAACTTGAGTGAGTGGTGAGAGGTGAAGGGAAGCAGTAGAGAGGGGGAAAGTTCTCAGGTGGGGGGAGGCCAAGGGCGGGATGTGGACAGTAGTGTAGTGGGGCATAATAAAACCCTTGTTTGCCTCTGTACTCACTCTTGCCCTGTTGTGCTTATGAGGAGGAGCATGAGGGGCGAACCTGAGCCCGATGCCAGGGTTCCCATGTCAGATGCTACTGAATGAAAGCGCTGAGCCAAACCATGAGGCCTAACACGACAGACAAACACCGGCTTGAGTGGCAGCTTGGACCCTCTTTACCCACACCTGGACACCTGCCACACATCACTCAATCTGCCATCGGGGTGCTGACGGTAACACTGTTGGGTCCAGTGCTTACAGCCCAAAGCCTGGGGGTTTACACTGTTAGAGCTGCACTGAAAACACAGGAAGGAACCCCTAACACTGTCAATATTATTCAAATATGAAAACGCATCGCAGGTGTCCAGAACTGACAGGCGGTTCATCTATCATTTAAAAAAGGTACTTTCAGAAAAGGAGAACTGCTGAAAGCGAAACATTTCCTTGGGAGTGTTTTAGCAAATAGGTCCAGCTCGCTGTTTCTTTTAACCAGATTAAACTAAATAATCCAGGGGTTATTTTTCACTGTGCCTGCCATCAGGTCTGCCATGCTCACATCTATATCCATTCCATAGATTCAGTGTTCACACACACACACACACACACACACACACACACACACACACACACACACACACACACACGTAAGAATTTGTCCACTAAAAGTGAAATAAGATTATGAGCTTTTTGGCAGAAAAGGCATACTGAACATGCACTGAAATAAAGTGGTCCTTCAAATAAATGGGCAAGGCGAATGCAAACCATTAAGCCTGGAGCTTTCATCTCAATACATTTCTCCATTTTTATTTGCCACTGTCAGGAAATGTGAAATGGTAAAAACAATCCTATATGAGGGAGTACACAGTAAACAGCCAGAATATGCACAGCCAACAGTGACCTCAATAAGGGCAGATTGGTCAACCAAACCACAAAATAGCTCCTCTTCTTCACGGGAAATTCCCAAACCGTAAACAGGCTCACTGTTATGACCATCACCATTTTAAAAATCCCCTTTTCTCAAATTCTTGGTATTAACACAAATACATTTCACAACACAGCCCAGTATTATAAATGGTGACCACAGGTGGCTTGAGGTTGTCCCACCTCCTTCACCCCAATCCCTGCATCTACCAACGCAATTTTTTTTCACAATCTGTTGTTTACATAGCAAGCGTAAAATCCCCTAAAATTCCCCATTCCAGCTCTGGATAGAGCAAGGATGCCCTTCTACTTCCATCATTTAAATATTTTGAAAATCTGAAAATATTTTTAAAAATCTATGAGAAGCCCATACTTACTTTCCAATGGGTGTATCAAATTCACATCAGAACATTTTGAGAGGTAGTTGGTATGTTTTTGTGTGCTGTGAAAATATCAGTTTTGCCACATTATGCTCACCACTCTGCAAGTCCACACAAGCTCCTTCATTGTGTCCATCCATAAAATCAGCTCTCTTTCAGTCCTTATACAACTTAGATCGGAAAAATTACCAAATGTTTAAGGGGTAATGGATTAATTCAATGTGGACTGCTGGATGAAAGTTTTGATGCAACTTTTCATCCCCAGTTTTTTGTTGTTCCCCAGACTGGAATTCTCCATTACAATTGTAAGCACATTGCAGCAGCAAAACATTTCCTTAAATTTGGAAAGCCACACACTGGCACATGTATCGTCTGAAATGCATGCTTCCCTTCACCCTGCAGAGTCCTCCAACTGAGCTGCAGAGACATTCCGTAGGATTCAATCAAAGGGCATATGCAATTCTGTCAAAACAGACTAGCCCTTTTAAGAGAATGTGCTATGTGGCTGTAGAATGAAAACAAATAAAGGACATGCTAACATATATTCTATATCACAGAAAATACTTCAATATGCTCACAGTCTATTTTTATTGGACTGCACATACTCTTAAAGAGACTCTTTTAATTTGACATTGTGTTGCAGGACTCCAAATTTCATTAAGCAGGAAGGCATACTGCAGTCTGTCTGAAAACTTCCCAGTATAACTGACCAAAGTGTGAGCCCGAGAGATATCCAGCCCCAACAATGGCACTGTAAGATTTAACTCTAGTCCATGAATCATCTCACTACATCAAGAATCAATGCTTAATAGTGATACACCAGGACACAAAGCAACAAAATGACTCTGAGAAGCAAATACCACTTTTTGTTGGAAATCTTCAGTTGTTGAGTCCAGTTAAGCTAGGATTTCTAACGTCCCACTTTCCCAAACTCCCATCAGCCCTTGCTGCCATAGTAAAATGCTGAAGCAGGGAAATTTGTGTTGTGCAACGGAGTGATAGTGTTACAAATGGCTGCCCTGTTCAGTGAGTTCTCTAAAAATCCTTTCCACGAATAAAATAGCCCGCACACTTAAACTAGATGTACCTTGTAACAACAGTGGCATAAAAGCGTTTGTTTTTTTGTGGCATCATATTATGGAGCCCAAGATTGCCATTTCATAGGAGCCTAGGTTTTACTGTAGCCTTAATAAGAAACAATTTATAGGTAGACTTATCAGTTACAAACTCAGCCATGTCTAATTAAGCTCATAATAAGGTCTGAAATGGCTCTACCTGCTAGGCGAAGCAAGCTCATTACCATCTCTAGTGTCAATAGCTTGTGCCTTTTTGCAGGGAAATCGTTAAGTGTTTCATAATTTCTTTTTTAGGGGTGTGTTTTGGTCATCAGGCCATAAAATACATCGATGCTCAATGATGGTAGATACCCCTCCGCACACAACCACAAAACACATCAAAGCCACAGCAAGGTGCTAGGAAGTGTCACAACAATCTCCACATGCACACTACTGAGGTCTATCTGGCTGCTCAATTGTCCTCAGAGGCAAAAAAAAAAAAAAACTGTTCCCATGAATTAAACAGAGACAGTTTTATATTATTATTGAAAATAAAATAAATTTTCAGAGATGCAGAACCTGTGGAAACACCAAAACTGCAGGTAATATGTTACTTAATACTAATTAGATTGTTTATTTCTATTCTTATGCATTCGTCAAGATATTTCAACACAAAAATCAACCTAACCATTACATAAAATTTGAAAACTGAGTAAAACAGGAATGGCAATGTCTCATTACCCTGTTTCCTTGTATTGGAATCAAATGTATTTTAAATAAACACTGGAACTACTTTCTATTTTTTTCTTTTTATCTCAGAGCTACTTTGGCATTGATTGCTGATTCAATGAAAGCTTCTGTTCCTTTTGGCTTTTAGTCCATTTCCCATTTCTCTTTCTTTCAGGTCATTCTGCCTCAAATGCCTTTGTTAATCAGATTTCTGTTAAAAGCTGTAAATAGACTCAAACCCAGTGCCAAGATATGCTCTGGTCTGCAACCAAAGCCAAAACTGCACTGAGGTCCCTGTACCATGACTGACTTATACATGCATGCTTTACTGCAAAGCATGTGTCCATTCCATTTCCACCAACATTCCACCAACAGTTAATCACATGGCAAAATCATACAATTTGTCTGCCAATTAGGTTAGTTCTAATCCAAAAATATTGCTAATTTAAGGCAAAAAGCAAATGGTAATTTTCACATTTCTGCAGAAAGCTGAAGAATGACTCCTGTGCAGTCTTTTGCTGTGGGTTGGCTGCGGATTTGAAAACAAATAAATCCCTTACTATTGAAGAGCTGTGTGAGCATTGTACTTGTCATGTTGTGATACAGGATATGTGCCAAATACTACTGCTCCACATGCAGTGGAAGTGAAGTATAATCACATATCATTCCTCTGTAAAATTGCAAAGGCTCATGCACAATGCCAAGGGTGCTACTCAGATGAGTGTACAGGATAGACTTTATCCTGAGAGATTGTAGGTGTGTCTTCATCAATCCAAACTCAGAGACTCAAAAAAAAAAAAAAAAGACAAAAACAACAAAGCTTGTGAATGCAAATTTTATATAACTGGGGCATTAGTGATAGTATAAGCAACACATGGGCAATTTCATGTTTTAATTTCATGTTATAACCAAAATTAAATTTTAATAATGAAAAAATAATGTCTAAACAAAGATTTTTTTTCTACTTCTAACACAGGTGTTTTCCTCATCTGGAAGCAATCAGCATATATAAATCTTTACAGAAAAAGAGAAAAAATCCTCTGGCAAAGTCCTCCTCGGTGTAAAATAAAAGATATCTTGTTTTCAGCTCAGTTTGAGTTGTGTAAAAATGTAGTAGTCTACTGTCTTGCAAAGTTTATGTTTGCATGATTTAAAGTCAAGGCACAGGATTACGGTGGAACTAAAATACCTACATACCATGCAAATAAAAATAACCTACGATATATCCTTTCAAATAACACTGCGGGTTCTCCTACACAACGTTAATATCTCAAATACTGACACATGAGTTGCCACATGAAATGCGTCTGTGCCAACTGAGGTGGGTTAGTCTAAACAACCTTCTCTGGACACAACTCATTTTCCTCTTCTTCATTTACTACTTACAGGGACTAAGGCTGGGACCCAATACAATGCAAAGAGTATTTAAGGGCATATGCAATTCAACCAAAAAAGGCTGTACATTACAAGAAAAAAATCCTTCATTACATTCAGAAGTTATTTGATTGTTTTACTTTATTGGAAAAAAGCAAACATGTCTTTTGGAATGTATTTTTAATTCTAAAATAGAATAAAATATGCCCTCCAAGATTGAAGTCTGTTTTGATTGCTGCTTCTGCCCTTAAAAGACATGCAGCTTGTTTGATTGGGTCCCAGTCTACTTCTTTTTCAGGAGATTTCTAAAGAAAGGATGACCAAAACAACATTGTGCTTTCCTCTGTTTAAAATGGGACCAAACTACCCAGGCTGAGTTGGCTCCACCACAAAATTAGATTGAGGTTATTTTTTGTCATTTGCTACAGAAGATTTTTTAATCTGTCTATTGTTAAATGCATGATGTGTATTTGTTTTTCTGAAGAGTAGTTCTTTGCTAAGCTATGCATATATAGGATTGAAGTGACTAAATGTACTAAATCTCAATACAAACAAAAATGGACCAGCCCAACATTTACTAAGTAAAAAAAAAAATCAATCCCGCTCCATTAAAGACTATGATTTGCTTTACATGTAGGCTTTTAATTACTGATTACTAGAGAATGCCAACTGGAAAAGTGAATCATTTTCAAATAATGTAATTATACAGCATATGGGGTTGTACAAAGTGAAGGGGGATGCTAAAAGTGTGCAGTTGTTGGTTAGACGCAGTGGGTACAAGCTGGCTGCACTGCTTTTTCATTAGGCTTTTAAGTCAATTAAGCAGTGAATTGGAACAATCATTCCTCTTTTCCTCGCTATTGATAATTTTTTTCTTGGCTGCTTTAGGGCCATTTCTCTTCTCCAGAGGAGATTTATGTTAGATAATTCCTTCCTGATTAAAATAAATCAGGACTCCAAATTTCTCATTTCCTCCACTAAAGGCAAGTAAAAAGAAGAAAGGATTTTTTTCAAAAATTGGTTCTAGCCCCTCTGAATCTTTTAAGAGCCTGCAGGTTGTTTCACTGAGAGAATAAGGCCTGCATGTCATGTACAGATTGTCTGAACAACACAATATATAACCTCACAATATAGTTAATGCAATCACAAAATGAATTTACTTAAGTCTCCACACAGACCCCATTTCTGTCACAAGTGGCGGACACTTGAAAATGCATACCGTCAAGACTAACCTTCAAAACAAGTAAATACGCACAAATATATTAAAAAAAATCCTTTGCAACAAAATGGATTATTCTAATTTGTCCTGAGGATTCAGCCATTTAGTAATGCTCCAGCACAAGCACTAGTATTGGGTATGATCGTGTGCTGCCATATTCAGGGCAGGCTACACTGAAGCACAAAGCTGTTTTGGCAGGCGAGCACCTCCACCTAGAGCACAGCTAAAAAACAAGCTGTCAGGGATGTAAAACTCTGCCACAGTCAATCCCAGCCCTCAGAACACATCAACATTTGACACCAATTTAACAGCTCATTATGCGCCCTTCTCCCACCGACGAAAGACAGGACTGCTGGAAAAGAACAGATATACACTGCTGTCCTTTTTTGGCTTTTTTCCACCACACTACAGCAAAGGAGACTGAAACATCATGACATAAATATGTACTCTGAGACCAATGGTGCAGTTTCATTGTGGAACTGCGTGCTTCTCAGTCACTACAGTAACTGAGTAAGAGACCCCGTGCTTCAGGAAACTTTGATTTTCTTGTTTACACAATGAAGGGCCAGAGAGCAAATTTCTCAGTTTCACAGGCAGGATACGTGTTCAGTGATAACCGTGGCTGGGTACATCCTTCAGGTCTCGTCCTGCTCTGACCCTGGCCCGATTGTCCCCTTTGCCACCTATATCACAGATAGCTGCTGGGCCACGATCTTGAGGGTGAACACAATTTCACTGGAGTAGACTTTTCCATGAACCAGCAGAGAGGGTGCAAATTGCGCACCAGCAGGGCCAAATTATAAGCCTAACCCATGGTCCTTCACCCTTTAGTAACAACAGCTAAACACATCACTGTACTTCACTTGCAGCATAAAGACTCCACAAGCAAGCTGATGTAACTGCACACTGACAAAATTGCCTGGATTCGTGAACACTGGTGTGAACGGCACCATGTTCACCTGCCGTGTTTCTTCTGTGATGATGGCCAGTGTTGACATGTGGAAATTCAGTAAAAGCACACATCATGACACATTGTGAAATAAAGCAGATAATTATTTCACTACTTCCAGTGCTGTCGCATAATATTGTGTGGATTTCTGAAGCTGGCTGCTAGATATCTTTTTTCAAATTTACAGCCCCGACAGCAGCAGGAGAAGGAGCAAAGGTCTTATGCTATCATGACAAAAACTAAACTCTTGGCACCAAACAAGGAACTGCGACAGACCTGGAAGTAGATATAAGGCCCTTTTGTACTAAGGATTCCAGAATAATAACTGTTGTCTGATTAACCTTCATTCAAGAGCGTGGGAGGACAGGAAAATTTCATTCATCATCTTACTAATGACAGTTTGAATGTTTTCTTCCTTCCTTTCTGGATCTTTCCTTCATTGCCTCAGGTGGGGTACAAACAGTGTATTCTCACTCAAAAATATTTTTCTTAAGATGCATATACAGCCATAATTTTGTGTGTGTGTGTGTTTGTGTGTGTCTGTGAGAGAGAGAGAGAGAGAGAGAGAGAGCATCTTTTCCAACAGAAACATCCATGTGCTTGTGCATTTAAGACATTTCTTAAATATTAAATTCAACTACTTAATGCCTTTGCTGGGAACTGAAGCCATTTTTAAATTAACATGCAAAATAAATGAACACCTTCAAGTTCAAAGACCCATACTTTACACTTACTTTGACAACCACACTAGCACAAGATATTTTATGTGTCACAAAACTATGTCAACATTGTTCCATAATCCAAATACCTTCATGTCAGTACTTTAATTAGGGCTGGATGGTGTTCTCTTCAAAACAGTGTCAACCCATGGCCTACATTACGCTACATTTTCTTACGTTTTAATTTATTTGTTGTTTGAATGATGGATCATAATGGACTGCTCCCATTTCACTTAAAAGGGTTTAAATGACTATAATTACCAGGGAAATATTCTGAAGGCTGGATTACACCTCCTTTAGAGAGAGGTACAAGGCTGAAATAAACAGCTGTCATGGTATCTGAAATTCATTATTTAAACCGGAGGACTAGAGTCCCTATAAAATGCCTTACAGCAGCCAGAACATTTGTTAAACATGTCAAGATGGATTGTAGCATTGTCAGCGCTGGCAAATTAGTCAAACTGGCAAGGGTTTTCTTTTAATATATATTTTTGTGAGTTAAAATGCTTACGATTTGCTGTAATCTATAAGCATCCTGTAATTAATCAACTAATTCTCTCACAGCCCCAGGTTGCTTGTAATTAAACTTCTGTAATAGCTTATTCTTTCTGCTTCAGCACCTGCATTTCATTTGTTTATTTTACCAGAGTCATAAATCTGTGTGACTGTCGAAGTGCCATAATATTAGTGCAATAATCAAAGTTAATTATCACCCCCCCTTCCTGACTCCTACTGCTCCAAATAACAATAGCTATTACAGAGATCAGTCTCCCCTTCCCTAAAGATCACAGGTTTGGCCATTTGCTGGAGAGGGCTGAGTGTCTTCCGTGGGCCGTGCGCTGATGAGTTGCTGGTAAATGGAATGTGTGGGCAGATGTGACTGGATAAAAAGGAATAAAGGCTGCGTTAAATTAGCTCAAAAAGCTCAAACAGAGCCTACAGCCCACCACTCGGGCTCAAACCTTTGATAAATGAACATTGGCAGCTATCATCCGTGATGCCTGCCCGTGAGCGGGAACCACTTGAATTACATTTTTTACATTAAAAATTTCAGTTTGGCCTCAAAGCATTACACAGGCTTGTCACAGCAAAATGAGACGAGCCCCCTCGGCACCGCCGAGCGTGGTCTTTCTTTCACATCAGCCACTTGCGGTTTATTGGTTACACAACACACACCCAACGTTGATAACTACAATGGAGGTGAATGATAGTCCTTCTCCATGTTCCGACTTTCTTGGAGGAGTGACCTGTTGGAATTGCGCGCCAACAGTTTCTCCCGCGTGGGGGGAAAGTTTGCGGACCACTCACCCATTCCTGCATGATCAGGCTGACAGCTTCGCTGGCGCGGGTCTTGTTCCGACAGGCCAGGATGACATGAGCTCCATGAAGGGCGAAGGATTTTGCCGTCTCGAAACCTTCAGCACAAGAGAGAGCAGCAGAATAATGTTTTGAAGATTAATTATTTTGAGATGACTTTAAGATTTACATTCCTGTTCTGGCGGTTGAATCGTAGGGGGAAAAAAGGCACATGAACTTAAGTTACAGTCCATATCTACATTTCAGATATAACTGAAATACAGTATTATCAATGAGAAAGCCATAGGCTCTGCTTTAAAAAAAGTTAATCACATGCCTTTCTCACTAAAGTGATGAAACTGATTGCATTAATTTGGTTTGAAACTTCTTCAGCTACTTTATAGATAAAATTGTGAAAGGCACCAAAGGCAATTTTAGAAGGTATTACTAACAATCATGGGGACATTGATATGGTGAAAAGTCACATGAATATTTGTTAAAGGGAAGATATATTTGCAATTATTTCTTTACAGAGTTTGATTTTACAGAAACAACCCTAAAGTTCTTTATACACCATGTAGTATAGCAGAATATCTGACTTCCAATGTCAAACCTTTGCTCCATTCTCTCACATCAAAGGGACAACGATAAGAACATTTATCCAATCAGAGAGTCTGACAGATAGCCCATAGTTCCATCACTTTGAAAGCAGTTCATTGCTCTGATTATTTCACTCATAATAATTGATCAAAAACAAAGAGACAGACTGAAGTTAATCTTTACATTGGAGGGCTAGACAAATGGTTGCTCAAGATTGTGTATAGTTCCATGATTTATAACGGAAATCCTTATCCATTGTATTTATAACTGCACCATTCCAGAAAAAACCAGAGGTAGGAGGATTCTCTGAAACACAGGTATGCATTGCTTAACGTCCACAATACGTTTCGTGAAATAGGATGTTATGTGATTTGGATGTTGTGCAAACACTGTATTATCAAAGCTGTATGGGATACTGTAATGTACCTGTATTGACTAAATAGCCAAGATACTGTACACATACAGTTCTGTATTTCAGCCAATGTATCTGGCAAAGTAATACATGGGTTAAATTGGTTACATCCACGACGTCGGATCTCCGATCGGGATTTCTGACCTCTATTCTAACCTTATATGCAGTTGGACGTTGCCTGAACGGACATTATACCGTTCCTTTAAAATACCATACCATCCCATCACCATCACCATACAACATTTTATTCCTGAACTAAAAAGTTTTCCCAATCAAAATAATACTTTTGCATTTACACTGTACTTCTTAACTGACTACATCACATTATGTATATGTTATATATCCCATACAAGTGATGCCCCTGAAAAATAATTTTGGTACTTAGCCAACCAAACAAAAATATCAAAGAACACTACATTACTTTCTCTAGTTCTACCACAATGTGCTGTGCATGCCTTGGAACCATATCTAAACACTGATTGATGTTATTATGATTTATCATTTGGTTTTAAGTCCTCCTTATGCTGGTGCCAACATCTGACCCCTCAGTAATGATACAGCGATAAGATACAGTGTAAGGAAGCAGACTTGAAATATTGTTGGACGCCATCTTAAAATAAACCTCATCAGAGCTGGCATGCCACCAACATTTCTGGGGCAGGCTATGGCTTCTTCCAGCTAAACATGGACAATCCACAGCAACACAATCCAGGTTTACAAATGTGAGCTGTTTGAGAAAAAAGCAAGGGTAGGCCTATAGTCCGTATGCTTTTAAAATAATCAGCCTTCCCTTCACCATATGAAAGTACCTTCAGAGCAGTCATATAATGGTTTTTAATACTGCCTTGATTGCTCCCTCCTTTTATATTGTTTATGACCATCAGTCTTCAATTATCCTGGATCTAATTATCAGCCATTATGGGAAATTTGGAAGTTCCCCACAGAAGGATATTCTTTGCCTATATAATCTTTTTTCAGTATTGGGGTGGGTTTTTTCAGCAGTCTGATCTGTCCATGAATTGCAAAGACAATTCATAAAATTGTATTTGGAATACCCTCACCTTCCTATGTGCCTGTTGTTGCTTTTGCTGTTATGTTAGTGATGTTCTGCAACTTGAACAGGCATTTACCCAAATCCATGGTAAAAAGAGCCTCTTAGCTGTGCCCTGTAGATGACCTGGGAGAGCTGGAACTTTCCCCTCAAAGTGAGTATTTAATCCTCACACTTGTTCAGTCCTGTTTCTATTTCTAAATGAAACAGATCAAAAATGGCATAAGCTCTCGCCGCTCGCAGTGCAGTGTGGGTCTTGCTGCACACCTGACAACTCCAGCTGATTGTGAATGAGTTCGGCGCAGCTGTCCAAACACAATGGATTTGGTCTGCTCTCCCCTGCACTCTGACTGAACCCAGCTCTTGAGGCTGGAACGGCCACATCAAGCAGATTGCTTGTGGGACCGAAAGTGTCAGCCTCCCACCCTCTCGTGTTCCTCCCACTCCTAAAACCACAGGGGCATATCCGCTGCTTTGGGCAGTTTCTCCATCATGTCTTAAGTTACTTTCACTGATATCTGCCAGGCGATACCCCATTCTGTTGCTGGGACTTTGGCCCACGCCTGACCCAAGCAAGATTTTGTACAAAAAAAAAATAAAGCCAAGATGGCAGATTTGCTCCGTCAGACCTTTTTCTGAGATCCCCACAATTAGGCATCATCCTCTATTCAACTCTCTTACATACAAAAAGATGTTTTCAGGACTGGGTTTCTGTACATGCTGAAGTACCTGCGTTGTTCCAAAAACTAATGATATTAATTTGTCATCTAAAATCAACAGAATTAGGACTACAACTTCACACAGCCATTAAGAATTATATTCAGATGTTTAAGTATGAATGGTTATTTAAGGTTATGAAACTGTTACATACTTTCTTTTTATAATTCTTAAAAATGATAGCTCCATTAGCTTTGTTATACATTTTCCCTTTTATATTTTCCTTCACATTCCGTCACATAAAAACTCCAGCCACTATTGTATACATTTGAAAACTGTGAAAACAGTAATTATCATAGGGCAAGAACAACAAGCATCAGACATTGTAAGTTCAATCTTTCAAGTTCACAATAAAGATCAAGATTGTTTAAACATATTTACACAAAGAACCAGATTACTCGAGTTGCCTATTCTACACTGGGCATGTCTGAGTGTTGATTACACATGTACGTAAAATCAGCATGCTGATTTCAAATGTATGTTGTTGCAGCATTTCCTTTAGAATGTAAAATGTGTAAAGGTCAAGTGTAGATGTAAATACCCTGAGGAACTATTGGAAATGTAATAAAAAGGGGCATTTTAAAAGTTAGAACTAATGAAAAGCTAACTGATGTTAAAAGCTTGTAATTTACTAAAATCCAAAAGAGCTCCGCTTCCAAGATTTCACTCATAATGAGCATGTTCTAATGCATGACAGGTAATGCATACATACAAGAAGAGTTCCTCTGCTTTAAACTGAGGTGGCATGTATGAAAGCAGGCTTGCACATTCACAAATAATCACATGTGCTTGCTAGTAAATCCATGCACATATGTTTGTTCACACACATGCTTGCTCGCATACACACGCACGCCCGCACGCCTGCACGCATGCCCGCATGCACGCACACACACACACACATACATACACACACACACACACACACACACACACACACACACACACACACACACACACACACACACACACACACAATAATCCTGATTGATAGCCTGACCCAACACTTATAACCAAGCTAACTGAGTCTGACACCGAAGAACTAAGACACAAAACGACAGACAGTATGTCTGATAGCACGGATTAAAATGAACTTTAATTAGATTATGTTTTAATCTGATTTTCATTAAAAGGAAAACTGGGAACACTAATTGTGAAGCGAGTGCTAAAGATCCATTAAAACTCAAAATTGGAGTGGGATTTGAAGCACTTTCTGACAAGTGAACCATGGAATTAAATTATATGACACCTTATTAGAAGTAATGCAGAGAACACTATTCATTTGCATAGATAGCTCTCTTTACAGCATCAGAAAGTAAAAATAAAAATATTGTTTAAACAGAAAGCACATTATTCTTAGATCAATATAAATGAATGAATTTCCAGACCAAACAGTAATCTATTCCTTTCAAATTTCAGCATTTCAAGTTTTTCTGATGTCATAAATCATGGTTTCGGGACTCAAACGCTACAAAAAAGAATGTTTATGTAGTACCAATTCAGCTGTACTTACATGTACTGGTCATGTACCCCATAACCCCATAATCATTATATTGGAAAGCATAACAGTGTTTGGACAGGATCTGTAAAGAAAAAATCAACTGTATAGGGTGAAGTTGTCAATATAAGTACTAATCTTTTTTAAAGCAGCTCCAAAAATATGTCATGTTGATTTTGAATCATTTTTGAGTTTGGTTCTGGTAAAGTATAAAACCTTTAACATATTTCTATGGCTATGCTACACTGCAATTTGTCACATGCAGTGGAAAAATCAGGGGAGACATCCAAAATGTTCCCTGAAATACCTTTCCCAAATTAGAAATAAGGAAGTGTTTCTAAGGTGAATTTGAATTAGTGCTCAAACTTAGTAAAATTTCATTCAAAAGGCTCCTTTTTTCCATTAATTTTGTCCACATGTAAGCCAGTAGAATGTAATGAGATCTGATCACTGCTGTAGATTATTCCAAGACTCCTTCTACCCCTCTGCAGCTTGTTCTGTAAGAGTCAAATATAGTTGGCAGATTTTAGATTTGGTACAGAATTCTGCATTGAAATGTTTTACTGAAAGTGCCTTAGTATTCAGTCAGCGGCAGAACCAGTGACACAATGTATCATACTTAAAGGCTACACACAGGTACTCCCCCACTCTAGCCGCAGAGGCAGGGGAAACATTACAGGTGTTTTTGACAGCCATGTTACTGGTGTAAGTCTTGACTGCGCTGTCAGGTGAATCTTCTCACTACATGAGTGAGAGAGACTTGCCGCAGAGAAAAGTGCTGATTCTGATTCCACTGTCACAGTTTTTTACCCATAACGCATCGCATCGTGCAGCCAGGTGTCTTTCACACCTCCACTGTGGCAGTCTCACTTTCCACACACTGTAACAATCTCCTGTACAAAAACAACACGCTGCTGTCAGAGACAATCTGGCAGTGGCAACGCTGTTCCGACAAGTCCATCTCCACTTCCTTTCTCTTCCTTTATTTATTCAAATCAGGCCGATTTCCCGGATGACAAACAACAGCCTGTATCCTTTTATACTCAAGGGGCAATGCTGGTGTTATCACGGTGGGTAGACTTCCAGCAATTCATAAATCAGTTTGCTTAGCCAATAGGCCACGATTCAACATCATATTTCATGCCACTTATTTTCAGAGTTTATTTATGTCATCCTACAGAGACAAATATCACAGTACACTGTGCCCTAAACATGACCATATACACTTTATGCTGACAATGAATAGAAATATAAATGTTTTGGTGAGATAAAGTGTTTTGTTTATATTACACCCTACCCGGCAGCCAAAAACATGCAAGCACACAATATAAGTACAACAATAAGCTATTAGACGTATAAGTGATTTTAAAAATACCTATTGCTTTATTTATTGAAGGACGACTAATGTTGCATTGATGCAAGTATCCCTAAAGACTTCAGTGCATTCTTTATTCTCTATCCTGACATAAATGTTTACCTTAGTATTTAACAAGTGTAAACACTTCACTAAGTAGTTCTCATTTATCGTTCATCTCCAGAGTCAAACATTTAAATACAAGCTAAACCAAGTAACCCAGAAGCTTACTATATAAAATATAAACAGTTGTGAGGACATTAATGTTAAATTAATAAGTGTAAAAATAAATAGACCACTCAAATACACTTCATGCCACTGGACCTGTGTGATCTCAGCTGTGCAATTCCTTTTGTTCCACTTGCGTCATTAAAAAAGGTCTTTAACTTAATTGCTATACATGATTTTCATAATGGAAAAACAAATTAAAACACAACAACAACAGTGAGCTAGCTATCCATGGTTCAATAAAAAGTAACGGGGCCAGAAGTTAATTCTCAAGTAAGTGGACTGTGTGTTCTGACACTGGCCACACTGTGACCTTTCACCCCTGCCGTCTGCTGCAGGGACTGTGCCCAAATCCATTTCTGTGAAGGTGAACAACAGGACAAGGTTGTTTTTGTGAGTTCAGGCAGTGGAACATTAGAGGAGGTCATCTTTGGGTTACTTGCCCCTTCTGGGTAGAAACAGAGACCACAGCCCATGCTAAGTATGACCACTCTGATTGTCACACCTGGCTCTCAGTGCAAGAAAAATACATATTCATCATTGTGGCAAAGAACACTAAATGAGACTGACTCAGCAAAGACTACAGAGCCCATGTAAACATCATAATATTTAAATAATAATGTTTAACTATGGACTCTAATTTGAAGATTAATTTCTGCTTTGTAAAGTTATATATTTATTATACAAATAGGTAAGCAAAATTAACAGCATATTTAATTCAAGTGTCTAAAGACACAATGCAGTGCTCGATACAATGCCTGCTCTTTGGTGTTAATTGGATCCATTACTTTAAGCTGTCACTGGCTCACCTTGAGGCTTCAACAACCATTATACATTGAATATCACAGGTTTGGTTCAGCAATACAGATTAACAAGTATTTAGAGCAGTTTTAGAATCATTCTGTTGCCCTGGCACCGTGCATTTCAAGTACTTTTTCACTGAATGCGGTATGACATTACAATTTGATTATGAGGTCATGGCTAGCATCAGGGCTGCCACAGATTTCAAGAGGGAAAAAATAACAAACATGTTCAACTCAATTTAACGGCTTGTTCGTTTTCCACTTGTGGTCCTGAGTGTTTTTAATTCCATGAGCCAAATTTTCTCTGATAAGTTGCACAAGAGTTTTGCCAGACAAGCCCTTGAGAATAGTTCCATCACACCCGTACTGGCACCGGGAGGAAAGGACAGCTGATGCAAGTAACCCCAAGGGCAAAACAAGGGCAAGATTCACATGCTTTGACATTGTACTTTTTCAACTATTCCTCTCCTGTAGTTCAGGATTATTTTCTTTAAGTACATTAGTCTAGAATGATGAAGTGTTAATGTTTTGTTAATCTTGGAAGGCAAGTTATTGGGTTCTTTGGAAAGGCTGACATCTGGTTTTATTCGCCATCCAGAGACTCTCAAGTCTGAGCCAATTTGAGTTCGCGTGGCACAATGACAGTACAGTTCAGGACAGCATATGCGGAAAAGTAGTGATGAGTGAATGAGGTATCATGACCCAAAAAATCAGTAGAGCAAAAATTTCCTGTCAATCATTGACGAGTTTCAAACAATCATAATTTTCTGCAATTTAGAACAAAATTATTAATTCAAATCAGTGGGATACTGGTAGCTCCACCCATTTTAGTGTCACAATACTTAATTTTGACATTACCAAACAAGTGATATTGATAGCATCAGGATCAATTTAAAAGATGGATGTGCCTTTCAAACAAGAGCAAATGCTCTACACATGGCAGTTTTATTAGGGTTTATAATGTCTCATAAGAGCTGCAAACAGCACAGTAACAATCATTATGCATTTGGCCAATTACACAAATGAGAAAACTTAACATAAAAACCAGATGTGTATTAAAACATGAATTCACCAACAAAACCTCCTTCACTGAACTATGTAATTTGGGATTCCAGTATTAAATCATTTCAGTAATACAAACTGCACAAGGGGATTTCGAGGGATGTGCAGTACACTGTAATGTAGTATTATCCAACCGACAGTGACATCAGAGACTTGAATGCTGGTTTTCCATTCAAGAAACACTACAGCCAGCATTCATACCAAGATGGTGGTAAAATCGCAATGATCATCCATATCACAAGTGAGTGGAAAAACCATTGAAAACTGTGGTACACAGGACATTAACACAGTGCAATGAATCTGCAGTATATCACAAGGGATCATTTTAAACCAACTGTTATGTATTACTTTACGCCTAGATTTGGAATGCTGAATTTAAATAACAACTCCATGGCTTTCCTGGTATGTCTACATCCCTCCTAGGTGACCAGATGCCAGTGAATGGCTAGCTGCAGTGTGAACAAATGTTGCATGCAGATATATAGAAATAATCAAATCACTATGATCCAAGGCAATAAACGAAAATAAGAAACCCCTAGGAGAAGGGATGACAGGAGATGCCACTCATGGAAAAAGCAGTGGACAACATTGCATTTGCTCACAAAAGGGAGAAAACAGGAACACTCCAAACTTTTTTTCTCAGTACAGGTTTTTCTCCATCAAGTCTCATGCAGTGTCTGCATGTTTTTACAACTTACGGTCTCCAAATGCATTTTCTTTGAAGAAAGGAGAATCACCTTTTCAGTGGTGTGGGGTATGCGAGAATGAGACAGAGGATTCAGGTTGTAGAGGGCAGAATATGAGCTACTTATCAGGCCCCTTGGTGTCCTAACACTCCCAGCTTCAGAGAGAGCTTTGGTTTCTTTGAATGGTTTTATATTCTGTTTCAGGCCACATCCTGGTCCCTGCCTGACTGTGTGTAAAAATGACAGGCCTGTTGTTCTTGGAACACATCAACAGGGAAAGTGCCAAGGAAAATGAGCAGAGCTGCATGCAATACAGTTCCTGCGTTACGATTGACCAAATATTAATAAGTTAACCACTTTCACATGATTTCCATGTTTTCAAACATTTTTCTATGAGCACACTAATCAAGCATCATGCTTCAGGTGACAAATACATGATATTCCAGAGCAACTCAAAACAGTCTTGCTTTTAAGCGCATGCAGTTTGATCTCTTTTGGTCTAATGAAAAAGATATGGCTCAGTTGCAAAGATTCTTAAAAACAAGAAAAGATGAAGCAAAAAATGTACAATCAAAAATTATTTGAGGTTGAGGCACTGGCTATATTCTTCATCTCTCCAGAAATTCAGCGTACATAATCCCATGAAGTTACACAGTCAACAGCTCATGCAATTTTTGTAAGTAAAACTTTGGTCAATAATGTGATTAAAGTTAATACTTTTTCCACAAACAGATTTTGATTCCAACATTATGCATCTACATTATTAATACAGTATTGGTTTATTAGGCTAATGTTCTATTTGGGCATCTAGAATTAAATCACTAGATATAGAGATAAATGTAGCCAGTGCTTCAAAAAATGTAATGTGTAGCTATTGACATACAGCTATTTATAGCAAAATCTTTTTATTGCAAGAACAGGCAGATGTTTAGTTTGCTAATGTTAACAGCTAATACAATGCCTACCTCAGTAAATTGTTATGTATTTCACATTGCGATACAGCTCTTATTTATCACAGCAGAATACTTATATTCTTTCTGTTTATTCAAAGAACAAACTACACCGCATTGTTGGACTTAAGTCATTTGAGAAGAATGGTATTACAATAGACCACATATTAAAAAGCACCCATAATCCCCTCGTTAACATTTCAATACATGTTTACCTCAATATTGATAAGGCCAAAGGGACCACATGAAGTAAAACCTCAAAGTTAAACAAAACTGCTTTAACTTCAAAAGGTTGTAAATATGACCTTAACCGGTGTAGTGTCAAATGTAACACTGATGTAAAGCCAAAGTGTGCACATCTGATTGAAAAAATTATCCTGAATGAATGTAACATGCAGTTTAACCGCTCTGTACTGCTTTTTTTGGGTGATTCAGGTGTGAAAGATGGCTGAATGACAAACTGGAAAATCAGTTTCTGTTTGTTTAGCTGAAATACCAGAATCCAAAGAAGAAAGAGCTTAGACTTGGCTTACCAATCCTCACTGCATACTGTTACAGTGCTGGTCTCTATCCTCCTCCTGGCAAGGTAATCACCCCCAGTTGACTTGAACTTCGTGATAATGGACACTGCAGTCGAATCTGGCAGGTTCAGTTTCATGTGAATATTTTTATTGCCTTAACCTGACTTGAGGCCAATGACCCTGAAATTAGTCAAAATTTGTCTGAGATCCATAGACAGCTCTCTGACTTTTACCATGACAATGAACACTTCTAATGGATACATTCTGAGATCTGTATGATTTGAAAAGCTTCTATGCACTCTTGTATGACTATTTAAATTAGGTGCAGCATTGCCTTTATAGTATTACATATTTATACAAATTTACTTGACTTTGACACCTTTCACCAGGGTATTCTTAAAATACCTTCAGTTGGTTACAAAGTATATGCTGCTATTGTACAGCTAGAGGACTCCACGGCCACTTGTCCACTTGGAAAGATGGCAGCAAATATCAGCAAAGTTTTCTTTTGCAACTAGCTAGCCATATATTTGTGTTCAGACAATAGTGCAATAAATCTAGCTAGTTCCTTCATGGGTGCCTGGTATGCAAAATTTCAAACACATTCATCATTTCTTTACTATGTTGTTAAATACACGACATGGAAAGAAATTTGCTAAATTAATGTTGCATTCTTTACATTGCCTTCACTGAATATTGCCATCATTGAATGGGGTCTGGGGTCACCAGAGCCTCAAAAAATATGAGTTAAAATGATTAGGAAAGGATTTCATTTCCAAAACCCTTGAATGTAAAAAGGTTTTCGTTTGCAGCATGAGTCATTAAAGCAAAGCACTATCTCCCCGAGAGTCTCACTGCATCCCTCAATATTTCAACTCTCAGGTCCCACAGGATACCACAGCGTACCTGGGAAAAGGGAGATATTTTTGCCCCATATGTATTACTTAATCTAAAAGGTGACTACCTGAAGTAATTACTGACTTTTGCGGACATTTTTCCCCAAACTTACTTGAATATGCAGTCAGTTCTGACAATGCTGAGTTTGCAGCACAATGCCACACTGATGCAGTCATTCACAGTTTGGGACGTGAAGTCTAGAGCGCCAAAGGAGCAAAGATTCAACAGTGCACAATGACAGAAACCAAAGGTCTATTAGGTTTACATTCCTGTACTGAGTTTATCTGACACAAACGTTTATTACTGCATGAATCTACAAAAAACATAAAAGTAATGAGTAATAACTCAACCCCCGTCATGAAGTGTACTGAAAATTAAGTTATTTCCAAATGAAACATTCATTGTTAATGAAACAACAGCTTATTTTGCTTATCTTCATTATCTGTCTTCAACAGCTCAGCGCTTCACATTACACTACCTTATACAGATGGGCATTTAGCTACACACAATGTAATTAACAGAAACACTGACAAACGTGTTTAGTTGAAAAATTAAAGCAACTATGGTATAGTTTTGCATCAATGCATGATTTTAAAATAAAGCATTCTTTATTTTGCAAACAGAAATGTATTGAAGTAGAGTGGGAGTGGCAGTGTCTGTGACAGTCCACAGTAATTTAACAAAAGGGACTGGAATCTCTCACCAAAACAGTTCACATACTTACTTATTTTCCATATGTAAAGGATAGGATTGTGTGCACAGATAATAAATGCAGAAATGCCTTTATAACATACATTAAAAGACAAGATTTCATCCCCATTAAGATTTACATGTTTGTTCCAAACGATCCACAACAATGTTTTTTTACCGAAAGGGAACAGAACATGCATTACTGTGACCTGGTCACATACTTATTTCTAATTAAAGTCCCAAACATCCAGGACATCTGCTGGGCTGTGGGTGTACAGTAGGAGGTGTGCAGGCTTTAATTGGAAACATCTCAGATGTTGAAATCTGGAGTTCCTTTGTCTATGGGAGGAAATGGAAAATTATAATAAAAAATAATGAAAGGCTGCAGTCAAAGTTGCCCAAACCCAGATTTCCAAGGATGATGGTCCGTGATATAATAACCATAATGGACGAGGGCTTCTGCCAGGGAGTAGAGATACA
Source organism: Albula goreensis (assembly GCA_022829145.1). Taxonomy (NCBI): domain Eukaryota; kingdom Metazoa; phylum Chordata; class Actinopteri; order Albuliformes; family Albulidae; genus Albula; species Albula goreensis. Next base: position 14,765,285 of record CM040741.1, read on the forward strand.
GTACACGGGTGGAGGTGGTTGGATGGGAGGGGGGGAACAACATTTCCGATCTTCACTTCTGTGCCATATATCTGATGCGGCGAGGATTAGCTGGGTATGTACCTCTGTGCCCAGAAGGAGTTCTAATTTGACCCATTAATAATACGGAGGTTTCATTTGTATTGGGAAAGAGTTGTCATCCAAAAGTAAAATGTATTGTTTGTAATTACGGGCGTGCGGGCCGGAGTGTTCCACCTGAGCGGGCCGGCGCGTTCCTATTACTTCATCCCCTCCCGCTCCGCTCATAGTGAGCGGCTCTGCGCTGCCCTTATGGTCTCCATCTTTGACCCTCTGTGACCACTTCCAACTCCCACCACAATTTTTCATCATGCCCTTTGATTGCCGGTCGCCATGTCCCCACCATGACTTACCTTCCCCCGGCTTAGGGGAAGGCTATTTTTATCACTGTCATCGAAAACCTCTGCATTCACAGAACTATCCAACCCCTTAAAAAAAAAAATTTGCAAACTGTACAGATCTATACAGTACTTGATTTGACATCATAATGTTGTAATTGTTTGACAAAGCCATAAACTTTGTTTATATGTATATAAACATGTGTTTTCAATGCCCCTCACACTCCCTCCTTCAGTTATATCGAAGCTGTAATCATTATTGAACCTTTGGGCCCAGATGTAATTTTCTTGCATGTTACAACAGGTTTTACCGTGCATTGTGAATTTCATCCAAGGTTGATAAAGTTCAATAATTTGACTAACCAACCATGTGTGGTATTCATTACAGACCCGATAAACAGATTCATCAAAAAGGACATGAAATGCACATTATAAAAATCTGATTCCATTTCCTGACCTGCTCTTTCACCATTACAATTACTTCATGCAAGGACAGCCTTTTGGTGAAACCAGTCTTGACAATAAAAAAAAGGAGTGAGAAAGAAAAAAAATGGGGGAAAAAGCCACACGTAGCCTCCACCTCTTCCCAGAGAATCTTTTTATTTAACAATTTCCTTATTGTATGCATTATGCATTTCCTTACACTCACTCTGGTTCAATGCCTCACTGCTCTTGGATTAGCAATCAAGGATCCTTATTCATAAACAGCAGTGCAGAAAACGTGAGGGGTTGCAATCCATTTAAAACCAGTTATGCCTCATGAATGTGATGCAATATAGTGATCACCTGCAAAAGTCAAGCTGTAGGTTTTTAACCGAGGATATCGCGTTAATTTCTATTTCATCGAACTGTTTTAAGAACCCTGGGACTGGGCGGGGGGAAATTGACTGGAGTGGTTAAACGGGACGCTGAAACAATGCTGTAGTGGGTTCACAAATTACCAACAACAACAACAAAAAAAATCAATCTCTTAAAAAGCAATGTACTGCTGCTTCAAAATTACTTATTCTGCACATGTGATATTTTAAGTCATGAATCCTTGTAATTTTTTCCATGTTCAGAACAGTATGTTTTGTCTGCTTTCTCCATTGAGCCACCACCAAATTCAAAAAAATGATATTGAATTCAGATCATGTAGTTTGTGTGTGGAACGCTTCCAGGTCTCAGCTGCACGGGGCACGGAGTGGGGGGTCGTTTCCAGTAAAATTCCAATTAAAGACGGAATAAATCAGACCTCTGCACCTGCATTCCAATAACCAAACTCCCCTCCTCTACAAAACTCCTCTTTCCAAATAAAATTCAGTTCAAGATGCATTTGGGAACTCGTGACCTCCCAAATAAGACAGAAAACAATGTGGAATCATTATCCTCTACGAATTTTCAGACATGATTGGATTATTTTATTTTGTTTGGTTTTTGATTTTTTTCAATAGTGCTCCACTGAAATTACACAGCAGAAAGGAGAAGGTCACAGACCCTGCCACCGTGCTGCTCTGGAGACGCATTTAAAAAACATTAATACAATAAAGTGGGATACCTCTGTCTGAGAGATTATAGCATTTGGTTTCCTAAACTAACGTAAAATGTCAATAATGAGAGGCCTGCACTGTTTTTCACAGACTTCCATTATAGGGACATATGAATTTATAAACAGTCAGATAAATGTAGATATTTAGAAATTCACACATATATGCACTTTCATAGGTCTCAGCCACAGCGTGATAGTCAAGTTCACCCTTCCACACCATGACCACATACACCATACATCATACTCTGACCCATGATGCACCTGCCCATTCACAACCCAATGAAATATGCCATCCGCAAAGCTACAAAAAAAACACCCCACAAATGTACATAACAGTGTCAGAGTTAAGCAGAGATGGAACTATAAAAACAGAGCTCGTTAGCAGATTCCAGCTAGCCATCTGAAGAGTCTGTCTCTTCCACAAAGGAACAAAGGCTTCAGGAGTCCCAATAGCCAATCCTGGGCTGGCGGCATTTCTTTAAGGGCATGCTGCAGAGCCGACCCCAGGAAGGTAAATAACTTTTTGTTAGTTCAATAGAAGAGAATTAAGGAAATCGCAGGAGAAGGCCCGTTAATGGGGATGAATGGGAGGCATCAAGGAGGGTCAAAAGAACCACAGGATCAATGTTGAAGTACAGGTGTACCACAATACTATGGGAGAGCAGGAGTGCTTAACAGAAAGGAAAGTGGGGAAAAAAGAGAGAAAGAACGGTTACAAGCCACCATTTATTTCCATTACAACAATTAACGGTCTAAAAAGTAGCTGTACTGGTTTTCGAATTACGTTGGAGGTAAACAGAAAGGAAGAATAATGCAATACCTACAGAGGGGATCCCTTAAACGAAAGCGGTTTTGGAGCTGTGTGCTGCATTCTCAAGTCTTTCTTTTACAAAAAAAATATTCTTTCCTCACTATGTAAACATAGATGCTTTCTGTGATTCAATAAGAAAATTGTGTCATCTTATGTTTCTTTGAAGGTGTGTAAAAATCAAGCAGTAAGGCAGCTGTATCACCAGTTATACATCTCATAATATACAAAATATTGTGTTTCTTACAGTAAGGCAAACAAAATTAAAGTGGATGTAAGTATCCTGTAGTTTTAAGAAGATTTTAATTATAGAAAAAAAAACACCATAACTGTGAGTCTTTAAATAGAATTCATGAAATTAATATGCTTCAAGCGTCAACCAAATCGGCAGACGAACATTTTACAAACAGGCCATTCTGATGTCAAAAGAGCACACTACCGGTGGCAATTACTATTGACATCTTGTTAATTGTAGCTGAATAATTAATATTTAGTGTCCTCAACAAGAGGAAGGTAAAAAGGTGAGTCAAATATATGTGCCCTAGGCGTTTCTGCCTCATTACGATGAAGACTGGAAAGTACTGCAGTTTCAATCACGCATTTAAATTGACATTTACTTTTATTTTCTGATATTATTGGGGGAGTTTCCACGATATTCCTTGATTACATGACGTTCATGGTCAATGGAACCATCTACTATGTAACCCAGAATGTGAATAAACAGACATTTCAAATGCAATAATGATTTACACAGTCAAACTATTCACTTCTACAAACACATGTAAAAACATCTACTTAATGTATGGTAAATTGATATAATGTGCAAAATTTCTGAATGCAGCTGTACTTCCTATAGCGCAATGCTGTATAAATACAGGCCAAAAAAACAATATGAAAGAGCTTGCCTGCCCTCTGGTGGCCATATAAGACTTCCAATGGACAGTTCAATACTCTGGTAAGATACTCCAGAAAAGTCTCTTTACTCTAAATAACTGTTACAAATATTATAATACATAAATTAATAAGTCAACAAACACATAAATAAATAAATAGTTTTGCTGCCTTTAGGAATTGCTTGGAAATACTGTACTCTAAGCATGCAAGGAAACTGCTTTTCTTACAAGAACTGCCCTGAAATTTACTTTCAAATAAATGCCTGTTTGTGAAAGCCACAGCTCAGTTTTGAATATAAGTTTCCATGGTTTAACAGTGTAAGTATTTTTAATACAAAGAGAAAATCCTGGGGCATGGAATATAATATTGTTTTTGTTCTCTTCATGAATAGCACAGTCGTAATTACATTTGACATGAAATAATCATCAATTAGGTGACATTTCAAAATGAAATACAATGAGTTCAAAGCATAAACAATTGACACTAATGCTTATTTCATTTTCCTCAGAGAGTCATTATCTCTTTTCAGTGTTGTAATAAACTGTAATGTGATATAAATTTATGTCTGCTACCTCAAATAATTTATACTGATAGGACACAGGAAATGCATGGTGCCATGCTCATTATGTCATTAACTATGCACCTTCGCAGCATTCAATCACAAGTTATTCATTGCAGTTCACAATGGTTTCCAATCCAGGGCAGTTAATGAATTTCTATTAATTCTATGCACTGTGTAAAGGTGTGATTTGAAGAGTTTTAGTGTATTATTGAAGAGGTTATGTTGACAAATGCTTTAAAAAACAGAAAAAGGGCTTTACACAAAGAAGGCAAAGCCAGTGTGGAGAAATGTCTGTGCCAACTACAATGCAACAGCACCATCCTGTGGACAAGAATACAGTTACATCCCCTATTCTGCTGTTTTTAATGTGCGCCATGAAATAAAAGCATAAACCTCAGTTTCAATTTAACATGTTTTACAATACACATGCAATCAAATGGCTCTGTGCATGTGAATATGTATCAATAAACTGGAGAATGATTCTGTCATTCAGGCAGGGGGGTCCAGTTTTCAAAGGTTCTGCGATACATTCTTATGGATATATAATTATATTATGTTTGCCATAAACATTCGAGAAGAAACCTGGTCATTTCCCATTTGTAAGACCTACAACATCCCAATGATATGTAATCAGTTCATTAATCATATTGTAAAATGAGATGATAAACAACAGTAGACTGCAACCAGTAGGGGCTAAGAGCATAACAGGTAAAACTGGTTAGATTATCAGTATATGTGTCAGACAAACAAAGGTGTAACAGAGAAATTATGGATGAAGAAAGTTTGCACTGAGCAATAGATTGAGTGTGTGAGACAAGCAACTCTGTACATGTGTAACCTTGAACTATGGATTATGGAGATTTTGTGGACAACAGGTTTGTGTTCAGAATGTATAACAGTTAGCTCTAGCATTTCTCTGTCCATTTGGTTGATGTGCAGCAGTGTCAGAGAGAATAAGTACTGGTCTATAACAACCACTGGTCTGTAAAAGGAACCAAGTACACTTGCTTTTGGAAGCAAATAAATGCCCCAGCGATTCCTGGAAGTTTTAAAGAAGTTAGTTTACCTTTATTTATGGAGTAAGCCAATGATTGCGTGCAGTCAGCCAACATAACACAAGATGAAATTTAATTTTCAGAATTGCAATGAAAAATGTTTTTTGCCTTTAGGAAAAGTCCGAGGACAGAGGGGGAAGGAGAGGTCGACCGACAAAAATATTTCAACTGCAATGGCATCAAGCCTGCATCGGTCACATCAGGTTGCTGCTGTCAATGTGGTGTAAGTTCCACACAAATAAAACACAACACAAATAAAATGAGGCACCCACTCTTCAAGATAATACTTTCTGTCACTGTGCCATAAGATTGATCTGATCAATCTATTCTGCTTTTCAGTGGGTGAGGTATGGTTTGACCAGAAGCACTCACCAATCCCAGAGTTTGCACCAGTGATGACCACAACCTTGTCCGAGAGGTCACGGCCCTGCAGAATCTCCAGAGCAGGGGTGTTGCCATCATAACGCTTCGGCTTCTGCTGGACGTCTTCCACAGTAAACGCCTGCCGGGGGTCGAAGTATGTGGTCCGCTTGTTAATGTGGCTGCAAAGAGAAACCGAGGAGCTAACTGAAAGAATGTCCAGAACAGAACCATATGGTGCTCCAGGGTGGATCTGTAAGGCACTCATCAGGCACACAGGCCTGGCCCTACAACCTAGGAATTGTCATTGTGAGCCAGTGTACCGATCCCTAATGAGCCGGGGCTTGTCAGGGATTTGTAATCTACAACAGCAGATATCAATTGCTTTGACCTGGCAGTCAGTCAAACTCAGGATTCCTACACCTCAACTTTGCATTGCTCTTTGCACTGCTGTGGATAGGACAGTAACTCAAGATTCACACCTGGCATTTCCATATAAGGGAGAAAAAGGGCAAGATATTTTTCATATAATTATAATCATACAGAAATATAGTTAATATGCCTCTGGCCACAAGCAAAATTCAGGTAATTTTGTCTACACATACTTAATATACCATGCAAAACTGCGTCTGTAATATGATGCACTCGAACCCTACTCAATCAATCAAAGCAATCAATCAAATGAGCTTTTCCAAAAAAAATATAGCTTTAGATTAAACAGAAGTGTTACTACTACATGGCCATGCTTCTTCAACAATATAGCTGCAGGTACTGGTTTGACCATGCCTGAACTAAGGAACCTCAAATACATGTGTTTTGAAGGTTTTATGATCCTAAAAATAAGTCCAAAGGATGGTAAACATGTTCACTGCATAAAAAATAGGGTATGTGTCACAATTTTAAAAATCGCTAGTTTTATACCTGTTGCAATGTGGATAAGCATATGCAACACTCAGGGGAAGTAATAACAACAGAAACTCTGGTCACTGTTACAGTGAAACAGTCAGCTGTCTTGTAAAAGTGTTGGAGTTTATGTTTTTTTTGTTGATCCTCAGCAACCAAGACGAATGAAGAGGGCCCTGCCACCACACAAACTGGCAGGACTCTGAATATATTAAAAGCTTTATTTCTGTTAAATTAATTACACACTCAGCGACACAACTTTTGCTGACCTGCAACATTTACAAGACATCTATATACATTTACATACAAAATGCTTTTAGTTGAAACATGCATAGATCAGCAGGTGATTTAAGTTTTATTGAGACTATACAGTAATAATCTAAACTGCTTCTGAATCAATTCTTGAAATACGCTACTGACACAAGATTTAATACCTATACAGCATTCTACAGCCAACAACCTAGAGTTGTAAAGGAAATGGTGACTCACTCAACATAGAAAACTTGGCCTTTGTCATCCGTTTCTTGTTCCCATCCATATGGTAAATCTGCAACAGAAAATCGAGCCACATCTAGTCATTTATCAGTGACTTTATGAACCAACACAAAAAAATTACAAAAGCAGCTACACTTACACGGTAAATGAATTGTTCTCGGTTATAGCATTGGCTGACGGGATAAGCCAACAAAGAGCAATGTCCTTTAAAACATCATCAGAGCAAGCTGTCTAACTCTTCTGGAGAATCAGTGCAGTCATAAACCACTGCTCTGAACAAACTGGCATACTAAATACAGCATGAATATTAAGTGAAATTGACACACAGTGGGGAAAAAGAAAAGAACATGACTGAATGCATCTGATCAAACTGAAAGCTCTGTTACACAATGAGGAGAAAAGTATGTGTTCTGTAGAATTTTTTTAGATTTTTAAAATGCCTAATTAAAACAGTTATGTGCAGTGACTGTTAACAGGCTGCAAAGTATCTCTCCAATTGTCTGTAACATACATTTGGGGACACATGTGGACATCCATGGCTAAAGAGCTAGCTACTATGCATACAGTCACAGTGCTTGGTCCCACATATAATTTTTCCTGGATCAGATTATTGCTTAGCATTTAATACCAGGCCAACTGGCCTCTCCACTACATTAAAAATAATATCACCAAAACCCTACAAAATAAGCTGCATGTTTCTGCAACTTGGAGAGCAGGAATTCTCTGAATTAGTAAGAGATTAAGATTGCTGGTCAAACAAATGTGGCATGAACCCAGGAGTAGAATTCTAACTTCAAGATATGATGTTTTAAAAATGATGTCTACTGTCAATATATGTGTACTCCAGTCCATGCTATATATGTGGTTTGTGTTAATAGAGGATGTAAAGGTTCATGAACTCCATATTTCTACACATACCTAAATGTTGGGGCCAGGTTTAGATTCATTTTGGTACAGAAAAACAACAATAAATTTGACTTTTGTAATGTCCTTTCTTGGCAGCTGTTAACCAAGTACACTTGTGTATTTACAGTGTTTCCCTACGAACTAAAAAGTATTTCCCACTGCTGCATGGTTAAATGGCTTATTTCAGCAAAATGAAATGAACCTATTTAAGAAGCAAGTATTCTAATGTACACAGAACTCGTACATAATATTGTTAATTGCTATAAGCAAGAAGGCAATCCTGTGTTCTCCATAATAGTATGTTTATGCTGAAGGGATGCAGGTGTGCAACACTTTTGATGCCCTCTGGTGGCAAATCCAGCTAAAGCACTTCACACTGAATCCAGACTGAGCCAATGCTGACTGTGGCCATGAGTCCTGTATGACTAAATATAATTGGCCACAGTGTTATCTACAGACAGTAAGTTCAACTTGCCAGGGTATTCCCAGCCTCAGTGCAACAGAAGATCCTCAGGTGAAATGCATGTCTGAAATCTGCCTGTAGTGGCTGAACAATTAGTGCAGTCCAGTCCTAAGGCACACCAGCTAGAGATGAGCTGCTGCCAAGAACTCCCACTCCGCAAAGTTCAAAAATCAATTTTTTTTTTGAAACCTTTAAAAAAATTAAATACATTTAGAAAATCATTGACAAAGCTGTGCAACAAAAACTGACAGTGTCGCTCACTTTCATTCTATCCCTGAGGAAGGTCTCCATGGCCAAAACATTGGCTTTGAGCAGTACAATTTTCTAAATAAAAGTGAATTTTTAAACTTCACTGAAAGTGACTTGCACTCTCTTACATGAACAGTGGGAGTAGAGCTCAACTGGAAGACTGCTGAGATAAATGATGCAGTGTACTAGTCAGTATTCTTTTTTGCAGCCTGAACTCATGCAGCGACCCTCTCCCACCCATGAGGAGGCAGCCATGACATGCGACTCCTCCAGTCCAAATTAAATGCATGCTTATTAAACAGCATTTACACAATTTTAAATCCACCGTGTACCAAGTACCTAGTCTACATGAGTTGTAAATCACACAGGTCCGTACCACACTGATCAATGATTCATGTCACTTCCTTAGATCAGCAGTCTCTTTTTCAGGTCTGTGATGCACAGACCCACTCCTTGAAATAATTCCCCTGGGAACAACATTTCTGAATGGTCTCATTAATTTTGTCTTTGGCAACTACAGGACAACACCATGTCCTGTCAACCATGTATTAAAATGTATTTATACATATTCAGAATAACAGATTAATGTTACTCACAACACTGCATGGTCAACTATCTACCACTGGTGATGATTTGGGTTTCTTCCACATTATATTACATACAGAATCCAGTGCATTCTACACGAGATGTCATCCAGTCCTAGAGGGCTGCAGAGTGTATAGGTTTTTTGTTTTCTTTAATTAGTAGCCAGATTAAGCTTTTGAACCACGGATGTGTGAACTCTTCCGATAAAAACAGACAATGGACATCTAACATGGAAAAGTACACCTATCATGGCATTCTTATACCTAACACTGTGTTTTGGCATGGTAGTTAGTCACACTGAAAGGAGATTGGCTAGATAATTAATAAGTGATAAGTGATATCACCAACTCCATTTAATAAGAATTATATAACAAAACACTAATAACTAATGACCAGACACTTAGTACCTACATAACTCCATCAGGTTTCACAATCAAAGTTCCACATGTATGAATAAAAAAATGTATTATTTCATTAATACTTGTGAAACATAAAAAGAAAATCTCAGTGTTTTCAACTGTATCCAAAATGGCATTAAATAGCAAACATATGATGTTTTTAGCAAACGCAGGGTGCTGTTTATGAGTTATATATTTTATTATGTATGGAATATCCCAGAATGTATAGGGCACTGGGTTATGTTAATGAATACATATACAATACATCAGTTAACTGAAGGAAAATGACAGTTATTTTAACATGCAGCTAATGAACAGTATTCTCTATTCTGATATTTTCTGAAATGGTTCCTGTAGAATTAAAGATATATATTTTTATAGATATTTTGACTTCATGATAGTACCGCGTGGTAGAAAACAAGAGGAATGAACAAGGCAAACCTCCAGCACAACGTCGCTTCTTCCCAGTCTTGGGGTGCTCCCATTGTGTCTTCATCTCATCATGGCTAAAAACAGAACAGAACCATTTTGTACATGACTGAGCTAACATGCATGTAGTATTACCTAATTATATACAGTTTATCTTCATGTTTTTTTTTCCCGTTCACTGAGAAGTAATTTGTTAATAACTCACCTGTTATGTAAGACATAATTGCATTAGTTATTCGCATAACATAATTGGAAAAGTAAAATATGCAAAGGCATATCTATGGCGCATACAATGAGGTGAATGTATAAGTGAGGCTGAACTTGAATTGTCTGGGTATTTACATAAATGCACCTGTTTATGTCTTCAGAATTAAAACTCTATTATTCAGCTTAACGTACCGAAGTATCAACGTGCTTAACGTAAGCGGGTCAAGTACCAACATGGTTTCTTCAAGCACTCTTACTTGGCTAGCTGAGAGGGTAGTTGATTAGGTAACCTGCAAGCCTAGCTTATGAACATGCACTTAATTTCAACTTTTAAAGCGTTCTTCACCGACTTGAACGGATATTTTCTTTCCCACCTCCGTAATTATACCACAAAAATGCAATACTAGATGAGGGTATCTCTCCATCAAAAGATATACTACTATGGCACTATATGGGTAAGTTAAGTCGTCCCTTACTTAGCATAGTAAACCCATCCATCCTTTGTAGTTCTCTCTTCCCAGCCAGGTGGTAATTCGTCCTCACTGTCTGTATCATCCAAACCTGCGTACTTCAGAGCTGCCATGGCGTCTTATTGGTTGGTTCAATGTATCTTTGCACAAAACTGCGACCAGAAAGCTTTAGTTCAATACTTTTTCATTTAACCACCGCTCTGACAGTACCAAATTCACGTTGTGCTGATGTTTTCACTCAGCATTTCCGGAATCAAATCGTGACGTTTCCTACTCGTCATTGCGAAATGTTCTCTGGGAAATGAAGTCATGGAGCAATAACCGCGCGGGAATAAGTATGTTGAATATGCAGGAAAAACTAGTAGTTCTTCTCCAAAACAGGTCAGTCTTTCAAAATTGTTTTTTATTTTTTGAAATCCTTGCGATTGACCATTTGTACATTTTATTTGAAATATGAAGAAAAGCTCCTGGCCTGTTCCAAAATACTTGAGAGCATTCTAGTAGTTGTATATTACTAGGGGGTCCTCGGATATGGCAGCTCATTTAAGGAAGTAGGATGGATACTTGGTTTTAATTTTGCTTGAATCCAAAGCCAGGTTGCTGGGGAGTTGAAGTGGAAAACCAAAAGACAAAAAAGGGTGTATTGTAAAGTGTGTTTTGTTTGTGCTCACAAGTGTTACTGTCCCTCATCATGCCAGTTAGCATGATTTTGATTTGTGCGACTGAATGTTAGGAATTATGATTTTTAAAAAAAATAAATGGCGAATCATTTAAATATCACTCCTGCTATTATACCATTGTCTCCTTACCTTCTAGGACTGAGCGCAGAAAACTTGTGATTCAACATGAAAAGGTAGAGGCTGAAGAGCCTATGATCTCATCCCATTAAGAATTCAACATGGCTCACTGCTGTATGAAAACAAAAGAGGCTCAATTTTACATCCATCAGAGTTCCTCTCACTGAGCTGAGATTAAATATGATGACAAGATTCTGTACTGAAAAATCATTATGATTTAACATAACAGTGGGATTCCAAAATAAGGACAAACAAAACATAAAAGCTTAAGAAAATTAAATATAATCAAACCCAAAATAAATGTAACATCAATGATGTAAGGTTGAGTATTTTCCTCAGCAAGTTAGTATTTTTATAGGAGACCGGGAAAAAAAGCGAGTACTGGCTGTACTCTAACTGATAGGCAAATTTGAAATGCTCTTAAGGTAATGAGTGCTGCCCCAAAAAAGTTATGTATGATGTTCTTAATATCTCATTTGTTGTGTGGTAGAAGGAAACTGCTGATTTTGTCAACATGTTTAAATACATTTCTGATGATATGTTGAGCATTTTATATAAAAAAATGTTTATTTGTGCAATTTTTCAGAAGTGCAGTAGTACAGTAATCCAAACTGGAGCACACCTACATGTGTTACATTGATTGTAACACATATTTATAAAACTTTTATGTCTTAATATTCACACTATAAAGTGAGACAAATAACTCATAATAGCTCCTTTAAAATAACAATGAAACAACTGCATCATTACTTCAGAACTGGTTTTTGTTGATCTTAATGAAATAGCTTAGCAATGAATCAAAATAGCAATGCACCAACACCACACCTCAAGACTATCCCACTAAAATGGGCACAAGTTCATCAGTTATTTTAAAAACATGCCAAAGGGGAAAAGAACATCATTGTTGGTCTGAACTGGCAAAGCAACTTGAGCAACCACTGTTTAGTGCTAAATATAAGAATCAGAGGAGTGTGAAAGTTCTTATAAAGATATGTCTCCTGTTGAAACTGTATTGGCCACCCAGGAGTTGGGCTTTGACAAGGAAAAATCTATTATTTGCATACATCTTTTCATTCCACCTGTTTTCTTACTTAACCTCTTCAATCAAAACTCTGGATGTGAAAAAACTTGCAATGTCTAACTTAGGGGTGCAGGAGGTGCTTAAGAAACCCCAGTCTTAACCCAGCCCCGTGTTTGTAATGTAGTTCACATGCTTTGAAAAACAACTGCCCTTTTGGTTGAGCAATACATCAGCACAGTAAATTAACAAATAGGTAGGTGTATCATAGAATCCAGATATTGCTCAGATTAGGCTGTTCATCAGAACTGAGCAGTTGGAAAAATTTAAAACTAAAGCGAAACCAAGTGAATCTAGCAGTGAGTTAAAATGCTGAGTGTGGGGAGAATGTGTGAAAATAAATAAAGTCACACCACATAAAGGTATGTTTTAGAAAATGTGAATGTGTTCTTTGGTTCTCACACATTTCATTGCAGAGGAGGATTTTACAAAGTATGCTTAAAATCATATTTACTCAAGGTCAACTCATAAGGTTGGTTACAGAGATATCCTCCAAGACATTGCATTTATTGCATTCAAATGTTTGCTTTATGATTAAAGATAATGTACAAGTACAAACCTTCAGTTACGGTGTCCTTAATGAGGTGTCTTTAATAAACATACCCCTATGTTTTTGGTTTTTCCATTTGCAGCCAAATTGTACTATGTTTGCAGAGAACCAGAAACCACAGAGTTCCTCACTTAGAACATTTTCTTCAGAAGTCAATTCCCCATTGTTATTTAAACCATTCCATGTCATTACAAGGGGGGCTTACTTCCTTACCACTATGGCTTATTCAGCAAATAACCAAAGATTCTCACAAAAGATTCAGCATCGGTTCCATCTCTGATTTTATAAAAAGATTTCTTCCTTCTCAGCTTCATCTGCTCCATGTCCACCATCATATTTGCCTTTACTCATCAGTTAATCTGTAAATGTAATCAGCGTTAATGTTTGTCCAAGGTATATTTGCAGTTGAAGTAAGACATTAATTAAGATGTCTGAAAGTAAAGAAGTGAAATATGTCAGGCTCATGGAATAGATTTTCCAGACCTAATACTGTATACTTACTTTGCATCTTAAGCATTGTGTCAAAAAATATTTTTTAAAAATTGAATCAAGGTGAAAGAGTCTCTATTTATTGTTGTATTATCTATATTGCCATATTACAGGCATTGTGGGTAGTGACACTTGCTATTGTAATGACATCACATTGTTCTAAAGATCCATGCCCTGATTTGCATTATTCATCTCCTACAGGGACCTTGAGTCACCTGACCCTTCTTTGAGAGGAAAAGCATGCTCTGTGCTCTATACTGAGTTCTATATGTGTCCCTGGGTGGTTTCCAGTAAATACCATCCCTGTTCCTCATCTTTTCCTGTCCAAACTGTGGCTAGTTTCCTGTCCTTGGGAGCCACTCACATTCACTGGATTCCCAGAGCTTCCTGTTTTCTCCCGTATTTTATAGAAGTCTGAAAATGTGGAACATAAACATTTGTATCAGGTTTCCCAATTTGAGTTGTAAATGTGTTTTAAATATGTTGATAGGAGTTACTTTAATGTCAAAGTTTTAGTGTATGATTTTTTTGTTTGACTGTATTAAATTTAAGTCTTGTACTATCATTGAGATAGCCTATCAGCTGCAGAATGTGTCATTAATGTTCACCTGATGAGGTCTGTAGGCTAGGTGCCAAGTTCTTGTATCTGCAGAACATACGTCAGGCCAAGCTAGTGCTGCCCAGACACCTTGGAGTTAATCGGGCTGTCCTGTCATGCTGTGATTCTCTCCCTGCACATGGGGACTCCATCTGTAGTAGAGTGGATTGCCTTCAACAAAGCACTGTAAAGGCAAAGTTTTAGCCTTTACGGTGAACATATTGAAAAAGTAGAATATTTTGATTTTTTTGCTGCCAAGTCTCACTTGTCAGGACTCATAACAGAGTCTAAAAACTTTCTCTCTGCAGTGGAATAACACCATCCATCTTCAGGATTGTGCTTTGCGAATAAATCAATGGTCAGCTACTACCTCTGACAAATCATCTGGGCAGGACTTAAATTGGAAGGAGCTTTTCAGAGCCAGAAAATCTTCTGATGGTTCTTCTGTAATTGGCACTGTACATATCAGCCACACTTTTCTGGCAAATAACTATCCAGCTACCATAAAATGTGTTTCAGCCTATCAGGGGATAAGACGACTCAGCAATCTAAGCACTAAAAAAGCTAACCATTTAATCTAATGAGACTTATCACAGAATCACGCAGTGAACTTTGTCCACAGCCTTGCAAACACAAGTGAAACACTGGAGTCTGCTACATGTTTAGCCACTTTTCATTTCTCCAGCGATTGAAAACGGCCTGTTGTGTGTGTGCTGATAATATGTTTTAGTTTGGGTGGGCAAAAAGGGAGAAATAAATATATTTTTAAAAAAGTAAATGACACTTTCTGTTAGCTGTGATAATACAGTATTGTTTACTGTAGCTGCATACCTATGTTTGTTTGTTTGTTTGTTTGTTTTTTGTTTGTTTTTTTATGGTCTTTTCAGTGTAAGATACCTCACATGTTTACTGTTTGTTTTACCTTATTTGGTTATTAATTATTGATATGAATTATATGATCGAATCAATAATTTCATATAAATCACAAATAACTTAATGAAAAAGTGTTTTCTATCACAGCATTGAAATCTGTTGGACATTCAATCAAAACAATACATTGGTTATTTAATGCTCCATAACTCTGTGATCTGTGTGCCATCCAAATGGGGACAGTCATGAATTATATATTGTGCATTAATTGCCCTTGAGATGAACAAGAGATGAAGACAAACTGCCACTGCCACCTGAATCTTTCATGAGTCCCCACAATTCCTGGCCTTTGTTCAATTCTTTGGTTTCCAGGAGCAAAATAAGTCTTGCCCTGAAAGCATCCTACAAAAGATACCCTTGCTGCAAACATACATGTTAAACAACCTTCACAAAAAGGAATTTGTGAATGTGACAAAGCCGGTCATTGTTTTTCCCACCCACAGGATATAAACAAGAAAATTCTACATTTGGAGTGCAAGCTCTAATCATTCATTACAAACAAAAGCACAAAAATCAGACTTGGAACAAACCAGCATACCAATTATCCCTCTGCACCACCTACTTTAAAAATGAAGGTTTCTCCCAGCTTCTCCAACACACTCTTTTTTAATTAATTTAATGATAACTACCATCAGGTATGTTCCACTCTCTTGAAAGCCTGGGACATATGACATAACAATAACATCAAGCAATTGCATTTCAGATGGCAGATTTCACAAAATGAGGCCTGCATCTTTACAGTCGGCTTACATCATTCTGTCATCATTCACTGTCAATTTCTAACTTTCACATTAACCTGCAAGAGACAGACAAGAGGCTTGCATTTAGTGATAACAATATTACACTGACCAACTTTCAGTACATCCTGGGTGAAGCTCAAACAATATAAAATAAGACTGAAATTACCAATCACTGATTCATTAAGTTTTTTTAAAAATGTGCTTCCATCCCTTTAAGGGCAACTAGTACACTAAACCATGTCTGACAGAGTTAGTTTCTTTGCTCATTTGACTCAAATAGGGACTAAATTATTTCAATGTTCAAAGGACCGTATCAGACCTGATTTTGAAATTAACATTTTGCCATGAAGACATTGCAGTTCTTTCCAGATCTAATGAACAGAATGGTTATGAGATTAGACTAAAGATACATTCAACATTTTATTATTCTGTACTTTTATGAATTGATTTCAAAAGCATTCTTATACACAATAAACGTACAGACCATTCTAAGAGTAATTACTTTATAAATAAGAAGTGAAGCAACTACAAATGAATTTACTATAGAGAATCAGAATTATTTGTGTGCACTTTTAGTATCCACAAGTGAAAAGACAAAAACATTTTCTAAAACCTGCTTAATCATATCGTCTGATCCAATTTTAAGCCTTGCATGTGTCACCAAAAGTTCAGAAAGACTATATCCATCTTGATATAGGTACATTAAACATTTTTGTAGCACATTCTCCTCTTTTATAAATATTGGAGCGTTACAGCTTATTAAACATACCATGAGAAAAAAAAATAAACTGAACACTTAAAAAGTGAAAGTTCTGTGGCTCTTGCAATGTATTTGATTTCAGAGAACACATCCAGCTTGGCATTGCTCTTTTACCAAAAATACTCACCCACAATTTGTTTCATTTGTGAGAAAATGAAACGACAGCCCTCAGTCTTGGACTGGGATAGCATCACCATAATGCCTTACCTAAAATTGTACTTTTTTCCATTAGTTTGCTGATCAAAACAGATATATATCTTCAGATACTGTTATGTTCTGTTCCTCACTCACATGGCTGTTGGCTGTTCCTCACTCACATGGCTGTTGAAACTGTGGCAAGCATTTGATGCCAAGTGTCTGGTTTTCATTCAAAAAATGTAAACAAAGGAAAAATTTATGCACAATGTTGTTCTTTTAAGTCATTTTTTTTTTTTCAAAAACAAAGATGGAAACCACCAGTCAACCAATAGATTTCTGAGATACCAAGGAAAACATGTATTCTTATTAAATATAAGCAATATAAACATTAATATGATAAAAGGTAAACATTTAAACAAGATACATTTTCATAGTCAAGGGGTTATATAATATGAGCCAGCTTTACCAATATGAGCTTTCCTACATGTATGTTTCTATGGAAGCGCTTAGAGGCAGAGATATTATTGGTGAAATTCACTGCAGCATTAGATGGTTATGTGCTTTTCTTACACCATTGCAGTCACAACCCCAAAAGTTTTTGACTAATGGAACAGATTTGCATAGACTGCATTTCTTAATCATTTAATTGAGGTTTTTTCATCTGGAAAAATTGAAGGATTGTTTACTGAAGGGATTTAATGTTTAGGATAGGGCAAGGAACAGGAGACTGTTGGACATGTATGGGAAAATGAATAATGGAAACCTCCTTAATTATACATCCGCTTGAATTTGTCCCACAGCTGGGTAATTGTCATGTATAAGACTTGTTAATGATTTGCAATACAGATGAGATTCATTTTCTGATTCGTTTAAGTTCCATTTCAGGGTATTCATTCCCACGTGTGCGTGAATGTCATCATTTACTTTGGTCAGAAGAGCACACAAACTTTGAATCCTTGGCCATTAAGGTGGAAATTCTGAAAAAACCAAGCTTAATGACCACCCTACATATGCATATCAGTGCTGATACAGCTTGGTTGACCTGATGCCAATTTTCATATACAATGATCACTTCCTCTAGTCTGTGAGTAATGTTTCCTTGGTGCAGCCTGTAGTGTTTTGTCCACCTGACACTTGAATGATTGCATCTACTATCAGTTACACAACATGAATGGCATTGCAGAGCATATGTACCTTGAGTTCCTGCATTCCTGCAGTAAGTGAGATTTTCCTGTTACCACTAATTCACCACTGTTATTGTAATCCTACTGTGATTCCAAGGAATAAAATATTGGAAGCATTACAAATATTTCGGCATGGATTCTGCACCAACATCAGCTGGGGGAGATAAGACACCAATCAGTGTACAACAGTCCTGCATATGTTGTTGGCAGAGGAGAATTGAAAAACAATGAGCTGCTCTATTGAAGTTCCAGGCAATGAGAAATAGTCTGACCTTTCTTTACCAGTGAAATGGAATGAGAGTGGATTTCTGTTCCAATTTCATATTGGTGGTAGATGAGGGCAATACTGAAGCAAAGAGTGTGCATGCCTAGATAACAGCATTGATGAATAACAGTAAGGCATTTAACTTCATACATTTAAAGTATTCTCAAATGAAAAGCCATTTCAAGAGTGAGTCTCAAAATTTCATATGAAGCCTGATATCATGCATTGTAATAATATATCACGTTGTCATTTTCTGCTGTATTTTTACTGAATTATTCCATGTCGACTGGAAAACCTGTTCAGTATTCACTCATTCAAGTATAGGGCAGAGAATCAGACTGAAAGCCAACTCCCACTCAGAATACAGACTTTACACATCAGAACAGAATGTACTTTTCCCTCTTTTCATTTGTGATAGACACTCTGTTCTGTAGAAACATACCTACTACCAAATATGGAGACAGAAAATCTCTCAGGGTTTTTGATATATAAATTCTGAACATATGCTCACATATTATTATAGTGTGATAAATGAGTTCACACTTCCATAGCTATGTTTTGAAGTGCTGTCCTTGCAGGCTTCAAATTCATCAAGAGGACGTAAAAAGAACTAATGATCTGAAAATCATGTCAGTCTTCTTCTGGATTTCCTTCAGTCTGAAGGCTCAGGGAGATACTTTTACGTGTTTACTGAATACATTTTGGGTTACCAGCAATGCAGCACTTTCTGTAATAATCTGTCTGTTTGTCCCCAATTTTTTGCCACTGATCTTAAGATAGGTATCAAGTGTAAAAACCTTGCATGTGTTTAGACTTCATGTGGTCTTTTCATAAAGGCCCTGCTGTCAGTTCACTAGGAAACTAATGATCAGGTGTCTCTAAGGGGGCTTTTGACAGCTTAATACTAGCTACATGTGACAACGGGGGAGCCTACAGGGACTATTTTTATTCCATACATTATGATCATGATAAGTAAAACATGTAATGATCATGATAACTGTCACTCTATAGATATTTCTTTTTTGCCAGCTTTAAGAACTTAGCTGTGCAATGCTAAACCATCTCAAACATATCTGTGCATTTATTTCTATAAAGGTGTGGTAGAGTAATGAGTGAATCTTTGTGATGACAAAATGAGATTTTGGACAAAATGAGAATTGAGTCTTATACCTTTACTCATGGGAGACACGTGTATTGAATTAGTGTCAAATTATCAAGGTTCAGTTTCAAGTAATGTGACTTTGGAGGTTAAAGGCAGTGGCAAACATGTTTTTGGGTAGGCAATTACAAATATTTTTTAAATATTTTAATACAATGTATTTTCTTTTCTGTGTTCTAAGGTGTATATTATGTATAGCAAAGCATAGAAAATGCAACACAAATCTCAGGAGATTAGCAATATGTATAAAAGTATCAATATTTATATGCACTTTTTAAAAATCATATGCTTCACATGCTTCTCAAGATGCAGTTATATAAATGATGATGTTAATGTTGCCGTTTACTGATACCTCTGGGTGTTTTTGTTTACTTTTTAAATGTTCAAACCATAAAATCCTCTCTGACACACCAAGAATTTTTCTGCCTTTCCCACAAATATTCAAGGACAGACCATACAACTTAGCAGATACAATAAAGACATATTCAGTTCTGGAACAGACGATATTATTTTAACTGTATGAGATACCACAATACCAAAAGTAATGGTGTTGGAAACAAATAAACACAGAACTATCATGACTTTTTTTTTTTTTTCAAATGTTGGAGACGGTTTGTGGTTAGCCACACACTGGAACAGAGAAATCCCCAGTCTCTTTATCTGTTCCATGCACACTTTGTAGCGTCTGTAGAAAAACATCAATTAAACAGTGTCAAACAACTTTTAAAACAGCTGGTTGGCTACACTGCACTGACGCATGACCTGTGATGATGTTTTTTCTGTTGAAATTAATAACAGATGCACATTACTCATAGTTAGCTTGTTAGTTGGGGCCTATTACAGTAGTACTGTTTCTAATTCAGTGGTGTATGCATGTTTAGGCAAAAACATATTTTCAGTTTAAATCTTCATACTGAATTTTTTAAAAATTTTCTATGTATATTCACTTCAAATAAAAAACTATTACGTCGTTATTACTATGTAATAACAGGTGTAATTGTAAATTGGGTATATTTATTAGGCACATTTTTTATCAGGTCCCGATACACTTTATTGTACACATACTAGACACAAAAGCACAGATAAAAAAACAATTGCACCAAGAAAATACACAATTTCTCATTTTCTCCCATTTCAGGATACCCAATCACATTCACATGCAATGATTACTATTGCAGCCTCTGCTATGCTGTAAATCTGGGAGACTGCAGACAAGCACACTATGTCCTCTGAAGTGTGATGTCAGATGCTGTTTTTTCACACCGTTGTCCACAGGCTGAGTTTGCACAAATGTGAGTCAGAGGAAAACACTTCATGCGCAGGTAGACTGGATGCCCAGCTGACCAGTGGGCATGAACAAAATTACATTAATATCCTTGCCCAATAGTTCTCCCTGATTGGGCCAAAACGGCCAATTACATACTGTGAAGATGCCACATTCACACAGTTGGCACTGCCTCTTCTCATCTAATGTATGCTTTTCTGCTTCCTGCCTTAATATTTACTGTCAAACTCCAAACATAGCACTTAATATAAAAGTGAAACACACAGAATGTAAACTGAAACATTTTGAGGGCAATAATTAGTGAGTTGCATCTCAGTGTAGCTCATGACCAAATTAAATTGTGATGACAGCAGGTATGTCACACGAGTGACAAGCTATATGGACAGGACTGTTTAAGGAAAAGGAATAATTTACATAATATTGAATAATCTCATCACAAAGTGGTGGTGAGTGCCACTCATGATTACAGTCATGATGTTTTGTGCATGTATTGCTAATTAATTATTGCAATGACTTCTTTAATTGGACCTGTTTGAAATTATCCACCTGATTACTGAGACAACCCTTATGTAACATATATTTGCATGTATTACAATTCATATGAGCAATGTCTCTTCATAAGAAATAAATGTATGTGCAATTAGAAGTTCAGGTGCAGTATTATGAATGATTCCATGTATGACTGGAGGTAACAACTGACTCAGCCTTACTAGTGAAAATCGTAAGCCAGTTAAAGACATCAGTGTCATAGCTCTCTAGTGACCTCTCTGGGCACGCTAGGCACCTGTTGGTGAACTGAATGTACAGTATGTTGACTACACCCTCCTCCAGTGACAAAGGCAGTATGTATTGGTGTGGCATCTGCTGTACAGAAAACAGTCAAGGATTGTTTCCACATAAATTTGAACAATCAGTTGGGGAGCTACCAGAATGACAGTAAAAGGGACAAATGTACACGTTCACACGAGCAGGAATGCATTAAAAAGAACTGTACAACGATGCAGTTCCCAAGAGGAGGATTACTACATCTGAAAATCATAGTGCAGCTCAAGAAAAAACAAGACATTCTGATGTATTACTCTTTCAGTTAAGGCTAATTGAGACATAAAACAGATGATTTTTTCAGCTGAATTAATTAGCTGGACTTTCTGAAACTGCAAATACAGCACAAAAACAATTATATAGTTGTTGAGCAGTTTAGGTATTGAAACGTTTGAAGACATGTTCTTTCCATGTTTTAAAAAGGCTCTTGCAATGGTATTCCCTTGTAATAACAGTGCTATTCATGGTAGGTGATGTTATTTATGTATGTGATATATCATAAATCTTATTTGGGGTCCACTTGTTGTGACAGTCACTGTCATAAGGATTATGGCAGTCTTGAGATGGATGTGAGTAAATAAACTAAACAATGTAATTGAGTATATCAAATAATCAAGTTATATACACAAGCTACTGAGAAGAAATTTGACAAACATTGTGTTGTTCAGCTTGGGAACAGTGCTTTGGATATGTGTAGGCTAAAATCTTCAAATTCGTAAAATTTGAGCTGTTGTTTTGTGTTTTGTGGTGGATTTGTATTGATATGCCAAATAAATGAAATAGCATAAAAAATCGCGTACAGTGTTGGCTGTAATATAGTTTTCAACAATTCAGGTTATACAGTGACCAATAATCAACCCAATCAAAGCAATAATAAGAAAAGTGCAGTTCTTGGTCCTTCATTCTAGCCACATAAAAGTAGTCTGCCTTGGGGCAGAATAGTTGAAACGCTTAAGCTGGAAGTATTCCGTCAACAATGTGCTGGACGGAAGGCGCATTTTACGGATGAGGCTGAGATCAATTCCAGTAAGCTCATTCGCGCTGTATAAACAGCACCGCCCAATCCCCCCCACTTGTTTGTTTTAACTGAGCGATCTATCGCAGCCGTGCTCGATTGACGCTGTCTGCTGATCTGCTACTGCGGCTGGCTCAGAATAACAAGGCAGTTTGCTAATACCGTCTAGTGGGGCTTTCTCAGATACACCACCGAGTGAGCTGAAAAGCCAGCAAGGCAGCCAAACACATAGGAAAGCGCAAGTTCCGCAACACAGCATGGCTTCAGGAGACCTTTACGAGGTACAGTAAACCCTGTCAAGGGATATACTTTTTTTCTTCAAAGAGCTGCAAATATTGAAATTAAGGACTAAAGGTAGGTCACCGTGTGTACAAAATCCACGCTCTTCAACAGCCAAAACTAAGCAACCTTAAGCTATATGAAGACGAATATTTTGGGTTTTTCCTTTTTTATCTTCAGCTTCTTTGAATTGGGCTTATATTAAACAGGCCCTGATCAAAATGTTAGCGACAACATCAGAAAATACGAACATACACACTCTTTCTGTGGCAGTCAGTCTTCAAAGTCGTGATAAAGTGCAAGGCTGACAGACTGAACGGGCTCCTGCACAGAGAATAGCTATTGACGGAATGATGATTTCAGTAGAGCGCAAGCCAGAACATACTTATTAGCAACGTGCAAACATGTGTCTTCATGTTTCGCTATATTTTAATTATGTTTATTTCGTTGTATGGGTTTTATTATAAGTAATACTTATATTGTGTGTGGCTGAGATGTTGGATTTTGGCAAATAGTTTTGGGGTAAAAGTTGTCTTATCGACGCATTTAGGGTTGGGTGTTATTTCCTCCTGCGCAGTTTCCATCGTTTTGCCGTGGGTTTAACTTAAATGTGATGACACGTCAACTTGCTTCTGAAATGCTCATGGTTAGTTGATTTATGACGACCGCTTCTGACTTAAATTCTGTCTTTGAAGAATGATGTCATGGTGAGAATGTTTCAGTTTCTTTTCTTGTCCACATTGTTGAAACACCGACCGTACTCAGCCAACATATCCTTGAAATGAGCGCTCTAATAATACTCTGAACTTTACAACCCATTCAATTCATTGCCCGTCATGCACAATCAGATTGAGGACAGTTTATTTAGGGGCGTAAAGTGGAACAGTTTGGTGTCGTTTGGGCGTTAATGGACTTTTGTGGTCAATTAGACAGTTATTATTTCAGTTGAAAGAAAAGTATTTCATGGTAAACGGTCTGAGGATACATTATTGATTTTTGGTGAATAGCTTAATGGTTTTAAAGTAGCCAACTTAATGCTGCTTTGGACGCTACCACGTCTATATTGTAGTGATCAAATTTAAAGTAATTTATGTGCCTCTGGGAATGGAAGTAGGCTGTTTTAAATCAACTCAAAATTTTTTCTTTTACATTTTCAATACATGTGCATTTATGCGGGTTAAATGGATATCCATTGTTATGTGACATTTAAAGTCAAATGATGTGTCAAATTTACTGGTTTTTACTGGCCATTTTTACTCTTTATGACAGTGGCTCTTAAACTTGTTGTCCATATGACCAAATTGAGAAGTCCCACATGTCCCTAAAAACTACAGCTAAGAGCTATCAGTATTCACAATTTCATCTTGTGCTGTAACTGGCTTGTTCAAACTGGTTAGTTTCATTCTGACCTGTCATGAAAATTATAGCAGTTTTTTTTTTTTTTTTTTTTTTTGCATTTACCACCATTGTCATGTGGTGAACCACTGTCACCATGTCCCCAACCCTGACCCAACCAATAATTTAATAAGCAATGAATTATGGAAAGACCATGATCCAGATTTTCATTCTTAACAGAATGATGCAAAGTTACATTTTCTATTGTTGTATGTCTTTAGATGTGTGACATCAATATGTCTACCTGAAAATGTGTGGCAGTATTATGGGTAAGAATTGCAATGGACCTTATTAAAGACCACAATACCACCTAAATTAGTACACAAATTTCAGTTTAATTTATGTAGGACTGTATTTTTGAATTGTGGGGAAGTTTCCCTATTTCTCAAAATCAAGTATCACAATATTTAGTGGAAGATAATATTGCTGTCGTATTGTTACTGTATAGTGTTTCCCTCACTCCAAATACACATGTTCATCATTGATTTAAATGTGTATTACACTCACTTTTTGTTTGTATGTTGTTTAAACAGGGTGCTGAGGTCAGTCCTGTGATTCATCAGAACAAAACAGTGTAGTGTATTCATGTCAAAACACTAGACCTTGCCGTCTACAACCTGGATCATTGTTTGACCCAGTATACCCCAGTATATGTTCATATACTGACCAATAACCACCAGTTGACAAGTAGCTCTGATTGCTAGGATTCTGTAGCCTCTCACCTTAATTTTTTTCATGCAGAGCCAACGCTCTGAATCTGAGAGTAACTAGCTGGCTGGGGGTGGTCACCAGAGACTGATGAGTTTAACTGGCTTAGCCGGTATTGTAGCCAGGTTTGGCTGAAGCAGGTGAAACATAACTAGTGTGCACTTTTGAGCACAGATGCACCATGAGTCTGTGCCTTGATGCTGCACTCTTTCTAAAGGTTGCTTTATTTTACTGGATTTCATTGGTGACTGACTGGTGGAAAGCTGGTCAGCTGCCAGTCTTATAATCAATTTAGCATTTAATGTTCATCTCTACCTTTTGTAAATGGACAAAATGTCTAGTTTGGTATGAAACTTGAATCAGTAATTTATCTTATTATGTTTTGTTTGTTTTTTACAATGTTTTGTTTGAATTTTGCCTTTGCCAATGGAAATTCAGCGGCCCCAGTCGTTCTAAGTTTCTACAGTAATTAATCGTTCAGTGCAGTTATTGTGCCATTTACAGTGAGTCATAATATTCCAAAAATCGATATCTCTTTGATTAGAAGCTCATTTTAGTTTTTTTAATAGGAGCAACATGGCATAATGTGACAATGATTAATGTTAACAAGTCATCTCCTACAGAAAGAACACTCTGGCATATACTGAGCTTCTAGAGTGTAGTTGAAATGATCAACGGGGCAATAATTTGCTGTTGATGCTAATGCCTGCTTTTTGTAATTGAAGGGCTAATTATATAAATTTGCAGCCAAGGTTAAAATAAAAACAAGTACGGCATAATTCCTGCCATAGTGTTTTGCATGCCGGTCAGTGGCACCAAACACCAGAGTCGTATTTAATCATTGACACATTGCTCTGGAAAATATTTTTGTTTTGCAAAAAGTGTCACCTTCCACTGAATCTAGAGGTAGGGAAGGGCATATTCATTTCAGGCATTGAGGGGTAGTCCTCTGCAGCAGATTCACAGGAGAGTAGCAGCTGTTTTTAATTGAGAGGGGAAAAGTCTAATATTTTGTCATTTTTTCTTGACATTTGCTAATCAAAAAAGAGATTGAGCTGTCAGCATATGGATAAACTGATGTAGAGTGCTTGGTTGGTCAATTTTCAAGATGATTTTTTTTTCCTGGAAAAGGATTTATTTAGCTACTTTGCCTGAAGCCATCTGTTACTTGGTGGACTGTATTGAACCATTGGCACAATTTTATAAATTCATTGTTTAAATACCTCAGGTTTTGGCCTACCTTGGGACTTAAGTAATTGGCAACACCTGGAAACATCCCCAGACTCTTACTAAATTTCAGTTTCTAGATGAAAGACACTTACCAGAGTATAAGGCAGTCCTCATCAGCTTTTAAAGGAAGGGTGCTTGCTGTTACATCGTCCAGGACAGTGACTTTACTAAGTGTTAACATTTAAAACCATGGATCATGATTCCATCAATAAATAAAACAAGGTCTTAACTTCTAAAGCTAGGTCTATCTGTCTTATTCCTCTGCAGATGGTGTCTAATATGAGAATATACACCAATCTTACTTAGTCTGTCTTGCCTTTAATGATCTTTTTTCAGTTCTGTGTTACAGTAAAACTGATGTTTGTGTGATTGGAGAAAGTAGTTGTCAGATGAGATAGAGGGATGGTGAAAAATAGTCAAAGCAACAACTTGTTCCTGCCAGATAGACTATGTGGATGTTATCATGGAGCAATATAAACTGGACAAACTGAAAAAGCATGGGAGGAGCTGGTGAGCTTAGATACAGCTTGGATTCCTTTCTTCCCCAAAACACAGAAAACAGAAGTGTGTATTCAGATCTGCATATTTACATTCATCTTGGTTCCTTGTCTCTGCTACCTGCTGCCTGCCGGTTTAGTGGGGGAATGGACACTCACCCATTTCCATTGGCCAGAGGCCTGGCCATATAGTAGGTTATTGTTATCTGTGTTTCCGATCTTCTTTGCTCTTATAGCAGTATAGAGTCAATGGTGTTTATGAGTATGGGGATATGGAGGTAGCAGTGGAAGAGAGGCTGTGTGTTTAGGAGAAAGGATGGCTTCACAGCTGCCCCCTCCTGTGAACAAGATGGAGGAGGAGAGACTGGAATCTTTGACACCTTACAAGGTTTGGATTTTGTTATTGGGGAGTAACATTTTTTTCTTTAAGATATTCTTAGTGCTTTAAAAAGCTTTGCAATCACATCAGCCATTACCTTCTTCAGGAGTGATAGATACTAGCTCACCTTTTAAAACCACGTTGCTTACCAGGCCTAGTTAAAATGGTAGGGGGATGGGGATAGGGTAGGCTAACTGGATACACAAATAGAGTTGGACCAACTCTCAGCATAATTTCACAGTACCAATGTACTCATACATTTTTCTCCCAGAATTTCCCAAGAATTTCCCTGTGGTGAGTTTTCTCTGGAGGGATGACTGCAAATGTCCACATTTTTAATAGATGGGGGGAAAGGGCTCAGTCCTCCACGCTCCCTGTCTGTTATGGTGTTTGGCCTTCCTTGTGGCAAGTCGCATGGTAATATGCAATGCCCACAGGTTGCTCATAGCAGTTTGATTGCAAAGAGTGATCACAAATCACTGTTGCATTTCGGTGATTATTTGACCTATCCTTCCTCAACTAGCTTTCCTTTTGGCCTATAGCACTTTGCAGTATATTATAGTTGATTAAGTTATTACTGTATTAGAACCAAAGTTTAGAAAAAAAATTTAGAAGATATTGTATTAAAATGATTTTCAGCTGCTGCACATCTTTCCATGAATTGCCAACTTACCTTCCTTCTGAATGAGATAATATTCTCTTTTCTCATGGCCCAATTTTGACAAGTCCCTTGTGACGTCTGCCATGTTGTCTTCAAGCCAAATACAAATGTTCAGTGCTGTCTCGTTCTGAAATCAGCATCTCATAATTAAGTGTAAGTCTTGATGATCCCAAGCCAACAACATAATTTCAGGAATCATTTAAAATAGCATTCAATGAAAATCATAGCATAACCAGCTAATGTCAGCTTTATTATACCAGTTGCCTAAATGTACCTTTATTTTGCAAGCTAGCTATTGGTCGCTGTGGTGTGCATGCTTACCAATGTATTGTAGCTAATGTTAGTTAGCAAGCTTTACTTAGCTAGCTCAAGTCTTCTTTTGTGAAGAATGTTTTCTAGCATATCCCCAATTTATTCCACAACTTGTTTCAAGCTTAGCTTGTGTCTACACTGTCTTTTTTGTGTTTGCTTGAATTGCTGCTTCAGGTGGAGAGGATAGTCGACAAGCGAAAGAACAAAAAAGGGAAGTGGGAGTATTTGATCCGCTGGAAGGGCTACGGCAGCAGTGAGGACACCTGGGAGCCAGAGCATCACCTGCTGCACTGTGAGGAGTTCATCGATCAGTTCAACGCTCTGCACATCCACAAGGACCGACGCCCCAAGCAGAGCAAACACGGCAGCAGCAAGTCACGCCTCTTCAGCCGAGCAGGTGACAACGAGGCAGCCAGGAGCCATGCAGAGCCTCGAAAGAAGAGAAGGACTAGTGCCACAGGCCCTGAGAGGCCCAGGAAGGTTGGTGGCAGCAAGCAGGCCTCAGACAGGGTGGCCAAGTCTGTGACTTATAGAGCTGTTCCTGGGGAGCTACAGTTTGTGCCCATACGGAGACCTCACAATGGATTACAAAATGGGGACATGGACCCCCTCCATTACAGGGATGCCACCAGAGCACACAAAATCCCCAATAGCAGAGCAGATGAAATTCTGGAGGAATTTGATTCGAGAGAGGCTCCCATAATGAATGAGTTAGGTAGGTCTTTGGTTTTTTTTTTTTGTTTTGTTTTGTACTCCTATCGTCTCAAAATAAACTTCTCATTGACCTTTTCCTTTAGTCTTGGATTTTCTGAAACTTTGGAAGTCAGTTTATTTTGGAGGGAAAAAATCAAAATATGGCAGTGCATTTGTACATTTGCCTTACATATGCCTGCCTGCAGCTCATTATATATTGATATGAGTTATGGTTCAGATTTATTTCTTAAGAATGAAACTCCAGCTTGGCTGACTCTCCCCCCTCATTTATTTTATACACCATGCAACATTATAGCTCTGACTCATGGATGATGAACTCATCAAGAAAATATTGAAACATTTGTCTATTCAGAAGCTTTTTTCCATGGTGTCCCTAAATTAAGGTTTTTCCCCATGGGTTTTTAAAAGTCATAAACCACAGATTTATGTTTATAAATAACATATTCTTTGGGATGGAATGTTTTTTTTCTGCTCATTCTCTCAATTATTTTCCAAAATGTCAAACTCCAAAAGGTTTGTGCGCTAATGCTGATTTTAAGATCGTAGCTGTAAATGTGGTAGTCTGTAGCCATCATGTAATCTGAAATGTTTTTGTATAATTTTATATATTTGTTTCATAATTAGTGCTTATCTTAAAGTCACTTTGTCTTGTCCAAGTTTTTAATCATGATTGAATATCTGTAATGCTCATGTTTCATTTATGCATTGAATAGTTATTATAGCACTATTACCTGGATACTGACAGACTGAATTTAATGGCATTCCAAGAAAGGAAGGATATTGAAGGACACTTTTTTATTAACATATGGGATCTTTAAGACTCCACAACTATCTAAATCCCATCATATTGGATTCACTAATTCAGATATGTTCAGCAACTTTTTTTAATGTAGAAATGTAGGGTTATTTCACGGACCACAGAGTTAGTATTTCAATGGTATTTGTAGTTATTTTTATGAAAATTCTTTTTCCATTTTTACAGTACTTTCAGGCTTTGAAGAAGAGAACAGTGTATGTTCTTTGCATTTTGAGTGTTAAAGGAACTACAATATAAATTCCGCCTCCATTATCCCACTTTGTTTAAAAACAGGGTCTGCTCTTTCAAATGGTGGAATTAATTTGCCCACTTCAGTGAAACGGAAACTGGTGGAGGAGAAAGGCTATGTGTTTGACAAGAGACTGAGGTACAACATTCGGCAGAGTGAGAGCAACTGTCGATTTCGGGACATTGTGGTGAGGAAAGAAGATGGTTTCACGCATGTACTACTATCAAGCCAAACATCGGACAACAATGCACTAACCCCAGAGGTAAGGTGTTGGGGGCAGGGCAGTTTATGTGAGTTACTATAGAGCAGATCCTTTATGAATTTGTTTAAAGATACATCAGTAAACAAGGTGATCTGGTTCCAAACGTAATTCAGTTTGCTGCCTTCCTGAAGAGTGATCTTTACCTTTCATTTGTTGTGAAGACCAACTGATTAATTTATTCTTTTGAATTCTAGTTCTCTGGATGTAAATATCAAGTCCCTCAATGATTTTGAGCACAAACTGGGGAAAACAATGTGCAAAGGATTTGCAACCAAATATTAAATGTGATGATTTTATTTCATGTTAATTTGTCCAATTACATTCGATCTCCTGAAATAGGCTGACTATGTATAAAAAGGGCCACAATTCCTACATGGTTCATCCGATATGGATGTAAACACCTTCAAATGAAATCTGAGAGTTTGTACTTAAACCTTATAGTCATTGTGTCATTTAAAATCCAATGTGCTGTAGTAAAGAGCCAAAACAACAAAAATGTAAATACTTTTTGAGTGCATTATATTGCAAGTGATATTTACATGTGCCCAGTGTCAGTGCTCTTTACCAACAGGTTGATAGTCTCCAGATTATCTAGGTGTAATGAAGTCTGTTAATGTCGAGTATAGCAATTGCAATCCAGCCAGCAAGATTCTCAGAAAAGAATAGCAAATTCAGCATTCATCCCAAGCCCAAAGCAGTGGTACTATAAGTCATTTCATGAAACTCGTATCAAGCTTGGCGTTTATTACTATTTCAGGCTCCTCTCACTGATATGAGGTGCCACCTAGAAATCCTATTTGTGTGTGGTACAGTGAATGAGTCATAACTGGGAGAGGGATTATAATTACCTTTTTGCCTTGCTGGCGTGTTGTAACTATGCAAACGACTGCTACTCACTTTTGAATTCACTCTCTTGGATTCAGGGAAAGCTTTTGTTACCTAATGTGCTTCAACCAAACAGAAGACTGAATTTGCATTCAGACAAAATTAATGCAATAAATTAAATCAAATAGAATGTCCCTGAATATAGCATTATCACTCTTTTGAGCAGATGGATAAAAGCAAATACCAATTTGGACATGCATTTGTGTTTAAAATTTGATGGTGACCATACAAGATGAAAATGTATATTTTCTTGTTATCAAGCCTGTTTCTGATTCATCACTTCGGTACAGCTGGAGAGATGTCAGATATTACAGCAAGGTTCAGTTGTCTGCCTGAAATGCAGAGTAGCACATGATAGATGTGCACCTGGCAGAATATGCCCACACAGGTCACTTCTGTTTTCCAGAAATATGACTTTAGAAAGCTTATTACAATGACCTCAATCCTGGCAGTGAATGTTCACTGGAGGGAAATGCTGTGCAGTATTATGAATTCCCAAAGCATTAAACATCAGTGGTTTTGTCTATGAGGGTGATTTCATATTCCTGAAATGACTTGCTTTACAATAAACACACAATGTCAATATCTATAGTACATTAGGTTAAATGAAAACAAGCACGAATTGGCAATAGTCGTGACTAGGGCACTCCCACTGCCACACCTCCTTTTAGCCAATTGGCATGAACAGAAACACACACCGAAACACACACAAGCTCCATGTCAAATTTCAGTCTCCGAGGGCGAAAACTGTGGTAGCCAACCACAGCCAACCACGACCGACTAACCAACCAACCAACAGAGCAAGCTATAGAGCTGCTGGTTGTAGCAAAAAAAAAAACATCATTTACAAGCTTTTCATTTTTGTTTATGTTCTGTGTTTTGTGGTTGTGCACAAAATGTGGACAAATATGGTGCAGTCCAGTTATGAAATCTGCTCATTTTTCCGTCAACCATTGAAGCATACAAGTCACAAGAGGTCTTTTGTAGCTGTGACCCATTGCCAGTATCTGAAAGGCACATTTAACTTCATGCCCCTAATTAATGTCAATATCTCAGTTGCTCATGGTTATAATTGACCCTAGTGACTTTTGTATGGGCACAGCATTCAATTGATGTTCCTTGGGATTTGAATCCACAGCGATGATGAACTTGCTGTGACTGATTAAATTGGGTCACGGGAAATGATCAAATTTTATGTACCACATGGGTGACAAGCAGCTGCAATAATGAACATTAGAAACTCAGATGCAACATCCATTATTGTTTTCTGTTTCAGAATAAAATAAATTGTTGTCTGCAGGCCACTGAAAAGCAGGGTGGGATTTACAACATCCGTTTGGAAGGGTGACCCAGTTTTTGTGTTTCTTCCTTCGTCATTGGTCCACAGATAATGAAGGAGGTGAGCAGAGCCTTGGGGAACGCGGCAGCGGATGACAGCAAACTGCTGCTCCTCAGCGCAGTGGGCAGCGTCTTCTGCAGCGGACTGGACCGCACCTATCTCATAGGGCGGCTGTCTAATGACAGGAGAAAGGAAAGCAGCCGGATCGCAGAGACCATACGGTAACAAGGCCTGTGTTTCTTCAGAGAGACTCAGATATTTACAGCCCAGTACCCCTGGGTGGCAGGGTAGGCTACCCTGTTTCAGGAAATTGTCAAGTGTGTGAAGATGGCAGACCACATAAGCACAAGTCATATCTTTGGTTTTTGGACCATTTTTAGAAAGCTGCCTTCATAATTTTGCTTTCAATGAGCTGTTCATTGTGCTCTCCCACCAGATTTTCTATGGCCAAAATAAAATGCATTTTCATTGGCAATATTCTAGCTTTGCATTGACCAGATGTCAAGCTTATCTGTGAAAAGTCTGAATTTAGTCTGAGTCTTTTGCCTATGGTCTATAGTGTTTGGCAGAGAGCTGCACAATCCCAGATTTTCCTCTTCTGGTGTGGCTATGAGAGTATAATGTGTGCGTGCGTGTGCGCGTGCGTGTGCGCGCCTGTGTGTGTGTGTGTGTATGACTGTTGCACAGTGGTCTAGGTAGGCTTTCTTTTATTTTGTTTTTTTTATTTAACCAAGTAAAGTCTTGTTGAGATTAAAATCTCTTTTACAGGTGAGTCCTGGCCAAGAAGGCAGCATAAAAAACACACATCACATCAAAGACACCAACCAGTCACACCAATCAGTCACAATGGAGCCATTTAAAAACACAGCACTTGGATTATACAGTTTAAGTATGAAAGCAATTACAGCCAGTGCTACTGTCCAAATCCTTTATGACTGAAACAGTACAAAATTAGCTTTTGTAATTTCAAGTCATTTTGTGGAGAGTTCCAAGTGAAGGGGGCAGCATACCTAAAAGCTTTTTTACCCAGATCTGTGCAAACACGAGAAACGGACAGATACAGAACATCTTGAGAGTGCAGGCTGTAATGGTCTTGGCTTCTGGAGAGATAGGTACACAGGTAAGAGGGAACTAACCCAAGAAGAGTTGTGCAAATGAAACACAACTAATGGGTATGTCTGCGTACATGCAAAGATGGCCACTCAGCTTTTGCATACAATGTACAATGGTGTGCAAGATATTTACAGCCAGTGATAAATCATAAAGCAAGTCACCATAGTCAAGCAAAGGTAAAAAAGTTGCCAAAACAAGATATTTCCTAGCTGTAAAGGAAGAAGCAGGATTTATTTTTAAATTAAAAACCTAATTTCACTGTCAGGTTAGAGACAAGATTGGCAATATTCGATTTAAAATACAATTTTTGATCAATGACTAGTTGATCTAATCATACCTATTGCCTTCCTGATACACTTTTAAAGAAAGAAATGGAGAAATTAGCAGCAGAGAGAGAGAGCGCGAGTTATGATGCTGAATAAGTCAGGCCTCCCCACCTCCTTGCCTCTGTTTCTCTTCCTTGCATAGGCACATTCACAGACCCAGAAACTTTTGCTTCCTTTGTGATCGAGAATGTGGGCAGAAGTAATTGCATACCATCATCTCTCAACAAAGGCAGTCTCCCACTCTCGTTGCGATCTTTTTTGTCTTACTGTCAAGGAGAATTTCCGAAAAGTCTTCTTTTCCCATTTTTTGTGATGTTTTGTTCAACTTTAGCTCCCCCAGGATTGAGAATCAAAATGTCCAGCTGACTGAAGTTACAGTCAGACAAAGACAGAAGGGTGAAATCTGTCTTCTGCTCTGAGATGAGACACATTGGAGAGGCTTCATAATTACGTTTGTAAAAATCCAGGGGTTATTAATTCAACATATAAAAAATAAAATGAACACATTGTCTTTGTTTAGCCTTCATACCATGTGCTCATGTGTGCATCTCTTCAAAGAAAGGCAAAGTTTCAGATCACATATTTATACCAGTATGCTTTGCTTAAATTGTTACTACTTGATCTCTTATTTCCAGCTTTGCAAACTGGCCAGCAAGTACATTTATAAACTTTTTCATCACATTGAATCTTGCAATAAATACATTGTAAAGGACATTAGCAAGGTGTGTGTAAGGATCTTCATGCGGGTGTGCGCGTGTGTTTCTTTTTGGCCAGTGTGTATTTATGAACATTTAAATTGCCTGACTCATTGAGGTGTTTGAAGATGGAGGGAGAACCTAACCTCACTCTGTCCTTCAACGCTAGAGAGGTGCTAATTCTGTCCTGTGCAGGAGAGCCCCCGGGATAAGCAGGACTCTGCCTGTAGTGCACTGTGTGTGGGCAGCCCAGCTTCATGCAGTCTGCGGGCACAGTGGGCAGGGCTCTGGCAGAGACCACAAAGCAGCTTAGATGTATCACAGCAACAGGGTGCCCCTCCCCAGCCTCCTCCCAAGCTCCCATGTGTAATTATGCAGAGGGAGGAACACAACAAGAACTCTACAACATAATCAACCATTCATTGTAATACATTTGCATTTAAAACCACCTCATTTGGAATTTGAAAACAGTGGGACTCCCTGATCCCAACAATCCAGAATGGAAATGATGATGACATCCTTTCGCTTCATTTCTTCTTTCTGTTGTTGCGTTTGTGCATGCCCATATCAGTGCAAGGAAAGACAGGTTAAACATTGGCTGCCACTGCACCAAGAGGCACTGATTTCATTTGGGGTGGGGTGGGGTGAAGTGGCAGAATGCCTCAAATTTATGTATGCTAAAATGTGATCCCCTATTTAAACTTTAATTAGGAAAAAAAAAAAAAACAAAGGAATGATAGGTTACTAAATGAAGGTATATCTGTTTGTATGTGATTGCAGGGACTTTGTGAAAGCATTCATTCAGTTTAAGAAGCCCATAGTGGTGGCAATCAATGGACCTGCCCTGGGTCTGGGAGCCTCCATTCTGCCTCTGTGTGATGTGGTGTGGGCCAGTGAGAAAGCCTGGTTCCAGACGCCCTGTGCCACCGTGCGCCTGACGCCAGTCGGCTGCTCCTCCTACACCTTCCCCCAGATACTGGGCGTAGCTCTGGTAAGTCATGGCCTGATTACAGCTTACAATGTGCCACCCAGGAGCTTAGCGCCATCTGACTTTCTACTGTCACAAAGACACTGTCTGGCAAGAGGAGATATGTATCTGCTCCAGATACAGACAATTCTTCACCATTACACTAACATTCAGATAATGTCACCTCCAGCTATATGATGTGAATTGCCTGCATTACTAATAGTTAAAAATATTTTTTTTATATATTGGTGTGTGTAAATTTCAGAGACACAGGTGTTTTTTGAAGGTATTTTGACTTCTTTCCCCAAATTGGCTTGTCCTGCTCTTGCATCTCCCTCTGATTATTCATACATTTGTTCTGAAATGTGCAGTTAAGTGAAGGTCCTGCAGGCTGGCTGTACACTCATTGTGCCTGCAGACTGCACCACTTACACCGCAGTCACAGACAGACTCCCACACTGGGGGCTGCTAAAAACAATTGTTTGTTGTTTGTTGCCTGCCCTGCAGGAATCCTGGCCAAAGTCAGTCCTGGCAGGTACAGGATTAATTTCTAACTGTGGGGCAAGACACTGCACCAAAAGCAAGTGCCTTAGCATGATGGCCACCCTGGAGGTGGCCCTTACAAAGATATTTAGAAGACCAGATCCATCCATATCTGCCTATGTCACAACTTTGGGTGATACCCATACAGGAAAAGGAATGCTGGCCTGGACTGTAATGAAATGCCACTTTACTGGGAGAGTTCGCTATTGCTCTCAGGGAGGAGCGTAACGTCATCATCTCACCCAGGGAAAGTTATTATTCACTACACATGGCGGTACGAGTCATGAGGTAAATGAACAGCCATGTGAAACAGCTTAATGAGCTTTGACATTGAAGGATGTTAGTCTGTGTGTGTTGTGACACTAAAACCTGTGTGGTGGGGAGTGTTACAGCAGTACCCAGGGATAGATTTGCTGCTACTGGACTTTTATACCCAGGTATTTTTGGATGCATAAAGATTGGAGTTTTGATTATAGATTTTGATTGTGATTTGGTACAGCATTGAAGAGCATGAGTGTAATGCAGATTGTGCCCCTCTCATGTGGCAGGCTAATGAGATGCTGTTCTGTGGGAGGAAGCTCACAGCACAAGAGGCCTGCAGCCGGGGATTAGTGTCCCAGGTCTTCTGGCCATCCACCTTCAGCCAGGAAGTGATGCTGCGTGTGAAGGAAATGGCAACCTGCAGTGCTGTGGTAGGATTTTGTGAAATGACAAATTTGAGTTAAAAAATTGGTTGAAGTGTCCTTTTCTATCTAAACTGTTTAAATGAAGGAAATGAACTGATGAATGGGGTGCAAGATATAACTGTAACTACAAAAAAGTTTTGAGTTACAGGCATTCTGTTACATTCTGTAACAGATCCATTTAGGCAATCATTTTGATTAAATTTAGATCAAAATGGTTCTGTAGTTTTATATATGTAAGTAACTGCTTGTTTACATAAATACATATTTTTAACCTTTTTGTGCTGTGTTTCATTTGTGTTCATTTGGTTTGTGTTGATGGAGGATTATGATTTTGTACTAAAAATGGGATGACTAATGTTCAAAATGGAGCATCTGTCTGATTTTGACAGAAGTTCCATTTTGCAATCTATTAGTCATTTTAAATTCATGGAGATGATTGTATGTTTGAACAGTCCAGATTCCATGAATCAATGGATGCAGCACTATTTTATGAGAATAAACCTTTTAATGCAATAATAAAAAAAATAAATATGATGGCAACCATTCATTCTTTTCATAAATCTGTTTGATTCATTTATAGCTCTTGCTCCCAGTTAACTGTATCCTCTGCACCTGTTGTAACATAAATAAGCACGTTGTGCTTTGGGTTAGATGGTCATTAGTTCAGATGCTGTAATTTTTATGAATCAGACTGTAATTTTCTATGCAGAATATTGTAGAGGATGCAAAATAAAACGCAAGTGACCGATTTGTTTCACAACATATTCTGGCTGGTTTTTTTTTACCCTCACTTGTAGGTTTTGGAGGAGTCTAAATGCCTGGTTCGGAGCTTCCTGAAGTCAGTGCTGGAAGAAGTGAATGAGAGGGAGTGTCAGATCTTGAAACAGCTGTGGAGCTCAACCAAAGGCCTGGACTCACTCTTCAGCTACCTGCAGGACAAGATCTATGAAGGCTGAGTGCTGGTTCCTGCACTTGTGACTCATGCATGTGAAAACGACCCCTCTGGGGTTCTGCCACGGCTATACTTTTCTGACATACTGCACTGGATCACTTTTTGCAAGCAAATGGCAACTACCCCAGTGGCAGACAAGGGCTGTGCGGGAAGTGGAGGTGGGCGGTCACGGCCTTTGTGACATAAATGTGCCGTTTCCATGGAAGCGGCGCTGAGGTTGTGTCGTCACTGTAGCTTCTGATGATTCCTCTCCTGCCGCCCACAGGCTGTATAGCGTCCCATTGTTGCATTCCACTAGAGTGGTGATTTAACTAACCATCACTGAATGATATTGTTATATTATATCTCTTATTTATTTGAAAATAGTATGTCATTTTCTCAAATTATGAAACATGCATGTATATTAGTGATGGGATA
This sequence comes from Albula goreensis, assembly GCA_022829145.1. Classification (NCBI taxonomy): domain Eukaryota; kingdom Metazoa; phylum Chordata; class Actinopteri; order Albuliformes; family Albulidae; genus Albula; species Albula goreensis. The sequence goes on from CM040741.1 coordinate 14,803,208, forward strand.
ATTAAGTGTAATGAAACCAAAATAGGCAGAGCTAACCTAAGCTATCTGTGAACAGTCTTGGTTCAAGTTCATGTTTGAGAGCTCAGTTTAACTCCATCTATTATGGGGTTCATGAAACCTCACTCTTCAATCACTAATGTATATCAGATAAGGAGATATTTGTGTTGTTTTTGTATCATAGACACTATGTGGTCCTTTTGCTTTTGGAAACCAAAGCTGTCCTGAAGATGTCTTAATTTACTTTCAACAACATTCCTCTTCTGTGTAAGACAGGGCAAACTTTACTGGGATTGCTCCATTAATGTACAGATGAGTATATTTATGAATTATGTATCGTTCATTAATGGCCTTAGGCCTCTTAACAATACAGAGTATGAACTGTGTAAAATGAGTGGCAAGGCAAATGGCAGCCATGCGTTGAATCAAGTATGATGGTTTTGTGGTTTTGTTCTGGGGTATATTTGATAGTGCATCTTAAATATAAGGTAAATTCCTGTGAAATGCTGTTCCTCATCTACTCCATAGTGTATATTTTTTTACCGTCAATTAAATTGACTGTGGAAAACATAATTGAACATGTATGAGCATTCAGCTCCTACTGCCTGAAAAAGAGCGGTTACTGTTTCCTAAACAGAGCAAGCAGTTCTTAATCTAGAAGGGGAGAATGTAAGAATCATATTTAATATGTATTATAGTTTGTTAAAGGGTTCTAAAAGAGCTCAATGCCCAGAAAGAATACTTTGTGTACTTTGTGTGTGTACTGTGTGTGTGTGTGTGTGTGCGTGCGCGTGTGTGTGTGTGTGTGTGTGTGTGTGTGTGTGTGTGTGTGTGTGTGTGTGCTTTATATGTATGCGTGTTGATGTGAGTCTGTCTGTCTGTCTGTCTGTGCTTCTGTGTTGTCCAGTGTGTGTTGTCCAGTGTTCCTCCAGAGTGAAGCATTCAATGCATTGCCGATTGAACTCAGTGGAGAGGAAGTTTAACCCATGGATGCCAATAGTGTTTCAATAGGATGCATTTCAGAAGCCCTATGAAAGCTGTCATCCCCAGTTGTTGGGTGGATTGATAGAGCTGAAAATATAATAATTTAGCATATTTTCAAAGTTCCTCCTTTTGAAGCTTTATTTATGTGGATGCATAATGTTTCCAGAGCAGCCACTACACAGTATCAATATTCAGTCCTATTTACATATATATTTTACATTGTGTATTTTACATTTTAAATTTCTAATTAGTTTTTTCCCCCATATCAAACTTTGTTGAATATTAAACAAATGTATGCACTGTGTAACTAAAAAGGAGAACATTCCTCCTTGGGCAATTGGAGAACTGAGGGGGTTGTGCTTCCTTAAAATCAGCACTCTAGCTCATTTGAGTCATCAGCAGCATAAAAACACATGTTTACTTAATCAGTATTCCTCCGTGAAAATGAAATCTGTTCCAGTTGCCATGGAGCACAGACTGTGGATGCCATCAGCTGTCACTTTATCACTGGGAATCTCTAAAAAACTGAGTTCAACAGGTCTTCATAGCACCAGACCAATGAAATATCAAACATTTTAAATTGCTTAGCTGCTCGACAGCAATTTTTTGTCTTATTACTCATTTTTTTTCATGTTGCTGACCCAAATTAGGATCCAAATTCAAGCATGTCTCTTCATGACAGGCTGAGTAATCGGAATTTATTGGCATTGGATAAAATAACCAAGTACCATTCAGGGTTTATCTTTTCAAGATGTGACTTTATATATAATTTAATTTCCTTTGGAAGAACAATCCCCAAGTGACTCAATGTACTTTGGATGTCATTGTGCAGAGAGGAAATGCCTCTGTCATTTAATAATGAGGAGAGTCAGTGACGTGTGAGTCAGGAATTCTGGAATGTTGATCTGTAATGGAGGTTATTGAGGCTCATGTTGTAAAAGGGGTTATGAGTGGAGATAACCTCAGCTGAAAAATTACACAAATGTTCATTAAGTTAACCATGTGCTGTGAAGAAATTTTAATTTGTATTGTTTTGTAGATTAATGGCAGATTTAGCCATACATGGGCTTGGATAGGATTTGTTCAGTTCATTGTTTAGTTCATTTATGCAATGATGAAGACTTTGCAAATTTGCAAAATATAGCAAGAGGCAGCTGAAGTAAATTTACTACTGTCTTTTTATTGTTTATATGTAAAATAATAAATCATAGTTCACCTATCCAGCTGTACATTAAGTAACCTTCCTGGTATATTATTTTTGATGAATGCTTCCATACATATATTTATTTATTTATTTGTTTAATTTAGAATAGTTTAGTCTAACATATGCAGTGACACAATGTATTACATTTGTATTGAACATTATGGTACAGAACATAAAAATATGAAATATGTGAATTGCAAAGACATAACTTATTGTATGTAGTTTATAATTGCATTGTAAAAGGTTAAATAACTATTTTATTGATACTTTACAATGTATTATTTTCATTGTAATTAATGTATATTTTTGTACATGTTATTTTCTCCCAATGTAGTCAGTTCACTGCACTTTTTGTCAATAAGGCTGTATGTGTTATCAAAATGTTTGTGAACCAGGAGAGAAGATAATCTTGAATTGCATGTAGTGATGGATTTGGCAATTAAATGTTTATGACAATGGCGATCTATAATGTTCCATACAATAGTTAACAGTGTTGAAAGGTCTAAAAATTGTATAATAATTGTATAATGTTGAGGAAGTCAGAAACAAATTAGGCAGTTATGAATGTTCACATGTACGTTTTGTTGTAGAGACAAATGTTGCCAGCTGAGACTACTTTCAGGCTATTACATTTTGTATTGCTGTGGGAAGCAATGTTGGAAGCTTTGTCGAGTTTAAATGACTTTTTACTAAATACCACCATGTTTAGTAATGTTCAGAAAGCTGTTCCTGGGTTGGAGAGGGATGTGATACCATTGCATTTGTGTCTAGAAAAGCATTACTTTCAAATTACTAAATGGGAACAGTCCATGTTTCATACTAATTTATAACTTGATCTGTAATGATGGGTGTTTCTTTCTTTCATTCTTTCTGTTGTTTCTTAAATTAATTGATTTGACTAAATTGATGGAAAATGTTTTTGCATTGGAAAAAATACTTGCATCTCTTCATACAGCAAATCAAAGCTGAGAACAAATTGATTGAATCAAGGTTGCTGTTGCAAATTGACATTGAAATTTATTTCAGATTGTACTGAAATGAAGGTCATTTAATTTATCCTACTTAACACATTCAAAAGAGAGAGAGAGCTAGTTATAGCTAGGTCTACATATACAGTTACCCCATATATCCAATTGATATAAAAGTCCCTATATTTGATTTTTATTTTGCATGTACATTTTGTATTTACCTAAATTGGCTTAATTTATTATAAATCAAATTATGTATAAATAATTTTGGGATTAAAGTAATTAATATCACTGCCATCTCAGTAAGTAAGTAAACTGATTGTTTCCAGTGATCTATTGTTGTAATGCAACTGAGAGTCTCCCTTGTAGCTGAACTGAAATTGATGCAATTGGATGAAGTATATACATCCACAATGTACAGAGTTTATGTTGCTTTTACCAATGGGGCCTGCACTTTCCCATGCCTGGATACATGGAGCATATGTAACTTTTATTTCAAATTCTAAGGAAGGTGACAACCTTAATGACCTGCACTATGTGTTGATTATATTATTTTGTGAAACCCCTATATTTTGCTTCAATGACGTAGGTGATATCAGTGTTTTTACAGTTTGTTTATTCTTTTGCTACTTTATCTAGTCCATGAACATATTCTTGGTGCCTTTAGAAATATATTTTTCATGTGTGAGAATAAGATGCAGTATTTATACATTGTGGGGGAGCTGCTTTGAATAAAATATTAAGTTAATTTGAATGTTTTGTGTATTGTTCATTGAATTATCATGTAAGCAAATTTTTTTTTGTTCTTTGACTTTCCTACTGTAGTTCCATTCAGTGTGTGGGAATTAGGGGTGATAGCAACCATATTCCATGAGTCAATTTTAATGAGACTTGGAGGAAAATTGTTTTTTTTTTTCCCCAAGGGTACACAGAAATAGATTTTCATCAGTCCGGTAACTTACACATTACACATGTGTGAGTCTTTTGGGTCATTCCATGCCATCTGACCCAGAATTCAGAACTTTTCCCAGTTCATGTCATGGAATTTCTTGAAAAAATCATGTTAAAACTTGTATTAAATTCATGGAACCTTGCAAAATCCTACAGCTCTACTCCAAATACTTTTTAGTTATGAAGTTTTGAAGTTTGGCCCTCTGAGCTGAATTTCATCATTCTTGTATGTGTATTCCAAGCTTTTGCTTATTTTTCATTGGATTGGGTTGAAAATTGTACTGAACATCCAAGAAACCCAAAGGATAATTTGCAACATGGTTTCATGTAAATAGTTGTTTCTGAGTTGAATACATTTGAGTGAATTGAGTATTACAGTAATGAAATTAATAGAATCTTTAATTTTCAAAAAGTAATATCTTCACTAGTTTTCACTTTTTTGCAACCAAATTTTGATTCTGTGTAGTATTAATATAGTTCTATGACATCTAGATATCACATCTATAAAGTTATTTGGTCTTGCATAAAAAATGAGTGCCACAGATCTCAAAGATTCATAACTAATAAAGTATTTGGAATAGAACTATAGGATTTTGTAAGGTCCCATGAATTTTTTCAAGAAAATCCATGACATGAACTGGAAAGTCCTTGGTCAGTTGGTATGGAATGACCCTTTAAGTTTTTAAAGAGAACTTCAATTGTACAGTTTATCCAAACACATATTTTGGCTTTAGGTAGTTGATGTTTGTGTGTGTTCAAGCATGTGTCTGAATGCATGCGAGCAGGCATGCCTAAGAAAATGGCCTGATTGGTCACACCTTGCACATAACTCATATTCATCTCTTGATTTTCTGGTCATTTACTCTTAAATCTGTAGAGCATCACCACTGTGTACCATTTAAATGATTACAACTCAACAATTCCTTGAGATGCAAATGTAAGATCATCCCATGAACACATCCTCTAAAGAACAACTGTATTGTACCAAACTAAAAGAAAAAATGTTGTTAGTCTGACAAGTCTGTTTGTTTGTTTATTTGGTAATGCTGACATACATGGACAATGAACATTATGGTGAATGGTAATGCTGACATACCTGGACAAACGTTTACTAACAAGTGACTCTGTCACATGTGCTGAGAAAGAGGTAAACCTATAAGTAGTTATTTTAAATGTGTTTAGACATCTAATTTTAACGTTTACTTCATAGATTCATTCTGATACAATGTTCCCACATTTTTCCATCTCAATGCTTATCTTGCTTGGTCAGGCTGAATATTTGTTTACAGTGTCGTTAATTCAGAGAGGAGCTAGTCTCCAGGACTAAATAATTTTGTATGTGTATCACAGGTATCAGAAAATGTTTAAAAATTTTACCACTTGAATTGTGTCATGATTAAATTGTCATTATTAAATTGTAAAAGTAGTTATATTTCATATGAAGCTGACACAGACTTAATGCATCTGCTAAACTAGAGGAGCCACTCTTGCACAATGATGCAGGCAAATGTAACCCTCCTTTGCTGTGTGACGCTATTGCCAGTAATTGTGCGTCCTTGGGGTTTACGACACTGACACCATTGATTCTCTGTGGAACACATCACAGGATATTTTTCTTGTGCTAAGCACCCTGTGAGAGTCATATTTCGAAGAACAACTCATTTTGTTTTGTATTGTGTCTTTAATTGCTGTAAATATTCTATTTTTGGAGCGGGCTTTATCATAAGGAGTGGTCAACATGATCAGTGAAGATCAGTAAAGCCTTATGCTAATTCATTGATACCTGTGCTAATGTTGACATTTACATTATATACCCCCATTAGAAATCTATGCATCCATCCTCAAATGTCATTGATTGATAAGAAGTCCCATAAGTCTGCACACTGTGTCTTCCCACATGTTCATTTCCAGGACAACAATCTGAATTGAGTCACTCTGCCAGGAATGTGGGATGGAGGATCTCTTCCCAGCAAAAAAATCTGACCTCTCTCAACAGTGTTAAAGGGCATATCATTTGAGAACCTGTGTAAAAGAAATTCTCATACTGCCCCAGGTACCCTAGATTAAATCTGCAGTCATAAGGAGGTGTGATCATTTTAATCTATTTTAATCTACTATTTAATTTAAAACTCTTTAGCTTTTTTCCCACACCTTCTCACAGTCCAACTGCAATGTGTTTTCATAAATTTTAACATTCTTATGCATGCACATACACCATTTTAAACAGTGTGAGTCATCCTGAAAGACTTTGGACTTTGATGTTCAGTGTTCTCATGTAATGTGCTAAATACAGTCTGTGTGCACACATCTCATACGCCAATAACTCTGCATGAGGAATACAACACCACTCTTGTTGTCTCTAGTGTTGTGGTATAATAAGACCATGTATGTTCTGTTTGTAATAGGTAGAGGGTGCTACCTAGGCTATTAGTTAGCTGGAACCACCAGTAAGATTAGAGAGGAAGTGCCTGAGTTAGAGATAACCATTCTCTCTCCCAACAGTCCTGTAAATTTGTTCTGAATCATACAGTAAAAACTGAAGTAAACCACATGTGAACAATGAAGTTACTGAGGTGTCATTCAAGAAAATCTCATAAATGCTCAACTGAGTTTAGATCTACTGACTGAGAAAGCAATGGCATATAGATAATATCAATGTTGTAATTATTAAGTAGCTATTCATTCTGTGGATGGGGGCATTGCCATTTCATCATTGAGAATCTCTTTCTGCAGGAATTCTTTTTTTCTTTAACATGAAGTGATGATAATGACAATGGCAAGTAACAGCTGATGTCAATCTTTCCTTCTAAAGGTATACATACAGCCAAGCCAGAACAAGCACGTTACATCCCCACAGTATTTTAGAAAACATCAAAATTCATCAAGAGGGTCATTCATAAACACAACTAACTTCCTAAGTGATTCACCTTAATTGTTTACCTTCAGTGATACAAGTACCATCTGGTGGCAAGACTGAATACTGCACATATATGCTACCAGCACCAATAATGCAACTGACACAGTAGATACCTGGAGACACCCCCTTACCTCTTGATAATCTCACTTCATTCACCCTTGCACTAATACAGACCTAAACCGAGCTGCTTCCAGACTATAAACTCAAAGGATTAACTTTGTGCCTAGTGCCCAGGATTACTTCGGACTGAATGGGCAAGCCATGCTACCAAATGCAAGTTAAAAAGTGCAAGAAGCAAGCACCATTTATCTGTTACTATGCTGCACTGGATTATCAAAGCTTGGTGAGTTTGCACCTTAGTTTGGTTCATTGAGCTCTGGCACATTTAGTGAAAGAGGTAGATAAAGAATCAGATGTAACTACCTTTAGAATAAATTGATACTATATTGTACAGCATTAAAACTAATTTATGATCCAGAAATAGATCAATTAGGCTCATAATGACTAGAATTGCCTGTTCTTGATTCAATGTAAAAAGTCACTATTTTACAGTGTACAGAAACCATTAACGCCAAAATGAATGCACTCTATAATATTATTAAACCAACTGAAAAAGAAAAAAATATTTGAGACTTATGAATAACTTTAAATCTAATCTGTGTTAGTTTTTATATAGAGTAAGATTCCAAAAAGTGTAAAGGAAAACCAAAAACATAGTTGTGATATGCTTGTTAATCACATTTGTTACGATTTTCATTCCCTGCTGTTGATTCAAGTGAAATTGAACATTGGGAAACATACCAGATTTAATCATTGTTTGTTTACATGAACTTTGAAGAATGCACAACTCCATAATAATTTAGTTTGCATATCAGCCCTGAAGATTAATCAGTTCTGCCCTGCTGCATAAGTAATCATTTTACTGTTTTTCATTCATAGTGCTTCATATCATATTTTACATCAACAGCTAGATAATCATATATTACATCAAAAGTTTTATAAATTAATTTTCAAACATTACATTAAATTTCTTCCATTAATTTAATAGCTATCCAGCTCACAGAGACAGAAGCATAGTGGCAATTATGTAACTATCTCTCCAGCAGCAAGGAAAAAGACTGTATTTGATGATACTGTTCCAGTATTCATTTCTAGCTATAAATGTTACAGAGATTAATCATATTTATCAGTGTGATAAACAGGGCATGATTATTAAACAACCCAACCAAAAAAGCCCTTCCTGCAAAATTTTCAAAAATGTTACCCACCAAAAAAGCCTTTGAATTGTATAATATGCTTAAAACAAACCAGCATAAATGTGTTTCTTTAACTTATTGAAGCACAGTAAGGCAAACATTCTGATCACACCTTCACAGTGGGTCCACATAAAAACAAAATTTCTACAGACATTTTTGCAGTCTATTTCTGTTTCAGTAATAGACTATTAAACTGTATTGTTTAATTATTTTGCTAGAACAGTGAAGTAAATGAAATGAAAAAGATGATGATATGTACAGTACAACAGGCTGTCAGAATGACAAACAATGAGGATGGATGACATTAGATATAACACATTGGGATTACTACAGCCACATGAAATCATTAGAGACAAAATGGCATACTTTCCACAGAGGCTTTGAGGAGACGACATGTTACTGGTAGATGTTCTCAAACTGCAATGTTTGGTAGGTAACTGGCCAAATGCTTTTTGACATGCAGTATAGCATGGTGCCACAAGGGGGCAAAGAACACCTGCTCAAGTTCTCTATCCTCAGTTCTGATGACCGTTCATCTACTTTCTGAAAGGTATTGGGTAGCAGTCAAGGTCACAGTTTCAAGTTTCAATAAATATGAACGTTAATTCAGCCTATACACATTGCAATTGCATTGTCACTTGGTTCTTCTCCACCACTATTTTGTTTGGACCTGATCCTAAAGAGATATGTTGAAATACCTACAGTACTGGGTGTAGGGTGTGGGGTATCTCATCTACCCTTGCACAGGAGGCCAAAAGGTGACCCCAGTTACAGAAACTGCAAAATTATATAAGGGAAGGGGAGCAGCCTTGAAAATGTTTTACTGAATATGCCAGCCAAGGAAACACCTTCAAAAAAGAGAAACAGTGGTCACAAATCAAAACTCACCAACAGGGATGGTTACTAAGAATCATTGCCTCAAAAATGATTACAGACCCGAATCTATACCTCTGTACATTGTCTCAATGATAACTTTACATCATCTTCACAAAACTGATATTTATGGTGAGGCTGCTAATCAGAAATTACTTGTAACTGAGCCTAATGTACCACAATGCATAACCGAGTGTAATGAGTATTAAACCTGCACTTCAGAGTAGTGAAAGAAGTAATATTATCTGATGAGCTGTCTTTGACTCTTTATTACATTCGGATGGGTTTACGCTTGGAGAATGCCAAGGAAGACTCACTGAACTCAAGTTCTACTAGGAACATCAGAAACATAAGGCGCAGAGTCTATTCTGTTCCGTCAAAGAATTAGGGGCCGTCCTCCAACTAGAATTAACGTTACTCCTCCGTGTACAACGTAACAATCTTGCTAGGCCGCTGACAGTTGGTGCTTTTATTTACACTTAATACAACGTGTGTGCGTTGAATGTATCGCCAGATACAAGCCAATTCAATGGTCGGTTTCTCAGATTCTTCAGAAGTGGGTGGAGTTTCTATGCTGCTTGCGCTACGCACTTGCAGTTCCACAGCACCGACTCGCCCGGCAAAGCGACAGAAACATGGCTGCCTCTACTCCAGAAAGTAGAAGAGCACACCCTAAACACAACAACAGAAATGTGTGTAACGTTGCTATCAATCAGAAAGAACACGAGGAGCTGCCCTCACAGATTCGGGAAATTATAAAACCTTCTATTACAGAGCTAACCAAAGAAGTGCGGACCAATATCCTATGTACCGTAGAAGGATGTGGAAAGATTCTCCCGAATACTCCTGCTCTAAACATGCATCTTGTGAAGTCACACAGGGTCAAGGTATCTAAACATTCTGTAGTTAATATTTTGTAAGAAATATTTGTTCTATTTGAAAGTGTGTTGATAGCTAGCAATGCTATTGGCTATGTGCATGTGGCCTTTTTGTAACGCGTGATTGTCCTCGTGAGCAATTGCAAGTCACTGAACTGTTTGACATTTCCCTACCTAGCTATCTTGCTATCCCAGTTCAGCATTGATACTTTTCATCATATAACTTCATAGGCTGTGTTACACGTTACTTTCTGCGTCTTTTGCTATTCGAAACAGCGGTCAACAAATCGTTACTTGATTGCTGTCGCTCTCTGGGCATATTATTTGGAGTTCACACGTAGCTAGCCAGACTGCTAACTTGCTATCGTATTCTCAGCTAACTGCACAAAAAATCTCACTGGTTCTCAGAAGGATACATCAGAAGCTACATTCGTTGCTTCGCTAGTTGTTAGCAACTGTAGCTACAATCTTCAGCTGCAGTCCTGAACTGTCAGCCTAAATACGCTTTGCCTCCCACTTTACTTTTGTTGCTGTGGTGAACTCTTATCCCATATCTATGATGGAACACATTTGTTCTAGAGATTAGGGTTTTTATGGCAATTTCCCTTCTTAATATCTATTTTGAATGTATCCGCAGTGCGAACGTTAGCTTGCAAAATCGATATCGGTAGATAGGCTACTTAGCTAGTGTAGCGGCGGTTTTATTTCAGTTAAATTTATGGATTCCTATTGTTTTACCGCATCTATAATGTTCGGAGATAGATTTTATCTATCATATACAAGGACGGCTTACATGGAATGTCATGATACCTTTCATCACAAGTATCTGTTGGATTTATTCTTAATGATTAATTTTCTAGATTGGCTAAGGAGGTGTTCTCGAGCAACTATTCGCATTTATTTATTAAAAGTTGTTTTTGAGCTAGTTGCTTTTATATGGGGTGCATTACTACTGCTACTACTACTTAATAATAATAATAATAAGGTAAACTGTATAAAAGACCAATTTACCACACAGTGACCATAGTGGAAGTTGGACATATCGTGACTTTGTGTTGTATTTCTTTTTCAGTTTCTAAACAGTGTAACCACGCTTGGGAAATATTTCCCTGTACTAAATGCGGACCAGGTTTGCTCTTGCAACATGATGCATTCGAAACAGTCTTGCCTTTGTCTTCCCGCTGTGGGAGGTCTTTTACTGTAATTTCTTTGTTTTTTAACTGTAATGAATTTGAACCCCTTACTGAAATATTTTCCTGTCACTGTATAGACTGTCCTTGCTGACCAAAAGTCATGAACATGCATACTCTTTGCGTATGAATTGGCAAATTGTTCCATTGAAAAATGCATTGTTTAGTATACCATGATTGATGCAGGAAGGCCATCTCTGAACACAAAGGCATTAATGAAGGTGGCTAAGATTGTGGAGCCTGATCATACATTTGTCATCTAGGATAGTAATACTATCCAGTTCAGCAGAGTGGAAAGCAAGGGTTTGTCCTCCTCTGCACAGTGGTAATGCATTATTAATTGGTGCAGAATGGGATATAATTTCAGCATTTCATGGTGCGCAGTCCTGTGTCTGCAGCTGTGTGGTTGCTGCTGTGCAGTTTTTCCAGCTTTGCACAATCCCCCAGCCTTACTCCCCACAGACCCCTCTCTTTGTGCTTTTTATCCGGTACAGTGCTTAGCTAGCCAAGCAAAGCCCCTCAGTTGGCAGGCAGAGGGTACAACTATGCCACATTTCTACTGAACACAGAGAAAAAGGTGTTCTTTTTGTTATTTGGAATCAAACAGACCTCATATCATAAAATTTGTCTGGTTTAGGCCTATGTTTTAAATTGTGGTGCTGCTTTACTGTTTTCTGCCACTTCCCTTTTATTCATTCATTTCAGACTGGCCCAGTGTGCCCAGTCATAAACACCACCTTTTATAAAAACGATTCTCTGTTTACAAACTGTGATGCACTCAATGTAATGTGTGATTTTTCATTTTCCCATTTGTGGTAGAGTGAATAATCCATTCCTTATGCATGACTTTTATGTGGTTTATTAAATCATGTTGCAAATGGGAAATGATTACATAATCTAATTAACATTCACCTTGTGTAGTCTTGCAGTGTCAGTTGTGCCCTTATACTGGTGATGTTTACAAATCCATCATTAATGTTTAAAAATAGCACTTATGTTAATGCGGTGGTGTACTTCAGTGCTTGTACACTGACTCCCACGATAGATGTGCTAAACAGTTTTGAAAGTCTGTTGCAGTTTAATGATGCTGTTGACAGAGGGAACAGCTGAGATCGTTGCTTTTCATAACTGCCAAATGATGCACACTAGATGGCATGCTCATTGCCCTTTTAAGTTAATTACTTCATTACACCTCTTTCAGTCAATGTGATGATTATCTATGAATTGTACGTGCAACCATGGCAACTTTGTCTGTGGTGTGTCTTTTGTCTCCGTAGTCCTTTCTGCATTGAATAGACAGCTAAGCAACAGAGATTAGTAGTTATCGAAACATGTACTTATCTGCCTCACTGTGTGTCATTGGTACTTATTGCAGTCTGCACATAATTATTATTGTTCTTTGTTACTGCCCTCATCAGTGATTTGATTGAGAAGGGAATCATGGGATTGTCAAACAGAAACACAGCCAGTGTTCTTCATTACTCTGTTTACTTGCCTCTGAGTATTGAAGCCTTAAAAGTTGACATGGTTTAAATCTTTAAAGGTTTTTGTGTTGAGGCTTCAAAGAGTAAGATGAGTGCAAGATTGCTGATAAGGACTTAGGGTACTTAATGAGATTTTAGAAGAAAGTACGTGCTTTGTATCACATCTGCCATGTGGCCAGAAGTGAGCCCTGGGAGTAGTCACATGTTTGACTTCCTCTTCACAAGTCTGTGGGAAACAGTCTCTCTGTAAAATTTTAAAGTGAGTGTCATTCACATTTCCATTGTATTTCTGGTTGTTTCAGGATGGTCTTGTCAACCCCACAGTCAGGAAGGATATGAAAGGTTTACCCAAACTTTACTGCTGTCCAATAGAAGGCTGTCCTAGAGGACCAAACAGACCATTCTCCCAGTTCTCCCTGGTTAAACAGGTATTGTCTCCTCTAATGTGTAAAAAGCTCTTCTGGCAAAGAGTGAACTTGAACAAAAGCCATTCAAAGTGTTTTCCTTTGTTTGTGCCAGATATAGAAAGGAAAAGTCAGAATCACTACCTCACTCATATGCTGATTAGGAAAAAGTGATAAAAAAAAACCTATTTCTTTTTTGTCCAAGAACTTTTTTATGTAACAGTTTTGGATTATAGCTTCATACTATTTTATAATATTGTCTGCTCTTTATTTTTGGTAGCACTTCATGAAAATGCATGCTGAGAAGAAACACAAGTGTGACAAGTGCAGCAACTGCTACAGCACAGAGTGGGACCTGAAGAGGCACACTGAGGATTGTGGGAAGACATACTGTTGCACCTGTGGCTGCCCCTATGCCAGCAGAGCAGCATTGCTCTCTCACATATATAGAACAGGCCATGAGGTTCCAACAGAGCACAGGTACTGTCCAGTCTATGGAACAAGGAGTTTAGATTCTCACTATTGTGGATAGTGTGGAAATGTAATTGCATCTTGATGATATCTCTTTTCCTGTTCTCTATATTACAGATACCCACCTGGCAAAAAAAGAAAGATGGAGGGATCCCTAAGTGATGCAACAAAGCTCAGACTTAACAGCCAGATCTGTCAGATGGTAAAGAGAGAAAAGGAGATTCCTGAAATGTGTATTACAGATGATGGAACCAGTCATTCAGATTCTGGATGCCAGAACCATAATCAACCTAAAAATCTACAAAAACCTCTCCTTCCAAAGCCAAAGGTTGCCTTGGTGAATGTTCCTGTGATGCAGTTTGCGCAATTACCAGTTATCCTCTCCTCAACAGATAATAATTCTTTGAGGTCTGTTGTGCTAACTGTGGACAATCAGGGCTCTTTAATGAGCACTGTTCAACTTCTGCCCCAGTCAATGGGAACTATGATGCCAGTGCTGGACACAAAGACTTTGAGCTTCCCTGACTCCTTGCCCATGTCCAGTATTGGCCCGAATCCTGTGAGCACAGGAGTGCAAGTCAATTTGGACAGATCTGCCTCTGGACAGACAGTATGCAGTGACACGGGACTCAGGAATAAGAGCACATCCACCGACATACAGACAGACATATCTTACCTCACAAAGGGACCCACACCAGTGGCTTCATGCACTGAGGTTGAGACTGCGGTTTCCTCTTGTTCCCAAACGGACATCAGTGTTAGCGCACAGGTCCTCTTGCCTGTCAGTGTAGAGACCCAGACTTTTCCATCGAAGTCCAAAATAACATCCTCCATCGGTGCACAGACAGAAGCGTTTGGTCAGACATACCTTCCCTCCTACAATGTCACCAGGGAAACACAGACCAGTGCTAGCCTGTGTGCCCCTGATGACAGAAGACAAATAGACCAAGCTATAATGTGCACAGAGCTTTTTGATAATGATTCCTTCAGTGTTTCGACACAAGTGGGCCTGAAGGATAGGCCTTTTCAGACTGAACCTGTTGAGGAACCTCTGGGCAGCAGTGGTTCTGGTCTCTATGATGATAAGGCTGCAGGTGTGATCTGCTTTGGTGGCCAGACTGAAATGCTCCATCAGAACCCCATGGCAGACAACCAAACTCAGACTATGACATTATTCAGTGATTTGGAGAACATCTTATCTGATAGCATGGCCAGTAATGCCATGGACAACCACGGCACACTATCAGATACTGCAACAAGTTGTGAAGCCAGCCTCTCAGCCGTCCAGGAACAAAACGCTGGAATAGACTTTGATTTTGAGGAGTTTTTAAAGGCTGTGAACATTCAGACCCAAACAGAGGAAAGTGAACTTAGCACAGACACTCCTTTGGAATCACTGGACATTGAAACTCAGACTGACTTCTTGTTGTTTGACAAACCAATGCACAATGACAGCAACACCAGGGCCCATTCTAATGATCTTGGACTGGAGATGTTTGACATACAAACACAAACAGATCTCAATTTCTTCCTCGACACGAGTAGTCACATTTCCCTTGGAAACTTTCTCAAGCAGTCAAGCTTCTCCATGAGCACAGAGTCTTCAGATACTGAAACACAAACCGATGTTCCCCCTACACTACAGTCCAGCACTCATGATAGCCTTATCAAGCACAACAGCACAGAGACTCAAACCATAACCAGCTCTTTTAACAATTTGGGAAACTTGTTTTTGACCAGTAACCAGACCCAAACAGTAATGGATGACTTTCTTATGGCCGATCTCGCCTGGAACACAATGGAGTCCCATTTCAGCTCAGTGGAAACTCAGACATGTGAAGAGCTCTTCTCTCTCTTTCAGCACTCTGAGAAATCCAACAGCTGAACAACCCCCAGTGTGTGCGTTCTTAGGCTGTGATTCACTGAAAAGACAGGCTTTGGTGTCTAGTAACAGTCACAGATGGCATCTGGTGTTTCACTGATGCATTTCACAATACTCCCATTAGCAAAATGCTCTACATAACAGCAAAATAAATTTTCACATGTATTTTATCATTATCATAGAGGACATTCAACTGTTTGGGTGTTACAGATAGCATTTCAGGGTGTTTATTTGTTCCTGGTATGATCCACCTCATCAGCTCACATAAAGATTTTTTTATCGTAAAATACACTTTTGCACAGAAACAAATGCTGACTACAGCTTGTTTTTCTTTTTATTCCAGTAATTCAATGCTGAACACTAATACAAGTGTCTTATCAGCTGAACACTATACATTTCTTCTGAAGTCAAACCTGCATCTGTGCCATTGGACAACTTCAGGTAGTTCTTTTATTCCTAATGGCACAAATGAATATTTAAATATTGATATGCATCAATTGTCTCATTGTGTTGTCTGTGTTCATTTTATATGTGTAATGTTAGTCTTGTAGAAAAAATGGCCATTGTTACAGAACTACCTATTTATTAAGGCAGTTCATTGTCCTTTATTTATGAAATAGTTGGCTGTATGTGTATAGCAGACCGATGTATTCTATACTAAAAGTACTGTGCAGTATTCTTTATAATGGCCTCCACTGCACTTTTGTCACTGTGAGTATATAGTGATTATTTATGCCTATTAAACAGTTTTTGAACACATGTAGAGTTGCTAAATATTGTATACAGTCTCTCGTCAGCTCTTGTACTGCATGTTGCAGATTTTCCAAGTGATTAAGACTCTTAGATCACTTCATTATCAGTATACCTTCCGTTTTTGCGAGGCATGTTCCAAAGATGCTGTTTTCTTTAGAAAAAGCTTCTTGCATGATATCGGGATAATGTGTACTGACACATTGTTATCTGTATTTGATACTGTGAGGATTCCTTACTGTATAAAATGCAAATCACAATGCTTATCTCAGCCACCAGCAGGTGGAGCAGAGGTGATGTGATGACCACCCCTGTTTTTGAGTGTGAGAGAGAAAGGGGTTTTTGAGCAAAAAACATTAGAGTAGCGCATGGGCGCTTTGGATGAAACTTAAAATATTACCTATGGGACAGGACAGAAGTGACTCCATTTTAGATCTGATATAATAACTGTGAAGGGTGGACATGTAAAAATTCATTGCAAAATCATAAAAGTCAAGAAATAGCCCTTGAAATATGTTGATGCAAAGTCAATTTAAAATGTATTGCTTAAATATGTACTAATGGTCAGTAAATTTCACATTCTCAAGAATGCTTCTGAAACTTCTTTTTTGAAAGTATGAAATTTCAATATTTAAAATTAGCTTTAAGTGAAGTACCTTTGGTTTGTCTTCATTCCATCTTCAGTAGCCTTTAACCTTACAGTTTCAGATGAAAGCTGTGTGTATGTTGAGTGTTCTTGAACTGCATGTTGAAATGAATGAAAAGTGTCATGTAAGACTTGAAAAGCATAACGCCTGCCTAAATTCAATAGGCTTCACAAAGTTATGAAAAGAGTGTGTTGAATTCAGATTGCCTTTGTGTTAACGATTTGCCCATGTTGATTGTTTTTGTAGGTGCCTTATTGGGAGTATTATGTTTTTAAAAACTTCTGTTTGAATATGACAAAATACACTGTGCTGCTTTTAAAGGAGGGGATCCAGACCTCGAATGTTACATTGTATGTATATACATGTAAGGACCGTTTCACTGAACCAAATTATACTCATTTCTGGACTAAAAGACACTTTGCAGATTCTCTATTAAAACTGACTTTTAGTCCAGAAGTAGATTTTATCTGGGTTGTGAAACTTCTCAAAGTGTTTAAAGTGGCGAGTTAGTGAAAAACTGTATATGTCTTAACTAATCTCCACTTATAGCATATTAGTTGTTGCAAGATATCAGATTGTATCATATAGGTATTTTCTTATTTATTTTTGGAAAACACTATGTATCAATGAGTGGACTTTGTCTGGATTCCAAGAATGCTATGCAGGATAATGATGTTATTGCATCATTAATTGCATAATGGTTTATATATAGCTGATCATGCTTCTGATGTATGCTTGTGATCTTTACTCCACAACCAAAAAATGTACATGATTGGTTTTTGGTATGCACAATGAAAAACGTGGTACATCATTTTATTACATTAGACATTGAATGTGTTGTTCTGAAGAGGCTAGTTCAGTTTAATTTATTTCAGGTTTGGTTCTTGCATTAACTGTTAAGCTAGACAATGTCTTACTGAAAAATGTAAAAGTACTTGAAGATGACAACTTTATAAATGGGTGTATTCGAATGCATTTTCCTTGTCATGTGCATGCAGTCTTTTTTGTGCCAAGAACATCTTTAGTTTTATTTTAGCTGAAAGCTTGAGCCTGAATATTTTTAAGTTGCCTAAATGGTGAATTTAGTGTTTGTTTACCATTACACCACTCGCTGTACATTACTTTTTCAAAGCTATGCAGTAGAAGCTCACAAAAAAAAATTATTTAAAAAGAGAATGTTTTTATTGTATACTTCCATTGTATGACCACCATCACAAGGTTTAGTATTTTGTGTGGTGTTACAAATTGCTGTTGTCAATGTAAATGTAGTGAATAAAATAGAAGGACACAATTTAAAAAATAAAAATTATTTAAAAATATGAAGACTGTTTTTAATATTTTCTTCAAAGAGTTTGTTTAGGAACTCTTTAGTTTATTTGCTTGTTGTGTTAATGAAGTAGCAGCATTACAGAAATTTTTACTCAAAAACAGATTTACAGTAAAAAGCTGATATTGTAAACAGTAAACAGACAATTTAACCCTATACTGAAGCAAACCTGCTCAAGGCAATACTGACAACATTTTTACTTTGCCAAATCGGTAAATACAATACCCAAACACTGAAAAGTTCAGTAAATGTAATAACTAAAAATTGAACCTGTTAATTTGTTTCTACTGATACTGTTTTCTGGCTATAACACACGGTAAGAGAATCCTTGTTCCCTTAATTTTAATTTAACATTCTGTGTTACTGATGTTATTGTTCATTAAAAATGGGTTGTAAATAATTACTAACAATATTTATTGAATAAAACTACACAATCCATGTAAACTTTACTAAGATCACATTACAATGTTAAATTTATACTAGTAATACTATTTATTGGTAATAATTAAAGTCATACTAGTAATGTTTATGTTAAGTATAGGTACATGATTTTGGGGACAATTCCAATATTGATAAATTTGTGATAACTGCCCATGAGAGTAGGACCATACACATTATAGTAAAAGCTCATGAAATATAGTATTAGTTTCATGATAACATGCTTTGATATAAATGTTTTCTTCCAATGCCTCTTTGGTCTTTCAAAAACTAAATGCTGTTGAAAATGTTACCTGTTCACCATTAAGGGCTTCTGTTTTGGGCATACTTAAATTACTTTTCACATCACAAATCCTTGGGTTCACTACAACAGAGTATCAAGTTCATAATAATATACTGAGTAGTAGAGCCTCAATAATCCGAACCCCTCGGGACAGAGGCAGTTTCACAATTACTGAAAGTTCTGGAATACTGACAGTGAAATGGAAATACAGTTCAAATAATTTTAGTACTTTGATTGAAAATGTTGCTTCCATAATGATCACCTTACGTTTAAATAGGCAATTCTCATTTTGTAGCCACCAACAATCAAGCCAGGAGCAGCAGATCCTGTGAACTAACGTGTAGGCAGACATCTTTAATACACATGTGTACCAGTAGCTGATCACTGCAAAAAACTACTTCAGTGAACTTTAACAGCTGATGATCCTTTAAATATAAAGCAGCAGTCAGCTAGCGAGCAGCTTCTCATGAATTAATAAAACAAAAATTCCTATTTTAATTTTACATTGATTTTACTGTAATCTGCAGAAATAGGTAGGTAATATTTTTATTTATAACTGTATTATTTCTTTTTTATGTCTAGTCAGATTAGCAGTGATTACACATTACTAAAGTTCTAATGTACATGTTCTCCTGAAAACTTTTCCATATAGAGCACCAAAACAGTCATTTCAGCACTGACCCAACTTATAACAACAGTGCGAGTACTGCAATCCATAAATCAGCAGGCATCCGAGTAGGCTGAAGGATCACAGCACCCAATGCTAAACCTTCAAAGCAGACGATGAGAGGATGCTGGTAGTGGAACCCTGGTCCCTAACAGCGCAGGCAGCTGAGGCTTTGTTTCGGTTACACTTTTGGATTTGAGTGCAATGTAAAGTCTGTGGCTGTGATTGTTCTTAATGCTTACCCTGCCGAGGTCTTCATATTTGAGATTTCTTACCAAAGGATATGCTGCCTGTGGCAACACATCTCTGACGATGTTGAATGGCGGATCACATTTCTTCCAGTTCTGCATGCTAGGAGGAGACTGGAGTTGTTTACTGGCCTGAAATGGGCAATGCCAGTGTGGCAGACCACGGTGCTCTGAGACAAACGGTCCGTAGCTGGCCTCAGGGACATCTGACTTGCGAGCATGTGGTGAGATTTCCCACATTCTGTCAACACCTGCCTTCTCCCTGCTGCAAGCATGGCATGTGATCCCCCTCTGTCTAGAACACCTTGAGCTGTGGCTGGGTTTAAGATGGCCTCAGTTCTCTTTAGTAAATTGGGACTCATCAGATTACTGGAACAGTCGGCTTTCACAGGAGGTAAGACAGTGAAGCTATTGATAACGATAGGCACATTTCTGCACCTCTCCTTCATCAGTGGACACTCTTTGATCAGGTCATGAGCATTTGCTGACTCGGGAGAAGATTCTTCAACCATGAGCAGTTTTGTGTCTTCCGATATTTCTTTATCAGATTTAGCTTGCTTTGTTGGTCCTTCTAAGGCGTGGTGATCTGTGACTGTGTGTAAGGGGTGTATTGAGAGTCTCTTCGGACATGCATCTGAGGATGTAATTCCTTTGATTTGATGCCATTGGTCTGAACCACTCTCTTTTTCAGAGGACTGTAATTCTGAATGAGTAGATTGGTCGGGTTCAACAGGCTTCAAGAGGTTCACATCTAAGCAAAGAAGACAATGGTATTCACTGTCTGCAGCCTTGGACTTCTTACTTTTCTTCTGAATTTGAAATAAACAAGCAAGAGGGGGTGACCTACCCCAGCCCTGGATCTGCCAATGAACCAAAAATAAATAAGTATTACAACAATTCACGACAAAGAAAACCTACACATGTCTGACATGAATGAGGAACTTTCTTTAAATTCTAATATGCTGTGCTTATTAGGCCTATATTTTATCATGTGTATGTGAGGTGAGTAGTTATGCGTGCATTCTCAAATACAAATTCTTAACTTTACTTGCTGTTTCTTTACGTAATTAGGAACATGAAGCATGTCCTACATGCCATAAAGTGAGTCAATATGTTTTATTTATGAATTACTGAGACACATGCATTTACAATGGTTTTGAAACGAATAGTCATGGACAGTAAAAGCATTACTCACTGCTTCTTCCCAGCCTGACTCAGCGTTGAACTCGTATGTTTCCCCTCCTGTTGCAAAACTGTCTTCGCTGATATTTAAAAGTACATCTGCATGTCTTCTGTCTGGCGTTGGGCAAATGTTCCATCCTGTATCCTGTACTGTCAAGATGCGATCCTCAGCTGAACTCAAATCGCTTTCCTTGAACATTTCCATTAACTAGCTTCTAACTTCCAAAGCGATGCGTTTTACTGTGCAACAAATTAGCATCAACTGTTTACTAAGCAAGTCATTTAAGTTAGCCCTACTAGATTTGCAAATTTAGAAAAAAAGAAGCTCAACAAGCAATGGGCAAAACATGCGTTGACATTATAACGTTGCAGTCTTCTCGGGTTCAGAAATAGCTACCAATTCATGACATAGAGTATTCATTTATGGCAATGCTATTCTTAGATAGCTAACGTTATTTTAAGTTAAAGACAGCTAGAAACACATACCACTTGTAGCATGCGTTGGACGCTCTCACAAACCAACATTGGCTCCGGATCTTGTTACGCTAAACGGGCACCTGCATAGAGCGGTGATAAATATTTAACTATCTCTATCTCAAACAACTCGCATGTGAAAATCAAACAATGGTGAGGAGCAGCTCACTACAGCAATAGCTATGTATAGTGTTTGTGGGATGGAAAGAAGTTGCCATGGCAACGCTACTACAAAAGTCCCTGGGGAACTAAGCGGACACCTCTGACAACAACATGTGACTTCAGAGGAAGCGTATTGAATGTGACGTCATATTTGAATCTCCAATGATTTGAACAGCGAAAGAACAATGTGTTCTCTTTCGACTATGCACGATACAGTGTGAACATTTTAAAAAAATATTTTAGTTCTGTTTTTGTTTTAACAATAAATTTGCCATTGCTTGTTAACAATTACTAGGTATCAAACAAGATGAACCATTGTCCATGTATGATGTGGTGTTGCAATAATCCAGATAATTGCTAAAATCTATTCAAAAATATTATTACAAGATCGAATCCTCCGTTTTAGGAAACCACGTTTTCACGAGACGCGCGATTCCTTCTCGAATTGAAGGGACGCTTCAGCTATCCTTATTTGCAAATCAAATATGATCTAATGCAATGACTTATCTGCATCATTAGAATATGACAACCCGTGGCGTACATATGTAACATATCTGCACCTTGTTTGTTTTAATAGCTGTTTCCAATTTTATTTTACTTCTTAATTTGCACTATGCAATATTTCTAAAATTCGAACACAGAAGAAAAAATATTCTATTGGAAATACTAAGTCATGTGATGTCATCAGAAGTGTCCATAAAGTCTCACTGAAGATGCCACAGCTCACGACAACAGTTGTGTTCCGTTAAATAGGTCCTATGTTGCAGAATGAACCAAGTGTAGCCTAGATAGTTTGTTAAAGGTCAAAATTTATAGAAAATACCATTTTATTGAAGGTAAATAAATAGAATATCATCAATTCCATCAATTAACCTTCAAGTAATCACTTTGCTGAGTCAATGTCCTAATAAATTCAGACTGTTCTGAGGACAAAACCTGGACCAACCCATGTTTAGATTGGTCTACCTAATACACTGATCTGTAGTGAATGATGTACCTAATTGGTAACATGCCTGTTGACATTTCTGCTTTTATAGGTAATATCAAAGGTCAGCAAGTGGCAGAAATCGGGGTGGGTTGGGGGGCAGGACGGACAAATGTCTCAGTTTGGAATCAGTTTGGAATTGCAATATCAACCTGAATTTCAATGATCCCCATACAATGCTAGCAGTTTGCTAAATTAGCATTTCCTGAATGGAGCAACAGCTACACTATTGCTGAGGTTATTTTTCAGCAATGCTGGTATATTTGACTTACTTCTGCAACCCCATATTGATGTAATAACAATAAAACATAAATTACCTCAAGGATAATTTAATTACAAAGCTATTGTGTATACCTTGCACTGTTTGACAACACTGTCTGCCATGTTTTACAAAATGAAGGCATACATAGCCAATCAGAGTAACGTGCGCAAAATTCTCTGTGTGAAGAGACCATGCCATTGGTTACTGTGCAGCGATCAAACTCAGTCTCTACTGATTAAAACCTCGCTGAATGTTAAAGATTAGGTCTGTGCACATGTCCCACTCAAAATGCAGAGCTTCCCATTTACAACTTGTGAACTGACATGAACACTCAGAATCTCATATTTGCAATTATTCCAATAGGATGTTAATGTGGCATTGATGTAGCATAACATTAGAGAGGAAACTGTGCTGTGGAATGCAACAGACAAACAAATATATTAATTTAATTGTTTACTATAAATAATAAGGAAAAAAAATCGATTGTATCCCCTAGTATTTCCTTGTAACACAACAGGTAAAGCTCCTGCAACCTATTTTGTAAAGGTATTTTATAGTTGTGCAAGCATTCATTCAAAGCCCTACTTTAAAATTCAGCCTCATCCTTTTTTAAGCACCAGCGTTGAGAGCTTTGCTTTGAATTTTTTAAAGAGAGTCTACATGTGTGACATCACTGAAGTAAATGTTGATAACTGCTGGATATGAAAATTAATACACACATGTTATTAACCATGGAACAGGGAAATCAAATTCTGTAATTTGACACACACTTAATTTAGATGCATTGGCATCTGAAAACAACAGTGTGATATGTTGCAACTCACAAATATCAGACAACACTCGATAGTATTAACAGTGATTAAGGAAAAGTCAATTTGTCCTGGGTCTGCTTTGTCCCATAGAATTAATAAAAAGTCACTTGTTTGATGGTTTCCCAATCACTTATACTCTATTTCCTCCTTTAACCAAACATAATTGCCCTCTTGAACATTGAGAAAAGTGATTGAGCTGTGGAAAAAATACATTATCATCCCTCAGTTTGCTGTTTGGGGGACCTGGTGATTTTGGTCTTCAGGATATACACAGGGGATAATGTAAGAGGAACATACACCTGTGTGTGCCACAGTTCCTTGTGTTATTTCAAGCTCTCCTGGCAAGGCACCATGCCAAGAACATATGCTGGTTATGCCTGGAAAAAGTAACAAAATGATGTTAACTATCTTCCATTTTTGTGTGTATTTTATTATATCTTATGCCAGTTTAGAAACGTTACAAAGATTATATATTAATGTATCATGAGGTTACCACATCATTATTTAACTTTTACTTGTCTTTCAACAAAACGTAGCGCTACAATTATTTCCCATGAGCATTATTTTTTGAAGTGCATCACGTGCCCCAGGAACCCCATTTACTGGAAGGCTACAGTGTGCTGGCTTTTGTTCTGTTTCAACGCTTACTGGTGAACGCGTATTTTAGGGAAATGATTGACTGAACAGTTCACGCTCATCTTGTTTTCGAGAGCTAAATTGACTTATAATTTAAAGAAATTCACAAAAAAACAACTCACCAGTAATAGATTTTAAAAACTTAACCTATACTTCATGTTCGCATTTTTGACAAGAAGACAGGCACCCTTGTAAATTGAATAGAAATATTTTGTAATTCATAAGCCGCACTGTACTGCTTCGTTTCTCCGAGATACGTGATAAATGTGTTTATTGTATTTGAGGAGTTCAATATTACACAGACAAGTCTGTAGAAACTGCATGAGTGAATATTACATGAGCATGGAACAGAGAGGGGTGTACCCTCTCCATCCTTTATGATGCGTCAGTCGCGCGGTCCAAGATTGGTTTAGATATCAGTAGAGTCACACACTCGTGTTCAGCCTGCAGCATGTGTTAAAACCAGACAGCTGACGGCATCTTTTCAAACGATTCCTCGGAAGACGTAAAGGCTTGTCTTGCAGACTTTAACCTTCTATGGCAAACGAAACGGTACATTCTATTGTTGTCATGCTCCCTCCAAAGACCTGCATCCCGAAGAATTACAGCTGCATGGCTGGTTTATTCGGGAGCTTGGCGGCTGCTGGCCAGTGGAAAGAAGATGGGGATGAAGAAGCAGATGTTCCTTGTGAATCAATCCTCGACAATCATGTGGTGGAAGAAAGACCAAGGGGTCGGGAATCCTATTTGAAACCTCCACAAAGTCCCACATTGCGAAGGAGGTGTAAATCGCTACCGACCCCGGTAGAAAGAGCCAAGCTAGAAATAGCCAGGAGCCGAAGTCCAACTAGTAACAAAAAGGTCAGATTCGCCGATTCTTTGGGGTTGGAGCTTACCTCAGTGAAGCACTTTTGCGACGCCGAGATGCCAGAGGTACCAGAGCGCGTAGTTGAAAAATTTAAGAGAGGAAACACTATCCATCTGAGCAACTTTGACAAGTTCCCCAGAATTCCAACACAGTCTATATTCATGGAAGCCCACTTCATTAATCCCGGTCAGTTACCGGGGTTTTTTGAGAAAGTGCAAGAAGTTAAGGTGCTCTTGGAATGTGTCGAAACCGATGAATATTGTCTGTCAGGGGTTGTTCGTGTGTTAAATCTAGCTTTTGAAAAGAGTGTCTTTTTGAGGTACACCCTCAATAACTGGATAACGTTTTTAGACGTTCTTGCTTCGTACGTCCCTCACTCCACTGATGGGTTAACGGATAAATTCAGCTTTAAGATAATTACCCCTACGTTTTTGGAAAGTGAGGGTACATTGCAGTTTGCAATCAAGTATTGTGTCGGCGAGAATGAGTTTTGGGACAATAATGATGGAAATAACTATATAGTGCGACGCCACAGGTTTAAAATATCCCCACCAAGGGAATGGGAGAATGGGTGGATTCATTTCATTTAGCATGTGCTCTTTGTTTTGGTTTCACAAGGACATGTGCATAATATTTTTGCGGGTATATTTTGCTGCGGCACAGACATTCATTGAAACGATTTCATTGTAAATTTGAGCGGCTGCCTTGGGATTCCCTTGTTGGGATTCATCACCTTTTTCTTTCTCTCTGTTGACGTTCCTTTGCACGTTTTGGATGGCCGATGAAATCACCTCCAGCGAAGAGCGCATAATGGTACGTTTGCGTGGGACATTGCTAGTATTTAAACATTTTGTTACCACATCAGACTTCTCAGAGGCCTGTATTTTCATTGGACTGTATCAGATTCTTATGTAATACACTAACACGTGCTGCTGTATATACATCTAAACAAAAAGCGAACCTCTTATTGTAACACTGCAAAGTCAAAATTACATCAATCTGGCATAGTTTCACGTGACCTTTTTGTTTATTTCATTGGAAATATTTTCCATGTCGTCCAGCGCTTTCATTTGCCTCAGGCATCCGAATATACCGTGAAATTTATGTCACGTTTCAGGAAAAAAAGTGCCACGTGCCACCAACAACAGGAATAGGAAGGCATATGCAGCACACATGTGTCTTATGGTTTATGTGTATAAGAACTTAAGTCTGTGTAGTGATTTTGACATTCACCTGACACTACATTCTGCCATATAATCGTCACTGGTTTCTGGAATTAGTCAGGGACACTTTTAATGGAAATCACATGAAACAACTCAGATAAGCTGAAAAGAACACAATGTACAATTCACATAATAACAGGACAATTACTGCAGGACAGACATTTAAAATGTCATACACTCGTGAGCATAATTAACTACACAATATTCTTTCTAAATTTTATATTTTCTACTCTTTATGTCTTAATTTCTTATTTTTTATTGGTTTTGTGTTTGGTAATTTTACATAGGGTTATTGGATATGCCTTATCTTTATAGCATAAAACAACAAAGACCTTATCTGTGGATGTTTCTTATGCTAGAGATTGGAGGTATCAAATACAGTTGATACTGTATGCACCTCTAGTTTAGAATGGTTAAGTAGGCACCATTAATATAAAAATGGCTGCAAACTCATTGGGCTATAAAAGTTGCCTACCTCTGTCAAATAAATTATTTTCTGGAAGAAATACCAAAACCTTTTCTTACAATGTCTTTACTGTAATGGTTATGAAAGACAAAGAATGAGAATGTGAAGTGGGGTAATGAGAAAATGGCTGCCATTGTTAATTGGACCACTGGATAAAAGGCATTTAATACATACAATATTATTGTTTAAACTGTAGCCATGCTATTCCCTGCATTTTTAACATATAAAGTATGCGGTTTTTTTCTTTTTCTTTTTTTTTTTTTTTTGAGGGGGGAGGAGGGGTGCACTTCAGTATTAATTGTATGTTGTAGTACATATGTAATACATATTTCTCTCCACATGTAAATAATTAGCAACTTTGTGCAATAATGTGTCTTTTGCAAGGAATACAGATAACAGTTTTATATGGCTTATGCTTAAATTAAGTGCTTTCTAGTGTGTACCAGCCAAAACATTTTGTGGTAAAGAATGGAGTCAGATAGAAAGGAATTTAGTATGAGGTTAATGTTGTAGTATTGTCTTATGCTGCTGAATAAGAGGTGTCTCAGGCTCTGTTCTGGTCCAGGATAGACAAGCTCTATGTACCTTGTCAGGACAAAGAGTAAATTTGGCCTTAGAAGAACAAAACTTAATGGAATTCTTTAGTGCTAATATCTCTGGTCATTGAATCTCTTCAGAATCAAAGCCAGGGACACCTTACAGAACTGTGTGCTTTTATATACTGTAGCTTCTTCTGACAAGGCATGCTGAAATATAACATCAAACGGATGATGCTAATTGCTCTTTTTGTTTCTCTTTATAAACTGCGATAGTTTTTTCTTCAAAAGTGGTTGGATGCTCTAGACAAGGGAGACCTTTCAAGAATTGTTCCGTGATTCAGTATTTTGCTGATTCATTGTACTACTGTTATGCTACATGTAGGCTTACAAGTGTTATGATGAAGTCCTCTTGAGCAAAAATTAGACATATGAGGTGTTTTTTTCCTTAGGTGATTGTAACAATCTTTGAGTCAGACTACTGGGAAATGTTTTTGTATGGAGAATGAATGTTGGTTGAACTATTATGGAATAAGAGTGGGATGTGAGTTCCTAAAATGTGTTTATTTATTTATTTATTTTTTTATTTTATTGCTGCATTAATTTGGGAATTTTGGAAAGAACATTGCCTAGATATTGATGCCATTCAGAAATGTGATATATCACATCTATGAACTTCAAAATCACAAGGCAATGTGCAATTTTCTTTACACAAAAGTGAGAGCTGCAGTTTATTGGACAAAAGGCCCCCTATCATTGACATCAATCTCATTTTGGTCATTTGGCCAAATTATATAATTCTTTATGAACTAAGGATTGTGACAATGATAGTTCTTGTCACATTGTTCAAAGTTAATTAATATTTTGTCAAACCTGTATTAGCTAATCTATGTTGGATTTTGTGTAATTCGCCAAGATTTGTGCAAGTGTGAGAAGGGGTGGGGTGAATAAGCACAGCAGAGAGGTTTATTAAAGCTTTCACATGACATTGCACATTTGTGACAAAACTGAAAGGCAATATTAATTTATTTCGGTATCCAAAACAAAGTGCTTCTTGTTGGAAAACAAATTATCTGGTGTTCCAACATGGAAAGATCTTTCTGGTTTTTATTTACATATCATTACTAGCATATCGACTAAAATATCCATGCTTATTGAAATGTGTATTTCACATAAACTATAAATCAGTTTATGAATTTATTTGCACATAAAGTAAGACTGCATGCAGTGGACATTTCATGTTTAGAGGCTGACCCTTTCTTGGTGCTCCATGTCTTTGCTCATTTCTGGTTCAAGGTTTAAATATTCCCTTTGCATACGGCCCCAAATATTTTTGATTGAGCTGATATAGGAATTTGCATGGCTTCTTCTCGGGGTGATTCAGTCGCAGGGCTAATCAGCTGATCAGAACAGCCTCCAGCAGATGGTGGGTGTGACAGTCCGCGTGAGCTAGTGGATTACCTGCACAAATGTCTAACACATGAAGAAGGTGCATGCCTTGAAAATATAGTAGCACTTTGACCACTGTGAGGAGGATGTAATGATTGTTCACTGAGCCAGTCGTTTGGGATTATGACTGCTTGTCCTAAGGGGACAGAATTGTTCTCTGGAATTGTGCACTTTCATCAAAGGCTAGGGATGTGATTTGAGGGAGGTAGATGAATACCACTCTTAACCTGAAATCATTCCTTATCACTTTTCTGAGAATAGCTTACAGCTAATACCTTTTTATATTTCCTAGCACCACTGGTGAAGTCCTGTGCATCTGACCCATCACGTTTCAGGAGTGAAAGTTTACCTGCAATTATTATATTTTGTAGCAAAAGGTTTTAGATCTTTTTTTTTCAAATCTATGCAAACCTTTTCTCAGAGTTATTGTCTTTGTGTTTAATGTTTCTTGTTTGAATGTTGAAAACTGTATTTGTGCTCTTGGCATGCATAGATAAAACTTATGTATGTTCATTTTTGGTGACTGTAGCTTATATTTTGTTATTACAATTGCATTAAAAACCTTTGTGATGGAAGTCAAAAGTTGCATGTGTATTATTATAGTTATAGTTATCACCTATTGAATGATCAATGCATCCACTTATAAAAAACATGTTTTTACAAAGATTATTGTATCCCATGAAATTTCCGTCTCAATGACCACTGTTTCCACACACTACTGTGATATTGCACAGGAATATATTAAATTACTCTCTTCTGCCAGAGTCTCCATAATCACCATCTCATTTCAAATGGCTGCAATTGTTTGGATATTTGGTGAGTCAATCAGTTCAAGGATGTGACTTACCCTTCAGTTGATTAGTTCTGTCTGCACCCTGCCTGTAGACTGGCAGGAACATACTGTCCTTTGCTAAAAAAAAAAAAAAACATCAATGAAGTCTTGATGATGTTTATTCCCTCAAAAGAATTACATAAGAGGACTGAAGATTGAATAGAAATGTAGACAGCCTGCCCTAGTAGTTGCATGTATCAATTCTGTTGGAATTTCATAATGTACCCTTGTGGCTTGGTAACGTAATCTACATGAATTAGAATCAGACTCATGTTTGGCTGATGTTTCTTCATAAAAGAAAGCCACAGATTCAAGATTAAGTGTAACGAAGTGAGCTTTGTGCATTATTCTGAGAAACAAATGAACATAGCCTGGTGTTGCATTAAAGAGAAAGCAGTTTTTTAAAGGATTTCAATTTGTGCTAAACTTGTGCTTTCATTTCACAAAGAAGCCACACAGAAAAGGCAAAGGCACAAACCACAAAGTCATAAACCACACCACAAAGGCAAAGTACATCTGGGATAGATCTCACCTATTATTTGTTGTTAAATCTCATTAATAACAGGGTCAGACTTTTTGATTTTATGGGTATTCACACAAACACACACAAAAATATGCAGTACAATCCATTTAATCAAAAGGTACAAGTTAATTCCAATCAGACATACTCCACTAGGTGGAGAATGCTATTGGAGGAAAGAGATCCATGTATCACATGGCACATGGGCATTGGCTTTTCAGAATGGGTCGATAAGCTATCTAAGGGGCACAGAGGATCTGACTGCTGGGGAGTGCCTGCCAACTGCAGAAAAGTTGACAGATACAAACAGCATGTCACACAGAAGCCATGTTTTATCAATCCATACAGCATGTGTTTTACAGGATTAAGAGGGGATTCAAAAGCAGCAGGTTGAACAATAAGCATCACAAAAAAATTGCCCATGATTTTTTTCCCACAATAGACTGGGCAGCTGTGTCATTATTGGTAAATACATACATGCACAAATGATTGGAGTGTATCATTTACCTCACAAAATGGCTGTGTTTGCTGTAGAGCCCATTTTTATCTCCCTGTTACTCCAGTCCCACTGGCTCACACCTCCCTTGGTTGTCATAGCTTCTCAGACTGAATACCAGGGGAGCAGGAGTTCAGGAGTGGAAAATCATACAGATATCTGTTCCTGATATGAAATGAGTTAGACTTTATTTGGGTATATGAAAAATTCAGGTGGGATTTGAAGGAAAGACGGATGAAAAGTGGCCTACATGCTGGCCCAAGTGATAGATTTCAGTCCTGTTTCTTTTAAAGGTGATGATTCCTGGAGTCCCCATTAGCCAGTTGCCTTTGATAAAACAACACATTTTATGGACATATGACTAATAAATTCTGATCTGTTCATTAGAGGTCATTTATCTTTAATGTGCAGAAAGCATGAATCATGAGCAGTCAGCCAATGTTGATGAATCTGTTTAATATTATAATTATTAAAGTGTGAAAACTTAAGTGCCCTTCAGCAGTAATTTGATTTCATTTCTGTTTAAAGCTCCATGGGTTTTAGAGGGCAGACTGTTGGAGACCTGTCCAGGGGTTTATATATTTAATGACTAGATTGCCATAATAAAGTTTAAACAAATGTACTTCAGAGCCCTATTTACTTTGCTGAAAGGGGTTCATAAAATGTTCACAGAAAAGTAACATGACAGTTTGGTATTGAATCCAGGTCCAGGTCTGACTGGCAGGACAGTGGGACAATGGATTTTAGCAGTAGCATTGCCCCTAGAGGGACAAATGTAATCAGTTGGGATGGATGTGTCTTATCACCCTTCAGTCCAATGGGTCAGTTGGACACCCACAGTGTACCTGCAAAAGGTGCACATATCATGTGTTTAACATAAATACTGTAACATGCTCATAGGTAGGGAATGATAAGGAAGCTATTTCCAGTCTCTGTATGTAACTTTCTAGTTGCAGTGGAAAGGAGGAAAAACAGAAGAATGGGACCTGATGTTTGCCATGGCTCTGTGTTGTGTAAAGAGGTGATGCTTGTTGCACAGAAACCATGGACACTGTTTGGTACACACCCCTTGTCGGTGTCAGGGGACTTTGACCACTGACTCCTATTACACACTGAGTGTTTGGTAGAGTCACAGTGATAAGGCTCAGCTATGACACTAGTGAGGCTGTGCTCTTGGGTTCTGTTCTGGTTATTCTCTCACAGCTGCATTGCCCAAAATGAAGACACCTCTGTTCCCTTTGTGCTGCCAGTGCAGTGCAACCGGACCCAGTTCTACAACACTGCCTCTCTGCAATGCAGTGCATGTGGATCTCATCAGAGCAGAAGTCTGAGTGGTAAGTCACGGGCCCCAAAAAAAGCAGTTTTCAAGGTTTTCCTCTGGATGGATAATTTAATAACTAACTAGAGTTCTTTCTCCTTCAGCAAATACCATGAGAAGAATCAATCAAGAGATTGAATGTTTAACATGGATTAAGAGCCTTTACCATGGGGATAGTGTGCCTTTTTCTTGTGTGCAGTGTAGGTCGATGACGCAGTCTCAGGAATGCAGTGTGTGTGTCTTCACCAGGCCTGCTGTGTGTGTGTCGCAGTGGCTTCACTGTCAGAGACCTGGGATCTCCACTAGTGCAGTGCTCCACCTGTGTAAGTACCTGGAAGAGGAGAGAAAAATACATTCATTTTCATTCCAATGAGATTCAGTTTACTCTAAAGAAAACTGTAGTTGAAATTTTACGTTGTGTACCTTCATATCTAGCATATAATATTATTTCAAAGATGAAAGAGCCGTAATAATAATTATACAAAACAGAATAATACAATTGAATGTTCAATGATTCATTATGAAATTACAACAAACATATGTATTATAAAATACACCATTTAATTCATACTGATAATCAATCTTGTGAGACAGCCTGTGAGAAAAAAACATATCACACAACATAAGTGAAATAGATGGTAAGGTTACTCTGGTAGGAATTTAAACTAGACAGGAATTGAATATTGATGTACATCATTACTGATGTAGCTGGTTCATACTATAGCTTTTTGTGTGGAATTAACAGAATGTCAGCAAGGAAGCACAACCAAATTATCATATTAAACTCTCTTGCTACTGTATGTGTGTATGTACCTAACTAAATAATTTTCTCTTTATTCTGCTTTGATTCTTAATTGCTGTAACAGTAACTGGCACTGTTAATGGCAGTGGTACTACAGTAAAATTAATCGTAATTTGTGTATGATGGTTATTTTTTACATGTTGC
Organism: Albula goreensis; assembly: GCA_022829145.1. Classification (NCBI taxonomy): domain Eukaryota; kingdom Metazoa; phylum Chordata; class Actinopteri; order Albuliformes; family Albulidae; genus Albula; species Albula goreensis. Next base: position 14,836,194 of record CM040741.1, read on the forward strand.
AAAAATACATTTTTATTCTATATATATATTTCAACATACTGTACAATATTATACACCTGACAGCACAGATGGATGTTGGGAAATGTGAAATATGAAGGAAGCTGTCATATTCTATAACTGTATTCTCACCAAGGATATATGACATAACAACACTTTTTGTCTCACAAAATGGAATTTTTACTTTGTTGGCCAAAAAATACTGCATTATTGAACATTTCATCTGTATTATTTAAGTATTGTGTTTAAATTATATTTTGAAAAATGTCAGAAATTATTTTTTTTCCTGAAAAAACAGGGCATGTATTTACCTCCATCCCTGCTGAAAATGAGCAAATAGGCTATGCAAGAAAGTGCCAACACTTTTTTAGGAGACAATATAGGTAAAACATCTATGACATTGGCCTGTTGAACACTTTTATCATAGTAAATTCTGTTTCTTTGGCACAGAACGGCACAGTGTCTCTGGACCAGAGGAGGTGTCTACAGTGTTTGGATAGCAGGGAGAACTGTGTGTGTGGAGCTGGTCAGACTCTGGGTGAGATTACAGGGGAGATACACATTTTGGCCTGTGGCAACTTGCATTACATCATTACATGTTTATACTGTAACTAATGAGGTGTTTCTTAAGGAGACCATTCAACCAAATGTATAAAACACTGAAATGACGGTGTTCATTCTAAACCAGTGGCAGGCATTCTGCTCTAATCCAGTGACAGAGTAGGTTTGACATTTTGCCATCCCTCTGCAGTGGAGAATCTAAGCAACCTGACTGCTTCATGTGTGGCCTGTCCCTCGACTACAGTGGGAGAGCCAGGCAGAGGAGTGTAAGTCACAGCAGTTGAACTTTTGCTGTCCTTGTAGAACCATCTACAGAATCTGGCTCTGATATTTATCATATGAACCCATTATATCCACTTGACACTGTGGCAAATGTATGTTTTTAAATGTATGAATAACGAGGTCTAAATAAGGTTGTCTTCCCTCAGATGTGTTCTTTGTCAGGAAACATTTTATGCTGTATCGGGGACATGTACCTGTCCAGGCAAACAACTGGTAAGCACCCCACACTGGTATTTTGTTAGCAAATAACTTCAATATTGAATACTATCAACACATTTCTGGAGTATAATGCAGTGTGAGATGTACAAATGTACTGAGTGATATACTAAGTACGAACCAACAACTGTTTCATCCCCACACAAACTTTTAATTTAAAATACCAAACCAGACATGAATTAACCAAGTAACATGAAGAGGGAAACACAGTAGAACATTCAAATGTATAGGTTGTCTGTACTCTGCCTCTGCTGTGTGTGCCTGTAGGTGAGGTCGGCACTGTCCATGGTCCTGAAGGCCTCCCCAGGCTTCGTCAGGCATTGGGAATCTACAGTAGAGGCTAGGGAGGCAGAGTAGCTCTCCTCCCCATCCCCTCTGGCACCACATGGCTTAATTAATACCAAGATTAATGTCTGATGGAAAATGTAATCATCTTTATGCCATAATGTTATGACCTTACCCTCATGAGAAAATATTGAAAAAAATATCTTGTGATGTGGTGCTGTTGAGTGAGGAGAGTGAAACAATTGTTTGGCTGAAATCATCAGCTCATGCTAATCAGATTGTCTACACTGTTTGACAATAAGAGTATGCATGAAAATGATGGCCCCTTTAATGTTTGCAGCTCGGAGGACTGTGCTTCAACGATACAAGTTCTGCAGCTGTTCAGGTACTCTTATTCACTGTTTGGATAAGGACTGTATTTTCACTGGCTGTATCATTTTTAGTGTTCTACTCAAAATTCTATTTTGTACCCATTTTAACCTTCAAAATCACTCCATCATTTGAGCTTTTGTTAAGTTTTGTACCTTTTGGTGGAATATTTACATTCTGTCAAATTATGTCTTAAATCAGAACTGTCAATGTAATTCATACATGCATTCTGCATCATGCACAGACCAGTTGTTCTGTTGCAGGGCAGTGTGCCCCCAGCCTCCATTTGGTTCAGGTTGTACTTGGATTCCAGCTTCCTGGCATGCACAGTAAGTGGCGCACATGGCGAGTGATAATCCTCCACTCATACGCGTGAATCAGCACAGGAGGCAACTGCGCCACATTTATAAATAGGTTTTGCGCTCCTTGTTCAGTTTGTGCTCATTCTGGTAAACATGCAACACCTGGCTGATCCTTTTACAGATTTACAACAATATAACTGCATGCCAACTTCTGACAAACATGGCAGTGCTGGACCCGGCTGGAGTGAACTCAAAAGCTTTCCATCTCTACAGAAAGGCTGCCTCACAAGCCCCACCCCTGTAAGTCTGGCTGTGCACCGCCTTGGGCCAATGTTATGCTTTTTGTGCATGTGGAAAACTGCCATTTTTGTTTCTTTTTATGACTCACTGTTTCGGCACGTGTCTCAGATTAGATTCACTGAGTGCACGGGATTGTCACAACAGATGAAATCAGCACTCAGGCAGGAGTAATGTGCACCCTCAATAATTCAAAAAAGAAGCCCTCTCCAAAAATAGAAGAATGCATGTGCTCAGCTTTGTCCTCATGAAAACCAAAAAGAAGACTGCAGATTTCAGGCCCAGTAATATCTGACCCCTCAGTGTGTGGAGGTGTAGGTGTGAATGAGAAGGAATTAAACAGCAATGGTGATAAAGGGTTCTCTCATGCTCTCTTTCTTCTTCTCTCATCCTTTCTCTCTCTCTCTCTGTCTCTCTCTCCTTTTCCACCATCTAACTCTAATAGATCACCAGTTTAGGGGGATGGCTGATGTCACAGGTTTTGTACAAAGGGAAGGTGTTAATTATTAGCAATCTGGTGGTGGAGAGCAGGTTGGCAGCTTTAAGTCTATGGGTGGCACAGGAGCTCCCCCACCAACCAGAGCTGGACTGTGGAGGCTGGCCCCTGCACTGCTCTGCCGTGTAGGCAGCATGGGGCTGGATCGACAGCTGGTTCTGATGTGCATGGAAAGCCTCGACACCACAGGGTGCTGAATTTTATGAGGAGATGGAGTGTTGAGGTGTTGGCAGCTGATGCAGCTCTGAGATGAGGGGGTCTGGAGCAGGAGCTGTGGGTGAGGGAGGAGCCCCTTCTCCACAGCCCTTTGATTGTGTCTAAGCCTGGCGGGTGCTATCTGCACTCTATCAGAGTCTATGTGCAGTGAGTTCTGCCCACCCCAGCCCCAGACGGGATGGTTCATAGGGTTCAGCCACCTCTCCTTTCCTGCTAGTGGAGGTGACAGCTGGAGCAGGGAAGAGACAGGGGGAGACAGACAGATTCCGACTTTCAGTTCTCCAAAACTTTGAATTTTTTTCCGGGTTATTTGTGGAGGGTCAAGACAGACCACCGGCAAGGGGAGTTAGAGAGCTTCATGATGCCTGGGTGCAGATGGAGGCTGTGTTTTATGTCCTTTACAACTAGGCTTTACATCAGAAAATGTTGCTTGGGATGTTGCCTAACAATATATGACTGGCAATAGGTGCTTTTCCTTCCCTGACACAGTGCAAAATGTATTTTTTTCATTTTCAGCTAAAGATTATATTTATTTTCAATGCCTTTTTGTTTTTGGTCTTAGTGCAGTCCACAACAGAGGTACAATGTGTGTACCTCTGTGCAGCCAAAACTCACCACATAAATAAATCAAAGAACCAAGGCTTCTGGGTCAGCTGATTGGCTTTTGTTTATTGGTTTTTCTCTGCATCCCTTACGGCTACTTTAGGTGATCCAGCAACTGAAAAACTGGGGTGTATTTGGGGAACTGTTTGTGTTGTGTTTTAGCAGAGCACTTTATGATAGGGCAATAGCTTAAATATATTTTCATTTATTTTGCTTCTTCCAATGTGATTTTGAGTTGGGGTGGCAGGAGCTGGGAGGGAGGAGGTTTGGGGTCTTGGGGATTTAAATAGGAATGTGTAAATTGCCAGGGTTTTTGCTCATTTTTTGTTTAATGTGATTTTGGAAAGGGTTTGGCTTCAATAAAGGAACCTTAGATGTCAAAGTCTCATTCTCATTATCTCTCTCTCTCATTCTCTCTGTCTCCTCAAACAGCCTTCTTCCTGTTTCTTCTCCCCATCCTGACCTCTCTCTCTTGTGTGCTGTGTTGCTGAATCATGTATGCTGGGGTGTTAAAGGTCCTCCCCCCTCTCTCCCGCTCTCTCCCCCTCCCTCCCAGGCCCTTCCTACCTCAGCTGTTTTACAGCGAGGACCCCGCTCTGCCCCTGGGACGGACTGCCCCCACCGGACTGACTTTCCATGGCAACACTAAGGTCTGTGTGGTCTGGCTGTCTCTCGCTGGCTCCCCAGCAGGCTTAGGCAGACGGGGATGAGGAGAGACAGCAGTCCTGATTAATCACCGTCTCCTTCAGGGTTCGCCGTCCCGATTAACCAATTCAGCCTCCACACCCACCACTGATTCAACAGGCGCACACCAACTCTGTTACTCCTGTTTCTGTTTTCTTTGCGACTCCCAGATTAACCTGAAAGTTGTCAAATTCGATGCCAGAGGCAGATTTCTAGGATGGGAGGATGTAGCAGGTGGGACCCTGCAGGTATGTGCTTCCTGCACCTCTATTATTTTCTGTAGCTTTGCCATGACGTTGCTGTAATGTGGTGGCATCGCTTCAATTTAATTCTAATCAATGCTGAAAATATTTATTTTGATGTTAAATGTCTGCAGCAAATTGTTTACATTTTCACATCAATTTTGCACATCATTGTGCACTAATAAAACCTGATTTAGACTGAAAAGAAACAATCTCATGCCAACCCTTTCTTCTGAAATTGTCTTACATTGCTGATTTCCCTAATGCGATTATGTCCATTTCAATGGAGTTATTTGTGCTTCCAGCTTTGTGCAGACACTCAGCAAAGACTGGCAGCGGCATACTTCTTTGGGACAACTTATCAGCAATCTGTGAGCTATCCTGTTTTTGAATGTATTTCATGCTTACAAAGCTGAAGTAATCAGTTAATTAATGTCTCAGATCATGTGGTCCATCTCTCAGTGTTCCATTCCAGTTTTGGAGTTGCTGTCCAGATTTCCAGAACCAGTGTTCTACCAGCTGTTTTTGAAATATCAGGACAGAAATGGAGTGGACAAGGTGTGGCCAGTCCCTGTCCAATCTCTAAATCAGATGTCCAGCGCCCCAGGTCAGGTTGTTCTGCACGCGTTAATGTTTCATTTGGTATGAATGGCCCTCTGTCACTAAGGTTAAGTTAAAGAAAATTCATATTATGAATTATTATTCTTGGTCATATGATATCCAGATACCAAGTTTAGCATATCCTTAAGCAGTTTGTGTTCCTCTTAACTCTAAATCTCTGAAGGTTTTGTATTGAGTTAGGATTTTGACATCATTTTCTCTATTTTGGTCAGTTTGAACATCGTCTGCTTCTAAGCATTGGTTTTGCTGTCTGTGATTTTGAAACTGAAGGAGACTGTGGTCTGGATTCAATCCATATTTACTATTAACTTTGGCACACAAATTGAAATGTTGGGGTTTATCTTCACCCACACAGTCTGGAAGGCTTAGCAATGACACTAAAATAAACTCACATCAATTCTGTCAGTGGTAATAAAACATAGTGCTAATTTTAATGTAAAATGTGTTTTCGATTGAATACTGAGTGGATAGGTGTGCTTGATTGTTTGATTGGGGTCTTGCCTAAGTTTGTTTGATTAATCAAGCCCACAATAAAAACAAATAAATAAGTAAACACATTTTCCCTTAATGAACACTGGGTTCACATTGCTAATTTCATTGAACTGTGCTAAGGAAGTGAAAAATAACACTTGCATTTAATTATGAGTCAAAGTTAAAGGCAAATGTTGACAGAGTGCAAGCTGGTGTGTTAGCCCTGCCTCTCAGGCTCAGTGATTACGCCTGTGTTTACAGACAGATCCCTGGCCAAGCGCAGGTTCTTCCTGGTGGATGCATTGACAGGGAGAGACAGCAGCGTGACTCAGCAGCCCCTGCGTGTCCGCTATCTCAGCCACCTATTTCTAAGGTAGCAGCGATTCAGCCATCTTTCAGAATGTCCTCTAAAACCAAAACTGTTTTTGTGATGCCTTCAAAGCGTGTCAGCTACTTTTAATTCTGTGTCCTACTGAGTTATTTTTGAATTATATATCCAAATCAGGACTTTCCAAGTCTGGTCCTATAGGGCTGCAGGTATAGTACATTCAATCAATTTACATCCAATAAAACTGGTAAAGAGACTATATAATCAATTTTAGAGATCATTTAAATACTGAGAAACAATGAAAATGAGCAAACCCTGCATGCCTCCAGGATCAGGGGTATGGAGCCGTGCTGTAGCCTAACAGTAATTCCTTCGTAAGGTCTGTTGGTGATGTGCTTATTTGAAAGTGCTGCACCATACACTGAGCTGTGATGAGACAGGGAGAGGCATGTGACGCAGCTGTCTGTATTTTGGGACAGTGTGAATGTGCCAACCAGTGGCCCAGGAGACATGCCGCCCTTCCAGCTAATGGTTCAGTACCGCACAGTCAGTGACCCGGCAAATACTGCTGCCCAGGTATTTAATCTCTGTCACTGCTCCTCCTACCGCTGCATTATAAACACATTCACACAAACACATACATATACACATACTCACATGCACATATACACACACACACACACACACATACACAGACACACACGTATGCACACACACACAAACTATGGATTTTCTAGGATGTCGAGGTAATATTTATCACACACTCTTTTCAAAAGCAGAAATGTGCTGGTCATGTGACCAATGTATTACCTCTTCGCTGCACTACAGCTGAGATGTATGTCCTCCTCTTGCATTTGCACTTGGCCACAATCCAGCAATGCCCTCCTTATCACAGGCCACACGTTGTTACTGCACAGACAAGTTAGCAAAGCACCAATCAGAGGACAGGCGTGTGACCAACTGATGACAACTGACACCTTCTTGTCAGAGCCTGGCATATTGTGTGTGTGTGTGTGTGTGTGTGTGTGTGTGTGTGTGTGTGTGTGTGTGTGTGTGTGTGTGTGTGTGTGTGTGTGTGTGTGTGTGTGTGTGTGTGAGACACAGTGAAGAAAGTGCAATACAAGTTATGTGCATATTTATGGATATGACTGGTACAATATCTAATGATTAAACGTAAGATAAATCTAACGTTAGGGTCATTCTGTTCGGCTCCTGTTGGTTTATCTTATACCCTGATGTAGGGGCTTTTTTGATAGTACCAGTCACAATCTGACTTAAGTCAATTGTCATGCCATTGTCACATGATATTATTAAGTTTTAGATTCTTGGTTATATCTTCCAAAAGCTAATGCACCATTATATTTGCATTGTATTGACTGACTGTCCTTCATTCCTCTGCACACTGTAGGTGTTGTTTTCTGTGACCTACAGCATGAATGAGGAGAATATGCAGAGAGGCACTGCAGTAAGTGTGTTTCTGGTTTGGATGTGTGCTTTAGATTGCATGCAGATGAGTTTGGTGAATGCTCGTGTTCCCTGGTGTGGCTGATCTTTATTTAGCCTTGCCAATGGGCTGTTGTCTGGGACATCTAATTAAGCGCATGGAGAAAGGATGGTATTTTGGTACACAGGCTGCTTGGTATTCTTGTGGTCATACCAATGAGTTGAAGGGCAAATTGATGCTCAAGGACTGTCATTGCCTTCTTTAATGAGCTAACTTCATTTACTCCTGGTCCCTCCTCAGAATGCAGCCCCATGTCTCATGTCTCAAGTTTGAAACAGTTACAAGAGAATGTCCTGGCCACACTGCAGAAAACAGTGATAAAGCACATTCTGTTTGCGCAGGAAAGCAAGGGCAGCCATTTTGAGTTGGGATAAAATTAAAATGGCTTTCACTGAACGGTAGTTTGTTCTACCTCTGGGGATGTAATAAACTGGTCAATAATGTCTGCTTCCCCCTCAGTAGTGAACATATGTCACCCAGACAAAGTTTATCACCAGGCTGGGCACAATGCAGGAACAGTCTGGCTCAGTCATAAATCATGGATGAACCGATGCTTTTTCCTGCATAAATGTTTTTAACCTCTAAACCACCTATGAGCAGACAGTTGCACTGACTATGACTTCGGCTTTAACCCTATTAAAATGTACTTTGTCTGATTAAGGGCATATGCGAGTCAATCAAAACAAACTTTATATTACCATATGCATCGCTTTCTCTGAGTATTTTTTATTTTATTGGAGAAAAGGAGACATGTCCTCATCTTCCTCTTAGCCACAGTGCATGTCAAGTGATAGGAAACCAACTCAATCTTTAAAAAAAAAACCCACAAATAAACTCTACAGGACAGTTCCATACAGACCTTTCACCACAGCAGTTACTTACAGTTCACTTGAGTTTTCAAACCACCATTCCATAGTTGAGTTGACTTTGAGTCGTTAACTTTGTGGGACTGTGATTCTGTGCATTGCAGATCTCCATAGGAGTGCTTGGGATACTGGCCCTTCTCCTTGCCATGCTGGAAACAAACAGCTGGAGCCACAGGGCAGGGCAGCAGTACCTCTCTCTGACTGTGAGTCTATAGGATGAAACTTTCTACCACCTCATATTTGCCCTGCCCTACTGGGTCAATGCTCAGTCTGTCTGTCCATCCTCTACCACACCCTGTCTGTTTTTTCAGCCTGTCTGTCTGGCAGGCTGTCGGTTACACCTGAAAATGCCCCATCTGTCTGTGCCTCTCTGTGTGTCATACCATCTCAGCAAAAAGATGCTGAATTTATGGGCATTTTTTCAGATGCACTCTGGTGACAATAGTCACACTGGTTCATGACAGAATGGTTAATGACATGCTCTCCCAAGCATGTATCAGAAGCTGTACTCTATATGTAATATCACAGGGTTATTCATTTCATAATCATAATCATAATTTCATGACAATAAAGGGATTCAAGAGGTCTCTAACGAGTATGTCAGTGAAGCCTCTCTCATCAATTTGATCTGTTAAACCCATACTGTGCCCTTATGTAAAATGTACACTAAATCCCTTCCTCTTGAAGGTGCTTCCTAAAACTGTAAAATCACTGTCAGAAGCTTAACCTCTGCTTTTTGCGATGCAGCTGTGAGAAGTCTTCCTAATGACGTCACAGCTCTGATGATTCATTCCTTTCCCCACAGACCATTGTGAAGTTCCTTGCCTTTCTGATTGGTAATCTAGGCAATGCTTTCTTCCTTGTGACCTTTGGGACAGGCGTCTACTGGCTAATTGTATTCAAGGTTAGTACATCTCCACTGACCTTTACTATTGAACGCAATGGTACACAGAGGATGCCTTTGGCTTTCTATGCCACATTATGACTCTGTTTTTTCCAGTCTGTCGATGGTGTCATTCTAGAGTTTAGGGGTGTCACTTAGCAGGTTTAATTAAGTTTTAATTTGTAGTGACAGCCGTTTTAATTATCTGAAAAAGATTAAAAGACAGCAGAAGGCTCTAAACACCACTTCAGATTTTAAACTGTGAAAGGCTATTGAAAATTGTTATGAAAACTGACATCTACAATTGGTTCAAAAAGGTCCCATCTGTTCTGTTGGTTGGATGGTCTAAAAATGCTGCAACTGCATGGCCTGTCTCTCTCTCATGTGGTGTTTGTGAATGTGTTTTACAGGGCCAGAGATCCACTGTTGACGTGGTGCTGCCCTCTCCTGGTGGAAGTGTGGAAACAGATTTTATAATCTTTCTCTCCCTGGCATTCACCTTCAAAGTGAGAAACTGCATATTTAATTCTAGACATAAAGCCTATTTGCTCTGCCTACCAAAGAGGTTGGCTAATACCCTGAATTTATTTAATCCATAAAATTCACTATATTAATTTCTTAAGTACTAGTTGACAAATCAGTCCTCAGCTTCTCGAAATCAACCGCTCCCATGTATGAGGTGGATTTGAAGGTCCCTTTCATTCCTCTTGTAGGCTTTGCAGCTGATTCACATGCTCATCATCCAGGTGTCCATCTCTATTTTCCTCATTGACTGGGAGAAGCCAAGGAGCTCAGCCACTACTGCAGGTCTGTCCAGCGTTCACAACAGCAGTGACGTCCACACTGTCCCTCATGAGAACAATCTCAAATCAGCTGATCTATCTGGCATATGGGTTACAGCTGCATCTGTGTCTTTGACAGCTTTGTGTATGTAATTTTGTAGCTGAGCACTTACACTGTTGTTTCCTCCATCTCCTTTATCCAGCATGTTATGAATGCAAGTGTGTGGGACACTTGGGCCTTTGTGCTTCCAGCAGAGCTGTGTAGTGTGTGGTTGGTGCTTGGTTGTGCTTGGTGCATTGGGGACTGGAGCCTGTGAGTTCAGTAAGCTGTGTCCCATTCCTGACCAGGTCTCAGTCAGGGTCCCACTGTCAGCGCCTGGAGGACCTTCTTTGTGGCCAATGAGTGGAATGAGATCCAGACAACCAGGAAACTTAATGTACTTCTGCAGCTGCTCACTGTTCTCCTCATACTGAAGGTGAGATGTAAGATTTGATGATCCAACGTATATTAAAACCATTTTCAATATATGTAAAAATACACAGCTTACATGCAATAACACATTGGCTACCACCACAATAATTTATTGTCAGCAAAGTGCATTATATTTAGTACAATTTTGACATACTGTAACTTGTCACAAAGTATTTTATACAATTTTATTATTTATGAATTTCATTATAGGGAAGCTGGATTGCGTCTAAGACAAGAATTTCTGTAGTTTAGATTTACTGCATGAGCATTGATATACTCTTTGAATTTAAGCATAATCACAAATCCTGGCCGCTTTGAGCCCTGTCAGATGGATTGGCTTTGTTGTGATAACATTGCAATGGTGAAATAGAGCTTGCCACGGTCCATTTAGTAGCTATTCTTTTCAGACAAGTTTATGATGTTGAAATACAATAAACTTAAATCATCCATACATTACAGAATGTACAGATGATTCTAATTATCTCATAAGTGGTATCCAAAGACTACACCATGAGTTCCAAATATTTTACTTTGAAGTTGTACCATGTAATGTCCAATGAGAATTGTTAAAAAGTATAAGATCCTGTTTGAAAATGTAAAAATGAAACAGACTGATTATTGCATAACCTTTCCCAGTAACACTTGTCTTGAACTAAAGATTCCACCCTCACCCTCAGTATAACTACACAGAGCCTGAGCTCTTCCATGAATTATAGATTTAAATGGTTTGTGTACAGAGTCAGGCTGGAGCGAGTTATGACGCAGTACAAATGGCCTGTTCTCCTCCTGTATCCCCGCAGGTGGTTGGAGTGGAGAACATTGCATCCAGGGACCTTAAGCTAGTGTTACAGCCAGAGGGCAGCGAGTACTCTGCCCCCATGAGCCCCATCCTCAGATACGGCCTCACTGTCTCTGTGTGGCTGGCTGTGGGCCTAGTGCAGGTAAACGGTCGCTCTAACCCCTGTCCCTGCTCCCTCCACTCTGCTATAATGATGCACACAGGGAGGTAGCTATTGCAAAACAGAAGCATTAACAATGTGCTGTGTCTCATTACCATGTTTGTACAGAGGTGTGTGCTGCGTTATCTGATCCCTGTGTTCAATGCCCACAGGTCCTGTTTTACCTGGCTGTCTATGAACGCTTTGTGGAAGACAAATTTCGTCAGTTTGTGGACTTGTGTGCCATAAGTAATGTGAGTCATTTGTAAATTGTGCAATGTGGTTTATTTACTGGTTTAGTTTTGACATTATTGAATGTACACATACATTCTTAGAAGTGTGCTGTTAATTTAGGCAAATTGAAAATATATGATTAAAAATGTATACCATTGACATTGCATTTTACACTTGTGTCTTAATGTGTAGTTTGTATGCTGTGTCTATATAACGCTTTGTGTGCATTTCCCCATGAGGGATATTTAAGTTGTGTTGCATTGTGGCCCAGTACTGCGCTTTCGTTTTCTGCTGGGCTCCCTGCTGGATTGGCTCAATGCTATATCTAAATCCCTTTCCCTGCAGGTGTCTGTTTTCATTCTCATGCACCGTTGCTATGGTTACTACATCCATGGCCGCTCAGTGCACGGTCACGCCGACATCAACATGGAGGCCATGCGGGCCAACCTGAGGCGGGAAGAGGTGAGCCACAATTAGCACCTGCGGCATTTGTCTTTCCTGTGCGGAGGGATTGTTTTACACTACAGATCAATGGCCATAAACACTGAGTCTAATGTGTCCCCACATCAAGGCCAACAAAGGCCCTTTACTTCCAGGAAAAGAATGACAGAAATGCAGAACACGTCTCCTCTTGACTCAGACATTTGTCCTAATCTTTGACATTGGAAAACAGAGTGAGCTGCTCCCTGTGTTATTTCAGCTGGCCTCATAGTGGGGATCAGTAAAATGATAGCAGTAATTACGCTCAGCTCCTGCTCTCAATAGTAAGGGCTTGGCAAATAGTCAAAACCTTAATAAAAATGTACTGTGCATGACATTTTGTATTACCCTATGCTCTTCTGGGCCTGTAATCTGGTTTAAATAGTGATTTTGTATTGAGTTTGAACTAAGAATGGGAGTGTCTCCTCTTTTCTGGCCTGGGATTACAGGAGAACCTCTTTGCGGGGGCTTGAGCCAGACTCTGACACCCAGACCTTTGAGCTTGCCCTGACAGACAGAGTGAGACAGCAGCTGGAGAGAATCATGCTCCCACTCACAGAGGTAATGCATGGTATAATAAAGTGAGACTCCCCAGGTCATTATTGCTTTTTTCTGATCTACTCTTGTTTTATTGATTCTCCACTTCTCATTACAATAATAAAGAAACAAGATGGTAGTTAGGGGACATTTGAGAGCTTTATCCCATTATACACATATCTCACACTCATAACATACACAGAGACTAAAAAATGATCAAAAAGGTCATGGAATTACATTTCCAGTTTGACCACTGTTTACTATGAGGTTATGTATATACATGGAGGGGGAACATTAGTGCTTGTTGTACTGTAAGATTTATGAATCCAGAACTCAGCAAACCAGACTCATTGTATAATTCAAGGGGTACAAACCCAGAAGTTCACTAATGTGAAAAGGCAAGCACCAAGCAATATCACAGTCATACATAGATACATAGATCAAAATTCAATTATAACTGGACAAAGCTGGGTATGAGAGTCTCACCAAAGAATGGTTGGAGAAATCAATTCTGTGAGGCAAACAAGTGGGCAGCCAACTCGAATAAACATGCCAGACACAGAGAAAGAAGTCTTGAGTAACTCCAAAAGAAATATCAACAAAGCTAGCCAGCTAGATATTAGAATACACCCAAAATATCCAGATGATAATGATAATCTTCCATCATTATCATTGAATGAGATCTTGAGCTGATTGGCCAGAATCATGCTTGTGCTCATATAGGTAATGTACAAAAATCAGATTGTTACCACATGCATACAAATATCCTAGGTGATCAGCTGACAAAGTGCAAAGAGGACTACATATGTTAAACTGAAAGATACAAAGATTTTTCATTTTTGAAGGTTATCTTGAAAAAAACATACAAAATTGGGTGGCTCTAAATGAATTGATATTTGGTAGTTGAGGAGGAGGTCATGCACATAGATTCATTTAGTTCATGTAATGAACATGCAAAATCCCTCATGCAAATATGGCTATTTGTGTCTAGAGTCATTTACATAATGACTCTTAGTTGATCACCCCTAAAGAGTGAAATGAGAAAATACTTTGCAAATACTTTGGGCTAGCAAGCTAAATAAAATCCCTAATTTGGGATCTTAATAGACATACCTCTTAATGTTACAATCCAATCACACAGCTTTGTGGCCCTGCAAACAAAAGATACCATCCAGTAGTCCAAACACAGAATTGGGATTATAATAAATTCACCCACATTAGCAAAGTATGTTGCATTGTGTAACTTGTACATCATGGCCTTTTCCACAGGGTGCTGTTTCTCCTTCATTTGCATGTCTTTTTGTGTTTGTAGCTAAATTGCACATTGACATGGCCAATTTCACATAATGTGCCTACAAAGGGATCATCATGGCACAGTGCCACTCCAAAGAGCTTTAGGATAAATTCTGCCATCTGAGTTAATATCCCTTCCAAATGTCAGCCTAGTCCAGTCTCCGCATCATTAGTTGACAGACTCAATTACCGACAGAGATGTTCCCAGGTAGTTGTCACATATACTATATGTACTGGCATGTAAAGTCTGCATATGCACACAGACAGGATGTTCAACTAAAGCTGTTCAGTTGACAGTTTTCTCCATTATACAATACCCAACAGAGTAAGGTTAGCTTTATACATTGTTTCCTAAAAGATTTAAAATTAATTGTTCTGACAATGGCAGAGGGAAATCAACAAGTACATGAAGCGTGATTGTGCTTGTATAACGCACTCAAAAAGACAAAAAATGTATTTTTTATTCTACAATTTCTTGGCTTGACAGGTCTCTGTGAATGTTATGCTTGGATGGTTCGAGTTTGACCTAAAAATTCTCAAAATTCTTTTATTGAGCTTTCACGTCCAAACTGAGTTTAAGAATCCTTGCTGTACTTTAGTTCTGAGCACAGTGTGCAGCGAGAGCTCATGCACTGGAGCAACTTCTACTTTGTAGGCTTTAGGGGCCAGGGGCCGGCGTAGTGGAGCTGAGGGACCACAGAGGGAGGTCACAAAAGCCTACCACACCATGAACAGATTTCTCTCCTCTTTCTTGGAGCATGTGAGTGCCTCATTGACCTGTACATTACAAACTGTACATTCTGGATATGAAGGCCCATATTTAGGAAAATACCCTCCTTTCTTGCTATTTTTGCTCAGGTCCACAAAGACATGGATTACATTGTAAAAGACAAGTTGCTCTTGGAGAGGATCTTGAACTATGAATTTCAACTGCCCACAGAGAGGACCATCTTCTATAGAGGTAACCATTTAGATCTGACCTCAGAATGCTTTCCAAGCACACTGGGCTTGTATTCGCTCAGAGTAGCCATGCTGCCCGTGCACAGTATTTATTAGCCTCACAATTCATACTTTGTCTTGCAGATCCAGATGGTGTTGCCTTTACCAATGTCCTATACTACAATAATGAGCTGACACTGCTGCTCTTTGACACCCTGCTCTTCTGCATAATTGACCTGAGCTCCAAGGACATGGTTTTGGCTGCAGTCCTTACTTATGCAGTTCAGCAAGTGAGTTCAATGCTTGCCTTCCCTGCCTAGCAAGGTTACATTTCCATGTGACTTCAGCTCTGTGAACTGGGTCACGTTTCTCAGCATGTGCCTGATGGTCTCTCTCTCTCTCTTCCTGTCTCCCTGCAGCTATTTGACATCCTGCGGTACTACATCTCCAGGCGAAACGTGTCAGAGAAGACCCTGGTGGATCAGTGTTTTCTGATCTAGAGCTGCATCAAGATGAGCCAATGGCTTTGGCCCTGGGAAGTTACACTGGGGCACTGAGGCGGAAACGCAGGGACACTAATGGAGAAGTCGTGTTCTCTAAGCTTTGCTTCAGCAGGCTTTCCATTTCAGTTGTGCTTGCATGATTTTGTATCCAAGATATTCCAAATTTGTATTAAAATGTGAAGATTTTGATTGTTGTAAACTCTGGATGTTCATTTTCAAGATTAGCTAACATGGCTAATACTACACCACAAAGACATCAATAGTAAATATTGGAATGACTTTTGCAGCTTTCCTTTCATCCTTTGTCTCAAAGGAACTTGTCACCTTTTGCTCACTTTCACATTGATGAGTATTTAACCACGTAACCATTTCTCATGCATATCACTGACAGTTTCTCTGTTCTCCAAACATTTCCAAGACTACAAACTGCTTAATATGCACTGTCACAATTATTTTATTCCTCATTACTTTATTGCCCTCAGCTGTTTAGTGACATAACATGCAGCATGACTCCTAGCTCTGCCTGAGTACGTGATAAGCAAGGCTATCTTTTGATCCTAACAGTGAGGAGTCATGCTACTGGAGAAGCTGATAATATCATGCCATTTTTTTCAAACAAGAAACAACATTCACTCAACTGCCTTTTTAACACAGCAGATCTACACAGCTGTTACAGTTTTGTTTTTGTGAATATCCTTTATGAAGGTATATATCTATTGAACCTATTATTAATTAGCACATTAATAACAGCAAAACTAATGATTCAATTAAAAGAAAAGATTATTCTATTATAAAAAGCCCTTTAATGTCACAATATTTTTGTTTCTGCTTAGAGCACACAATCAATTTTTCCATGTATAAAATCATAAAGATTACACATATGACTGACAACTGATGTTATATCAAGGACCATGAATCCGTATGTATTTAAATATAATTATTTAAGATATGCCTTTAGGCTTAATAAAAGGAATAAGGCCAGGAAAATCATTCATCACGATGACTAATCTTGTCATAATATTTTCATATATCTCTTTCCTCTCCATGTCTTCTGATTCTAGAGGGGACATGAGGTACATACACATAACTCACAGAATTTGGCAGTCACTTTTTCTGTCGTCTTACTCTAACATACTCAGAAGCGTAGGACTCCCTCGTGTTCCTCATCTCCTGTTCTTCTTCCTCTTCCTCTGATTCATATTCCTCTTCATCCCCGTCTTCCTCATCAACCTCCTGTTGCCTGCGCAATGTGCTGTTACGAGGCTACAGGGAGGAACCAAGGTTTCTTAGAAACTGGGGGGTAAACCTGGGCTAAATCTGACCTTGGGTCAAAGTGTTAACGTATTGTCATTAATATCCCTCCCCCAGTCAAGGCTTAAAAATGATCTCCCCAAAGTATGAATATATAATGAATATAGTGATTAGACTATTTAATGCATATTACATTACCTATGAATAAATATGGCACAAAAGCAATACTTTTCACTCACCATCTGAGGATAATTTGTTTGATGTCTCAGGGAAGACGAGGTCGCACTTGGATAGCGGGACATTGAAGAAGTGGAGCGAACACTCTGCAGGGCTTGATTGTCCAGAGAACCCAGAGCACCATCATACAGCTGGACTCTTGTTGTGAACATCTGAGAAGATAAGGGGTGGGGGGCACAACTTGCTATTTCCCACTGTTAAATAGAACCAAAGCAGCACAACTTTGCTCATATTTTTTATTTATCCTGTAAGCAGTATTTTTTTTACTTTTACCTCCAAGTCTTTGTCAATGTCCAGGCTTTCCAGATTTTGATAGGTGTTGGAGTAAACCTCCAGGGCTTTGGCATGGAAAAGCATCTCCACTGTTAAAAAGTCTGTGAAGATTCTCTAAAACAAGATAGATTTACTGAAATTATTTGGTCTGTGAGCTACATGCTCGATCCTTGCATTGGATTCAGGCCGCGATTCAATCAAATTTACCCTTAACTATTACTTGCAACTCAAAAAGTGTTGAACAGTTAGTTGAGTTAATTTTTATGATTACTGAACTTGCCAAACTGTGTTGGTAATAACAAAAAGGCACACTTGCATTTAATTGTGAGACAAAGTTAAGGACAAAATTTGATTGTATCCTGGCCGTTACCACTTTAGCGAATGCAGTAAATATGATCCATTATACCACATCTTCAGTGCTGATTAGGGTTAAAATTGTATTTGTGTCCCACATTACAAACCTTGACATCCTCTAATTTCTGCCTTTGGAAGTCAATAATAGTCTCTTCAAGTTGTCGGGTGTTCCGGTTCATGTTAGTGGAAGCTTTCAATGCATTAGCCTCAGCCTATGATAAGAGAGTGAGGTCATCTCGGGGTGAAATCAGGGTCACATACTTTCTGTTAAGTATATGAGGCAAATGCAGAACTGAAACAAAAACATGAGGTGACATTGTGGATGTGTAAACACACCAGAGCTGTCATTAGATAATTGGGATCAAATCATTTGCTTGGGTAAAATACAGTTGGATGTCAAATTTTAACAATGTCCTATTGGGTAATCACTGCCAGTACATCGCCTGTTTCTCTCTGTTTGTTAAGTATAGATAAGTAAAATTGTTTGTATCTAGCTGTATAATGCATTTTAAAATGGTGACTTTTGTAGTAGGCACAGTCTGTGTTCTGTAAAATAGGATGACTATTCAAGAAAGCACACAGAATATTAGTCAAACAAATTGGGAGGAAAGGGCCTGAATCATAGTGGTAAGCAATATTGGTAATTTCTTCAGGACCTAATTATCGTGCATCAAAGTCGTGTGACGAAAAAGATTACCTGAGACTGAGAAAACAGAATTAAGGAATTAACTGTAGAGGATGTCTGAATGATGTCAGTTTTCATTGTTTTCATGGGAATCATGACATCAAAGCGCTAAAAATAATAACATTTTAGAGCAGACCTTTCAAACATAGTCCCATGTAGATAAACCTGAATGCAACCACAATGCCAAAAATCTTTCTGATTCAGGAAAACACGTTGCACACATGATTGTACCCACATGATTGAAGGACGTAATCAATTTTATCAGCCACTCCGGATTCCACCTCTATGGTGCCTATTTATACATACGTTCCCGCTTTGCGTACTTCGCGTTCTCTGTAGATTATATCGCCGTTGATCAGATCCCAGTCATAACTGGCTTCCTTTACACGTGAGAATTAGTTCACACATTTTTATCTGATGGATACCTTTATTATGTGCTGTAAACACAAATGCCTCCACTCCGCGTATAAATTACAACATGTATAAATGGCTCACTTCCTGTCGGTGGTTTGCTTGCTAACTGTTAGTTAGCCAGCTAGCTACCTACTTAGACTTAACCTTTTTGTTTGTATCAACTTTGTACGAAGAAATTCTGACAACACACTACTCCTTCTGAAAAGCAACCATCTTGTCGACTATTCAATAAAACCAGCATAACGACAATTAAATGCTACATATTTTGCCACTGCAGAAAAATTGACAAAGTAGGGAGAAATAAAACGTCAAATAAGCAGCTGGAATGGGAGAATATTGAACCAGCTATATTTATGCCAGGGGTGAACTACTCACTCCTTGAGGTCAGTTCGGCCGTTTGGGCTAAAGATAAGATATCAAGACTCAGGTGAAGTACTGCTGATACACACCAAAGATGAGCATACATATTGGTCCCACATGACTGAGCCACACACCCCTAGTAGTGCACGCAGAGATACCTCATCTTTGAGAGCACTGGACAATTCTTCAACAAATAAACAGCCATTTAATGAATGGCAGTCATGTCATTAAGTGAAAGGATACAATGCTTTGCCTATCTGCTGGGTTCCTCTGCCGAATTCTGTCCAGTTTCTGGACCTCTTTCATCTCCCGGTTACGATCAGCGTTGAACTTCTTGAGTTCTGCCTGATATGTGAGTTGCATTGAAAACAAACAACACCAGAGAAATGTTAATCAATCTGAGTAATGAAAAAACATAAAATAACTGAATTATTTGAATTGATGTACCACTGAAGAGAATCATTTAATGATATGTACATGTATATCTTAAAACACACATACATATTTTACTCACTCTTTTGATCTTGACAATGTCCCCATAGGCTTTGAGAGGAGTGACAACTCTCGTTTCTAATCTCTCCACCTGTAAGGATGATGTTCAGAACTCATAATGATGGAAACAATAGTTTTGGTGGCCTCCATTGCACAGTGCTAGAATGAAGGGTCTGCCTTTCTCCACTTCTCACCTCGGCCTGCCGGTAGTCCTGCACCATGGCCAGGTCCTCTGCCAGGTTCTTCAGGCAGGTGCGCAACTCGGACTCTTCTGTGTTGGCGAAATCGCTGAGCTGCTGCACCAGCAGGTCGGCCTTGTCCCTCAGCCTGGCGGTCTTACGTGTGTAGGCTGCCAGTATGGTGCAGAACTGGCCCAGGTACTTCTCTGTGTTGGTCACAGTGGACTCCATCATCTTTATCTGTGAGTCCCTGAAACAATCATTAGTAAACAACTCATGTATCTGCCAGCTGTTGATCGTACTCCAAGAAGAATGTGTTCTGAGTTATATATTTGAACATTGTATTATCTTTGTCCACTTTACCTGTCTAATAATCTTACACTCACATCCCTGCTTGGAAGTAATCCTGAAAATCCCTACTGCTATTTTGAGTTTAGGTGGTTGTAAAATTTGCCACCTCTTTGGACATTTGTTGTAAAATTGAATGTAGCAGTACATTCAGGAATAACTAATCTTTGACCATTTAGAAAGTAGATAGAAAAGTAAATGTTGATGATTTCCAAGTAAATTCCTTTTAGTAAAACATAAGCAAATATAAGCACTGAAGACAGTCAAGATAATTAGAGAATTCGGCAACTCTGAATTCTGTTTATTCTGACTGGTGTCATCCTCTGTATGATGTTATCAAAAAATTGTGATCATTTTCAATTTATGCCATCCATCTCTAATGTCAGTTACAACGGTAAATAAAAATAGAAAGGAACAACTTACCTGGAAATCAGAGAATTCATGTTTAATCCAGTGGAAAATGAAGCGGCGGAGGCTCAATAGGTATGACTTGTTTTCCACAGCCTACTACCCTTACCACCTGCAACAGGTAACAAGAAATGTGTTACTATGGAAACCACAACAGACGATGATCATGTTTCTCTTTCAGCTTTAAGATTACACCACAAGAGGGCAGTAGGCTCACGTCTGTAGGTGTATATTTCAAAAGCCACTAAATCTTATTTTCAGCTAGCTTCACACCAGCTTTAATTATGCCAGCAGCACCATGGTCTCTGTAAGTGTATGAATATACTCACACGTTTAAACACAAATACAAGTACATCGGTGTAAAAGAGTGGATTTCTATGGCTTGTCAGCCTCTGCTAATGAAACCTACATTTGAATTTTGCTCAAGCCAAACCATAATTTCTGTACAAGAATGTGGATTTTTTTGGAATGATGTGTGTGGTGGGTACCCATTTAATTGAATTCATTGTAATTCAAGTACATTCACCAAAAAAAATCAAAACAAATCCAAACCAGGCTCCCTGGACTCCTGTTTGCAATTATCTTGCCCAAATTCAGTTAAAGCCATAAATTATAAATCCAGTCCAAGAATACAGACAACAGAATACAATTATTATCAAAGATCCAGAACTAAGCAAAACATTGTCTTTATCTTGATTGTCTTTTGGACCACATTTCCTGGCAAAAAGTACAATTGTACTGAATCGTGTTTCCAGTATGAAAAAACCATTTTGATTTAATTTAATCCTTCTGGCTAACAATGGTGTGTAGAAACAAGAGCGGATATCCTAGTGACATTGATAAATTCCCAGTCTTGGCGATATGAAGAACCATAACTCAGTGTGGCACATACAAATCTGATCATTCTGGCCTTTTCACCTCCCATGATTGCATTCGGATGTTTGTGATGCCTCACAGATTTCAGCTACTTATGGGGGAGGAAAGAGGTGTTAATGTGAGAGAACTCTTGTGAGCTCATGTGTTTCTCTTTTTTGTTTAGGATCATGACAGAGAGTGTGTGATTGTGAGAGGAAGAGAAAGAGAGATGATGTGTGTGTGTGCGTGGGTGTGTTTGTGTGCTGGGCAGAGGGAGAGGTGGGCTGTGAATTAGGCTTTGATGTGCTTGCCAAGTTTCCCCTATGGACGGCAGCTGTTATCTACCATGATAAACACTCCTGTCTCGTTGCCACAGAATTTTCCCCTGGATCGAGGTCCCCCCTCCACTCTCCTTTCCTTATTTAGATTAAGGGAAATTGAAACAATGTCTCTTGCCAGCCCGCCCTCATCCAGGACAATAAGGCTCTTAATATTCCAATATTCCGCCAAGTTCAAATGAGCCCTCTGAAGCTAAGGAAATGAGTGGATGCTTCCACAATCAAGAAACAATTGCTTGTAGAGACACTCCTAATTACAAAAAACTCTGGGTATAAATCTGTACCTCAGGCTGTTGGAGGGACGGGGGTAGGGGGGTGTAGGGGGCCCACATGTCTTGCATTGAGGGAATGGAAGACTGGAGCAGGCCTTCTTCCCTCTCCCTGGAGCAGCACAGTGTGACTGACAGCTCAGTCAGGGCTTGCTGCAGTGCGAACAGCTTGTTGAGGGAGGGAAGGAGAGAGGGAGGGAAGTAGAGAGAAAAAGTGAGACTGAGATTGATGTCTCCTATTTTGTTTGTTCTTCTTATGTAAGTTAGGGTGAGAGTGTGTGTTTGGTGTGCCAGACCTGGGTCAGTTATGTATTTGAAATACTGTAGGTACTTTTACTTTAGGAAACTCTAAAGGTACTGGTAAAACATGTAACACTTCTGAAGATCCCTGAGAATTTCCAACAAAACATGTAATGAACCAAAATGTACAACGGCATGAAAGAACAGTTTTTTTTTCCTGAATGTGTGTTGAAAATATATGTGTTCTAAACTGCTGGGATCTTTAAAGGGTTTGAGTATTCCATAATTATTTGATCCAGGCCTGGTGTGTGTGTGTGTGTGTGTGTGTGTGTGTGTGTGTGAGTGAGTGAGTGTGAGTGTGTGCATGTGTGCGTGGGTGTTGGAGGATGGGGAGAGTTATGTATGTGTGTTTTTTAGAGGGGGGGCATTGGTTGGGTGACAGGGATGTTGTTAATGTAATAATTTCATTGTGTGTTTACTGCTTTAGGAAAAGAGGCTCCCTTGTCTTTTAATAAAGCATATCTGAATGTTATTCAATTCAGTTATTATTGATCATGAATTGCACTATGATTGGTGAATTACTATGTAAACAATTGGTTTGGCAACACCAAGCAGTTGTGTCATCATGCTAATAAAGCATGCCTGAATTTGAATTACAGAATGAGAGCGATAGAGACAGAGAGAGGAGGGGGAATTGTAAAACTGCACTGAATGTGAGTCACTAAGGGGACCAGAGAGGAGGTTTGTGAAAGGGGGCCAGAACAGTAATCTCCCCCCTGTGGTCCTATGAAATGCAAAGTGATGTTTCATACAGTGTTTCCCATAATCCAAAACCTGCTCCTTTTTTTTTATAACTATGACTCTGCGAATACATTATTGTTTGCCAGTTCATCATCTGGCTCTTGTATCTTAATTCCATTAATGGATTTGTGATATTCATCGATTATACGCTTGTGTGTTGAACTGAAGCTCATGTAGCCATGAGCTTTGTCCACTGATATATCTCTTTGTTTCCCCCCTCAGACTGTAATCCTGTTGAATGATGTGGTGCCAACTTACATCCTGAAGCAGGGAGCAGAGCTGCCCAGCAGTGAGCAGTGATTGAGGAGGTGTGGCATCACTAATGAAGAGAAACTTGACAAATCGATTCTTCTTCTCATGTGGCGAAAGGTGAAAACGATTTAATGTCATCTCTTGGTGAGTTTCATCTTGGCATACCAAGTCACACTGAGTACATTGCAAAATGTTTACAGAAGCTTCCTATGTAAATTAATGATGCGGAGGAGGACTTTGCTGTAAAGTAGTATGAGCCTGAATTAATTCCATCCTAAATAGAGAATCCTAGAGAGGCTGTAGGGCTAAAATTGAGATGATAAAATGTTCCAGCAGGTCCCTGGCAGTATCTTAGTTGAGACTAGTTGTAATTCAGAAGTCTGTAAGAATTTCTTCTCACTTGCTTTGGCTCTCACCTGGGAGCTAACAGGGGTCTGCTTCACCCCTGTGCAGTTGAAGGTTTAGGGAATTACAGCTCGTCAATCCCTCTGAGGTGACTCTTTTGGAGCATGACCTTTCTGTACATCAGGGCCCCTGCTGTTTGTCTGGTGGTTGTAAGTCTGCTTTGGTCCTTCACCCCTTTGCCCTTTCTCTTATGCTCTAGGCTTCTCTTTGCTGTGCCTTTCTATTCAACTCTCTCCAGTTTTCCACTCTCTCTCTGTCTCCATCTCCCTCCCTCCCTCTCCTGCTCTCCCTCTGTTCTGCCGTCCGCTCTCTCTCATGCAGTCCCCTCTGCTTGGCTCTTGGCACCCAGAGAAGGTTAACAGCTGTACCACATACCAACAGCATCTGTTTTCCCCATTTGCCCCCCCCACCTCACCCCCGCGTACTACCCCCTCCCCCCCACCCTCTCCCAACCCCCCATGAGGATGTGACCCCCGACTGCGTGCTCGTCGCTGGCTTTGGCGAGCCCCAGCGAGACGCGTACCCCCACACTGACACCGGCTCACTCATCGCCTTCCCTGGGGCGAGCCTCCCAGCTGTCAGCGCCCCAAAAGCCCGCTCCCTACCTGGCCGCACCGTGCATTTCGGAAGACACACAAAGATCCTTTTCAATTGTCAGCCCCATGGAAAAACCACCAGTCTCAAGTAGAGGAAACTTAAATACGCAGCGGTCTGGGGAAATTTAATTTAAACGTTGTGAATGTAACACAGCACCGAGTTTAACGTTTTATCGAGAGGGAAGGTTTATTATTCCCTCATGGGGCATGATCTTCATTTATAAATGATTAATGCCTTTGCACATATTTTTAGCTACAGTCCAAACAAGCAGTCTCCTTCTTTCGTGGGAGGAAGGGAGACAGAAATTATTGGCGTGGTTCATTCAAAAGTAGGATCCCTTGAATTATCCCCTTGGGGTGTTTATGTGAAATTTTATGATGGATATTTGGGGTCTGGGTTCTTCTGCAGTAGTGGGAATTTATGTTGTTGTGGGAGCCTTGAGCTTTACTTGCAATGTGAATACATCAAGCTGGCTTTGGTTCGACAGTTAAGTAATTTGTGATTAATAGGAGAAAGGACATTTTACGACAGTTATTTTCTTTCTCCTCAGGAAACTCCTATGGGTGATCTAATGAAAACATGAGGGAGTCATGGGGTGATATGTGCTGTTGACACTGAAATCAGCTAGGGGAGGGGTGTTCAGGAGTGGGAAAAGGGGGGTTTCAAACCCATAAAATATAAAAACAAAGCCAATATGGAACAATAATATGCAGGTTTATTTTCACTGTGAGCTGTAGTGTGTTAAGTGATTTAGAAAATCTGAATGTTTTGGCCAACACTTCAATTCAGCCATGTTGGAGGAGCCAGCCTGTGACGTGAATCACTGTGGGACCGTTGCGTAATAAATCGACGGGCAAGATTTACGCGTGGCCTTCGATCAGTACACATGTTCCCGTGTTAGAGCAAGATTAGTGCCATGAATTATCGTTGAACAGAACCAGGGTGCAGCATTACAGCTGCCGGTTTGGTCGTACACAGGAGCCCAATTCATTTCTGACAATTCAGGCCCTGACATAACTGCTCTATTGTTATTAAGGGTGAATGGGGAAGGGGTGGGGGCTGAGTTCGAGAAGGTCTCCCAGCCCCAGCCGAAGCTGCCATTAGGACGACTGCAGCCAGCACAGGCAGGGAGGGAGAGTTGAGCTATCACAATCCTCGCCTTTTGCTCAACCCAGGAACCTGGCTGCCGCTGGGCCTCTGTGGTCGCTCCGACTTTGCCAATAGTAACAACTGCAAAGGGTTTGTGAAAGAGGGCTTTTCACAGGTTAAGAGAAAGAGGCAGCTTATTTATTTCTGTCTACAAAGGCCCTGGAGCCCTCTGAAGGGGAGGAGGTGGGCGGGTTGTGATCAGGAGCGACTGCGTAAAGAGACCCAGCTCCCTCCCCAGTCCCCTCGCCGCCCAGCCTGGCCGACTGCGGCCACTGCCAGGCTGGCTCCCCGCAATGACACGTCTGACAGGCTATAAATCAAAGAGCGCAATTAGAGCTGGTGCCAGCCTCTCTGAGCAGCCTGGACTCTCAGGGCCCTCTCTGCTGTGCTCCACTCTGCTCCACACTGGCAGGCCGTGTAAACAGCTCTCTGTTCTGCCCCAGCACAATAAACCCCCACTCCACCAGGTCGGGGAGGGGTGGCACAAACAAATATACCCCCTCCTCCACAACCCCCCAAGATGAATGCATTTGCTGCTGGTTTCAGACATTCCTTAAGTGGTTGAATCTAATTGAGCAGTGATCAAGCTGGGGCTATTAGTAACAAGTCCTGTGTTAATAGAGGTTGTGTTATTTTGGTTAGGTTGTAAGACAAGCCTGACACCAGTAAATTTCAGATTTAAATTGTTTTCCGACATCTGGCTTTTCTGGGGTATAAACACAGCTACTATTAAAGCTTTAAGTAACTGTAGATATTCCTGACTGCTGCTGTATACTTATTTGTGTGAAGCTGTGTTTATACTTATCAGCTAATGTTGTCTAATGATGTTATCGCAGTGCCAGACTGACTGGTGCGGCCAGTAGAGGGGGGGGCTATGTCATTCTACCCCATCAAGCCATGAGTGTTTTCACAGAGCTAATTTTGGTGGCACTGTTATGCTGTATGTAGTGTAATTTGAGCGATAAACATTGTTAAAATGTAGCCAGGCCAGTCAATGAGGCAGGAATGTGTTTTCCCTTTCAGGAGACGGGAGTCTTAAGTCTCACCCTGATGCTATTGATATTGCTTTCCTCCAAACAGCCAAGGCATCACTTTCTGTATGTGCCTTGAGTTTCTTAGAACATGGGTCAGAGCACACAGTCCTGTCGATTATGCTGCACACTGGATGCAATGTGTTAGTCCAGAAACCTTCAATTTCCTCTTGTTTGTTTGTGTGTTTGCCTTTTGGAACCTCGCCCAGTCCATGTTGCCAAGAGCAGAGGAGTTTTTTGCAGGGAGACGGGTCTGACTAGCACTGTGCTGTCAAGGGCTGTGGTAAAGCTGTTTGTTTAATTAGGAGAGCGCTCTCAGGGTGTCGTTATAGGTAACAACCTTATACCTCTGACTAGCAAGCAAAACAACAACTACAGTAACAGCAAAAAGTCAACTTGACCCCATTATAAATATTTCATTGAGCAGTTTTGTGAGATGGAATCCTGTAAATGTCATAACAGGAGTTTCCACACCAGCCCGAAGGAAAGTTTCCCCGAGCCTGGAGCTGCTGCAGCACAAAAAAATAAACAGCCCTAATTGGCCTTGGAGCCCCATAATTCTGAGATTTCATTGACTTTCATCCCCGAGAAGTGGTGGGAGAGCCGGGGCGAAGCATGTTTCCATTCATAAATCCATGCCGACCTCTTGGGCTCCTACGTTCCCCCAGCCTCCAAACCCTCTCTGTGAGCCTTGGAGAAAAGGAGACTCTCTGAGGGCTTCGTGTGCAGTCAGAGCCGCCAGAATGAGAACCACCTCATTCTTCGCTTATGTGAGTCTGTGTGTGTGTGTGTGTGTGTGTGTGTTATCCAGTGAGAGTGAGAGAGAGAAAGTGAGAGAGAGAGAGGGAGAGAGAGATTGTTTGTCAGAGAGAACTTGGATAGCTTTTCTTCAAGTTCACCAAACGCTGCATGGAATGACACAAACACCTGCTCCGAGCAGCTGGAGATGAGAGAGAGAAGGACTGGGACTCAGCGGGGGAGCAGCACGCATTTTGTCGTATCAAGGCCTCCACAACAAACCAGAAGCCAGACAAATCTGAAAATCAGACCTGAAAATCGCTTCTCCCCACCTTGTGTCACAGTCACAGACTAAACAATGTCCTCAGGTATTGACAGAAAAACACATTCATATTACCCAACTGAGAATACCTGACATAGTTCTTATGCAACCAAAAACAAAACTTCATGCAAATTCTACCTCCGCATGAATTTGCCTAAAAAAAGTTAATTTCATACATTGGTCCAGTGTAATCCATATACCCTCTGCACTGTAAATAGTCATTGTTGCTTTCTTGAACCCAACAACTCCATGACACAAAGGCAGGTTTTCAGTCAAATTAAATTAAAGTAAATTGCAGATTCTAAGTCCTCTGTACTGAACTACAAAAGATAATATAAATATGTCAGAGTTGTTCTAGAGGCAGGTGTATTAAAGTGGCCATGGCGGTCAGTATCAGATTGCAAAGCTTAGTTGCAAACAGCCATGTTTTGTTTCACTAGTACTTATGTGAGGAGATGCAGATTTTAAGGAGGGATTGTGTCACAAGCACACAATAAGTATTTGCTGTCACAGCATATAATGAAGGGAATGAGTGATTTTGAGTCTCACAGCATCTTAATAAATGGCTGCCACCCCTGGTACAAAGTGACACTTGTCTTCAGGTCCACAAAATGACAACATCCCGCGGAGGAGATTTGTGAAGGTGGAAAGCACGATATCCTTGGCCCTGGCCCATGGGGATTGATCGAATATTCACACCCCGACGGGCACCTTTTCAAGCTGCTTCCACGGCAACAAAGCTGGTGAGGTCAGCGGGGCCCGCTCTTTTGTGGCGAGAGGCACTGGTGTGGTTCCAGCGGGGTCAGGGAGAGAAAACAAGCTGTGACAAGCGGCGTCTGGTGACAGGGCAAGCGGACCTCGGCGCAGCTTCAATGCCATCAGGGGCTGTTTATCAGCGAGGCATCTGCTGGAGGCCTGCCAAGTGGCAGCCATTCCTTCAGCACTCAGACAGTGGGAATCCGCACCCCCTGCCCCAGCGGCTCCCTTCAAAGACCGCCCTGAATGAAGACGGTTTTGTGAGGGTCTTTGAGAGCGGCCTGTCCGGCCCAGAACCCTGCCATGCCAGGCTTTGGGGGTTGGGCGGGGGGGAGGGGGATGGCTGGTAAGAGAGGCAAAGGCTGGGAACTCTGGTACTGGATGGCTGCAGCAGCTCCAGGTGTTTGTGGTTTCCTTTCAGTTAGCAGCTAATTAAGGTGTATGGACTCTTCAGCCATTGAGTGATTTACACTGAAATGTTGAAACGCTGTGGAAAAAAAAGACACTGCTCCCCTCCAGAGTTTGGGATCCACAATGATACTTGTATTACCAAAGTCTTTCCAAATTTAAAAGGCTTGGCAATTTTTTTATTTTCATATCATAGTATTCGATCTAGGTTGTCTCTCTAGATAAATGTTGCAAGATCATAAGCAGCTGTTTTAAACCACATGTGTATAATAGGATTCATTAGCAATCTTCCTTCCCTCATTCACTTCAGCTAGACACTTAACCTCCTGATGCAGTGAATCATTGCCTGGATTGAACCAATTCAACATCCTTAGCCAATTCTGGTGGTGTTGACACTTCAAAGAGAACTGAAAAAATAGATAGGCTGTGGCCCCCCAGGACAGGAGCTGAGTAGCCTTGCTTCTGCTTCAGTGTGTTTGAGCGCAGTATGTGGTTTAGCGTGGGGGAAAGTGAGTTTAAACGAAGAGGCACAAGAGCAAGCAGCAGTAAAGAGGCCGCACATGTTCGGCGTTACATTTCACACTCTGTTCCAGGTCTGTCAGGAACCGTGCATAGCCCTTTCGCTGATTGGTTAATTGCTGCAGTCAGCTTCTCACCATTGAATCCTCACCTGTTAGAATACTGCATGCTCGCCATGATTACAGAGGTTCTCAGCCAATCTGTGACCATGCTGTCTTCTCAGTACTCAGGACAAGGTTGTGCTGAACATTCACGATGCTGGGAAACATTGAAGGTTTATTCATCAGTAACAAAAGCCTCTGCTCAGTCAAGTGATGCAATGGAGAGGAGAGAGCGCAATCTTGATGGTTTTAATGTGATGTCATCTCCATCCTTCTGATGTGCATCCTGTGGCTGTGGTTTCCTTGCATGAGCACAAATCGTTTTTTTATTCAGCCTCAAGCTCTGCTACTAATGTACTTGGAAATATGCAATTGTGGAGTCCGTTGACTGGGAGCAAACCGATGAACAAAGGGAAAAGATATCCAGATCCTCTTGGAAGCCTTACTCCTATTCATTTCTTTTAAAAAAAATTCCCAGCTCTTATGGTTTTGGTCAGTCACCACAGCTAGTGTTGTTGGGACAGAGTTTGGGAGTGAAAGTGGGGGGTAGGGGGGAGAAAGCAAGCATGACAGAGAGAGAGGTAGAGAGAGAAAACGACTAAGAGAAAAAAGAATAATACTTAGTGGTAGAGGACAGTGTTGGTATAAGCAAGAGCAGAGGACCCTTGCTGCCCTCAGCAGCACTTATCACTCATACTGTAGGCCTTTTTCACAGACAGACTTTTTAAACTGTCCATCTGCACTTGGAAACTCATGAAGTTTAAATAGCTCTATTCTGCAAAACACATTATGGCACTTTTTTTCTTTTTCAAAATCCCTAAGTTTATAAAGACCAAGAATAAGGATAAATGTGAAATACATGAGTTGCAGGGCTGGCGCTGTTCATGCTGCAGGGACATTCTCACAGACCATCAAGGGACCATCAGAGCGGAGAGCCATGGGCACCCGCTGCTCGCAGCTTTTACAACCATTACTGCTAAATTCCTTGACCACTGTCCGGCTTCCAGGAGCACTCTGGAGTCAGGAATAATAGTTTAACTACCCTGGCTGGGACTCCTTTTTTAGCACGTTATACCTAAAACGGTGTTAAAAAGCCTAAGTGCATAAGCGCCTTTGCCTAATTGTGTTGTGCTTTAAATAGACTTTGGCTGGTTTTGGAGAGTGCTTCTTTTTCTGCAGCAGCCTCCTGTAATTGAATTTGAAGTTGGATCTGCAACCTAGGATGACGACCTGGCTCTCTTCCCTCACTTGTAGACCTGGAATGAGTCTTCATGTGTGGGTGCTGAAATAGTGAGAATATAATAACTTTATAATAGAACTGGGCTGGAAGACCATACCTCCAACTTTCTTGAGGGAAACATGATCTGTTTTGTTATATTTCAGGGCAGCATATGCATACATATATACACACACACATTTATACAAGAGGTATACAAAATAATGGAAATGCCAAATGCCATGTTTCAAAGAAAAAAAAAGTATAAAGAAGCTGACAATTTTAATTACCAGTATATTTCACTGCTTCTAAAAATCAGCACAATAATATCGGAGTTTCTAAAGATAAGAGAACTAACATATTTTGAAAGAGTTCAAATAGTTGGCAACTGAACTGCAGATGCGTCAGCTACGTGACTGGTAAAATTATTTAACGTGTGAAGGAGAACAGTGCCGAGAATCATGATGGCATGATGGCCAGACAGGGAAAATTTGCATCAGGAAAGAGGAACAGTGGCTGTGAGTTGAATCCCACAAACAGGGATAGACAGCTTGGTAACCAGATTCAGGAGCGGTTTCATGAACACCATGATGAAGACAAACACCTTTGGTGGCCTCCCCATCACCAGAGCTAAACAACACTGAACCTTTGTGAGAAACTCTGGAACAGACTGCACCATACAGCACTTTCATCTCTCAAAGAACTGGAAGACTCATGAAAAATTGTCCAATACCTCACAGAAAACAGTTCTTAACTTGTGTTACAGCATTTCAAGCAGGATTTAAAGTGTTCTTTAGACACAAGGTGGACCAACTCTACTACTTCAGTGTGTGTGTGTGTGTGTTGTGTGTGTGTGTGTGTGTGTGTGTAAATGCTGGTATTGCCTTCTGTAGAGAGCAACTGACATCTTAACCCTCTTTACTTCATTATGATACCTTTGCTAATGCTAAAACTGTAATGCAAATTGAATTGTGATTTAAAACTGCTTCAGTGTACTTCCCCATCCAACTCTACCTGTCCGAAAACACACTCTGAACAATATAAAGTATTTATAATATTTTAATGAATTCACTGGTCAAAGGTGGCATAAGAATCCTTTTGACATTAATTGCCCATTTCTAAAGGGGACAAATGCTTTCAGGAAGTTTTCCAATTAGGGCAACAGATAAGGTTTCCTGGAAGACCTAATCCCCTCTCCCCTTTCTCCCATTTGAAATAACCGATTGTACTGTGCCCTCATTACATCTGAGCATGTGCCTACCTCTGATGCACCTGTCTTTGAGCCAGGCACTTTTTGCTCTCTCCAACTGGAAAACCTTTGCGGATTAGAGGTCCTTCTCTTACTAATATTAACCAGTACCTTGCAGGCAACTGGTGAGTAGCTGTGGGAATATTATTCTGTAGTAGCCATCAGATCCCTGACCTGCCCTCCCCAGGTTTGACAAAGCTGATTGCAACTAGCCCCTGTTTCATTATTTACTTATAACACCCAAAACTGTAACCAGGACTGTGCAGTCATGTGCAAATTTTGGTCTATCTAGACCTGGAATACAGCACTTTAACTTCTGTGAATTTATATCCACATCATGTCTAAGGTGTCACTTCGTCAGCTTTACTTTTCTGTTAAATGCTCTGGACCAGAAAACATCATCATGTTGCTTTTTGGAGGAAAGCATCTGTTGTTCAGATTTAACTTATTTTACTTTTTCCAGCTGGGTTCTGTCTATGCTGCTAAACTGTCATAGACGATCGTAGTCACGAGCTGCCTACTTGTTATGCATGTGTCATTGTTCCCTTATTGTTAGAATTTCCTCATTGTCAGTTGCACATTTCTTGTAGTTTAGCCAAAACATTGTCTAAAGCTGTATTCTTCCCTTCACTGCTGACATCATTACCACATAATGCAAAAATCTTCAATTTTTTTTTATCCCATAGTTTTACATTGAAGGAAAACCAAAATCCGTTCACATCATTCATCTCATCTATGTTTGGCTCAAGCCAAAGGGCATGGTATTTCCACTATAATCTGCTGCACTGAAAAGAAATCTACTTTTCAGTGGCTTCTCACAGCCACCTCATGTATTATAGTGCTCTTCCTCTTTCCTGTAGTAAATTATTGTTGTCAAAGAAACTTTGGCCCTGCAACCAAGCAGTAAAACTTTTTAACTAACCTGTATATTCTTGTGGTAACTTAAAACTCAGGTTCAGTCTGAAAGAAAAAAAGTCCCATTCATAACCATTGTCAGTTTTGGTGCATTGTGGGTATTATGTTTGCATGCGGCTGAGCGAAACATTTCCTCTTCGCTTGGGCGGAGGGGATAAATATTGTGCCCTGGCTTTGAATCAGCAAATGTGACGTTAAACACACACTGATAGCTATGCCCCTGTGGGTTGGGTTACCGTCAAATGTGGTGAACAGTTTGCCAAATGCACAGAACCCTCACCCCCCAGATACATGAGAAAAATAAGAGAAGGGGGGAGTAAAAGGGTTGGGGGGTGGGGGTCAGTTACGGGTTTGCTCACAGAGGAACAAAATACAGGGGGAGCAGGGGGTGGGTTTGGGGTGGAGGGGAGGTCTGGATCATCTTTTCCAGGGACCTTTCAGAAGGTGTCATGCCATCAGTATTTCCCCAGCCGCTCGGAGGGAGGGAAATTTCTTCCGAAGGGCAGGCTGCCAACAATAACAGCCGACTCCAGTAGGTCGGCACAGGAAGAGAGAGGCTGGAAACTGATTTGTAAGTCTCCCGTTCCTGAGCCAGAATGCCTTTATTTGAGCAGGCCTCCAGAGGCCCATAAAGCTTCAAAAAGCCACATTCCATTCACGTTATTTCTTAAGTCCTTTTATGAGGAGCTTGATTTGGGTTTTTTTTTTTGCCGTTTGTGTGCTGCAGTGTTCTGCGTGTGTGAGAGAATGCACAGAATGATCCCTGGAGTGATGAGTGGCTGCTTGTCTCTAATCCTGCTTGATCTCAAAGATGGGGCCCCTGGAGCGGAGACCCCAAGTGTACCCCAATACTGGCTGCCTCCCCTCCCCCCGGTTAACTATTGCAGAGTTAGAAGCACTTCTCATTCATGCAGGTCTCCTTGTTGTCATCCCAAATAATATTTCTTTGGGCTTGGTCCAAGAGATTTAGGTTTTTTCAAGCTCAGCTTCTCTCTCAGCTCTGTGCACATTATGAGATGAATAAAATCCTGTGCCATGGTAGTGGATACTTTTTACTGTTGTGGCAGAGTTCACTTTGAAAGTTTTTATCTCAGCTAACTCGATACTGATTCAATATGTTGGATATTTTATTATCGTTTTTATGTGGGACTGCAGTATATCCTTTTGACCTTTTTGCATGTTTGTGGATTGATTGTTAATAGGTGTAAAACTCTGAATGGACAGCTACCACAAGCCTTTCTCACTTTACAGCTCTGCTGTTTTTCTGCGAAACCATTAGCTACACACATTACCCATTTCCAGCATTGTGTACCCATCCCTTAGTGATAATACATTATTTGGTACATTAAGAGAATCTTTTCTGCCCGCTTCCTCCCTTGTTCTGTGTTTGCAGGCTGCTTCGGCCATGTGTCTGGGGTCAGGGTGTGCTGCATAAAGAATAGCAACATGAGCACTCTCAGGACTGAAACCACAGTTACTAAAGAGCAAGATGAGTACCTTGCCCTTATGGCAGATTAGTGAGTAGGCTGTATTATTCAGGAGCAGCACTTTTTGTTTTACAGATACAGCACTGTCGCATTGGCTCTGACCCGCTCTGAAATGCTGTTCCTCTTAAAAGGGTAGTGAGAAATGAAAAAAAGTCCATTAGCAAAATATAAATGCAGTGAGAAATACAGGGAATTAATATTAGAGCTTCAGTGATACTGCCCGTAAGTATTATTCAAAAGCACCAGTTGATTATATTTCAGTATGTGTAAAAGTGGCATTCCTTATTCATTCATAAATGTTATAAAGAAGCCTTGGCTAATGTGGTATATGGTCCCTGGTGGGTTGTTCCTTGTGCCTTCAAAACAGTGGGGTCAAAATCAGTGCCACTGAGGGACATTTTTATGTATTCCAACAAGAGCCTGCCTTATACACACACACACACACACACACACACACACACACACACACACACACACACACACACACACACACACACACACACACACACACACACACACAAACAGAATATATACATAAACACATGTGTTTTTGCAATGATCCCTCAGATGTGTTTATGAAACACTTGTGACAAAGATATGTAATGGAGGCAAGATATTTTACAGTTTAACAATGAACTTATAATCCAAAATGATTCTGACATCAGTGCACTGAACAGTAAACTTCACTCCACTTATTATAAATACTTATAAATAAAAAAACACAAATAGAATAGAATTGAATTAAGAAAATAAACATAAAATGCTGCCTATATAAATAAAAAAAAAAATAAAAACAAGGCAGCTGTGTAGGGAAAGCATGCTACTGGCAATCCAACAGGGGCAGGTTTATGCAGGAAGAACAACTTTTCCACATTGTACACATCTTAAAAAATAAATAATAACGATAATACAATAAGAAAGCAGAGAATCTAAACAATTATTTAGGCAACACATAAACTTCATTTCACTTTATAAATATCATGTGACAACCAGCAGGACTAAATTAGCATATAATGGAACTAATAACCTAATCAGTGGAAGCTGGAGTAAAAATCAGCAGGCACATCGCATGTCATTGCACTGAGTTTGACACCACCGCTGCAAAGTAAAGTTATGGTTTGGCTTTATGTATTTAGGGCTCAATCACGGTCCAGCCCCCAAACCCTACATCTGCTCCAGCTAACAGGTGTTCCAGGCAGTCACTGACCACTTCAGCCTTTGATGACCTGTCAGACAAAACACCTTTGGGGATTTTATAGGGCTCCTTCTTCCCTGACAGGCAAGGGTGACCTGTGAACAGGGGAATGCGGTGCACAGCTATCCGAGGGATGTTCAGGTCGTGTGTTTGAGTGACAGGCACAGGTGACCCAGGCAGGGAGTCGCCACCCCAGTGTCTCTGACGGGCACCGAGGGGCCATCTCTTTCCAGCCATTCACAGTGCAGGGCAACCACAGTTATGGGGAACGACAGGATGAAGAGAAACATGATATATACATGCACACATACACACATGCATAAATGTAAACACGTAGACACACAAACAGTACATATACTTGCACAGGCACTGTGTATTGCATAGAAAATATACAGCATGCATATACACATTGTAAACATACATGTACATACATGACATTACTTATTAATTTTTTGCTTGTTCCATCTCTGTTTTAATAACATGTCCAAGGCCTCAGCTTTTGTGCCTTTTTTGTAGGCACAAAATACATTACAGTACAGTAACAGTGAGTTCCTGCATGCATTATAAAAATAATAATTTTGTGAATAATTTGATCGTTATTCCAGCAGTTTGCACTGCGAGGGGCAGAGTCATTTAGGCAGATCGGCTTTAAGGATTTGAGTGTTATTAATCAAAACAGCTAAATCAGCTGGATGCTGTTTGTTTTGTCAAAGTGAATGCATTCCTTGAAACAACCCCTAACCCTGTAACTGAAACAACCCCTAAGAACGGCATTCCTGGACAGACCTAAGATGGATATCGTTCATTGCCAGAGGTTTATTTTGTTCTTTTCTGGTGACCCATGGCACATATTTACATTTTTCCCCTTTGACAAAGTTCCAGAAGTGGAAAGAAGTGCTTTCTTTTAAAGCAACATGCAAAAGCATTATACTAACTGCATCACTTAAAAGAAACCATGGCCTCTAACTAACTTTGTTTTCAAATAGCTATGATACCAAGGCTTGGAGGCATTTGGTGCACAGGCTGGGGACACCTTGACAGATACTTTAATCATTAGAAAATAAACGCATTCAAACATTTAGAGAAGAATGTAAACAACATCCTGGTGGTGTACACTTCTTTATTGCCTCATTGTTTCATGTGATCACTTCCTCTTATTTCAGAACAGACAATGGAATGTTTTAAATTAAACATTTGCGCTAAAGTTGACGTACTGGTCTCCCGAAAAGCGCCTTTTGTCTCCATGCGGCAGCTGGAAGGAATAAGCAGTCATCGGATCTTTGCAGAGTCGACTGACCCAACCCCCCGCACTCTCAGCCACCCGGCCTTCCCCCAGCTTCTCATAGACACCCTCTCTCAAAATTAGAACTTATTTTCTAGGATTTAACCAGATGTAGCACGTGTCACAGCAAGACTCCTAAGACAGGGTTCGAATTATAAGCTAAATGTCCAAGCCAGCATGAATACCCTCAGACCTCTTGGGTCTGAGATAGAAGAAAAATATCATATCTATTGAACATCAAACAGGATTCAGCAGGGCATGATGCATATGTGTTGAAGTTACTCGATTATAGCATATTAGTTTTTATTATATTTGAGGTATTTTTAATTTCCCCATACGCTTTCTTGGCACAGTGGAATATTTTGGGTGGTAGATAAGTATCCAGCTGGATCATTTATCCGCCGTGTTTGGCCTGTTGCCACAACACCTAGAGAGAAGAACCGCAGAATCTCTGAGGGGCTTGGGCCACAGATACTCTGGAGATGTACAGTGGGGAATCCAAACTGCAGGGACCAGAGCATTATGAGTCTTGTAAGAGAATCCAAACAAGCTGGGACAGATGACTGTGGATAAGACTCCTGTCTGCCGAGTGGTTTATAAGTGTCAATGGATTTTAGAGAGCGCTGGGGAATGTAGTTAATCTGAAATTTCAGATACCTAGTGCTCAAACGTGGAGAAACAGGAGAGTATTATTTTGCATAAATGGCTTCGCTAATAAACAAATAACGGCACTGACTGTCAAAGTCATTCAGGCTTGAATTTCTCTTGTGTGTAATAAGAGCTGTGTACATGGATAAGATCTGTGACCATTTATCCTTACACATTCCGCTAGTTCTTCATATCCGTGTTTATTGTTTGCGGTCAATTTAAACCATTGCAGCCTGCAGAGCCTCATATTATGTCTGAGTATGTGTGCCTGTCCATGTGTGGGCACATGGATGTGTGTGTGCACACATGTGCATTTGTGCATGTCTCTGAATGTGTCTGTTTGTACACATGTAGAGTGTAGATGCATATGTGTGTAAGACATTACTGGTGTATGCAGCACTTTCTCTTTGAGCAGTCATCTGATAAGACTTGCTGATTCAATTGGTTAGTTTGATAAAAAGGAATTTTAAGATCTATCCTGTGCATGATTCCAGTAACTTTGTGTTTTCTCAGTAAAAGGCTCATATAATATGATGAATTTTGACAACCATTTAGATGAAGAGAAAGAACAATGGCGTCATCATTTTTGCTGAAGTGCCCATGTTTTACATAGTGTAGCATATCATTGTCAGTTCCCACTAAAGTTGATGGTAAGGGTTTTTGAATTTCAAGAGTAGAAATTTTATTCCTCAGTCTAAAAAAAAAAAGATTGTAGAGAAAAATAATGTTCTCCTCCAGTCTCATGTTTCCTGTCCTTGTTTTTGCATTTTCTCTGAACGTGCTCCAAA
This sequence comes from Albula goreensis, assembly GCA_022829145.1. Taxonomy (NCBI): domain Eukaryota; kingdom Metazoa; phylum Chordata; class Actinopteri; order Albuliformes; family Albulidae; genus Albula; species Albula goreensis. Next base: position 14,874,157 of record CM040741.1, read on the forward strand.
AGACATCAGCTTTTTGTTACACTGCAACAGACTTTCAAGCGTGGACCCATCAACCAATTTGAGGAGAATGTTGTGGTGGCTCGGCGTCCTAACGACGAAAATATTCCGGATCCCGTGATGAAACAGGAGTGGCGTTTAATACCTCCCAGATGGGTCTAATCATTGCTCAGATACACAGGCTGTCCAATGGATTGAGGGGGTAGCTGAAGCCCCTCACATCCTGGGGTTTGGGCCTTGGTTTCAGTCTACATCAGTCTGACTCCACGCAAAGGCCCCGAGGGCTCGCTTTGCTGGTTGTGGACTCTGTGGGACTGATATGTCAAGGTCAGCCTGCCAGAAAGAGTTCCTCAGTATTCTCTTTCAAGATGAAAACAAACCCCGCTGCATGTTCTTCTGCACGCTTCGCTTGTTTTATTTGCAGTGTCTTCTGAGAGGCTGGAAATCAATAGCATTAGCATTGGGGGGGAGTAAAGCCCTTATTGATGCTAAATTTGAGGACCGTTTGTTTACTTTAGTTAAATATCCAAGAGTTACTGTAAAACCCTTGGTCTATGGATACTTTCTCCTTCAGTCTGTGTAGAGAAGAATTGCATCTGACTAAATGAAATTCTTTGTTATGGATATTGTTTTTAAAAATGTTTTTAAAAAATATGAAATTATTCTTAATCTTTACAACAGTTTGAATGCTGTTGCATGTACTTTTTAAGTCAGAGAGTTGAGATAACAGCTTTTTTTAAAAAAATTTGTGCTATTTGAGTCCACTATGCAAAAATTCTATGTTTGTAAACCGTTATCATAGAGACTTTATGTATTCAAAAAAGCAAACATAAAATGAGGCAAACCTCTTATCTTGTAGTCTAGTGTGGGACCTTTTCACATGTCTGTCACAGAAAACAGTCTCAGAAATTGATCAAATGTTTGGCTTGAGTCAGGAAAAACCCCTTTCAGCATTTTGCTCTCACACACAAAAAAAAACTGGAAAGCCATCACTGAACAAGGTATCTTTTTAATGCCTTCCAGCTGTTCTAACAAGCAGCGTATTGTGCAGCTTGCAGTACTCTGTGAACCCTGATCACAGCGATGGCAGGTAACATGGATGGAGCCCCAGACAGCGCTGAAGGTTAACAAGGTGTCCCGAGATCCAGCCGTCAGATCCTGAACCCTTGGCTGGCATGGACGCCCCCACACTCCCCCTTTCATCACTGCCAGCTCGCCTCACACTCACAGGAGATGTGTTCAACAAGGGATTTCCACTCGTCTGACCTTCCCCAAAGCTTCACCCCAATTCAATAACATTCAGATAGCAGGGGCTTACAGGGAAAGAATTTCCATAAAGTGCAAAAAAAGAAGGCAGCACAACGCATGGTGCTTCACTCAGCGGAACCATAGCAAAGAACCCTTATTTATTTATTTTTTTACAACAGATCGCTTTCAAACACTCACGCATGTATGCACAAGTAAAAGCAAAACCGCAAGTCTCTTTCAGAGCTGCGAATTGAGGTTTGGCATTGTATTCGTAGAGTTATGGGTCAGGGGTTTAGATCAGGTGTTGCTTTTGAGAAAATAAAACTGTCTGCATGTGCTGTATACACTTCGTAAATGTCAGTGCAAAGGTCACCAGCAATATTTGATTTCCTAAGCCCGTCTGAATCATGGCCTTGTACAGCACGGTGCATTGAGTTGGTTTTGACACAGGGAGGCACTGTTGCAGACTTGTGCAAGTGTGGACACTGGACCTTAAGTACAGAATGCTGCAAAGCTCTTACTGTTCTTCATTTTTGAGTATGTAAGGGCAATTATGTTTGTATGCCATGCCCAAGTCTCTTTGCTTTTACTGTATATCTTGACTAGTTTTGGGTCATTTTTTAACATCTTGATGTGTTGTTTTGGGTTCACACACAAAATAACTTTTCAGTTAGATAATGCCCGAGATGGAAAAATGACAAGGCTTAAACTCTCAATCTGAATGAGGCAATTCTAAACAACATTGGCCGACTGGTGCAGGGTTTACCAAAAGCTGTGATGTGATGTTAAAATAATATGTTGGAAAACTTTAAGTGCGCAAGGGAAGGAGGATACCCTGATTATTAATGAGACGTTTAAAGGTTCTTAAGGTATGCTGAGACGGAATGCCGGCTCGGATAATTCAGCATCCCTCCCTCCCCCTGGGCTGGCAAAAACGCAGGCTAATAATGACTCTCAAGCTGTGCCTGCTCCCACACAATATTCCATATCCACTTTGGAGAGGAAGAAATGAATGCTGCTAATGAATCCAGGATAGGGTTCTGTGGTGAGTCGCTTTGGTGTCATCAAGATTTATGGGGGAGGAGATAAAAATCAGTCGTCAGCAGCAAATCCGAGGAAAGCTATTCATTACACGCAGTGCCCCGGCTTATAATCGTAACTGTTTATGTGTGTTATTGTTCTGCGACTGCAGCATATGGTTTCAGTAGTGTAGTTAAGCATCTATTTCCAGGAGGTCCTCAGAGGTCAGACCTTTTCCTGTGTCATTTTCTCACATCAATCTACTCCCAGCCACATTGCACTTTTATCCTCTTGTTATCAGGATGTGAATCATGTGCTGGTCGGTGAATTGTGGAACGATGTTCTGATCATGTCATCCTCCCTCACTCCCCAATATAACCGTACGCCCTTGAGCTGAGAGGCTGACGTAGCTTCCAGCGGAAGGGATCACGTCTCCCTCCCTGAGGTTTTCACCGGTCTTTCTGCATGACGTATTCTCTACCTTGACAAATTGCATATGCATGAAACGTACATCAGTTCAGTATTAAAACAGTGCTGAACCAGAAATATAATAAAGATTCTTTGTTCTTACTGCACTCTGCGTGTGTGTGTGTGTATGTGTGTGTGTAAGTGAGTGCACGGGCGTACGTGCGTGCATGCGTTCCTATGGGCACTTCATTAAAATCCTGTGGTTTTGAAGAACGTGGGAGTCAGATTGTGCCAGCTTGTTTCTTTCTGGTTACAGTGAGAGGCACCAGACAGGCTGCTTGACATACGTTATAGAATTTTTTTTTTCACATTGGCTCTTTTCTGTGAAACCAACAACGTGCTAGTCAAATGTCTCCACTGTTCAAAGTTTATGGGTTGCACAGAGTTCTGGCTCACACTGCTCTTGTGTTAAACCATGATGTGAAAGTGAGAATTGGATCTTCACACAGTCAATAACATGTGGGTTTACAAGTTTAAATCAATACAACTACACTAAGTGTGTTGTAGCCTGTGCTGTTTTCCATACTTTTATTAAGCAATGATTCACTTCAACATTTCATCATACAGGAAGCCAGCCATGTGGTAAAAATAAAAAAAAAAGTAATTATCTAAAATGCATTTCTTGAGAAGTGTGACAAATACAAAATGCTTCCATTTATTGCAAAATAAAATGTTATTCTCATTTCCTCATTTCCTTAACCCAACATCATTTACCAGTCCAACACCACCACATTTCAGATCACAAGAAAACCATATCTGTGCTTTAGATGTGGATGTAATATTTATGATGTATATGTAAATGCTCACTATTTATATATTCCGATTTGAACAATGCTAGTGAGATGGAAAAGGGTTAAGAAACATTTGAGAAGTTTGCAAATTCATTTTCTTGTTGGAGCAACATATGAATGTACCACTCAGTTGTAGTTATGAAACTGAGCTTGCGTGCATAAGGTCATAGATTAGGTTTGACTTGCATTGTCGGAGTGGCACTACATATCTACGCTTGTGTAGATAACATGCAGTGGAAGGTATCGGAAAGTTTCCTGAAAATTTTTATTTTACTCATTATCAACAAAAACATAATAAAAAAATAATAATAATAATAATAATAAATGTTATTATTATTAGTATCGTTGTTGTTATTATATCCATTCATATACTGAATGTGCAGATCCACATGGCTTACTGTTTGCTATTGATGAGTCTGCTTAACTCACACAGTGTGTGGTCTTCTCAGCCACTTGCTGCTGGGCTTGTTAAGGTCTCAGGCAGCTCAACTTGATCTCAAAAGCATGTGGTTATGAGATTGCTGTTAGGCTGATCTAAATGACCTCAAAATCTGTTCATGGTAGAATGTCATTATACTTTTCTTTGTACGTACATTGTGCAAAAAAGTGAATAGAAGGGGTCGCTGCAATAAGACCAATGCAACATTTGGCAAATAAATCCTAAAGTTAATATATAAGTTAACATATAAGATTTAGTTTCAGTTTCAGTCATTTTTTCTCTGATTTCTACATTCCTCTAGCAATGACTCACTTTGCACAATGAATGGGTCAAGTTAGTCTGGGGTGGTTAGCGCATAAAAAGCTAACCATTAAGGCACTGCTGTGGTGTTCCACTAGCTGATTCGCACAAGTGTTTTGGAATGCTCGACAATCATCGGGTGCATTTTAACTGTATATCTCGGTTGCCAAAGACTCATTGTGTTGGAAATTGGCGGAGAGTGTTTGGTTTTAACATAAATTTTGAAGAACTTTCATTCATTATATTCACCGTTGACGTTTGCCTCGGAATTTTACTTGTAAATTACAAGTATATTTACTCAACAAGATGTATAATCTATTCAGTACATAATGGGAGTTTTACTGTTTTCCAAATTGCACACACAGGATATTGATTTCTATAATATTTAACTGGTAATAAGAAACACTTGGGAAAATTATAAAATTTTGTTATGGAAATAAAACAGATCATAGTACTAGTATTGCTATTTTATATTAGTAACAACCAAATGTTATCAATGGATATACTTATTTCGAATGGTGAAAGAACATGATGACAGTCAATTGGCCGTGATCTTAATGAAATACAGTCTTACTGCGTAGCACAGAACAGCTGGTGGTGGTTCTGTTGTGTCAGAAAGGGCTGTGATACGAGAGCAGCTCCTTACTTTATGATCAGCGTAGTTTCTGGCTCTGGGCAGATGCATTGTGGGTCTCTGAAATTGATCCAGTAAATTGGAGATGGCGCTGTCTACAGTGTGAGCGAGTTAGCAGCCAAAGTTTGGAGAACACAGGAAAGTTCGCTGGAGTAGAAGCGTCTAGCGATTCAAGTAAGAGTTTTTCTCTCACATCAATGGCATTGAACAGCACTGTGCCGGCGAAGGGAGACGCTGTGTAAAACAACATTTCTTGTCATAAATTATAAGTGTTTCAGGATTAACAACGTTTTCGGGATACTTTGACTGCAAGGATTCATTACTGCCGCTTGTGCTGTAGCACTTTCTGCCGTGTCTGTGGGATTCTGCCTTGTATATCACCGTAAGTAAATGCGATACATAATACTGTGGGACCTTGTTGCATAATTAGATGATCAAGGAGTGTTTGTTTCCGTTAGAATGAATTACCAAAGGGGACATCACATTGGATATTTATAAAACAATGAACGACCCCCGCGACAAGGACTTGACACCGATTTCTAGGAAGCACCGACTCATGGCTGCAGTTCTGCCGGGGGAAGAGAGTGCATTGCCCGGTAATGGTTCTAGACTTGACCGAAACGGGATTGGATTAATCTATTGTTTTATTTGTGGAGGCAGTGTTACAACCGGGAAAGAACTGAAATTGCAAGTGAAATACCAAAGAGAAAATGGACCGTTTTTCCCGTTTTTGCAACACCAGGAGCCAGCCCCAGGGGCTGACGGAGTTTCCCTAGATGGATGCGTGCTCGCTTGCGCTGTGTGCCACTGCTTTCTCGGTGAACAGTGGAACTCGTTCGAGAGATCCAGGACCCCGATAGAAAAGCGCATGTACTGGTTGAAAAGGCCGTATCAGTGTGACTCCCGACGGATACCCCAAGAATGGAACATCTCTTATGATCTGGAGCGAAGGATAAGTGTCAGTAGTCAGAATTTTGACGCACCTGAATCTGATTTCTCTTCCTTTTCAGAAAATGAAAATATGTCAGACCAAGAGCTAGATTTAGTTGACAGACCCGGCACGAACAAGGAAAAATGTTTTAAAATATCCGCTATTAGCAAAACATCCAAAGAAGGTACCAGAAAAAGTAGCGATGTCAATATAAAAAGTAGTCCCGATTCTCAGCGGGCAATCCGGTACACTGTCAGTGGCTACGCTGCACAGGACGCACAGAAAACGGATAGTACTTTACCGCCTAGGCGTTCTGCTCAAATTATGAATCATGTATCTCAATCCGCAGTGTCTCTGGCTCAGTTCCAGGAGTTTCTGCCACAGCGCTGTTATGACACTCCTTCTGTCGCGACACCTGTGCAAGACAACGGAATCATTATACGCAACAAGCAGTGGCTACCAGAGGAGAATGCCAAACATCCAGACCCGCGCCAGCATACTGCCGACAGCAGCTGTAACTCCAGGCATCCTCTGGTTCTGTTACGCAAACGTCATAAAGCAGCAGATGTTGCTGGTGCTGCCGCTGCGCTGTCACCTGCTGGCGCCCAGAGCGCTTCCGACCACGACACGCACGTCCTGAAAGAAAGTGACCCCAGCAAGTCAAATGACGGCGGTAACCACGCCTGCGACTCCGACTCCGACGACAATGAAATAAACATAACAAGTGACGACGAACTAGACATGACCGAGCCAAGGGGCAGGAGGGATCGCGCAGTGGGGCTGAACAGACAGCAAAGGGAGGCGGGAAGTGTAATCACAAAGCCTCAGAGTGGCAATACCTTAGAGGAGTGCGCGTGTTACATCTGTGGAAGCAAGCTGTCACAAACAAACCAGTTCAGGGTGTATGTGCAGAAACAAGAGCGCTCGGTTAACGAGCCTTTTTTCCCCTTCCTGTGGCTGCACAACCCTCCCCCTGGGGCCCTGCCTCTGAGCCCTGGGGGGTGCACCCTGGTGTGTGCCTGCTGCCACTCGTCCCTCATGCAGCAGTGGCAGGGCTTTGAGCTGGCCAGTGTGCCCGTGCTTCAGCGTCTCTATGTCGTGCCCCTGAACACGGGCCCAGGGGCCCAACAGCCCCATTCCCTGGAGGGTCACAAACCCGAGCCTGAGCCCGAGCCCGCCCGGGAGGCCTGCTTTCTCTGTGGCCAGGACTGTGGCAAGGATGTCAAAGTGGCCTATGCCAAAGCTGGGCCGGGCAAGGCCCGTGGCGCCATGCACTTCCCTTTCATCAACCTCCTCCCGTGCCCTCCCAACGCAAGGGGTGTGAAGAACGGGAAGGTGCACTGCTGCAGGATGTGCCATGGCATCCTGGACGACATCTGGGCGGCCTACCAGCTGTGTCTGAGCGAGGAACTCATCACCTCCGTCAACACTTTTCTGGCACGATACCACCAGGCCGTGGGCGGGGGGCCAGCCTCTATGAGTGGCTGCCTAAGCTTACCCCCGGCTCGGGCGGGCCACACCTCTGTGTGCTACCTGTGTGGTTCTGAGCTGGGCGCTGGCACCGAGTTCCAGCTGAATGTGAACCCACCGGGCCGCTGTGGGGAAGGAGAGCCCTTCTTTCCCTTCCTGACTGTTCACCCCCCTGCACCCCGGGCCAAGCCAGCGGATTCCACAGGACTGGTGTCCACCTGTGCACTCTGCTATCATGACCTGCTGGGCCAGTGGGCACAGCATGAGAGCCGCAGTGGTGGCCAGCCTGCCAGCAGCCCCTGGTCCCGTCAATACAGCTGTGACACCTTCGTCTGCTTCTTCTGCAGACAGGAGAAGAGGCGCTGCCTGGGGCTAAAGATGGTCCACGTGGCTCGGCTGCCTGTCTTCCTGTATGCACCCAGGGTCAGCCACACTCTGGTGGTGGATGATGGGAAGAAACTGACCATTGGATCTTGTGTGGAATGTAAGGCCATGGTGCTGGCTGGGCAGAACATGAAACAGAATCACCTGGTGGACAGCAACCCTTCCCCCAGTAAACATAAGGTAATTAGCATGTAACAAGTTCAGTTGCCTCACTGACGCCTTCCAGCTGACTTTTAACATGTGTTTCATTATATGTGTTATATTGCTCTTACTCTGCTATGCTGAGTTACCCTGCTGAGTGAGAAAGTTAATCTCATGGAGGCCTATTCGTTATTTTAACTTTTCCCCACCACCTAAAATGAGAAGTGCAGGCAGGGGGTACTCTGGATCAAGCAACTAAAGCTATTATGTGGGGTGTGCCCATGTTGTGAGTGTATGTGTGTTCGTGTGTCAGTATGTATGTGTGTGTTTGTGTCTGCACGTCCATTAGCAGGGTTTGGCAATTATGAAGAGGGTATTCCTATGTTGTTGTTGATTCTTTCCTGCCAGTCAGACTTTCCCCTCTGGTTCAAAGCCTTTTTTGTCAGTGGTATTTTACGTCACCCTTCAGCCAAGCATTGGAAAGTATCTTAGTTGGACACTGACCATGTCAGTGTGTTGTAGTATAGTAGGCAATCCAAAAGAGGGGGGTATGGGGGAAAGGTGGGGTGTCTGGCCTCTAAATATTGTTTGGTAGATGCAGGATGGTGTGAGTAGTGCAGGCAGGAGTTTGCTGGAAGCCTGCACAGTGTAGTACACATGAGGCCAACATCCAAACAGGGGGATGTAGAAGTCAGCGGTGTGGGCTGATTCATATATTTTAGAAGTCTGCACTGCTGTGCTCTGCTAGACCATCTGGCGGCAGAAAACAAATGTTACCCCGGTGAGCTTGATTTCCACCCCTCCTTCTGCTGGGAACAGAGGCTCCAGAGCCTGAAACAGATGAGAGAAAGGGAGGAAATTGTGTCTAAAGGAAGGTGTTTTGATTGGAGCAGAAAAGCAATTTTGCACTCATATTTTGCTCTAAGATGCCATATGCCATATATTTTGTTTAGGGAGTATAAAGGGATTACAATAAAACAGAATTCTTCAAATACCATTATATATGGTGTTTTAATTCTCTGATCCAATAAAGTGAATGGTTATAAAGTAAATCTGGTTGAGATACAAGTCCAAACTTGTCTGGTGTGTGTCTCTTTAAAAAAGAAATGGCCTGTGTAGCTACTATTGGTGACAGCTGAACTCTTATATAGAGTTTATTAAACATAATCATTTCCTCTAATCCAGTCAGCTCAATGGTCAAGAGGCGAAAAAGTGAACGTGATGCTGGACTTAACTCCTGTGGCTGTCATTCACGCCGCGGCACAGGGGTTTTCGGGACATGCCAGCTGTTTATTGCCTGGGCTGAACTAAAACCATTAGACAGAGGGGAAGCTCACAGCGGCAGCTTTTGAGGTAATGTTTCTGTGGGATTCTGACCCAAATTGCAAAAAGATGATCCGGGAGAGGAGCCCCAAAGGCCACAGGGTCTGCAGGCACATGGGAGATTAAGCCATTTTGGCCTCGGCAAGCATATGACTTCATGGCTTTGGAAATGTTGGGGAGGGGTGGGGGAGTGGGGGGCGGTGGGGAAACAGGTGCTGTGTCCTCCGCTGACATGTGATCTGCTCCAGAGCTGGCCTGTCATCGCTCTCGTGTCACAGAAGGCACACATCTGCTTCCTCTGCTTCCTGGAGCATTCGTTATCACTGTAATGGGGGGAGGGATGGGGGCAGAGAAAGTGGACTGAGGGCGAGAGAAGGAGATAGTGGGTTTGTCTTCTCATGACTTGACTTTGGAAGTACTTTCCTCTTTCATTGACAGTGAAATAATTTCATTGTCATTCCCACAGTATGTGTTGTAGATGGAGTATAGTTTTTGACAACATTGTATTTTGCACACAGGCCAGCATTATTCTGTGGAATATCTCCAAGTAATGTAAATCAAAGTGTAAGTGTCATTCCATTTTTTTTTTTCCAAATGTCAACTTTCGACTTCCCAGTATTGTAATAAAACAAGGAATTTCTGTCTATTTTTCTGCTGAATTAAAAAAAAAATACATCCAGACGTGAGCCCCCAAATGAAATAAGATCTGAAACAAGAGTAGTGCTCAGAAGCCAGGCACTTTATATATAGTCTGCGGTATGTCTCAAGCATATTCATAATTACATGGTCATGGAGTATAGCCAAATTTCAAGCTCGCTCTCCCCTTTGATTAACCTTTTGACACAGTGTCCAGGACAGTTACTTAATTGACTCCACCACCCAACGGGCTGGAAAATGCAACATAACCATAAATTCATTTTCCCTAACATTGCTTTGTTGCTCTAGCCAGCTCATATGGCCTCTGCTGTCCTTTTTTTTTGAACCTAAAATCCAGAAAGAAGTTGAATTTTGCAGTGCATAAGTGTCACTGGCAGGATTGACTTTTCAGCATGTGAGTCAGTTTGCTTTTCAAGAAGGTCCAAACAAACCACTCTCACAATGACATACATGTTATGAGTGTCAAATTAGCTTCTTAACTTAACGATAACATTGGCATGAAATCATTGATAAAATATCACGCTGACAATGGAGATAATATGTAACTGCCTAATTTTGTCTTGATGAAAATAGCAGTTAGCAGATCTTTTGAAAAATGTGAAAGTGATGATGAGCAGTCTTATTCAACATTACCCCTCTGGTAGCTGTTTATAATTTATAACCTAAATATATACAATATCATTTATAATTTTGACTTCTGTAATTGCACACTGCATTAAAAACTGTATCAGGTATTCAGCTGGCATGAAGGGGGCAGTTAAAGTTACAGAAAAAGAGATGGGGGGATGAACAGAATATTTCCAATGAGGTGTGAATACATTGTTTCTGTGTGATAATAAAATTCAATTTTAATGGTGGTGCTGCTATTTCTTAAAATATGTTACTCTTTGAAAGTCATGCTTCTTCTTCTTGAGAGAGAGAGGGAGAGAGCGCATGAGTGAGTGTAATCGTGCCTCTATGGTGGTCTGATGAACTGAAGCTCATAGGTTAATGGTCCCAGATGAACCCTGGGTAAAGAGAGGAGACAGGTTGTTAGTTCTGAATGCAATCAGTGAGCCCTCCAGTCTTTACCATGTGTGTGTCAGGGGTGGGGGCACGGAGGAGTGGTCTTACTTAATGGTCAATGGCATCTGAAGGAAGTGACAAAGTAGAAAAATACACTGGCATACTGACAGTGTCGCCTCTGAAAATTAATGACAGTGTTAAGGGACTGTAGCAGCAGCATTGGAAACCAGTCATGCGGTGAGAGGGAAAGAGCATAAACATAATTTCACAGCAGTGACATCAAACCCAAAAAAGGGGAACAGCTCCTTCAGTAAAGAAAAGTTTGTTTTGCTTTAGAATGATGTGTGCTTTGGATTCCTTCATAAGGGCTTAAAAAGCTCATGTCATGCCCTTGCACCCAGTTAAGTCTAAAGCAATCTGTCATGGTGTAACATCCAAGCCAAAGAAGGAAGGCACAGAACACATCATCATGTTTCATTAATGCTTCATGAAGGTCCACTCTCCTGAAACTCATTTCCCATGCAGACACTGGGGGGAATAGCTTTATGGCATTGTGTTAATTGCTAAGTTGTTTGTGCAGACAGCACATTGAATGTGCTTGCATAGTGAGGATAGATGATGGGTTTGGCTTTGAAGGCTGTCAGATTTGGGGTTGGATTACTTTATGCAGATCCCTTCACGGGAAATTCAAGGCTACTTGACACATTTTCACTTTGCTGCTGTTTGAATGTTTTGGCCCAATTTGAGCAAATGTGAAATCTAATCCTCTTGTTAATGAAGGTATGTGATGTGTGTGGTGCATAGCCACAGTATGCCTCAAAGGCCCTCTGGTCTGCAAGCAGAATCATTTTCTCAAGTCAGGGGATTCAGCCTACTTCATAAGCGATCAGAATTGACTGTCAGGCAGAGTGTGGCTGTAGCATATTGCACAACACAGTACAGTTATAATGCAAGATATGAGTATTTGCCAGGAGAACACCACAAATTCTAACAGACCACATTGCAATTTTTAAGGCAAATCCATAAAACTTCAGAGGCATTTGAGAAAGAAAACAAACTATTTCTTGGGTGTACGTAGCTTAACTTTTGACATTGAGATGATATCATCTGGAGGTTTTATTAATTCTTGCAGAAGATGTAACGTAACTTTTCTGTGTGGTGGATGGGAGCCCTCAGTAGATGGTAATGAAGTGTCCTCAGGGGAGGCGGAGTAGAAATGAGCACTGCGAGGTGACTGTGACTGGGCAGGGGTTTAGCGGAGAGGATCCTCTGCACTGGGACTGATGGTCACACTGAAGGGGTCTGAACCGTGAGGGTAGTGGGTTGGTGGGGGGAAGGGGGGAAGGTAGGGAGTGCAGGGAGTGGAATGACTCGTCGTCTGTGCAGAGTTACGCCAGGGGCCCCACAGGAGACCTCCCAGCATCCCCTGCCAGGAGCCGCACCGGCTCCCCCCATCCCCCTCCATGGAGGAGCATTTCCTCTGCTGATGGGGCTTTGGCAGCGCTCCAAAAGCACGGGGCCATTCATCTGCATTCCTTCTCACAGCTCTGTGACGGTGTTGCTCTCACCCCAGCATGCAGTGCGTCTAGCCCATGGATTCACATTTCAGTCGATTTTCAAAAAAAGGAGCATACTCTGTCCTGACCAGTTGTCTTCTGCCGTGAGCTAGGCCTGCAAAGAAGAGTTTGTGGTGTCATCTGACCGAGGCCCCTGTCGTGACTGGAAGAGTTACGGCCGTCAGCAGCCTCTGATGTTAGCTGATGCAGCTGTGTGTGACGGCGGGCGTGACCCGGTGACAGGGGCTCCGGGTGACTGCCGCGAGAGTGTCTGACACAGGTCATCTGAGCCGGGGGCACGGGTGACCCAGAACTCCTGTGGGTGGCCAGCTGCTTATCTGCTCCTCAGAGCGTGTGGTTTCTGCAGGCTGCATTTCAAATTCAACACACATGCTGCAATTTTAATGTCTGCTGGAAGCCCACAGCTTGCTTGAAAAACCTGATGTCCCAAGTTTTGAAGGCCTGACATCATTTCCTTTTGGTTGAGTGTATGGCTGTTAATTGTAGGGAATCTACTGGCCATTGTTCAGAAGCCTGCCTTAAAAATTAGCCTGTCTGCTTGATATAGTTGACAATACAAGTTTAAGGAGCAAGTGGATCACTCTTGGTTTGGAAACACAAATAAATCCATAATTGTGTGGATTGTAAACCTATGGTGTTTTCTCTCTGAGCTTCTATCTTTTATCAAACATGCCTTTTCGGTTGCTGTGTAGGTAGTAAAGTGTATAGGTTGATGATCCTTTCTTCAACAGCTGCAGTGTATTGATGGAATGTTGGAAACTGCTAAATGCCATCACCGCATAAATCTTCACCACTGGAACATCCTGAACAAATGCATGTCGGAATTTATGGTGAGATCTGTCAGTAGGTACTCCGCTGTAGCTTTGGAAAGGTGGATTAGAGCTGACAGAGGCTAGCTTACTGGTTGAAGGGGTGATCGTTCTCATCTGTGTGATATATTGACATAGCAGAACTGAAATTTTACCACAGTGGGTATGGCACGAGACAGAACAAGGGCACATTTTACATTTCTCCTCATTATATTTTTTTGATGATTGTGAAAGGCTGCTTTTGAGGATCAATGCCCAGTGCTGTGGTTCTACACTGTTGTTGTGGTTGTCTCCTGCTGTAAAGGACATTTGCAGTGCAGATGGGTATCTGTGTCACTGTGTCTTTTTTGGCTGTGATCTGAAAGCTTCCCTTGGGACCATTGTGTCCCTTACTCACTTGACTGGCTCCCTAGCCTGGGTGGCTCCCTTGACAGTAGCAATATTATGCCACTGGAGGGCAAAATGTCACAGATCACATCCACCAGACAGTGCCTATTCAGCCTGTTGGGTTTATTTATTTTGCCAGTTGCTGCAGGTTTAGCATTGGGTGTGTCCAGACTGCCCAGGAGGCTGATACCGTCCTGTGGCTTTTGTTTTATGTGGCATGAATTGAAGGAGTGGATGCTTCTGTTCTTTCTGGTCTGTTCACCACTGCTCACATTACCTCAGCATGGCCTGGTGCATTGGTGAGTAATGCAGACTGGCATGCTAGCATAAACCTTACACCTCCAGCTCCTGTCCCAGCAGTGAAAACAATGTCAGAATGTGGAAAGAAAAATACCACTGAAGTATGAATGACCTCCATGGTACATTTGTTATCTCTCCAGTGTTTGTCTAAGAGGGAAATGTGCAGGATCAAACCAGATAGCCCCAAATGATGCAGTATTTGGTTGGCAGATGGTCATAGAAAAGCAGTGATCCTGGGGAACTGAGCGTAATGTAAATGAAAGTGAAAAGGCTGGAAAATAGAAGTGCTTCTCACTTGTGGAATGCCATTGAAAGAGAAGTGTGAATGGATCCGGTAGATCGTGATTCTTTAAGCTTCAAGCACTGACATGCCCATTTCCACCATTAAAGGGGGGCATGCAGAAGTTGGCCTGAATATTAAGGCTTTGGAATTCTGCTGCAGACATCCAATTGGTGCAGCTGATTTGTGCACAATAGCTGTGCAGCAAACTGACATGGTGATGGACAAACAGTGGGAACAGAGGTAATGTAGGAAAAGGTACCAGAGGCTGGGAAAGGTCCTTAGCTCACAAGTGGTTAACACATAGCTATGCTGCAGTTCTTCTGGCTCACACATTTTTGCTGAGTCGGGGGAAGTACGGTCAGCTGGTGGGGTCATCCGCACAGTAGGTCTGACAGGTGGAACTGGACAGGGCTGCCCCCTCATTCCTTCCACTGACGGTAGTTACGTTTAAGCGATTGGCTGACTGGATATTTATGATCCCGGAGCCTCCGCGGTTATTTCAGATTTGTGCCTTCTGGCACGGGATGGACAGGGTCAAGCCACCGAAAATGCGTCAGCAAACGTTTCCTTTCCATCCTCAGGATCATTTTACCAGTGTTTCACAGAGGAAAAATCTGGCCTGTGAAGTTATCTGTTCTTCGGCAATTGTAATTCAACTGTGAGAACAGTTTAGAATTTGAAAAAAAAAAAAAACCTACAGCACTAACGGGAAGAAAAAGTTTGATGCACTTATTAGCTGTTATGAAGGTTCCAACAGCAGAGCTCTCTTTCCCTTCTTTACCGCTCTGATATCACCCTGGTGTCCAGCCATAGGCCTTCAGGACCTGATGAATGATAGTTCAGGGAGCTGCCATACACCATGTGAGGCAGCAGTGGATTCTATTGGAGCTGGGCCACATTGTATTTTAGGCTCAAGGCAGAAACTGTCCATTTTAATTTTTTTTATTTGTGCGTTTCATAGCTCACGATCCCGTGTGAACCTCTCTGTGAATGCAGCAATTATCTATTGACCTGAGAGGTTGACTGATGGTGGGGGTGGCTGGATGGTTCGTAATGCATGCCCTGGCTCTGGTCGTCAAGCGCATGGGCCACGGGAAGCAGATCTGCGGGCCAGTGAACCCAATGCAGGAGTCTCTCATGCAGAGTTAGTGGCTTGGCAACCTCCTTCAGCTCAGTTCCCAGGTCTCAGAACACAGTGCTGCTCTCTTAATTTGGGAAGAGGCCAAGCCCCTCTCTCTCCCAGCCTACCAACCACCCCCCCACACACCCCCAGCTTTTATTATAGACCAACCGTTAATTCAGAGCAAAGCTTGAATGAATGGACTCTGTGCAAATGGAACACATATTGTTTACAGACGGCTAGCGCGTCAGAGATGTAGGGCCAGAGAGTAGGTTCACAGCGTGAGGTGTTTATTCCTGTTGGGCCTGTTTGAGAGCCCTGGCACCACAGACTAAAAGCCTTTTAATGACTGGACAGGGTGGCGGCTACAATCATTGTTTATTTTTCCTCTCTCACACTTTTCATAGAGAGAAAAAAAAGCGAAGAAGGCTTTTTTTTCCCCATCACGATTCTCCGTTGGGAGCTGTGTGATAACAGGATTGCTGTTGTGTTCTTGTGGGCTAGGCCCAAGCCCTTGTTACCAGGCCCCCGTCTGAATAGAGAGAGCCCCGGCCCAGTTCCCTGACCCTCTCTGGCCCCCCTGCTCCTGGGACTGCCCTGCCAAGACCATTCAGTCTCACGGGGATCTGAGGGAGGGAAAAAACTGAGTGGGAGGATTTGGGGCCTCATTCATGTGAGCTGTTTTTACCGAGTGTGACCAAACACTGTGGTGCTTTCTGTCTGTGGTCTCTAATGTCATTATTCTTACTTTAGTTCTTCCAGGTATATGTTACATTTTTGCCCAATCATATTGTGTCTCCTACCAGTAACACAGATTTTACAGTGTGAGAATCCATAACATTAGACAGCTTTAACCCTTGGTAGGCCAGCATATGCTGTTGAGGTCCAATTCTGGGGGTGGTCTTGTGAAAATATAGGCTACCCCCAGCTCCCCCCTCTTATATATAGTGAGATTGAAATGACCCGAAGCTCTGTCAAAGCAACACAAAATTTGGGAGACCACGAAGAATAACTCAGTGTGTTTTTGTGGGAAGGATACCATAACAGAGCTGGTTTCGGCTCTAGCCAGAGGGTCTGTTTAACTTCCTCCAAAGAGCCGCGGAGAAAGCAAACAGTGACGCAAAGTGAGGGGTTGTGATAGGCTCGGCAGCAGGTGTGGGCGTGCACACCGCACGCGTTCCCTCTTGTCACATCTGTCAATCAGAGACTGAGTGCTTGGACTCCTAGCAGATGGCAACTGTAGCAGTAATGTACTACAGGAAATGTACCACTGTACAGTGGATGATGGGCTGAAAGTCAAAGAACCCATAAATTCCATTATGTTCCATTGTCCCTCTCTCTCTCTTCTATGTCCCGCTACCCAAATCTGCAAAGTTTACTGCAGCACTTGACTTCTCTGTGGGATGTGTGCTGTCTGGGTTTATTTGTTATTTGGAGCAAAGTCTGATTTGAATTGGTCCTGTGGCAAATGGAAGCTGATGCACGATGTGGCAAGCTGCCGATCATGGGTTCCTCATTTCTGACTCAATTCCTTTCCCCTATTTTCCTATTTCTCTCATTTGTCACTTGTTGTACATTTGTAATGTAATCCCCTTTAACTGAAAGAGGTAAGATGGTTAGCTAAGGGCTTCAAGACAGCATTGTGCAGTGATGGTGTTGTGCATATAAGCCACCCTGTACCTCAGAGGGCAGCTGTGCCTAGAAATGAAGACCAGGCCACAACGTGGGTTTACTTTAGTAATTACAAAGCTATGCTGTAACTACAGTGCATGCTACAAGACTTTTCTCATTGACTCTTGGCCAGATCACCCAATGCGTAAGCCAGTTTTTTAGTAGTAAGGGGAAAAACACACTGCTGGAGATGTGAGTGTAAGAGAGACAATTTATTTAATGTTTGTTGCAGTGTTTCAGCTGAGGATGTCCTCCAGGTGTGTCAAAGTATTAGCAGGTGTGCAGATTACCATAAGTGGGTCCACCTGGACCATGGCATGGCAGTGTGTGTGTGGTAGCTACAAAGGGCATGCTGCTTTTCCCTTCTACAGGGGCCAGATGTGTCACATAGGGCGTTGTTGTTAGGGCATTCTGGGCACGGTTGCCAAGGAAAACAAACATAACATTACTGATGTCAGAGTTCATTATCTGTGCTGGGTCAATTCTAATGTTTTTATTGAACATTTTATATAGATTACAGACAGTATCAATTTGGTTGCATTTTTCTGGCCACCTGTGCAACTTGTGGGGTAGCTTTTTGAATTGTGAACCTAGCGATGTAGGCTGTGTTTCCTAACATAGAAGCTTTCAGATAAGGTAGTGGGGATGTGTGTGTGTGTGTGTGTGTGTGTGTGGGGGGGGGCTTTTGGGGGTCATCAGCTCCTGGACTGTCATTCTGTGTCTAATCTGCTGATGAGGGCTGCGGCTAATTAGGTGGAGAGAGCACTGCTGGGACAACTGGCCATTCCAAAATGGAGGGGGAAAGTTGAACTAAAACAACCTGTGGTGGGCTAAATATACACACCAGTGGTAGTTAAAAAAAGACACGTTATGCAGTGTGTTGCCAGGGAAGCTGGGATAGAAGGGAGTGTGATGCAATCTCCACAGAAATACTGTACGGTGTGGCTTTATTTTTGAGTGGACCATAATGGCTCACTTGTAATGATGAGCACATATGAATTTGAAGCCTGGGGTGTGGACATTATGAGCACAGGCATCTACAGGGTGCTGTCAGCCAGCCATTAGCTGTGAGATACCTGGATCTTTGGGTTCTAGTGATCACATGCACAATAAAGTACCCTCCCAAGAGCCTGATGCTGTCACACATTCAACAACCCCCACCCCCTCAAATGGTGAGAAGGAGCATGAATACAGACAGCTCCCTGTCTCCCTCATCCACCAGATGATACACCCACACAAGCCTCCGGGTGGATTAGAGAAAGGAAGCCTGCAGCAGTCGGTTGGGTATTTATCAAATTCGTGTCACTGCTAATCAACTGGAACGATAGGTCACACGTTCACATCAGACCGTCTGTCATGTGATGGTCATTTTTTGAACCCTGTTCCGCAAAACAGGAGGCTGTGACTGGAGTTCCCAGCAAGAAGCGATCAAGAGCCGGTGTCTGCTCATTTAACTGCAAGTACGGCCATTGGGAATGAGGAGGGGTTTTGCTGAGCTTGGGCTCAATGCCTGTCAGAACATCTTCAGGCACAGGATACTGGAACCTGCCATTTTATGTACAACAACAGCTGATGACAAAGACAGTGCTTGTCTGTTGTCAATTAACCTTCATTTGTACCAGCACTTGATATTATCTTGGGATCCATTTTTATGCTGTCATAAAAAAAATCATTCAATAATCTTTGAAGATAGCATTGCATCTAGGGAAAAGCGTTATGTGGATTTTCAATGGTTCCTAAATGAATGGCCATTTAGTCCTAGTTTGAATGCCACAGATATTGAGGTGTATTTCTCATTTAATAGGTGCCAAGGAGGGATTTAAAATGTTTTTTTTTCTGAGTTAATCACACTATTTACACCACCCTGAAACCTGCCATCCAACTTGAGCCCTAGATGTACAGTAGATTACAGAAGCATTGTGGCCTCTGTACAAAAGGCTTTACCATGCAGTTGCAGTGCTGGATTTCATTTTATGATTGCTATATGTCAAGATTTTCTGTTTATCTTTGAACTTGGAATATCCCTGCAATGGGGAGTTAACGTGTGAGCTGGAATGAAAGAAAGAAAATAATAGCCTGGCTATAAAAATTAAGCTATCAGGGCATAGCCTGTGGATAAAAATGGGAATCGAATAAAGAAGGGAGGTGGCAGTGATTCTGTTGGTTCCTCTGCAGAAGCATCCCCACTGGTTGACATCAGCACGGTACAATGTGCTCAGTTTGAGTGACATCGCTGGGACCTCCAGAATTGTTTCCGAGAGGATGAGGACTTTGCAGTGACATCATGGCTACTCCAGCGACACAAATACCCGCAAAGCCCAGCAAGAGAAATTTATTGGAAGGCACTGAAGAGAAACACGTATTATTGATACTGCTATCAGGATAAATTTTTGTAGTTTTCCTTCCAGGAAATTGGACATGTGGTTGTGTACTTTCCGAAATGTTTATTTGCTGAACATTGGTTAGCGTGTGCTAGCAGTTTGAGTCAGACCAGAGATGAGCATGACTCACATGAACTTTGCGGTAGTTTTTTTTTTTTTTTAGATGAAGGGCTTATGCATGTATATGACTCTGTCCGGCTGTTTGTGTGGACACATATTCAGAAAGAAGGCTAAGCAGCCAGTAGAGTGTGGAAATCTCTTTGAGATTATGACGGGGGAGGTGGTGTAATGTACACAGTGTGTATTTAATACGGTGGAGTTGAAAGAAAAATAAATGGGGAACGCTGCCAGCACTGAAGTTCCCTGGTGAGAGTCTGGGAGGCACCTTACTGGCTCCATACTGTATCCTGGCTGCCGTGGAAATACAGGCAGAATTACAGAGGGCTGCAATATTGTTTTTTTGGCCTCTCAGCTGGAGAGAAAAAGGAGAGGCGTGTAAACTGATACAGCCATTCTTGGTAGCGGGTATAGTTTACTAGCCACAGCCAGACTCTGGGCTTGCTAGCCAAAGGCAGGCATGCAAACAAACTGAATGACTATAAGTGAAGTCTGCTAGCCACAGGCTTGCACACAGATTCTGGGAACTGTTCTGTGAAAGGTTTAATAGCCTCACTCACACATACAGCCACATTCTGGGATCAGTGGTGGGTAGGGTTTAATGGCCACAGACATACACACACATGGCCAGAATGTGGGATCAGTAGTGGGTACAGATTAATAGCTTTAGACATTCATCTGGCCAGGCTCAGAGAATCAGTTATGGGTAGAGGGTACTAGCCACTTTGAAGCCTTTTCAGTTCGTCTTGTCTCAGTGCAGTGCAGACAAGCATATTTCTTCAGTTGCTCTGTCTGAAAACCACTGTGAAAGGGTGCTAATATCCTACATTGTCATGATGGAGCAAGGTGCTTTGCACCAGGTGATACCTGCCTCTCCATTCCCACAACCAGCTATGGGACCAATGGGTGGTAACGAAGTTTCAAGTAGACATCCGACAGTAGCTGTAAACAGGCCAGGGGTGGGGTTCACAGATTCACAATGATGCCTTGGTGCCAAAGATGAAGGAAGGAAGGAAATGTCACAGGAAGCCTCGCTTGGTATTTAGCGAGGTGAAACTGTTTAGCTGTTATAAGGTTCCCTGGGTAAAATTTCTCACCTTGTGCTGTTTTGTTATCATATAGCATTTATTTTTAACTTATCAGGAAATTAAGGTGTGTCAAAGGCAGAATAGCAATGCAAACTTTCTAATTAAGGCAGAATGCACTTGCTGATGTATATGTGCAAAACCACTACATCACTTTAAGATTGCAAGGTAGGTGTTCATTAATGATGTGACAGGGCATGAACAAAAAAGGGTACAGGAATGTGCAAACTCTCTCTATTATAATTGTTGTCGTTTTATGTATTGCAGTGTGAGTACAGCAGTGGAAACCCAAACTGGGCCTTGAGACCCATGCTAGTTTGGGTTCTGAAGGGGTGTATCTCTGCCTGGCAGTAAAGAGGGGGCCTGAGAGTTAGAGATTGTTCTGCCGGATTGCCTAATCAGGCCATCTTTATTTAGAATCTTGGATGCCTGGTGAGCTTAAATGTGCATTCTTGAATTTATTTTTTAGCTGTCATTATACAGTTGATGTTGTGCTGCTGAAAGACCCTGAGGCAGAGGGTAAAACTCTTGACTCCACAGTACTGTGTTTATATTTAAGCACCAAATTAATAGGCAATAAACCTGAAGATGAAGTGACAACTGTGAAATGTGTTGATCTGCTTTAAA
Source organism: Albula goreensis (assembly GCA_022829145.1). Taxonomy (NCBI): domain Eukaryota; kingdom Metazoa; phylum Chordata; class Actinopteri; order Albuliformes; family Albulidae; genus Albula; species Albula goreensis. Next base: position 14,895,322 of record CM040741.1, read on the forward strand.
AAACATAATCTTCCTTGGGAGAAGCCCCCCCCATCCAAAACATACAAAAAACACAATTTTGCAGCTATATAGACCACTAAGAATAAAGCTTTTTAATTTTTTTTTGCCAGGCACTGTAAAAATAGCACTTGGTTTGAGTTAGGAGCCAGGGTCCTGTTTCTTTCCTTTAGGAATTAGCAAGGCCACATGTTGCCAGGCCCCTTTTGGCTGGTGGAAGCCAGCAGCGGCTCCAGGCAGGCGAGTGAGCGGCCGTGCACATGGAAACTTGATCACCCACGGCTCAACAGATTGTTTGATTTATTTTAAAGCCGAGCAGATGGCTGCAACAGGAGTTTGTTTAAGTTCGGTTCAGAGCCGGGCTAGCGGCCAGGATCTGTGAGCAGGGCTGCCAAAAAAATGTTCAGTGACTCCGGACGCCTAAACCCCCCCTCCCCTTCAAACACCCCTCCCTACCTCATTCCCTACCTCCCCCATCTACCCCCCGTTTACATTTTTTTCAGTTCTGTTTTTTTTCCTCCCTTCTGCCAAAAGCACACACACTCAAACTCACACATGTACAGTCATTGTTTGTTTCTTTGGCCAAGGGCATGTGAACTTTGTGCCAGAGAGGCATTTTTGCACAAATTTGCAAACAACTGCCTAGTCTTTTTATACATTTTCAGTGTAATGAAGGTGTCTCCCCAAGATGTTAGCTGTTGAACAAAATCATATTATTTGTCCCTTTTGCTGTCACCTCTGTTATATCTGAAACATATTCAGTGGTCTGGAAAAATAGGCAAAGCAACAGCAATCCTGTTTCCTTTTTGCTATTGTCTGCTCAGTTTTGGTTCTAAAAGGTGTGATATGCAAAGGGGAGAGAGAAAGTTGTTGCCTTGGCTTTACAGATTAGCTCTGATGTGAAGTAAATGAGTTGCTAATGGAGGCTTGTACGAACGCTGCTCAACAGGCGGAACAAGGATTTAAAGAGCTTTAAAACCTCATGGACAAGTAAATAAACCATCACCTCGTGAAGGATGTCCCGTTTCCTTTCATGTGTGTCCAGGCCTTCAAAAGCTTAGAGACGTTCTACACCGTTGAGCTCACAGGGACTCAATTAGTTCACCCTGGGGTTGTGGGAAAATGTGTTTTTATTTCTGGGCTTGTTTATTGAATCCTTGGTCAATACATTACAGAGTGGCATTTGCCCCCTTTTGATTGTTTTACTAAAGAAGAGTGAGGCCCAGGGTCACGTAGATGCGGCAGGATGCCCACCACTGAACTTGATGGATGGAAAGGAATCCGATACAGAGCTGTCAGAGAGCAACTGCTTTTAAAACCTGAAGATTAAACAATAAAAAAGAGAAAGCAAGAAGAGTCTGAGGTCTGTCTGTAGACCAGAAGTGGGTGGGAAAAGCGTAGCCTTTCTGAGTATTCTGACACATACAGGAACTGCGACTAATGTGGTTACGAATATTTTACCGAATGAACCACCACACAGTCATAATGTAGGGTGCACTCCACTAATGTTTATGATGTTGCAATGCTCAATGACGCAGGTATTGTGAAAGCTCTCTGCTGAAAAGTAAAGCAGGAGTTGGCCGAGAGAAAGGTCGCAGCCCACCTTGGGTGCCAGTAGAGATAAGTCACACACAAGATGCTCTGCATGACTCCCTGATTTCTACAGGCTCCCACACACACTTAGATCTCAATTTGTTCATATCTATTGAGCATATACCACTGCCCCCCAACCCCCCTCACATGCCCCCAGAGTCACAAACCACTCGACCCCTCACTCCCCTCTCCATGGACCTGTTACATTCAGAAAAAGCCCAGTTCTGTTTTGATGAATCATGATCTTAATCAATCATTTATAAGGCAGGAAATGGCTTATTAAAAGAACACATCTTTGATATATAGCGCCGTGGAAGAAGAATGCATGAGCAATCAGCAAGGTTGTCAGTAGTAACCACGATCACAGATGCCCATGTTTCCACAGAGTAACTGGAGACCGCTTCTTTTGGGCCTGTAATGGAAAGGTTTCAGATCTTTTGAAGCTGCGTGGGGAGTTGTTTTCTTCCCGTCTGATTGCGTATCTTCCCAGAACATTGGCCGGGTCGTTTGTCATCAGTAACCCCACGCAAAAATGATGGTTGCTTAACTGATGTGGAGGTGGGGGGAGGGGATGTCTGACTAAAGACTCATGTTTGGAAAAGTAGCTTTCCAGACAAGGCTACAGGTTATTATTAATTGGGCATATCTGCATGCATTATAGATTTATGTATTATATTTTATAAACATGCTTTAGTCAAGGTGATTAACCTTTTTTGACCTGTCCATAATATAGTATCCACAGTAGGCTAGGGACAGGCACTAAGAAAACAGGGCATCTTTCATATCCATCAGATGGAAACAAAGCAATGGTTGGAGGGCAAGTAACTACAGAAGCAGACAAAGAAATTTGGTGTTTATGTAGGCCATTAGTCTCTTGTTTCATTAAGGTACAGAAATTTTCAGGTGAATAAGGAGATCTGTTTGCTTTTTTTGTTTACAGGTTAGTGCTGTTAAAACAGAATTCTTTCTAACACCTCTCAACTATTTTCATTTTTTCATTTCTTTTTCAGAAGATTGAGTTTTGGTTACTTGCTTCAGGGAAATTCAGCTGCTGATGCTTTCACATTTCAAAACAAATGCAAAGCCATTTTTAATGATCAGTAACAATTGCATACCTCAATTTTTTTTTTTAAACAACAAGATTTCCTCATAGTAATTAGGACTGGGAAAAGAAGAAAATTAGCACCATGTTAATTTTGGCAATGACCTCATATCCATATTTCCAGCCTGTGATCAAAGCGAGTATTGTATGCATGTGACTTGACAGAAATTGCTTCCATTTGTGTTTAGGGGAAAATGTGTCTTTTTCCTGGGCGGCGCTGTTTTGAAGAGACAGGACTATGATTCTAGCCCTCATCATTCATTATTCAGCTATAGAACTTTTACAGCTGGATAAAAACATTGGAAAGGAGTGAGCATGGATTTGGTTGTGGGGTGAGGTTGATTCTTGTGTTTTGCTTGGCTGAAAAACGCAGTTAAGATGTGTAATTTTTGGTAATGCTTGCCGGGCATCCCAATTGTTGCAGAGGATACGGCCTACAGTAGCAGCTTGTTTGGCAGCCTGAGGGATCTCACCACCTAATTCCCTGAATGTCCGGCTCTGGAGAAAACCAACAGGGAGAATGATGGACGAGATGGCGACATTTGAGGCAGACCTGTAATCAATCTGAGTGTTGCGGTCAGGTTGAACGAAAATCCCTCAGACCCTGCACATTAATGATAGCAGTCCATCTTGTGGATACTTTCAGTCGAGGGTCACTGAAAAAGCACTGCTACACGTCCCTCAGTCTGTTTTTGGTATTGTTGTAGCTGTTCTGGGGCCTGTATATTTGAATTTGGAATGATGGCTCAGCGGGGGAGGCCCTGTGTGCCAGGGTCACATGGAGGTATATTAGCCTTGGTTGTCGCTTGCTTTCTTTCCCATAAAATTATGGTAGTCTCATGGAGGGATGTGAAAATGTGCTTGGTTGTTCGCTTTGCTATCCCATAATTGGCCTAATTTCAGAATTGCTAAACCACACTGCAATCTGGCAGTCAACCTAGATACTGTATGTACTTCAGAGGGTGGTTGCTGCAATGAAAGAGAGAAGAAGAGTTCGAGAGAGATGTCCCATTAGACATGGTTTCTTTAGATGGTGTGAGAGGACATCTGCTCAAGCGCAGATCTTACACAGATGCATACTCACACGCACACACTTACAAAAACCCACACACACATAGTTGTGCACACATACGCATATGCTATTGAACATTTCAGGGCTGCATAGGGGGCTTTAACAGTGTGGTTAAGCTTACAAGGATGATAAGCTAAAGCCGGGTGGACTTGATCCTTACGCATGATGTTTCAATGGGACTCTGGGCACTTTACGACTGACTGCTGGTAACTGATAGGCATCCTGCAACTGTGGGAACAAGCAACTTTCTTTTTCGGGCTGGCTGTAAAGTGGCTTGCCCACGCGTGTCTAAACCACATGGTGAATGTAAGCCCCAGCTAACGTTACTCTCACATCCATCTCACGGCAGATTCCACAGCACCCTTGGCGACCTCTCCCAGTTAACCCTGCCTGAGAGAGCAGAGGTCAGACTAGTGTCCACACTGTGGGTATATCTGTTTGATCTGTTAAATACATCCGTTTATTTAACTTACAAAGAAATACCCGGTTATTAAGCTATACATTTAGAGAGCCAATACATATTAAAACGGAAACCATCTGATGAACCTGGATCTCTCCTTTTCCAGTGAACAAAGCCACGGGGTCTGTTCTGATTTTCTCATGTCTGCTCTCCGGGGTCTCGTACACATAATATTTTGTTTGCCTGCATGAGCTAAACTAAGCTTCAAGCTGTCCTCTCAGGCACACAATGATGTGTGCCATATACTGATACACAAATGACATAAATATTTGGTTATAGATGATGGTTGGCCCTGCTGGGCCTCTGTGATGTCACCTTCGTTTTGACAGCAACCATAAAAGGACCAGCACTGGCCGTTAATCTGCAAATTACACAGACATCTGAAAGCTTTACACCTCAGTGCTATAAGTCTCGACTGAGCTGGGAGTCATGGCAGCCATATTTTCGAGATGTGACATAGGACACAAGAGAAGTCGCCTATAACACAGCAGGTCACTGCAGTCAAGCTGTCTGCAATGCAGCGTGTCACTTCCTCTTCTCCCTTTGTTGGCTGGGTACTCCATCTTTCTCAGGAGTGTCTGGATTGTGCAGAATTTCTCTTGAATCAGGATGTTGATTCTGGTAGTTTATTTTAATTAGAAGATGATATAAATTGGGGGAAAAAAACAAAGCTTCAGGCTTGAAAAGTGAAGTCTGTTCAAGATTCCAAATATTTATGTTGTTGCCACTATTGCATGACAAAAACCGAATACAAAACTTTGTTAGAATAGTATTTCTATAAAAATGTACTTCCCTCTTGAACAATTGGTTGGATTAAAAGTAAACAGACTTTCTCAGGAGTATGCCAAAACTCCAGAAGTCTTTGTTTGGACACTCACAATTCTTTTGGAGTCCTGTCGGCTTTGCTTTGAATCTGTGTAGTCTATCAGAAATAAATTATTTAACGCAAAAGTATTTACTTGAATCTCAATGTATTTGTTTGTTTTTTGTGAAACAGTATTTGTATATTTTTTTGTATTTGGAGTAAGTTTTGCATAGTTGTTGATTTACTAGAATAAATGCTGTACTCATCATCATCTTGTGATATACATGGGGTCCAAAAGTCTTAGACCACATTTAATTGTTTTTTTTTTTCATATAAACCTGGAAATAAAAATTTTGAAATATTTTCAACAAAGAGAAGTTCTGGCATTTAAAATGAAGAAGAAATATTAGGATTCTGAGCTATTTCTTGGTCTAATTTAAGCAAAGTTGTCACATTGATCATGTTAACTCCTCTGTCCAAAAGGTCAGACCCCATCGAACATTTATGGGGGAACTTACAGGCCTAGAAAGTTTTGGACACTTAAAGACCATGGGATAACATGGATCATAAGTATTTGCACACACTTGTGGAGTCCATGCCAGCTCCAGTGCACGCTGTCATTAAAGCAAAAGGGGGACATACCCGAAAACAAAGACATTCTAAAATTAATGTACATTTTTAAAAAGTTCAGCTTTTCACTGACATTGTTAATACAATATGTAATGAAAAATGTTGCATTATATCATAAAAAGAATGCAAAATAGAAGCACTTTCAATTGTGGTCACTAATTTTGGACCGCACAGTACATTGCTCTTGACCTGTACACAACATCAAGCCTGTTTGTGCCCTAACAGCGGGACAGAGGAGCTAAACTACGTTCAAGGTTAATTTTTTTTTCAAGCTCAGGTTTTTTCTTTCTTAAGAAAAGGGAAATGTCTAATAAATGTCTTATGTAGGGAATGATTGGAGCTCCCTGTGCCTGGCTGTTTTAGAAGCTGGAAGGTTTCAGGAAGCTGGGAAGTAGCGAGTGCCAAGTCAGACCTGAATTCCTGCCAAGAGTCTACTTGTTTGCTCGTCTTGCTGGAGCCAGAGCCTGACCTTATTAGCTTGGAGGGCAGCCGTCTTATTAAAACACATCTGGCGGTGGGGGAGCCCAAATAGTCCTTATATTGTCTTCCTGCTTGCTTCTGACCTTGCGTTACCTTGCAGGAATGCTGACAAGGGCTTCACGCATCTGTTGAGAGTTTCTGTGGGTTTTTTCTCGCTGTCTTTTTCACTGGCGCCTGCACGGTAGCTCAGTGGGACCTTGATGCCGAACTGTTTTTCTTCCTCCTTTTTTTTCTCACCCCCTCTCCCCCCTCATCCTCCCCCAACCTTGCCCCCCAACTCCCCTCCACCTCCCCCACCACCCTGCCTCTCCCTTCCACCTATGTCTTTTTAATGTGCTGTGCTGTGTTGATACAATTATACATACATATATATTTTTATTGGTGGCCGTAACCTGGTTCTGTTTAAATGTCGTTCTGCCAGTTATTTTAAAGTGTGAATCAAGCTGCTACCTGGAGATTCTGGCTCAAATTCATTGTGGGCTCAAATTTTTATATGTACCCTTTTAATGAAAGACTCTGGTGATGCTTTGCAAGGCTCTCCACTGTATAGGAAATTCACCTGAGAATTCACAGGTCATTTGGTAGTTTACTTGCATTTATTGTTGTTTTACTCTCTGACATAATGAAAGAATTCTTTTTGTTTTTTTAGTTTCTTTTCCTTGGTGAGTGTTAGTGTGAAAATATCTTTTATGTTGTGTGGTGATGCACATGGAGTAACAAAAGCATATTGTTTTAGACTAGCTGAGTTGTTATTTTGTATGCATCATTTGGACAGTGAAATTACCTCAGAATGTGCTGGTTTCAGTTATTGTGACTTTGGAGGTTTTTTACTCCCTCATGCTAGTGTTGTCATGAGAGATTCACTCTGCAAGTTAGTGCATTTCTTAAGACCAGAAACTGGCAACATTGAAAGAGGGGTTGATCTCAGTGGATTTTCCCAAGCTAAATAGGAAATAAAAAGACAACATTCACACTGGAACTTCAGTGGAATAGAGCTCTAGTATTGAGATTAATATTAGTTTAAGTCTCCAGTGCGTATTCCATGCTGTGTTTGATGAAGCAGACGCATCCTGAGGGCGGAGGCTGGGAGACACTGACAGAAGCAGCAAAGGCAGCAGCAGGGTTTCACATCGTCACTCCCCCACGGTGCCGTCCCCTGAGGAGTGTGCACTGTTTCATGAGGCCCAGCTATCTCTCTCCCCGCCCTCAGGTCGGTGCTTTGACGTGGGTGGTGTGGTAATCGCCGGAGCGGAAACCCAAAGCCGCGCACTCTCCTGGACCGCCAGCCAGGAGAAGAACTTCGCCGCCCCCCGGCCCGGCGGTAAAAAAACACACAACACAACCGAGCAGGGTCCTCCTGCCGCGGCCCAGCTGCGGGGTGTCAGCCCGTGGAGTCGTCCCGTCTGGAGGGGGGAAGGGGGAGGGGTAGACCAAGGAGTTTACTTTGGAACAGCCCCATCAGCTCACTCCAGGGCTCACACATTATTTGGTTACAGTCCACGGAGATGGAGATTTCCTGGCATGCAAAAATGAGTCATTTTGACGTTGCCCAAGGCCTGCTTTTATCTGTGTGAGACGAGCTCATTCAGGGCCCTGTCAGACAGAGAAAAGAGAGGGCCATCTCTCTGTGCTCCAGCAGCAGGGCCACCCCAGAATCCTGGGAGAGCCCTGTGGTTTGGTGCCCTGTGCTGCGGCACGTTTACAGTGCTACTTAACAACCCAGAGCCTCTCTGCCTCCGCTTGTACTTCAGGCAAAACCCTAGTGTGTGTGTGTATGTGTGTGTGTGTGTGTTTTGGTGGGCACGGATGACGTTTATTGCTATTTATTCAGAGGTATTGCACATGGAAAAATGGCCCCTAATCCTATGCGACGCTCCAGCGCTTTGCCTCTTCCCAATTTCTCCTAATGACTCCGTCATCAGGCATAATTGCAAGCGAGAAGCAGTTTGCAGTCTGAAAATAAACACCGTGAGGTGGTAGAAGCTCTGTTTATTTAGTCTCTCATCAGCTGGATATTGGCTCCATGGGAAATTAAAGTTAGATTTGTCAGGACGGGAAAATGAAGGAGTAAATAAATAGATTCTGGGGGAATAAAAGCAATGCCTCACTCTCGAGGTGGATAAGCCAACCTTTTAGAATCCATAATTTTATAGAATAATTACAAAAATTACCACAGCATTTTATGTGTAACTTACAGCTGGGGTGTTCTGAGTATGAAGATAAATGGGACATAATTACAGTCGCTGGAGAAAGTGTAACAAGGATGCTTAGTCATGTTTGCTTTTCATTTGAGTGGCATAGTTTTTATTTCATGTTACAACATACATAACAGATATGCTGGTACGCTGAAAATATTTTGCACATGTGCGCAAATTGCCAGCTATGATAATTGTGCCATGGTTTGCTTCAGACTGCATGGTGGGATCACACATGCAGCTTCTGCAGTCAGGAAGAGGCAGGATACAGATGTCTTTATTTCAGTGCCTTGTTCAGAATGAATGCTTGCACTGATGTAAGGCCCTGTGCTTTCAAGTGTGGCTTCTGCGGGTCTTGCGCATTCTAGCAATTTTCTTCAAGCTTTTGGCTCAATCCTGTCCTCTTTGCCAAGTTCACCATCAAAGCCTCCCCTCATGTTCTCAGATAGTCTTTGTTTGAGTTTTCCCAGGAACTTATCATGTGGAAGTGGGAGTTATTTTCTTTGGTTTTCTGGGGGGCACAAGAGCGCCTCTGCTTGCACACCCGAGGGGCCCTGTCTCATCACCAAGAAGAATGTGGAAAACAATACTAACCCGATAATGTCTCGCTGCTGAATGTTTACACTTCCATTGAATTTAATTGCAGTTCAAGATGGATCAAACCCTCCTGTGATTGTCAAATAAAGACCAATTTTTTTCTCACACACAGACATAAATGTGCATATAAGCACGCACACAAAAATAAATGAACACACGGAAGCACACACATACAGACATACACGAGGGATGAAAACAACCAAAAGGTTTACTGATCTGTTCAGTTAATACAATGGAGTAGATGCTCTGTGTAGCCACATATCTTAAATCAAGTTCATGCCAAAGCAGCAATTGCTCAGGGATCAGATGTATTACAGGACAGAGCACAGTACATTAAGGGACCAGCCCAGAGAAGAGAGCCTGTTCCAGAGATTTGAACCAGGTGTTGCCGTGGGTTTTCTTTTCCATAGCAATGTCCAATTAGAGAGGCTATTGTCATAGCTCCGGCCCAGGTGACCTCATCTGGATGTGTTTCCCTTCTGCCTGTCCCTGTGTCTCAGCTTATTGACACAGAACAGTTTGTGCTGGTCTGAGCAGACCCAGCCACAGCGCTGTTGGCGGTGTGCCCTCCTCACTGACCTTTGCTCCTCTGGCCTGTTTTGAAATGTGTCTCGTTAGCCCCCGGCCCCCCTCGTCTCGATGCTTTTGGTGAAATGTCTTTCAGCGACCTCTCTTTCATGGATGCCCTGTGCTTGGTGCCAAATAAACCACCACCGGCAGCAAAAAATAGAGACATTTTTCCAAGCGT